>JASDFA010000010.1:17068333-18481666 GCA_035772735.1 Datura wrightii
TTCTCCTTGTATACTTGTGTAGGTCAATACCAATAGGACTTGTTTGGTATGACCGAAGGGATAAATAGTCGTGGAATTAATTTTGGGTGGGGTTATCTCAGGTTTGATTGAGATAAAATCTATGGATAACTTATCTCGGAATTATAGAGTTATTTTTATTCGATAGAGGGTGAGATAACAATTTTGAGATAACTAATCCTGGGATAAGTTGTTTTCCAACCAAACAACCCCTTATTATATACGGGGTCGGATTGAAGATGAGGAGTGTTGGAGGGTTGGGAGAATATAATCAATGTGAATATCAGTTGTGGAATTTATTTTTCTACTTCCACTAAGGAAATCATTTTTCGGAACTTATTTTCTTAAAAGAAAATGTTCTTCAAAAATTTTGACCAACTGAACATAGAAAAATTGCAATACTCCATACTGGACATACACTTAGTGGCTCTTGGCTCATATGCGTTCGTCCTAAAACAAAGATTGATTGAACAGTTCCCGACTTTCTTCCCAGTGTTGATCACCAGCCCCGAAATCGTAGCTTAATCCATTCCTTTCTACTAATTAACGCCACAGTCGGACTTCTTTTGTATTTTTATTTTTATTTTTTTTACATTTAAATTTTTGTTGTTTTCATCTCGTTTACATCTAACCTCTCACTAGAAAACGAGATCACTCACCTGAAACTTCATAATACTCTCTTGGAATTCGATGCTACCCCACTATCATAACCAGATTGTCAAGGTGACCAGTGACCACATGTTCAGGCTTTCTTGAGTCTTATGGTAAAGTTGTTGCTGAAGGCGTGCTTGACGTGTGGATTGTGTACTAGTTGATCGGAGTCCACTGGAATTTTTACTAGTGTTCGCCAAAAATACTTGCAGTAATGTCTTGTTTTTTTGAGAACAAGTGAGAAACATTTGAAGCCACATAAATATACAACATTAGCAATTGTTATAATTTCATTGAAGAATGCGATCAGGCTAGGCGTGCATATATTAAAACCATGCGATTTTTTATCAACCCAAACTTTCTCAAAATGATAAAAAATATAATTCTTTCAGCCCAAACCTTCTAAAATCCTCATCTTTCACTGATTCGCTATATTATGTTTCAACTTTTAGGGCCAGTCTGGAAAGTCACTTGGTAATTGAATTTGAGTATAATTACATAATTTGATCTGTTTGTTTGATTAGGTAATTACATAATTAGCAGGGAATTAAATGTAATTAAGAGGGAGTAATACACACTCCAATTCTTAGGGAAGGTGAGAATTGCAGGTAATTACATGGTGTAATTAAAAAGTTATTTTTAATTTTTTTTCTTTATATTTTTATTTTAATTTAATTTTATTAAATTTATTTCTCATTTCTATCATTTTAATTTTTTGAAAAAAAATGTTTTGATTTTTATTAATTTTTAAAATAGTTTTCATTTTACATTTCTATCATTTTAATTTTTTGAAAAAAATTGTTTTGATTTTAAAAAAAATTTTAAAATAGTTTTCATTTTACATTATTTTTCTTTCATTCTTTTCTTCTCATTTTTCAACCTTTACTTTTTGTGATACCATGAATTGCTCATATTTTTTATTTCTTATTTTTTGTTTGTTCATTTAATTGCATTATTAATATGCTTTTTAAATTAATGTAGAATTTTATTGTTTAATGATGTTATAGACGTATGTTATTCTTTTCTTTTGAATTATATTTATTTAAGTTATGTTGGAACTTACTTTAAGTAATGTTGAAAATTTTCATAAGAAATAATTTGTTTTTTATTTTGCATTTGTGTTATATTTTTTATTCTAATTTATGTGCTTTAGTAGTATTGATTTGTTATTTGACATTGCATGCCATTCATTTTTCAGTTAGCTTTAATAGATTATTTTTATCAAATATTTGAATAATTTTATGGCATTAAATGTATAACATTAATATTTTTATCAAGCATGTATTCATATTCTTTAAAAATGACTTTTAGTTTTTTTTATAATTAATTAAATTAAAATTTTATTAATTATATTTTATAATATTAGTTGAGAATATATATTTATTAATTAATATATTTTTCAGAAACAATATATGTTTTAAATACTTAATTTAATATTATTTGTCAAGTATTTAATCTAATTAAGTAATTATATTTGTGCAATCAAACAGTATACTTGTAATTATATTGTAATTATATTATAATAACAAATAGGTTATTATAATTATTATATTGTGTCTACTCTATAATTATACCAATTTTAATTATCAGGTGATTTTTCAAACACACTCTTAAAATTAAAAATTGTAACAGTTAACGGAAAAAAAAAAAGAAAAACAAACTACAACTAGGCACATGATAAGTTCTCCCTCCAGTGATAAAAATCAATAAAAACGATTTTTTTTTCCTTATTTGATCTCGTCTTTGATGTGGAAGATATGCAGGGAGAGGCCAAAGGATATTTTAACCTTGTAAAAACAATACTAAAGTTTGTAAGGCTTGTTCAACCCTTCAGTCAAGTTCAACATCATAATACCCAATGATTGGAATTAATTACACATTCTTCAAAGGCAGCTTGGTAATGATATGATTTTTTGGTGAGAACAATTATTCACAGTGTTACCACAATCATCATCACTAGTACGATTGGAATTTAAGACGACGATAATGAACAGAGTTATAAAGTAAAATGTTCGAATCTCTAAATCAAACGTAAGGCTGCTGGTCCTGGCCCGATTTGGTCCCAAACCGTCCTATCTCGGGGTAGGTTGGAGGGTCGTGTTGGGGGCAGGACTATGTTTTTGTCCTGGACCGGTAAGGTCCGATTCGTCTTGCTCATTTTTTTAATTATAATTATTTTTGTTAGCCATTAGCCGGCAACGGCCGAAAAGAGCCCTAACAGCTCCCTACCCTTCATATTTTTATTAAATTTTGATCCTAAGTTTACTAAATTATACTTTAACCTTAATTGTAAACTGTAAATAACATCAGTTCTTTATTTTGTTTAATTCTCTCATTCTCTCTAAATTTGCTAATCATTCTTGCTATTAAATTTTTGGTATTTTTTGGTTAAATATTTAGAGCAAGTTTCAACGTCGTGGTTATAATTGTCTGCTTTTACCTTTTGATACATTTTGTTTCGTTTTTCAATTTAATTCTCCTATTTAATTATTTTTTAGTTCTCTCTATAAATTTGCAATCATCTTGTTACCAATTTTTTGTTATGAATTGGTTAAATATTTGAAGCAAGTTTCAAGCTTCAAGTTTCAATATTTATTTATCCTTTATGATTATAATCAGCTGCTTTTACACATGTGTTTGATATACTTGTCCCATTTCTTAATTTAATTTTATATATTAGTTTTACATTTAAATTATTTAATTTTAATTTATTTTATTATATTTTTTAAATTATGAGTTCTAAAAAAATATTGGGAATATCCAATTCAAGAGTAATAAAAGTGTTGGTTCTAATAAAGGTGTTGATTCTAGTAAAGGTATTAGTTCTAATAAATATATTGCTCATGCTAATGAAATTTCTTTTTGTTAACCACCCCCTCCCCCAGCTTTTATAATATTAATGAGATAAAATGAAATTTTAGAACGATCATTGAGAATTTTGATAATATCAATGAGAAAAAAAAAAGATGAATTAGATGAAACACTCATTAGTGATTGGAGCTGGCCTTCCTCGTGTACCTCCTACTAGTAGTAAGGTTAAGTCTACGTGTCAAAGAAAATCACTTGTATGGTTATTTTTTATTCTTGATGAAAAAGTATCTATTGCCACTTGTATCAAATGTAGAGTATAATTTGCACATGAATCTGACGGAGGATCAAGTGAAATGAGGCGTTTAAGTAGACACTTCTTGAAAGCACATGAAGTTGAATGGTTATAGTTCAATAAAAGTTGGGCTTATATTGAATCCTAGTGGCACTCCTACTGAATCTGTTGGAGTTTTTAATTGTGTCCAACAACAGTTAAATTCTTTGACTAATGTTATATTACGTTCGCATAATAAAGACAAAAATTGCAAAAAAGATCAATCTTTGTGGCTTACCTTTTAATTTCATTCTAACCCCGATTTTGTGCATTATATACAAGAAACATATAATTATGCTTTTCAAGGTTTTCCTAGAATCACTGCTCATACTTCACGTCGCTCTTGCTTGCAAAGGTGTGGTGCGATCAGGGGCGGATCTATTAAGACCCGTGGGGGTGCCACGCTACCTACAAGCTTCAACCAAAACTCTGTGTATATATAGGTGTACCAGCGAACCAAAGGAAGCTATAGTGCCAGTGGAAAAGGACAAATATTTTCACCTAGAGGCGCAAGATCGAATCTCACAGGTAGCCCTTTTTATATTCAATTTAGACTTTGCTAAACATTCACAATAACGTCAGCTTGATATCTTTTTTTTTTTTAAATTTTTAATTGTTCTAATTAACAATTATTGTTGACTAATTTAGTTTATTAGTTTGTACCTTTTCTTTATTTCTTATTAGTTAGTATTTGTTTAATATAAAGTCAAATATATAAGTTTTTTTTTTCTCAAATAATAAACTCCAACAAATAAAAAAAAGCAAAAAACCCTTAGTTGACTCCTCGTTCTTGGTAGTTGGTACTGCTCAAAAAATTTCAGTCTGCTTCAGCCTACCATCGTTCGTCGGTATTTGCCAAAACCCTTTTTTCTTCCGATTTCTTTATCGCCGATAAGTGCCGGCACGCCGCTGCTTTCTCTACTGACCCACTGTAAGTTTGTAACTCTGTAAGCTTTTCTTGGTCTTTCTTTCCTGCTTTGTTTTTAGTTTTAATGATTGGTTTCATATAAAATAAATACTTCCTTTTTACTCCAATATTCTCTTGAATCTTGATGTGCAACTTGCAATCTTTTAATTTTGTTAAATTAATTTTTATATCTCTTGAAAATGATGTTAAAAATGTTTTAGGTGTTGAAAAAAAGTACTCACTTTACATCTTGAAAAAGGCGTGGCCTGTATCTAACAAAATTTAAAATCTTCTACTATTCTACTACAAGATAAAGCTTTGTCTTTTTGCTACTTTTGAGGTCTCCTTCGTTGCCTTTGTTTTTGCCACATAAAAACTTATAAATTATCAATTTCATAGAACAGAGCATCTAAATAAGTTGGTTGTGGTTAATTTATTAGTTCCCCTATTGAATTAATTATGAGTTTTCCTATTGAATTTGAATTAATTGTGAGTTGGATTGAATTTTTATTTTGCAGAAAAATGTTCTAATTTTGTGAATTGAGATGGATAAATTTCTCACAAAGTTTAATTATTCTCAATCAAGTTCTAGTACGAATGCCAATCGTTCTTATCTTATAAATAAGCTTAATTTGGGCCCACTTGAAGCATATCCAGGAGAAAAAATACCAATCTCTGACTATAATCCGCAAATACGGGATGAAGTGTGGAAATATTATATTCAAAAAAGGCCTTGTCAACCTTTCAAGCATCTATTTTCTTGAACTGAAATAGGATGTAGAATGCGCCAATTTGTTCCAAATAGGTTCAAAGGTTCAAATTCTAAATGGTTGGAATATAGTGTGAACAAAGATGCCGTATGTTGCATATGTTGTTATTTGTTCAAAAATGAGTTTGTTCATAGAAGTGGAGGTGAATTTTATACAAAAAATGGTTTTAGGGGTTGGAATAGGGCTCTTTAAAGATTCCGTTTGCATATCGGTGAGGTTAATAGTGTTCACAATAAATATTTCAATAAGATGCTAGATTTGTCAAATCATCACCAATCAATTCAAATTGTTCTTGACAAGCATTCTCAAAAGTTAAAAGGTGAGTACCGGATGCCTTTGGAAGCCTCAATTGATGTGGCAAGACTTTTTTTAAATTATGAATTGCTTTTTTGAGGTCATGACAAAAGTGAATCTTCAACTAATCAAGGCTTATTTCTAGAATTTTTACGGTGGTATAGAGATAAGCATCCGGATGTGGGAAAAGTGATATTAGAAAATGTTCCACAAAATGATACTTTGACTTGTCCTATGATCCAAAAGAATATTTTCAATTCTTGTGCGAAAGAAACGTTGAAAGCTATAATTGGAGACTTTAATGGAGATTACTTTGGTATATTAGTTGATGAGTCCAAAGATATCTCACATAAAAAACAAACAACTCTTGTTTTATGGTATGTTGATAAGAATGCTGAAGTGGTAAAAAGATTTATCAGTCTTGTCCATGTTAGTGATACATCGGCATGTTTCTTGAAGAAAGAAATATATTCATTGCTTTCAAATCACTCACTAACTCCATCTAATATACCTGGACAAGCTTATGATGGAGCTAGTAATATGAAGGGAGAGATAAATTGTCTCAAAACTTTGATAATAAAGATAGTCCGCATACATATTACATTCATTGCTTTGCTCATCAATTACAACTAACACTTGTAGCTATTGCTAAAAAACATTGTGATGTTGAAGACTTCTTTGATCATGTTACTAATGTGTTGAATGTTGTTGGAGGATCTTTTAAGCGTAGAGATTTGCTTCGTCACCATCAAGCTAAAAAGTTGGAGCAATTACTTGAGTCAGGTGAAGGTCATACTGGACAAGGATTACATCAAGAACACAGGCTTCAAAAACCAGGTGATACTCATTGGGGTATCACATTTTAAGATATTAGATAACTTTATTGTTATATTCTCATTCATTGTTCATGTGCTTGAAGTGATTGAACATGAGGGTTCCACCTCAAATGATAGAAATCAAGTAGAATATTCTTTAACAAAGATTAAAACATTCATGTTTATTTTTATGCTTCACTTTATGTTGAAAGTGTTGGCAATGTCAAATGAGTTGAGCAAGACTTTACAAAAAAAAGATCAAAATATTGTAAATGCTGTGAAGTTTTTAACATTGCAAAGAAAAGATTGCAATATACGAGGGAAACTGGATCAGAATCTTTGTTGGATGATGTTTCCTCATTTTTGATTCATATGATATATTGATTCCCCAAGTTGGATGAGTCTTATTTTCCTGAAAAGTCAAAGCGTAAATCTTCTGGTATTTATTATTTGCACCACTTGCGTGTTGAAATCTTTTGTGCTGTCATTAATGTGCAACATCAAGAGCTTAATGATCGTTTTGATGTAGTGAGTAGTGATTTACTTCTTGGGATGGGTAGCTTGAATCCAGTCAATTCTTTCGCTAACTTTGACAAAAGTAGAATAATGACTTTAGTAAAGTATTATCCAGATGAGTTTGATGATAGAAAGATTCGAGATTTGAGTCACCAACTTAATACTTTCATAATTCATATGCGAGGTGGTAATTCCAAGTTCTCCAATTTGCAAGGAATTCGTGATTTAGCAAAAGCATTAGTTGAGGCAAATCTTGTGGAACTTATTCACTTGTTTATTTAATTGTAAAGTTGACTCTGATTTTACCTATTGCTACAAAAACTGTGGAGAGAGCATTCTCATCCATGAAGCAGATAAAAAATAAAGTGCGGAATAGCATTGGTGATCAATTTTTAAATGATTGTTTAGTGTGTTACATAGAGCGTGATGTATTTACAAATATAAGTAATGATGTCATCATTGACCGTTTTCAGAATATGAAAACTCGTTGAGGAGAATTATAAATGAATGATGGATATTTAATATATTAGTAATATTATTGAAAGTTTTAGCTTTCTTCACTATATAATCTTAGTCAGATGTGGCGTGTGAATTTATAGTATATGTAATACATAAATTATCATCTTATTACTATTCACTTTTTGTATATTGATTTGTCATATAAATTGAAAAGATGAGTAACATGATCTAAAGTTCAAAGTTGATTTAGTCGATGCGTCTACTTGGCACCCGGAGACTTCAAATCCTAGATCCACCTCTAGGTGCGATAGTGTATTTTTGGTTCCAAAGTTAGGAATTCTCATGCCATCTTCGCCATGCCTCAAGTGTAACAAAATTCCCATCTTTGCGCCACCCTTACGTCACAAGGGAGTGGCACGATAGTTGAATCTTGTTTTTTCCATCTAAGTTCTTTGCACCACCTTTCCCATGGTCTGTGAGTGGAAAAATGCAGGTTCTTGCACCACTTTTTGCATCGCAAGGGGTGACACAACTATTGCAAGGACTTGTGATATTTATGTTGTCATATGATCTTCCATCAAACTTTAATGAAATTGCTCGTAATGTTTCTTTTTCATCAATAATTGCCTACACACATCAAAACCACAATATTAAGCGGAATATAATAAAATCAATATGCAAAGATGACAAAAAGGGCTACAATGCGAGGTAATTGATAGCTAAATATATGCATTTTTTCTCCAACGTAAGTTATCCTAATTCTTGTTTCCTTATCTCTAGGGTTTTCATCCCTTCATCTGAGTGCATGCTCCAAGCAACTTTATTCCAGTTTCTTGGTGACCACCCGTAGCTTTGCTTGCTCTGTCTCGCCTCCTCCTATCTCTGTGTTTGACTTCTATTGTCACCCTCATCTGAAATTTACATAAGTGATTGCCTCCTTCTTTCTCGTTGAATGTTTCACATCTTCATGATATTTGAGTACCTTTCTCTTTTTCTGTTTCTTGGTAGCTTTTAAAGAACTCTTCCTTCTATATACAGTAGATTTGAAGTTGATTGCATTTACAAAGATGGTGTTTATCTTCTATTATCCTTTTCATGCTTGTAAAATTTAGATCCCTTGATAACAATTGCATTCTTTGAATTGCATTCCTTATTTTGATGAGTTGTTTTTGTAGCATATCTTATGATCTATTATTGTGTTGTGTTGTTAAAAATTTAGAGAGATCTTGTATGGATAACCTGCATCTGCACATGTAAAAAACCCTTTCCTTTTAGCCCCTATACATATGTGACATGTATACTTATCTGCTCATGTGTTTTGTTGTATGTAACTCCTTTCATGCCTATTACTCAGTTTATCATTGAATTCATTTGGTTTGCATCCTTTGATATGGGCATAATGACTTGTCCATATTTAGAATCTTTCTCCTAGTTATAAGTAGTTCTCCAAAATGAGCATAGGATAGTCTTCCGATCATTTAAAAAGCATTATGTGTTAAGAAGTCTGCTAGAGTGTTAGCCTCCATGAATATATGTTTTATCTTCACTTGACACTATTGTATTAATCTGAGGATGTCATCTATGATTGTGCTTATGTTCCATGGTGTGTTCCAATCACCATGTAGAATTTATTTTAGTACCAGTGAGTCAGTATATATGCTGACTTGCGGTAATCCTTCTATCACACAGTGTGTCATGACTTCCTTTATAGATATTGCGTAAGCTTCAATGTTTTTCATGATTTGAAACTCTTTTACTTGTGCTTAAACTAGGTTTCCTCTATGGTTTCTTAATCAAAAGTCATATGAGCTTCTTCCTGGATTACTTTTGCTAGCCCTATTTGTGTTTCACTTAAAGCAATATTTTCTTGGATAATTCTGAATGACCTTTATAGTAGACAATAGGTCTATAATTCACAAATGTCTGAATCACATCTGAAAAGTTTGTTGGTATCCTTCTCATCTGTGGGTATGATACTTTGATAAGTTGTCAAACCCCAACAATGATTAGAAAAATCAACTTTTGTTCTGTTAGTACCTCTGCATGCTTAATCTTGTTTCTTCTTTTCCAATTCTCCCGTAAGATTATTATTGGTAGTTCTATATAAATAGGTTTAAGTTTAGTGCAGTAGTGAGCAATCCACTAGGTAATTTATAATTTGTGTCAATAGTAAGACATTTGTTTGGATTCCTACACAAGTAGCAGACATTCTCCAAACTTTTTCAATTATCGGAGAGGTTATAAAAATATGAGATATAGTCTCTGATTTAGGATTTGTGCAGAAATAATATTTGAAAGCTAGAATGATGCCCATTCTATCAACACATCATATGTAGGTACCTTGAATTTTCAAGCTCTCCATAAGAAGAAATGCATCTTGAAAGGTAGACCTTTGTTCCAAATATTTTAATATAATTCTTTCCTCTACTCCCTTATTCTAATATATTCCCAAGCACTCTTCTCAGTGAAGTCCATATTTTTCAACATCTAATAGGCTTTGTCTAGTTTTTTTTAAAATTGTCGTGGGGCTGAGATATATTTATAAGATATGCTGTACATATTCCTCAAGTAGCTGTCTAAGTCTGTCTGTATTCTTATTCCTCCCTCACTGAAATCCTTAATCACTATATCCAGCCTCTGGTATGATATAGTATAATGCTCCTTGAGCTGTCTAATTGTCATACCAAAAACTAAAATTCCCATTCTTAACTTGCTACCAAATTTGATGGTCAACCAGTCCCTTACCATAATCATTTTCCTCCAAAAAAAGAAAGCCCCTTTTCTCCGTGCTATCACAAGATGCAACTTTTTGCAATATTTATTCTCCATGAATGCACTCCATAGTGATGTTGTTAGTCTAAATCTCTACCATAATTTACAAACTAGAGCATTTGGTATATTAAAGAAGGACTTAAATCCCAGTCATCCTTTATCTTTTGGTAAGCATAGGGCTCCCATTTCACCAGATGCCTACTTTTTATGTTTGCCTTATTTCTCAAAAGAACCTTGCCACTATGCCATGAATTTGCTTTGTTACTCCAGTAGGGGGACTCAAAGATGATAGTAGATAGATAAGTAACATGATTAATAACACTACTCGCCTTCCAACAGACAATATTTTCTTTCTAGGACTGTATCCTTCTGTTTACCTTCTTTAGCATATTATCTTAATATGTAATTTTATTCTTGCTATAGAAAATAGGCCAACCAATTTATGTAAATAGGAAGGACTCATGCCTCATCGTAGTGATAGTTTTAACTCTATTCATCAACTCTCTATGTGACTTTTCATGCATATAAAAGACACTTTTCTCCAAATTGATTAATTGCCTAGATTCATCCTCATATTCTTTTAAAAGCATCATCATTATCTTTAAAGATTGGTTATATACATATAAAATAAAATTGTATTATCTACATATGACAAATGACTAATATAGGGGCTCCATTTAGGCATTCATATCCTATAAATTTTGAATTCTCCTCCAAGACATTAAAACCTCAAAATAGTGCTTTTACTGCAAGAGTGAATAAAGTAGGGGATATGGAGTCACCATGTTTGATTCCTCTAGTTGACTTAAAGAACACTTTAGCATGACCATTAATCAGTATGGAGTATTAATTATTTACTAGTATTCTATATACCATATCGATGATTGCCTCATTGAAACCAAATTTCCTTAGTATTTGTATTCTATATACCACGTCTATGATAGCCTCATTGAAACCAAAGTTCCTTAGTATTTTTGTGATGAATAACCATAAGAGCCTAGCATATGCCTAGGTGATGTGTCGGGGATTACCGATACATCTTTTCTTCTTTTTATATCATTTTGCATGTCATTTGGAGTGGAATTAATTAGAAACTAACCTTATTGTGCTGTGTTTCATGATTACAAGATATTTGATAAAGAAAGGAGCTAAGGCTAGAAAATTGCTCAGAAGACGAGGCAAAAGATGAACCATCAGTCTGAAGAATGGTTCGTCCCTCAGTTCGTCCCTTCCCAGCTGCAAATTTCAGAAACTCAAAAAATTGGAACCCTAAAGTACGACTGAAAGGGCTGTCTATCCCTGCACACCTGGTACTCGATGTTTAAATTTAATGGGTTTTTTGGAATATAGTATACATATATTTTCTTGTAATTTTTAGGGGAGTTTTACATTCCTTAGTTCATAGCTAGTATAGAGAGTAGATTTTACTCCTACTTTTCAAATAGATTATAGATTTAACTTTTGTAATCGAAGATTATCATCAATCAAGTAGAGATATCTACTCCTATTGGTACAAATGTCTCACTAATTCTCTTATCTTCTTCTAGCCATAGGTAACTAAACTCAGATCTAGGATTTTGAACCCAATGGGTTGTGAACCCTAATGATCCCAATTTGATAAAATCGAGTCTGGACTATTGAACATTTGATTGATTTTTGCTTTGTAGCTTGTGATTGGGGATGAGAATTTTTCAATCCTGCCCAATTACCCTTATGAGGCTTGAAAGATAAAATTTGAATTGGTTTAGAATCAATCAACAATGATTCAAGACATAACCGTTGTTTCATAGATTCTCCTAAAAGATGTTGAATTTCAAATTGGCAAACAAGCAATTGGGTAGAATGAAGTTCTCTTCAATTTGACAAAATTGAAGTAGATTGACACCTATGTGATGTTGAAAGACACTCATGAGTTGCCTAAGTAAATTGCTTGCATATTCATGTAATGCCCCGGAAACCCAAAATCCAAATTCGGGACTTTAATTAGAGAATCTGGAAAATTTGCAAAAATACTATAGGACGACTCACCTAACGGGTCACTAAGTGACCTAATGACTCGTTAGGTCAGCCGTGAGAAGGAGGTTGGAGATTTTGTATAAAGGGAGATAGTGTTCCCAACGGGCGACCTCACGAGTCGTGCTCAGGTCCCACAACTTGTTAAGTCACTTGTGGTTAGGCCGGAACCTAGAATTCTAAAAGTTGGCAGTGTACTTGATGGGTGGGGAAAACGAGTCGTGGTCACCTGTAACAACTCGTTATGTCCCCCGTTACCAGCCTTAGTCAGTTTTTAGGCAATTCACCTAACGAGTGTCACCAAAAGTTGTCATCTGTGGCAACGACTCGTTAAGTGACTCGTTATCAAGCCCTGTATAGAATTTCAGAAATGAGGCAGTGAAGTTCACGACTGGTGAACACGACTCGTTAGTTCCCCCGTGGTGACCTACTGAGGAACTTGGGCAGTTTACCCGACGGGAGTGACGATGAGTCATGGTCAGTCACCACGACCCTAAGTCACCCATTAGGGTCACCTGACAGTTTTTTTCAGCGATTTTCGAAGGGATATTTAGTAATTTTCTATTCTTATAAGCTTTAAACTATGTCGTTGTGGACGTAAATTTAGATGTATTAGAGGGTTTGGATGGTTCCTCCCCTCATTCACACGTTTACTCTCAGAAAATTTATTGAAAGTTCTCTCAAGAAACTCTCTAGTAGGCTGAGGGTTCTCCTTCATCGCAGTAGCTCAGGTCTTCTTCTTTGGGGAATTTTTATCCAAGTGTGTGGGATTTCAACAAGGAAATTTTCCTTCCCTTGTGTCCGCCGAAATCCTCCCATAATTTCCCTATCAGTTTAGCCCCTGAGATTTTCGAATATGAAGAGATTTTCATGTTGGTTTTCGTTAACTTCAATTGGGTTATTATCCATGTTTATTATGCATATGATCTTCATCAATTCATAAGTAAATTGTTGTTGTTCTTGACAAGATGATTTACAACCCTAAATTTTCTAGTAAAGATTATTGCGTATTAAATTTCGTCTATTTTGCAAAGTATGTTTTGGGCTGAATATCCTAGAAATTCTTATTATATATATATATGTGAGAAATTATTCCATTGAGGAGAATGATTTTACCCTTGTTGGATGAGATCCCTTCAAATTCTTGAAATTTCTCCATACTATGAAATTCCCGTGTTGTTGGAATGAGTTGTGTTCTCTATTAGCTTCTTAGTAGTTTAGTTCAGTTAGAACGTAGAACCTCTTCAGAACTATTCAAAAGTGTCAACTGATCAGTTTGACTTCAGTCTTTTCCTGAGGTGTCAGTGGTGCCTCCCAGTTATCAGAATCAGACTTAAAATCTAGTTTATTGGTCCATTAAGTGTTCATGAATTATATATATATATATATATATATAACTCTGAATAGCCCCAGGACCCCAGTTCAGGTTGCAGTTGTTTTTGGACGGTTACGACGCTTCCAGATAAGTAGCTCTGACCAGTCTAGAACTCAGTTTCAGAATTTCGTCCGATAAGGCTCTCAGGGTACTTTCAGTTATATATCCCTGACTAGTCTTGGACCCCAGTTTCGAGCTATCATCCTAGTAGTTCAGTCTAGGTTTTTTAGTGGGAGTAGGACTTAGCACTGAGTCAGCCGGGGTTCTAGCGCACCCAGGTTCCCAAAACTACGTTGCCAGCTTAGGTTACAGTATTACTTGGCTTGATTGGCCCCAGACTTTTTTGATCACCCATTTCATACCTTTATACCCTAGCAAGGTATATTGAGTCCTACTGGTGGGGTGTATATATCGGACTCCACGTCTAGCTAATGTGGTTATATGTCGGTTAGAGACTCTCCAACTAGTCAGTCTAGTCCAGTTTTAGAATAAGCAGTTCAGTTCAGTTCCATCTCTATCAGTTTAGCTCAGTTTAGTGTGGTCTTTCAGACTCAGTGTTTCAGACTTAGGACATGTCTTTGACCATCAGACAGGGTCATCTTGACCATTTTAGTTTACATCAGTAGTTCAGTTTAGTTTACTTGTTGTTCATTGCATGTCCTTTTAGTTCAGACATTGTATTTCAGTTATGCTTTATCCCACTTACTCAGTACATTCAAGGTACTGACACATAATTTTATGTGTATCGTTTTATGATACAGCTGCAGGTTCCCAGACTCAACATCGTTAGCCATTGCGATTCAGATCCTCCTACACTGCAGCCAAAGTGTGAGTCCTCATATTCGAGGGCCTTGTTTTACTTTCTTCAGTTGAGTTATTATTTTTAGTTAGACTTAGAGTTAGCTGGGGGCTTGTCCCAGCAACTCATCAGTTAGAAGGCTTTTAGACACAATTAATTTCAGACTTCAAATGTTTTAAATCTCAATGTTTTCTTCTAGTTTATTTTTCTCTAATGCTCTTATGGTGTTATTTCAAAGCTTCCACTATATATATTGTTTTACTCAGAACCAGTGTATGATAGACTAGGGGTTGACTTAGGGTCACTTGTGACTTCAAGTACCGTGTTACGTCCAGGGTGTAGTCTCACGGCGTGACAATTTAGCCCCAGCCCTCTCTCAATTATTTCATATTAGGTGATTTAGGGGAATCGACCCAATATTGGGGTCACTTCCCTAGATTATCTCTACTTTCTTACAACTCTAGCTTAATACCGTTGGTAGTTTTAGTTAAATTCCATTACACTCAATCTAAATAGTTTCTAATCTTGCAATACTTTACTTTTTAGTGCTAGATATTTGGGCTTCAAGTAGTCTCTATGGGATTCAATCCCAACTCCTTGTTGGGTTTCTATATTTGCATCCATAGTTTATATTACCCGATATTGTGAGTGGATTTGAATGACATCAACATTATGGCCCCGTTGCCGAGGACTACGACATAAGCCCTATCTAGCTCTAACAGTCTAGCTTGCTTGCTTAGATCTATTATTTTAACCTTATTTTGTTTTTGAATTGTGATACAGGATCATGGCCTCTCTTCCAGCCGGAGATTTGGAAAATTTGTTCGTGGATGTCAAATCGCGATTGTCCCACCAAATGTAAATGCTACCTCCTTCAAAATTGATAGCAATATTTACACTATGCCAAAAGCAGAGGGACAGTTTCACAACTCCACAGACGATGACCCTCTTCAACACATAAAAAATTTCTTGGAGGTGTGAAACCTTCACAAGCAAACTAACACTTCGAATGATATTATTCGGTTGCGAGTGTTCAAGTACTCATTGGCTGGTAAGGCAAGAGATTGGTTGCATAGATGGCTGGTAAGGCAAGAGATTGGTTGCATAGACTCCCTCCAAACTCAATTCATACTTGGCAAGAGTTGGTGAGTGTCTTCCTTAAGAAATGGTTAATGATGAGTTGGTAATTTACCAATTCATTTGGCTTTTAAACATGAGTTATTGCTTTGTTTTCACGCAAATTAGGAAGGTTTTATGCCTCTTATCTTTGTTTATGCACGCATTTAACTTAAACAAGGAAAAGAGAAGAATTGAACTAAAAGTGATCTACTAGAAGCAAAAAAAGACATGCGTGCTGTATATGTGCACCTGCGAAATGCAGGTGCCACACAGATAAAACTGGAAGATGGGCTACATTGGACCTGTGAACCGCAGATTGGCATTTGTAGAGCGCAGGTGCTATTGCAGTTGACATACAGAAGGTACAACCTAAGCCTGTTAGAGGATCTGCGAGCCATAGAGGGGCACTTACGAAATGCAAGTGCCGCGCAAGTGATCCAAACGCTGACAAGGGCAAAATCATCCAGTTTTGACACACATGCACCCGAGAAGCTTTCAAGGGTAATTTTGAAAAGTTGTGCAAAAGGAATTTAGAGATTTTACCCCAATTGTACATTCACACATAAGGGAATATAGAATTTTGTAGAGAGAAATTAATAGAGATAGAAAGTAGAGTACAATTACTTTGTCTTCTTTAATTCCTCTTGGGAAAAAGAACTCCATTGTTGTAGATTTTGAGCTTAATTTTAATCCTTAATATGATGAAGTTAGAGGAATTCCTTATAGATATAATTTTTCTTTCCTTATTCATGAGTAGCTAAATTATTAGCTAGGGGTGTGTACATGATGGGTGTTTAAACTTGATTGGGTGTTGATAATTTGTTCCTAAATTTAATTAATAACATGGATCTATTATTTCCTCTGAGCTTTAATTAAAAAATTAATGGTTGCAAACATTGATTTAGTTTACTTATCTTGCTTTTTCTTGAGAGAGAGAAGTGAGATTTGGGTGATAATTCAGTAGTAAGGAATTGGGTGTGTAATTCTTGGGCTTGAGCTAGAGATATTTAAGACCCATATTCATACTCCATAAAAGGATTACGACTAGAGATAGCTTAATTCTTCCTCAAGCCTTGTGGGTTAGTTCATTGATTGGCTTTGGGGTTTGAGAAAACCCAAGATAAACATATCCTCTTGGTTGAGAAACATGGGTTGTAGCCTTATCCACTGCTATCAATGCTATAATTGAGATTAAGGCATTTGAATCAACCTCAATCTACTGGCACCCCATCAGTTGCACATCCCTAGTTTCCTCTCATTGATTGCAACAAGTGAATTGACCCTGCTTTATTTTACAATTTGAATTTAATATTTGCTTTCCCTTTTCCCTCCAATATTTATATTATGCTATTTAGACACGATGCTAGATAGTTTGAGTTAATTTACAACTTTTGGATCATTTCTTCTCAATTTCTGTGGGATTCGACCACGACACTCGTTAGGATTTTATTTTTTGATAGTGAATGCAGCCACCTCCTTTAAAAGAGAGAGTTGTATTGAGTGTTATTAGTTTTTTCCTAGCAAAAAGGTGAATCAATAGGATAAGATATTTTACTTTTGAAAGCTACCGGGGGAACAGTTGTTTGAAGCATGGGAGAGATACTGGCAATACATCCTTCGAGCGCCCAACCACGAGTTCTCAGAGCATATCTTATTAGAGAAGTTTTATACCGGTCTAGATGCCTTGACACAGTCCATTGGCAATAATGCCGCAGGTGGATGCTTCAAGGACAAGACATTCAACCGCATTTCCATCATCTTAGACAAAATAGCAAAGAACAACCATGCTTGGCATGATGGGTACCAAAGTGGAGGAATCAATATTGGGATTCCTTCTCTATCTCAATTGATGAAGGAGAATCAGGAGCGTGATTAGATGATGGCTACCATGACAACCAACATAACTCTCCTCACAAAGAAGTTGATCGAGTCTGAGGTAAAAAAAATGCATGCTATTAATGAGTCTGTGATTGGAGTTCAATATGGGCATGGATACCCTCCTCCTCACTAATATCAATCATTGCTAGAGCCACCGCCTTTGCAAGTGGAAGATGCCAACTATGTTGGAATTCATCTGGTGGCTATAGACCGCAGTAGTAACAGGGCACACCTCTTCTTCATACCAAGGGTAATGAAGACCTCAAAACTGCAAGGCTATGGTCAATATTACCCTAGGAACAACGTCAGTGGTAAAAATTAGGGTTGGCAAACTAGTGAGAACTAGAATAAAGGCTCACCTTCTTATGCTCCGCATAGAGGTCCTCCCTCAAATTCTCAAAATCGGAGGGAGGGGCCTTCACATGATCATGGGGGTTCAAAGCTTGAAGGGATGATAGAAAAGGTGCTGGCCAACCAAGAGAGAATGGATGCATGTCTCAAGAGTCTCACAGAGATTGTAGGTTCTCACACAGCTTCCATTCAGAAATTAGAGCAACAGGTGTAGGACCTTTCTCATGATCAAAAGCCCAAGTTAAAAGGCCATCTCCCTGGTGACACTATAGTGAATCCAAAAGGACATGTGGGATCTTCTAATGCTTAATGTATGGCCATAGTCACTAGGAGTGAGAAGAGTGTGCAACCTGTTGATGTGGAGGTTAAAGATGGTGTGGTGGAGGACAATTATAAAGTTGTGATTGAGTTGGATGACCTAGAAGAGAGGCCCAAAAAGCATTGTGTGGATGAGATAGTTGAGGGTGGAGACAAAAACTCACCATGTGAAGAAGTTCAAAATGATGTGTTAGTTGCCTTGAAAGAGAGGGGGAAGGCTAATGTAGGAGTGGAAGACTTTGCAAAATACTTTCCTCCGCTTGTCCCTCCATTTTCGAAAAGAATTGCTCAACAAGCCCTTGAGGTAAAAGTGCCAAAGCATATTGAGAGGCTTAAAGAGGCAACACTTCGGGTCCCGTTCATTGATTCCATCAAAGAGATGCTGGGGTTTGCTAAATACTTGAAGATGCTTTTGACTAGGAACCTACCTTGTGACAAAAAATAAATCTTTCCCGTGACCCATAGAGTGAGTGCCATCATAGCAGGCACATGTGTTGAGAAAAAAGGTGACCCAGGGGAGTTTATTGTGCCTTGCCAAGTTGGTAGATATGATTTCTTGCATGCCCTTTGAGATAACAGAACAAGCATTAACTTGATGCCTCTAGCTATTTACAAGCAGTGTGAGTTATCTATATTGAGGCCTACTTCCATTCTGCTCCAAATGTCCGACAAATCTATTAATACTCCGATGAGGGTGGTGGAAGATGTACTCATTAAAGTTGGCAAATTTGTCTTACTGGCAGACTTTGTAGCGCTTGACTGAGATGTTGATAGAGACATACCCATCATCTTTGGGAGACTATTCTTGGCTACGGGGAGAACATTGATGGATTCTGAAAAGCATAAGATCATATTTTGTATCAAGAATGAGAGTATCACCTTTAAAATCGGGAGGGGCCACTTGTTGCCCATAGGAGTTGGGGAAATTTGTGTGGTCAATGTTGAACATGAAGTTGGGAGGGTAGCTTAGCATAATATGGCTGAATCACCCAAAAGAAAGAAGGATAAATCAACATGGGTGAAGCAATACTTCTGTGGAACTAAAGGTAGAAAGTGGGTGAGGAAGTCCCATCCCAAGGACAGCTCACCAAAACCATGATCAAGTATCTTTCATCGTGCTCGACGTTAAATCATGTGCTTCTTGGGAGGTAACCCAAGGGATGCTACATTTTTTGTAATATCCACGTCGTGCCGGGATGTTAAATCAAACTCTACTTGGGAGGCAACTCAAGTAATATTTCTGGACTAATGGGTGTTAGTGGATGCAGGTACACTTAGAAATTGGGAGGAAAGTGGCCTAAAACAGAAAGGAAGAATTTTGGTTTGAAAACGACGGTAGAAGAGATGGACCATCTTGAAAGGACGGAACGCATGTCCCTCCATCTTATACACCTGGCACTGGAAGGGATTGGGGCAAGAGATGGTCCAATGTATAGGTCGTACTTTGCCCAGATGGTCCGTCTCTTGGTTCGTCTCTGGTCATTAATAGGGAAAAGCCAATAGGCCCATGTGAAAGCATAAGTTTAGGTATTATTTAATTGGGCCAGTTCGGCCTTTAATTATCCACTCATGGGCTTGACTGACCCGACTTAGTTGGTTTTAAAAAAGAAAGGGAATGTGCAATAGGTGTATAGTTGTATCTCACCTGCACACCCTTCCCCAACTTTTTCATCCTTTCCCTTGTCCTCTCTACTTAAAAATTCCTCGATAGTTGCTCATTCAAAGCTTCAAAATCTTGCATTGTTGTGCATACACTTCATACGCACACACTAAGCGACGCCAATCTAGGTTTTTTTTAACCCCTTCACAACACATCACTTCATCATCATACACTCACTTAGGTAATTTTCTTCACCTTGTGCCTTTGATTTCATGCCTAATATGATGATTGCACCTAGTATTGTAGTGGGTTATGTTATACCTTGACCTGGAAATAAAATTTGAGGGGAGAACTTGGGATTTTTTAATGCTAGATTGATTAGACAGGGCTTAGAATGTGTGTATCTGTGCTACCATACTATTAACTATAATTTGAGCTTGGAATTGGACTAGCACTGTCCATTTTCTGTGACTTATGAAAACCAATTGAAAATACCCAAGTGAATTTGACACCCCAAAAGACAAAAGAACAGACATACCGTCTTTCACAAAGACATACCGCCTGTTGTTCCACCAATTGAATCCGTATGCCTCATTTCTCACAGTTAGAGTACGACTCAAGGGCCAGATTGTCCTTTCAAAGGACGGCTCATACCTTGAACCGTACATTGAAATAATGAAGTGAAAATTTTGGACTCAATTGACGGTACATGATACGGTCCGTCCCTTGAAGATACGGACTGTCGCTTCAGGCGTCCTGCACTTAATTTATGCTATTTTCAAGATACCCTGAATGTATATTCTAACATGTTGGTGCATGCTCACAGGAAAATGGGATGCAGAATAGCTTTAGCCCGAGGAGGCAAGTCCAATACATATAAAAGGTCTCGCTCAGTAGATGAGGATGAGGAGGAATACTTGCCTCTCGATAGCGGGATAGTTGAAGTGTCACCTGTCCCATCAGATAGGGTGACATCAACTAAGACACCAACTACGGATGCTACATTTGAGTCAGGTGATGATGAGGACCAGGCCAAATCTCAGGGGCTACAGATAGAGATTTCCTCCAGCGAGGCTGTTAAGGAGGAACCATCTAGCAAGACCTCCTCCCTAGCACTAGAGTTGAGATGCTAACAGGAGGAGGAGGAGATGTTGAGGATTAGATGGGCAGTGTAAGGCTCGAGGGAGAAATATATATAGGGTTGCAGTATAGTCAATGGCAGAGTTCATTGGGGACTTATTGAGGAGAGGACTATGATCCCTACAAGGTTGGAGGCGTACCCTAATATCATGGAGAAACTCTGATTTCAGCATTGGGAGTTTCTCTTTCAGCCAGTGGATCAGTATATTTAGACACTGGTCCAGGAGTTCTACTCAGTATATGGGAAGATCCTTCTGAGATAAAACCTAGTGTTGAAGATGCAGATTGAGCCCCTACCCTCAGTGATGATTCAAGGGGTTTAAGTTGATATCAACCCGAAGGCAATCAACCGTTACTATTTGGGTGAGGACTATGAGGAGGTGGATACCTCAGCTTACGATGATATTATCGATAGAGGCAGGTAGGCTAGAGGGTTGATAGCCAGGGTTATTGCTAGGGATACCCTAATTTGGGCTATGTCTGATACAATTTATAATATTCAAGAGGGACCTTTATCTTTCCGCCAAGTTTTGGTGGAATGTAGTCTGTAGCAGGGTATACCCGACTAAGAGAGACAACAAACTACCTCTTGAACAGACTCTAGTCATGGCATCCATTGTGGATAAGTGGAGCATAAACATTGGCCAGATGATCAGCGTGGAGCTGAAGGATTGAGTAGTATAGACAACTACCTCCTTCTCATTCTTGTGTCTTTCATAGCCCTATTTTGGAGGGTAGGGATACCTATCTTACTGAGGAAGGACATTTTCACTAATGCTCGCCTAATGACTAACATAACCATGATGTAGGACGATACTATAGTCGTCGGGGGAAGCCAACCTAGCTCTACCTTACCAAGAAGGACTACTACTAAAGGGCAGGGCATCCAGACTGAGGTGCCTACATCACAACCCGCTGGTGAGGCAGAGCCTACAACAACAACAATTTCAGCCACCGCAGCATCCATGCTAGCTTCTCCATTTAGGCCACCATTAATATTCAGGGACTCACTTACTGGGTTGGCCTCGAGGATGGACAGAGAGGAGAGGCAGCTGGCCAGATTGATCGAGGACCTGCCGACCTTTATGGATACTATTGTTGAGCGAGCTCTTTATCCACTCTGGGATATAGTGAGGACCTTAAATGAGGTGTTGAGCTTATGACTAGCAGCCATGGATGCCCATTGCAGCAGCTGAGAGGAGGTTCTAGTGTGTCTAATATTGCTAGCCTCCAAGAAGATCTTGACGAGACCAGAGTTGCCATGTTTGAGATGCAGATGTATGAGTGGCAACCAATTGAGGTGCAGATACCACTAGTGAATGGGACACCACCGATAGCTAGCATCTTGGATTTTATTCCATGAGCGGTGCCTACCCACCAGCCTAGACTCAACCATGCCACCACTAGCAGTCCTAGTTACCAGGGCTAGCACTACACCAGAGCAGGTGCCTGCTTAGACAGAGATGTAAGCCCAGATAAAGGTTCCAGCGTTGCCAGCTAATAAGGGCAAGGGCATAGCTCTAGAGGCACCACTAGTTCAACTGTCCCCTATTGAGGCAAAGGCTCTCTAATGAGGGATAAGGGCATCACGGTTGCACATCGATGGCCTAGCTCATGATGCAGAGTCTGGCTCTTCATTGACACCTGAGGATGATGTTCAGTTGCACAGTCTGAGCGCCTCAAGTAGAATTATTGTTGCTACTTTCTTTCCCCTTTTTGTATTTTGTTTTGTATATGCATTGTGGATACTGCATTTTTTAGGAGGGGGTGAATATTTTGGATATATGTTGGATATTTTGGATGTGTGTTTGTTTGGATGTGTTTTTCGTGATTGATTGATTGTATAATATTTGACTTTTTCAAAACTCTGGATTGTATGACTGTATGCATTTGATGAGTTATGTGATGTGTGGTGGTGATCTATTTAGTCCAAATTCTTAAACTTTCTTAGTATAGCTTCTTCTTTTTCTTCCTTAGATTAACTTCTTTTTTCTTTTCTAGTGTAGAGCCTTCCTTGATTTTTTCAGCCACGGTTCTTTTCTGGGAAGCTTACTTTATGTTGAATTTGGCAAAATAAAAATATTTAAATGTCGCAGTGCATGGGCCCGATGATGGATTACTTACGCGACTTTCTTAAGGGTACCAACCAACTTTGTTGAGTCACTTAGGATAAATAGATTATTTCTGACTTAGGTGGTGGTGGCAATGTAGCTTTTTGCATGTTTGAGTTAATTTTTGAAAATAATGCCCCCTCAAAATTTTTGCCTTAGCTATTTGACATTGAGTTGTATATCTCCACTTGTGACATGAAATTGTTGGAAATGTGTCCTAGTTGAGAGTGATGTGTTAGTCAATTCTATATCCATTTGCCAATATGTGGGAAAGTAAAATTGTTTGTTCACCTGATTTGATCACACTCTAGAACTTGCCTTGATACTTGTGTCTGGATTTAGGAGTAACTATGGGTTGTTGAGATAAACTTAGGCCTTCTTAGTGCTTCACAAGCCACATATACCTAAAGAGACCTACCAAATGATGCATGAATCTCTAGTCTCTCTCTTTGAGCCTATTGAGCTTTTTTTGATCAACTATAATGGAAGCTAAAGCCAATTCTTAAGTTGACCCTCTTTTGAACTCATCCTCCTTGACACTTGAAAAGTAGTAAAAAAATGAGCTAAAAGTTGTAGTTGGGGGTGATAAGGAGGGGAAGAAAGAAATAGGCCAAAAATATATTGTATGAGCACATCCTAAGGTGTAATTGAGTAATAATCTAAAAATAAGAAAAAGAAAAAAAAGAAAAAGAGAAAAAGAAATGATGTTTGAGATCACAAAAACACTTTGTGGTGCTGAATACGCCAAAGAATAAGATGGTATAAAAAGAAGGGATCAAAAAGGTGAAAAGGTTGTAGAAACATGGTGAAGTGGTTAAGGAGGTAAGTGTTAAAAGCCTAAATTGTACCCCACCAGTCCTTTAACCTTCATTACAAGCTTAAAAAACTCCTTATGTGATCTCAACCCGAATATCCGAAAAGAAAGGCACTTGAGTAAATGGGAAAACTTATGGTAGTTGCGAGATATCTTGTAAAATTCTTTGAGAGTTGAGTGCATTTCTCTTCTCTCTTTGTTTTGTGTATCCTTGTGGTATGTGTTGTCATTATTTTAGAAAAATGACACTTTTCTTGGTCTCATTATGGGGCCTGTGGATTTGAATGGCTGGTATGTTTCATTTCTCTAGTTTGGGTATATGCATACTGATATGATGTCATGAGTGGAGGTTGCATGCTTATTCCAAATGGTTGCGAGAAAACTATGTTTTGATTGATAGAGGGTGTGGATGGATTGAATTTGATGTGTTGATAACTATTGGTTGCATGATAATTTGTGAGTCGGGGACATTAGTTAGGTTTATGGTAGTTCTATTCTTGGTTTTCTTGAGGACAAGCAAATGCTTTAAGTTGGGGGTGTTGATGTGTCGGGGATTAAGGACACATCTTTGCTTCTTTTTATAGCATTTTGCATGTCATTTGGAGTGAAATTAAGTAAAAACTAACCTTATTGTGCTGTGTTTCAGGATCCCAAGACATTGGATAAAGAAAGGAGTTAAGGCCCGAAAACTGCTCAGAAAACGAGGCAAAAGTTGGACCGTTAGTCTGAAGAATGGTCCGTCCCTTCCCAGCTGCAAATTTTAGAAACTCAGAAAATTGGGTCCCTAAAGTACTGCTGAAGGACGGCCCGTCAATGGATAGCTGGATCAGAGATTGGTAGGATGGGATTTCTCCAGTACGAAGTGAAGTACAAACCGTCTTTCCAAAGGACGGTCCATCTCTCAAAGGACGACATACCCAGGGACAGAAGCAGAAATGTAAAGGACGCTCCAAAGGATGATCTTCCCTTCCAAGGACGGTTCGTCCCTGCACACTTGACACTTCGATGTTCAAATTTAATGGGCTTTTTGGAGCATAGCATAAATAGATTTTCTCGTAATTTTTAGGGGAATTTTACATTTCTTAGTTCATAGCTAGTATTGAGAGTAGATTTTAGCCTTAGTTAAATAGATTGTAGATTTAACTTTTGTAATTGAAGATTATCATCAATAAAGTAGAGATCTTAATTCCTATTGGTAAGAATGTCTCACTATTTCCTCTTATCTTCTTCTATTCAATTGGTGTGAACTCAGTTGGTTGTGAACCCTAATGATCCCAATTTGTTAAAATTGAGTTTGGGCTTTTGAACATTTGACTAATTTTTTCTTTATAGCTTGTAATTGGTTATGAGAATCATCCAATCCTACTCAATTACCCTTATGATGCTTGAAAGAGAAAATTTTGATTGGGTTAACATCAATCAACAAACCCTTGTTTAATGGATTCTCCTAGACATAGGTTGATTTTCAAATTGGCAAATAGGTAATTGGGTAGAATGGAGTTCTCTTCAATCTTACAAAATCAGGTAGATTGACACCTATGGTAATGTTGAAACACACCCATGAGTTGCCTAAGTATATTGCTTGTATGTTCAGCCCTAGCCCTCTCTTAATTCTTTCACATTAGGTGATTTAGGAAACTCGACCCAATATTGGGGTCACTTCCCTAGAATTATATCTAATTGCTTACAACCCTAGCTTAATACCATTGGTAGCTATAGTTAAATTCCATTATTCTCAATCCAAATAGTTTTTAAATGTGGTGATTGTTTACACTACCCGATATGGGGACTGGAGTTGAACGATATCACTAGCTCATATCTAGCTTAATCAACATATTAGCCATTTAGATGTTATTCTGATGTCCCTCACAATATCTTGTGTCAAAAGAACATTTTCAGTAATATTTCGTTCTCTCATAAAGCGTGAATGACTTGCTGATATAAGCTGAGGTAATAAGTTCACCAATCTTGATTGTCATACTCTGGATAGAATTTTATTATTGAAGTTGCTAAGACTAATTGGTCTAACATTTAGGAAGGTGCTTACCTGATCTTACTTAGGAATTAGCACCAATTGGTATGAGTAATGAACCTGGGTAAGTTTTTCCACACAAAGTAGTCTCTAACCATTCTGATGATGTCCTCCTTTATAATCTCCCAACTAGTTTAATAGAGTATTATTGTGTCCACTACAACCACTGAGCCCAAACATTACACTCTTGATCTTCTTCTTAGTAGGAGGTTTGTTTAGGGACCTATTCTTCTCCTCATCAATTAGTCTAGGACTATTGTTATAGTAGATCAAACTGTGTTTAGGTCCTACCATCAATAGATTATGCCTTAAATAAATTAATGGATTTATTTAATCCATACTCTTTGTAAGAGTTTATTCATTTAGTGCTTTACATTTTAGTAATCCTCAGCCTTTTGTTCCTCCCATTTACATAATTGTGAAAGAATCTTCTATTTATATCATCCTAATAGAATCACTTCAAATATAATTTCTATCTTTGGTATTCTTCCTTTAAATTGAGAGTCTACTCAAGTCTACCTAAACTTTGAAAAGAGCTTTCTTGCTTCCAGGACTTGGATCTTCCTCAAATTGGATTTGATGAACCTGAATAACCTCCTTGGTAGTTATATTCTGAAAAATATTACTATATGTGTCTCTGCTCCACTCTACTAATGCCTTTTTTAAAACTATTTTTTAGTATATATTGAAAAAGAATAAAAGGGTGTCTATGGAAGTCTTCATTTTATTATTTCTAGACTAGTGGTTTGAAGGTGTCATATTTAGCCAAAAAATTTTAGAATTTAAAAGAATTTAAAATTACATTAGATGTCTAATCATACTCTAATTTAAGTGGGAATAATCAGACCTTCTTAATTGGATGCTTCACCTTCATGCTAGGAAAACAATCATACATTTCTGTTTGGAGAGGTACCTACCCAAGCTTTTGAATGTACAAGCTTCATCTATCCTTCAATTCCCCAATTATATGTACTTTCCCTATATCCCATGTCAAAGAGTCCACAAATGCTTATGAAATATGAGAAGTCCATAGTTTCTTGATGAAGCACTGGTAAACCTCCCAATTTCTCATCTGGTAATAATATTACATTAAAGTCCCCTTGTATTAGCCATTGAAACTACTTCTGCTTAGTTAACAAAGTCAGGAAATCTCATAGCTCTCTCCTGATTATGGTATCACAAGCTGCATACACAACTATTGTCAAAATATCCTTCCCTTTTCTGTGATGAGTTACCTTCACCATTAAGTTTTGTGTGCAATAAATTATTATTACTACATCTATTTCATTAGATGTAAAAATCCATATTTTTCCTGAGCGATTTGCAATGGCTGTTTGGTGTCCAATCTCATTCTATATGCATTAATCTCCATTGAGTTTTAAAGGTTCTATCACACAAATTAGGCAATATTGATTTCTTCTATTTAAGTTAGTTGACCTCTCAAAAGTTTCTTGAGTATTAAATGACCTAATGTTCCACATAAGGGCTTTAATCGTGCTTGCTGATTGAGTTCAAAGGCAACCAGCTCTTAGGTAATTTCCTTATGGGAGGGAGTGGTTACTTTATGGACTTTGTATCATTGAGTTTCAACATACTGCTCTTCAACATATTGTTTTGCTAAGGTGATAGATATCCTTCTTTTGCAATTTGTAGAATGTTGTCTTCTAGTGTTTCCTCTTCAATCCTCTTTGTCTGTTTGTTATTGACTTCAATTTTCAATCACTCTGTAACACCCCAAAAGTCCCTAAGATCAAACCCTAGACTCGTAGTTGAATCAACAAAAAAATATGCAAAATTTCACAAAATGACTCGTGGTATGAGTCATAGGATGTAGTGACGAGTCATGGTGTCACTAGTCCTAAGAAGGCCCAAAGGCGGATGGAATATGTACTGGAACTGACGAGTTAAATGAAAACTCGTGACCATGTAACAGGTTGTAGCAACAACTCATAGGTCGGAGAGGATGACAGGAAAAGGCTAGACTGGCTCACACCATGAGTCGTGGTGGGATGGTATGACTCATGGTTAGGGGGCCATTGTTTGTGTCTACAGAAGACAAGAAAGCCCTGATACGACGAGTCACTATACAACTTGTTAGTCCCAATAATGAGTTGTGACAAACAATTGTAGTATAAAAGATCAGAGAAGTGGAAATCAGGATCATCTTGCAACGATTGGTCACCATGACTTGTGGTACGAGTCGTGACGACTAGCAGGCAGAGCTTTTAAGTGCGATCTTCAAGGGTATTTTTGTAACTTTCTAATATTTTAACCCCTAAGTGATGTCGTTTTGGATTTATTAAACGGTGTATTAAGGGGTTTAACCTAGCCTATGTCCTCATTCTTTCAAAACAACTGTAGATTAAAGGTTCTCCCTCAAGTCAAGCTAGGGTTCATCATCCCCTTCATCTCAATTTCTCTTGGGTTTTCAAGGCAAATCAAGGGATCAATCTCAAGTATGTAGGGCTTTTAATGAGGGGGTTCTTCCACCCTCATGCCCCTTCCAAATTGAATTCATTATACCCACCTCCCATGCCTAATTTTAGAATGAATGGTGATAAGTTCATTTGGGTGAATTTCTTCATGTCCCTCTATGAAATCAGTTCCCTTATGATTCTATCACGACCCGGGTATAGGCCGGAAGGAGACACGGGACCTAGAACAATGAATTGCTCCAAGCTAACTCATGGAATAACATAGTTCTAACATAACAACAACTAACAGAACATTATTGAGCGGAAGCTTAACTGCAATTTAACTAATCATAAAGAAAGGATAAAAATATTATTTCAAAACTTATAATAAGTTGAAACTAGTACTACATTGTCTAGCCTCTACTAATCTGACGAGTTACTCGGACAAGCCCCTAGATAACTCCTGTTATACCCCATAAGATTCCCGACACCTAGATGGCCTATTCGCACGTTGGTTAAGCATATTTGAAAGCCATACGTGCTAAAGAAAGGCCCGGAAAAAGATCGGACGAAGTAACCTGTCGAACCATCACGGAAGGAGCCGGGGCAGAGCCCCTCCGCGATGGCAACATGTCACGGAGGTGGGGCCTCCGTGTTGGCTCCGTGACACGTTGGGCCTATCCTGGCCCAAGTATATAAAGCCCCACTTCGGTTTTAATTTAAGTTCATTCATTATAATTTCCAGAAAAACGCAACAAACAGAGAGAGACGAAGAGGGTGAAGATATAATCGTTCGATTACACTGCCAAACGTAGTCTAAACTCAAATTAACCTCAGGTACCGAGGTATTTAGCAGTAGAGAGCATTCCTACGGATTTTGTTTCGTGAATTACGACCGATGAATCGTCAAGCTACCGGACTAAGGTAAGTAGAATTTCTCCAAACTAGTGTCTATGTGTTCCTAGCTGTGAAGTGAATACTTCTCCCTTCTGGACTTCTGGAAAATAGCGAGTTTTCGACTGTCTTTCGATAAGCCTAAGTTTAGGCTATAATTATATCGAAAGTGATGTCGTCCTTCAAAATAAAGTTATTTAGTATTGATTGACATATATATGAATGCAGTTGGAAGAAATAGATGGAATACTGACCAAGCTACGCCAGTTAGTCGGGAAATCAGTAGCGAAGGTATGTAAAACTAGTTTCCTCGGCAAGTTAGTAGTCTCGATATAGTAAAGTAGTTCAAAGGCCAGTAGAATGTTCAGAAGTCGTGTGTTATATTTATTACGAATGTTGGTACGATATTGGAAGCATCATGTTATGTATAGCGTGAAACTTGGTAGCACGATATAAATTCTAATACAAGTGTTAGGAACTGTACAACATGCCCAGTATGTGATTTAGTAAAGAATGTTAGGATATTATCGTATTCAGTTGAAACCTAGTAAAGAAATGTAAGTATCTGTAAGGTATCTCAGAAGTAGAATGATAGATTAAAATGAAGTTTAGAAAGCATGTTAGAAATAGTAAATCATGTTACTATAGAAACTCAGTTATACAACATGGTTTCCAGCAGAAAAACTATATCTTGTTCAACATTAGACTCAGTACAGTATGGCAGAAGATTATATTTATATATATATATATACCATTATTAGTCTCAGCATGTATTAAATACATACATATCACTATCACTAGTCCAACATACAGTATGTACAGATACATTATCATCATTAGCTTCAGTATGTGGTATATGCAGATAGTATTGCTAGTTGAGACCACTATATTGTCTTGGGGTTGGATTACCTAGCATTCATGACCACCCCAAGGTTAATAGCTGTATCGACTTGTCTGCCAGAGGGTGAGGATACGTCACTCCATGGAGTGGCATGCCATCCCATAGAGGACGAAGATAGGATGCCAGTTTCCCCATATTGTGCCTTGGTCGGCCCTTATACACCCCCGTCGAGCGGGTACGCCCGGGGTGTTGATTTAGGAGTCCTCCGGACTCAGGTACAGTTATAGTCAGGGGCTCAGCGAGCCCAAGTGCATACCCAGGGGATCGACAGGATGCTTATAGTTATTATAGGAGATGGGACGACCGGGGTAGGGGTATAGATTGCGTGTTGGTTGCACCACCCGACCTATGGGGGCCGGGTAAGGTTTGTGTGTGCTATGCTATGTTATGTTATGTTATGCCATGTTACACTAGATACGAGTAGATTGACAGTAGAACGATACATCTCCAGGTATGACTCCTACTCATTCCAGTATGGTTAAGAGTAGGCCTAGCTTTACATTTTCAGTCAAGTTTAGTCTATTCCTCTCTATTTCAGTTCCATTAGTTGTATTGTTGTTTTCAGATATCTTTCAGTTATTGTTTTACATACTCAGTACCAGTGGTACTGACGCCTAGTGGGGCGCTGCATTACTTGCCTGCAGGTACTCATAGACGAGGGGCCGATACCTCGTGATTCTAGCCAGCTCACAGGGTCATCAGCTCCAGTCATCCGGAGCTAGATAGCTAGAGGTTTATCCTTTTTCTTTTGTTGTACAGCATGGGTAGGCCAGGGCCCTTTCCCGACTATCTTATCAGTACTCTTAGAGGCTTGCAGTCTGTATACAATTCCCTGTGGTCAGTTGAGTCGGCCGTGTGGGGCCGTGCAGTTTGTTATAGCTGCTTAGCATTTCAGTTTATGTTGGCCGTGTGAGGCCTCTGTTGACAGTAGTGGTGACCTCGCCGGTCACGTAGCTTTCCAGTACTTCATTATTGAGTTACAGATAACTAGACAACATGGTGGCCTTGTCGGTCCGCATAGGCTCCCCTATATTGATATGTTTCTGGTTAGCTGTTAGTATAGGTACAGGTGGCTATAGGCCTAGTCAGCCGGAGGCTGTATTTACAGCCGTTATATAGCCTGTTGTTTCCCTGAATCTGAGTTAGAGCCAGCCAGGCACCGTATGTGCTTAGGCTCAGTAGTCTAGCAGTTCAAGTCCTAGTAGGGCACCAGGTGCTAGTCATACCCCCCCCAAAGGGGGGTGTGACAACTCCAACTTCTAAAACTTGAAATAAATTGAAATAAAAAATACAAACTCCCATCCTTGGAAGATAAGGACTCACCACTATCAGTTGATAGAGTCTGGAGCGTGTCTAACCGCGGGGCTGAGCCTGAGTACCTAGATTTATATCATAAAATGATATAGCACATAAAGTATGCGGTCAATACTTCGAATGTACTGAGTATATAGGAAACGTAATAGAAGCTAGGAACATACTAGTATGCTGAAAAAGACTGAGCTGAATACATAACTGAGGTGAAGTACAATGACCCTATGTGAGATGCATAGGTACTTACATGATATGCTTGTTTGGAAACATTTAATGAAATCCAGGTAAATCTAGTTTTGGGTCATGTATATTCACCGAAACTGAATCTAAAATCATAAACTGAAAACTGAACAGTACTGTGAGGGAGACTATTAACCGACAAACTCCAATCTGAGCCTCATGGAGCCCGACCTACAACCCTGGCAGGAAGGGTGTTCCTACCGTGCCAAAGGTAAGAACTCTGCTGGTATGATATCACTCGTGACTCAGGGAGATAATCTCTAATAATGATGACCCCTGAATGTGCCCATTGAGGCAAGGGAGACACTCTCAAATAAAGAAGATCCCATATTCCTCGAGCTAAGGGAAACCTTCTCTTCTATATAGAATCCCTTATCCTATGGTGGCACGTAGTTTTGAGATCTGGATACGCTTGGAACCTAGGCCTACTCGGTGCTAAGAACTATTCCCAATTGAACATAAACATAAGAATACTTGTAAATTGATAATCTGAAGCTGATGTCCTAAGACTAGTTGGAACCACTTTCTCTAACAAAGATCCCGAGAGCCTAAAGGACCATGAACATGATAATACGGTGTGCTAAAAACTGAGATGCTAAGACTAGTCAGGGGTACTTTCTAATAGCAAGAGACCTGAGAGTCTAAATAATCATAAACATGCCGATCATACTGAACTCGTGAGAGTCTGGTCAGGGCTACTTTCTAATAGTAAGATGAGAGTCTAGAAAATCATAAACATGCTAATCATACTAATTTCATAAAAATCATAAGTCCCAATCATAGTGTAAATCATATCTACTAAAATCATGAAAGAATCACTCATGTCATACGGATCATATTTTCGAAAAAAGTGCTAAATAATGGTTGAGTCTTAGAAATCATGCTATTATCTTATCATAGACATAAATCATGAATTTGAAAAGGAAATTATGAGCATAAATGGCTATTAATCAAAGAAAGTTTGAAACACATGACTAACATAAGAGAATTCATACATAGAATCAAAACCCTAAGACATGCTTTTCTAGAATTTTAGGATACTAAGGTTTATGAAAAAACAATATTGGGATACAAGAGTGAAAGGAAACCCTTGTTGAAGTCCCACATACCTGGCTTGAAGAACTCCTTCACTAGGTCTTGGATCTTGAATCTCTTGGAGAGGAACCCGAGTTCTTGAGCCTTGAGAGGAAGAAAGAAGAAGATCTTATGGATGATTTGAGTAGAATGAGAGTTCTAGGGTGGATAATCCTTTAAAATACTCTTTCCCAAGCTTAAAATTAGGTGGTTTAGGACGTAGGAGCTTAGAAATTATGAAATTGCCCTTAATGATTTGACAGGAAATTTCATACTGCCAGAAACAATGAGTCACTTGTCGACTCGTTAGGTAAAAGACAAGTCACTTAATGACTCGTTAGATAAATGACAACTCATTTTCTTAATCTATGAAATACACTAGAATTCCCCACTTTTCCCACTGCTGCTCAAATGATGGGTCACTTATTGACTTGTTAGGTCAAACGAAGAGTCACTTGATGACTTGTTTGGAGGCATTCTGATCATTTCAAATGATGAGTCATTTGATGACTCGTTTTGTGACCTGGTGCATATTTTTGTACTTTCTCTATTTCAACTCCAGGGTCTGATCTTAGGGACTTTTTGGATGTTAGACTATCTCCCCCTTGAGAACATTCATCCTCCAATGTAGATTAAGCATACTCAAGAGCTAGGGAAGTAATTGCAAGTCCCAAAACAGGACAACTAGAGCTGAAAACTGATGGAGTGACTGACTCCGGACTGATATACATGACTGAACTGAAATCATGATTCATGCATGCATGCTAAGACATGAGAATGACTGAAAGACATGAGACTGACATGGAACTAGGTAGAGTACTGAGGAGGAACTATTTCCTCAAACTTAAACTGAGCTGGTAAGGATAGAGTTATAAATCCCGAAACTATCTCTTGATATCTAAATCGATGACATGATTATTTATCTGACAAAGAGAAAGGATTATCTAATTCAACTTCCTAAGTAGTCCCTTGTACTGGCTGATTGCTCTATAACACCTTCACTGAAACTGGCTCGTTGTTTCCCCCGACTTACGAACCTACTGGTCCAAGATTTTCACTGGAACCTCCTTCTATCTGATCCTTCCATTATCATCATACTCCATCATCCTAACATCTCATCTCCTCATATAAGAAAACCATGCCAATTGCACCCCTTCTCGAATGCCAACACATAGTGCAGGCCTATCATACGCTCATCTTACAGCTTGCTATAGCTTACACTATCCCAAAAGTTCCTTAGACTCCTTGAGATGGCTAACAACTACACTTCATGAACTTCTATCTACTGGGCATCTAAGGCATGAAAAGGGGAAGTCAATTAAGGACATATCCATTACAACTATCTTTTCTGTCATGGGGGAACATACATAAGGCTGAGAGTAAGGAACTCGCAAGAACGAGTCATTTACAAGAATCTAACCTGAGCACATATACGAGAGGTAGCACGATCTGCTGAGCTATTAAGGAAAATTCTAAAGACTGAGTTCATAGAGTTGAGCATACTGGGAGACATGTCACGACCCGAACATAGTCTTGGGTCGAGACACGGGACAAAGAACACCGAGAGGCTCCAAGACAACCCATGGAATGAACATACATCTAACTCAATCATAGATAAGCAGAAGATCATCATAGATAACATAGCGAAAGTCTAAACAATCATAACATCTGAATACATACATGAATCCAAAGCTGAAATACAAACTATGTCCGGAAAAGCCTCTAACACTGAAGAGTTGATGGAACAAGGCCCCAACTAACTCACTATAGTCTGAAAACTAAAAATACAACATGCAACTAAAGAGAAGGGCCCTCAAAAGATGAGGACTCACCAACTGGGGCTGAGGAAAGCTAACTCCAGAAATCTGACTAGCGGAGGGACTAAGCTTGGATATCAGAGCCTGTATCATAAAATGATACATCATCGAGTATCCAGTCAGTACGTGGAATTTACGAGTATGCAAGATAAGTAAAACTGCTAAGTAAAATCATTAAACATGCATAACATAAAATATAATCAAGATAAGATTCTGAGAGTAGGGCTTGCATTCTATTTTCTAAAATCATGATCTGATCATAACTGAACATCATAACTGAATTGAATGACCCAAAGCTGAAAACTGATAATCATAAGTAAAACTGAATATTGGGTCAACTTGCTGAAAGAATAATACCATGACTAATGTACATGCATAACCGAAATTATGAGGAACAATGGGAGACTCGTCATATAATCGACATTACCGCGATAGAGCTTACATGGTCTTGATTATCGCACTCAAGTGGGCAGAACCGTTCAAAGCTTTGCCAGGGCTAAGGATGCTACCATGATATCGATATCAAGCTGAAGGCCCCTTGGGGACAGGGGAAGCTCCAAAGGAGGTCCCAAATAATCTGATCATACCTACGTTGGCGCGTAGCTCTGAGGCATAGGGTTGACTGACCCTTAGCCTACTCGGTGCTAGACACTAATCCCAAAAACATGCATATGCTCTCCATCATTTTTCAACGAAGCTGACCATCGTCTAGTGAAGAAGTTGAATAATAACATACATGCATAAATCTGAAATAATAACGTGAAGAGCCTTGACTCAAACCATACCACAAGCTGAACATAATTGGGAGTGTTGGCTCCAAAACCACGTGGCAAGCTAATTCATGAAATCACAAGGCATACTTGATCATATGGGCTTGCCCAATACTTAAACATGCTTGAAATCAACTTGATTCACTTTGAAAACATGAACATAAACATGGGTATATTGAAATCATACTTTCTTCATAACATCTCATCATGCTTGTACACATACTTAATAGATCTCAACTTTCATCAACTTTCATGGATGGACATCATAATTTAGAAAACTTGCAAACATAATTTATAATTTAATACATTGTAAAATCTGCTCAATAATCATAATCCATCATTTAAAACATGCGTAGATCATACCTATGATTAAAACTTAGAAATTCATGCATTAGGTAAAAACCCCATGGAATCATCAATTAGAACATCATGAATTGAGAGGGAATTGGGTATGGGTGTGGACTATTGCACCCATTCATAGCCTTACATACCTGAAGAGACCTGATTTTCACACTTCCTTGACTTCTCAAAGAGAATTGATGAAGTACTTTGAAGAAACTAGCCTTGATCACCTCTCAAACCTCTAAGCTTGCATGCATGAATTAGGATAGGTTTAGAATGACTTAACCCTTCTTAAAACACTCCATTCTGAGCTCAAAATGACGTAGTCTAGGCCTTAGGAACTTAGGAATTATGGAAAAGCCCTTAATAAATTTGCAGGGGCAAACATATTGCTAGTCCCAACAAGGGACGGGATGGGTCATGCCCTGGACCATGACTCTTGGTCTGCTAGTCATCGCCTGCAGTTCCAAAACTCTCCTGAGGATCAGCACGAGGGACACCATGAATCCTGGTGTACCCAACAACACGTGGTGACCAATCGTTAGGTGCACTACCCAAAATCCTTGATCCACCAACCTCTCTATACCACGAATGACTTAATGGATTGTGGTGCTGACCATGACTTGTGGTCACCCCTGTTGTCACTCTGAACTTAAAATTTCAACCATGTCTAACCCTCTCCCCACGAGTTACTTAACGACTCATGGTATTCCTGATGGGTCACTGGACGACTCATCCTGTGACCTGGTGCAGAAATTTCTGTTTTCTCCATTTCAACTCCCGGGTCTGATCTTAGAGTTTTCGGGGTATTACAATATCTCCCCCTTGGGAACATTCGTCCTTGAATATGGAAAAACATACTGAAAAGTAGAGGAATGCAATCATTATACTCAAATACTGAACCTACATGCTGAAAACTGACGGAGTGACTGACTCTGATTTGAACTACATTACTGAACTGAATTCCTGAACCACACATACATCCATTTACATGAAAGAAACTAGGGTACATGAGCTGAACATGAAACTGAATAGAGCACTAAGGAGGAAACTGATACCTCAAGTAGAACTGAGCCGGAAGGGAATAGATGCAGGTATTTAGCCATCATACCTGCTTCGACTTCCCACGTAGCTCCCTCAACATGCTGAATCCTCCATAAAACCTTGACTGAGGCTACTTCTTTATTTCTAGTTTACGAACCTGACGATCCAGTATTTCCACCGGAACCTCCTCATAACTAAGGCTGTCCTTCACACCGATACTGTCCACTGGAAAAACCAGAGCTGGATCACCCAAACACTTCTTTAAGAGCGATACATGAAAAATTGGATGAACTAAAGCTAATTTTGAGGTAAATCCAATTCATATGCTACCATGCCAACCCTTTTCACAATCTGGTAGGGACAAACATATCGGCGACTGAGTTTCCCTTTCTTTCCTAATCTCATCACTCCCTTCATGGGAGATACCTTCAGAAACACCCAATCATCGACTTTAAACTCAAGCTCCCTTCTCCTCACATCTGCATAGGACTTTTAACGACTCTGAGCTATTTTTAACCTGCCCCTTATAAGTTGAAATTTCTCCATGACATGATCGACTGAATTTGGACCTATCACTGCAGCTTCACCGACTTCAAACCAACTAATAGGCGATCTACATCTCCACCCATAGAGAGCCTCAAACAGAGCCATTTGAATGCTGGAATGGTAGCTGTTGTTATATGCAAACTCAATGAGAGGAAAATGATCATCCCAACTACCCTTGAAGTCAATCACGCACGCTCTCAACATATCCTCGAGAGTCTGAATAGTACACTCCGCCTGGCCATTCGTTTGCAGGTGAGATGCTATACTAAGCTTGACCTGAGTATCGAGTCCCTTTTGAAATGATCTCCAAAATTGAGAGGTAAACTAAGTAACTCTATATGATATAATGGACAATGGCACTCCATGAAACTGCACCAACTCCCAAATGTATAATTTAATATAATCCTCCGCTGAATCGATAGTCTTGACTAGTAGGAAATGAGCTGCTTTGGTCAACCTGTCCACAACCTCCCAAATGGAGTCATACTGTCGACGAGTGCGAGACAACCCTGTGATAAAGTCCATATTGATCTCCTCCCACTTTCAAGTAGGAATATTGATGTCTTGAAGTACACCTCCTAGTATCTAGTGCTCAACCTTCACATGCTGACAATTTGGACACTTAGCCACAAATTCGGATATATCCTTCTTCATGCCATTCCATTAATAGAATTCCCGTAGTTCAGGGTACATCTTGGTGGCACCTAAATGTATAGAGTATCTGTAACCATGAGCCTCGTGAAACATCAAATCTCTCAAATCATTGACAACTAGGACACACAAACGACCCTGATATCGAAGCACACCATCTCCCCCTTTGGAGAAGACCTCTACCTTCTGGTTTTCAACGGCTTCCTTCAACTTCACCAAAATAGGATCCTTATCCTACATAGCCTTAACATCAGTCACCAAGGATGATTCTGATCCATTCTGAACAATGACACCACCATCGGTCGAGTCAACCAAACAAACTTCCAACCGTGCAAGCCGATTGATGCACATCCTTCACCAGCTCCTTTCTCCGCTCATCTACATGGGACACACTCTCCATATAAAGCCTACTAAGAGCGTCTTCTACCACACTAGACTTGCCTAGATGGTAAAGGACACTCATATCATAATCCTTGAGTAACTCCAACCACCTCCTTTGATGTAGATTCAGATCCTTCTGGGTATACATGTATTGCAGGCTTTTGCGGTCTGTAAACACATCTACATGGACCCCGTACAAATAGTGTCTCCAAATCATCAAGGCAAATACTATCGCCGCTAATTTCAGATCATGAGTCGGGTAGTTCTTCATGCACCTTCAACTACCTAGAGGAATATGCTACAACCTTACCATGCTTCATCAATACACAACCAAGGCCGATCCTCAAAGCATCAAAATACACCACAAACCCATCGGTACCCTCAGGTAGGGTTGACAAAGGTGCTGCTGTGAGTCAAGTCTTTAATTCTTGAAAGCTCTTTTCACAAGCCTCCGACCATTAAAACTTCACCTTCTTCTGGTTCAATTTGGTCAACGGTGATGCAATAGATGAAAACCCCTTAACAAATCTTTGATAATAACCAGCTAAATCCAAGAAACTCCTGATATCCGAAGGATTCACTGGTCTAGGCCAATTCTTCACCGCCTCTATCCTTTGAGAGTCTACCTGTACACCCTCACATGAAACCACATGACCGAAAATGCCACCGAGTTCAACCAAACTCACATTTATTGAATTTAGCATACAACTAACGCTCCTTGAGAGTCTGTAGCACCACCCTCAAATGAGCGGCATGCTCCTCCTCGCTCCGAGAGTATATAAGGATGTCATCTATGAACACAATTACGAACATACCCAAGTATGACTTGAACACCCTATTCATCAAATCCATAAAAGATGTAGGAGCATTCGTTAGTCAAAAAGACATAACTACAAACTCGTAATGACCATACCAAGTCCTGAAGGCTGTCTTCGAAATATCGCTCTCCCAAACCCTAAGCTGATGGTATCCGAATCTGAGATCTATTTTTGAAAAGCACTTAGCACCCTGAAGCTGGTCAAACAAATCATCAATCCTAGGGAGGGGATACCTATTCTTGATGGTAACTTTGTTCAATTGACGATAATCAATGCACATGCGAAGAGAACCATCTTTCTTGTGGAAAAAGAGAACTGGTGCACTCCATAGGGATTTTCTAGGTCTGATGAAACCCTTGTCTAAAAAGGTCTTTCAACAGTTCCTTCAACTCCTCTAACTCGGCTGGGGCCATTCTATAAGGGGGAATTGATATAGGCTGTGTATCGGGAAGAAGGTCAATACAAAAATTAATTTTCCTCTCAGGAGGAATTCCCGGTAGATCTCCTGGAAAAACTTCTGGATACTCACATACTACTGGAACTGACTGGATAGTCGGGGTCTCAGACATAACATCCTTAACCCTAACTAGATGGTACATGAAACCCTTAGAAATCATCTTTCTGTCCATAAGGTAGGAAATGAAACAACCTACACGCACAACTAAACTATCCTTCCACACTAAGACTGGTTCGCTCTGAAATCTGAACTTTACCACACAGGTTCTACAATTCACTGAGGCATAGCATGCAAATAACCAGTCCATGTCGAGAATAACATCAAAATCGGTCATGGCTTACTTTACTAAATCTGCTAAGGTAACTTTCTGAAGGACTGTGACAAGGTATTTTCTATATACCCGTCTAGCTATAATTGAATCACCACCTAGAGTAGAGACTGAGTAGGGTTCTAATAAGATTTTGGGACTGACTCCGAAGCTACTAGTAACATAAGACGTCACAAAAGAAAAAGTATCCCCTAGATCTAACAGTGCATATACATCGAGGCAGAATACTTGTAACATACCAGTGACTACATCCAAGGAGACCTTCTACTCCTGACGGGATGCTAGGGCATAAAATCTGTTTTGGTGCTGTCCACCACCTGTACTAGTAGATGCCCCCTGCAGATCTGGGCGTGTTGGTGGAGATGCTGAACTGGAAGATGGGCCTCAGCCCCTATCATGACCTTGTCTGGCTGCTGGGAAATCCCTAAGCATGTGTTTAGGCTTCCCGCATCCGAAGCAAGCACTTGTACCAGCCAAATACTACCCTGTATGTCTTCCAACCACATCTTCTACACTCTAGAAGGCTGATCTCTTCGGGTCTACTATTTTGACCTCTTGATCTTGATGCTTGTCCCCTCTGATCGTGCTTGGACCTGGATGGCACACTCATAGCCGACGGCGCTGGGGCTTAAGATCTTTGGTGGGACTGTTGACGATGCCCACTAGGTCTCTGCTGGGAGAATATAAAGCTATCGATCCTTACCCTCTTGGACTCCCTCTCCTACTCACTCATCTGTACCACCTCCATCTGTTTGGTGTACAGGACTATCCGAGCAAAGTCAATGTCCAGGTGAAGCATCACAGTTCGGCAATCCTTGACTATGTAGTCTGCTACCCCAGACCGAACTGGCTCACTTGGGCTCTCTGATATGCTACCATCTCAGGTGCATACTTGGATAGACGAGTGAACTCTAACGCATACTCCTAAATTTTCATTCTTCCTTGTTTTAAATTCACAAACTTGGCTGCCTTGATCTTTCTCATCTCCCGAGGGAAGAACCAATCCAGAAAAGCGGCATGAAACTCATCCCAACTGATAGGGTTTGCTCCAACCACCCAACTATCCTTCCATTGCTTGAACCAAATGTGCGCAACCCCCTTCAATTGATACGAGGCTAGATCGGTGCACTCCTCTCTAGTTACCCCCATGATTTGGGTGATCTTCAGGACTTCATCAATAAACTCATGCGGATCCTCACCCACCTTCGATCCAAGGAACTCAGGAGGGTTCATCCTCAGAAAATCCCTAACTCTTGCCGCCGCCACATTCCCGTTCTGAGGGACATGCACTACCACCTGCTGATTGTCCTAGGAGGTCAAAGCCTGGGCTACATCTGAATGACTGCCTTGAACTCTGTTTGGGCAATTGGCTCAGGTATGTGCTCCTCGTGGGCTGGTGGGGCGTGTTGGTGCCCGTCTCCATTGCCATTCTCATGGCCATCTCCACTTCCGTTTCTCCTTCCATTAACTCTGCGGGGAGGTAGGATTTTGAAAACGCGTATAATACGAGTTAGAAGGATAGAGAGACACTTCATCTCACGACTTAGATCATGAAAGAAGGAAACATTTCCTAAATGTCTTGTAGCCTCTTCGTCATAAGTGTGGTGCACTTCACACCCATGAGAAAGACTCTACTTAACGTAGCTTTCGGACACCCTAGGACACTTTAAAACTTGGCTCTGATGCCAAGTTTGTCATGGCCCAAACATAGGCTTGGACCAAGACACGAGTCAAAGAACCCCGAGAGGCTCCAAGTAGACCCATGATATGAACATACATCTAACTCAATCATAGATAAGTGGAAGATAATCATAGATAACATAGCGAAAGTCTAAGCAATCATAACATTTGAATACATACATGAATCCATAGTTGAAATACAAGCTATGTCCAAAAAAGCCACTAACACTGAAGAGTTGATAGGACAAGACCCCAACTAACTCACTATAGTCTGAAAACTGAAAATACGATATGCAACTGATGAGAAGGGCCCTCGAAATATGAGGACTCACCAACTGGGGCTGAGGAAAGCTAACACCGGGAATCTGACTAGCGGCGGGACTGAGCCTGGATATCAGTGCCTGTATCATAAAGCAATACAACATAAAGTATGCGATCAGTATGTGGAATGTACCGAGTATGCAAGGTAAGTAAAATTGCTAAGTAAGTAAAATCATTAAACATGCATAATATAAAACATAATAAAGATAAGATTTTGAGAGTAGGGCTTGCATGCTATTTTCTAAAATCACGATCTGATCATAACTGGACATCATAACTGAATCGAATAACCCAAAACTAAAACTGATAATCATAAGTAAAACTGAACATTGGGTCAAACCAACTGAAAACGTAATATCATGAGTGATGTACATGCATAACTGGAAATTATGAGGAATAATGGGAGACTCATCATATAACTGATATTACCATGATAGACTTACATGGTACCGACTATCACACTCAAGTGGGCAGAGCCGTCCAAATCTTTGCCAGAGCTAAGGACGTTACCGTTATATCGATATCAAGCTGAAGGCCCCTTGGGGTTAGGGGAAGCTCCAAAGGAGGTCCCAAATAATTAGTGCGTAGTTCTAAGGTATAGGGTTGACTGACCCTTAGCCTACTTAGTGCTAGACACTACTCCCAAAAACATGCATATGCTCTCTATCATTTTTCAACGAAGCTGGCCATCATTTAGTGATGAAGCTGAATAATAACATATATTCATAAATCTAAAATCATAACGTGAGGATCCTTGGCTCCAACCATACCACAAGCTGAACCTAATTAGGAGTCTTGACTCCAAAATCATGTGGTAAGCTAATTCATGAAATCACAAGACATACTTGATCATATGGGCTTGCCCAATACTTAAGCATGCTTGAAATCAACTTGATTCACTTTGAAAATATGAACATAAACATGGGTATTTCAAAATCATACTTTCTTCACAACATCTCATCATGCTTGCACACATACTTCATAGATCTAAACTTTCATGAACTTTCATGGATGGGCATTTGTAACACCCCGAAAGTTACTAAGGCCCGACCTCGGAGTTAGATGGAGTTCAGCAGAAAAACCAGCAGGAATTGCCTCAAAACGGCTCGTCCAATGAGTCGTTGCTGGCCCAAAAACCCATTAGTAGGAGCCATGGGAAGGGTTCTCAGAAATAGCTCAAGAGGACCTTGATACCACGAGAGGATAGAACGAGTCATCATGGGTAGAAATGACTCGTCGAATGTGGCCGTGGTAAGTTGCAGTTCAAATTTCCCAGAGACGACGAGTCAAGTAACAACCCATATGTTGATGTGACGGGTCGTCATGAGGGTTAATGATTAGAACCTAAAAAAGGGCTTGTTCACTTTTTCAGTGGCACGGGTGATTACAATGAATTGTTAAAGGTTGCAATGACCCGTGGTGACGATCGTTGGAGGGATCACAGGTTCAGAAGGCAGTGGTGATGATGATGAGTCATTGGGTGAAGTAATGACTCATCCTGTTGGTCGTTGGTTGAGGAAGCAGAAACTGAGAAATCACTTCTCTAGTGGCAACGGGTGGTCACCACGAGTCGTGATGAGGACCATCGACTCATGATGAGGGTTGTGGTCACTTACGAACATATTTTAAAGCTTAATCCTAGGGGTATTTTGGTAAAGTCCTATGCTTCCAGTTCCTAAATGGTGTCGTTTTGAGTATTAGAAGGGACGTCTTAAAGGGTTTTTCCTAATGTAATCCCCAGGGACTCTCCATAGCCGAGAATGTTTTGCCTAGTCAGTTTGGGACACTCCATAGCAGAGAATGTCTCCCTTAGCTTAGTCCATGATATCAGTCAGTTCAAATCTGTATAGACTCAGATTTCAGTTTAAATCAGATTTAATAAAATTCAGTCTCAATTATTAGCAGATGGCCAGTAAAGTGTATGATAGCAGTTACAGCTTCAGGTTTTAGTATATGTACAACATCACCCCTATTCATCAGTTGATTTTACTTCACTAAATGTTTTCCTATAAAGGCTTCATGTTAATACTTATGTTTAACTTAGACAGGGTCATTGTATTTCAGCTCAGTTATATATTCAGTGATGCATTCAGTTTACTTCGCTCTTGTTTACTTGCATGTTTAGTTTATTTACGCTTCCCGCATACTAAGTACATTCTATGTACTGACCGCATACTTTATGTGCGATATCATCTCATGATATAGATTCAGGTTTCCATACTCAACTACATGGTTAGATACGCTTCATTCCCCTCTCAGCTGCTTGTGGTGAGTCCTCATCTTCCGAGGACACTATCTATTCTTTCCATTTTCATTTATGTTTCAATTTCAGACTTTAGGAGTTAGCGGGGGGCTTGTCCCAACAACCCATCAGTGTAGTAGAGGCTTTCAAACTTGTGTAAATAGATTTAGTGTTATGTATTAGAGTTTTATTATCTTATGCTTTATGTATCAGTTAGCTTCCGCTCGATTATGTTGTGTTATCTGTTTTATTATTAAGTGACATGCTATGATTACACCATGAGTAGACTTGGGGCCTCTCGAGGTTCCTTGTCCCGTATGACGGCTAGGGTGTAAACTCAGGTCAAGACAAACTTGGTATTATAGCATTAGGTTTAGAGTGTCCTAGGGTGTCTGAAAGCCATGTTAAGTAGAGTCTTCTTCATGGGTGTGAAGTGAGCCACACTTATGACGAAGAGGCTATGAGACGTTTTAGGAATGCTCCCTTTTCATCATGATTCTTACCGTGCGTAGAGTATGAAACTCTAACAGTTCTTCTCCTGACTCGTGCTTTACATGCTCGTAGATAATGCCTCCTAGAAGAGCGAATTGAAGAAGAAATGGTAACGGCCGCCAGAAAGCACCACCAGCCCCGGCAAACCCGATGGATGACCACGTTACTTATGCGAGTTCCGGTAGGCTTGCACATGTTGGCGCAGGCGATGACCACACAGATTAATTAGCAAGCGATGGCTCGTTTTCCCTAGAATGGGAACGTAGTGGCGGCGAGAGTAAGAGATTTCCTCTAAATGAATACACCCGTATTCTTAGGGTCAAAGATGGACGAGGACCCGTACAAGTTCTTGGAAGAGATCCAGAAGATCACCAAAATCATGGAGGTGATGGAAACTGAGAGCGCAAACTTAGCCTCCTATTGGTGAAAGGAGTTTCTTCTATATGGTTTTACCAGGGGAGAGACAATCGGGGAGTTGAAGTAGCTCCCATAAGTTGGGATAAGTTTATGACTGCATTCCTGGATAGGTTTTTCCCTAGGGAGTTGAGGGAGGCAAAGTTGGAAGAGTTCATCAACTTAAGATAAAGAGACATGACTGTCCAGGAGTATGCGTTGGAGTTTACCCGGTTGTCCATGTATGCACCGAAGATGGTAGCCAACCAGAGGGCTCGTGTGAGTAGATTCATGAATGGAGTGTCAGGCTCCTTGGTCAAAGAGTGCAGGACCATGATGTTGCACAGGGACATAGACTTTCCACATTTAGTGATATTCGCTCAACAAATATAAGCGGAGCAGATGAAGGAAAAAGAGAGTGAGGCCAAAAGTGCTAAGACTGGAGGTTCAGAATTTTCCCCTCAGAGGCCGAGTGGTGAGCACCGCTCACGCTACCAGCAAAGGTCATCAGCCCCAACACCTTCGATAGCCAATATTCCATATAAACCCAGGGTAAGAGAGATTACGTACCCATTGTGTATGAGCTATGGGAAACACCATTTGGGAGAATGCATTGTTGGCTCGGATGCTTGTTTTTGGTGCGGCAAGTTGGGTCATAAGCACCGGGATTGCGCAACAGCTAAACGAGGTGAGAGTAGAGCCTCAGCCATCTCTTCAGTAGCTCTAATAGCCTGTCCATTTTAGCAGGGTGCATCATCTAGTGCAGGTGGCGGACAGCGTCAAAATTGCTCCTACGCCTTGGAAGCACATCAGGATAAGGGCAAGTCGCCAGAAGTAGTCACAAGTATGTTATGAGTTTCTTGTGTTACTCTTTGCATGTTGCTAGCTCCAGAATCCCAGTAATGAATAAGAAGCTCTGTGATGGTTGTTGAGAGGAGATTGTCGATGTGTGATGCGAATAGTTGTGAGTATAAGGCTTTCAGTGAATGTTAGAAGTGAAGGAGAAGCTAGGACTTAGTGATTTAGGCCCGACCTTAAGAAGGATTCAGGAGCCTTAGGATGATGGATTTAAGCTAAGGGGGAGGTGATCAGATAACTCCTCTTGTATTTCAGTTGAAGCTATGCTCTACTCATTCTTATATTCAGACTCCCAGAATTTCTAGATAACCGCTTCAGACAACAATGTCAGTCTTACTCTACAAATCCTTAAGGTTCATCTTCATTTTATGAACTAGCTATGTGTGCTAACTCATGTCTTCCAGTATGTTTAGCTCGAATTCAGTCTTTAGAAGTTGCTTTACTAGCTCAGTAGGTCAGGTTACCTCATGTACGTGCTTAATTTTAGATGTCATGAATGATTTGTGCTCATGAGTTCCTTACCTTCAGTAGACCAGATATCATGAATTCTATCTCAGTACCAGTTAGGGGAAAGGAATCCTTCTCAGTGTTCCATTTAATTTCACGTCCGCTTCATGTCTTTCAGTCCCTCTTATGCCTTATCATGCATGTATGATTTAGATGTTTAGTTTAGATTTGTAAAATCAGACAGAGTCACATACTCTATTGGTTTTAGCTGTAATTGATCAATTTTGGGATTTCAGTTCCTTCCCTATCCTTTCAGCATGTTTAGCCAAGATTCGAGGACGAATGTTCCCAAAGGGGAGATATTGTAACACCCTGCAAGTTTCTAAGATCAGACCCTAGAGTTAGATGGAGTTCAACAGAAAAACCAATAGGAATTGCCTCAGAATGACTCGTCCAGTGAGTCGTTGGTGGCTGAAACGACCCATTAGAGGGAGCCGTGGGAAGGGTTTTCAGAAATAGCTCAAGAGGACCTTGATACCACGGGAGGATAGAATGAGTCATCGTGGGTAGAAATGACTCGTCGAATGTGGCCGTGGTAAGTTGCAGTTCGAATTTCCCAGAGATGACGAGTCAAGTAATGACCCATTTGTTGATGTGACGGGTCTTCATGAGGGGTCGTTGATTAGAACTCAGAAAAAGGTCTTGTTCACTGGTTCAGTGGCTACGGGTGGTTACGACGGACCGTTAAAGGTCGCAACGACCCGTGGTAACGATTGTTGGAGGGATCGCAGGTTGATGAGGTAGTGGTGATGACGGAAGGTGATGAAGAGTCGTTGGGTGAAGTGACGACTTGTCTTGTTGGTCGTTGTTTGAGGAAGCAGAAATGAGAAATCTTTTCTCCAGTGGCAACAGATGGTCACCACGAGTCGTGGTGAGGACCATCGACTCGTGGTGAGGGTCGTGTTCACTAACGAGCATATTTTAAAGCTTAATCCTAGGGGTATTTTGGTAAAGTCCTATGCTTCTAGTTCCTAAGTGGTGTCATTTTGAGTATTAGAAAGGATGTTTTTAAGGGTTTTTCCTAGTCTAATCCCTCATTCCCTCGAAAAATATCCTCTCAAACTCTTCTTATTCCTTTCTCTCAAGACTAAGGATTCAACTAGGATTTCTTCAAGGCTTCAAGAGTTAAGTTCAAGTAGGGATTTCTTCGAATCAGGTATATAGGACTTCAACAAGGATCTCCTTCCATCCGTGTGTCCAAAATTTTGATACTAAAATCCAACTTCCTTGATTTTCTAGAAAGCATGTTCTAGGGTTCGATTTGTGCATAAATTCTAATATGCCTCCTTTGAATTCTAAGACCCATTATGGTGGATAGTCATGTATGCTTGTAAAATTACTTTCAAAATCTTGAATGATGTATTGGATGTGGGTTTGGCATGATTATGGAATTTTCACCATCAATTAATCTAGAATTTCAAATGGGATTTCATAAATTAATCACATGCTCTTATCATGAAGTTATATCCTTGTTTAAAGTATATGTAAATCACATGGGTTCCATAAATCTAGAACATATGTCTCATCGTACGTGTTGGAACACGATTAAAATTTTTGGGCTTTGACCATGTGAATTATGTACATGTTTTCACCATGATTTCGGTGTATATGTTTTAGAGTATGACATGAATGGAGGGAGCCTTCATGAATCTAGAATGTATGCTATATGATGTGAATTCGAGATCTAAATATTGTGAACACGTTTAAGGTATGATCTAATCCTATCAATGTTTAATAAAAGTAGAATGTATGATGTACATGATGATTTGGGACCATGATGATATAAGTTGTGATAACAAAGCATGAGAATGATCCTTCAGACTTTTGGGCCTGTTGTTAGTAGAAAGTAGCCCTAATTGACTCCAAATGAATCCAGTATGATAACCAATATGATGTAAATAGTTGAACGCTCATGACTTTGATTAGCTGAAGTGGCTTAGTCTAGATGAATGACGTCAGACCAGTGACCTCCATGATCTAGTTTATCGGGACTCTCCATAGCTGAGAATATTTCCCCTCAGTTAGTCAGGAATTCTCATTAGCAAAGAATGTTTCCCTTAGCTTAGTCAGGGACTCTCCACAGCCGAGAATGTTCCCTTAGTCATTCAGGGACTCTCCATAGCCAAGAATGATTCCCTTAGTCAGTCAGGGACTCTCCATAACCGAGAATATTTCCCCTAGTCAGTCTAGGACACTCCACAACAGAGAACGTCTCCCTTAGCTTAGTCCACGATATCCCTTAGCAAAATTGCATGCCCGAGTGATGCTTTATAACTTAGTTTAGTCTTGTTTATCTAATTATTTATATACATTTTCATGTGATTTTAAATAAATGTGAATATATGTACTAACCAACATGATTAGTCCTTGTTTTTGTAGGTTTAAAATGAACTTGAGGAACTAATTGATAAGTTGGTGAAGTAGAGGAATGGAGTTGGGAGCAATTTACAAAAGTCGGCAAAGAAGCATGCCTTGGCAAGGCTGGCCGCGCCAGGCAGCGTGCCACGCTGTGCATATGCCACGCCCAGCGCCGTGCCACGCTAATGCCAGGCGCGAGAGGAAGGCAGCAAGCAGGCAGGCACCCTGCGCGCCAGTGCCGTGCCGCGCCAGGCTACCGGCGCGCCAGCACCGTGTCACGCATGCCATCGCGCTGCACAGGCAGCGTGCCACGCCGGCCATCGTGGCAAGCCTCGGCCAATTGTCATCCTAAGGCGATTTCCAGTGTGCATCCGCGTTACCTCCGTGTCACGGAGGCAGAGCTCCGCGATACACTCCGTGACACGGAGCCATTCCACGACAGGCATAATTTTGTTCAATTCTCATTTAGTATAAATAGGTCCCTTAGCTCCTAAAATCATTTTGTCACGACTTTATTTTGAAAAACCACCTAGAAGTGAAGGGAGAAGTGGGAGAACTCACCTAGGGTTCATCAATTTCATCTTCTCCTCTACCAAGTCTTGTAAGTATGTTACTTCAACAATGTTTTCTTGTAATTTTACGAACTTGAATGGCTAGAACCCTTCCTCTAGGGTTGAAGCCATGAGTTATGATTGTGTTTTTACGAATTTGTGTTGGAATTCAGTTATTGATTATTGTTTTGTCTTGAATTCTTGATTATGGTTGTTTTTATGATTGATCACCATGAAAACACACACGTTAAACTTAGGTAAACGCTTGAGAAAGCAAACCTAGGGAAGAACATAAGAATGTAAGAGGCAAGTTCTTGTCTTTTGATAAGATTTTGTGGTTAGGATAGAAATATACCTAATACTTTGCTTGGTTGCTAAAATGGGAAGAGACATAAAAACACCAGCTTAGAATTGTCACTCCACCACTCGAAGAAGTAGTTGTGAAGCTAAGTTTGGTTAAATGGTTGGAGGTACGAAAGGGCCCTAATCAATGGCATAACCCCATAAACCACATCCACGTAGTTAATTGCCCACAAACTAGAATTAGCATCCTCGCTCTCAATGTAGTAGTGAGGCTAGTTTGTCGTGTTTAGAGGCTCGGAAGGCCATGAACATGCAATTCTAATTATGTGAGACAAAAATTGATAGTTTCATACTTAAACCATTGCAAATCGTAGTATCACATGATTATCTGGCTTTAACTCTATGTTGCTCCTTGAATGAATTTAGAATATTTTGTTGATCACATCTAGACTTAATTAAATATCTCGAAAAAGTCTATAATCAACACTTGCGGCATTTAATATCACACTTGAACTAGATAGTTACCTGAATTGGTCCAGTCCCTGTGGGTTCGACATCCAGCTCTTCAAAAGGGACACACCAAGTTTTTGGCGCCGTTGCCGGGGACTCGGCGAAGTTTAGATAATTTATCTATTTTTGTGTGATTTTCAAATTTCCTTAAGTGTTGAGAAACTTGGTCTTAGTCTGACTTATTGCAGGTGACAGGTTGTCTTGCCGAGCTGGCTAAGAATAGAGAGCTTGTGGAACCGTTGCTTGAATCTGAACGTCAACTCCATTTGCGAAGGAGAGTAGCTCTTGAGCAAAAGCTGAAAAGACATCAAGAAAAGGTACAACAACAACCACCCGCAGGATAAGCACAAGTGTCACCGGAAGCAATAGCAGGCAAACTAGTTCGCGAAGTGGAAATCCCACAAGCGACTAATGAGAACTCTAGTATCCGTAAACCGAAACCTGGAGGGAACTTTGAATTGAAGCAGAACATGGTGCAGCTGTTACATTCTAGTGGTCAATTCACTGGAATAGCACATGAGGACCCGCAACAACACTTACGGAACTCTCTTGAGATTAGTGACACATTTGTCCCCACCGGCGTGTCCACATATTATGTTTGACTTACCCTCTTCCCATTTTCACTATTGGGAGAGGCAAAGAAGTGGTTGAAATCTGAGCCACCGAACTCCATAACTTCGTGGAATGATTTGGCAAAGAAGTTCCTTATCAAATTTTTTCCTTCAAGCAAGACTGCAAAGTTGAGAAGTGAAATACTGAGTTTCAAGCAGAGGCCTGATGAGAACTTATATTTGGCTTGGGAAAGATTCAAGTGATTATTGAGAGACTGTCCCCATCACTAGCAATCGAATGAAGTGCTGGCTCATACCTTTGTAGAAAGTCTAGACCCACACACTAAAATATTACTAGACTTTGCATCGGGGGGGGGGGGGGGGGGCAAGCCTTGGAGAAGACTTATGATGAGCTGTACACTTTGTTGAACAAAATTGCTCAAGGAAATCCAGAGTGGCACAACGAGTCATCGAGAGGGGCAGGAAAAAGATCAGGGTTGATAGAGGTTGATGGTATGAATGCCTTGGCGGCGCAGTTAGCTTCGTTCCAGCATCAGATGATGACTCAGTTCAATAAACTGAGTATGAACCAACAACAGGGCTAGGTTAATGCAGTTCAGCAAGCTCCAAGTTGGTGTGAAATTTGTGGTAATAGTGGGCACAATGCAGAATCTTGTGGAGCCAATTCGGAATCAGTCAATTTTGTTGGGAATGTGCAGAGGAACAATCAGAATTTTGGACACAACTACAACAAGAATTGGCAGAGCCACCCGAATTTTTCTTGGGGTGGAAATCAAAAGCAAAGTTATCAGCAACCTCAACAGCAGCAGTATCAGCATAATAGGCAGAATGATAGCCAGTTGAGCAGCAACATTGAGGAAACCGTTTGCAGAAAATCATGGAGACCCAAACTCAGTTAGTAGAAAATCAGGTGAGGATGGCATCAGACTTGAAGAATCAGCAAGTGGCCACCCACAATCTAGAAAAGCAGATGGGTCAGATAGCAACTGCTCAAAACATGAGATCACAAGGGGGATTACTAAGTGACACAGATCCTAACCCCCGGCAGGTCAATGCCATCAGTTTGAGAAGCGACAAGCAATTAGCTGATGCAGTGCCAAAAGAGCAAAGAAATGAGGTACAGCCGGAGTTGGTTAGACCAGGACCATCCACTGACAAGGGAGAAAATCAGAGTGCTGAGAAACAAAATGTACAATCGTCATTGTAGCCAGCACAAAGACCACCACCACAATTCCCTCAGAGATTCAGAAAGAGCAAGGAGGAATGCTTCAAAAAGTTCTTTGAGAGTTTAAAAGAACTTCACATAAATTTGCTTCTTATTGATGTTTTGCAGGGAGTGCCCAACTATGCTAAATACTTGAAAGACGTGATGGCGAACAAAGTCAGATTGGTGGATGTTCAAACAGTAGCACTGATAGAGGAGTGCAGTCACAGGGTATTGGTAAGATTTCAAAGAAGCTCAAAGACCCAGGGAGTTTTACCTTCCCCATACAAATTGGTAAAGCTGAGGTGCTACGAGCTTTGTGTGATCTAGGGGCAGCAGTTAATCCAATGTCCCTATTGTTATTTAACACCCCGGGGTTGGGAAAACTGAGGCCAACAAGGTTGATGCTGCAGCTGGCAGATAAGTCGCGAGTGACACCTGATGGAATAATAGAGGACCTTCTCATCAAAGTAGGTAAGTTTATTATACCTGCTGATTTTATCATTTTAGATTTTCATGTTGATGACCAGGTACCCTTAAATTTTGGGATGGCCATTCTTGGCCACCGGAGGAGCGGTGATTGACTTGAGAGCACGGACCCTGAAAATGAGGGTCGAGGATGAAGAAGAACTCTTCCGAGTATACCAAGAAATGAACCCATCCACACACTACAAAAACCTTTGTTAGGTTAGTGTGTTGTTAGAGGATGAGTGTGGGGTGGAGGATTCCACAGGTGCATGGCCAAAGGTAACGACAAGTATTCAGCCCGAGTCTGATAAAGGGCTTCAGAGTGTGAAGAAGTTGGAGGAAGAGAGGCACAGAGTGGAGGTTATTTCCTCTAAAAATCAAAAGAAAAGGAGGTGATTCTGGAACGAGAACCCAGTTATGAGGATGCCCTAAAAAGGATAGTTCATGTCATGCCACGACGTAAAATTAGGCCATGCTTGGGAGGCAACCCAAGGGTACCATTTTAATTTCTTGTATTTGAGTTGATTGTTGTTTATTTTCAACTTGTGTGTTTTTGGTGGAAAGTTAAGCACAGGCAGAGGGGAAGTCTGAGTACCCTTGGAGGAGGAAGCTAAGAAGCATGGATGATAAAAAATGTGGGGTCAAACACACACTTATGCTGATGTAAAAGATAAACATGCTGTTAGCTAGGCCTAAAGGCCTCAGGGAGTATTTCTCACCCTCTTTAAATTTTAATTTGATGCTATGAGGACATAGCATGATTCAAGTGTGGGGTGAGGGAAATTTTTTTTTTAAAAAAAATTTTAAAATTTTTGTGCTTAACCATTTTTGGTGAATGTAATGCTTGTGAGAAATATTTGAAAATTTTTTGTGAGTTAAGCATGACTTCATCATCCGTTGGTTTTTCTTTTCGGTTTTTTTTTCGACGGGGGGTATTTGAACCGAAGAATAATTTTTTTTGTCTGTATATAATGTTTTTTAGTCATAGTTAGAGACTGTTTCCGATGATGGATGGATGACGACCGTCTTGAGGAAAATTAGTCAATAGGTTGGTTTTTGAACCTGTAGCTAATTGATGGCTTGATGTTCTTGTTTGTGCTATAAATGATTGTTAGATGCAAGTATGTTGAGTGTTGAAGCATGCAAGTGTATAACTTTGTTTGAGACACTTAGGCTCTTGAATTTGATCCAAAACTCCTAAGCGCTTAAGTGAAAAATTCCAAAGAGTGAAGGAGTGAGAAGCATGAAAAAGAAGGAAAAGTAGAAGTTGTGAAAGTTGAGAAAAGGCAAAGGTGCACGTGTATGAAAATGGTTGATTATTAGTAGGGAGTAAGAAAATAAATGAATGAAAAAAATTTGCTTAAGTACTACTTACTACTAAGCTGAGTGTGCTTAAAGAAATGGGAACAAGAAGAGAAAATTCAAGAGTGAAAAGAATGAGGGTGAAGTAAAAGAAGAGATGTCCTTAATGAAGGGTGAAGTTATTAAAAGCGCTTGGGGAAGATAATCACTATTACTGGCCATAATAGTACCTTCCTATCCCTTAGCTTACCTTACAAACCATTAAGTCCTACTTGATCTTATGTTCATACATCCTTAAATTAGTCGAGTACAACACTAAGGGAAAGCTTATGGGTCACTACATGATGCATGTGAATTCTTTGAGAGAGCGAGCGTAATTTTATTCATATACCCATACATGTTGTGATTTAAAAACTTGTGAGTAAAAATGGGTAACTCTCTTGTTGTGAGGCCACATGTTTAATGAGAGATAACATTAATGTCAGATTTCTTGATCGGTTGATTTGCATGAGTTGCTAAGATTGAGAGTCAATTCTTGAGGTTAGGAAGTCTTAACGGAGTTGTATATCATTTCATTGACTAAATCGAGCATGCTCTATTTTTAACTTGCTATCTTAAATAATCATTATAGCCACAACTTGAATTGTCTTGCTAAATTAGCTGCGTGTGAGTCTTCATGTGCATGAGATGTAAAAGGTTTGTTCGAGGACGAACAATACTTTAAGTGTGGGGTTGTGATCTGGGGCAAAATTGCATGCCCGAGTGATGCTTTATAACATAATTTAGTCTTGTTTATCTAATTATTTATATACATTTTCATGTGATTTTATATAAATGTGAATATATGTACTAACCAACATGATTAGTCCTTGTTTTTGTAGGTTTAAAATGAATTTGAGGAACTAATTGATAAGTTGGTGAAGTAGAGGAATGGAGTCGGGAGCAATTTACAAAAGTCTGCAAAGAAGCATGCCTTGGCAAGGCTGGCCGCGCCAGGCAGCGTGCCACGCTGTGCGTGTGCCGTGCCCAGCGCTGTGCCACGCCAATGCCAGGCGCGAGAGGAACGCAGCAAGCAGGCAGGAACCCTGCATGCCAGCGCCGTGCCACGCCAGGCTACCGGCGCGCCAGTGCCGTGTCACGCATGCTATCGCGCTGCACAGGCAGCGTGCCACGCCGGCCATCACGGCAAGCCTCGACCTATTGTCATCCTAAGGTGATTTCTAGTGTGCATCCCCGTTACCTCCGTGTCACGGAGGCAGAGCTCCGCGATACACTCCGTGACACGGAGCCATTCCACGACAGGCATAATTTTGTACAATTCTCATATATTATAAATAGGTCCCTTAGCTCCTAAAATCATTTTGTCACGACTTTATTCTAAAAAACCACCTAGGAGTGAAGGGAGAAGTGGGAGAACTCACCTAGGGTTCATCAATTTCATCTTCTCCTCTAGAAAGTCTTGTACGTATGTTACTTTAACAGTGTTTTCTTGTAATTTTACGAACTTGAATGGCTAGAACCCTTCCTCTAGGGTTGAAGCCATGAGTATGATTGTGTTTTTTACGAATTTGTGTTGGAATTAAGTTATTGATTGTTGTTTTGTCTTGCATTCTTGATTATGGTTGGTTTTTATGATTGATCACCATGAAAACACACACGTTAAACTTAGGCAAACACTTGAGAAAGCAAACCTAGGGAAGAACATAAGAATGTAAGAGGCAAGTTCTTGTGTTTTGATAAGATTTTGTGGTTAGGATAGAAATATACCTAATACCTTTCTTGGTTGCTAAAATGGGAAGAGAGAAAGACACCGTCTTGGAATTGTCACTCCACCACTCAAAGAAGTAGTTGTGAAGCTAAGTTTGGTTAAATGGTTGGAGGTACGAAAGGGCCCTAATCAATGGCATAACCCCATAAACCATCTCCACGTAGTTAATTGCCCACGAACTAGAATTAGCATGCTCGCTCTCAATGTAGTAGTGAGGCTAGTTTGTCGTGTTTAGAGGCTCGGAAGGACATGAACATGCAATTCTAATTATGTGAGACGCCAATTGAGAGTTTCATACTTAAACCATTGCAAATCGTAGTATCGCACGATTATCCGGTTTTAACTCTATGTTGCTCCTTGAATGAAGGTAGAATATTTCGTTGACCACATTTAGACTTAATTAAACTCTATTGAAAACTTTTATAATCAACACTTGTGGAAGTTAATATCAAACTTGAACTAGATAGTTACCTGAATTGGTCCAGTCCCTGTGGGTTCGGCATTCGGATCTTAAAAAGGGCCACTATATTACTTGTACGACCCGTACACTTGCGGGCACATCAAGTTTTTGAACAACATCATAGTTTAGAAAACTTAAAAACATAATTTATAATTTAAAACATTGTAAAATCTGCCCATTAATAACAATTCATCATTTAAAATATGTTTAGATCATACCCATGATTGAGACTTAGAAATTCATGCATTGGGTAAAAACTCCATGGAATCATCAATCAGAACATCAAGAATTGAGAGGGAATTGGACATGGGTGTGGACAATTGCACCCATTCATAGACTTAAATACCTGAAGAAACCTGATTTTCACACTTCCTTGATTTCCCAAGAAAATTGAAGAGGAACTTTGAAGAAACTAGCCTTGATCACCTCTCAAACCTCTAAGTTTGGATGTATGAATTAGGATAGGCTTAGAATGAATTAACCCTTCTTGAAACACTCCATTCTGAGCTTAAAACAACGTAGTTTAGGCCTTAGGAACTTAGGAATTATGGAAAAGCTTTTAATAAATTCACAGGGAAAAACATACTGCCAATCCCAATGAGGGATTGGATGGGTCGTGCCCTGGACCACGACTTGTGGTCTTCCAGTCGTCGCCTACACTGCCAAAACTCTCTTGAGGGTCACCATGAGGGACACCACGAATCGTGGTGTACCCAACGACTTGTGGTGACCAGTCGTTAGGTGCACTGCCAAAATCCTTGATCCACCAACCTCTCTTGACCACAAATGACTTACGGGTCGTGGTGCTGACCAGGACTCGTGGTCACCCCCTGTGGTCACTTTGAACATAAAATTTCAACCAAGTATAACCCTCTCCCTACGAGTCACTTAACGACTCGTGGTGTTCCTGATGGGCACTGTACGACTTGTCCTGTGACCTGGTACAAAAATTTTCGTTTTCTCCGTTTTAACTGCCGGGTCCGATCTTAGGGTTTTTGGAGTATTATAAGACATGAGATTCCATACCTGACGGGTTTCATGACATAAAAATGAGATTTATAGAATCATGGAGAAAGACTAGGATCGCTGTCTCAAGCGGTTATCTATAATTCTAGGAGTCTAAACATGAGCATGAGTCAAATGTAGCATTGACTGAAACATAAAGGAAACATCTGAATAGAAAGGATTGATATCCCAAAGCTACTATACCCGGTTCTTCCATGCTTGAGCACTCAAGACTTGACTTGACTCTTAAACTTATTATCTCCCTCTTAGTTTAAGGCCATCATTCTAAGGCCCTAGTTGGCGAGTCAGTTAGAGCTAGCCGGGTGTATAGAAACTGCCTAGTCTCAGTTCTGAATAAAGTCATCCTAACTGACCTCTTATAGTTATACATGGTTCGATTTTGACCTTATCCTTGGAATGGATTGGTTACACTCCTGCTATGCCTTAGTTGACTGCAGAACTAGGGTTGTCAAGTTCTAATTTCCAAATGAACCAGTGTTAGAATGGACGGGCAACAGTTCAGCGCCTAAGGGTAGGTTTATTTCCTACCTTAAGTCCCAGAAACTGTTACATCCCATAAATTTTAAATGAATAAATAGCCTAATGGCATGTTGGTTAAGGGATTTAGGAAAAAAAAAGGGGAAAGTTGTTTTTTTTCCAGATATAACAAAAATTTCCAGAAAACAGAGGGTATAGCCAAGTTAAGGCAAAACCCACAACATTTATATATATTTCCTTCCGATTACGCTGCGAAACGCGGTCTAAACTCCATTCCGGCTTAGATACCGAGGTATAAAGCTGCAGAGAGCAATCCTACAGAGTTGGTTTCGTGAAATTTGGCGGGCGAAACATCGTGCTACCGAGGTAAAGTAAATAGAATTGCTTTAAATTAGTACCAATGTGTTCCTAGCCTTGCAGTGAGCATTTATCCCTTCTGGACTATCGAGAAATAACAAGTTTTCGACCGTTTTCCGATAAGTCGAAGTTTGGAATAAATATATATCAAAAGTGATAATTTCTCCTGGATATTAATGTATTTAGTTCTAATTGACATATATGTAAATGTAGTTGGGAGAAATAGTTGGAGTACTGACCGAGCTTCATCCGTTAGTCGGATAAACCGAAGTTAATGTATGTAAAGCCAGTTTCTTTGGCAAGTTAGTAGTCTTAGCCTTGTATAGCACAGTAAACTCCGTAGTAGAATTCCCGGAGTTGAATGTTGAGTATTGTGCAAGTTCAGTAAATCTGGTTTGCGTTGTTATATCGTATTCAGTCCGAAGGTTAGTAAAGCATGCGCAAAAATGGCAAGTTAGTATTCCAGACTCAGTATAGCCCAGTATGTGATTAGCAAGAATGTTTCTAGAATAATATGGCTGATATTCAGAATAAGAGTTAGTAAAGTAAAATCAGATAGTCAGATGGTATCTTGGCTACAGATTATCCATGCAGTTAGATAAAGATCACAGATTCAGTATAGAGCAATATGAGAATCAGTATAATACAGAAAGAGATCAGAATAAGAAATCAGAATTCAGCTAGTATTTTTCAGTTTAAACATGCTTGCTATATATATGTATATATGTGCTTATTGTTTGTTGAGACTTGGTTGTGTCGTGAGGGCACCCTTTTGAGCGTCCTCGCCGCCCCTGGGTTGGTAACTGTGTCACCCACTGAGCGGGTGGGTTTACGTCACTCCAAGGAGTGGCATGCCGTCCCCAGTTTGGATGAAGATGGGATGAAGCTTTCCCCATATCAGGCTGATCAGCATTACAGTACAGATAGCCCTGTTGTGCGCAAGCGCCAAGGGAACAGATTCAGATACAGTTACAGTTACAGATACAGTATAGGAGTCCTCCGGACTCAGACACAGTTATTTATATCAGAGGCCAAAGCCCGAGCTGGAGACCCAGGGGGCTGGCAGAGGTGCTCGTAGTTAGCAGATGAGTGGAGTGACTTATTTTTGGGTGGTTTTGATTCGGGTAGGGGTATATAGATTGTTTGCTTGCTTGGCGCCATCCGGCTTATGAGGGTTGGTATTGGCTCTTGTTTGCTATATATATATATATATATATGTATTTATGTGCTATATATTAGTTAATAGACAGCAGGCCGCCGCGTCTACAGGTATGCTCCTGCCCTATCACAGTACAGAAAGTCTGATTCAGTTCATATCAGTTCTTACAGATTCAGTTATCTCCTACTATTCATAATTACTAGTTATGTTATTGTATTCAGTTGTATTCAGTTTGCTTTGCATACTCGGTACCAGTGGTACTGACACCTGTGGGGGCGCTGCATTGCTTGCCTGCAGGTACACATAGAAGAGGAGTCGATCCCTCGTGATCCAGTCAACAGAGTTATTAGCTCCTATCCTCCAGAGCTAGATAGTCGGAGGTTGTTCCTATTTCCTTTTTGTTTACAGTTTGGGTAGGTCGGGGCCCTGTCCCGACCATTTTATTATTACTTCCTAGAGGCTTGCAGTCTCATGTTTCCCTGTGGTGGTGGAGCCGGTCGTGTGGGGCCGTGCATGTATATATGTGTTTAGTTGTTGATGATGGCCGCATGGAGCCTTCTTCTGGTTATAGTTAGTGACCTTGTCGGCCACAAATGTGAATAGCAGTTGCTTCAGATTATAGTGTCATCATTCTGGTTAGCTGTTGTGCATTGTAGGTGGCTATAGGCCTAATCGGCCGGGGGCTGTATTTACAGCCGCTATATAGCCAGTTAATTTCTTGAAATAGAGCCAGAGTCTAGTAGTCACCAGGTGCCCGTCATACCCCCCACGGTGGGGTGTGACAAACTTGGTATCAGAGCAATTCGTGTCCTAGGGAGTCTGCAAGCCGTGCTAAGTAGAGTCTTGTCAATGGATGTGTTGTGCACCACATACTATAGGCAGGAGGCTGCGAGGCATAATAGGATGGTTACGCTTCTTTCATACTCAGTCGTGCCATAGCACAGTACAGTATAGGGTTGGTTCTTTTGAAACTTACCACCCTCTTTGTCTATAGATACTATGGCAGATCAGTGGCACCCTGCTACAGGCAGAAGATTAGATACAACAGCAGGCGAGGCCACCAACATGATGCCTCACTTACAGCCAGACTCAGCCTGGTCTGAGGGCGATACAGAGGTGTCATCTCGACCCTCCCAGCAGTCTCCGCCTCGTCAGGCACTATTTGAGGCAGCACCGCCTCCCACAGCTCCTGCACCCACTTCATCTGATCAGGAGCTACGTAGTGCGGTGGTTATGTTAACCATGATGCTAGATACTCAGCGTCAGCCAGTACCACCTGCTGCAGCAGAATCTCTAGGTGGGCCAGGTAGTTCCAGGGTTAGAGAATTCTTGGCATTGGGACCCTCGCAGTTCACTGGGTCAGATCAAGCAGAGGTCCCCCAGGATTTCCTAGATCAGATGCAGAGAATTTTCCGAGTTATGCATGTGAACCCTACAGAATTAGTTGAGCTGGCAGTGTTTCGGTTGCGGGACATAGCTGTATTATGATACGAGAGTTGGGAAAGGTCTCGAGGGAGATATGTTGCCCCTCCGACCTGGTCCAGCTTCTCGGAGGCCTTCCTGGACCGTTACTTTCCATGGGAGACCTGACAGGCCCGGATGGATCAGTTTTTGCATTTGGAACAGGGGGCGAGGAGCGTACGAGAATATGCTTTACAGTTTGAATCTTTAGGCCGCTATGCTCCAGCCTTTGTAGACACTATGCCATCCAGAGTTCACAGGTTTATTATGGGTCTGAACCCAGAATACATTGAAACATGCATGACGGCTACGTTACCAGAAGATATGGATATTGCCCGTGTACAGGCCTTTGCCCAGACCATTGAGGGCCTTAGACAACGGCAACAGGGCAGTAGACAGAAAAATCAGGAACAGCGCCGCAGAGACAAATCAGATTATATGCAGAGGGAGGTTCAGAGAGGACCCAGGCCCTGGTTGTCAGACAGACCCCCTAGACCCCCACCTCCACCATAGCAGCATCGAGGTAGATTTATTCGTCGAGGGCAGTCAGAGTTTGGTGGCAGTTCTCGAACAGTAGATTCCCCGTAGCAGAGGAAGGGAGAGCAGAGCAGATTCACACCCTCACCCTGCCCTAATTGCAGCCGACCTCACACCGGAGCTTGTAGATACGGCTCCTCAGGATGTTATATTTGCGGGCAGGAGGGGCACCGGATGAGAGATTGTCCAGCCAGGGGGCAAGAGAGCAAAGATAGTCAGGACAGGGGATCCGCAGGGCCACAAGATCCAGCAGCCTCAGTAGGGCGTAGGCCCTCATGTTCAGCAGGTAGAGGCCGAGGTAGATCAGGAGCTTCTAGTTCAGGTACGGGCTCAAGTCGTACCTATGCACTACCAGGGAGACAGGACTCAGAGGTGTCTCTAGATGTGGTAACAGGTATGATGACTATCTGTTCATGCCCTGCCTATGTACTGATTGATCCAGGGTCCATTCTGTCATATATTACCCCATTTGTGGCTTGAAAGTTTAATGTCGCACCAGAGTTATTACAGCAGCCCTTTTCAGTATCCACACCCGTCGGTGACTCTATTATAGCTAGCAGAATTTATTGACGGTGTACAGTAGAGGTTGCTGATCATCAGACTACTGTAGATCTGGTAGAGATAGAAATGATTGATTTCGATGCCATTAAGGGTATGGATTGGTTAGTGCCGTGCTATGCCAATGTAGAATGTTGGACCAAGATGGTCCGATTCCACTTTCTAGGAGAGGCAGTGCAAGAGTGGAAAGGCAATACAGCTACTCCAAAATGTTGGTTTATTTCCTACCTTCAGGCGAGGAAATTGATAACTAAGGGATGTATCTACTGTTCGGTCGTTTGTTGGGTATATAACTACACGCAAGTGCACGTGGTCGAACAAGTAGTAAAGTGGCTTAAGTAAGCCAAGTATCGATCCCACAGGGACTGGGATGAAGTGCAATCTTCTCAAGTGTACTATATTCTAATTCTAAAAATACAGACAACAGCGTAACCAAAAAGTTGATATTTTGATTTATAATTTTATGCTAAATCTAAAACAACTATCTAATGTGAGTCTGACTATGAATGAGAGCATGCTGAGGTTAAATAAACATGTAATGAAATTAATTATCGACATAATTTGGTTAGTCTTTTCCTCCGGTTGCTAGTCAAGAACTATTTCCAAGAGATTAAAACTCTCGTATTTAACCCCACTTAAGAATCATGAACCATCCACCTACATTTCTGTGATTAAATGCAATTCATGTTCTAGCCATACAAACCCGGTTCCTAAATTGACTAATACGACTTTCAGGTATATTTCTATCTTGAAAGTAAATCAATTCTCAATTTTCCCAAACTAAGAAAAGATCATATCCTATTAATTCACAACTTTCCAATTTCTTGCTCTCTCGAGTGAAACCGGACTTTTTAGATGTACATTAACGTAGGCCACACATTAATGCAGTAAGAACAAAAATTAATAGAACAACCATGGAAGAAAAGATGAAAAACCAAAGAATCAATGATCACATTTCATTACAAGTGTTCATAACCTCAGCAAGAAGATGAATTAGCCACTCATTTGTGGATTAAACATCGTTAAATGAGTGTTAAACATACAAGCAATTGAATACAAGGAGAAGGAAAGAGAGAAAAACCCTGATAATTTCATCCCCTCAACTGCCTGTAACCCACGTTCTTGCTCCACCAAGTCAGAATATTGAAAAATGAACCTAAGTGTTCTATTTATACTAGTGGGAATTTTTCCCGGAATAACAAGCAACGTGTCACGGAGTGCATCGCGGAGCACTGCCTCCGTGACACGCTACCGACGAGGACCTTCACTGGAACTGGGGGTCCAGGAAATAAGGCCCAATGTGGCATGGCGTGCAATGCGGAGACATGCTACCGTGCCACGGACCTATCGCGTACCTTCTCTGGAAATTGGGCGAAAATTCCCTATCTAGGAAGAAGGCCTCCGCGATGGCAGCGTGACACGACTCCATCGCGGAGCCCCTTTATTTTATGCTTTCCAATGCCTTGTCCCTTGCTCGCATCCGAGTCCAACCCCGATATCCTCCAACATGCATTTTAGCTTCCCGAAATTACATTTTACCTGCAAAACAATGCTAATCATGTTGGTTAGTCTAAATTCACATTTTATTACCAATTACATGAGAATGTATACACATTGATAGATAAACAAGGCTAAAATTCCACATTTGAGTATCACTTGGGCATATAAATTTGCCCAAGATCATCTACCACTTAGTCAAGGTTCAGGATGTTCGGGTAGAATCTCCAACACTTCAGTCTATTCCGGTGGTGAATAAATTCCCTGATGTATTTCCAGACGAGTTACCTGGTATTCCCCCAGAGAGGGAGATAGATTTTGCAATTGACTTGCTACCAGGCACTCAGCCTATATCAATCCCTCCGTATCGCATGGCTCCTGCTGAATTCAGAGAATTAAAGGAGCAGCTGAAGGACCTGCTAGATAAGGGTTTTATCAAGCCAAGTACTTCACCGTGGGGTGCACCAGTTCTATTTGTGAGGAAGAAGGATGTCTCGCTCCGCATGTGTATAGATTACCGGCAACTGAATAAAGTTACAATAAAGAATAAGTATCCGCTTCCCAGAATAGATGATTTGTTTGATCAGTTACAGGGGGCCAGATATTTCTCCAAGATTGACTTGCAGTCTGGATATCATCAGGTTCAAGTTCGTGAAAGAGACATTCCAAAAACAGCTTTCAGGACCCGATATGGACACTTTGATTTCCTAGTTATGTCCTTTTGGTTGAAGAATGCCCCAGCAATATTCATGGACCTGATGAATAGCGTTTTCAGACCATACCTGGACCTGTTCGTGATAGTGTTTATTGATGATATTCTGGTGTATTCTCGCTCTGAAGTAGATCACCAAGCTCATTTATGGACAGTGCTCCAGATTCTCAAGGACCGTCAATTATATGCTAAGTTCTCCAAGTGTGAATTTTGGCTGAACTCAGTACCCTTCTTGGGGCATATTGTGTCGGATGCTGGTATACAGGTTGACACGCAGAAGATAGCAGTAGCTAAAACCTGGCCTAGGCCTACTACTCCGACCGAAGTCTGTAGTTTTTTGGGGTTAGCGGGATATTACAGGAGATTTGTTGAGGGATTCTCTACTATAACGGCACCTCTGACCAAACTGACGCAGAAAGCAGCAAAGTTTCAGTGGACAGAGGCATGTGAGCAGAGCTTCTAGGAGTTAAAAGACAGATTAACCTCCGCCCCAGTGTTAGCATTGCCAGAAGGTACAGAAGGTTATTCAGTGTATTGTGATGCATCAGGCGTTGGGTTGGGTTGTGTGTTGATGCAGCTTGGTAAGGTGATTGGTATGCTTCCAGACAGCTGAGGAAACATGAAAAGAATTACCCTACCCATGGCCTGGAGTTAGCCGCAGTGATCCACGCTTTGAAAATCTGGAGGCATTATCTGTATGGCGTTCATGTAGACATTTTTACAGATCATAAAAGCCTGTAGTACATTTTCACACAGAGGGAGTTAAATCTATGGCAGTGTCGCTAGTTAGAATTGTTGAAAGATTATGACGTAAATATTCTTTACCACCCAGGGAGAGCTAATGTAGTAGCAGATGCCCTCAGCCGTAAGTCAATGGGGAGTTTAGCGTATTTGCGACCCGAGAAGCGGGAGTTAGACAAGTAAATTCATCAGCTAGCTAGTTTAGCCGTTCGAGTAGTAGAAACAGAAAATAATAGAGCGGTGATTCAGAACTCTTCTGTGTCATCATTAGTTACAGAGGTAAAAGAACGGCAGTACGAGGACCCTGACTTAGTCCAGCTCAGAGATAGAGTTCAAAAAGGTAAGGAGCCAGATTTCCAAGTGAGTGAGGATGAAGTGCTGCATTGTAAGGGCCGCCTATGTGTCCCAAATGTTTCAGGGCTTCGCCAGCAGATCATGCATGAGGTACATTACGCTCGCTATTCCCTCCATCCAGGAGCAACGAAAATGTACAACGACATCAGAGACATCTACTGGTGGCCAGGTATGAAAGCTGAAATAGCTGAATTTGTATCTAGATGTCCTAACTGCCAGCAGGTGAAAACAGAACACCAGAAACCGGGCGGTCTGACGCAGGATATAACTGTGCCTTTGTGAAAATGGGAAGCGATAAATATGGATTTTGTAACAGGGTTACCCTGTACTAGACGCAGAAATGATTCTATTTGGGTAATTGTTCGCGCTCTGCTGCTCGGTATATATTATACACCGACACGCAAGTGTACGTGGTCAAACAAGTAATAAAGTGGCTAAGTAGCCAAGTATCGATCCAAGGAGGCTGCTCTAGATATGCAAAACTGCCTAGTTTACTATATCTCTATTCTATTTCTAACTATGTTAACAACAATCCAACCAAGATTTGAGTAAGTTTTGTTTCTAAACTAATTATCTACTAAAATTAATAACTACTATTTACGTTGAGTTTAGACAATGGATATGCACATGCCAAGGTTAAGAACGAGTAATGAACTTGATAATCATGATAATTTGGTCATCTTCTTCTTCTTATCGCTAGCCAAGAATGTTTGCCTAGAAATTAAAACTTCCGTATTTAATTTCACTTTAGATTCATAAACCATTCGTCTACATTTCTGTGATCAAATGCAATTTATGACCTAACGCTACAATTCCGGTTTCTAAATTGACTAATACGGCTTTCAAGTATATTTCTATCAAGAAAGCACATCAAAACCCAATTTTCCCAAATCAAGTTAAGAACAATACCCTATTAATTCACAACTTTCCAATTTCATGCTCTCTCGAGTGAAATTGGACTTTTTAGATATACATTAATGGTGGCCAATCAAGAATGTAATAAGCACAAGAATTAATAGAACAACATGCAAGAAGAAGAAGAAACCATATCAATTATTACCAACATTCATTTCACAAGTTCAAAACCTCAGTAAGAGAGGAATTAGCCACTCATTCTTGGATTAATCATCCTAGAATGAGTGTGAATCATGCATACAATTGAAGGAAAGAAGAAGGGAAGAGAAGAAAACTCTTATCTTTTCTATTCTTCAACTGCCACAAAACCACGTTCCTGCTCCCACTTCTGAACTCAGGCTCAAAAAACTAAAACTAAAAACTCCCTTTTAAAAATAACCTAAGTGTGCTATTTATACTAGTGGGAAATTTTTCCCGGAATAACAAGCAACGTGTCACGTAGGCCAACGCGGAGCACTGCCTCCGTGACACGGCGTGGACGCGGACCCTCTCTGGAAATTTCATGGTCCGGATAATTAGCCTCAACGTGGCACGGAGGCCATCGCGGAGGCCTGTCTCCGTGCCACGGAGCTGACGCGCAGGCACACTGGAAATTGCCACTTTTATTTCTGCCCAGGCAGTGTGCTACCGCGATGGCAGCGTGGCACGGCACCATCGCGGAGCCACTGCAAAATATGCCATCCGAGGTCTTTTCCACGCTCGCATCCAAGTCCAACTCCAACATAGTTCCAACATGCATTTTAGCTTTTAAAAATCACATTATCCAGCAAAACAAATGCTAATCATGTTGGTTAGTATAAATTCACATTTTATTACCAAATACATGATATTATATACACATTGCACAACAAACAAGGTAAAAATGATACGTTTGAGTATCACTTGGGCATATAAATCTGCCCAAGATCACTTACCCCACACTTAAATCCTTGTTCGTCCTCGAACAACACATACACAAATCATGCACATCACATCTCAACCTTTGTCACTATGGTGCAACCATTTATGTTACGGTCATACCGATTATTCGATTTTTGCAAATCATCAAGAAAACATGATTGGTCGTACAAGACAATGACCTTAATACATCGAGGCTTCCTAGACTTTGAAGAATTGATTCTTGATATCGGCAAACTCATGCAAATCAACTAATCAAGAAATCCGACACGAAAAGCAATCTTTCATCAAGCATGTACCCTCACAACTCGAGAGAAACTTCCCCTTTTATGCTCGTGCAGCACACAAACATGCAAGTAGGGGCATATAAAAATTAATTTCACTCTCTCTCCCAAAAGAATTCACATGCATCATGTCATGACCCATAGGCTTGCCCTTAGTGTATTACTCCACTAATATAAAGAAATGCAGTGTAGGATCAAATAGGACTTTTAATGGGTTGTAACTGGGCTATGGATCTAGTATATATATATTGGATTAGCCAATAATAGTCGCTAGCATCCTTAAGCGCCTTTTCAACTCATTCCCATCGACTCATGGACATTGTTCCTCTCTTTTCTCTTTTTGTCCCATTCATGCTGGTTTACTTTCATACAACCCATTTCATCAGGCACACTTGACCCCAAACGGAAGGTTTTCATGTACCCTCAATTTCATTTAATTACAACTAGTGCCTCTTCAACATCATCTTTTCTTTCCTCACTTTGCTTTTCTTTTCTTTTCACTCTTTTCACTCTTTAACACTTTGGGAAACAATTTTCTGTTCTTTGTAAGCGCTTAAGAGCTTCTTAAAGACTTTAAGGCTAATGAAAAGAAGGAATAAAGCTTAGTTCATACAATTCTGGACAAAAGAAAGAAATCGGCTAAAGGCTCAATGGGCTGACTAGGGTATACAACATATAAAAAGGTAGAACTTGACAAGAAAAAAATGGAAACTAACGGTTAAAACAAAGAAATGCCTACATCCTTTCCGACACTACACCTCCTTCATTTCGCTTTGTATACACGCCAGGCAAGTTCTAGACAATTCACAATGACATGGAATAGCAAAACCTCACTCACACTTCATGCACATGCTCGAATCAAGATGCATTCACAGACTCTTTAATTAGTCAAGTACATGAATTCAAGATTAAGCCTCAATCATAATGAACCAAATTCTATAGCCTAGGTAACTCAACATATTTACTCAATTACATGCTTTCAAATGAATCACTTTCGCATTTCGAACATCAATTACACACGCAACAAAATTTTAGCAACCATAAGCAACTACAGTTTATTGATGCAATCCACCAAAGAAACTAAAAACAAATCATCTACTCCTATCGACTACATTTCCCTTAAGACGGTCGTCATCCATCCATCATAGGGAATGTTCACTAACTATGACATCGGTTCAATGGGACTATTCTCGGTAAAAGAATCGAAAACAAACTCCGAGAAACCCAAAAATAAAACTTCAAAATTTTTGCAACACATCGATCATTTCGATGAAAAAAAATATTTACAAAATATGTTGCTATGTGCAACATCTTTTTGCAAAAATTTTGAAAAATATCGATCATATCGATAGAGAAAAAATATTTACAAAATTTACAAAATATTTACAAAGGCAACCATAACTTTTTTAAAAACACACATCATTAGCCACAAACAAATATATACACATCATTCACCAATCAGTTCACAACAACAGGGAAAGTACAGACATACATAAACGTCAAGGAAGAATATACAGCAGATTTAGAGCCTATGACCCAGCACCTAACTACTCCCCACCCCACTTAAATCGAATACTGTCCCCAGTGTTCACAAAAATACAAAGCACAAAATTATGGGTGGTGAAACTCCCTGCTCAGTCGAAATATTCGACTTCCTCATCCGGTGCTGCGGCCTCGTCGCCCATATCTGAATCAGCTCCCTCGCCGTCATCGGACTCCACATCAGAGTCCTCACGACATGTCTCCTCATCAGTAGGGACGTCGTCGTCAGTCGGCTCCACAAAGGCTGGCCCCACCTTGCATAAAGCTCTGGCGTTCTCGCCAAAAGGGTAGTCCAGCTCCAGCTGCCATAATTCATCCTCGGTGGCTGGTCTCCCACCTATCCGTAGCTGCAGCATCTGCATACCAAACATACGGGCCATATACTAGTCGTCACGAGCATGTCGCTCGCCCAGAGTCAGCACAGGTGCGTGTGTAGTGTCGGGGGCCTTGGTCTTTGTCACATCAAGGGCCCTCCGCTCCAACTGCGGAATGTAATCCAAGGCTTCTTCCTCAACGTCGAGGCCTAGGAGGAAGGTGGTGATGAGTCTGCCAAACCCGTATCTGTGGCCCTGGTGTAGTCTGGCTCTCTTCATGGCAGATATTATAACCGCCCCCACATTAATCTCAAGCCCTTTCACAAGGGCATACACCAGGCAGACACGGTCCCGGGTCACGTCTGTCATATGTACTCTCGAGATCAAACACGAACATACAATTTTTAGCCAGATTCTGGCCTCCCTGTTCATCTGCGAATAAGGTAGAGTCTGGTGGTAACCCCTCTCTTTGTGTCTACTCCATTGGGCTGTGGATCGAGCCCCACACAACGTACGTCTGATGTCGGCGTACGGTGGGGTGATGTTGAGCTGGCGGAGAACGTGGGCGTCTGTGTCCCGCGCTCCAATGATGGCATTCAGCTGCTGGGGTTCCAGAGTGACAATCTGCCCTCTGATTTTAATAGTATGGCTTCTGATGGCCGGGTTCCAGTTGGCATAAAATTCCCGGACCAAGTGAAGGTTGCACTCCTTGGGCTCCTGAAAAATAAAGCTGAGCCCAGCTGCTTCAATCCTCTGTACGATGCGAGGGAACTCCTGTGCGAGTGGTTCCCTTGCAATATGTTCCTCCGGGAAGTACTTGTTCTCCTTATGCTTTGCGTACCATTTCTTCCCTTCATTGGTGACCCATCGTGTCCCGTATCGGCGGTGTTGACCGCGTGGAACAGCAGGTGTAGCTGGGACAGCAGTGCCCAGTCTCATTCTCTTTCTGCCGGTGCCTGAGGTTGAAGCACCCTTGCCTTTATCTTGTCGGCTGGCTATTGTACCTGTCAATTCACACAGACAAGCACAACGTTAAGCTAAAAACTTGTTAGTTTTGGCTAAGGTCGGGTTAAACAAAATTTACCCCACACTTAGTCTTTAACAATATTTACAACATGTTAGCAAGGATAGATCTATTTACACCCCTAGCACAATCACTATAAATATATTGCTTAGTGCGTTCACAAAAATTCGACAGCATAACGGCTAGCGAACTACTCAGACCTCATACAGCTAACCCAATCCTACTATCGACAGCTATTCACCCATAGCACTTAGCAACGATAACAACAACAAAATAGAAACAACAATACAAACATTTTATATACACTAATCTAAGCAATTCAACCAATTCACATATTACGCAATGTCCCACTAAAAATCGAGAATTAGTTGTCTTTCACCAATTATACAATATTTACCACGACTTATCTCAAATAATAAACACACCCCGGCATCAATTTCGTCAAACTATCAAGTTACCCAAGTTAAAATTCAACAACCCCAAGCCCTAGAACTCAATTCGACAATCAACAATGAATTATTTAATCAATCGATAAGTTCACTCATCAACTACAACAATCCGAACACAATCAATCGCAAAATAATTCACGTCATGTTTAATTTCTACCTAGGGTGATATATCTCACCTCACATGCTCAAAATCGACAAAAATCGCCAAAAATTTGAGATAGACGATGAAAACATACCTTGGAATTGAAGAATCGACGAAGACTTGACGTTTTCCTTGCCTCTTAACGTGGCACGGAGCTTGGGGGTAGGGGAATGGGTGTTTGGTCGCGGAGGGAAGAGGGAATGGGGAAAATAGGGGCGAAATCGGGGGTTTTTATTAAGAAAACACGCGGGTCACCCGGAAACCCGGTGTGACCTGGCACTGGGATAAGGGCAACGTGTCACGGAGGGTAACGCGGAGGCCATCCTCCGTGACACGGAGCCAACGCGTTGGCTTACTGGAATTTTAAAAAATTCCAGATTTGCCTTCAACGTGTCACGGAGGCCAACGCGGAGCATTGCCTCCGTGACATGGCGCCAACGCGCTAGTGCTCTGTTTCACTATCAAATTTTATTTTTCATACCTCGCCTCGTTTTCTCGATTCCACGTATTTTTCCTCCGGTATACCTGAAAATCACCTCACTAAACAAAAATTGGTTAAATGACTAGATTCCCTACTAAAAGAATAAAAATTACTAATTAAAATGCACATCTAAACCTAGTCAAGAAAAATAAAAGAAAATAAAATAAAAGAAAAACTTTACACTAAGGAAAAAGAAAGAAAAATATTTTTCACGGGTTGCCTCCCGTGCATCGCTTGGTTTAACGTCGCGGCTCGACAGCCTTTACGCTCAATTTTCTACTAGGGAGATGGACGATTTGACCCGATCATGGTCATCTCCCCAGTAGTGCTTGCATCTCTGCCCATTTACCAAGAACGTAACACTCCTATCTTCTTGCCACAGCTCTACCGCTCCATGAGGGGTCATTCTCACTACTTCAAACGGTCCAGACCATTTAGACCTCAGCTTACCAGGAAACAATTTTAATCTTGAATTAAAAAGCAAAACTTTCTGTCCTGGTTCGAAAATGCGATGCACCACATGCTTGTCATGCCATCTTTTGGTTCTTTCCTTGTAGTACTTCGCACTCTCATAGGCATGCCAGCGAAATTCCTCAAGTTCGCTGAGCTGCATCAATCTCTTTTTACCCGCCAGCTCTAAGTCCATATTTAACTTTCTTACGGCCCAGAAAGCTCGATGCTCTAGTTCAACCGGGAGATGACATGCTTTGCCATAGACCAATCGGTATGGTGACGTTCCAATCGGTGTCTTATAAGCAGTTCGGTAGGCCCACAACGCATCATCAAGTTTACCAGACCAATCATTCCGTTGAATGTTCACCGTTTTCTGCAGAATCTGTTTTACCTCCCTATTTGACACCTCTACTTGCCCACTAGTTTGTGGGTGGTATGCTGTGGCTACTTTATGGCGCACCCCATACTTAGCCAATAATTTCTTGAAGCTTGCATTGACAAAATGAGCTCCTCTATCACTGATAATTGCTCGGGGTGTCCCAAACCTTGTGAGAATGTGTTTCTTCACAAACTTCGTTACTACCTTGTAATCATTCCTGGGGCAAGCTATTGCTTCCACCCATTTTGATACATAATCTACAGCTACCAAGATGTAACGATTTCCAAATGACGGTGGGAATGGACCCATGAAATCAATGCCCCATACATCAAAGGGCTCAACTTCCAGTATGTTCTGCAAAGGCATCTCTTGTCTTCTGCCAAATGTTCCTGTCCGCTGACATCTATCACACATTTTGACATACTCCATAGAGTCTCTGAACAGGGTCGGCCAAAAGAAACCTGACTGAAGAACCTTATGTGCTGTTCTCTCACCTCCGTGATGCCCTCCATACAACGACGAATGGCAGCCCCGTAGCACCTCTGCTACCTGACTCTCTGGGATGCATCTTCTCATCACCTGGTCTGGTCCCTGCTTGAACAAATATGGCTCGTCCCATACATAGTATCGGCTGTCAAGCCTCAATTTTCTTCTTTGCTGGTCTGTTGCTTCAGGGGGGTAAACTCCGCTCACTAGCAAGTTGACTATGTCAGCATACCAGGGAACTTCTGCTTCTCCTACTGCCAATAGTTGCTCATCTGGGAAGTCCTCATTAATGTCATCACTTTCCATCACATGCCACCGACTCTCCAGTCGTGATAAGTGATCTGCTACCTGATTTTCACTCCCCTTTCTGTCTCTAATCTCAAGGTCAAACTCCTGTAGCAATAAGATCCATCTGATCAATCTGGGCTTAGCATCTTTCTTGTTGAATAGGTATCGAATAGCTGCATGATCAGTGTACACCACCACTTTCGAACCCACCAAATAAGACCGGAACTTGTCAAATGCAAACACCAGAGCTAGCATTTCTTTTTCTGTGACTGTGTAGTTGCTCTGAGCCGTATTCAGGGTCTTGCTTGCATAATAAATGGAATGAAAAACTCTATTCTTCCTTTGTCCCAATACAGCTCCCACAGCCACATCACTGGCATCACACATCAGCTCAAATGGTTGTTCCCAGTCAGGAGAAGTAAGTATGGGTGCTTCTATCAATTTCTGCTTTAACTTTTCGAATGCTACAACACACTCATCGTTTAATTCAAACTTGACCTCCTTTTCTAGCAGCCTGCATAGCAGTCTAGAAATATTGGAAAAGTTTTTAATGAATCGTCTGTAGAATCCTGCATGTCCCAGAAAACTGCGTACACCTTTCACGGATACTGGTGGTGGCAATTTCTCAATAACCTCAATTTTAGCACGATCGACTTCCAACCCCTTTTTAGACACTTTGTGGCCCAGGAAAATCCCCTCCTTCACTAAGAAGTGGCATTTCTCCCAGTTTAACCCGAGGTTGGATTCTTCACATCGAGCCAGTACCCTGTCAAGATTCTGCAAGCAAGTAGCAAACGAATTACCAAAAACAGAAAAATCATCCATAAATACCTCAACAAAATCTTCAACCATGTCATGGAATATAGCCATCATGCATCTCTGAAATGTGGCGGGTGCGTTGCATAACCCAAACGACATTCGCCTGAAAGCATATGTCCCATAAGGACAGGTGAACGTCGTCTTCTCTTGATCCTCAGGAGCGATGGCTATTTGGTTATAGCCGGAATACCCATCAAGAAAGCAATAATATTCCTGCCCTACCAACCTGTCAAGTATTTGGTCAATAAAAGGAATGGGGTAATGGTCTTTCCTCGTGGCTTCATTCAGTTTTCGGTAGTCCATACAAATTCTCCAGCCTGTAACGGTTCGTGTGGGGATTAACTCATTTTTCTCATTGGTGATTACAGTCATCCCCCCTTTCTTAGGAACACATTGAACGGGACTGACCCACTCACTGTCTGAAATTGGGTAGACTACACCTTCATCAAGCCACTTAATTATTTCCTTCCTTACCACATCTTTCATTGCTGGATTAAGTCTCCTCTGTGGCTGAACAGTTGGCTTGGCTCCTGTCTCCATAAATATCCTGTGCGTGCAGAAAGCTGGATTTATACCCTGAATGTTGGACATTTGCCAACCCATTGCTTTCTTCCTCTTCCTTAAGACCCCCAAAGCTGCCTGTTCCTGTTCCTCTGTCAAGTCTGCAGAGATAATAACTGGTAACGTCTCTCCCTCCCCCAAAAACATATATTTTAAATGGGGAGGCAATTCTTTCAGCTCCAATTTCGGTGCCTCCTCAACCGACGGTTTCGGCAACGGCTCTAGTGATCTCATAAAGGACTGAAATTCCCGTCTTCTTGGATATTTAGGTGCTCCATCCAACAATTGAACCATTCCACAAGCTTCTCCATCCCCAAAATGATCAGAATGCGTAAGCGCTCTCTCCAATGGGTCTTGAGATTCAACAACCAGCGTACTTTCTACATGTTCAACCACGCTGATTTCCGAAAGCTCCTCATGTATAGCCGGCAACTTCATGGCTTTTAACACATCAAATACCTCCACCTTGTCATGTGCTTGCATCGTGAGTTGACCCGCAGCTACATCGATCAATGCCTTTCCGGTTGCCAAAAATGGTCGTCCCAAAATAAATGGGACTTCTGCATCTGGCTCAAAATCCAGAACAATGAAATCTACCGGAAAAATGAGGGAGCCTACCTGCACTAGCACATCCTCCACAATGCCATCCGGCTTAGCTAAAGACCCGTCTGCTAGCTGCAAGATCACTGTTGTAGGTCTAGGACTCCCTAGCCCTAACTTTCTGAATACCAAAGATGGCATCAGATTTATACTTGCCCCCAAGTCGCATAACCCACGAGCTCGGATACTTTGCCCAATCGTCAACTGGATAGTAAAACTTCCAGGATCCTTCAGTTTAGTGGGCAACCTGTTCTGAATACGGGATGTGCATTCCTCCGTTAAAGCCACCGTGGCATACTCGGTCAAGCGACATTTGTTGGCCACGATGTCTTTGATATACTTTGCATATTTTGGCACACCCTGCAAGACATCAACAAGAGGTAAGTTAACATGTACCTGTTTAAGTACCTCCATGAATTTCTGGAAACACGCCTCCTCCTTGTGTTTCTTAAGTCGTTGAGGGAACGGGGGTGGAGGCCTTGTTGGTTCAGCTTCTTTGGTCTTCCCCGTATCTGAGGTTTGTTCTCCCTCAACATCTGCTGCTCCTGACTTCTGAGGCGGTCTTTCCGGTTCCACCTCCTTTAATTGTAAACCACTCCTCGTGGTCACTGCATTTACCTGCTTAGGATTGGGATCCGTGTCGCTAGGTAGTCCTCCCCTTGGTCTAGTATTTTGGGCACTGGCAAATTGCCCAAACTGATATTCTAGAGCCTTGGTTGCCAATTGATTGTTCTTTACTTCGGCCGCCAGTTTGACATAGTCAGCCTGCAATTATGCCTGGTTGGCAATCATGGTCTTGAACATTTCCTCAATAGTCGGTGATGGTGGTGGAGGAGGGGCATTGTGATTTCTAAACTGATTCTGATAGCCTTGTTGCCCTCCTTGGTTTCTGTGCATACCCTGCCCTGAACCCTGGCCTTGTTGATTGTTGCTACCCCACGAAAAATTTAGATGATTCCTCCAATTCGAGTTGTAGCCACCACCAAACCGCTGTTGATTCCTCTGTGCATTGCCCACAAAGTTGACAGAATCAGGATTTGCACCACAGCATTCAGCTGAATGCTCACTACTACCACACACTTCACACCACATCTGTTGGACTGCATTGACTGAGGCTGAAGGCTGGTTCAAATTCATATTGCTGAAGTGAGTGTTTAACTGATTTTGCAAAGCAGCTATCTGTGCAGCGATAGCTGTGAATCCATCCACTTCAAGCACTCCCGCTGCTTTCCTTGCTCCACCTCTTGAAGAATCTGCATTCCATTCCGGATTGCCTTGTGAAATTCGGTTGAGCAAAGTGTACAGCTCCTCATAAGTCTTCTCCAGCGCTTGCCCTCCAGCTGCTGAGTCTAACAAAATTTTAGTGTGGGGTTCCAAACCCTCAATAAAAGTGTGGACCAACACCTCATTTGACTGATGATGATGAGGACAGTCCCGCAACATGGACTTGAATCTTTCCCAGGCTTGATAAAGATTTTCTCCTTCCCTCTGTTTAAAACTTAGAATCTGACTTCTAAGTTTAGCTGTTTTACCTGAAGGGAAAAATCTGATCAAGAACTTCTTTGCAAGATCATCCCACGTTGATATAGAGTTGGGTGGTTCAGCTTTTAACCACCTCTTGGCTTCACCAAGTAAGGAAAATGGAAATAAGGTGAGCCGAACATAATCAGGTGACACTTCAGCGGGGATGTAAGTGTCACTTATCTCCAAAAAGTTCTGGAGATGTTGTTGCGGATCTTCGTGAGGGAGACCGGTAAACTACCCGCTAGTGTGCAAAAGTTGCACCATATTTCGCTTTAACTCAAATCTCCCCCCAGGCTCTGGGTTGCGGATGCTGGAATGTACATTATTAGCGTGTGGGATTGCCACCTCGCGAACCGGCCTGGCTGCTACTTCCTCGGGCACTAACACTGCCCGCACAACTGGTGGATTGGGTTGCTCCATTATAGACTGTTTCAGCAACTGCAACTTCTTCCGAAGAGCTTCTCTACGTTGACTATGCAATTCACGTTCTGTCTCTAAGTAAGATTCCACCAGCTCCTTGTCCCTTGCCAGTGTTCACAGAAATAAAAATCTGCAAAATACAGGCTAAGACCAAGTTGTTAACACTTAAGAAAATAAAAATACAAATACAATAAATTTACACTAAACAAAATTTTACAAATCGCCTAGCCTCCCCGGCAACGGGGCCAAAAACTTGTTCGCGCTCTGCTGCTCGGTATATATTATACACCGACACGCAAGTGTACGTGGTCAAACAAGTAATAAAGTGGCTAAGTAGCCAAGTATCGATCCAAGGAGGCTGCTCTAGATATGCAAAACTGCCTAGTTTACTATATCTCTATTCTATTTCTAACTATGTTAACAACAATCCAACCAAGATTTGAGTAAGTTTTGTTTCTAAACTAATTATCTACTAAAATTAATAACTACTATTTACATTGAGTTTAGACAATGGATATGCACATGCCAAGGTTAAGAACGAGTAATGAACTTGATAATCATGATAATTTGGTCATCTTCTTCTTCTTATCGCTAGCCAAGAACGTTTGCCTAGAAATTAAAACTTCCGTATTTAATTTCACTTTAGATTCATAAACCATTCGTCTACATTTCTGTGATCAAATGCAATTTATGACCTAACGCTACAATTCCAGTTCCTAAATTGACTAATACGGCTTTCAAGTATATTTCTATCAAGAAAGCACATCAAAACCCAATGTTCCCAAATCAAGTTAAGAACAATACCCTATTAATTCACAACTTTCCAATTTCATGCTCTCTCGAGTGAAATTGGACTTTTTAGATATACATTAATGGTGGCCAATCAAGAATGTAATAAGCACAAGAATTAATAGAACAACATGCAAGAAGAAGAAGAAACCATATCAATTATTACCAACATTCATTTCACAAGTTCAAAACCTCAGCAAGAGAGGAATTAGCCACTCATTCTTGGATTAATCATCCTAGAATGAGTGTGAATCATGCATACAATTGAAGGAAAGAAGAAGGGAAGAGAAGAAAACTCTTATCTTTTCTATTCTTCAACTGCCACAAAACCACGTTCCTGCTCCCACTTCTGAACTCAGGCTCAAAAAACTAAAACTAAAAACTCCCTTTTAAAAATAACCTAAGTGTGCTATTTATACTAGTGGGAAATTTTTCCCGGAATAACAAGCAACGTGTCACGGAGGCCAACGCAGAGCACTGCCTCCGTGACACGGCGTGGACGCGGACCCTCTCTGGAAATTTCATGGTCCGGATAATTAGCCTCAATGTGGCACGGAGGCCATCGCGGAGGCCTGTCTCCGTGCCACGGAGCTGACGCGCAGGCACACTGGAAATTGCCACTTTTATTTCTGCCCAGGCAGTGTGCTACCGCGATGGCAGCGTGGCACGGCACCATCGCGGAGCCACTGCAAAATATGCCATCCGAGGTCTTTTCCACACTCGCATCCAAGTCCAACTCCGACATAGTTCCAACACGCATTTTAGCTCTTAAAAATCACATTATCCTGCAAAACAAATGCTAATCATGTTGGTTAGTATAAATTCGCATTTTATTACCAAATACATGATATTATATACACATTGCACAACAAACAAGGTAAAAATGATACGTTTGAGTATCACTTGGGCATATAAATCTGCCTAAGATCAGTAATCATTGACAGATTAACAAAATCAGCCCATTTCCTGCCAGTACGAACTATATTCTTTGCTGAGGATTATGCTGAACTGTATATCAGAGAGATAGTCAGATTGCACGGTGTTCCAGTGTCTATTATCTCAGATAAAGGAGCACGATTTACAGTGAGATTCTGGCAGTCGTTCCAGAGAGGCCTGGGGACACAAATTAACTTAAGTACAGTCTTTCATCCTCAGACAGATGGGCAAGCGTGTGTACTAGATTTTGGGGGTAGCTGGGATGAGCATCTGCCGTCGATTGAATTTGCCTATAATAACAGTTATCATTCAGCTATCCATGCCCTTTGAGCATTATATGGGCGGAAATGTAGATCACCCGTTGGCTGGTTTGAAGCGGGGGAGACAACGCTGATTGGGCCGGATATTATTCGTCAATCAGAAGAGGCGGTGAAGTGTTCGCGTGATTGTGGGTATTTAAAACGACACGCAAGTGCACGTGGTCGAACAAGTAGTAAGTGGCTTTAGTAAGACAAGTATCGATCTCACAGAGACTTGGATGAAGTGCAATTTGCTCAAGTGTACTATATTTTACCTCTAAAAATGCAGACAACAGTGTAACTAAAAGTTTGATAGTTTATTTTATAATCTTTTATACTAAAGCTAAAAAAAATTATCTACTTTGAATCTGAACTATGAATGAGAGCATGCTGAGGTTAAACGAACATGTAATGAAATTAATTATCATCATAATTTGGTTAATCTTTTCCTCCAGTTGCTAGCCAAGAACAATTTCCAAGAGATTAAAACTCTCGTATTTAACCTCACTTAAGAATCATGAACCATCCGTCTACATTTCTGTGATCAAATGCAATTCATGTTCTAGCCATACAATTCCGGTTCCTAAATTGACTAGTACGACTTTCAGGTATATTTCTATCCTGAAAGCAAATCCAAACTCAATTTACCCAAACTAAGTAAAGAACATATCCCATTAATTCACAACTTTCCAATTTCTTGCTCTCTCGAGTGAAACCGGACTTTTTAGTTTTACATTAACGTAGGCCACACGTTAATGCAGTAAGAACAAGAATTAATAGAACAACATGGAAGAAAAGATGAAAAACCAAATAATTAATGATCAAATTTCATCACAATTGTTCATAACCTCAGCAAGGAGAGGAATTAGCCACTCATTTGTGGATTAAACATCTTAAAATGAGTGTTAATCATACAAGCAATTGAATTAAAGAAGAAAGAAAGAGAAAAAACCCTGATATTTTCATCCCTCAACTGCCTGTAACCCACGTCCTTGCTCCACCAAGTCAAAATATCTCAAATAAAACCTAAGTGTGCTATTTATAGTAGTGGGACTTTTTCCCGGAATAACAAGCAACGTGTCACGGAGTGCATCGCGGAGCCCTGCCTCCGTGACATGTTACGGACGCGGAAGCTCTCTGGAAATCACCCGAACTTGGCCCCAGCAGCACCCTGCCGCGTTGGCAGCGTGTCACGCTGCTTGGGCAGCGCGTTGGCACCTCTTGGTCGAGCTGCCAACCTGCCGTGGCACGTTGCCAACGCGCAGGTGGGCTGTTGTGATCAGCCTGCCTGCCGTGGCACGTTGCCGACGCGCAGGTGGGCTGTTTTGTGCCTCCTCTTTGCCGACGTTCGTGTGTTAATTCCGTTTCCAAGCCTCTACTTCACCAACTCATGGATTAGTTACTCAAAAGTCATCAAAACCTACAAAACAAAGGCTAATCATGTTGGTTAGCACATATCTTCACTTCATATAAAATTACATGAAAATGTATACAATAACTTAGATAAATAAGACTAATTTAAGTCATAAAGCGTATCTCGGGCATGCTATTTTTGCCCGTGATCATGAAGCTTATCAGAGAACGCCTACTGACTGCTCAGAGCCGCCAGAAGTCTTATGTAGATATGTGGTGCAAAAATTTAGAATTTGCAGTGGATGACTGGGTATATTTGAAAGTGTCTTCGATGAAAGGGGTGATGAGATTTGGCAAGAAAGGCAAGCTTAGCCCGAGGTTCATTGGGCCATATCAGATTCGACGAAGAATAGGCCGAGTAGCATATGAATTGAACTTGCCCCCAGAATTAGAGTTTGTTCACCTAGTATTCCATGTATCTATGGTGAGGAAGTTCGTAGGAGACCTTTCCACAGTTGTTCCAGTTCAGGATGTCCAGGTCACAGAAGAGTTAGCATATGAAGAGGTTCTAGTAGCTATCTTAGACAGACAGATTCATAGATTGAGAACTAAAGATATTGCGTCTGTCAAGGTATTGTGGCATAACAGGAACCGAGAAGAGATGACCTGGGAAGCCGAGGAGGACATGTAAGCCAGATATCCCCACTTATTCCAGGCATAGGCAAACAGGAGGTATGTTAGAACTGTTTTTCCTTATGAATGCTTATATTCATATATGAAAGCAGGAGATTGATTATAGACAGTTATATATGAATATTATTATATCGTGTGGAGTACCTGTATTGGGCTTTTCTGCTTTTCAAGAATTTTGAGATAGTCCATAATACAGGGGAAACTCTGCTGAAATTTTTCCAGGGATAAGTCTGCCAGTTAAGATTTCTATAAGTCAGAATGTCATTCGAGGATGAATGTTCTTAAGGGGGGGAGGATGTTACACCCCATAAATTTTAAATGAATAAATAGCCTAATGGCATGTTGGTTAAGGGATTTTGGAAAAAAAAAGGAAAAAGTCAGTTTTTTTTCAAATATAACAATAATTTCCAAAAAATAGAGGGTATAGACAAGTTAAGGCAAAACCCACAACATTTATATATATTTCCTTCCGATTACGCTACGAAACGCGATCTAAACTCCTTTTTGGCTTAGATACCGAGGTATAAAGTTGCAGAGAGCAATTCTATGGAGTTGGTTTCATGAAATTTAGCCAGCAAAACGTCGTGCTACCGAGGTAAAGTAAATAGAATTGCTTTAAATTAGTACCAATGTGTTCCTAGCCTTGCAGTGAGCATTTATCCCTTCTGGACTATCGAGAAATAACGAGTTTTCGACCATTTTTCGATAAGTCAAAGTTTGGGATAAATATATATCAAAAGTGATAATTTCTCCCGGATATTAATGTATTTAGTTCTAATTGACATATATGTAAATGCAGTTGGGATAAATAGCTGGAGTACTGACCGAGCTTCGTCCGTTAGTCGGGTAAACTGAAGTTAAGGTATGTAAAGCTAGTTTCTTCGGCAAGTTAGTAGTCTTAGCCTTGTATAGCACAGTAAACTCTGTAGTAGAATTCCCAGAGTTGAATGTTGTGTATTGTGCAAGTTCAGTAAATCTGGTTTGCGTTGTTATATCGTATTCAGTCCGAAGGTTAGTGAAGCATGTGCCAAAATGGCAAGTTAGCATTCCAGACTCAGTATAGCCCAGTATGTGATTAGCAAGCATGTTTCTAGAATAATATGACAGATATTCAGAATAAGCGTTAGTAAAGTAAAATCAGACAGTCAGATGGTATCTTGGCTACAGATTAGCCATGCAGTTAGATAAACATCACATATTCAGTATAGAGCAGTATGAGAATCAGTATAATACAGAAAGAGATCAGAATAAGAAATCAGATTTCAGCTAGTATTTTTCAGTTTAAACATGCTTCCTATATATATATATGTGCTTATTGTTTGTTGAGACTTGGTTGTGTCGTAAGGGCACCCTTTTGAGCGTCCTCACCGCCCCTAGGTTGGTAACTCTGTCGCCCTCTGAGCAGGTGGGTTTACGTCACTCCAAGGAGTCGCATGCCGTCCCCAGTTTGGACGAAGATGGGATGAAGCTTTCCCCATATCAGGCTGATCAGCATTACAGTACAGATAGCCTTGTTGTGCACAAGCGCCCAGGGAACAGATTCAGATACAGTTATAGTTACAGATACAGTATAGGAGTCCTCTGGACTCAGACACAGTTATTTATATCAGAGGCCATAGCCCGAGCTGGAGACCCAGGGGGCCGGTAGAGGTGCTCGTAGTTAGCAGATGAGTGGAGTGACTTATTTTTGGCTGGTTTTAACTCAGGTAGGGGTATATAGATTGTTTGCTTGCTTGGCGCCATCCGACTTATGGGGGTTGGTATTGGATCTTGTTTGCTATATATATGTATGTATTTATGTGCTATATATTAGTGAATAGACAGCAGGCTGCCGCCGCATCTACAGGTACGCTCCTGCCCTATCACAGTACAGAAAGTCTAATTCAGTTCATATTAGTTCTTACAGATTTAGTTATCTCCTGCTATTCAAAATTGCTAGTTATGTTATTTGTATTCAGTTGTATTCAGTTTGCTTTGCATACTCGGTACCAGTGGTACTGACACCCGTGGGGGCGCTGCATTGCTTGCCTGCAGGTACACATAGACGAGGAGTCGATCCCTCATGATCCAGTCAGCAGAGTTATCAGCTCCTATCCTCCAGAGCTAGACAGTCGGAGGTTGTTCCTATCCTCCGGAGCTAGACAGTCAGGGTAGGTCGGGGCCCTGTCCTGACCATTTTATTATTACTTCCTAGAGGCTTACAGTCTAATGTTTCCCTGTGGTGGTGGAGCCGGTCGTGTGGGGCCGTGCATGTATATATGTGTTTAGTTGTTGATGATGGCTGCGTGGGGCCTTCTTCTGGTTATAGTTAGTGACCTTGTCGGTCACAAATGTGAATAGCAGTTGCTTCAGATTATAGTGTCATCGTTCGGTTAGCTGTTGTTCATTGCAGGTGGCTATAGGCCTAATTGGCCGGGGGATGTATTTACAGCCGCTATATAGCCGATTCATTTCTTGAAATAGAGCCAGAGTCTAGTAGGCACCAGGTGCCCGTCATACCCTCCAAGGTGGGGTGTGACAGAAACTCATCTCCAAGGGATGTATTTATCATATAGTTCGAGTCAAGGATTCCAACTCTAAGACCCTAACTATCTAGTCAGTTCTAGTGGTCAGTGAGTTCCCAGATGTTTTTCCTGAGGATCTTCCCGGCGTTCCCCCTAAACGGGAAATAGATTTCGGAATAGATCTCCTCCCAGACACTTAACCTATCTCCATCCCTCCTTATAGAATGGATCCAATTGAGCTTAAGGTGTTGAAGGAGTAGTTAAGATATCTTCTTGACAAGGGTTTTATCAGACTCAACATCTCTCGCTAGGGTGCTCCAATGCTATTCGTTCGTAAGAAAGACGGCACCCTCAGAATGTGCATATATTACCGTCAGCAGAACAAAGTCACAGTCAAGAACAAGTATCCCCTACCCATAATTGACGACCTGTTTGACCAACTTCAGGGAGCCATCTGTTTCTTAAAAATCGATCTTAGGTCAGGGTATCATCAGCTAAGGGTCAGAGAGTGTGACATACCGAAAACAACATTCAAAACTCGGTATGGTCACTACGAGTTTGTGGTGATGTCATTCGATCTAACAAACGGCTTAGCAGCCTTCATGGATTTTATGAACAGGGTCTTCAAGAAGTATCTGGATATGTTCATCATCGTATTTATCAACGACATTCTAGTATACTCCAAAAATGAGGAAGAGCATGCAAGTCACCTAAGATTAGCATTACAGACACTTAGGGACCGCCAGTTGTTCGCCAAGTTTAGCAAGCGCGAATTATGGTTAAAGTCCATGAATTTCTTAGGTCATGTGGTCTCAGGTGAAGGAATACAAGTAGACCCTCACAAGATAGCAGCAGTGAAAGATATGCCCAGACCTACCTCTCCTACTGAAATCAGGAGTTTCCTGGGCTTAGCTGGATATTACAGAGGGTTTATGGAAGGCTTCTCTTCTATAGCATCTCATCTGACTAAGTTAACTCAGAAGAAGGTGAAATTTCGTGGTCGGATGAGTGTGAGAAGAGTTTCTAGGAGTTGAAGACTCGACTCACTACTACTCCAGTTCTGACCTTGCCAGAAGGAACAGATGGATTGGTTGTTTATTGTGATGCTTCCAGAGTTGGACTCGGATGCGTTCTGATGCAGCGGGGCAAAGTGATAGCCTACACCTCCAGACAGCTCAAAGTTCATAAGAAGAACTATCCAACTCATGACTTGGAGTTGGCAGCAGTGGTGTTTGCACTAAAAATATGGAGACATTACCTCTATTGGGCTCACGTGGATGTATTTACCGATCACAAAAGCCTTTAGTATGTGTTAAGTCAGAAGGACCTGAATCTTTGACAGAGAAGGTGGTTAGAGCTATTAAAAGACTACAACATGAGTGTGCTGTATCACTTGGGTAAAGCCAATGTGGTGGCCGATGCCCTAGGTAGATTGTCTATGGGGAGTGTAGCTCATGTTGAAGAGGGAAAGAAACAAATGGTGAGGGATATCCACCGGCTAGCCCAGTTGGGGTGCATTTAGTGGAGTCAGCTGAGGGTGGAGTAGTAATGCAAAGTGGGTCAGATTCTTCATTGGTTGTAGAAGTCAAGTCCATACAGGATGAGGACCCCATCTTACTTAAGCTTAAGGGAGCCGTTCTGGGAAAAGAAATAGAAGCTTTCTCCCAAGGGAGAGGTGGGGTGCTCCGTTACAAGGGCAAGTTGTGTGTATCGGATGTCAGTGAGTTGAGACATCAGATATTAGCTGAAGCACACAATTCTAGATATTCCATTCACCCTGGTGTTACTAAGATGTACCGTGATTTACAGGATGTTTATTGGTGGAACGACATGAAAAGAGATGTGTTGAATTTGAAGCTAAGTGCCCGAACTGCCAGCAAGTCAAAGTTAAACACCAAAGACCAAGAGGTATGATCCAGGATATCAGCATACCCACATGGAAGCGGGAAGAAGTAAACATGGACTTCATTATGGGTCTAACTCGGACTCCCCGACAACATGACTTAATCTGGATAGTAGTAGACTGGATGACTAAGTCATCACACTTCCTCCCAGTTAAAGCCCTAGACTCAGTTGAGGACTATGCCAGACTGTACATCCAAGAGTTAGTCAGACTCCATGGGGTGCCTTTGGCTATCACTGCATATAGAGGAACTCAATTCACCTCACACTTCTGGAAGTTCTTTCAAAAAGGACTAGGCAATCAGGTCAAGCTCTGCATAACTTTTCACCCGCAGACCAATGGGCAAGTAGAGCGGACTATTCAGACCTTAGAAGATATGCTAAGAGTGTGCGCGATCGATTTTAAAGGTAATTGGGATGACCATTTGCCTCTTATCGAATTGGCGTACATAACAACTACCACTCTTGCATTCAAATGGCCCCATTTGAAGCATTATATGGTAGGAGGTGTAGATCTTCTATAGGGTGGTTCGAGGTTGGTGAAGCTACTTTGATTGGGCCAGACTCAGTTCATGAGGCAATGCAGAAGGTTCAGTTCATCCGAGAAAGGTTGAAAACAACTCAGAGCCTTCAGAAATCTTATGCCGATGTAAGGAGAAGAGAGTTGGAGTTTGCAGTTGATGACTGGGTTTACCTAAAAATTTTGCCGATGAAAGGGGTGATGAGATTTGGCAAGAACGGAAAGCTCAGTCCGAGGTACATGGGACCTTATAGAATTTTGATGGGTATCAACAATGTAGCCTATGAGCTAGAATTACCTTCATAACTAGAAGTTGTACACTCAGTTTTTCATGTGTCACTTTTGAAGAAGTGCATCGGAGATCCAACCTCAGTTGCGCCATTGGATAGTGTAGGAATAAAAGATAGTCTCTCATATGAGGAAGTACAAGTCTTGATCCTTGACCTTCAGGTTTGTAAGTTAAGGAACAAGAAAATAGCTTCAGTCAAGTTATGGAGAAATCAACAGGTGGAGGGAGCTACGTGGGAGGCCGAAGCAAATATGATGGCCAAATACCTGCACTTGTTCTCTACCGACTTTGTTATAGCCTAAACTGTTAGTTTTCCTTAGAGACCGATTTAGTTGTTGGATTCAATTCATGTATACAAGTTTCTTTTATGACTTTGGATGTATGTATGAAAAGTGGATTTAGATCAGTTATGTATTTTAAAGCAAAGGCAGTCATTCTAACAGTTTTGGAATTTAAATGAACAGTATTAGAAAATTTTTTGATTGTTATTCTCTGCTTTCCTGTGTGTTTTCCAACATTCGATGACAAATGTTCCCAAGGGGGAGATATTGTAATGCCCCGGAAACTCAAGGACTAGATCCGAGACTTAAATCAGAAAAGCTGGAAATATGCAGAAATTGTCATAGAACGACTCACCTAACGAGTCGTTGAGAGACCCAACGACCCATTAGGTCAGCCGTGGGAAGGAGGTTTGAGAATTTATAAGGGAGAGTTATTGTACCCAATGGAAGACCTCACAAGTTGTGGTCAATCACCACGACCCGTTAGGTCATTCGTGAGCAGGCCGGGTTAGGAATTTACAGAGTTGGAAAGTGTACTTGATGGATGGTGATCACGAGTCGCGGTCACCAGTAACGACTCGTTAGGTACCCGTTACCATCCCTAGTCAATTGTTAGGCAGTGCACCTAACAAGTGTCACCACGAGTAATGGTCACTGACCACGACCCGTTACGTCACCTGTTAGGATCACCTGACATTTTTTCCCTGTGACTTTCTAAGGGTTATTTAGTAACTTCCTACTATCCTAAGATCTAAACTACGTCATTTTAAGTCATAATTTTAGACCTATTAGTGGGGGAAACGGTTCATTCCTCATTCCCAGTCTAAGTTTTCAAAAAATCATCGTAAGCTCTTCTCTCAGGAACCCTTCAAGCAAGCCTAGGGTTTTCCTCCATTGAAGCAGTCCAAGCTTTCTCCTTCAAGAAACTTCAACTCAGGTATGTGGGAATTCAACAAGAGAATTGTCCTTCCCTTTTATGTCCCCCAAAACACTCTCATTGTTTCTCTAGCAGTTTTAGCCTTGAGTTTCCCAATACGAAGAAATTACATGTTGTTTTCATTGATTTCACATCGAATGATATCCTTGCTATTTATTGATATGATCTCCATCAATTCTTATTTGAATTGTTGATGTTCTTGCCAAAGTGAATTTAAGACCCAAAATTTCCAAGTAAAGACTATTTATGTATTAAATTCCATCTAGTTTGTGAAGTGTGATTTGGGCTGAATTTTCTAGTATTTCTTATTGTTTATGTGTTGAGTAAATACTCCATTGATAAGAATGACTTTAGCCTTGTCAAATAAGATTTCTTTAATTCTTGAAATTTTTTCATATTATGGAATTCCCGTGTTGTTGGAATGAGTTGGGTTCTCTATTAGCTACTTAGTAGTTCAATTCAGTTAGAACGTAGAATCTGTTTAGAACTATTCAGAAATTGTCAACTTATCAGTTTGACTTCAGTCTTTTTTCCCGAGGTGTCAGTGGTGCCTCCCAGTTATCAGAATTAGATTCAAAACTCAGTTTCTTTGATCCACTAGGCGGTCATGACATTTTAGATAAATAGTTCTGACTAGCCTCAGGACCCAGATAGATTACAGTTTGTTCTTAGATGGTTACGACGCTTCTAGATAAGCAGCTCTGACCAGTCTAGAACTAGTTTCAAAATCTGGTCCGATAAGACTCTCAGGGTACTTCCAGTCATGTATCCCTGACTAGTCTTGGACCCCAGTTTTGAGCTATCAGCTTAGTATTTAGTTTAGGAATTCCAGTGGGAGTAGGACGTAGCACCGAGCGGACCGGGGTTCCAGCGCACCCAGGTTCCCAGAACTACGTTGCCAGCGTAGGTTATAGTATTTATTGGCTTGATTGGCCCTAGACTCATGTGATCACGCAGTTCATGCCTTTATACCCTGACAAGGTATATTGGGTCCTACCGGTGGATGTATACATCGAACTCCACGTCTAGCTCATGTGGTTATATGTCGGTTATAGACTCTCCCACTAGTCAGTCCAGTCTAGTTTCAGAATAAGCATCTCAGTTTAGTACAACATCTCAGACTCAGAACTTTCAAACTTAGGGTATATCCATGACCATCAGATAGGGTCATTTTGACAATTTCAGTTTACTTCAGTGGTTAAATTCAGTATTTTGGTCATTGCATGTCATTTTAGTCTAGTTATTTATATTTAGCTATGCCTTCTCTCACTTACTTAGTACATTTGAAGTACTGATTCATGCTTTTATGCTATATCGTTTCATAATACAGTTGCAGGTTCTCAAACTCAGTACCGTTAGCCGTGTTCAGATCCTCCTCCTCAGCGGTTGAAGTGTGAGTCCTCATCATTTGAGGGCCTTATTTTATTAATTTCAGTTAGTTCATTATTTTTAGCTAGGGGCTTGTCCTGGCAACTCATCAGTTAGAGGGCTTTCAGACACATAATTAATTTCAGACTTCAGATGTTATTAAACTTTATGCTTTTAGTTTTATTTTCATAAAACTAAATATGAGACTCCATTTATGAACCTGCTCATTCAGGACCTTGGATCGGCCATCATCTCTGGGGGTACTTAGACAATTGAGTGAACTTCAATGGATACTCCTACACTGTCATATCATTTTGTTTCAGGTTGACGAACTCTGCGGCTTTTGCTTCCCTCAATTCCCGAGGTAAGAACCTGTCTAAGAAGGCTGTCATGAGCTCGTTCTAATTCACTAGAGCTACACCTGCCCTATGGCCTTCCTTCCATTGTTTGAACCATATGTGAGCTACCCCCTTCAACTGATAGGAGGCTAAGTCTGTACTCTCCTCCCTAGACATCCCCATAATTTGGGTAATCTTCTGAATCTCTTTTATGAACTCATGTGGATCCTCATCCACCTTCAACCCTTAGAATTCCTGGGAGTTCATCCTGAGAATGTCTCACACTCTCACTGCCGCTGCATTCCTATTCTAGTCGACATGGGCTACTGCTTTCTGGTTGACCTAGGCTGTCATAGTCTAAGCTAACATCTGAAAAGAGTCCCTAAACTCAGCATGGGTAACCGGCTCATTCATCCGATCTGCTGGGGCTGGGGGGGGGGGCTGACTGGTGCCTATTACCATTTTTTTCCATTTGTTCATATAAGAGGCATTGTCTATGAATGCGTAAAGCATGGGTTAGAATCAGAACTTTTAGAGTCTCACACACTACGCACGGTAAGAATCATGAAGAAGGGGAATTTTCCTAAGAAATCCTTGTGGCCTCCTTCTTATAATTGTGGTGCCCTTCACACCCATGAAAAGAGCTCTACTTGATACGAATTTCAGACACCCTAGGACACACCGAAACCTTTACGTTGATACCAAGTTTGTCATGACCCAAACATAGGCTCGGACCGAGACACGGGATCTAGAACCACGAATGGCTCCAAACTAACCCCTGGAATAACATAGTTCTAACATAACAACAACTAACAGAGAGTAACCAAGTGAAAGCTTAACAACAATTTAACTAATCATAAGGAAAGGATAAAAATCTATTTTCAACACTAAGTCTTAACATGAAACTCGTACTAATTGTTTGAAATCCTCTACTAATCTGATGAGTTCCTGGGATAAGCCTGTTCGTTGCTTTGGTTGGGTATAAAACTACACACAAGTGCACGTGATCGAACAAGTAGTAAAGTGGCTTAAGTAAGCCAAGTATCGATCCCACGGGGACTGGGATGAAGTGCAATCTGCTCAAGTGTACTATATTTCAATTCTAAAAATGCAGACAACAGTGTAACCAAGAAGTTGATATTTCTGATTTCTAATATTATGCTAAGTCTAAAACAATTATCTAACGTGAATCTGAACTATGAATATGATCATGCTGAGGTTAAATGAACATGTAATGAAATTAATTGTCAATATAATTTGGTCATCCTTTTCCTCCGGTTGCTAGTCAAGAATTATTGCCAAGGGATTAAAACTCTCGTATTTAACCCCACTTAAGAATCATGAACCATCCACCTACATTTTTGTGATTAAATGCAATTCATGTTCTAACCATACAAAACCGATTCCTAAATTGACTAATACGACTTTCAGGTATATTTCTATCCTGAAGGTAAATCAATTCTCAATTTTCCCAAACTAAGAAAGGATCATATCCTATTAATTCACAACTTTCCAATTTCTTGTTCTCTCGAGTGAAACTGGACTTTTTAAATGTACATTAACGTAAGCCACACATTAATGCAGTAAGAAGAAGAATCAATAGAACAACCATGGAAGAAAAGATGAAAAACCAAAGAATCAATAATCACATTTCATTACAATTGTTCTTAACCTCAGCAAGAAGATGAATTAGCCACTCATTTTTGGATTAAACATCATTAAATGAGTGTTAAACATTCAAGCAATTGAATACAAGAAGAAGGAAAGAGAGAAAAACCCTGATAATTTCGTCCCCTCAACTGCCTGTAACCCACGTTCTTGCTCCACCAAGTCAGAATTATTAAAAATGAACCTAAGTGTTCTATTTATACTAGTAAGAAATTTTCCTGGAATAACAAGCAACGTGTCACGGAGTGCATCGCGAAGCAATGCCTCCGTGACACGCTACCGACGCAGACCCTCACTGGAAACTGGGGGTCCAGAAAATAAGGCCCAACGTGGCACGACGTGCAACGCGGAGCCAGGCCACCGTGCCACGGACCCATCGTGAACCCTCTCTGGAAATTGGGTGAAAATTCCCTATCCAGGCAGAAGGCCTCCGCGATGGCAGCGTGACACGGCTCCATCGCGGAGCCCCTTTATTTTGTGCTTTCCAATGCCTTGTCCCTTGCTCACATCCGAGTCCAACCCCGATATCTTCCAACATACATTTTAGCTTCCCGAAATTACATTTTTCCTGCAAAACAATGCTAATCATGTTGGTTAGTATAAATTCACATTTTATTACCAATTACATGAGAATGTATAAACATTGATAGATAAACAAGGCTAAAATGACACCTTTGAGTATCACTTGGGCATATAAATTTTCCCAAGATCACTTACCCCACACTTAAATCCTTGTTCGTCCTCGAACAACAATCTTACACCTCATGCAATTTACATCCCAACCTCGCTACTTTGGTTCGACAATTTAGGTTACAGTCATAGCGATTATTCAGTAGAGCAAATCATCAAGAAAACATGCATGGTCCTATCAATTCAATGACCTTCAATACATCAAGACCTCCTAGACTTAAGAATCGACTCTTGATATTGGCAAACTCCTGCAAATCAGCTGATCAAGACATCCGACACGAAGATTAATCTCTCATCAAGCATGTGCCCTCACAATACAAGAGAATTTTCCCCTTTTTGATCATATGAACTCACAAAATTTCAAGCAGGGGCATATAAACACAATTTCGCTCTCTCCCAAAAGAATTCACATGCATCATCATGACCCATAAGCTTGCCTTTAGTGTACTACTTCACTAATATAAAGAAATGTGATGTAAGATCACGTAGGACTTTAACGGGTTGTAATGGAAGCTGCGGAACTAGTAAATATTGGGCTAGCCAATAATAGCCACTAGCATTCTTAAGCGCTTTTTCAACACATCCCATCAAACTCAAGGACATTGTTTCTTTCTTCATCATCCCATTTTTGAAGTTGTTCTTTAGTTTGGCCCATCTTATTAAGCACACTGTTCACCACAACAAAGATTATTCATGCACCTTCATTATAGTTTATTTATAACAATTGTACCTTCAACCTTTTCTTTCCTTCCATCTCTCTGCTTTACTTTTCTTTTCACCATTCTCACTCTTTTGACACTTTGGGAAAATTATTTTCTCTTCTTAAGCGCTTAAGAGTTTTGGATCGGCTTTACGGCTAATGAAAAGAAGGGATTAAGCTCGGTTTACACTTTTTGACAAAAGAAAAAAATTAATAGGCTAAAGGCTCAACGGGCTGACTAGGGTACACAATCACGGTGGGTATGATCATGAAAAATAGAATCTTTCGGTTAAAAACAAAGAAATGCCTACATCCTTTCCTACAACACACCTCCTTCATTTCGTTTTGTACACACACCAGGCAAGTTCTAGACACTTCACAATATAATTAGAATAACAAAACCTCACTTCACACTTATTGCACATGCTCAATTCAAGATGTATTCACAGACTCTTCAATCAGCTAATTACAGGAATTCCAACATTAAGCCTCAATCACGCTGAATCGAACTCTATGGCCTAGGTATCTCAACACATTTACAAAGTTGCATGCTTTCATACGATTCACATTTGCATTTTAAATATCATATACTACACGCAACCATAATTCTGCAACCATAAAGTAACTACAAGTTTTGGATGCAACCCACAAAAGAAAAACAACTGAAAAATAATTGAAAAATCTACTCCTAACGACTACATTTCCCTTAAGACGATCTTCATCCATCCATCATAGGGAACGGTCACTAACTAGGACTTCGGTTCAATGGGACCCTTCTCGGTAAAAGAACCGAAAACAAACGCCGAGAAACCCAAGAATTGAAAAAAAAAGAAAAATTTTAAAAATATCGATCATTTCGATAAACAAAAATATGGACAAACTCAGCTAGCAATATTCAACAACACACAACAGTTTCACATATATTTACAATACAGAACAATAACTTACAATCACAAATCACAGGTCAGAAGATTTTGTTCACAGCACAACAACAGATTAGGACATACAAAACAGCATAACCAGCACCTAACTACTCCCACCCCACACTTATCTCGAACACTGTCCCCAGTGTTCACAAAAAAAAATTAAAATAGCACAAAAATCGGGTGGTGGAACTCCCTGATCAATCAAAGTACTCCACTTCTTCATCAGGTGTTGCTGCTTCATCTCCCATGTCTGAATCACCCCCATCGTCATCCTCGGACTCCACATCGGAGTCCTCCCGACGTGTCTCCCCATCCGTGGGGACATCATCATCCGTGGGCTCTATAAATGCCGGCCCCACTCGGCATACAGCCCTGGCGTTTTTGCCGAAAGGGTAGTCTAGCTCGAGCTGCCATAACTCCTGCTCTATTGCTGGCCTCCCGCCTATCCTCAGCTGGAGCATCTGCATCCCATACATGCGAGCCATGTACTGATCATCACGAGCATGTCACTCGCCTAGTGTAAGCACTGGCCCGTGGGTGGTGTCGGGAGCCTTAGTTTTAGTGACATCTAAGGCCCGCCGCTCCATCTGTGGGATATAATCAAGGGCCTCTTCCTCGACATCCAGGCCCCTCAGGAAGGTGGTGAGTAGCCCACCAAATCCATATATGTGCCCTTGATGCAACCGGGCTCTCTTCATGGTGGAGATAATCACCACCCCCACGTTGATCTCCAGCCCTTTCATCAGGGCGTACACCAGGCATACACGACCTCGGGTTACAACTGTCATATGTACCCCCGGGATTAGGCAGGAACAGACGATCTTTAGCCATATTCTGGCTTCCCTGTTCATCTGTGAATAGGGCAAAGTCTGATGGTAGCCCCTCTCTTTGTGTCTACTCCATCTAGCTGTCGATCGGGTTCCACACAAAGTGCGTCTGATGTCCGCATATGGTGGAGTGATGTTCAGCTGTCGAAGCACGTGGGCGTCTGTGTCCCGTGCCCCTAAGATAGCATTGAGGTGGTGGGGCTCGAAGGTGACTATTTGCCCTCTGATTTTGATGGTGTGACTTTTGAGAGTCGGGTCCCAATTGGCATAGAATTCCCGAATCAGGTGCAAGTTGCATTCCTTAGGCTCTTCAAAAATGAATTTGAGCCCATCTGCCTCGATCCGGTGTACAATCCTAGGGAGCTCTTGTGCCAACGGTTCCCGTGCTATGTGTTCCTCGGGGAAGTACTTACTCTCCTTGTGCTTGGCATACCACTTCTTCCCCTCTTCTGTCACCCACCTGGTTCCGTACTGGCGGCATTGGCCACGTGGAACCGCTGGTGCTGCTGGGACTGCTGTGCCCAGTCTGATTCGCTTTCTTCCGGCGCCAGATGTTGATGCGCCTTTCCCTTTTTCTTGCCTGCTTGCCATTTTACCTGTCAATCCAAGTAGACAAGATCAATGTTAAGCCAATGAATATTTACTCTGACTAAGGTCGGGTTAAGCTAGGCTACCCCACACTTAGTCCTTACCCAAAATTACAACATTCCGTCAAGATCATGCTTATTTACACAAACCAACAACCAACTATACAACCATGCTTAGTGCATACGAAGAATTCGACGGTATATATTCTATGTACTACTCAGACTTCGTACAGCTAACCACCGTCATTACCATCAATCACATTTTATCCCCTCGCACTTAGCATGGAAAAACAAAGAAACGAAACAACAAGAATTTATCTACACGAACCTATACAACTCACCCAATTCTTGCAAATATCACTATTCCCCTAACCCGAGAATTCGTCGGTTTTTGTTTTTTTAACATCATAACAATTAGCACATCGACTAATATCACTCAACATGTACAACCCGGCATGAATTTCACAAGTTCACTACATTTTCCACTTCCACTTCAAAAACAAGCCCTAAATATGATTGTATCAACAAAATTCGATTAAATTATGCAATTAACGAGTTCAAGCAATCACAATGATACTCTGAACATTCATCAACACCAATTCAATTGAATTCATGCTTAATTTCTGCTTAAGGCGAACTTAGCTCACATCCCATGCTCAATATCAAAGAAAATTGATAAGAAATGAGATGGAATCGAAGAACATACCTTGAGATTGAAGAATTGAAGGAAACTTGTTGAATTTCTTGGCCTATTCCGTGTCACGTTGAAGGGGGAGGGGTTTTAGGGGGTTTGGTCGCGGAGTGTGTGAGGAATAAAGAAAATTTGAGGGGGATTCGGGGTTTAAAAGTGGAAAAATCGCACGGGTCACCCGGCGACCCGGTGTGACCCGTCGCGATATACACAACAATGTGTCACGGAGCGCATCGCGGAGCACTGCTTCCGTGATACGGAGCTGTCGTGAGGGTACTCTGGATTTTTTAAAATTCCGGATTTATACCTCAACGTGTCACGGAGGGTAACGCGGAGGTCCTCCTCCGTGACACGGAGCTATCGCCCTAGCTCACTATTTTGCCACTTTTTCTTAATTTTCATACCTCGAATTTTCCTTTGTGATTCCTTGTATATTTTCCTCCTCGGTTTGACTTGAAATTCATTCTACTACAAGAAATTGGTTAGAATTACAGGTTTCACTCTAAATAAAAATAAAAACAAAAATTAAAACTAAACATTTTGTTGTTAATTAAGAAAAAGAAAAAGAAAAATCTATTCACAATTTACAAAGAAAAATTTTTCACGGGTTGCCTCCCGTGCAGCGCCTGGTTTACCGTCGCGGCTCAACGTCATTCAGCTCAGTTGTCCCCTAGGGTGATGGAAGTTTTCTCTCGAAAACCGTCCTCCCCCCAGTAGTGCTTACATCGTTCAGGTGGTTTTCCCAATAACTCTCGTGAATCCTTTATCCGCGCATCATCAACTCGATCAATCACATTGATCACTGAGAGTTCCTCGTACACAGTCGGGAGCTTGGTGGCCTTGTACACATCAAACACTTCCACCTTGTCGTGTGCTCGCATTGTTAGCTGCCCTGCAGCTACATCAATCAGCGCTTTCCCGGTCGCCAAGAAAGGACGTCCCAAAATAAATGGGACTTCCGCGTCTGGTTCAAAATCCAGCACGACGAAATCTATCGGGAATATCAGGGAGCCCACTTGCACCAGAACGTCCTCCACAATGCCATCAGGTCTGGCTAAGGACCGATCTGCCAATTGCAAGATCACGGTTGTGGGTCTAGGACTCCCTAGACCCAGCTTTTTGAATACCGATGACGGCAACAAATTAATGCTTGCTCCCAAATCACACAATCCACGAGCTCGAATACTCTGCCCAATAGTAATCTGTATAGTAAAGCTCCCAGGGTCTTTGAGCTTTGTGGGCAGTCGGTTTTGTATCCGGGAGTGCACTCCTCCGTGAGAGCCACCGTAGCATACTCAGTCAACCGACTTTTGTTTGCCACGATGTCCTTTATATACTTAGCATATTTCGGCACTCCCTACAAAACATCAACAAGAGGTAAGTTAATATGTACCTGTTTTAGCACCTCAATGAATTTCTTGAAACACGCCTCCTCCTTGTGTTTCTTTAATCGTTGAGGGAACGGGGGTGGTGGTCTTTCTGATTCTGCTTCCTTAGTCTTCCCCCTCTCATCACTTTGCTCCCTCTCAACTTCTGCTGCTCCCGATTGTTGAGGTGGTCTTTCTGGTTCCACCTCTTTCAGCTGCAAACCACTCCTTATGGTCACCGCATTTACCTGCTTGGGGTTGGGATCTGTGTCGCTCGGAAGTCCTCCTCTAGGTCTGGTGTTTTGGGCTCCAGTAAATTGCCCAAATTGATATTCAAGTTCCTTGGTAGCTAACTAGTTGTTTTTCACCTCGGCTGCCAATTTCACATAGTCAGCCTGCAATTGAGCTTGATTAGCTATCATAGTCTTGAACATCTCCTCAATGCTGGGTGATGGTGGCGGAGGAGGTGCATTGTTGTTTCTTAATTGTGCTTGATAATTCTGCTGCCCTCCTTGGTTCCTTTGCACACCCTGACTCAAACTCTGCCCCTGATGGTTGTTGCTACCCCAGGAGAAATTCGGGTGATTCCTCCAATTGGAATTGTAGATGTTGCCATATTGTTGGTGGTTGTTCCTTTGTATATTTCCCACAAAGTTCACCGAGTCAGGATTTGCTCCACAACACTCAGCTGAGTGCCTACTGCTTCCGCACACTTCACACCAAATCTGCTGCACAACATTCACTGGGGCTTGAGGCTGGTTCATTGTCATGTTACTGAAGTGGGTGTTCAGTTGATTCTGCAAAGTAGCTATTTGTGCAGCAATAGCTGTAAACCCATCCACTTCTAGAACTCCTGCTGCTTTCCTTGTCCCTCCTCTTGACGAATCAGCATTCCATTCCAGATTGCCCTATGAAATACGGTTCAACAAGGTATACAGCTCCTCATAAGTTTTCTCCAGCGCTTGTCCCCCAGCTACTGAGTCTAGCAATATTTTTGTATGGGGTTCCAAACCCTCTATAAAAGTGTGCACCAACACATCATTGGATTGATGATGATGAAGACAATCCTGCAACATGGACTTGGATCTCTCCCAAGCCTGATATAGATTCTCTCCCTCTCTCTGTTTGAAACTTAGAATTTGACTTCTAAGTCTTGCAGTTTTACCAGAGGGAAAAAATCGTATCAAGAACTTCCTCGCAAGATCATCCCACGTAGAAATAGAATTAGGTGGCTCAGCTTTCAACGACCTCTTGGCTTCTCCCAATAGTGAAAATGGGAACAATGTAAGCCGGACGTAATCTGATGACACTCCAGCGGGGATATAAGTGTCACTTATCTCCAAAAAATTTTGGAGATGCTGCTGTGGATCTTTATGAGGGAGACCTGTAAACTGTCTGCTAGTGTGCAGCAATTGCACCATATTCTGCTTAAGTTCGAACCTCCCTCCCGGCTCAGGTTTGCAGATGCTAGATGTGACATTATTAGCATGTGGGATTGCCACCTCGCGAACCGGCCGAGCTGCTACTTCTTCGGGCACTAACATTGCCCGTACTACCGGTGGATTCTGTTGTTGCTCCATGATTGTCTGTCTGAGCAACTGCAGCTTTCTTTCTAGAGCTTCTCTCCGCTGATGATGAAATAATCTTTCTGGCTCCAAATATGAGTCCACCAGCTCTTTGTCTCTTGCCAGTGTTCAACAGAGATTAAATCTGCAAAATACAGGCTAAGACCTAGTTGTCAACACTAAGAAAATAAAAATATAGTAAATTAACACTTAAGACAAATTCACCAATTGCCAAGTCTCCGGCAACGGCGCCAAAAACTTGTTCGTTGCTTTGGTTGGGTATAAAACTACACGCAAGTGCACGTGGTCGAACAAGTAGTAAAGTGGTTTAAGTAAGCCAAGTATCGATCCCACAGGGACTGGGATGAAGTGCAATCTGCTCAAGTGTACTATATTTCAATTCTAAAAATACAGACAACAGTGTTACCAAGAAGTTGATATTTTTGATTTCTAATAATTATGCTAAGTCTAAAACAATTATGTAACGTGAATCTGAACTATGAATATGAGCATGCTGAGGTTAAACGAACATGTAATGAAATTAATTGTCAATATAATTTGGTTAGCCTTTTCCTCCGGTAGCTAGTCAAGAATTATTGCCAAGGGATTAAAACTCTCGTATTTAACCCCACTTAAGAATCATGAACCATCCACCTACATTTCTATGATTAAATGCAATTCATGTTCTAGCCATACAAAACCGATTCCTAAATTGACTAATACGACTTCAGTTATATTTCTATCCTGAAGGTAAATCAATTCTCAATTTTCCCAAACTAAGAAAGGATCATATCCTATTAATTCACAACTTTTCAATTTCTTGCTCTCTCGAGTGAAACCGGACTTTTTAAATGTACATTAACGTAGGCCACACATTAATGCAGTAAGAAGAAGAATCAATAGAACAACCATGGAAGAAAGATGAAAAACCAAAGAATCAATAATCACATTTCATTACAATTGTTCTTAACCTCAGCAAGAAGATGAATTAGCCACTCATTTGTGGATTAAACATCATTAAATGAGTGTTAAACATACAAGCAATTGAATACAAGAAGGAAAGAGAGAAAAACCCTGATAATTTCGTCCCCTCAACTGCCTATAACCCACGTTCTTGCTCCACCAAGTCAGAATCTTGAAAAATGAACCTAAGTGTTCTATTTATACTAGTGGGAATTTTTCCCGGAATAACAAGCAACGTGTCACGGAGTGCATCGCAGAGCACTGCCTCTGTGACACGCTACCGACGCAGACCCTCACTGGAAACTGGGGGTCCAGGAAATAAGGCCCAACATGGCACGACGTGCAACGTGGAGCCAGGCCACCGTGCCACGGACCCATCGTGAACCCTCTCTGAAATTTGGCCGAAAATTCCCTATCCAGGCAGAAGGCCTCCGCGATGGCAGCGTGACACGGCTCCATCACGGAGCCCCTTTATTTTGTGCTTTGCAATGCCTTGTCCCTTGCTCATACCTGAGTCCAACCCCGATATCTTCCAACATACATTTTAGCTTCCCAAAATTACATTTTTCCTGCAAAACAATGCTAATCATGTTGGTTAGTATAAATTCATATTTTATTACCAATTACATGAGAATGTATAAACATTGATAGATAAACAAGGCTAAAATGACACCTTTGAGTATCACTTGGGCATTTAAATTTGCCCAAGATCAAAGCCCCCATCTAACTCCAGCTTTAGAAAACTAGAAATAAATTGAAATAAAGAAAACAAACTCCCATCCTCAGAAGATGAGGACTCACCACTGTCAGTTGATAGAGTATTGAGCGTATCTAACCGCAGGGCTGAGCCTGAGTACCTGGATCTATATCATAAAATGATAGAGCACATAAAGTATATGGTTAATATTTCGAATGTACTGAGTATATGGGAAATGTAACTGAAGCTAGGAACATGCTAGTATGCTGAAAAAGACTGAGTTGAATACATAACTAAATGCATAACTGAAGTGAAGTATAATGACCCTATCTGAGATACATAGGTAGTGACATGATATTCTTGTTTGAAAACATTTGACGAAATACAAGCAAATTCAGTTTTGGGTAATGTACATGCACTGAAGACTAAATCTGAAATCATAAATTAAAAACTGAACTGAAATAACTACACTTAAGCTAAAACTAAACTGCACTGTGGGAGAGAATATTAATCGACAGACTACAATGTGAGCATCATGGAGCCCAACCTGTAACCCCGATTGGAAGGGTGTCCCAACATTGTCAAGGGTAAGAACTCAGGCTTTTGTGATATCACTCGTGACTCAGGGCGACAATCTCTAATAATGATGACCCCTGTATGCGCCCATTGAGGCAAGGGAGACACTCTCAAATAACGAGAATCCCATATTCCTCGAGCTAAGGGAAACCTTCTCTACAATTGAGAATCCCTTATACTATGGTGGCACATATTTCTGAGACCTGGATACACTTGGAACCCTGGCCTACTCGGTGTTAATTACTACTCCCAACTGAACATAAACATAAGAATACTTGTAAACCGATAATCTGAAGCTGATGTCCTAAGACTAATCGGAACCACTTTCTATACCAAGATCCCGAGGCCTAAAGGACTATGAGAACATGCTACTATGAAGTGCTAAAAATTGAGATGCTAAGACTAGTCAGGGTTACTTTCTAGTAGGAAGATACATGAGAGTCTAAATAATCGTAAACAAGCTGATCATACTAAATTCGTTAGAGTCTGGTCAGAGCTACTTTCTAATAGCAAGAGGTCTGATAGTCTTGAAAATCATAAACATTGTAATCATACTAATTTCATAAAAATCATACGTCCCGATCATAGTGTAAATCATATGGTATTGAAATCATGGAAGAATCACTCATGTCAGACGGATTATATTTTCAAAAATAGTGCTAATTCATGGCTGAGTCTTAGAAATCATGCTATTATCTTATCATAGAGATAAATTATGAATTTGAGAAGGAAATTATAAGCATACGTGGCTATTGATAATAGAAAGTTTGAAATATATAACTAATATAAAAGAATTCATACATAGAATCGAAACCCTAAGATATGCTTTTCTAGGATTTGAGGATTCTAGGGTTTATGAAAACAACATATTCTGGACACAAGGGTGAAAGAAAACCCTTGTTGAAGTCCCACGTACTTGGCTTGAAGAACTCCCCCACTAGGTCTTGGATGTTGAAGCTCTTGGAGAGGAACCCTAGTTCTTGAGCCTTGAGAGAAAGAGAGAATAAGAAATTATGGATGATTTGAGTGGAATGGGGGTTATAGGGTGGATAAGACCTTTAAAGCACTATTTCCTAAACTTAAAATGACATAGTTCTGGACTTAGGAGCTTAGAAATTACAAAAATGCTCTTAATGATTTTATAGGAAATTTCATACTGCCAAAAACGACGAGTCACTTGTCGACTCATTAGGTACACGACGAGTCACTTGTCGACTCATTAGGTAAATGACGAGCCACTTAACGACTAGTTAGTTAAACAATGACTCATTTCCTTAATTCTTGAAGTACACTAGAAGTCCCCACTTTCCCCATTGCTGCTCAAATGACGGGTCACTTAACGAGTCATTAGGTCAAAAGATGAGTCACTTGATGACTCGTTGGGAGGCATTATGATCATTTAAAATGACGAGTTATTTGACGACTCTTTATGTCAAATGAAGAGTCATTTGATGACTCATTCTGTGACCTGGTGCAGATTTTTATGCTTTCTCCATTTCAACTCCCGAGTCTGATCTTAAGGACTCTTGGGGTGTTACAGATTCAATGTATGTTTCTATGATTAAAATTACATGTTCCTTATCAAATCTTCATAAATCTATAAATTTAAAGTTTCAAGTATGATTTCATGAACTTTTAGGGTTAGATTCAAATTGAATAAAACTCTATGATTCTCTTATGTTTCCAAGTCTCTTATGACTCAATACAGATTTTTATGATTATGAATGCATGTTTTCTACAAGATTCTCTTATGAATTTGTGATTTTCAAGATAGATGATTTTACCCAAAGTATGTATGATTTCATGATTTGGGAAAGTCCATGTAAAAGTCAAGTAAACTCTAATTTTGAAACTCATGGGATGATTTTCCGCCAAGGCTCACAAGTCAAGATTTAAAGAGATGTTTTGAAGTCAAGACTCCCAAGAAAAGATTTAAGTGATATTTTTGGGAATATGATTTTGAGCCATGTAAATGTTTTTGGGAGTATAGTCTAGCATATAGTAGGCTAGGGATTCTGAGGACCCATGTCCATAACTACGCACCATCGTAGGTATAAATTCATATTTGGGACCTCTCAAGAGAGTGTTTCCCTAGCCCGAGGGCACACCAATGATATCACACCTAAATCGTTCTTTTCCTTGGAAAGTTTTAGGACGACTCTGCCCACTTAACTAAGATAATTGGGATACCATATAAGCTCCATCATGATGGTGCCGATTATGACGAAGCCTCCCATTGTTCCTCATGTTTTAGTTATACATGTTTCAAAATTTATGATATCATGTTTTATGTTACTCATGTTCATTTCTTATGAGATTTTGTTTTATAACATTTTTGACCCATTGATCAGTTTACGAGTTTTCACTTATGATTTCAAGTATGGTACGCTATATGATTTTTACTTTCAAAACGTTGGTTCAAGGTATCTCACGATCATGGCTTTTTTCATATTGTCCCAACTCTCATGTTTTTTCTTGATTTATATTCATGATTTAAGATTATCATTTTACTAGCATGTTTTACTTCCTCTACATACTCAGTACATTTCATGCACTGACTGCATACCTCTATGATATATCATCTCATGATATAGGTTTGGGTGACCAGACTCAGCCCTATCATTAGAACTGCTCCCGCTCCATTCCAATCTAGTCTCAGCCTTGGTGAGTCCTCATCATCCAAGGATGTCAGCTTTGCTTATGTTGGTATATGTCTTTCATGTTTCAGACTGTAGTAGAGCTAGTTGGGGTTTTTGTCCTTTCAGCTCATCGTATGTTTATAGGCTTTTAAGACTAGTTGTTTTAGACTTCAATTGTGTGACTTGTTGACTTAGTTTGGTTTCATTATGATATCATAGACTTTTATTTGTGTTTGCTCCTTAATTTATTTCCTCTTATTTAAATGCTCTTAATGATGTTATGTATGTTCCATGGGTTATCTTGGGGCTATTCGTGGTTTCAGGTCCTGTGTTACGGCCAGGGTGTAGATTTGGATCGTGACAAACTTGATATCAGAGAAAAGGTTTAGGTGTGTCCTAGGGTGTCTGAAAGCCGCGTTAAGTAGATTATTTTCCATGGGTGTGAAACGTGCCACTCTTATGGGGAAGAGGCAACGAGACATTTTAAGAAACTTGCCTTTTTTATGATTCTATCTTGTGCTATGAAGTTCCACTATCTATCCTTCTAACTCATGCTGTATGCGATCACAGAAAATGCCTCCTAAAAGAGCCAGTGGAAAAGGGATTGGCATTGAACAACAACCAGCCCCATCAGCCCATGTGGGCCCCCTGAGTGGCAAGTTATGGATGCAGAGCTCGGGGCTACCTTCAGAGTGTTAATGCAGGCCATGACCTCTCAACTTAACCAGCAGGCAGTCGTACCTGCGAATACTATCGGAAGGACAACAAATACTAGGCTTTGAGACTTCACTAAAAGGAGTCCGTTTGGATCGAAGGCAGGCGAAAGGTTTAAGGAAAGAACAAGGTAGAATAAAAGTGCTAGAACTAGCAACCTTGATTTTTCCCAGAGAGGGTCAGGTGGTGGGAATTACCCACAGCTCCAGCAGAGATCATTGGCTCTAGCACCTTTATCAGTCAATGTCTACTTGGATTCGAAGGAGGGCTAAGGGGCAGAGAGTTCGGCCCTAAGATTCGGGAGAGTAGACATAGGGTAAGTGAGATTACCTATCCAACTTGCAAGGGATATGGGAAGAACCACCTAGGAAAGTGCTTGATGGGTTTTGATACTTGGTTCAGGTGTGGCAAGCCTAGTCATAAGCGCAGAGATTGTTCAGCAGCCAAATGGGGCGAAGGTAGAGCTCCAACCACCTCTTCAGTAGCTCCAACAACTTGCCCACATCAGTAGGGTGCATTAGTTGGTGCAGGTAGTTGACAGCTCCAGGATCGGGAGAGCTCACCAAATGTAGTCACAAGTATGTTATAAGCTTTTCATGTTGATTCTTGCATGCTTCTAGGTCCAGGAACTACTGTATAAGGCATATGATCACTTATGCATCTTAGTATGAGTTTTATTCAATGTATTATATGGAATGGTTAGAGGATTGGATGAATGGAGGGATATAACAGAAGTAGTATGAAGCCTACAGAGGTAGCCTTAGAGACAAATGAGAAGTTTGTCTAGCCTTAGGAAGAGATCCAAAGCTTGAGGGTGATGACTTCTAGACTAAGGGGGAGATGATAAGGTGAAGGACTAAGCCAAGTCTTGAGTTCTGAGTGTGGAGGTTCCACGAATAGTAACTATGGGATGTCGGTCCATTCTTATTAGATGTTTCCCTTGTGATTCAGACAATGTGACACTCTACTCATGCCCATATTTAGATTCCTAGAATAAGAAGTAACCGCTTCAAGCAGCGATTCCAGTCTTACACCATGATTATATAAACTTAGCTTCGTATCATGAGACTCGTCACAAAACTAATGTCTCACAGTGTGCTCAACTCTATGAACTCAGTCCTTACTAAGATCATGCTAATCATGTATATGCTCAGTTTAGATGTCTTGAATAATTTGTGCTTACAATTTCCCTTCTCTAAGCCCTATGTACGCTTACCCATGATAGAAATGATGATTACACTGTGTATGTTCGGGATGATTTCCTGCTCATGCCTTAAATTCCCTGTAGATGGATGTTCATTAAGTACAAGTTATTAGTTAGGCCCGGGAAGACAGGAAGGTTTTTGGGTAGTATAAGCTTCAGGGGATCCTCAAGATGATTATAGTGCTCGGCTTAAATAATGTGCTGGTGTATCAGTAAATCATTGTATTGTGTGACCAGGGACTTTAGATCTGAGCTTGAGGTCAAGCGAGGGTCCCAATAAGGAGTAGTGTTCTTGGGGGATAATTTTAGATTGAAAAAGGTGTAGCCGAGTTAGGCTTGAAAGTGAAGTTTCGTATGCTGTTGTACTCAGACTTTATTATGGGCAGGAGCTTGGAGAGAAGTATAGGCTGAGGAGGTGGATCATAAGAGACCGAGAAGTATGCTATAAGATGTCAATATTCCTGCTTGGAAGTGAGAAGAGATAAATATGTACTTCATTACAGGGTTACCTCGTACACGTCTACAACATGACTCTATATGGGTGATTGTGGACTGGATGGCCAAGTCAACATAATTCTTACCAGTCAAAATTACGAATTTAGACGAGCACTATTCTAGACTTTATATTCAGGAGATAGTTCAATTGCATGGAGTTTTGTTGTCCATCATCTCAGATAGGGGTACTTAGTTCACCTCTCAGTTCTGAAGATCGTTTTAGAAGGGTCTTGGTACCTAAGAGAAGCTTAACACAACTTTTCACCCACAAACAAATGGTCAGGCCGAGCGGTCCATTAAGACTCTTGAGGACATATTGAGAGTTTGTGTGATCGATTTCAAAGGTAGTTGGTATTATCACTTACCCCCTCATTGAGTTTACTTATAATAACAGTTGTCACTCCAGAATTCAGAGGTCTCAATTTGAGGCTCTTTATGGATGGAGGTGTAGATCACCAATTGGATGGTTCGAAATAGGTGATGCTACATTGATAGGACCAGATCCAGTTCATGAGGCCATGGAGAAGGTTCAACTTATTAGAGGAAGGCTGAAAATAGCTCAGTGTCGTCAGAAATCTTATGCGGATGTTAGGAGGACAAAGATTGAGTTCAAGGTTGATAATTGGGTGTTTTTGAAGGTGTCTCCCATGAAAGGAGTTATGAGGTTCAGTAAGAAAGCAAAGATTAGTCGCCGATATATTGGTCCTTATAGGATTAAAAGGCGAGTTGGCATGGTGGTAAATGAGTTGGAGCTAACAGCAGAGTTAGTGTGACACTTCGGATCCCGAAATGAAATATTGCAGCAATAGAATATAAGTTTCAGATTAGGTGCTCGAGTGATGGAAGGAGCGACGACCCATCACACCGTTGATGGTGGGCCTAAAGTTCCGTCACACCTCTGATGGTGGAGTTGACGGCCATCAGTTGGATGATAGACCATTACTAGTACCATCGAGGATCGGTCCTTTCAGCTGTTGGGTGGCAGAGGCTCTGACGGATCGTCAAGTGAGTGACAGACCATCACATGGACTGTCCCCTAAACCCAGATTTCTAGCCCCACTATTTAAGGTCGACTGAGTGGATGATGGTCCATCAAGCAAGTGACGGCCTGTCATCCTGACTGTCATTTGGGGAAACTTTTGGGCAAATCTGTTTAAGCCCAACAGTGGATACGACAGACCATCAAGATTGTGACAGTTCGTCACTTGTCCTATCATACACGTCGCGACCCAGGAATTTCAAATTTTAGGATATTTACCAAGGGGTATTGTCGTACATTCCCACTCTTTTGGTCCCTAAACTACGTCATTTTGGGAATATATTTCACTAATTTAAGTGGCACACAATATTCCTCCCTCATTCTTATATCTCACTCTTAGAACTCCTCCATGAAAACTCAGATAGAAAGTGCAAGACAAGAACAAGGGTTTCAATTTCTTCTCAGACTCTCAAGGATTTTCTTATGGGAAATCTTCTTTAGGTATGTGGGACTTCAACAAAGGGTTCCTCCCACCTTTATGTCCCAAATTCTTAGGTAACCCTAGCCTGAAATTCTAAAAAACATGACCTAGGGTTTCTATTTAGTAGTTGAATTTCTTTTCTCCCCAATGCTTTAGTTTCCATGTACAATATCATGTTATGACTGAATTGTAATTTTCGACTTGTAAATGCTTCCCAACTTATCAGTTTTAGTATGATTCTTGAGATGAATTCTTATGTGTTTTGATAGTTGGTCTAAAATGTTATATTTTTCTGTAATGCTATTTGAGAAAAATTCCTCAGCATGTATGTTTCAATCGAAAGTTAGTATCTCCAGATTGTTGAATGCACTTTATATTTCCCTGGATTATCAGCTAATTAATTTGGATCCTTATCAATCTTGAATGAAACTCAGTAAATTTTGTAGTATTAGTTATCAGCATGTTAGTCGTTCCTAGAATGTTATGAAGCTTTCAGATAAAGAAGATCTGACAAGTCTTGAAACACAGTTCCTTTCAGGTCCCTAGACTCTCAGAACACTTCTAGATAAGTAGTTCTGATTTAGTCTTAGGACACCAGTTTTGAGCTATCTACACAGTTAGACTCATATAGGATTTCCAATTAGGAGTAGTACTTAGCACGAGTGGACCCGGGTTCAGCGCATCCAGGTTTCCAAAATTACATTGTCACCGTAGGTTATTAGCTCGAATGGGCCCGAGACAGTGATCACTCCGTTCCGCTACTATAGCCTAGCAAGGTATAGTGGGCCTTCTTCACTGAGGGGTGTACATCAGACTCCACGTTTCCTCACGTGGTTATATGTCGATTATAGTCTCTCCCACAGTACAACTCGGTCCAGTACAGTCATAGTCTCCAGTTTAGTTCAGTCTTCCAGATTTTCAGGATATGCTTATGACCTTCAGAGAGTTATTAGTAATTATAGTATTATCAGACTTTTAGATCCTTCCAGTACATATGATTTCAGATATGGTCATTGTATGTCTTGCCAGTACAGTGTTGCAGATTTTTAGTATTCTCATGTTTAGCTTATATCTAGCATACTCAGTACATTCAACGTAATGACGCATACCTCCTATGCTATATCATTTGATGATGTAGGTCAAGCTTCTTAGGCCCAGCAACGTGGTTGGTTCTCCTCCGAATTCAACACAGCAGTACTCTTTGGTGAGTCCTCATCTCTCGAGGACTGTAGCTTTCATCTTCAGTATTAGTCATTTTTAGTTTTAATTTCAGACATTCGAGTTAGCTAGGGGCTATCCCAACAACTCATCAGTTCATGTTAGAAGGCTTTCATACAATATTTATAGATTCTGCTAGACTATTCATATTATTTTCAGATCTTGTTATTTATTCAGTAGCTGTTATTTCCTTTATCAGCTTCTGCTATTCTATGATTATTCCTAGTAGATCAGTTTTAGGAGAATATGCTCTACCAGGGTTTTCTTGGGGTCACTTATGACCCCTAAGTATCATGTTGCATCCAGGGTGCAGACTCGAGCCGTGACAAACTTTGTATAAGAGCCTCAGTTTTAGAGTATCCTAGGATGTTTGAAAGCCGCATCAAGTAGAGTCCTTTTCATGTGTGTGAAGAGTGCCTTATGAGGGGGAGGCTACGAGGCATTTTTAGGAAAATTCCCTTTCTTTATGATTCTTATCATGGGTAGAGTTTGATCACATAAATTGATCATCCTAAATCATGCTTACCTTTTTTAGTTAACATTGCCTCCTAAAATGGGAAACAGAAGGAGGATCGGAAGCTAACTGGCCAAACCCCACCAGCTCCCTCAGCCCCTCAGGATGACCAAGTGTCCCACGCAAAATTTTAGGGTGCTATTCAGATGCTGGCTCAGGCAATGACCAATCAGGTCAATCAGCAGGTTGTTGTACCAGTCAACACAAATAGGGCTGCAGCTGCTACCATAGTCTGGATTTAACCAGATGAATCCCCCAGCATTTTACGGGTCAAAGGTCGATGAAGACACACAAGAATTCATTGATGAGGTGTAAAAGATCACAAAAATCATGGGTGTTACCCCTACAGAAAGTGCTGATCTGGCTGCCTACCAGCTGAAATGGGTGGCTCAGATTTGGTACAAGCAATGAAAGGAAGGAAGGCAAAACAACGCAGGTTTGGTGGGTTGGGATGAGTTTGTTACGACATTCCTGGATAGGTTTTGTCCCCAGGAGTTGAGGGAAGCTAAGGCTACTGAATTTATGAAGTTGAGGCAAAACAATATGACAGTACAGGAATATGCATTGAAGTTCAGTCCGCTGTCGAGATATGCTCAGAAATGGTTGACGAGCTGAGGGTTTGCATGCTCAAGTTTGTTAATGGAGTCTCGGACATGGTGGTCAAGGAATGCAGGATCACGATGCTCATAAAAGACATATACCTCCCCAATCTCATCATTCATGCACAACAAATAGAGGCAAAGAAGTTGAAGGAGATAGAGAGGGAGAATAAACGAGCTAGAACATGTCGGTTTGAGGTCTCAAACACCTTCTTCGTCTAGTGCTCCATCTTCCAAGCCCCATAAGGATAAGACGGGGGGGGGGGGGGGAGGGGAGGGGGAGGGGACATCAGGCTCCCAGTCCTAGAGCCATGTCTCCAACAACTACACTTTTCTAGCCTATCCTAAGTGTGGCAAGAACTATCCAGAGGAGTGCCTCTGGGAAAGGATGGTTGTTTTGGTGTGGCTAGCTGGGTCACATATTGAGGGATTACCCATCAGCAGGATGGGGGAAGGCTCAGTCATCACGTCAGCAGCCAGGACAACTAGCTCAGCAGGGTACCACCTCAGGTATAGGTGGCGATTAACGCAAAAACTATTTCTATGCTTTATCCTCCTATCAGGACTAGGAGAATTCACTTGACATAGTGACTGGTATGTTATGTCTCTTTTAGATGTGTCAGCTTTACTAGATCCAGGAGCCATACTTTCCTTCGTGATTCCTTACATTGCTGTCCAGTTTTTAGTCTTTACTCTGATTGGGGCATAAGACTTGAGATGGGGCTGCCAAATCAAGCAGTAAGTAAAGATGGGCTGATTGATCCTAGTAAGTATTGGAAAGTATAAAGAGCCCCTATGACTCCGTAAGTGGTGCAGACCCTTATGATAATAAGCCAGTAGAGGAAGTAAGACCGTTAGCTTACTCGAAGCAGGGGTAAAAGACTTGTTAGTGATGAATGTCGGATAATAGTCAAGTTCGAGTCAGAAAAAGGCCAAGTTCGCCACATATGCTAACAGATAGCAAGACATACCTGTAAGATTGTGGTTATGATCCAGTTGTGATATCAAAAGGGTGAGGGATCATGTGAATCAGATAGGTTTGACTGCAAGTCAGGGGAAGTATGAACTGATACAGGACCAACAATCTTGTTAACAATGAAGAGCAGGTACCTTGAACCCCAGAGTTCAGCTTAAGTAAGATGAGGGAAAGAAGCAGGAATGTCAAATCTTGTGGGGAAATTAGAATTACCCCCGGATTGATAAAATATCGTATTAAGGATTAAGCCTCGAGCTGACAGTAGGATTGCGGTTCAGAATACCGCAGTATGTCCGCTATGGAAAAGTTAAGAAGTTACCGATACAACAAGTCTAATCTAGTGTAGCCTAGAGATAAGGCCCAGTAGACAACCATGGGCTCTCAATATATGCCTAGTAAGGCTACAAGATTCGAATGTCGACCCCACATCGCAAGAGTGGCGGAATTTCAAACAACAGACAATAAGTAAAGTGTTTATGTTTGTTACTTTCGGAATGGGGTGACAATGCAATGAAATGATAAGTCAGGGTAGGAGATATTATTAGGCTGTAGAAGCGATGTATCATGTACGGTATGAGACTCAGCAGAGCATGTCAGAGATTATGTATTACCGCAGAACTCAGTACATATTGTACGTAGCTATTGATATATATATATATATATATATATATACAGATAATAGATATGCTGTGAGTGGCTGCCTATAAGGGCTACAATCACAGATGTTGATTAGTAATAGAAAGCATGTACAAATTGCATTGCAGGACACCCCCCCTTGCCAAAAAGAAAAAGAAAGAGGGAGAAGAAAGAAAGAAAAGGAGAAGGGAAAGGGCAGATTAAGTGTGAATTACGTATGAAGTCATAGAAACTATCTCAGTTCTCAGTTATTAAGTTAATAGACTTATGTGTTGTTGCCAGATCTAGGCTCTAGGAGCTTACCAGAGTTAATGGCCTAAAACAGATGGCTAGTGATAAGGGCGTAGTTAGATGGTCTATCGACCAGCTGGCGCCTGCATTAGCAGAGAAGCATCCCTGAAGATCGGTAACATTAGTGCGTGTGCTAGAACCAAGATTAGAGGCCGAATAGGCAAATTTCAAAGATTAGCAATACCAGAATTGTTCTAGTATGTTAAGTGGTCGTACGTCATTTTCCCAGCCTTGTAGGTGAGAGTCAGCCTTAGTCAACCTAGCAGTTATTATGTGAAACACCCCATAAGTCAGCCGGCCGCCCCAGTCAGAATACCCGTGGGTACCCCAAGGAAGGGTCCACATCAGTAGTCAGCGACAGACTAGTGCTTCAGCTGGTTCTCGTAAGATATTTAGATGCAGAGCCCTAGCAAAAGGCCAGTATTTACAGAATAGCTCATAAAATCGAGAATTCCCCAGAATAGCAGTATAAATCCAAGTGGATACACACAAGGCGTAAGAAATTGATAGTACCCTGCTAGCACAGTGTTTATTAAGACCAGGGGATCAGTAGACTCCCTGTGAAGATCCAGAGATTGATCGCTTGGGAGTAAGTTTGATTAAGCCCAGCCTTACAGTGGTTTAAGCAAAATAACAGAGCAATTAGATGCCCACAAGTCTGCGGTTATGCACGAACTATAAGCACTCAAGTAGAACGGTTAGAGCATTGTGAGACTACTGCCACATTCGGGTCATTTAACCCGACTATTCAGTTATTTAAGGTTATGCAGCCAGATAATTAGAGGTCATGGTCAATATCAGGACCCCCTGATCAGATACGGGCACATGGTGTGCAGATAGTCGTTCAAGGTTACCTTAGCAACAAGTAGCCTTAGCATGCGGCCAGAAGGCCAAATAAGCTCTAGCTATACCGGTAGATTACTTGTCAGATTCTCCGGTATAATAAACCAGTATGACCGTCAGTTATATGTCAATTTTTGTAAATGTGAATTTTGGTTGAGTTTAGTAGCTTTTTTGGTCACATTTTGTCGGAGGCTGGTGTACAGATAGATACACAGAAAATCGAAGTAGTGAAGACATAGCCTAGACCTACCACTCCGATCGAAGTACGCAATCCCTGCGGTTAGCCGGGTACTGCAGAGGGTTTGTGGAAGGATTTTCCACCTTAGCAGCACCTCTGACTAAATTGACACAGAAGGCAGCAAAGTTCCAGTAGACTGAGGCGTGTGAGCAGAACTTCCAAGAGTTAAAAGCCAGGTTAACATCAGCTCCAGTGTTAGTATCGCCAGGAGGTACAGAGGGTTGATGCAGCATGGTAAAGTAATAGCTTATGCTTTCAGGCAGTTGAAGAAACGTGAAAAGAATTATCTTACCCATGACCTGGAGTTAGCTGCAGTAATTTATGCCTTAAAGAGTGAAAATTTTGTATCACCCAGGAAGGGCTAATATGGTAGCAGATGCCCTTAGCCGTAAATCTATGGGGAGTTGGCATACTTGCAGCCTGAACAACGAGAATAGGCCCAAGAATTACACCAGTTAGCCGGTTTAGCCATTCACATAGCAGAAATAAAGGATAACAGAGCGATAATACAGAATGTCGCAGTGTTGTCGTTGGTGGTGGAAGTAAAGGAATGGCAATATGGAGACCCTAGCCGGGTTCAACTTGAACACTTGGTTCAGTAAGGAGGGGTGACATATTTTCAGATAATCGGGGATGAAGTGTTGCGATATAAAGGCCGCTTTTGTGTTCCAGATATTTTTGGGGCATCGCCAGCAGATTATGAGCGAGGCGCATTACGCCCGCTATTCTCTCCACCCAGGCGCGATGAAAATGTACCCTAATATCAAAGAAAACTACTAGTGGCCAGGTATGAAAAGAGAAATTGCTGAATTTGTAGCTCAGTGTCCTAACTGCCAACAGATGAAAGCAGAACATCAGAAACCAGACGGTTTGACCCAGGACATAGCTGTGCCTCTCTGGAAATGGGAAGCAGTAAATATGGATTTTGTAGCCGGATTACCCCGTACTAAACACGGACATGACTCTATATGGGTGATAGTTGACAGATTGAGAAAAATCAGCTCATTTCCTGCCAGTAAGAACTACTTTCTCAGCTGAAGATTATGCTGAGTTGTATATTAGAAAGATAGCCAGATTACATGGAATACCAGTATCCATTATTTCAGATAGAGGAGCACAGTTTACAGCTAGATTCTGGCAGTCGTTCCAGAAGGATTTGGGAACGCAGATTAACTTGAGCACGACATTCCACCCTCAGACAGATGGGCAGGCTGAGCGAACTATCCAAACGCTCGAGGATATGCTGCGAGCGTGTGTACTAGATTTTGGGGGTAGCTAGGATGAGCATCTTTCGTTGATCGAATTTGCCTACAATAATAGCTATCATTCAGCCATCCAGATGGCGCCTTTCGAGGCATTATACGGGCAAAAATGCAGATCGCCGATTGGTTGGCTTGAGATAGGAGAATCAACATTGGTTGGCCCAGACATTGTTCGGCAGTCAGAGGAAAAGGTAAAGCTTATCCGAGAATGTTTACTGACTGCCCAGAGCCTCCAGAAGTCTTGTGCAGATGTACGACGTAGAAATCTAGAATTTGCGGTAAATGACTAGGTATACCTGAAAGTGTCTCCGATGAAAGGGGTGATGAGATTTGGCAAGAAAGGCAAGCTTAGCCCGAGATTCATTGGGCCATAACAGATTCGGCGAAGAATAGGCCGAGTTGCATATGAATTGAACTTGCCTCCGGAGTTAGTATCTGTTCACCCAGTATTCCATGTCTCTATGTTGAGGAAGTTCGTAGGAGACCCTTCTACAGTAGTTCCAGTTCAGGATGTCCAGGTCACAAAAGAGTTAGCATATGAAGAGGTTCCCGTAGCTATCTTAGACAGACAGATTCGCAGGTTGAGGACTAAAGATGTTGCGTCTGTCAAAGTATTGTGGCGTAACAAGAATCGTGAGGAAATGACGTGGGAAGCTGAAGAAGATACGAAAGCCAGATACCCTCACCTATTTCAGGCCTAGTCAGGCGACAGGTATGTCCGTATTATTACTTATGCAGTACCTTATAGTTGTATGTGTGTGAATGAGAAAGATTGATACTTAGTTATCCAGTGGATCTTAAAATATTGCGTGCAGTACCTGTGTTGGACTTTTTTGCATTTTAGGTTTTTGATATAGTCCATATTACAGGGGAAACTCTGCCAAAATTTTTCTAGAAAGTAAGTTAAGTAGTCCACTAGATAGCAGTATACATTCGAGGATGAATGTTCTTAAGGGGGGGAGAATGTTATACCCCGTAGGATTACCAACACCTAGATGACCTACTCGCACGTTGGTTAAGCATATTTGAAGGCATACGTGCTAGAGAAAGGCCCGGGAAAAGATCGGACGAGAAACCTGTCGAAGCATCGCGGAAGGAGCCGAGGCAGAACCCCTCCGCGATGGCAGCATGTCACGGAGGTGGAGCCTCCGCGTTGGCTCCGTGACACGTTGGCCTTGTCCAGGCCCAAGTATATACAACCCCACTTCAGTGTTAAATCATTAAAACACTTATAAAATTCCAGAAACAGAGAGGAAACAATAGAGAAGGAAAAAGGAACGAAGAGGTGATGTAATTTTCGTCCGAATACGCTGCTAAACGTCGTCCAAACTCAAATTAACCTCAGATACCGAGGTATTTAGTAGCAGAGAGCATTCCTACGGATTTAGTTTCGTGAAATACGGCCGACGAATCGTCGAGCTACCGAGCTAAGGTAAGTGCAATTGCTCTAAACTAGTGTCTATGTGTTCCTAGCTATGAAGTGAATATTTCTCCCTTCTGGACCGCTAAAAAATAGCGAGTTTTCGACCGTCTTTCGATAAGCCTAAGTTTAGGCTATAAACTATATCGAGAGTGACGTTGCTCTTTACAATAAAGCTGTATTTAGTATTAATTGACATATTTATGAATGCAGTTGAGAGGAAATAGTTGAAGTACCGGTCGAGCCTCGTCCGACAGACGGATAGTTCGAGGATAAGGTATGTAAAGCTAGTTCCCTCGACAAGTTAGTAATCTCGGTACAGTACAGTAATTTAAAGGCCAGTAGAATATTCAGAAGCCATGTTTGATGTTTACTATGAATGATGGTACGCTTCTAGAAACATTATGTGATGATCAGCGCGAGACTTGCTAACACGATATAGGTTCTAATATAAGTGTTAAGAACTGCACAGCATGCTCAGTATGTGATGTGACACAGAATGTTAGGATATCATTGTATTTAGTTGAAATCCAGTAAAAGCAATGTAATATCTGTAAGACATCTCAGAAATAGAACGATAAGTTAAAGTGAAGTTAGAAAGCATATTAGGACTAGCAAATCATGTTACTATAGAAACTTAGTATACAGCATAGTTTCGACAGAAAGACCATATCTTGTTCAACATTAGCCCAGTACAGTCTGGCAGAAGACTATATTTGTACATATATACTATTACCAGCCTTAGCATGCATTAAGTATGTACATATTACTATCACTAGTTCAGCATATAGTATATACAAATACCTTACCACTATTAGCTTCAGTATGTGGGACATGCAGATAGTATTACTAGTTGAGACTGTTGTATTGTTTGGGGTTGGACTACCTAGCCTCCATGACCGCCCAGGGTTGATAGCTGTATCGACTCGTCCGCCCGAGGAAAAGGATATGTCGCTCTACGGAGTGGCATGCCGTCCCACAGGGGACGAAGATGGGATGCCAGTTTTCCCCATATTGTGCCTTGGTCGGCCCTTATACACCCCCGTCGAGCGGATACGCCCGGGGTGTTGATTCAGGAGTCCTTCAGACTCAGGTACAGTTATAGTCAGGGGCTCAGCGAGACCAAGTGCATACCCAGGGGACCGGCAGGATGCTTATAGTTATTAATAGAGATGGGACGACTGGGGTAGGGGTAGATTGCGTGTTGGTTGTACCTCCCAGCTTATGGGGGCCGGGTAAGGTTTGTGTGTGCTATGTGATGTTATAATATGTTATTCCATGTACAGTAGATACGAGTAGATCGATAGTAGGATGATAAACCTCCAGGTATGACTCCTACTCCTTCCAGTATAATTAAAAGAAGGTATGATTTACATTATCAGACTATTAATCCATTCCTTTCCACTTCAGTTTCATCAGTTGTATTGTTATTTTCAGATATTTCATTCAGTTATGGCTTTGCATACTCAATACCAGCGGTACTAACTCCTGGTGGGGCACTGCATTACTTGCCTGCAGGTACTCATAGACGAGCAGGCGATACCACGTGATTCTTGTCAGCGATCGAGCATTCAGCTCCTGTCATCTGGAGACTGAATCCCAGAGGTGTATTCCATTTTCTTTTGTTGTACAGTACGGGTAGGTCGGGGCCCTGTCCCGATCATTTCGATTGCTATTCCTAGAGGCTTGCAGTCTGTATGTATATTACCCTGTGGTCAGATGAGCCGGTCGTGTGAGGCCGTGCAATTGTATAGCTGTTAGTACTTGTGTTTCCCTTATGTTGGCCGTGTGGGGCCATAGTTCGACAGTAGTGGTGGCCTTGCCGGTCACGTAGCTATCCAGTGCTTCATGGTTAAGTTATAGATAACTAGACAGCATGGTGGCCTTGTCGGCCCGCATAGGTTTCCCCTATATTGATATATTTCTGGTCAGCTGTTAGTACAGGTACAGGAGGCTATAGGCCAATGGGCCAGGGGCTGTGTTTACAGCCGTTATATAGCCCTTTGTTTCCAGAAATGTGAGTTAGAGCCAGCCAGGCACCAGATGTGCCCAGGCTTAGCAGTCCAGCAGTTCAGGTCCTAGTAGGGCACCAGGTGCCAGTCATACCCCCCAAGGCGGGGTGTGACAAGGGTCAATCCCACAGGGAATTTTGTCATGATGTAGAATAACGCTAGTCATAGTACAGTTATTTCCTAACAGGGGTTTTAAAGAAAGAATTACAGAGAGTATTGTAAATTGATGTTGTTGTCAAGTTTATGCAATTAACTAGGGAAGTGTTCCCCATGGACTCTAACAACTTAGGGGTATTACACTAGTGATCTATTCCCATACTTAGCCTGCAGAATTGATAACGTAGGTTCACCCAAATGACTGGTTCGTTCCTCTTGGATGACTATACTTTATTATCAAATTATGTCTCTTGACTGTTTTTATGTTAACCATCATCAACTATTCCAAATTAACTATCCCACAACTGCAACTCAAGTTATTCAATGAATTATAAAGTTCAAGGCTTTGTTGTTCTTCTCTTCTTCTAATCTCTACCTCTTTAGATTCAAGAAAGTAGAGAATTTGGGCAAGTACTAATATTGCACATCATTAAAAAACATTTAAGATGAAGAGATGAACAATAAAAGAATACGTATGAGTTTAGAATCACTTTAGTTAACCCCAGTTAGTTAATTCACCATGGTTCTGAAAATCCTAGTTGTGGAGATTTTAGCATATAATGTTTGTAAGAAAAGAATTAGAATTCATGAAAGAAATCATAATTAAAGACTTACAATGATGATTGAAATAAAACCCAATTGGTTATTGCACAATTCAACTTCAAACAATTCAAGAACAATGAATAAATCTCCAAGAATATTGCAAAACTCAAGAAGAATCTCCAAAGTATTCTTTCTCTATCGACAACTCTGTGTAAAAGTGTGTCTAAGTGTGATCCTTTACAAAAATAATCTAGAAAAGTATTTATACAAATAATCAGAAACCTTTTCTAAATTAATAGGGAAACTGCTATAACTGTCGCCATCAGATCCTATGAGTTGTAACTTCCATCCATACAATGCTAGACAGCTTTGAAATTGGTTAAGTCTTGGGAGCTGATACGAATTGTACAATGCTGTTACGAGTTGTACATTCTTGTCGTGGTCTGATATTGTGAAATTTGGCATCCTCTAGATATTTCTATGAGTGCTTTGGTATAACTCATACCTTGATCTCACGACTCATGGTATCCTCTCGTACCCTGAGATCTGCCAATTAACATTTGCTCTGAAGTTCACCATGGATCCTTGGTACGAGTCATATGTGGTCATCACGACTCGTAGCTGCTGCCCGTACCAGGAGACTAGACAAGTGCATCCTTCTGAAATTTTCCATGATTGCTCTGGTACGGCTCGTACCAAGATAGTAAGGCTCATACCAAGAGTCTTACTAGGCTATCACCCTGTGCATTTCCTCTGTATTTTATCACGACTATATTATATGGATCGTACCACCAAGGTACGACTCGTACTATGGAGTGTACTTGGCCTATTTTTTGCACTTTGATATCATCCAAGCGCATGCAAGCACACGTGGTCGTTAAGTAATATAGGAGTAGAAGCCCCGATTATCATACCCACAGAGGCTTGTCAGTTCAATCATTATAAGGTTGATACTTCATTTTGCTATTCTACAAAATAGTTAAAAATGGGAATTGGATTGAAGAATTAACTACTATATGCTTTAAATGTAAAACTACTAAAAACAATTTCTAGCTTGGTTTTACTTCGATGATGATGAAAATCTAGGGAAATGTCACTTGTTTGGTTTTAGGTTGAGTTTTCAAGACATGATTACACCAGAACAATTCATCCTATGGTTTCTAGTTGCAAGTTACTATTCGATTTTTTGCCACTATCCCTAGCATCCAAGAACTATTCCATGAACCTAACGCCTATATCCCTATGGTCACAGGAGCAACATGAAATGATGATTATGCCTCCTTGTATTCAACTAAACGAGGTTGAAGGGTATATCTCTATCCTTCACAACAACTTTTGTTCTCTCACCGATGGGTTTGAGGGTCTTTGAATTCCCATTCTGTATTTACCTTTAACCCTTTTGATTTCCTTTTCCTAGTTCAACTGAAAGCCAACAGGTTACTTATAAGGTGATTAATCTCATAAATAAGAAATTAAGACTAGTTAATTCAAACAACCATAAAAGAAGTATTGAAACTAGATTAAATCAGTCTTTCAAACAACCATCCACCATGGCCAAAACCCTAGAGTATGAATTTAGCCACTCATAGACAAGTGGAAAAAGGAATACTTATTCATCATTATACAAAGTAAAGAGTAAAGAAGAGAAGAAACCTAGTGTAGAACTTGGTCTTCCTTCAAAACGGCTTACAAGCCTCCAAAGATGAACTACGTAATGTGAAGAATGAACAAAAATAGTCGAAGATCTGTAAAAAGATTTCTAATAAATTCCCTAAAGGATGTATTTATAGTTAAGCCTTGAAATGATGCTTCTTCCCTCCAACACTTAGCTTTAAAATCAGCAATTTTGGCCCGGAAATAGATCTGGCGCATCGTGCCCACCATCTCACCACAAATTTAGTCAAATTTCCAGCAATTTCAGCATTGGGATGGACCTGGTGCGCCGCCCTCACCATCTCGCCAAATACTTAGCCAATTTTTCTGCATTTTTATCACCTCTAGCATGCCACTCTTACCATCTCACCAGAGTGTTAGTCAAATTCTTGTAATTTTGGACCATTCCGGTGCATGCTCTCATCTATCTCACCAGAATTTTGGTGATTTTCTCTAAGTCTGGGAAGCTCTGGGGTTCCACACCCACCATCTCTCCAAGGTGTTGAAATGATAATCTTCTGAAGTCAAGTAGCTGGCGTGGGGCTCCATCCATAGCACCAAAATTGATGAAATTTTGTCAAGGAGCTTAGGACCTGGCGCTGCGCGCCCACCATAGCCCCTGAACCTTCTTCTTAGCTTCTCAAATCTTCTACCTTAGTTCATTTTGGGTCCTTTTCCTTTGGTCTCCTGCTCAAAACACCTCAAAACATTTGTTAGCATACAAAACACACAAACATATGAATTATGCATTACATAAGGATTATGAGCTCAAAACAAGGTAAAAGATGGGAAAAAATCAGGCATATGAGCATAAAATTATGCCTAACATCACCATCCCACACTTAAACCATTGTTCTTCCTCAAACAATCCTTTACTCCACACATAAACTCATCTTTTGCCATCACACTTGGTACCTTTAACAATTCACACTCGACTAACTAGCATAAAGCATAGATCAAGTGGTTCATCAACGTACAACAATTCTCATCAAGCACATGTAAAGGTTTCACAGACTACACAGCCTCTATAATTGACTCATCTTTTCAAAACATAAGGCTAACATGATTAAGTATAAAACATGAAACAAATAGTAAACCGACTTAGACATCTTGTGCCCCTCACTTTTAGTAATCTTCCTCTCTCAGATTGTCAATACAAACAATGGAACATAAAAAGAAAGGAACTCTCACGCTCACAAATGATGCAATGCACATATTTCACATACCATAAGCTTTCCCTTCATGTACATGGAGACTACTTGGTTGTTCCAAGAGATTTGGATCACAAGGTCTTTTTTCAGTTGTAATGTCATCTAAGGGACGGGTAGGAATGATATTTCTTATATAGTGACTACCGCCCTAAGCACTTTTAAGACATTTTCTTTTACACTTTTCAAGTCCACCATCTTTTTCTTGCTTGTTTACCCTTCACTAACTCGCCCTTTTCCCTTATTTTCTTTTCATGCCCATTTTTTACTACTTGACTGCTAGTCTCTGCTTATAGAATCAATAATAATTTTGCAATTATAGCTCTATCTTTTATTGTCCTAACAACAACATCCTATTTTTCTTCTTTTACCATAATTTTTCTTTTTTCTTTAACATTATGCTTCGGTGGACCTTTACTTTCAAGTCTTAACGTGCCTAAAACTACTTTGGATCAACAAATCTGAGGTCTCACAAAGAAAGAGATTAAGCTACTTCGTGGATAAGAAAGAATAAGGCTTAATGGCTCAAATGGGGTTAACTAGGGAGAATGTATTTAATATCCTGGAAGTGTCTAAGACTAAACTCGGGATTTGAAAATGGAGTGTGACAGAAAAATCTGAAATTTTTCTCTGGATGGCGTGCTGTATGGGTCGTTGGTGGGCCTAACGAGTCGTTGGAACTGGGTATGTCTCATGGAACCTGTCATGGTAATAGGTTTGGGTCTGGTAAACGGGGTGATCCAACGAGGGGTGTAACTGACCGTGGGAGCCAGTAACAGTCCATTGCGACACCCGTTGCCACTGGCAGTGCAGTTTTTCTAGAAATTTTATTAAGGGTAGTTTCGTTATTTCCAAGCCCCAAAGTCCTATACTACATTGTTTGAAGCTCAGAAAAGGGTGTTTTAAGAGGGTTTAACTCAATTAAACCCATCCTCTTTCATGCATGCAAACATAGAGATTTCCAAGGGTGATCAAACTTAGGATTCTTCAAGTTCAATCCTCAAATATTCATTGGGATTTCAAGAGGGTTTGTGAATTCAGATTTCTCCAGGCATGTAGGGTTATGAATGGGTGTAATCATCCACACCCATACCCAATTCCTCTCTATTTCATGAAATTCTAGTTGATGAATCTATGGGGTTTTAACCCAATATGTGAATTCTCTAAGTTTCAATCATGGGTATGATTAATACATGTTTCAAATGTTGAATTATAATTCATGAGCATATTTTACAATGTTTTCATTTATAAATTTATGCTTTCAAGTTTTACAAATTTTAATGGCCATTCATGGAAGTTCACGATAAGTTGGGAATGATGGTATATGTGTTCAAGTATGATGAGATGTTCATGAGAAAAGTAGGTTTTCGAATTACCCATGTCTATGTTCATGTTTTCAAGTGAATCAAGTTGATTTGAAGCAAGTTTAAGTGTTGGGCAAGCCCATATGATCAAGTATATTTCATGACTTATCTAGATTTCGTGTATTAGCTTACCACATGGATTTTGGAGTCTAGACTCCTACTAATTTAAGCTTGTGGTATGGTTTGAGCCTAAGATTCCTCATGTTATAATTTTAGATTTATGCATGTATGTTATGAGTCAGCTTCGTAACTAGACGATGTTTAAGCTTCATTGAAAAACGATAGAGAGCATATACATGTTTTTGGAAGTAGTGTCTAGCACTGACTAGGCTAAGGGTTAGTCAACCCTATACCTCAAAACTACGCGCCAACGTAGGTATGTTAAGATTATTCGGGACCTCCCTTGTGAGCTTCCCCTGCCACCAAGGGGCCTTCAACTTGATATCGATATCATGGTAGCGTCTTTACCCATGGCAAGGCTTTGGACGGCTCTGGCCACTTGAGTGTAATAGTCGAGACCACGTAAGCTCGATCGTGGTAATGTCGGTTATATGATGAGCCTCTCATTATTCCACATGATTTCAGTTATGCATGTTCATTAGTCATGTTGTTATGTTTTCAGCAGGTTTGATCCAATGTTATGTGTTATTCATGATCATCAGTTTTCAGCTTTGGGCCATTCAATTCACTTATGATATTCAGTTATGTTCAAATCATGATTGCAGAAAACTGCATTCAAGGCTTACTCTCAAAATCTTATCTTTAATATGTTTTATGATAAGCATAATTTCTGATTTTACTTACCGGTTTTACTTACCTTCCATACTCGATATATTCCACGTACTAACTGCATACTCTATGCTGTATTATCTTATCATACAGGCTCTAATATCCAAACTTAGTTCCACCGCTAGCCAAATTCCCAATTTAGCATATCTTGATTAGAGTTGGTGAGTCCTCATCTCTCGAGGGCCCTTCCTATTAGTTATTCTAATACCCTAAAAACCCTAAGATCAGACCCGGGAGTTAAAACAGAGAAAAACAAAATTTTCTGTACCAGGTCACATGACGAGTTGTCCAATGACCCATAGGAGCACCACGAGTCGTTAAGTGACTCTTGGGGAGGGGGTTGGATTTGGTTGGAATTTTTAGTTGAGGTTGACCATAGGTGAGACCACGAATCATGGTCATCAGCATGATACATTACGTGGGCAGGGGTCAGGAGTTGTTTTGGGTGTTGAAGATTGGGAAGTGTTGACGACGACTAGGTTACCATGAGTCGTTGGGTACACCACGAGTCGTTGTGTCCCTCATGGTGACCCTTAGAAGGGAAATGGTAGTGTTGATCATGAGAGCAGACCATGAGTCGTGGTGATAGGGCACGAATCGTCCAATCCCTAGTTGGGACTGGCAGTGTGTTTTTCCTTGTGAATGAGAGTGGTGTTTTAAGAGGGTTAAGTTCATTGTAATCCTATTCTCATTCATGTATTCAATCTTAGAGTTCTAAGGGGGTGATCAACCATAGTTTCTTCAAAGTTTTCCCAAATTTCATTAGGTTTCCAAGAGAGGTTGTGAAATCAGATAATTTCAGGTATGTAGGGTTATGAATAGGTGTATTCATCCACACCCATGCTGAATATCTCTTTAATTTCATGAAATGCTAGTTGATGAATCTATGGGATTTTAACCCAAAATGTGAATTCTCAAAGTATCAATCATGGGTATGAGCTATACATGTTTCTAATGTTGAATTAAGTTTATGGGCAGATTTTACAATGTTTTCAAGTTTTATAAACTATGATTCCCATCCATGAAAGTTCATGAAAGTTGAGATCTATGAAATATTTATTCAAGCATGATGAAGTGTATATAATGAAAGTATGTTTTCAAAATTTACCCATGCCTATATTCAAGTATGTTTAAGTTTGGGAAAGCCCATATGATCTTGTATGTTTCATGATTTATCTGAACTTCATATATTAGCTTACCACATGGATTTTGGAGTTTAGACTCCCACTATTTTTCAGCTTGTGGTATGGTTTGAGCACAAGGCTACTCATGTTATATTTTCAAATTTTTGCATGTATTATTGCATTCAGCTTCATTAAAAAACGATGGTACAGCTTCGTTGAAAAATGATGGAGAGCAAATGCATGTTTTTGGGAGTAGTTTCTATCATCGAGTAGGCTAAGGGTCAATCAACCTTGTGCCTCAGAACTGTGCGCCAACATAGGTTTATATATACTTTTGGGACCTCCCTCGTGAGCTTCCCCTGCCCCCAAGGGCCCTTCAACTTGATATTGATATCATGGTATCGTCCTTAGCCCTGGCAAGGCTTTGGATGGCTCTGCCCTCTTGAGTAAAATAATTGGGACCACATATGCTCTATCGTGGTAATGTCTGTTATAGGACGAGTCTCCCATTGTTCCTCATGATTTCAATTATGCATGTTCATCAGTCATATAATTGTATTTTCAGCAAGATTGACCCAATGTTCCATTTTACTTATGATTATCATTTTTTAGCTTTGAGTCACTAGACTCTATTATGACATTCAGTAATTTTCAAATCATGATTTCAGAAAATAGCATGCAAGCCCAATTCTCAGAATCTTATTTTGATTGTGTTTTATGATATGCATGGTTTATGATTTTATTTACTTAGCAGTTTTACTTACCATATATACTCGGTACATTTCATGCACAGACCGCATACTCTATGCTGTATAGTTTCATGATACAGGCTCGGATATTTAGGTTCAGTTCCGTCATTAGCCATACCTGCAACATTAGCACTCATCAGCCAAAGTTGGTGAATCCTCATTTTTCGAGGACCCTTCTTTTCAGTTGTATCTAGTACATTGAATTTCAGACTTTAGTGAGTTAGTTGGGGTCTTGTCCCACTAACTCGTCAGTAGTAGAGGCTTTTCAGACATAGAATGTACTCAGCTTCAGACTTGTGACATGTATTTTGAAGTTATGATATTTTCAAACTTCCACTATGTTAATTATGTTGACCTTCCGCTTTGTTATGATTGGGTAAGACGTCATGTTCATGCCATGGGTCGACTTGGAGCCTGTTGGGGTTTTTTTCCCGTGTCTCGATCTGAGCCTATGTTTGGATTGTGACAAACTTGATATTAGAGCATTAGGCTTTGAATTGTCCTAGGGTGTTTGGAACCCGCATTAAGTAGAGTCTTTTTCATGGGTGTGAAGCGCGCCACACTTATGATGAAGAGGGTACGACACGTTTAGGAAATGTTCCCTTCTTTCGTGATTCTACCTTGTGCTATGAGTTCAACTCTATCCATTCCTCTAACTCTTGCTATACGCGTGTGCAGAAACATGTCTCCCCAAAGAAACAACAGGAGTCAACCAGCCCCACCAACTCTAATGGATCCCATGTTTAGGCAAGTTACGAATGCAGAACTCGAGGCCGCTTTCAGAGTGTTGATGCAGGCCATGATCACCCTGCATAACAAATAGACTAATGCATCAGCAAACCCTATCAGAGAGGCAACAACTACTAGGGTTGAAGTCTTCAAGAGGAGGAGTTCGAATATGGATGGAGAGTTAAAGTGGGTAGAAAGGGGGAACAAAAGGCCCAGGACCGAAGACTTAGAGAGTCCCCAGCAAGGGTCAAGTAGTGGGAGTTGCTCTCGACCCTAGCAGAGGTCTTTAGCTCAGGTTTGGGGAAACAAGCCTCGGGTGAGGGAGATTACTTATCCAGTTTGCGAGCGCTGCGGGAAGAACCACCTAAGAAAGTGCTTGGTGGGTTCAGATGTTTGCTTCTATTGTGGTCGGCCTAGTCATAAACACAGAGATTTCCCTTCAGCCAATTGAGACGGCCAGAGCGGCTGTGCCCCGGCCACCCCTCCAGCATCCCTATCTAGCCGGTCAGCATGCCTGAAATGCTGCGCGGGTCAGTTTTTGGAAGGTTCAGGTGCTTTTTTCGGGTGTAGGAGCCTGGACACATGCGCATGAATTGCCCATCGACCAAGCAGGGCAAGGATAGAGCTAGCGCCCCAACCACCAGATCAGCAACTCCAGCAATCATCCATCTCAGCAGGACAGGTTACCAAGAGTGTGTGGCAGTCAACCTCAGATGTAGTCCCAAGTAGGTTATAAGTCTTTCTATCGAACCTTGCATGATTGCTAGTTCCGAGAACTACTATATAAGGTACAAGATTCCTTTTGCATTTTAGTATGAGATTTATTGTGTGAAAGGTATATAATGGATATAAGTATGGAGCTTTCAGTGATAGCCTTAAAGGTGAATGGAAAGTCATGATTTAGTGATTTAGACCGACCTTAAGAAAGATTTGAGCGCCGTAGAACGGTGTCTTTAAGTTAGGGGAGAGATGATAAGTCTATGAGCTGAATCAGATTTTGAGTATCCTAATGGAGGAGTCTCCGCATTAATAGCTAGGGAATGCAAATGTCTTTAAGTTCAGATGATTTCTCTTATGCTCAGTTAAATTTGCGCTCTATCCAAACTTATAGACCCCCAGGATTCTAAATGACCTTTTCAGATAGAGATTCCAGTCTTACTCTGCGAATCACTAAATCTCAACTTCATGACATAAACTCGTTATGTATGTTATCTCGTGTCAATCAACATGTCCGACTCATAAGACTGTGCTGTGTTAGGTGTGTACACAGCTTAGATCTCGTTAATGATTCGTGCCCATAATTTCCTTACTCTAAGCCCTATGAATGTTCCCCCACGATGGAAATGATGTTTAAAATGTGTACGTTTGTCACGCCCCGCCTTGGGAGGTATGACTGAAACTTGGTGCCCTATTAGGACCTGAACTGCTGGACTACTGAGCCTAAGCACTCCGGTGCCTGTCTAGCTCTAACTCAGATTTAAGGAATCAACGGGCTATATAACGGCTGTAAATACAACCTCCAGCCGATTGGGCCTATAGCCACCTGTATAAAACTTCAACTAACCAGGAACATACTTACAAAGGGGGAAACCTATGCGGGCCGATAAGGCCACCGTGCTGTCTAGTTATCTGTAACTCAACAATAGAATACTGAATAACTACGTGACCGACATGGTCACCACTACTATCAAACTATGGCCCCACACGGCCAACGTAATCAACAATGCTAAATAGCTAAACAAAACGCACGGCCTCACACGACCGGCACAACTAACTACAGGGAGATGAATATATACAATCTGCAAGCCTCTAGGAATACTGATAAGATGGTCGGGATAGGGCCCCGACCTACCTGTACTGTACAACAAAACAAAATGATATAAACCTCTGAAATATCAAGCTCCGGATGACAGGAGCTGATGACTCTGCGCTGACTAGGATTACGAGGGATCGCTTCCTCGTCTATGAGTACCTGCAGGCAAGTAATGCAGTGCCCCAAATGGGCGTCAGTACCACTGGTACCGAGTATGCAAAGCAACTGGATACAACAGAATACAAATAACATAACTAGAAATTCTGAATAGCAGGAGATAACTGAATCTCTAAGAACTAATATGAACTGAATCAGACTTTCTGTGTTGTGATAGGGCAGGAGCGTACCTGTAGACGCGGCGGACTACCGTCTATTAACTAATATATAGCATATAAATACATATATATATATATATATATATATAGCAAACAAGAGCCAATACCAACCCCCATAAGTCGGATGGCTCCAAGCAAGAAAACAATCTATATACCCCTACCCGGGTCAAAACCAGCCAAAAATAAGTCACTCCACTCATCTGCTAACTACGAGCACCTCTGCCGGCCCCCTAGGTCTCCGGCTCGGGCCATAGCCTCCGATATAAATAACTGTCTCTGAGTCTGGAGGACTCCTATACTGTATCTGTAACTTTAACTATATCTGAATCTGTTCCCTGGGCGCTTGCGCACAATAGGGCTATCTGTACTGTAATGCTGATTAGCCTGATATGGGGAAAGCTTCATCCCATCTTCGTCCAAACTGGCGACGGCATGCCCCTCCTTTGAGTGACGTAAACCCTCCAGCTCAATGGGCGACACAATTACCAACCCAGGGGCGGCGAGGACGCTCAAAAGGGTGCCCTCACGACACAACCAAGTCTCAACAAACAATAAGCACATATATAACAAGTATGTTTAAACTGAAAGAATACTATCTGAATTCTGATTTCTTCTCTTTCTGTATTATACTGATTCTCATACTGCTTTATACTGAATCTGTGATCTTTATCTAACTACATGGCTAATCTGTAGCCAAGACACTATCTAACTGTATGGCTATACTGTAGCCAAGATATCATCTGTCTGTATGGCTAATCTATAGCCAAGATACTATCTGACTATCTGATTTTTACTTTACTAACTCTTGTTCTGAATATCTGTCATATTAGTCTAGAAACATACTTGCTAATCACATACTGGGCTATACTGAGTCTGGAATGCTAACTTGCCATTTTGGCGCATACTTTACTAACTTTCGGACTGAGTATGATATAACAACGCAAACCAGATTTACTGAACTTGCACAATACTCAATATTCAACTCCGGGAATTCTACTACGGAGTTTACTGTGCTATACAAGGCTAAAACTACTAACTTTCCAAAGAAACTATCTTTACATACCTTAACCTCGATTTATCCGACTAACGGATGAAGCTCGATCAGTACTCCAGCTGTTTCTCCCAACTGCATTTACATATATGTCAATTAGAACTAAATACACCAATATTCTAAAATAAAACGTCACTTTCGATATATATATAGCCTAAACATTGGCTTATCGAAAGACGGTCAAAAACTTACTATTTCTTGAAAGTCCAGAAGGGAGAAATATTCACTTTGAGGCTAGGAGCACATAGACACTAATCTGGAGAAATTCCACTTACCTTAGTTCGGTAGCACGACAATTCGCCGGCCGAATTTCGCGAAACTAAATCCGTAGGAATGCTCCTTACTGCTTGATACCTCGGTATCTAGAGTTAATTTGAGTTTGGACCGTGTTTGACGGCGTAATCGGAAGAAATTATCATGAAACCTTCGCACCCACTGTTTTCTCACGATCTTCTGGAAATTATTTGATATAATTATGAAATGAACCGAAGTTGGAGGCTTATATACTCGGGCCTGGACAGGGCCAACGTGTCACGGAGCCAACGCGGAGGCTCCACCTCCATGACACATTGCCATCGCGGAGGGGCTCTGCCCCGGCTCCTTCCACGATGGTTCGACAGGTTTCTCGTCCGGTCTTTTCCCGGGCCTTTTTCTAGCATGTATGGATTTCAAATACTCTTAACCAACACGCGAATAGGCCATCTATGTGTTGGGAATTTTACGGGGTGTAACATTCTCCCCCCCTTAAGAACATTTGTCCTCGAATGTAAACTTCTATCTAGAGGACTTCTCAACTTACTCAACTTGTTTCTAGAAAAATTTCGACAGAGTTTCCCCTGTAATATGGACTATCCCAAAAACCTGAAATGCAGAAAAGTCCCATACAGGTACTCCACGCAATACTATAGTATTTAAATGATAGATTAAAATAGACCTTCTCATTTATATGTATACTATAAGGCACTGCATAAGATAATAATACTAACATACCTGTCGCCTGACTAGGCTTGAAATAAATGAGGGTATCTGGTCTTCATATCTTCCTCCACCTCCCAAGTCATCTCCTCTCGGTTCCTGTTATGCCACAATACCTTGACACACGCAATATCTTTAGTTCTCAATCTACGAATCTGCGTGTCTAAGATGGCTACGGGAACCTCTTCATAGGCCAGCTCTTCTGTAACCTGGATATCCTGGACTGGGACTGCTCTGGATGGGTTTCCTATGCATTTCCTCAGCATAGATACATGAAAGATCGGATGAACGGATTCCAATTCTGGAGGCAAGTTCAACTCATATGCTACTTGGCCTATCCTTCGACGAATCTGATAAGGCCCAACAAATCTCGGACTGAGCTTACCTTTCTTGCCGAATCTCATCACACCTTTCATCGAAGATACTTTCAGAAGTACCCAGTCATTCACATCAAATTCTAGGTCTTTGCGCCGCACATCAACATATGATTTCTGGTGGCTCGTGCAGTCAGTAGGCATTCTCTGATAAGCTTTACCTTCTCCTCTGACTGTTGAATGATGTCTGGCCCAATCAATGCTGATTCTCCCACTTCAAACTAGCCAACCAGCGATCTACATTTTCGCCCATACAATGCTTCAAAGGGCGCCATCTGGACGGCTGAGTGATAGTTATTATTATAAGCAAATTCAATTAACGGCAAATGCTCGTCCCAGCTACCTCCAAAATATAGCACACACGCTCGTAGCATGTCCTCGAGCATCTAAATAGTACGCTCAGCCTGTCCATCTGTCTGAGGGTGGAATGTTGTGCTCAAGTTAATCTGCGTTCCCAGACCCCTCTGGAATGACTGCCAAAATCTAGCTGTAAATTGTGCTCCTCTGTTTGAAATAATAGATACTGGCACTCCATGTAATCTAACTATTTCTTTGATATATCATTCGGCATAATCCTCAGCAGAGAAAGTAGCTTTCACTGGCAGGAAGTGGGCTGATTTAGTCAGCCTGTCAACTATTACCCAAATAGAATCGTGTCTATGTCTGGTACGGGGTAATCCTACTACAAAATCCATATTCACTGCTTCCCATTTCCAGAGAGGCACAACTATGTCCTGAGTTAACCCGCCTGGTTTCTGGTGTTCAGCTTTTACCTGTTGGCAGTTAGGACACTAGGATACAAATTCGGTAATGTCTCTTTTCATTCCTGGCCACTAATAATTCTCCTTGATATCATGGTACATTTTCGTCGCACCAGGATGAAGAGAATAACGGGCGTAATGTACCTCGTTCATAATCTGCTGGCGGAGCCCTGAAACATCTGGAACACAGAGGTGGCCTTTACATAACAGCACTTCTTGCTCAGTTATCTGAAAATTTGGCGCTTTTCCTTGCTGAATTCTGCCCTTAAGCTGGGTCAAGTCAGGATCTTCATATTGCCGTTCTTTTACTTCCACAACTGATGATGACATGGCGGTGTTCTGAATTACCGCTCTGTTGTCCTCTGTGTCTGCTATACGAACGGCTAGGCTGGCTAATTGATGTATCTCCCTGACCAACTCCCGCTGCTCGGGCTGCAAATATGCCAAACTTCCCATGGATTTACGGCTGAGAGCATCCGCTACTACGTTGGCTTTTCCTGGATGATACAGAATATCCACATCATAATGTTTTAATAGCTCCAACCAGTGAAGCTGTCGCAGATTCAACTCCCTCTGGGTGAAGATATACTGTAGGCTCTTATGTTCTGTGAAAATATCCACATGGACACCATACAAGTAATGTCTCCATATCTTTAAGGCGTGGATCACTGCGGCTAACTCCAGGTCGTGGGTAGGGTTTTTCTTTTCGTGTTTCCTCAGCTATCTAGAAGCATACGCAATCACCTTACCATGCTGCATCAACACACAACCCAACCCAACGTCTGATGCTTCGCAATACACTAAATAACCTTCTGTACCTTCCGGCAATGCTAACACTGGGGAGGAGGTTAATCTGTCTTTTAACTCCTAGAAGCTCTGTTCACATACCTCTGTCCATTGAAACTTCGCTGCTTTCTGCGTCAGTTTGGTCAGAGGTGCCGCTATAGTAGAGAATCCCTCAACAAATCTCCTATAATATCCCGCTAACCCTAGAAAACTGCGGACTTCGGTCGGAGTGGTAGGCCTAGGCCAGGTTTTAACTGTTGCTATCTTCTGCGTGTCAACCTATATACCAGCATCCGACACAATATGTCCCAAGAAGGCTACTGAGTTCAACCAGAATTCACACTTGGAGAACTTAGCATATAATTGACGGTCCCTGAGAATCTAGAGTACTGTCCGTAAATGAGCCTGGTGATCTACTTCAGAGCGAGAATACACCAGAACATCAATAAAGACTATCATGAACAGGTCCAGGTATGGTCTGAAAATGCTATTCATCAGGTCCATGAATATTGCTGGGGCATTCGTCAACCCAAAGGACATAACTATGAATTCAAAGTGTCCATATCGGGTCCTGAAAGTTGTTTTGGGAATGTCTCTCTCACGAACTCGAACCTGATGATATCCGGACCGCAAGTCAATCTTGGAGAAATATCTGGCGCCTTGTAGCTGATTAAACAAATCATCTATTCTGGGAAGCGGATACTTATTCTTTACTGTAACTTTATTCAGCTGTCGGTAATCTATACACATGTGGATCGAGCCATCCTTCTTTCTCACAAATAGAACTGGCGCACCCCACAGTGAAGTACTCGGCCTGATAAAACCCTTATCTAGCAGGTCCTTCAGCTGCTCCTTTAATTCTCTGAGTTCAGCAGGAGCCATGCGATACGGAGGAATTGATATAGGCTGAGTGCCTGGTAGCTAGTCAATTGCAAAATCTATCTCCCTTTCTAGGGGAATACCAGGTAACTCGTCTGGAAATACATCAGGGAATTCATTCACCACCGGAATAGACTGAAGTGTTAGAGATTCTACCCGAACTTCCTGAACCCTGACTAGGTGGTAGATACATCCCTTAGTTATCAATTTCCTCGCCTGAAGGTAGGAAATAAACCTACCTTTTGGAGTAGCTGTGCTGCCTTTCCACTCTCACACTGCCTCTCCTAGAAAGTGGAATCGGACCGTCTTGGTCCAACATTCTACATTAGCATAACATGGCACCAACCAATCCATACCCATAATGGCATCGAAATCAATCATTTCTAACTCTACCAGATCTACTGTAGTCTGGCAATCAGCAACCTCTACTGTACACCCTCGATAAATTCTACTAGCTATAATGGAGTCACCGACAGGTGTAGATACTGAAAAGGGCTGCTGTAATAACTCTGGTGCGACGTTAAACTTTTGAGCCACAAATGGGGTAATATATGACAGAGTGGACCCTGGATCAATCAGCACATAACCAGGGCATGAACAGATAGTCATCATACCTGTCACTACATCTGAAGACGTCTCAGAGTCATGTCTCCCTGGTAATGCATAGGTACGGCTTGAGCCCGTACCTGAACTGGAGGCTCCTAATCTACCTCGGCCTCTACCTGCTGTACCTGAGGGCCTACGCCCTGCCGAGGCTGCTAGAGCTCGTGGCCCTGCGGATCCCCTATCCTGAGTATCTCTACTCTCTTGTCCCTTGGCCGGAGAATCTCTCATGCGGTGCCCCTCCTGCCCACAAATATAACACCCCGAGGAGCCATATCTACAATCTATGATGTGAGGTCGGCCGCAATTAGGGCAGGGTGGGGGTGTAAATCTGCTCTGCTCTCCCCTTCTCTGCTGCGGGGAATCTACTTTTCGAGAACTACCACCAGACTCTGACTGCCCTCGACGAGCAAATCTACCTCGCTGCTGCTGTTGTGGTGGAGGTGGGGGTTTAGGGGGTATGTCTGACAATCGGGGCCTGGGTCCTCTCTGAACCTCCCTCTACATTCCATCTGATTTGTCTCTGCGGCGCTGTTCCTAATTTGTCTGTCAACAAACAATAAGCACATATATAGCAAGCATGTTTAAACTGAAAAAATACTATCTGAATTCTGATTTCTTATTCTGATCTCTTTCTGTATTATACTGATTCTCATACTGCTTTATACTGAATATGTGATCTTTATCTAACTGCATGGCTAATCTATAGCCAAGACACTATCTAACTGTATGGCTATACTGTAGCCAAGATATCATTTGTCTGTATGGCTAATCTGTAGCCAAGATACTATCTGACTATCTGATTTTTACTTTACTAACTCTTGTTCTGAATATCTGTCATATTAGTCTAGAAACATTCTTGCTAATCACATACTGGGCTATACTGAGTCTGGAACGCTAACATGCCATTTTGGCGCATACTTACTAACTTTCGGACTGAGTACGATATAACAACGCAAACCAGATTTACTGAACTTGCACAATACTCAATATTCAGCTCTGGGAATTCTACTACGGAGTTTACTGTGCTATATAAGGCTAAAACTACTAACTTGCCAAAGAAACTGGCTTTACATACCTTAACCTCGATTTATCCGACTAACGGATGAAGCTCGATCAGTACTCCAGCTGTTTCTCCCAACTGCATTTACATATATGTCAATTAGGACTAAATACACCAATATTCTAAAATAAAACGTCACTTTCGATATATATATAGCCTAAAATTTGGCTTATCGTAAGACGGTCAAAAACTTGCTATTTCTTGAAAGTCCATAAGGGAGAAATATTCACTTTGAGGCTAGGAGCACATAGACAATAATTTGGAGCAATTCCACTTACCTTAGTTCGGTAGCACGACAATTCGCCGGCCGAATTTTGCGAAACTAAATCTGTAGGAATGCTCCTTACTGCTTGATACCTCGGTATCTAGAGTTAATTCGAGTTTGGAATGCGTTTTACGGCGTAATCGGAAAGAAATTATCATGAAACCTTCGCACCCTCTATTTTCTCACGAGCTTCTGGAAATTATTTGATATAATTATGAAATGAACCGAAGTTGGAGGCTTATATACTTGGACCTGGACAGGGCCAACGTATCACGGAGCCAATGCGGAGGCTCCACCTCCGTGACACGTTGCCATAGCGGAGGGGCTCTGCCTCGGCTCCTTCCCCTATGGTTCGATAGGTTTCTCGTCCGGTATTTTCCCGGGCCTTTTTCTAGCATGTATGGCTTTCAAATACTCTTAACCAACATGCGAATAGGCCATCTATATATTGGGAATTTTACGGGGTGTAACAACATTTGGGGTAACTCCCTATCCCAGCCATGGGTGCTGGGAATGTAAGAGTTCAGGAAGCGCAGTTATTAGCAAGCCGGGAAGTGTAACAACCCCCATGGTCATTTTATGATTATTGATCCATTTCCCTGGGTTGGACCTTTTTGTATCTTTATTTTGTTGTTTATGACTTGCGGAGGTGGATGACACCATTCCCGAGATGATCCAATGAAGATTGGGTGAGATTTTCGATTTTGGAAGGTTTGAGTTTAAGGTGTTTGACCTAAGTCAACATTTCAGGTTAACAAGCTTGAATTTGAATTCTAAAAGCTCTGTTAGTTCCGGACTGTGATTTATGACTTAGTTAGGTAGTTTTCATGGATCTCGAGGTGATTCAGGAGTGATTAGAACCTTTGATGGAATTTATGAGTTTTAAGGAGGCTAAGTTTGACCACGGTCAACTTTTAATCTAAACAACCTTATATCAGTGATTTGATAATTCCAACTGGTTCAAAATGTGTTTTACGATTGAATTGAATAGTTGGTTGGTGTTTAGAGTATTTTGAATGGGCTTCGGGTGGAATTGAATGTTTTATGTGTTTAGCATGATTTTAACCATAAAATGTGACAACTCAGATGTTCGTTTTTCGAGACTTTCAAAATTCATAGCATGACTTGTAGGAGTTCATCTTGTTGACTTGACGGATGGTGGTGTCATTCTTCAGAATGGATTAGAATCTTCTTTGATGACAGGGGGCAAAACTAGGCAAGACGAGGATCCTATCTTGGTGAAGTTGAAGGAAGTCATTCAGAATTAGAAGGTAGAGGTTTTCTCCAAAAGGGGAGATGGTGTGCTTCAATATCAGGGTCATTGGTGTGTTTTGGGTGTTGATGATTTGAGAGATCGGATGATTCATGAGGCTCATGGTTCTAGATATTCTATGCATCCAAGTGCCACCATGATGTACCGTGACCTACGGGAAGCTATAGGAGGAATGGCATGAAGAGGGACATTGTAGAGTTTATGGCTAAGTGTCCGAATTGTCAATAGGTAAAGGTTGAGCATCAAAAACCTGGAGGTGTGCTCCAAGATATTAGTATCCCTAATTGGAAGTGGGATGAAATCAATATGGATTTCATTATAGGGTCGCCTCGCACTCGTCGACAATATGACTCTATTTAGGTGGTTGTGGACAGGTTGACTAAGGCAACTCATTTCCTACCGGTTAAAACTACCGATTCAGCGGAGGATTATGCTAAGTTGTACATTCAGGAGTTATTTTGATTGCATGGAGTGCATTGTCCATCATATCAGATAGAGGTATATAGTTTACCTCCCAGTTTTGGAAATCATTTCAAAAGGGACTTGGTACTCAGGTCAAGCTTAGCAAAACCTTTCACCCGCAAACGGATGGTCAAGCGGAGCGGACCATTCAGACTCTTGAGTATATGTTGAGAGTGTGTGTAATTTATTTCAAGGGTAATTGGGATGACCATTTGCCTCTCATTGAGTTTGCATGTAATAACAGTTACTATTCCAGCATTCAGATGACTCCATTTGAGGCTCTCTATGGGTGGAGATGTAGATCGCCTATTGGTTGATTTAAGGTAGGTGAAGCTACATTGATAGGTACAAGTTCAGTCCATGAGGCTATGGAGAAAGTTCAACTTATAAGGGAAAGGTTGAAAATAGCTCAGAGTCATCAAAAGTCCTATGCGGATGTGAGGAGGAGAGAACAGGATTTTGAAGTTGATAATTGGGTGTTTCTAAAGGTGTCTGCTATGAAGGGAGTGATGAGGTTCAGAAAGAAAGGGAACCTTAGTCCCCGTTATGTTGGCTCGTACCGGATTGTGAGACGTGTGGCCAAGGTGGCCTATGAGTTAGAGTTACTCTCAGAATTAGCTTTAGTTCATCTAGTTTTCAATGTATCCCTCTTAAAGAAGTGTTTGGGTGATCCAGCTCAAGTTATTCCGGTGGACAATATCGGTGTGAAAGATATCCTTAGTTATGAGGAGGTTTCGATAGAGATACTTGATCATCAGGTTCGTAAGCTAAGACACAAAGAAGTAGCCTCGGTCAAGGTTTTGTGGAGGAATCAGCATGTTGAGGATATGATGGCTAAATACCTGCATTTATTCCCTTCCGTCTCAATTTCAGCTTGAGGTATCAATTTTCTCCTTAGTACCCTATTTAGTTTCATGTTCATCTCATGTGCCCTAGTTTCTTTCATGTTAATGAATGTATGAGTGATTTAGGATTTCAGTTCAATCTTGTAGTTCAATTCGGAGCCAGTCACTCCGTCAGTTTTTCAGCATGTATGTTCAGTATTTGAGTATGATCATTGTTCGGGTTGCTTTTGGGAATATAGCTACACGCAAGTGCACGTGGTCGAACAAGTAGTAAAGTGGCTTAAGTAAGCCAAGTATCGATCCCACAGGGACTGGGCTTGGGTAACAATCTACTCTAGTGTCACTATACTTTAACTCTAAAAATGCAGACAGTAGTGTGAAGAAAAGTTTAATATTTTGGTTTCTAATTTTATGCTAATTATAAAACAAATATACAATTTGAGTCTGAACTATGAATATGAGCATGCTGAGGTTAAAACGAACATGTATAGAAACAAATTAATGATACACTTTGGTTAATCTTTCCTCCGATTGCTAGTCAAGAATTATTGCCAATGGATTAAAACTCTCGTATTTAACCCAACTTAAGAATCATGAACTGTCCACCTACATTTCTATGATAAAATGAAATTCATGTTCTAACCATACAAAATCGATTCCTTAATTGACTAATACGACTTTCTGGTATATTTCTATCCTGAAGGTAAATCAATTCTCCATTTTCCCAAACTAAGAAAAGATTATATCCTATCAATTCACAACTTTCCAATTTCTTGCTCTCTCGAGTGAAACCGGACTTTTTAGATATACATTAATATTAGCCACACATTAATGCAGTAAGAACAAGAATCAGTAGAACAACCATGGAAGAAAAGATGAAAAACCAAATAATCAATAATCACATTTCAATACAATTGTTCTTAACCTCAGCAAGAAGAGGATTTAGCCACTCATTTGTGGATTAGACATCGTTAAATGAGTGTTGAACATACAAGCAATTGAATTAAAGAAGAAGGAGATAGAGAAAAACCATGCGATTTTCGTCCCCTCAACTGCCTGTAACCCACGTTCTTGCTCCACCAAGTCAGAATTATTAAAAATGAACCTAAGTGTTCTATTTATACTGGTGGGAATTTTTTACGGAATAACAAGCAACGTGTCATGGAGTGCGTCACAAAGCACTGCCTCCGTGACACGCCACTGGCACGAACCCTTACTGGAATTTGGTTGTCCAGGTATTAAGTCCCAACGTGGAACGATGTGCAATGCAGGGCTAGGGCAACGTGCCACGGCTCCAACGCGCACCTTCACTGGAATTAGGAAAAAATTCCATATCCAGGCAGAAGGCATCCGCGATGGCAGCATGACACGGCTCCATCGCGGAGCCCCTTTAATTTGTGCCTTCAAGTGCTTTTTCCCTTGCTCGCATTCGAGTCCAACCCCGATCTCTCCTAACACACATTTTAGCTTCCCAAAATTGTATTTCACCTGCAAAACAACGTTAATCATGTTGGTTAGTATAAATTCACATTTTATTATCAATCACATGAGAATGTATAAACATCAGTAGATAAACAAGGCTAAAATGACACATTTGAGTATCACTTGGGCATATAAATTTGCCCAAGATCAATCATTTCAATTCTCTGCTTTTCAGTATGTTTTCCCACATTCGAGGATGAATGTTCCCAAGGGAGAGATATTGTAATATCCCAAAAACCCTAAGATCAGACCCGGGAGTTGAAACAGAGAAAAATAGAATTTTTGCACTAGGTCATAGGACGAGCCTTCTAGTGACCCGTCATGTGCACCACAAGTCATTAAGTGATTCATGGGGAGGGGGTTAGATTTGGTTGGAATTTTTAGTTGAGGTTGACCATTTGTGAGACCACGAATCATGGTCATCACCACGAGTTGTTACATGGGTCGTGGTCAGGAGTTGTTTTGGTTGTTGAAGATTGGGTAGTGTTGACTACGACTTGGTCACCACGAGTCGTGGTGTCCCTCGTGGTGACCCTTAGAAGGGAAATGGCAGTTTGATCACGAGAGCAGACCACGAGTCGTGGTGATGGGGCACGAGTCGTCCAGTTCCTCGTTGGAACTAGTAGTGTGTTTTTCCCTGCGAATTTATTAAGGGCTTTTTCGTAATTCCTAAGTTCCTAAGACCTATACTACATCGTTTTAAGCTCTGAGAGGGGTGTTTTAAGAGGGTTAAGTTCATTCTAAGCCTATTCTCGTTCATGCATGCAAGCTTAGAGGTCTAAGGGGGTGATCAAGTGTAATTTCGTCAAAGTTTTTTCACAAATTTCAATGGGTTTCAAAGAGGAGCTGTAAAATTAGATTTCTTCAGGTATGTAGGGTTATGAATGGGTGTATTCATCCATACCCATGCCCAATCTGTCTTTAATTTCATGAAATGCTAGTTGATGAATCTATGGGGCTTTAACTCAAAATGTGAATTCTCTAAGTATCAATAATGGGTATGAGCTATACATGTTTCTAATGTTGAATAAATATTAATGGGCAGATTTTACAATGTTTTCAATTATAAATTATGTTTTCAAGTTTTATAAACTACGATGCCCATCCATGAAAGTTCATAAAAGTTGAGATCTATGAAATATTTATTCAAGCATGATGAAGTGTATATAATGAAAGTATGTTTTCGAAATTTACCCATGCCTATATTCAAGTATGTTTAAGTTCGGGAAAGCCCATATGATCTTGTATGTTTCATGATTTATCTGAACTTCATATATTAGCTTACCACAGGGATTTTGGAGTCTAGACTCCCACTATTTTTTAGCTTGTGGTATGGTTTGAGCACAAGGCTCCTCATGTTATATTTTCAAATTTTTGCATGTACTATTGCATTCAGCTTCATCAACAGATGATGGTTTAGCTTTGTTGAAAAACGATGGAGAGAAAATGCATGTTTTTGAGAATAGTGTCTATCATCGAGTAGGCTAAGGGTCAATCAACCCTATACCTCGGAACTATGTGCCAACGTAGGTTATATATATACTTTTGGGACCTCCTTGGTGAGCTTCCCTTGGCCCCAAGGGGCCGTCAGCTTGATATCGATATCATGGTATCGTTCTTAGTCCTGGCAAGGCTTTGGACGGCTTTTCCCTCTTGAGTAAAATAGTTGGGACCACGTAAGCTCTATCGTATTAATGTCGGTTATAAGACGAGTCTCCCATTGTTCCTCATGATTTCAGTTATGCATGTTCATCAGTCATATATTTGTATTTTCAGCAGGTTTGACCCAATGTTCCATTTTACTTGTGATTATCAATTTTCAGTTTTGGGTCATATGACTCAGTTATGATATTCAGTTATGTTCAAATCATGATTTCTGAAAATAGCATGCAAGCCCAATTCTCAGAATCTTATCTTGATTATGTTTTATGATATGCATGGTTTATGATTTTATTTACTTAGCGGTTTTACTTACCATATATACTCGATACATTTAATGTACTGGCCGCATACTCTATGCTGTATTGTTTCATGATACGGGCTTGGATATTTAGGTTCAATTCCATCACTAGCCAGACCTGCAACATTAGCACTTATCAGCCAGAGTTGGTGAATCCTCATCTTTCGAGGGCCCTTCTTTTTAGTTGTATCTAGTACTTTGAATTTCAGTCTTTAGTGAGTTAGTTGGGATCTTGTCCCCCTAACTCGTCAGTAGTAGAGGCTTTTTTGACATAGAATGTACTTAGCTTCAGACTTGTTACATGTATTATAAAGTTTTGATATTTTCAGACTTCCGCTACGTTAATTATGTTGGCCTTTCGCTTTGTTATGACTGGGATAGATGTCATGTTCATACCATGGGATGACTTGGAGCCTCTTGGGGTTTTTTGTCCCGTGTCTCGATCTGACCCTATGTTCGGGTCGTAATGAACTTGGTATTAGAGCATTAGGCTTTGAAGTGTCCTAGGGTGTCTGGAAGCCGCATTAAGTAGAATCTTTCTCATGGGTGTGAAGCGCGCCACACTTATGATGAAGAGGGTACGAGACGTTTAGGAAATGTTCCCTTCTTTCGTGATTCTACCTTGTGCTATGAGTTCAACTCTCTCCATTCCTCTAACTCATGCTATATGCATGTGCAAAAACATGTCTCCCCCAAGAAACAACTGGAGTCAGCCAGCCCCACCAACTCTAATGGATCCCATGTTCAGGAAAGTTACGAATGCAGAACTCGAGGTTGATTTCAGAGTGTTGATGCAGGCCATGATTCCCAACATAACCAGCAGACTAACACATCAGCAAACCCTATCAGAGAGGCAGCAACTACTAGGGTTCAAGACTTCAAGAGGAGGAGTCCGTCTAAGTTTAGTAGTTTATAATATGGATGGAGAGTTCAAGGGGGAGAAAGGGGGAACAAAAGGGGGAACAAAAGGCTCAGGACCGAAGACTTAGAGAGTCCCCAACAAGGGTCAAGTAGTGGGAGTTTCTCTCGACCCTAGTAGAGGTCTTTAGCTCAGGTTCGGGGAAACAAGCCCCGGGTGAGGGAGATTACTTATCCAGATTGCGAGCGCTGCGGGAAGAACCACCTAAGAAAGTGCTTGGTGGGTTCAGATGTTTGCTTCTATTGGGGTCTTTTTCTATCAACTCGTCAGTAGTAGAGGCTTTTCATGCATAAAATGTACCCAGCTTTAGACTTGTGACATGTATTCTGAAGTTATGATATTTTCAGACTTTTTATATGTTAATTATGTTGGCCTTCCATTTTGTTATGATTGGGTTAGATGTCATGTTCACGCAATAGGTCAACTTGGAGCCTCTTTGGATTCCTTGTCTCGTGTTTTGATCCGAGCCTATGTTCGAGTCATGACAGTTATCTTTTGTATTTTTAGTTTTAGACTTTAGAGATTAGTTAGGTTTTGTCCCATCGACTCGTCAGTAGTAGAGACCTTCCAGACATAGAAAGTGTTTAGTTTCAGCTATGTATTATATATTCAGGTGTTAATGTTATTATCAGACTTTCGCTTATTTACATATGTTAGACCTCCGCTTGATTATGTTGAATGTAGATATCATGCTTATGCCATGGGTCGACTTGGAGCCTCTCAGGGTTCTGTACCGTGTCTTGATCTGGGCCTATGTTCGGGTTGTGACAAACTTAGTATCAGAGCATTAGCTTTTGAAGTGTCCTAGGGTGTCTGAAAGCCACATTAAGCAGAGTCTTTTTTATGGGTGTGAAGCATGCCACACTTATGACAAAAAGGCTATGAAATGTTTAGGAAATGTTCCCTTCTTTCATGATCTGAGTCGTGCGATGATATGTATCTGTATCCTTCTAACTCGTGCTATACACATTTGCAGAATTATGCCTCCTCGTCGAGTTAATGGAAGAATAAATGGAAATGGAAATGGCCACGAGAATGGCAACGGAGATGGGCACCAGCAGGCCCCACCAGCCCAGGAGGAGCATGTACCTGAGCCGGTTGTCCACGCTATGTTCAGGGCAGCCATTTAGATGCTAGCTCAAGCCTTGACTTCTCAGGTCAACCAGAAGGTGGTAGTACTTGTCCCACAGAATGGGAATGCAACGACGACAGAAATTAGAGATTTTCTAAGGATGAACCCACCAGAGTTCCTTGGGTGAAAGGTGGACGAAGACCCACATGAGTTAATTGATGAGGTTTTAAAGATCACCCAAATCATGAGGGTGACTAGGGAGGAGTGCATAGATCTAGCCTCGTATTAGTTGAAAGGGGTTGCACACATTTGGTTCAAGCAATGGAAGGATAGTAGGGCGGTTGGAGCAGTCCCTATAAGTTGGTATGTGTTTCATGCCGCATTTTTGGACCGGTTCTTCCCTCGTGAGATGAGGGAGATCATAGCAGTCGAGTTTGTGAATTTGAAGCAAGGAAAGATGACTGTTCAGGAGTATGCCTTAGAGTTCACTCGCCTATCCAAGTTTGCACCCAAGATGGTGACAGATCAGGGAGCCCGAGTGAGTCGGTTCGTGCATGGTGTAGCAGATTATTTGGTCAAGGATTGCCGGATCACGATGCTTCATTAGGACATTGACTTTCCCCTGATTATTCTGTACGCCCAACAGATAAGCGGTATAGGTGAGTGAGCGGGAGAGAGAGGCCAAGAGGGCCAGGACTGATAGCTTTGGATTATCCCAATAGGGACCTGGTGGTGGTCACCATCAGCAGTTCCACCAGAGGTCTTCAGCCCCAGCACTATCATCTATGAGTGCGCCATTTCGATCTAGGCACAACCAGAGGGGGCAAGCATCAGGCTCTAGAGGTCATAGCAGCAGACCCGTAGAGTCCAGCATTCCAGAGTGTAGCATGTGTGGCCAAAGTCACACGGGTTAGTGTTTGGCAGGTTCAGGTGCTTGCTTCGGGTGTGGGAAGCCTAGACACATGCTCAGAGATTGCCCATCAGCTAGACAAGTCCATGATAGGGGCCAAGGTCCAGCCTCCATTCAGCAACTACACCAGCCCACCTAGCTCAGTAGGGTGCATCTACTAGTGCGGGTGGTGGTCAGCGCCAGGACAGATTCTATGCCCTAGCATCTCATCAAGAGCAGGAGGTCTCCCTAGATGTAGTCACTAGTATGTTACGAGTTTTCCACCTTGATGTATATGCATTTTTCGATCCAGGGGCTACTTTATCTTTTGTGACGCCCTATGTTGCTAGTAGTTTCGGAGTCAGTCCTAAAATCTTATCATAATCCTTCTTAGTCTCTACTCTAGTTGGTGATTCAGTTATAGATCAACGGGTATACAGAAATTGCCCTGTCATAGTTCTTCAAAAAGAGACCCCAGCAAATTTAGTAGAGTTAGCCATGACCGGTTTTTATGTTATCTTCGGCATGGAATGGCTACATGCATGTTATGCCTCAGTTAATTGTAGAACCCGGGCGATAGAGTTCAGATTTTCGGGTGTGCCAGTCCTAGAGTGGAAAGGTAGTTCAGCTGTTCTTATAGGTCGTTTCATTTCCTATCTTAAGGCCAGAGAGATGATCTCCAAATGTTGTGTGTACCATCTAGTTAGGGTTAAGGATACTATGCCCAAGGCCCTGATCATCCAGTCAGTTTCAGTAGTATGTGAATATCCAAAAGTGTTTCCAGATGATCTACTGGGAATCCCTCCCGAGAGGGAGATCGATTTCGATACTGACCTTCTTCTCGATACGCAGCCTATATCTATTCCTCCTTATTCACCTAAAGGAGGTGAAGGAGCAGTTGAAGGACCTCTAGACAAGGCTTTCATCAGACCTAGAAAATCCCCGTGGGGTGCACCGGTTCTCTTTGTCGAAAAGAAGGATGGTTCCCTTCGGATGTGCATTGATTATCGACAATTGAACAAAGTCTCTATCAAGAATAGGTATCCTCTCCCCAGGATTAATGATTTGTTCGAACAGCTTCAGGGTAGTAAGTGCTTTTCAAAGATAGACCTCAAATCCAAATACCATCAGCTCAGGGTTTGGGAGAGTGACATCCCGAAGACGGCCTTCAAGACACAGTATGGTCACTATGAGTTTGTAGTTATGTCTTTTGGACTAACGAATGCTCCTGCAACTTTCATGGATTGGATGAACATGGTGTTTAAGCCATATCTAGACATGATCATTATTGTGTTCATAGATGACATCCTTATATACTCTCGTAGCGAGAAGGAGCATGCCGCTCATTTGAGGGTGGTGTTACAGACTTTGAAGGACCGTCAGTTATATGCAAAGTTTAGCAAGTGCGAGTTTTGGCTAGACTCAATGGCATTTTTGTGTCATGTGGTCTCAAGTGGGGTCATCCAGGTGGACTCTTAAAAGATAGAAGCGATGAAGAATTGGCCTAGACCAGTTAGCCCTTCATACCTCAGAAGTTTCTTGGATTTGGCTGGTTACTATCGGAAATTTGTTGAGGGGTTTTGATCCATTGCAGCACTGTTGACTAGATAGACCTAGAAGAAGGTGAAGTTCCAATGGTCAGAGGACTATGAGAAGAGCTTCCAAGAGTAGAAGACTGTTGACCCTACCTAAGGGTACCGATGGGTTTGTGGTATATTGTGACGCCTCAAGGATTGGCCTTGGTTGTGTATTGATGCATGTCACAACCTGAACGTATGCCTGGACCAAGACACAAGATAAGAAACCCCGAGATTCTCCAAGTCGAACCGTGGCATGAACATAGCATCTAACTTAACATAATAAAATAGAAGATCAACATAATCAACTTGGCAGAGTTTGCATACATATATTTATGTCAAGCTAACACTAAATCAACAACGACAAGCAAGATTTCTACATAACATCTGAAAAGCCTCTAACATAGCTGATGAGTTGATAGGACAACACCCCCAACTAGCTCGACAATGTTTGAAACTGAAAGGAACATCATAAACTATAAATGACCGAACGTCCTCGAAGGATGAGGACTCACCAACACCGGCTGGATAGGTCAGAGAGGGAGGCAGGGGCTACTGAGGCGACTGAGACTGATCCCTCTGACCTATATCATAAAATGATACAACATAGAGTATGTGGTCAGTACTTGGAATATACTTAGTATGCAAGGTAAGTAAAATCGGACAGTTAAAATACATAGGAGTTCATAAGAGTAGGACAACATGATCATAACATAGATATCATAATGTAACATAAGGGCTCAATGTTTTCAAAACATTCATAAATCAATAATACTCATAATCATAGGAGCAAAGCTTCATTAAACATGACTTGAGCCAAAGTAATGTGAACATAACCATGCATAAAACAATGGGAGATTCTTATAACCGATATACACCACATGAGCACACATGGAGCTCGACCTGTAAACCCCTAGTCAGGAGGGTGTTCGTACCTTTCCTTGGGTAGAATCATGAAAAGAGACATGATATCACTAATGAAAGGCCCATACGGGCATAAGGGAACAGTCCCAAGTGAGGTCCCATCATGGCTACGTTGGCATGTAGTTCTAAGACTCGGGGTATGCTTGGACCCCGAATCTACTTGGTGTTAAATACTACTCCCAAAACATATATAGTGCTCATATCATAGTAGGGAGAACATACATGAGATTCATTAGGCTAGTTTAAATCATAATAATCATAAGCATACTTGAAATACGTGAACTAGCCATGTAATAATGCCCGTGAGTTGGTCATAATCATAAGCCATAAATCATAAAATTCATGCATATTCGTAAATCATGTATATACTTGATATTTCATAAATCCATGATAAGTACTTGAGAGAATTCATATCATAAAGTATAAATCACAAGTGGACTAATTTAGATCAAGATCATAATGAAATCATAACTTGACTTTTCATAAAAACATACATAATTGGGCATAATTAGATTTAATTTCAAATCTACAAATTTATATTCAAAATAGTTATAAAATTTGCCCATAGATCATAAAACATGATTTAAAACATGAAAGGAATTGACCGATATATAGATCATAGAGAATTTCACAAGAATTGGAATAAACCACATAGATCATAAAACTTGAATTTAGAATTGAAATCCATGGAAATTGAGAAGAGCTTTGAGCATGAGAGTGAAAGGAACTCTCATTCATAGCCTCACATACCTGGTTAAATCTAATTCATATACCTACTTGAAAATCCAAATGGAATTGGACAGAATTTGATGAAATCTCTCAAACTTGATCTTCAAGGAAGGCTCTAGGTTGCATGCATGGAGTGGGGATACTTAGAATGAAACTACCCCCTCTTAAAACACACTATTAGAGCTTAAAACGACGTAGTTTAGGACCCTAGGGATTAGAAATGATGAAAATACCCTTAATGAAATTTCTGGAAAAACTGCATTGCCAATGGTAACGGGGGTCACAACGAACCTTACTGGCTCCCACAGTCCATTACACTCCTCGTTGGTTCACCCCGATTACCAGACCCAGCACTGTCCCCTCGACAGATTTTACGAGTCGTACCCAGTTCCAATGACTCGTGGCAACCATCCATTATCACCATTGTCCCTTCTTCTGGAAACCTTCATAGGACCATACCATGACCTGTGGCTCGAACAAATGAGTCGTTCCATGACTTGTAATTCCTCCTTGATCAAGACCAACCTCACACGACTCCCATCAAAACAGCACATTAAAATAGATAACAGGTCGTTCTGAAACCCATTACTTGAAAGCTGACGGAGTAACTGACTCCAATCTAGTATACATGATCGAACTGAACTCGTAAATCACACACACATACATTGACATGAAGGAAACTGGGGAACATGAATTGAACATGAAACTGAATAAGATAGTAAGAAGGAAACTGATACCTCAAGCTGAAACTGAGCCTGACGGGAATAAATGTTGGTATTTAGCCATCATATCTGCTTTAGCTTCCCATGTAGCCCCCTCAACATGTTGATTTCTCCACAAAATCTTGACTGAGGCTATTTCCTTGTTTCTTAGCTTCCGAACCTGACGATCAAGTATTTCTACCGGAGCCTCCTCATAACTATGGCTATCTCTCACACAGACACTGTCCACCGGAACAACCTGAGTTGGATCACCCAAACACTTATTTAAGAGTGATACATGAAAAATTGGATGGATTGAAGCTAATTCTGAGGGAAACTCCAACTCTTACGCTACCTTGCCAACCCATTTCACAACCCGGTACAGACCAACATAATGCGGACTGAGTTTTCCTTTATTTCCAAACCTCATCACTCCTTTCATGGAGGATACCTTCAAAAACACCCAATCATCAACTTCAAACTCAAGTTCCCTCCTCCTCACATCCGCATAGGACTTTTGAAGACTCTGAGCTGTCTTCAACCTATCCCTTATTAGCTAAACTTTCTCTATAGACTCATGGACTTAATATGGACCTATCATCATAGCTTCACCGACTTCAAACCAGCCAATAGGCGATCTACATCTCTGCCCATAAAGAGCCTTAAATGGAGCCATCTGGTGCTACAATGGTAGTTGTTGTTATATGCAAACTCAATGAGAAGAAAATGATCATCCCAACTATCCCTGAAATCAATCACACATGCTCTCAACATACTCAAGAGTATGAATAGTCCACTCGGCCTGACCATCTGTGTGTGGGTGAAAGGTTGTGCTAAGCTTGACCTGAGTACCAAGTCCCTTTTGATACGATCTCCAAAACTGGGAAGCAAACTGAGTACCTCTATCCGATATGATGGAGAATGGAATTCCATGCAACCGAATTAACTCCTGAATGTATAATTTAGCATAATCCTCCACTGAATGGTAGTTTGACCAGTAGAAAATGAGTTGCTTTAGTCAGCCACAACCACCCAAATGGAGTCATACTGCCGACGAGTGCGAGGCAACCCTGTGATGAAGTCCATATTGATATCGTCCCACTTCCAAGTAGGAATACTGATATCTTGAAGTATACCTCCCGGTCTCTGGTGCTCAACCTTCACTTGTTGAAATTCGGATACTTAGCCACAAACTCCACTGTGTCCTTCTTCATGCCATTCCACCAATAGACTTCTCGTAGGTCACGGTACATCTTGGTGGTACCTGGATGTAAGAGTATCTGGAACCATGAGCTTCATGCAAGATCCACTCCCTCAAGTCACCAACATCCGGTACACACAAACGACCCTAACATCGGAGCACAACATCTTCCCCTTGGGAGAACACCTCAACCTTCTGATTCTGAACAAGTTCCTTCAACCTTAGCAAAATAAGATCCTCGTCTTGTCTAGCCTTAATATAGGTCACCAAAGATGATTCTGATCCATTTTGATCAATGATACCACCATCCGTCAAATCAACCAAACAAACTCCTAGTCGTGCAAGTCGGTGAGCATCATTTACTAACTCTTTCCTTTCCTCCTCTACATGAGATACACTCTCCATAGAAAGCCTGTTAAGAGCGTCTACCACCACATTAGCCTTGCCAAGATGATAGAGACAGTCATATCATAATCCTTTAATAGATCCAACCACGTTCTCTGGCACATATTCAAATCCTTTTGGGTGAACACGTACTGTAGGCTTTTGTGGTCCGTAAACACATCTACATGGACCCCGTGCAGATAGTGTCTCCAAATCTTCAAGGAAAATACTACCGCCGCCAATTCGAGATCAGGAGTCGGGTAATTGTTTTCATGAACCTTCAGCTGCCTGGAAGTCTATGCTATAACCTTACCGTGCTACATCAATACCCAACCAAGGCCGATCCTCGAAGTATCACAATATACCACAAACCCATCGGTACCCTCAGGTAGGGTCAACATCGCTGCTGAGGTTACTCAAGTCTTCAACTCTTGAAAACTCCTCTCACAAGCCTCCGACCATTGGAACTTCACTTTTTTTTGGGTCAGTTTGGTCAATGGTGCTGCAATAGATGAAAACCCATCAACAAACCTTCGATAGTAACAACCTAAACCCAAGAAACTCCTGATATCCGAAGAATTCACCGGTCTAGGCCAATTCTTCACCGTTTCTATCTTTTGAGAGTCTACACGCACACCCTTACTTGACACCACATGGCCCAAAAATGCCACTGAATTCAACCAAAACTGGCATTTGCTAAACTTAGCATATAACTGACGATCCTTGAGAGTCTGTAGCACCACCCTCAAATAAGCGTCATGCTCCTCCTAGTTCCGAGAATATATAAGGATGTCATCTATGAAAACAATCATGAACATATCCAAGTATGGCTTGAAAACCCTATTCATCAAATCCATGAAAGATGTAGGAGCATTCGTTAGTCAAAAAGACATTACTACAAACTCGTAGTGACCATACCAAGTCCTAAAGGCTATCTTCGGGATGTCACTCTCCCGAACCCTGAGTTGATGGTATCCGAACCAAAGGTCTATCTTCAAAAAGCACTTAGCACCCCAAATCTGGTCAAACAAATCATCAATCCTATGAAGAGGATACCTTTTCTTGATGGTAACTTTGTTAAATTGTCGATAATCAATGCACAGACGAAGAGAACCATCCTTCTTGCGGACAAAGAGAATTGGTGCACCCCATGGGGATTTTCTCGGTCTGATGAAACCCTCATCCAAAAGATCCTTCAACTACTCATTCAACTCCTTTAGCTCAGCAGGATCCGTTCTGTAAGGAGGAATATATATAAGCTGCGTATTGTGAAGAAGGTCAATACAAAAATCAATCTCCCGCTCGGGAGGGATTCCCAGTAAATCATCTGAAAACACCTCTGGATACTCCCACACTATAGAAACTGACTAGATAGTTGGGGTTTCGGACGTAGCATCCTTGACCCTAACTAGATGGTACATGCAACCCTTAGAAATCATCTTTATGGCCTTAATGTAGGAAATGAACTGACCTATAGGCACAACTAAACTACCCTTCCACTCTAGGACTGGCTCACCCAGAAATCTGAACTCTACTGCACGGGTTCTACAATTGACTTAGGCATAAAATGCATATAACCAATCCACGCAGAGGATAAAACCAAAATCGGTCATGGCTAACTCTACTAAATCTGCTGATATGATTTTCTGAAGTACTGTGACAGGGCAATTTATATTACCCATCTAGCTATAACTGAATCACCGACTGGAGTAGAGACTGAGAAGGGTTCTGATAAGATTTTGGGACTAACTCCGAAACTACTAGCAACATAGGGAATCACAAAATACAAAGTAACCCCTAGATCTAACAATGCATATACATCAAGGTGGAATACTTGTAGCATACCAGTCACCACATTGGGCAAAATTTTCAGCTCCTATCGTGACGGGAGTGCATAGAACCTGCTTTGGCACTGGCTGCCAGCTGAGCTAGTCGAAGCACCCTGTCGGAAGGGATGTGCTACGTGAGAAGCTAAACTAGCAGCTGGGATATGGGCTCCACCATCACCTTATCTGGTTGAACGACAATCCTGAGTCTGTGTCTGGGTTTGACTCACCCGAAACAAGCATCTAATCCAACTAAACATCTCCTTGGGTGATTCTTGCCACACTTCATACAATCTGTGAAAGTGCAATCTCCCACAATGCTCCCCTAGTCCCTCGATCCTGACGCTTTACCTCTTTGATCACGTCTCAGTCTGGACGGGAAAGTGGTTGATAATGGTGCTGGGGTTGAAGACCTTTGCTGTAACTGAGGGTGGTGACCGCCACCGGATCTCTGTTGAGTGAACCCAACACTGTCTGTCCTAGCCCTTTTGGTCTATCTCTCTCAGATGCACCATCTCCATCTGCTGGGAGTGCAAAACCATTCAGAGAAAATCAATATCCTGATGAAGCATGGCGATCCTACAATCCTTGTCTAGATAGTCCACCACTCCATGTACAAACCTACTCACTCGAGCTCTCTAATCAACCACTAGCTCAGTTCATACTTAGACAAACTAGTGAACTCCAAAGCATACTCCTGGACTATCATGATACCTTGCTTCAGGTTCATAAATTCCGTTGCTTTAATTTCCCTCATCTCATGAGGGAAGAAACGATCCAGAAATGCGGCATGAAACTCCTCACAACAAATAGGGCCTGCTCCAACTGCCCTGCCATCCTTCCATTACTTGGACAAGATGTGCACAACCCCTTTCAACTGGTACGAGGCTAGAACTCTCCGTTCACCCCCATGATCTGGGTGATCTTCAAAACCTCATCAATGAACTCGTGTTGATCCTCGTCCACCTTGATCCAAGAAACACCAGAGGGCTCATCCTCAGAAAATCTCTGACTCTTGCTGCCGTCGCGTTCCCGTCCTGTCACGACCCAAACGTACACCCGAATCATAGACATGAGACAAGGAGCCCCGAGAGACCCTAAGTCGACCCATGTAATGAGAATACATCTAACTCTATCACATGAGCAGAAGACTTAACACAGAGAATGTAATCATAACATAGAATAAGGGAAAATCAGTACAAGACTTATACAAAATGGCGGAATACATCTTGTAGTCTGATAAGCCTCTAAACATGAAAGGTGGATTGATGGGACAACTCCCCTACTAATTCAACATCTAGAAATGAAAGGAATAACATAGAGTATGAAAATATGGCCCTCGAAACATGAGGACTCACCAAGAGCGCTGAGAGAAAATCTGAAACTATCTACGTGTGAGGATGAGCCTGAGAACTGGGACCTGTATCATGAGACGATATAGCATAGAAAGTATGCTGTCAGTACGTAGAATGTACTGAGTATGCAAGGTAAGTAAAACAGACATTTAAAACATATATAAAGTTCATAAAAGATCATAATAGTAGGAAACCATGCTCGTATCATAAATCGTTATAACATACCATACAGCTCAAGGTTTTCAAAACATTCATAGAATAAACATAATCATAATCATAATAGAAGAGCTTTGCCTAACATAACTTGAGCCAACATAGAATCATGAGGAACAGTGGGAGATTCTCTTAACCAACATACCCCATATGAGCACACATGAAGCTCGACTTATAACCCTAGTCGGGAGGGTGTTCATACCCTCCCAAGGGTAGGAACCATAAAGGCATGATCACACATGAAAAGGGCCATTTGGGCTAGGGACAGACATAAAAGGGATCCCAACATACCTACGGTGGCACGTAGTTCATGAGATCCTGGGCTTAACCCGATCCCCGAACCTACTCGGTGTTCAATACTACTCCCAAAACATATGTAGTGCTCATAGTATAATATGCATGAGTTCATGTGCTACTTATATCATGATAATCATACACATGCTTGAACATACGTGAACTAACATGACTTGAGGCCGGTGAGTCAGCCAAAAACATAATTCATGATTGATAAAATTCATACATACTTGTAGATCATGCATATAGCTTGAAATTCGTAAGTTTATAATAGGTAGCCTAATAAATTCATATATAAATTCGTAATTCATGTTCGGCTTATCAAAAACACCAATGGATCAATGGATCACAAATCGATTCATCATGGGGCATGCATAATCAAGCTTAAAACTTCAGAAATCCAAAATCAACAATATTATAATCAATTTAAATCCCAAAAGATGATCAAAATAAGTAGATTATGATAAGGTTTCGTAATCGCAAGACCCATAATTAAATCATATAATTTTATACAAATCAAATACAAAACCCCATGAGTTTTTTGTGACGATTTATATGTAAAATCATTGAGTAGGAGCATGGATGTGGAAGGATCCACCCATTGATGACCTTACATACCTGGAAACACTTGATTCTTAATCTCCCTTGAAAGCCCAAGATGGGATTTAGAGGAATTGGGGAAGAATACCTTGAATCACCTTCTATTCTCTTCCCTAAACTCTTGCATGCATGAATGAGGCTTAACATGGACTAATCCCTCTAAGAAGTCCCTATTCAGACCTTAAAATGACATAGTTTAGGCCTTAAAAATTTAGAAATTATGAAAACACCCTTACTAAAAATGCAGAAAAATAATTGTCAGGGGTCCCAACGAGTGACCTGATGACTCGTTGCTAGGGATCACGAATCGTGGCCTTGAGTCATCGGATACACTGCCAGAATTCACCTTAGGGACCCCACGAAGGACACCACGAATTGTGGTGGGTGACCACGACTCGTGGTCACCATCCATGGTCCCTACCGCCTTAGCTCCCTAGCCATGCATTCCCTTCTCGCCACGGGTGACCTCAAGAGTCGTGAGGTCTGACCACGACTCGTGGTCACCCCCGTGGACTTCCCAAAAACTCTACCAAGCCCAGTCTGACCACGGGTCACTTCATGACTCCTGGTCCTACCTAACAAGCCACCTCACGGACTGTCCTGTGACCTAGTGCGAATTTTTAGGTTTTCTCCGTTTTGACTCCAGGTCTTATCATTGGGTTCCCGAGGTATAACAATATCTCCCCCTTGGGAACATTCATCCTCAAATGTTAGAAACATGCAGAAAACTTGGAAACAAGCAATCATCATATGCAATCACTGATCATTTAAGCTGAAAACTAACTGAATGACTACCTCCGAAAAGAACTACATAGCTGAACTGGATTCAGACACCACATACATATACCATATCATTAAAAAAACTCATATGCATGAACTAAACATGAAAACCAATTAGAGAATTTGGGCAAATCTAATACCTCAAACTAAAACTGAGCCGGTAGAGAACAGGTGTGGGTATCTAGCCATCATATCCATTTCAGCTTCCCACGTAGCTCCTTCAACATGCTGACTTCTCCATAATACTTTAAATGAAGCTACTTCTTTGTTCCTTAGCTTATGGATTTGACGATCCAATATTTCCACGGGTACTTATTCATAATTGAGGTTATCCTTTACACCAATGCTGTCCACCGGGACTACTAAAGCTGGATCACCCAAATACTTTTTCAAAAGTGACACATGAAACACATGAGGAACTGAAGATAACTCCAAGGGCAAGTCCAACTGAAATGCCACCTTACCAACTCTCCTCAAAACCCGGTAGGGACCAACATAGCTGGGACTGAGTTTCCCTTTCTTTCCGAATCGCATGACTCCATTCATGGGAGATACCCTTACAAATACCCAATTATCCACCTCAAACTCCAAATCTCTCCTCCTCACATTGGCATATGATTTCTGATGACTCTGAGCTGTTTTCAATTGGTCCCTTATCAACTGAACCTTTGATATCACCTCCTGAACCGAATCTGGCCCTATGATAGCTGCCTCACCAACATCAAACCATTCGATCGGAGATCTACACCTCCACCCAGAGAGCCTCGAACGGTTCCATCTAGATACTAGAGTGATAGTTGTTATTATAAGAAAACTCGATTAAGGGAAAATGATCATCCCAACTTCCTTTAAAATCCATAACACATGTCCTCAACATGTCCTCAAGAGTCTGGATTGTCCGTTCCACCTGGCCATCCATTTGCAGATGAAAGGTAGTGCTGAGCTTAACTTGAGTCCCAAGCCCCTTTTGGAAAGACCGTAAAAACTGAGTACCTCGGTCTGAGATAATAGAAAAAGGAACTCCATGAAGTCGAACCAACTCCCAAATGTACAACTTGGCATATAATCCGCTGAATCCATGGTCTTAACCGATAGAAAGTGTGCAGCCTTGGTCAACCTGTCGAGCACCACCCAAAGGGAATCATACTGTCAGCGAGTACGAGGTAGGTCGGTAATGAAGTCCATGTTAATATCTTCCCACTTCCAAGTAGGAATGTTAATATCCTGCAATATGCCTCCCGACCTTTGATGCTCAACTTTCACTTGCTGATAGTTCGGGATTTTGGCTACAAATTCTGCAATATCCTTCTTCATGTCATTCCACCAATATATTTCTCGCAAGTCATGATACATCTTGGTGGTACCCGGATGGATAGAATACCTGGATCCATGTGCCTCATGCAATATCCGGTCCCTTAAGTTATCAACATCTGGAACACATAGACAATCCTGGTACTGCAGTACACCATCTCCCCCTTGGGAGAAAACCTCCACCTTTTGACTCCGAACGGCTTCCTTCAGCTTTACTAAAATCGAGTCCTCATCTTGTCTAGCCTTCACGTTTGTTACCAAGGACGATTTTGATCCATTTTGCACAACAACACCCCATTGGTTGAGTCGACCAACTTGACTCCCAACCTCACAAGTCAATGGACATCCTTCACCAACTCTTTCTTTCCCTCATCCATGTGGGACACACTCTCCATAGAGAGTCTACTAAGTGCGTCTGCTACCACATTAGCCTTATCCGAGTGGTAAAGGACACTCATATCATAATCCTTAAGTAGCTCCAACCACCTCCGTTTCCGAAGATTGAGGTCTTTCTGCGTGAACACATATTGCAAGCTTTGGTGATCTGTGAATACATCCACGTGACCCCAGACAAGTAATGCCGCCATATCTTCAATGCAAATACCACCGCAGCCAATTCAAGATCATGGGTCGAGTAATTCTTTTCATGAACCTTCGACTATCTCGAGGCATATGCTATCACTTTCCCATGCTGCATCAACACACACCCGAGTCCGACTCGCGAAGCATCACAATACACCACAAAACCATCGGTACCCTCAGGTAGGGTCAACACTGATGCTAAAGTGAGTCGGGTCTTCAACTCTTGGAAGCTTTTCTCACAAGCCTCCAACCATTGAACTTCACCTTCTTCGGAATCAACTTATTAAATGGTGTGTCAATAGATGAAAACCCTCCACGAATCTCTGATAGTAACCCGCTAAGCCCAGAAAGCTCCTAATATCTGATGGGTTCACCAGTCTGGGCCAAACCCAATGAAGTATTGTCCTCTCTTGGGCCGAAGCCTATCATGGAATTGTATCTTCGGGTTTTCAACCCAAAAGGCTCCTCGATCTTCTGATAGTCTACTTTTATGCCCTCTCCTGATACCACATGGCCTAGAAATGCCACCGAGTCCAACCAAAACTCACTTTTGCTGAACTTTGCATACAACTGGCGATCCTTGAGGGTCTGAAGCACTATTCTCAAGTGAGCAGCATGCTCCTCCTCGCTCCGAGAGTATATCAGGATGTCATCAATGAACAGAATCACGAACATTTCCAAATATTCCTTGAACACCCTATTCATTAGACCCATAAAAGCTGCAGGGGAATTGGTTAGTCCAAAAGACATAACAACAAATTCGTAGTGACCATACTGAGTCTTGAAAGCGGTTTTCGGGATATCACTCTCCCGAACCCTAAGCTGGTGATACCCGCATCTGATATCAATCTTGGAGAAACCATAGCACCCTGAAGCTGGTCAAACAAATCATCGATCCTGGGTAGAGGATACCTTTGTTGACGGTGACCTTGTTCAACCGTCGATAGTCGATGCACATCCGAAACGAACCATCCTTCTTTCGAACAAACAACACTGGTGCACCCTATGGAGACTTACTCAGCCTAATAAAGCCTTTATCTAACAGGTCCTTCAACTCTTTTAGCTCAGTTGGAGCCATTCTGTAAGGCGGAATAGATATAGGCTGCATGCCATGAAGAAGATCTATACCGAAATCAATCTCCCGCTTGGGAGCGATACCTGGCAAATCATCGTGGAAAACCTTCGGATACTCGCACCCCACTGGAATTGACTGAATAGTTGGGTCTCAGACTCTACATCCTTAACCCTAACTAGGTGGTACATGCAACCCTTAGAGATTATTTTCCTAGCCTTAAGATATGAAATGAACCAACCGGCTGTTACAGTTGAATTACCCTTCCATTCCAAAACTGACTCACCCAGAAATCAGAATTCCATCGCATGGGTCCTATAATTAATCGAATAGTAGCGTGCAAACAACCAATCCATACCTAAAATGATGTCAAAGTCAATCATGGACAATTCTACTTGGTCCGCAAAGGTATCCTTATGCAACACCGTAATGGGTTAACCCCTATACACTCGCCTAGTTACCACTAATTCACCGGCTGGAGTAGATACGAAAAAAGGTTCTGATAGAATTTCAAGACTAACTCCAAAACTACTAGCAATATAAGATGTCACAAAAGACAAAGAATCTCCTGGATCTAAAAAGGAATAAGTATCAATATGGAATACTTGTAACATACCCGTGACCACATCTGGCGAAGCCTCCTGCTCCTGGCGAGGCACTAGGGCATAAAACCTGTTTCGGCGCTGATCACCTGCTGAACTAGTGGAGGCACCCTGCCAAGAGGGTCGTGTGGCTGGAGTGGTAGAACTGGCTTCAGGGCAATCTCTGATCTTGTTTCTGGGTTTTCCACACGTAAAACAAGCATCCGTACCGACCAGGCACCTCCGGGGATGTTTTTTTCCGCATGCATACAAGTTGGGAAAGTGAGCTCCACCTGCATGCCACCATGATCCCTCGAGACTGTAGTCCTACTCCTATGGTCTCCCCTGAACCTGGATGGCGTGTTGGCCAATGATAAAGCTGGAGCAATAGACTTGTGCTGGGACTGCTGACGTGGTCTACCCCCTAACCTGGCCTGAGAAACCCCGTAACTGTCAGTCCTGGCTCTCTTGGTCTCTCTCTACCTCCTATAGACTGACTCCATTTGCTGCGCATGCAATATGATACAGGGAAAAGCAATGTCCCGGTGAAGCACGGAAATCCGACAATCCTTCTCCAAATAATCTGCCACACCATGCACAAATCAGCTCACCTGAGCCCGTTGATCCGCCACCAATTCTGGAACATATTTAGACAACTGGGTGAACTCCAATGCATACTCCTAGATAGATATGCTTCCCTACTTTAGATTCATAAACTCAGCCGCCTTGAGCTCCCTCATCTCCCGAGGGAAGAATCGATCCATGAATGCGGTGTGAAACTCATCCAACTTATCAGGCCTGCACCCGCCGCCCTGGCATCTCTCCATTGCTTAAACCATATATGTGCTACCTCCTTTAGCTGATAGGAGGTCAAGTAAATGCATTCTCCATTGTTCACCCCCATAACCTGGGTGATTTTCAAAATTTCCTCTATAAAATCGTGTGGCTCCTCGTCCACCTTTGACCCAGTGAACTACGGAGGGCTCATCCTCAAGAAACCCCTCACCATAGTTGCCGTTGCATTCCCCATTCTAGGGAAATACGCCACTGTCTGATTCTGGACCTGAGCTGTCATGGCTAGTGCTAGCATCTAAATCGCCGCCCTAAACTCAGCATGAGCAGCTGGCTTTGGTACGTGCTCCTCATGAACGGGAGGAGATGGCTGATGCTCACCATCATGGGCACCCTCATGAACATTACCATTACCGTTTCTCCTGGCATTTACTCAGTGTGGAGACATGATTTTGAAAATGCGAATAGCACGAATTAGAAGAGTAAAGGACGTTCACCGCACGACATAGATCATGAAAGAAGGGAACATTTCCTAAATGTTTAGTAGCCTCTTCGTCATAAGTGTGGCGCGCTTCACACCCATGAAAAAAACTGTACCTAACGTGGCTTTTAGACTCCCTAGGACACTTCAAAAAATATGGCTCTGATACCATGTTTGTCATGACCCAAACGTACAACCGGATCGTAGACACGGGACAAGGAGCCCCAAGAGACCCCAAGTCGACCCATGGCATGAGCATACATCTAACTCAATCACATGAGTGGAAGACTTAACATAGAGAATGTAATCATAACATAGCATAAGGGAAAATCAGTACAAGGCTTATACAAAACAGCGGAATACATCTTGTAGTCTGATAAGCCTCTAGACATGAAAGGCGTATTTATGGGACAACTCCCCCACTAATCCAACATCCAAAAACTGAAAGGAATAACATTAGAGTATAAACATACAACCCTCAAAACATGAGGACACACCAAGAGTGATGATAGCAAATCTGAAACTATCTACGGGTGAGGATGAGCCTAAGAACTGGGACTTGTATCATGAGACGATACAACATAGTAAGTATGCGGCCAGTTCGTGGAATGTACTGAGTATGCATGATAAGTAAAATAGACAGTTAAGACATATATAAAGTTTATAAAAGATCATAAGAGTAGGACAACATGCTTGTATCATAAATCATTATAACATACCATACGCCTCAAGGTTTTCAAAATATTCATAGCATAAACATAGTTATAATTGATCGTGGGTGAAAATAGCATGCCTGAGTGATGCTTTATACCTTAATTTAGTCTTGTTTATCTAATTTATTTTATACATTTTCATGTGATTTTATGTAAATGTGAATATATACTAACCAACATGATTAGTCCTTATTTTTGAAGGTTAATAATGCATTTGAGGAACTAATTCATTATTTGGTGAAGTGGAGGAATGGAATTAAGAGCAAAACGTGAAAGTCAACAAGAAAACATGCAATAACTGGCACCCAGCGCGATAGGGGCCGTGGCACGCTGCCAACGCGGCAACACTTGGCCAAAAATTTCATTTTTTGGCACATTCCAGTGAGGGTACGCGTTACCAACGTGTCACGGAGGTCAAGTAGGGCGTTCAGCTCCGTGACACGTTGTTGTTCCACCACAGGCCAAATTTTGCAATTTTTCAGCATAGTATAAATTGAACCCTTAGCTCCTAAAATTATTTGGTCACGATTTTATTCTGGAAAACTACCTACGAGTGAAGGGAGAAGTGGGAGAACTCATCTAGGGTTTGTTAAATTCCCTTCTCATCTACCAAATTCATGTAAGTATGTTAGTTTAGTAGTAGTTAGTGTAGTTTTACGAACATGAATGGCAAGAACCCTTCCTCTAGGGTTGAAGCCGTGAATTATGATTGTGATTTTATGAAATTGTTTTGGAATTAAGTTATTGATTGTTGTTTTCTTCTTGCATTTTGGATTGTTGGTTGTTTTTATGATTGATCACCATGAAAGCATATTTGTTAGCTTGAGTAATAGCTTGAGAAAGCATTACCTAGGTCAGGACATAAGAATGTGAGGAGCACGTTTGTATCTCGGGAGAGATTTTTGTGTCAGGATAGAAATATACCTAACACCGTGCTTGGTTGAGACACGGTGGTTATGAAAGACCAACTTGGGATGTCACATCACCACTCGAAGAAGTAGTTGTGAGGCTAAGTTGAGTTAAATGGTTAGACGCACGAAAGTCCCTAATCGTTTCCCCATAAACCACAACATAATTGATTGCCCGCGACTAGAAATTAAACTCCTCGCTCACAATGATGCAGTGAGGCTAGATTGTCGTGTTTAGAGGCTTGAAAGACCATAAACATGCAATTCTAATTATGTGAAATAACAATTGATAGTTCCATGCTTAACCCATTGCAAATCGTAGTATCGTATGATTAATTAGTTTTAACTCTATGTTGCTCCTAGAGTAATTTTAGAATACTTCGTTGACCCAAACTTAGACTTAATTAATCTCGATCGAAAATGTCTATAACCAACACTTGAGGTATTTAAGATCACACTAGAAATGGATAGTTAGAGGAATGGGTCCAGTCCCTGTGGGTTCGACAATCCAGCTCTTAAAAAGAGCCACTATATTACTTGCACGACCCGTACACTTGCGGACGCGCGAATCGGGCACGTCAAGTTGCCACAGCCCCTATCGCGCAGGGTGCCAGTTATTGCATGTTTTCTTGTTGACTTTCACGTTTTGCTCTTGATTCCATTCCTCCACTTCACCAAATCATGAATTAGTTCCTCAAATGCATTATTAACCTTCAAAAACAAGGACTAATCATGTTGTTTAGTATATATTCACATTTACATAAAATCACATGAAAATGTATAAAATAACTTAGATAAACAAGACTAAATTAAGGTATAAAGCATCACTCCGGCATGCTATTTTTGCCCACGATCAATAATCATAATAGAAGAGATTTTCTTAACATAACTTGAGCCAAAATACATAATCATAACATGCATGAATCATGAGGAACAGTGGGAGATTCTCTTAACCGACATACCTCATATGAGCACACATGAAGCCCGACTTGTAACCCTATTCGGGAGGGTGTTCGTACCTTGCCAAGGGTAGGAACCATGAAGGGTGAGATTACACATGAAAAGGGCCATTTGGGCCCGGGACAAACATAATAGGGGTCCCAACATACCTACGGTGGCACATAGTTCATGAGATTCGGGGATTAATCTGAGCCCCGAACCTACTCGGTGTTCGATACTACTCCCAAAACATATGTAGTGCTCACAGTATAATATGGATGAGTTCATGGGCTAGTTAAATCATGATAATCATAAACATTCTTGAACATACGTGAACTAGCCATGACTTGAGGCCCGTGAGTCGCCAAAACCATAATTCATGATTGATAAAATTCATACATACTTGTAGATCATGCATATAGCTTGAAATTCATAAGTTCATAATAGGTAGCATAATAAATTAATATATAAATTCATAAGTCATTCTGGACTTATAAAAAGCATCAATGGATCAATGGATCATAAATCGATTCATCATGGGGCATGCATAATCAAGCTTAATTTTTTAGAAATCCAAAATCAGCAATGTTATAATCAATTTAAATCCTAAAAGATGATCAAAATCAGTAGATTATGATAAGGTTCCTAAATCACAAGACCCATAATTAAATCATATAATTTTATACAAATCAAATACAAAACCCCATGAGTTGTTTTTGACGATTTATAAGTAAAATCATTGAGTAGGAGCATGGGTGTGGAAGGATCCACCCATTGATGACCTTACATACCTGGAAACACTTGATTCTTAATCTCCCTTGAAAGCCCAAGATGGGATTTAGAGGAATTGGGGAAGAACACCTTGAATCACCTTCTATTCTCGTCCCTAAACTCTTGCATGCATGAATGAGGCTTAACATGGAATAATCCCCCTAAAAAGACCCTATTTAGACCTTAAAACGACATAGTTTAGGCCTTAAGAATTTAGGAATTACGAAAACACCCTTACTAAAAACGCAGAAAAATAACTGTCAGGGGTCCCAACGAGTGACCTGACGACTCGTTGCTAGGGACCACGACACATGGGCTTGAGTCGTCGGTACACTTCCAGAATTCACCTTAGGGACCCCATGAAGGAAACCACGAATCGTGGTGGGTGACCACGACCATCTGTGGTCCCTACTGCCTAAGCTCCCTGGCCATGCATTCCTTTCTCGCCACGGGTGACCTCACGAGTCGTGAGGTTTGACCGCGACTCATGGTCACCCCGTGGCCTTCCCAGAAACAATGCCAAGACCAGTCTGACCACGAGTCACTTCATGACTTGTGGTCCTACCTAACGAGCCACCTTACAAACCGTCTTGTGACTTGGTGCGAATTTCCAGATTTTCTCCGTTTTGACTCCTGGGTCTGATCATTGGGTTCCAATGTATAACACATTTTGAAGGACATACGCTACCACTTGCTTATTGACCGGGGCGGTCAAGGCCTGAGCTAACATCAGAATTGCTGCCCTGAACTTAGCATGGGCAACCTACTCAAGTATATGCTCTTCATGGGCTGGTGGGGCCTGCTTGGCGCCCATCTTCATTGCAGTTTCCGTTCCCATATGTTCTTTCATTAACTTTGTGAGGCGGTGATCTTGGAAATAATTATGTGCCCAAGTACCCTTTTATATCTTAATTTAGTCATGTTTGTCAATTTAAATTGATTATATTGTCATGTGATTTTGTATATTTATAAGCATAAACTAACCAACATTATTAGTCTTTGTTTTGTAGGTGTAAATGCATAGGAGGGACTAAATAATGATGGTTGAACTGAAGGAATGGAGTTCATATGAAATTGCAAAAGAAGGCAAGTGGACATGCCAAGGAAAGGCTGGCTGCGCCAGGCAGCATACCACGCTAGCCGTGTACCGCGCCCAGCACCGTGCCACGTCCCCAGCTACGGGAGTGGATGGTGTTACAAGGAAGGGCACCCTGCGCGATGACATCGTCCCACGCCAGGCGCCCTGCGCATCCAAGCCATTCCACGGCATGCGAGAGGCGCGATTGCTCCGTGTCACGGAGCAAGATTAGCATGACCAGGTCCGTGCCACGGAGCCAGTTCAACCACAGCCAAAATTTGTAATTTTTCACTGAATATAAATAGGACCCTTAGCTTCTAAAATTGATTATCACGAAATATTTTGGGGAAAGCAAAGAGGAGAAAAGGGAAAAGCGGAGAACTTCACCTAGGGTTCATTATTTTTCATTCTTTTTTAATTACTCTTGTAAGTACATTACTTTAATTATGTTTTTGAGTAAGTGTACGAACATGAGTGGCTAAAACACTTCCTCTAGGTTTGAGGCCACATGATATGGTTGTAAATGCATGAATTCATCTTTGGTTTGAGTTTTTAATTGTCGTCTTGTCTTGCATTCTTAATTATTATTTTTTTGATGCTTGATCACCATGAAAACAAACTCGTTAAGCTTGGGTAAAAGCTCGAAAGAGTAACTCTAGGTTAGAACACAAGAATGTAAGGAGCAAGTTCTTGTCTTTACGATAGGATTCGCAGTTATGATAGAAACTATACCTAATTTGCCTTTCTTGATTAATAAAATGGAATGATAGCTAGACACCGACATAGAATTGTCACATCACCACTTATAGATGTAATTGTGAAGCTAAGTCAAGTTAAATGATTAGTGAAATTCCATAATCAAGGGCATAAACCTCGTAAACAACATCCACATAGTTAAATTGCTCATGAATTAGGACGTCATATCCCCGCTCAATGATGTAGGTGTGAGACTAGTTTGTTGTGTTTAGAGGTTCGAAAGACCATGAACACTGCATTTTGATTCTATGAGACAAAAACTGAAGTTTTCATACTTGAACCATTGTGAATTGTAGCATTGCATGATTATCAGGCCTTAACTCTAGTTGTTTCTTATATTGTTTCCCGATTATCTTGTGACCACCCGAGATTTAATTACAATTATCAAAAATCTCTTAAATAAAAACTTTTGAAGGTTAACCTAACACTTAAACTTGAATATTCACGAAATCAGTCCAATCCCTGTGGCTTCAACATTCGGCTCTTAAAAGGGCCTTCGTATTACTTGTACAACCGTGGGCGCAATCAAGTTTTTGGTGTCATTGCTGGGGACTGGCAGCGTTTAGTGAATTTTTAGTTTTTGTGTGATTTTTATTTTCCTTAAGTGTTGAAAAACTTGGTCTTAGTCCACTATATTGCAGGTAATAGGTTGTCCTTGCAGAACTGGCAAGGAATAGAGAGCTGGTGGATCCTTTGTTGGAACCTGAACGCCAACTACATTTTCTCAGAAGAGACGGTCTAGAGAGAAAGTTGAAAAGGTTACAAGGGCAGTTACAACAACATCCACCAGTTGGGCAAGCAGAGTTGTTGCTTAATCAGATGGCAGCCCGACCAATTCGCGAAGTGGCAATCCCACTAGCGATGAATGTGCCTCTAGTATCCGCAAATCGGAGCCTGGAGGAAACTTTGATCTTAAACAAAACATGGTGAAGCTGTTATATTCTAGTGGCCAGTTCACTAGGATGACTCATGAGGACCCACAACAGCACTTATAGAATTTCCTGGAGATCAGTGACACTTTTGTCCCCACCAGAGTGTCAACTGACTATGTCCGACTCACCCTCTTCCTGTTTTCATTGTTGGGAGAGGCAAAGAGGTGGTTGAAGGCTGAGCCTCTGAATTCCATTACTTCTTGGAACGACCTAGCAAGGAAGTTCCTCATTAGATTCTTCCCTTCAGGCAAGACTGCCAAGCTCAGGAGTGAAATATTAAGCTTCAAGCAAAGGTCGGAGGAGAACCTATATTTGGCTTGGGAGAGATTCAAGTCATTGTTAAGAGACTGCTCCCATCACCAGCAGTCTAATGAGGTGTTAACCCATAATTTTGTAGAGAGTCTAGACCCACATACAAAAATCCTATTAGACTCTGCATTAGGTGGGCAAGCACTGAAGAAGACATATGATGAGTTGTACACTCTCTTAAACAGAATTGCTTAAGCAAACCCAAAGTGGCATAGTGAATCATCAAGAGGGGCAGGAAAGAGAGCAACAGGGATGATAGAAGTGGATAGTGTCAATGCCCTAGCAGCACAGCTAGTATCATTGCAGCACCAGATGATGTCTCAGTTCAGCAAATTGAGTATGAACCAACCGCAAGGATAGGTGAATGCAATTCAGCAGGCTCCTAGATGGTGCAAAATTTGTGGTAATAATGGGCACAATATAGATTCTTATGTCGCCAATCCTGAATTAGTCAACATTGTAGGAACTGTTCAGAGAAATAATTAGACTTATGGGAACACCTACAATAATAATTGGCAGATTCACACAAATTTTTCTTGGGGTGGCAATCAGAGTCAGAGCTACCAGCAGCCTTAGCAGCACCAGTATCAGCAGTAGAACAGGCAAAATAGTGGCCAGTCAAGAAGCAACAACATTAAGGAGATGTTGCAGAATATTATGGCTACTCAGACCCAATTGGCAGAGAATCAGGCACGGATGACATCAGACTTGAAAAATCAGCAGATGGCCACCCAAAATCTAGAGAAGCAGATGGGTTAATTAGAAGTTTCTCGGCACACCATACCTCAGGGAGGGTTGCCCAGTGACACAGATACAAACTCATGATAGGTCAATGCCATCAGTCTGAGGAGTGGCAAGCAATTGGGTAATGCACCATTAAAGGAAAAGATAAATGAGGTGCAGTCAGAGTTGGTTAGACGGGGTTCATCAACCAATAGAGGAAAAACTAAGAGTGTTGTTCAACACAATGCACAATCATTATTGTAGCCAGCACAGAGACCACCACCACCATCCCCGCAAAGGCTCAAGAAGAGCAAGGAGGAAGAATGCCTTAAAAAGTTCTTTGATATTTTCAAAGAACTTCACATCAATTTGCCCTTACTTGATGTTTTGCAGGGAATGCCAAAGTACGCTAAGTACTTGAAAGATATGGTGGCCAACAAAGTAGGTTGGTGGATGTCCAAACAGTGGCACTTACTGAGGAATGCAGCTCAGGGTAATGAGAAAAATGCCAAAAAAGTTCAAAGACCCGGGGTGTTTCACCCTCCCCGTACAAATTGGTGAAGCTGAAGTCATAAGGGCTCTTTGTGACTTAGGGGCAACTGTAAATATAATGCCCCTATCTCTATTTAACACCCTGGGGTTGGGTAAGCCGAGGCACACATGAGTAATGTTGCAGCTAGCAGACAAGTCCACAGTGGCACCAGAGGGAATAATTGAGGACCTTCTCATCAAAGTGGGTAAGTTCATCATATCTGCTGATTTCATCATTCTTAACTTTAAAGTTGATGATAAGGTACCCCTGATCCTTGGATGACCATTCTTGGAAACTGGAGGAGCAATCATAAATGTAAGAGCAGGTACCCTTAAAATGAGGGTCAATGATGAAGAGGAGCTCTTCAGAGTCTACCAGGAGATCAACCCACCCACACACTATAGAGGTCTTTGTAAGATCTGTGCGTTGTCAGATGCTAAGTGTGGGGTGGTAGAGTCCATGGGTCCAATGCTGCCGAATATGATGACATTTCAACCTGAATCTGATGGAGGGCTAAAATTGAAAGAGACGAAGATGGAAGAAAAGAGGGACAGAGTGGAGGTTGTTCCCTCTAAAAACAAAAAGAAGAGAAGATGGTTCTCGAAAGGGAACACTTTTTTGAGGATATCCTTAAAAGGATAGTCCACGTTGTGCCGCGACGTAAAATCAGGCACTGTTTGGGAGGCAACCCAAGAGTATCACAGGTACAATTTCTTTTTAGTTTGTGTTGTATTTTGTTATAGTTCACTTGTGTTGTGTGTTTTGGTTGTTAAGCACAAATTCAAGGGATGTCTGAGTACGCTGGAAAGCAAGAGCTAAGGAGCATAACAAGAAGATGAGTGTGGGGTCGATGACCCACTTGTTCAAAAATGAGGAAAAATATGTTGTTAGCTAGGCCTAGAGGCCTCACTCAGTTATCGAAATATGCTCTGGAATTGGTGGTGGATCAGCGGGCTTGGGTGAGCTATTTTGTGCATGGAGTAGAAGATTACTTGGGTAAGGATTGCCAGATCGCCATGCTTCATCGAGACATTGATTTTTCCCATATTGTATTACATGTGCAATGGAGTCGATCTATAGGAGGTATAGGGAGGAGAAGAGGTATAGGACTGAAAGCTATGGGGTTTCTTAAGCCAGGTTAGGGGTGGACCACGTCAGCAGACCCAACAAAGGTCTATTGCTCCAGCTCCATCATCGGCCAGCACGCCATCTAGGTTCAGGGGAGACCAGAGCAGAAGGGCTACAGGCTCGAGGGATCATGGTAGCATGCAAGTGGAGCACACTTTTATAGTTTGTGTTAAGTGCGGCAAGAATCATCCTGGGAGGTGCCTACTCAGCACGGATGCTAGTTTCCGATGTGGAAAACCCGGACACAGGATCAAAGATTACCCTGCAGCCAGTTCTACCGCTCCAGCAGCACGACCCCCTAAGCAGGGTGCTTTCACTAGTTCAGTAGGTGGTAAGCACCAAAACAGGTTTTATGCCCTAGCGCCTTGCTAGGAGCAGGAGGCTTCACCGGATGTGGTCATGGGTATGTTGCGAGTCTTTCATATGGATGCTTATGCTTTGTTAGATCCGGGAGCTACATTGTCTTTTGTGACACCTTACATTGTGTAACGCCTTACATTCTCTTTTGTGACGCCTTACATTGCTAGTAGCTTTGGAGTTAGTCCTCAAATTTTGTCAGAGTCATTCTCTGTGTCTATTCTGATCGGTGATTCAGTTGTAACGAGGCGAGTATATAGAGGTTTCCCCATTACAGTATTGCATAAGGTCACCTCTATAGACTTAGTAGAATTAGCTATGACTGATTTTGATATTATTCTAGGCATGGATTGGCTGTTTTCATGTTATGCTTCGCTTAATTGTAGATCATCCTGAGTGGTGGAGTTCCATTTTTTGGGTGAACTAGCTTTAGAATGGAGGGGTAATTCAGCGGTACCTATAGGTTGCTTTATCTCTTACTTCAAAGACATGAAAATGATCTCTAAAGGTTGCATGTACCACCTAGTTAGGGTTAAGGATGTAGAGTCTGAGACCCCGAGTATTCAATCAGTTCCAGTGGTGTGTGAGTATCTTGGGGTGTTCCCCGATGATTTGCAGAGTGTTCCTCCGTAAAGGGAAATTGATTTCGGTATTGATCTATTACCCGATACGCAACCTATCTCCATTCCTCCTTACAGGATGGCTCCAGCCGAGTTAAAAGAATAGTTGAAGGACTTGTTGGATAAGGGTTTCATTAGACCGAGGAAGTCTCCATGGGGTGCACCGACTCTGTTTATTCGAAAGAAGGATGGATCCCTTCGGATGTGTATTAATTATCGGTAGCTGAATAAGGTCACTATCAAGAACAGGTACCCCTTGAAAAAGATCGATGATTTATTTGACCAGCTCTATGGTTTCAGGTGTTTCTTGAATATAGATCTAAGGTCTGAGTATCACCAGCTCATAGTTCGGGAGAGTGACATCCTGAAAACCTCGTTGAGGACTCGATATGGTCACTATGAATTTGTTGTTCTATATTTTGGACTAACCAATGCTCCTGCAACTTATATAGACCTGATGAATAGGGTGTTCAAGCAGTATCTGCACATGTTCATTATCATGTTCATGCGGAAAGATCTCAATCTTCGATAAAGGAGGTGGTTAAAGTTATTAAAGGACTATGACATAAGTGTCCTTTACCACCGGGGCAAGGCTAATATGGTGGAAGATGCACTTAGTAGGCTCTCTATGGAGAGTGTGTCCCATGTGGATGAGGGAAAGAAAGAGTTGGTGAAAGATGTCCACCGTCTTGCAAGATTGGGAGTTAGATTGATCGAATCGACCAATGGAGGCGTTATTGTGCAGAATGGGTTAGAATCGTCATTGGTGTTCGATGTCAAATCTAAACAAGATGAGGATACAATTTTGAAGAAGATGAAGGAAGCAGTGCAGAGTCAAAAGGTGGAGGTTTTCTTCCAAGGGGGAGATGGTGTGCTATGACAATAGGGTCGACTATGTGTTCCGGATGTTGATAATTTTAGAGTTCAGATATTACATGAGGCACATGGTACAAGATATTCTATCCATCCGGGATCCACAAAGATGTATCCGAACTTGAGAGAAACCTATTGGTGGGATGGCATGAAGAAGGATATTGCAGAGTTCTAGCTAAATGTACAAACTGTCAGCAAGTGAAAGTCGAGCATCAAAGGCCAGGAAGCGTACTTCAAGGTATTAGAATTCCCACATGGAAGTGGGAAGAGATTAACATGGATTTCAATATAGTCCTACCTCATACTCGACGACACTACGATTCCATTTGGGTAGTGGTAGACAGGTTAACCAAGGCTGCACACTTTCTATCGGTCAAAACCACAGAATTAGCGGATTATTATTCCAAATTGTATATTCGGGAGTTGGTTCGACTTCATGGAGTGCCCTTGTCTATTATTTAAGAACGATATACTCAGTTTACCTCACAGTTCTTGCAGTTTTTTCAGAAGGGACTTGGGACTCAAGTCAAGCTTAGTAGATGGCCAAGCTGAGCGAACAATCCAGACTCTTGAGGATATGTTGAGGGCATGTGTTATGGATTTTAAAGGTATTTGGGATGATCATTTTCCCTTAATCGAGTTTGCTTATAATAACAGTTATCACTCCAATATCCAAATTGCACTGTTCGAGGCCCTCTATGGGCGTAGGTGTAGATCTCCCATCGGATGGTTTGAGGTTGGTGAGGCAGCTATGATAAGGACAGAATCAGTTCATGAAGCTATGGTGAAGGTTTAGTTTATAAGAGACAGGCTGAAAACTGCTCAGAGTCATCAAAAGTCATATGTGGATGTGAGAAGAAGAGATTTGGAGTTTGAGGTTGATGATTGGATATTTCTCAAGGTATTTCCCATGAAGGGAGTCATGCGGTTTTGAGAGAAAGAGAAACTCAGTCCCCGCTATGTTGGCCCTACCAGGTTGCGAGGAAAGTTGGTAAGGTGGCGTATGAGTTAGACTTTCCCTTGGAGTTATCTTTAGTTCATCCTGTGTTTCATGTGTCACATTTGAAAAAGTGTTTGGGTGATCCATCTTTAGTAGTCCCGGTGGATAGAGTTGGTGTAAGAGACAACCTCAATTATGAAGAAGTACCCGTGGAAATATTAGATCGTCAAATCCGTAAGCTAAGGAAAAAAGAAGTAGGCTCAGTTAAAGTATTATGGAGGAATCAGCATGTTGAAGGAGCTATCTGGGAAGCCGAAGCAGATATGATGACTAGATACCCACACCTATTCTCTACCAGCTCAGTTTCAGTTTAAGGTATCAGTTTTTGCCCTGAACCTCTAATCAGTTTTCATGTTAAGTTCATGCGCACAAGTTTGTTTTATGATATGGTAAATGTATGTAATGTCTGAATTTAGTTCAGTTATGTAGTTCTTTTTGGAGGTAGTAAATCCATCAGTTTTTAGCTTAAAGGATTAGTATTTATATATGGTGATAGATTGTTTTTGATTTTTCTGCATGTTTCAACCATTTGAGGATGAATGTTCCTAAGGGGGAGATATTGTTATACCCTAGGAACGCAAGGATCAGACTTGGGACTCAAAATGAAGATAAATGAAAATTCGCACCTGATCTCAGGACGACCTGTGAGGTAGGTCATGGGGAGTGACCACGAGTCATGAGGTGACTCGTGGTCAGCAAGGTTGGCAGGCACAGGTGGAGGAGGCCACAGGCATGAGCACAAGTCGTGGTCAGACCTCACGACTCGTGAGGTCTACCTGTGGGTTGGGGTGTATGGTTGGTCAAGATTTTCTTGCAGTGGGGGTCACAGGTGGTGACCACGAGTCGTGGTGAGCCACAACGATTCATGGGGTCCCTCGTGGGGTCCCCTGAGTAAGTTTGGGCAGTGAGCATGACGGATTCAAACCACGAGTCGTGCCCCCTAGCAATGACTCATGAGGTCCCTCGTGGGGATTGATCTTGGGCAGATTTATATGCCCAAGTGATACTCAAACGTATCATTTTTACCTTGTTTGTTGTGTAATGTGTATATAATATCATGTATTTGGTAATAAAATGCGAATTTATACTAACCAACATGATTAGCATTTGTTTTGCAGGATAATGTGATTTTTAAGAGCTAAAATGCGTGTTGGAACTATGTCGGAGTTGGACTTGGATGCGAGCGTGGAAAAGACCTCGGATGGCATATTTTGCAGTGGCTCCGCGATGGTGCCGTGCCACGCTGCCATCGCGGTAGCACACTGCCTGGGCAGAAATAAAAGTGGCAATTTCCAGTGTGCCTGCGCGTCAGCTCCGTGGCACGGAGACAGGCCTCCGCGATGGCCTCCGTGCCACGTTGAGGCTAATTATCCGGACCATGCAATTTCCAGAGAGGGTCTACGTCCACGCCGTGTCACGGAGGCAGTGCTCCGCGTTGGCCTCCGTGACACGTTGCTTGTTATTCCGGGAAAAATTTCCCACTAGTATAAATAGCACACTTAGGTTATTTTTAAGAGAGGAGTTTTTTTAGTTTTAGTTTTTAGCCTGAGTTCAGAAGTGGGAGCAGGAACGTGGTTTTGTGGCAGTTGAAGAATAGAAAAGATAAGAGTTTTCTTCTCTTCCCTTCTTCTTTCCTTCAATTGTATGCATGATTCACACTCATTCTAGGATGATTAATCCAAGAATGAGTGTCTAATTCCTCTCTTGCTGAGGTTTTGAACTTGTGAAATGAATGTTGGTAATAATTGATATGGTTTCTTCTTCTTCTTGCATGTTGTTCTATTAATTCTTGTGCTTATTACATTCTTGATTGGCCACCATTAATGTATATCTAAAAAGTCCAATTTCACTCGAGAGAGCATGAAATTGGAAAGTTGTGAATTAATAGGGTATTGTTCTTAACTTGATTTGGGAAAATTGGGTTTTGATGTGCTTTCTTGATAGAAATATACTTGAAAGCCATATTAGTCAATTTAGGAACCGGAATTGTAGTGTTAGGTCATAAATTGCATTTGATCACAGACATGTAGACGAATGGTTTATGAAGCTAAAGTGAAATTAAATACGGAAGTTTTAATTTCTAGGCAAACGTTCTTGGCTAGCAATATGAAGAGGAAGATGACCAAATTATCATGATTATCAAGTTCATTACTCGTTCTTAACCTTGGCATGTGCATATCCATTGTCTAAACTTAACGTAAATAGTAGTTATTAATTTTAGTAGATAATTAGTTTAGAAACAAAAGTTACTCAAATCTTGGTTGGATTGTTGTTAACATAGTTAGAAATAGAATAGAGATATAGTAAACTAGGCAGTTTTGCATATCTAGAGCAGCCTCCTTGGATCGATACTTGGCTACTTAGCCACTTTATTACTTGTTTGACCACGTACACTTGCGTGTCGGTGTATAATATATACCGAGCAGCAGAGCGCGAACAAGTTTTTGGCGCCGTTGCCGGGGAGGCTAGGCGATTTGTAAAATTTTGTTTAGTGTAAATTTACTGTATTTGTATTTTTTATTTTCTTAAGTGTTAACAACTTGGTCTTAGCCTGTATTTTGCAGATTTTTATTTCTGTGAACACTGGCAAGGGACAAGGAGCTGGTGGAATCTTACTTAGAGCCAAACGGGAATTGCATAGTCAACGTAGAGAAGCTCTTCGGAAGAAGTTGCAGTTGCTCAAACAGTCTATGATGGAGCAACCCAATCCACCAGTTGTGCGGGAAGTGTTAGTGCCCGAGGAAGTAGCAGCCAGGCCGGTTCGCAAGGTGGCAATCCCACACGCTAATAATGTACATTCCAGCATCCGCAAACCAGAGCCTGGGGGGAGATTTGAGTTAAAGCAAAATATGGTGCAACTTTTGCACACTAGCGGGCAGTTTACCGGTCTCCCTCACGAAGATCCGCAACAACATCTCCAGAAATTTTTGGAGATAAGTGACACTTACATCCCCGCTGGAGTGTCACCTGATTATGTTCGGCTCACCTTATTTCCATTTTCCTTACTTGGTGAAGCCAAGAGGTGGTTAAAAGCTGAACCACCCAACTCTATATCAACGTGGGATGATCTTGCAAAGAAGTTCTTGATCAGATTTTTCCCTTCAGGTAAAACAGCTAAACTTAGAAGTCAGATTCTAAGTTTTAAACAGAGGGAAGGAGAAAATCTTTATCAAGCCTGGGAAAGATTCAAGTCCATGTTGCGGGACTGTCCTCATCATCATCAGTCAAATGAGGTGTTGGTCCACACTTTTATTGAGGGTGTGGAACCCCACACTAAAATTTTGTTAGACTCAGCAGCTGGAGGGCAAGCGCTGGAGAAGACTTATGAGGAGCTGTACACTTTGCTCAACCGAATTTCACAAGGCAATCCGGAATGGAATGCAGATTCTTCAAGAGGTGGAGCAAGGAAAGCAGCGGGAGTGCTTGAAGTGGATGGATTCACAGCTATCGCTGCACAGATAGCTGCTTTGCAAAATCAGTTAAACACTCACTTCAGCAATATGAATTTGAACCAGCCGTCAGCCTCAGTTAATGCAGTCCAACAGATGTGGTGTGAAGTGTGTGGTAGTAGTGAGCATTCAGCTGAATGCTGTGGTGCAAATCCTGATTCTGTCAACTTTGTGGGCAAATGCACAAAGGAATCAACAGCAGTTTGGTGGTGGCTACAACTCGAATCGGAGGAATCATCCAAATTTTTCGTGGGGTAGCAACAATCAACAAGGCCAGGGTTCAGGGCAGGGTATGCACAGAAACCAAGGAGGGCAACAAGGCTATCATAATCGGTTTAGAAATCACAATGCCCCTCCTCCACCACCATCACCGACTATTGAGGAAATGATCAAGACCATGATTGCCAACCAGGCACAATTGCAGGCTGACTATGTCAAACTGGCGGCCGAAGTAAAGAACAATCAATTGGCAACCAAGGCTCTTGAATATCAGTTTGGGCAATTTGCCAGTGCCCAAAATACTAGACCAAGGGGAGGACTACCTAGCGACACGGATCCCAATCCTAAGCAGGTAAATGCAGTGACCACAAGGAGTGGTTTACAATTAAAGGAGGTGGAACCGGAAAGACCGCCTCAGAAGTCAGGAGCAGCAGATGTTGAGGGAGAACAAACCTCAGATACGGGGAAGACCAAAGAAGCTGAACCAACAAGGCCTCGACCCCCGTTCCCTCAACGACTTAAGAAACACAAGGAGGAGGCGTGTTTCCAGAAATTCATGGAGGTACTTAAACAGGTACATGTTAACTTACCTCTTGTTGATGTCTTGCAGGGTGTGCCAAAATATGCAAAGTATATCAAAGACATCGTGGCCAACAAAAGTCGCTTGACCGAGTATGCCACGGTGGCTTTAACGGAGGAATGCACATCCCGTATTCAGAACAGGTTGCCCACTAAACTGAAGGATCCTGGAAGTTTTACTATCCAGCTGACGATTGGGCAAAGTATCCGAGCTCGTGGGTTATGCGACTTGGGGGCAAGTATAAATCTGATGCCATCTTCGGTATTCAGAAAGTTAGGGCTAGGGAGTCCTAGACCTACAACAGTGATCTTGCAGCTAGCAGACAGGTCTTTAGCTAAGTCGGATGGCATTGTGGAGAATGTGCTAGTGCAGGTAGGCTCCCTCATTTTTCCGGTAGATTTCATTGTTCTGGATTTTGAGCCAGATGCAGAAGTCCCATTTATTTTGGGACGACCATTTTTGGCAACCGGAAAGGCATTGATCAATGTAGCTGCGGGTCAACTCACGATGCGAGCACATGACAAGGTTGAGGGGTTCGACGTGTACAAGGCACCTAAGCTTCCGACTGTCTATAAGGAACTCTCGGTGATCAACGTGATTGATCATGGGAATGCAAATGGATTGAGTGATTCCCGCGAGTTACTAGGTAGGCCACCAGACAAGGTTGAGAACTACTGGGGAGATGATCATGATCGGGTCAAATCGTCCATCTCCCTAGTAGAAAATTGAGCGTAAAGGCTGTCGAGCCGCGACGTTAAACCAGGCGCTGCACGGGAGGCAACCCGTGAAAAATATTTTTCTTTCTTTTTCCTTAGTGTAAAGTTTTTCTTTTATTTTATTTTCTCTTCTTTTTCTTGACTAGGTTTAAATGTGCATTTTAATTAGTAATTTTTATTCTTTTAGTAGGGAATCTAGTCATTTAACCAATTTTTGTTTAGTGAGGTGATTTTCAGGTATACCGGAGGAAAAATACGTGGAATCGAGAAAACGAGGCGAGGTATGAAAAATAAAATTTGATAGTGAAACAGAGCACTGGCGCGTTGGCGCCGTGTCACGGAGGCAATGCTCCGCGTTGGCCTCCGTGACACGTTGAAGGCAAATCTGGAATTTTTTAAAATTCCAGTAAGCCAACGCGTTGGCTCCGTGTCACGGAGGAGGGCCTCCGCGTTACCCTCCGTGACACGTTGCCCTTATCCCAGTGCCGGGTCACACCGGGTTTCCGGGTGACCCGCGTGTTTTCTTAATAAAAAACCCCGATTTCGCCCCTATTTTCCCCATTCCCTCTTCCCTCCGCGACCAAACACCCATTCCCCTACCCCCAAGCTCCGTGCCACGTTAAGAGGCAAGGAAAACGTCAAGTCTTTATCGATTCTTCAATTCCAAGGTATGTTTTCATCGTCTATCTCAAACTTTTGGCGATTTTTGTCAATTTTGAGCATGTGAGGTGAGATATATCACCCTAGGTAGAAATTAAACATGACGTGAATTATTTTGCGATTGATTGTGTTCGGATTGTTGTAGTTGACGGGTGAACTAATCGATTGATTGAATAATTCATTGTTGATTGTCGAATTGAGTTCTAGGGCTTGGGGTTGTTGAATTTTAACTTGGGTAACTTGATAGTTTGACGAAATTGATGCCGGGGTGTGTTTATTATTTGAGATAAGTCGTGGTAAATATTGTATAATTGGTGAAAGACGACTAATTCTCGATTTTTAGTGGGACATTGCGTAATATGTGAATTGGTTGAATTGCTTAGATTAGTGTATATAAAATGTTTGTATTGTTGTTTCTATTTGGTTGTTGTTATTGTTGCTAAGTGCCATGGGTGAATAGCTATCGATGGTAGGATTGGGTTAGTTGTATGAAGTCTGAGTAGTTCGCTAGCCGTTATGCTGTCGAATTTTTGTGAACGCACTAAGCAATATGTTTATAGTGATTGTGTTTGGGGTGTAAATAGATCTATCCTTGCTAACATGTTGTAAATATTGTTAAAGACTAAGTGTGGGGTAAATTTTGTTTAACCCGACCTTAGCCAAAACTAACAAGTTTTTAGCTTAACGTTGTGCTTGTCTGTGTAAATTGACAGGTACAATGGCCAGCCGACAAGATAAAGGCAAGGGTGCTTCAACCTCAGGCACCGGCAGAAAGAGAATGAGACTGGGCACTGCTGTCCCAGCTGCACCTGCTATTCCATGCGGTCAACACCGCCGATACGGAACACGATGGGTTACCGATGAAGGGAAGAAGTGGTACGCAAAGCATAAGGAGAACAAGTACTTCCCGGAGGAACATATTGCAAGGGAACCACTTGCACAGGAGTTCCCTCACATCGTACAGAGGATTGAAGTAGCGGGGCTCAGCTTTATTTTTCAGGAGCCCACGGAGTGAAACCTTCACTTGGTCCGGGAATTTTATGCCTACTGGAACCCGGCCATCAGAAGCCACACTATTAAAATCAGAGGGCAGATTGTCACTCTGGAACCCCAGCAGCTAAATGCCATCGTTGGAGCGCGGGACACAGACGCCCACGTTCTCCGCCAGCTCAACATCACCCCACCGTACGCCGACATCAGACGTACGTTGTGTGGGGCTCGATCCACAGCCCGATGGAGTAGACACAAAGAGAGGGGTTACCACCAGACTCTGCCTTATTCGCAGATGAACAGGGAGGCCAGAATCTGGCTAAAAATTGTATGTTCGTGTTTGATCCCGGGAGTACATATGACAGACGTGACCCGGGACCGTGTCTGCCTGGTGTATACCCTTATGAAAGGGCTTGAGATTAATGTGGGGGCGGTTATAATATCCGCCATGAAGAGAGCCAGACTACACCAGGGCCACAAATACGGGTTTGGCGGACTCATCACCACCTTCCTCCAAGGCCTCGACGTTGAGGAAGAAGCCTTGGATTACATTCCGCAGTTGGAGCGGCGGGCCCGTGATGTGACAAAGACCAAGGCCCCCGACACTACACACGGACCTGTGCTGACTCTGGGCGAGCGACATGCTCGTGACGACCAGTATATGGCCCGTATGTTCGGTATGCAGATGCTGCAACTATGGATAGGTGGGAGACCAGCCACCGAGGATGAATTATGGCAGCTGGAGCTGGACTACCCTTTTGGCGAGAACGCCAGAGCTTTATGCAAGGTGGAGCTAGCCTTTGTGGAGCCGACTGACGACGACGTCCCTACTGATGAGGAGACACGTCGTGAGGACTCTGATGTGGAGTCCGATGACGGCGAGGGAGCTGATTCAGATATGGGCGACGAGGCCGCAGCACCGGATGAGGAAGTCGAATATTTCGACTGAGCAGGGAGTTTCACCACCCAAAATTTTGTGCTTTGTATTTTTGTGAACACTGAGGACAGTGTTCGATTTAAGTGTGGGGTGGGGAGTAGTTAGGTGCTGGGTCATAGGCTCTAAATCTGCTGTATATTCTTACTTGACGTTTGTGTATGTCTGTGCTTTCCCCGTTGTTGAGAACTGATTTGTGAATGATGTGTATATATTTGTTTGTGGCTAATGATGTGTGTCTTTAAAAAGTTATGGTTGCCTTTGTAAATATTTTGTAAAATTTGTAAATATTTTTTTTCTCTATCGATATGATCGATATTTTTCAAAATTTTTGCGAACGGATGTTGCACATATCAACATATTTTGTAAATAGTTTTTTCATCGAAATGATCGATGTGTTGCAAAAATTTTGAAGTTTTATTTTTGGGTTTCTCGGAGTTTGTTTTCGGTTCTTTTACCGAGAATAGTCCCATTGAACCGATGTCATAGTTAGTGAACATTCCCTATGATGGATGGATGACAACCGTCTTAAGAGAAATGTAGTCGATAGGAGTAGATGATTTGTTTTTAGTTTCTTTGGTGGATTGCATCAATAAACTGTAGTTGCTTATGGTTGCTAAAATTTTGTTGCGTGTGTAATTGATGATTCGAAATGCGAAAGTGATTCGTTTGAAAGCATGTAATTGTGTAAATATGTTGAGTTACCTAGGCTATAGAATTTGGTTCATTATGATTGAGGCTTAATCTTGAATTCATGTACTTGACTAATTAAAGAGTCTGTGAATGCATCTTGATTCGAGCATGTGCATGAAGTGTGAGTGAGGTTTTGCTATTCCATGTCATTGTGAATTGTCTAGAACTTGCCTGGCGTGTATACAAAGCGAAATGAAGGAGGTGTAGTGTCGGAAAGGATGTAGGCATTTCTTTGTTTTAACCGTTAGTTTCCATTTTTTTCTTGTCAAGTTCTACCTTTTTATATGTTGTACACCCTAGTCAGCCCGTTGAGCCTTTAGCCGATTTCTTTCTTTTGTCCAGAATTGTATGAACTAAGCTTTATTCCTTCTTTTCATTAGCCTTAAAGTCTATAAGAAGCTCTTAAGCGCTTACAAAGAACAAAAAAAAATTGTTTCCCAAAGTGTTAAAGAGTGAAAAGAGTGAAAAGAAAAGAAAAGAAAAGTGAGGAAAGAAAAGATGGTGTTGAAGAGGCACTAGTTGTAATTAAATGAAATTGAGGGTACATGAAAACCTTCCGTTTGGGGTCAAGTGTGCCTGATGAAATGGGCTGTATGAAAGTAAACCAGCATGAATGGGAGAAAAAGAGAAAAGAGAGGAACAATGTCCATGAGTCGATGGGAATGAGTTGAAAAGGCGCTTAAGGATGCTAGCAACTATTATTGGCTAATCCAATATATATATACTAGATCCATAGCCCAGTTACAACCCATTAAAAGTCCTATTTGATCCTACACTGCATTTCTTTATATTAGTGGAGTAATACACTAAGGGAAAGCCTATGGGTCATGACATGATGCATGTTAATTCTTTTGGGAGAGAGAGTGAAATTAATTTCTATATGCCCCTACGTGCATGTTTGTGTGCTGCACGAGCATAAAAGGGGAAGTTTCTCTCGAGTTGTGAGGGGACATGCTTGATGAAAGATTGATTTTCGTGTCAGATTTCTTGATTAGTTGATTTGCATGAGTTTGCCGATATCAAGAATCAATTCTTAAAAGTCTAGGAAGCCTCGATGTATTAAGGTCATTGTCTTGTACGACCAAGCATGTTTTCTTGATGATTTGCAAAAATCGAATAATCCGTATGACCATAACGTAAATGGTTGCACCATAGTGACAAAGGTTGAGATGTGATGTGCATGATTTGTGTATGTGTTGTTCGAAGACGAACAAGGATTTAAGTGTGGGGTAAGTGATCTTGGGCAGATTTATATGCCCAAGTGATACTCAAACGTATCATTTTTACCTTGTTTGTTGTGCAATGTGTATATAATATCATGTATTTGGTAATAAAATGCGAATTTATACTAACCAACATGATTAGCATTTGTTTTGCAGGATAATGTGATTTTTAAGAGCTAAAATGCGTGTTGGAACTATGTCGGAGTTGGACTTGGATGCGAGCGTGGAAAAGACCTCGGATGGCATATTTTGCAGTGGCTCCGCGATGGTGCCGTGCCACGCTGCCATCGCGGTAGAACACTGCCTGGGCAGAAATAAAAGTGGCAATTTCCAGTGTGCCTGCGCGTCAGCTCCGTGGCACGGAGACAGGCCTCCGCGATGGCCTCCGTGCCATGTTGAGGCTAATTATCCGGACCATGCAATTTCCAGAGAGGGTCTACGTCCACGCCGTGTCACGGAGGCAGTGCTCCGCGTTGGCCTCCGTGACACGTTGCTTGTTATTCCGGGAAAAATTTCCCACTAGTATAAATAGCACACTTAGGTTATTTTTAAGAGAGGAGTTTTTTTAGTTTTAATTTTTAGCCTGAGTTTAGAAGTGGGAGCAGGAACGTGGTTTTGTGGCAGTTGAAGAATAGAAAAGATAAGAGTTTTCTTCTCTTCCCTTCTTCTTTCCTTCAATTGTATGCATGATTCACACTCATTCTAGGATGATTAATCCAAGAATGAGTGGCTAATTCCTCTGTTGCTGAGGTTTTGAACTTGTGAAATGAATGTTGGTAATAATTGATATGGTTTCTTCTTCTTCTTGCATGTTGTTCTATTAATTCTTGTGCTTATAACATTCTTGATTGGCCACCATTAATGTATATCTAAAAAGTCCAATTTCACTCGAGAGAGCATGAAATTGGAAAGTTGTGAATTAATAGGGTATTGTTCTTAACTTGATTTGGGAAAATTGGGTTTTGATGTGCTTTCTTGATAGAAATATACTTGAAAGCCGTATTAGTCAATTTAGGAACCGAAATTGTAGTGTTAGGTCATAAATTGCATTTGATCACAGACATGTAGACGAATGGTTTATGAAGCTAAAGTGAAATTAAATACGGAAGTTTTAATTTCTAGGCAAACGTTCTTGGCTAGCAATATGAAGAGGAAGATGACCAAATTATCATGATTATCAAGTTCATTACTCGTTCTTAACCTTGGCATGTGCATATCCATTGTCTAAACTCAACGTAAATAGTAGTTATTAATTTTAGTAGATAATTAGTTTAGAAACAAAACTTACTCAAATCTTGGTTGGATTGTTGTTAACATAGTTAGAAATAGAATAGAGATATAGTAAACTAGGCAGTTTTGCATATCTAGAGCAGCCTCCTTGGATCGATACTTGGCTACTTAGCCACTTTATTACTTGTTTGACCACGTACACTTGCGTGTCGGTGTATAATATATACCGAGCAGCAGAGCGCGAACAGGGATTGGCAACCAGGAATTCCTGCGTTTTTAGTAATGGTGTTCTCATAATTCCAAAACTCCTAAGGCCTAAACTATGTGGTTTTAAGGTATGAATAGGGTATTTTAAATGGGATTAGTCCATGTTAAGCCTCATTCATGCATGCAAGAATATAGAGAGGAGTCTAGAAGGTGATTCAAGGTGTTCTTCCCCAATTTCTCTAAATTTCCATCTTGGGCTAGCAAGGGAAGTTAAGAACCAGATAATCCCAAGTATGTCAGGTCATCAATGAGTGAATTCTTCGACACCCATGCTCCTACTCTATGATTTTATTTAAAATTTATCAAAAAATCATGGGGTTTTGTATTTGATTATATAAATTCTAATGATTTAATTATGTGTTTTGTGATTTTGAAATATTATCACAATCTATGGATTTTTATCATCGTTTGAGTTTTAAATTGATTATAATATTGTTGATTTGATTTCTAAGCAATTCAGCTTAATTATGCATGCCCCATGCTGAATCGAATTATAAGTTATTTTCCCATTGATGTTCTTTACGAGCCCAACATGACTTATCTTTTAAATTATGAATTTATTTTTTTACCCATTAAGATTTATGAAATTCAACCTATGTACATGATCTGCAAGTATGTATAAATCTTACTATTCATGAATTATGTTTTTTTGGCCGACCCACGGGTCTCAAGTCATGGCTAGTTCTTATATGTTTCAGCATGTTTATGATTATTATCATTTAACTAGCCCATGAACTCATGTTTGTATTATTATGAGCACTATATATGTTTTGGGAGTAGTATCAAACACCGAGTAGGTTTGGGGCTCAGGTTAAGCCACCGATCTCATGGACTACATGCCACCAAAGGTATGTCGGGACCCTTTCATGTTAGTCCTTGGACCAAATGGCCATTTTCATGGGGATATCACACTTTCATGGTTCTATCCTTGGCAAGCTATGAACACCCTTCCAACTAGGATTACAAGTCGGGCTTTATGTGTGATCATATGGGGTATGTCGGTTAAGAGAATCTCCGACTGTTCCTCGTGATTTATGCATGTTATGATTATGTATGCGGGCTCAAGTCATGTTAAGTAAATCTCTTCTATTATTATTATGATTATGTTATGTTATGAATGTTTTGAAACCCTTGAGCCATATGTTATGTTATTATGATTTACGATAAGAGCATGACGTCCTACTCTTATGATAATTTATGAATTTCATATATGTTTAAATGACCTTTTTACTTACCTTTCATACTTAATACATTCCATGTACTAGCCGCATACTTTCTATGTTGTATCATTTCATGATACAGGTCCCAATTCTCAGGCTCATCCTCACTCGTAGATAGATTCAGATTCTCTCTCAGCGCTCTTGGTGAATCCTCATGTTTTGAGGGTTGTATGTTCATACTCTATGTTGTTCGTTCAGTTTCTGGATGTTGGATTAGTTGGGGAGTTGTCCCATCAATCCCTCTTTCATGTTTAGAGGATTATCAGACTACAAGTTGTATTCCACCTTATTGTATAAGTCTTGTATTGACTTTCCCTTATGCTATGCTATGATTACATTCTTTACGTTAAGACTTCCGCTCATGTGATTGAATTAGATGTGTGCTCATGCCATGGGTCAACTTAGGGTCTCTCGGGGCTCCTTGTCCCGTGTCTACAATTTGGGTGTACATTTGGGTCGTGACAAACTTGGTATCAGAGCCATAGATTTTGAAGTATCCTAGGGTGTCTGATCGCTGCATTAAGTAGAGTCTTTTTCATAGGTGTGAAACGCGCCACACTTATAACGAACAAGCTACTGGACGTTTAAGAAACGTTCCCATTTTTTATGACCTATGTCGTGCGGTGAACATCCTTTACTCTTCTAATTCGTGCTATTTGCATTGCAAAATCATGCCTCCACATTGGGTGAGTGCTAGGAGAAACGGTAATGGTAACGATCATGAGGGTGCCCATGATGATGAGCATCAGCCAGCCCCACCCATTCGTGAGGAGAATGTACAAGAGCCAGCTGCCCACGCCGAGGTTAGGGCAGTGATTCAGATGTTGGCACAGGCCATGACTGCCCAGATCCAGAATCAGATGGTGGCGCACTTCCCTCAGAATGGAAATGCAGCGGCAGCTAGGGTGAGGGATTTCTTGAGGATAAGCCCTCCGGAATTCACGGGGCCAAAGGTGGACGAGGATCCGCATGATTTTATAAAGGATATCTTGAAAATCGCCTAGGTTATGGGGCTGGACAACGGGGAATGCATTGACTTGACCTTCTACCAGCTAAAGGGGGTAGCACATATATGGCGGTGGGTGCAGGCCCGATAGGTTGGGATGAGTTTCACGCTGTATTCCTTGATTGATTCTTCCCTCGGGAGATAAGGGAGCTCAAGGCAGCCGAGTTTGTGAATCTAAAGCAGGGTAACATGTTTGTCAAGGAGTACGCATTGGAATTCACTCGGTTATCAAAATATGACTTAGAGTTTGTGATGGATCAGCGGGCTCGGGTGAGCCATTTTGTGCATGAAGTAGAAGATTACTTGGACAAGAATTAGATCACCATGCTTCATCGGGACATTGATTTTCCTTGTATAGGAGGTAGAAGGAGGCCAAGAGGGCTAGGACCAACAATTATGGGGTTTCTCAGGCTAGGTCAAGGGGTGGACAACATCAACAGACCCAACACAGGTCCATTGCTCCAGATCCGTCATCGGCCAGCACACCATCTAGGTTCAGGGGAGACCAGAGGAGCAGGGCTATAGGCTCGAGGATCATGGTAGCAAGCAAGTGGAATGCACTTTTCCAATTTGTGTGAAATGCGGCAAGAATCATCCCGGGAGGTGCCTGGTCGGCGCAGATGCTAGTTTCGGGTGTGGCAAACCTGGACATAGGATCAGAGATTGCCTTGCGCCAGTTCTACCACTCCAGCAGCATGACCCCCTCAGCAGGGTGCTTCCACTTGTTCCACAGGTGGTAAGAGACAAAAAAAGTTTTATGCCCTAGCGCCTCGCCAGGAGAAGGAGGCTTCGTTGGATGTGGTTACGGGTATGTTGCGAGTATTTCATATTGATGCTTATGCTTTGTTAGATCTGGGAGCTACATTATCTTTTGTGAAGCCTTACATTGCTAGTAGCTTTGGAGTTAGTATTGAAAATTTGTCAGAGCCGTTCTCTATGTCTACTCTGGTCGATGATTCTGTTGAAGTTAGGAGGGTACATAGAGGTTGCCCCATTACATTATTGCATAAGGTCACCTCCACAGACTTAGTAGAATTAACTATGAATGATTTTGATATTATTCTAGGCATGTATTGGCTATTTGCCTGTTATGCTTCGGCTAACAGTAGAACCCGAGCAGTAGAGTTCCGTTTTCTAGGTGAACCAGCTTTAAAATGGAGGGGTAGTTCAGCGGTACTTGTAGGTCGCTTTATCTCTTACCTCAAGGCCAGGAAAATTATCTCTAAGGGTTGCATGTACCACCTAGTTAGGGTTAAGGATGTGGAGTCCGAGACCCCGACTATTCAGTCAGTTCTAGTGGTGTGTGAGTATCTGAAGGTGTTCCCTAATGATTTTCCAGGTGTTCCTCCGGAAAGGAAAATTGATTTCGATATTGATCTATTGCCCAATAAGCAGACTATCTCCGTTCCTCCTTATAGGATGGCTCTAGATGAGCTAAAAGAGTTAAAAGAACAATTGAAGGAATTGTTGGATAAGAGTTTCATTAGACCGAGCAAGTCTCCATAGGGTGCACCAGTTCTCTTTGTTTGAAAGAAGGATGGATTCCTTCGGATGTGTATTGATTATCGACCGCTGAATAAGGTCACTGTCAAGAATAGGTACCCCTTGCCTAGGTCCAGGGTGCCAGGTGTTTCTCGAAGATAGATCTAAGGTCCGGGTATCACCAGCTCAGAGTTCGGGAGAGTGACTTCTGGAAAACCGCTTTCAGTACTCGGTATGGTCAGTACGAATTTGTTGTTAAGTCTTTTGGACTAACCAATGCTCCTGCAGCTTTTATGGACCTGATGAACAGGGTGTTCAAGCAGTATCTGGACATGTTCATAATCGTGTTCACGCAGAAAGATCACAATATTCGGAAAAGGAGGTGGTTAGAGTTATTAAAGGACTATGATATGAATGTCCTTTACCACCTGGGAAAGGCTAATGTGGTGGAAGATGCATTTCATAGGTTCTCTATCAAGAGTGTGTCCCATGTGGATGAGGGAAAGAAAGAGTTGGTGAAGGATGTCATTGGCTTGCAAGATTAGGAGTTAGATTGATCGACTCGACCGATGGCGGCGTTATTGTGCAGAATGGGTTATAATCTTCCTTGGTGGTTGATGTCAAATCTAAGAAAGATGAGGATCCGATTTTGAAGAAGCTAAAGGAAGCAGTGCGGAGTCAAAAGGTGGAGTTTTTCTCCCAAGGGGGAGATTGTGTGCTACGACATCAGGGTCAACTATGTGTCCCGGACGTTGATAATTTGAGAGTTCAGATATTACATGAGGCACATAGTACAAGATATTCTATCCATCCAGGATCCAGGAAGATGTATCGGTACTTGAGAGAAACCTATTGGTGGGATGGTATGAAGAAGGATATTGCAGAGTTTGTAAGCCAAATGTCCAAACTTTCAGCAAGTGAAAGTCGAGCATCAAAGGTCGGGAGGCGTACTTTAGGGTATTAGCATTCCCACATGGAAGTGGGAAGAGATTAACATGGATTTCACTACAGGCCTACCTCGTACTTGACGACCCTATGATTCCATTTGGGTAGTGGTAGACAGGTTAACCAAGGCTGCACACTTTTTACCAGTCAAAACCACGGATTCAGCGGATGATTATGCCAAATTGTATATTCGGGAGTTGGTTCGATTTCATGGAGTGCTCCTGTCTATTATTTCAAACTGAGGTACTCAGTTTACCTCCCAGTTCTAGCGGTCTTTTCAGAAGGGAATTGGGACTCAATTTAGCTCAGCACAGCCTTTCATCCGCGAATAGATGGCCAACCCGAGCGAACAATCCTGACTCTTGAGGATATGTTGAGGGCATGTGTTATGGATCTTAAAGGTAGTTGGGATGATCATTTGCCCTTAATCGAGTTTGCTTATAATAACAGTTATCACTCCAGTATCTAAATGGCACCGTTCGAGGCCCTGTATGGGCAGAGGTGTAGATCTCCCATCGAATGGATTGAGGTTGGTGAGGAAGCAATGATAGGGCCAGACTCAGTTCACGAAGCTATGGTGAAGGTTCAGTTGACAAGAGACAAGATGAAAACTGCTCAGAGTCATCAAAATTCATATGCGAATGTGAGAAGAAGAGATTTGGAGTTTGGGGTTGATGATTGGGTATTTCTCAAGGTATCTCTCATGAAGGGAGTCATGCGGTTTCAAAAAGAAAGGAAAACTCAATCCCCGCTATGTGGGCCCCTACCGGGTTGCGAGGAGAGTTGGTAAAGTGGCGTATGAGTTGGACTTGCCCTCAGAGTTATCTTCAGTTCATCCTGTGTTTCATGTGTCACTTTTAAAAAAGTGTTTGGCTGATCCAAGTTTAGTAGTCTCGGTGGACAGCGTTTGTGTAAGAGACAGCCTCAGTTTTAAGAAGTACCCGTGGAAATATTAGATCATCAAATCCGTAAGCTAAGGAATAAAGAAGTAGCCTTAGTTAAAGTATTATGGAGGAATCAACATGTTGAAGGAGCTATCTGGGAAGCCGAAGCAGATATGATGACTAGATACCCACACCTAGTCTCTACCAGCTCAGTTTCAGTTTGAGGTATCAGTTTTTTCCCTAAACCTCTAATCAGTTTTCATGTTCTGTTCATGCGCACAAGTTTTTTTATGATATGGTAAATGTATGTAATGTCTGAATTCAATTTAGTAATGTAGTTCTTTTCGGAGGTAGTCAATCCGTCAGTTTTCATCTTAAATAATCAGTATTTGTATATGGTGATAGCTTATTTATGAGTTTTCTGCATGTTTCAAACATTCGAGGATGAATGTTCCCAAGGGGGAGATACTGTTATACCCCGGGAACCCAAGGATCAGACTCGGGAGTCAAAACGAAGAAAACTGAAAATTAGCACCAAATCTAAGGACGACCCATGAGGTAGGCTGTGGGGAGTGACCACAAGTCATGAGGTGACTCATTGTCAGCAAGGTTGGCAGGCTCAGGTGGAGGAGGCCACGGGCATGAACACGAGTCGTGGTCAGACCTCACAACTCATGAGGTCACCCATGGGTTGGTGTGTATGGTTGGTCAAGATTTTTGGGTTGTGGGGGTCACGGGTGGTGACCACGAGTTGTGGTTAGCCACCACGATTGGTAGGGTCCCTCAGGGGGTCCCGTGAGTGAGTTTGGGCAGTGAGCATGATGGATTTAGGCCACGAGTCGTGCCCCCTGGCAACGACTCGTTAGGTCCCTCATGGGGACTGGCAACTAGAAATACCTACATTTTTAGTAAGGGTGTTCTCGTAATTTGTAAACTCCTAAGGCCTAAATTATGTCGTTTGAAGGTTTGAATAAGGTCTTTTAAAATGGATTAGTCCATGTTAAGCCTCATTCGTGCATGCAAGAGTATAGAGAGGAGTAGAAGGTGAGTCAAGGTGTTCTTCCCCAATATCTCTAAATTTCCATCTTGGGCTAGCAAGGGAAGTTAAGAACCAGATAATCCCGGGTATGTAAGTTCATCAATGAGTGAATTCTTCCACACCCATGCTCCTACTCTATGATTTTATTTAAAATTTATAAAAAAACTCATGGGGTTTTGTATTTGATTATATAAATTCTAATGATTTAATTATATGTTTTGTGATTTTGAAATATTATCATAATCTATGGATTTTGATCATCTTTTGAGTTTTAAATTGATTATAATATTGTTGATTTGATTTCTAAGCAATTAAGCTTAATTATGCATGCCCTATGATGAATCGAATTATGAGCTATTTTCCCATTGATGTTCTTTACGAGCCCAACATGAATTATATTTTAAATTATGAATTTATTTCTTTACCCATTAAGATTTTATGAAATCCAAGCTATATACATGATCTTCATGTATGTATGAATCTTACTATTCATGAATTATGTGTTTTTGGCCTACCCACGGGCCTCAAGTCATGGCTTGTTCTTATATGTTCAAGCATATTTACAATTATAATGATTTAACTAGTCTATTAACTCATGTATGTATTATTATGAGCATTATATATGTTTTGGGAGTAGTATGAAACATCGAGTAGGTTTGGGGCTCAGGTTAAGCTTCGGATCTCATGAACTACGTGCCACCATATGTATGTCGGGACCCTTTCATGTTAGTCCCTGGCCCAAATGGCCATTTTCATGGTGATATCGCACTTTCATGGTTCTATCCTTGGCAAGGTACGAACACCCTTCCAACTAGGGTTACAAGTCGAGCTTCATGTGTGCTCATATGGGGTATGTCGGTTAAGAGAATCACCCACTGTTCCTCATGATTTATGCATGTTATGATTATGTATGTGGGCTCAAGTCATGTTAAGTAAATCTCTTCTATTATGATTGTGATTATGTTATGTTATGAATGTTTTGAATCCCTTGATCCATATGATATGTTATTATGATTTACGATACGAGCATGACGTCCTACTCTTATGATCATTTATGAATTTCATATATGTTTAAATGACTGTTTTACTTACCTTGCATACTTAGTACATTCCATGTACAGGCCACATACTTTCTATGTTGTATCGTTTCATGATACAGGTCCCAGTTCTCAGGCTCATCCTCACCCGTAGATACTTTCAGATTCGCCCTCAGCGCTCTTGGTGAGTCCTTATGTTTCGAGGGCTGTATGTTCATACTCTATGTTGTTCTTTCAGTTTCTAGATGTTGGATTAGTTGGGGAGTTGTCCCATCAATCCTCCTTTCATGTTTAGAGGCTTATCAGACTACAAGTTGTATTCCACCGTATTGTATAAGTCTTGTACTGACTTTCCCTTATGTTATGTTATGATTACATTCTTTACTTTAATACTTGCGCTCATGTGATTGAATTAGATGTAAGCTCATGCCATGGAATGACTTAGGGTCTCTCGGGGCTCCTTGTCTCGTGTCTATGATTCGGGTGTACGTTTGGGTCATGATAGATGACGACCGTCTTGAGGGAAAATTAGTCAATAGATTTTTATTTTGTTTAACCCTTAGTTTATTGATGGCTTGATGTTCTTGTTATGTGTTGTACACAATTGTGAGATGCAAGTAATGTAAATTCTGAAGCATGTTTAGCAATTATATAACTCTGTTTGAGACACCTAGGCTCTTGAATATGACTCTATGTTCTTAAAGCTTAAATATGAATTCTTGTGATTAGCTGAGTTAAGAGTCTACTGAATTGGTCTTGAATTGAGCATGTATTGTGAGTGTAAGGCTTTTTGAATATTCCATGCTATTGTGAAGTGTCTAGAACTTGCCTGGTGTGTATACAAAACGAAATGAGAAGAGATGATTTAGTCATTTCTTTGAATGAACCCAATTTTTATCCATTGCTTTACCTACATTTAATATATGATCCTAGTTAGCCCCATTGAGCCTTTAGCCTATTCTTTGCTAGCCACAAAATGAGATTAATCTTTTCTTTTCATTAGCCTTGAATTTGATCTAAAACTCCTAAGCGCTTAGTGAAAATGCAAAAGAAGTTAAGGAGTGAGGAGTTGGAAGAAGAAGGAAAAGAGTAGTTGTGTGAGTTGAAGAAAAGACTAGAGGTGCACTTGTTTAAAAATGAATAAGAGTTAGTAGGGAGTAAAAGAATAAAAGAGCGAAAAAATTGCTTAAGTACTCCTTACTAATAGCTTAAGTGTGCCTAATGAAATGGGGAAACAAAGAGGAAAAAGGGAGTTGAAAAGCATAAAGGTGAAGTAAAGGGATAGATATTCGTAATTAAAGTGTGATGTATTAAAAGCGCTTAGGAAAGATAGTCACTATTACTGGCCAAAATAGTACCTACCCGTCCCTTAGCTTATATTACAACCTACTAAGTCCTACTTTATCTTACTTTCAAACATTCCTAAATTAGTGTTGCAAAACACTGAAGGCTAGCCTATGGGTTAATACATATTGCATGTGAATTCTTTGGGAGATTGAGCTTACTTCTTATTCATATACCCATACCTGTTATAATTTGAAAACTTATGAATGAAAAATTGGGTAACTCTCTTGTTGTGAGGGCACATGTTTGATGAAGGATAAAATTCATGTCGGATGTCTTACTTAGTTGATTTGCATGAATTGGCTGGGTTTAAGAGTAGATTATTGAGGCTAGGAAGTTTTAACTTAGGTAGATGGGTATTTAATGGTGAGATATTGCATGCTCTATTTTAAAATTTCTATCTAAAACAATCAGTGTAGCCGTAGCTTGAATTATCTTGTATTGATTAGCTATGTTTAAGTTCTTCATGTGCATGAGATGTAATAAGTTGTTCAAGGACGAACAAGGCTTTAAGTGTGGGGTAGTGGTCTTGGGCATAATTATGTGCCCAAGTATTATTTTATATCTTAATTTAGTCATGTTTGTCAATTTAAATTGATTATATTCTCATGTTATTTATTCTCATGTGATTTTGTATATTTATAAGCATAAGCTAACCAACATGATTAGTATTTGTTTTGTAGGTGTAAAACGCATAGGAGGGACTAAACAATGATGGTTGAAGTGAAGGAACGGAGTTCAGATCAAATTGCAAAAGAACGCAAGTGGACATGCCAAGGCAAGGCTAGCCGCGCCAGGTAGCGTACCACGGTAGGGGTGTGCCGCGCCTAGCGCTATGCCACTCCCCAAGCTGCGCCCGTAGATGGTGTCACAAGACAGGCGCCCTGTGCAATGGCAATGTGCCACGCCAGGTGTCCTGCGCGTCCAAGCTGTGCCACGACATACGAGAGGCGTGATGGCCTCCGTGCCACATTGGTTGCTCAACGCCCATGACAATGCCAAAGTCGAAAATTCCAGTGAGCAGGTGCGATTGCTCCGTGTCAGGGAGCAAGATTGGTGCGACCAGGTCCGTGCCACAGAGCTAGTTCAACCACGACTGAAATTTGTAATTTTTCATTTAATATAAATAGGACCCTTAGCTTCTAAAATTCATTATCACGAAATATTTTGGGGAAAGCAGAGAGGAGCGAAGGGAGAAGCGAAGAACTTCACCTAGGGTTCATTATTTTTCATTCTCTTTTAATTACTCTTGTAAGTACATTACTTTAATTATGTTTTTGAGTAAGTGTTAGAACATGAGTGGCTAAAACCCTTCCTCTAGGGTTGAGGCCACATGATATGATTGTCAATGCATGAATTCATCTTTGGTTTGAGTTTTTAGTTGTTGTTTTGTCTTGCATTCTTAATTATTATTGTTTTGATGCTTGATCACCATGAAAACAAACTCGTTAAGCTTAGGTAAAATCTCGAAAGAGTCACCCTATGTTAGAGCACAAGAATGTAAGGAGAATGTTCTTGTCTTTATGATAGGATTCGGGGTTAGGATAGAAACTATACCTAATTTTCCTTGCTCGGTTAATAAAACGGGAGGATAGCTAGACACCGACTTAGAATTGTCACATCACTGCTCATAGAAATAGTTGTGAAGCTAAGTCAGGTTAAATGATTAGATGTATGAAAGTCTATAATCAAGGGAATAAACCCTGTAAACCACATCCACATAGTTAAATTGCTCATGAATTAGGACGTCATATCTCCGCTCAATGATGTAGGTGTGAGACTAGTTTGTTGTGTTTAGAGGCTCGAAAGACCATGAAAACTGCATTTTGACTCTGTGAGATAACAACTGAAGTTTTCATACTTGAACCATTGTGCATTGTAGCATTGCATGATTGTCAGGCCTTAACTCTAGTTGCTTTTTGTATTGTTTCCCGATTATCTTGTGATCACCCTAGATTTAATTAAAATTATAAAAAATCTCTTAAATCAACACTTGTGAAGGTTAACTTAACACTTGAACTTGAATATTCGCTAAATCAGTCCAGTCCCTATGGGTTCGACATCCGGCTCTTAAAAGGGTCACTGTATTACTTGTACGACTGCGTACGCTTGCGCGTGCGCTGGGGCGCAATCAAGAGGCATGTTTATGTAAGTGCGTATAGCACGAGTTATAAGGATAGAAAGACATTTGATCGCACATCATAGATCATGAAAGAAGGGAACATTTCTTAAATGTCTCGTAGCCTCTTCGTCATAAGTGTAATGCATCTTTCAAACACCCTAAGACACTTCAAAACCTAATACTCTGATACCAAGTATGTCATGACCCGAACATAGGCCCGGATCTAAGACATGAGACAAGAAACCCCGAGAGGCTCCAAGTCGAACCTTGGCATGAACATAACATCTAACTCAACATAATAAAATGGAAGATCAACATAATCAACATGGTGGAGTCTGCATATATATATATATTTATATTTATATTTATATTTTATATTTATGTCAAGCTAATACTGAATCAACAATGACAACCATGATTTCTACATAAAGTTTGAAAAGCCTCTAACATAGCTGATGAGCTAATGAGACAACACCCCCAACTAGCTTGACAAAGTTTGAAACTGAAAGGAACATCATAAACTATAAATGACTAAACGTCCTTGAAGGATGAGGACTCACCAACACCGGCTGGATAGGTCAGAGAAGGAGGCAGGGCTACTGACGCGACTGAGACTGATCCCTCGGACCTGTATCATGAAATGATACATCATAAAGTATGCAGTTAGTACTTGGAATGTACTGAGTATGCAAGGTAAGTAAGAAACGGACAGTTAAAATACATAAAATTTAATAAGAGTAGGACAACATGATCATAACATAGATATCATAATGTAACATAAGGGCTCAAGGTTTTCAAAACATTCATAAATCAGTAATAATTATAATCATAGGAGAAAAGCTTCATTAAACATGACTTGAGCCAAAGTAACATAAACATAACCATGCATAAATCATGAGGAACATTGGGAGATTCTTATAACTGACATACCCCATATGAGCACACATGGAGCCCGACCTGTAAACCCCTAGTCGGGAGGGTGTTCGTACCTTGCCAAGGGTAGAACCATGAAAATAGGCTTGATATCACTCATGAAAGGCCCATACGGGCATAATAGAACAGTCCCAAGTGAGGTCCCATCATGGAAAAGTTGGCACGTAGTTTTGAGACTCGTGTTATGCTTGAACCCCGAATCTACTCGGTGTTAAATACTACTCCCAAAACATATTTAGTACTTATATCATAGTAGAAAAAACATACATGAGATTCATTGGGCTAGTTTAAATCATAATAATCATAAGCATACTTGAAATATATGAACTAGCCATGCAATAAGGCCCATGAGTCAGCCATAATATTAAGCCCATAAATCATGAAATTCATGCATATATGTAAATCATATATATACTTGATATTTCATAAATCCATGATAAGTACTTGAGAGAATTCATATCATAAAGCATAAATCATAATTGGGCTAATTTAGATCAAGATCATAATGAAACCATAACTTGACTTTTCATAAAAATATACATAATTGGGAATAATTATATTTAAATTCAAATCTATAAATTTATATTCAAAATAGTTATAAAATTTTCCCATAGATCATAAAACATGATTTAAAACATGAAAGAAATTGACCCATATATATATCATAGAGAATTTGACAAGAATTGGAATAAATCCCATAGATCATGAAACTTGAATTTAGAATTGAAATCCATGGAAATTGAGAAGAGTTTTGAGCATGAGAATGAAAGAAACTCTCATTCATAGTCTCATATACCTAGGAAAATTGGATTCACACAATTACTTGAAAACCCAATGGGAATTGGAGAGAATTTGATGAAATCTCTCAAACTTGATCTTAAAGGAAGGCTCTAGATTGCATGCATGGAGTGGGGACGCTTAGAATGAACCTACCCCCCTTAAAACACACTATTCAGAGCTTAAAACGACGTAGTTTAGGACACTAGGGCTTAGGAATGATGAAAATACCCTTAATGAAATTTTTGAAAAAACTACACTACTAGTGATAACGGGCGTCACGACAAACCGTTACTGGCTCCCATGGTCCGTTACAACCCCTTGTTGGTTCACCTGATTACCAGACTCAAACGTGTCACCACGACAGGTTCCACAAGTCATACCCAGTTCCAACAACTCGTGCCAACCATCCATTATCACCACTGTCCCTTTTTCTAGAAACCTTCTAATGGGACCATACCATGATCCATGGCTCGAACAAATGAGTCGTTCCATGACCGTTGCTTCCTCCCTATTAAAGACCAACCTCACACGACTCCCATCCAGCGACTCCTTACAATAACTAACATGTCATTCCGAGACCCGTTACTTCCCAGTTCAATTTTGCAGCTTCTCACTACGAGCACCTTCCACGGGTCATTAGTCCCACCAACGATCCGTACCACGACTCGTTCTGAGGAAATTATCAAATTTGTGCTACTTATCATTTCAAACCCCGAGTCTACTCCTAGAAACTTAAGGGGTATTATGATGCAGCACGGTAAAGTTATATCATATGCTTCCAGGCAACTGAAAGTCCATGAAAAAAACTATCCGACTCACCATCTTGAGTTGGCAGCGGTGGTATTTTCCTTGAATATTTGGAGACACTATTTGTATGGGGTGCATGTAGATGTGTTTATAGACCACAAAAGCATACAGTACGTGTTCATCCAGAAGGATCTAAACCTGTGTCAAAGGAGGTGGTTGGAGCTACTTAAAGACTTTGATATGAGTGTCCTTTACTATCCATGCAAGGCTAATGTGGTAGCAGACACTCTTAGTAGGCTTCCTATGGAGACTGTGTCCCATTTAGATGAGGAGAGAAAAGAGTTAGTGAAGGATGTGTTTGGCTTGCACAGTTGGGAGTTCGTCTTGTGTACTCGACGGATGGAGGTGTTATTGTGCAGAATGGGTCAGAATACTCTTTAGTGTTACACCCCATAGATTTTAAATGAATAAATAACCTAATGGCATGTTGATTAAGGGATTTAGAAAAAAAAGGGGGGGGGGGAGTCAGTTTTCATTTCAATATAACAAAATTTTCTAGCAAACAGGGGGTATAGCCAAAATTAAGGCAAAACCCACAACATTCACATATATTTCCTTCTGATTGCGCTACGAAACGCGGTTTAAACTCCGTTCCGGCTTAGACCCCGAGGTATAAAGCTGCAGAGAGCAATCCTACGGAGTTGGTTTCGTGAAATTTGGCCGGCGAAACGTCGTGCTACCGAGGTAAATAAATAGAATTGCTTTAAATTAGTACCAATGTGTTCCTAGCCTTGTAGTGAGCATTTATCCCTTCTGGACTATTGAGAAATAATGAGTTTTCGACCATTTTTTCTGAAAGGTCGAAGTTTGGGATAAATATATATCAAAAGTGATAATTTCTCCCAGATATTAATGTATTTAGTTCTAATTGACATGTATATGAATGTAGCTGGGAGAAACAACAGAAGTACCGACAGAAATCACATCGGTCAGTCGGGTACTCAGAAATCAGGTATGTAAAGCTATTCTTTCGGCAAGCCAGGAAGTACAGTCTAGAAAATAAATAGAATAAAGGCAGTATAATGAATGAGAAAGATTACAGATAGTATGTATTACATTTGTTGAGACTGTATCCGGTATTAGATGGAACATCTTATGTTATTGAGCTATATCCAGTTATAGATGGCATGTCCTATGTTATTGAGTTATATCCAGATGTAATCAGATCAGTAATCAGATATAGAAATAGCTCCAGATACAAATGTAGCTCCAGAAATAGATATGGCTCTAGAAACTGATATAGCTTCAGATCACAGGTAACAATAATCAGATAAACAGATAAAGGCCAGGTAACAGTTAGCCCAGCAATCAGAAACAGTGTTAAACAGAATATAGCATCAGTTGCTTAATACGGACTGGCCTTAAAATAAAAGAAGAGAATAGGATTAGTATTTTTCATTTGAGCATGCTTGCTGTGTATGTGTTTTGCATGTTGAGACTTGTTATGGCATGTGGGTGTCCCTTAGCATCCCCGTCGCCCATGGGTTATAACTGTTTCAATACCAAATTCAGATACCGCCATCAGCTGGGTGATGCCGTCCACCTAGAGGACGATGATGGCCGACCACCATAATAATATGGTCCAGATTACCCTACTTGCAGGGGCAGTTCAGTTTACTCTGCGCAGAGCCAAATTACCCTATTTACAAGGGCAGACTACTCTGTATGTGCTTGTGGCCGAGGGCAGTTTGAGATACAGATTTTTATAAAATTACCCTGTTGCGTGTTTACACCCAGGGGCAGTTTCAGTCACAAATATAGCAGCAGATTACCCCGTTGAGCGCTTGAGCCCAGAGGAAGGAGTCTTCGGACTCAGACACAGTTCATTGTCAGAGGCCAAGGCCTGAGCTACGTACCCAAGGGGGCTGGTAGGAGGAGCTCACAGTTATCAGATGAGTGGAGTGACTTATTTTTGGTTGGTTTAGACCCGAAAAGGGGTAAATAGATTGTTCTGTTGGTTGACACCTTCCGGCTTATGGGGGTCGGTCAGGTATTGTGTGTATTTATATGTATATCTATATGTGCTATTAGATACTGATAGACAGTAAGATGACACGTCGTCAGGTACGCCCGGTTTAGTTACAGAATAGGTAAACTCTCCCCAGTTATCCTCAGCCAGATAGACTTAGTGTTATTGTTGTTACCCATTTCAGTTATATATTTCAGCTTGCTTTACATGCTCAGTACCTGTGGTACTGACGCCCGTGGGGGCGCTGCATTGCTTGCCTGCAGGTACACATAGACGAGGAGTCGATCCCTCATGATCCAGTTAGCAGAGTTATCAGCTCCTATCCTCTAGAGCTAGACAATTGGAGGTTGTTCCTATTTCCCTTTTGATTACAGTTTGGGTAGGTCGGGGCCCTGTCCCAACCATTCTATTATTACTTCCTAGAGGCTTGCAGTCTGATGTTTCCTGTGGTGGTGGAGCCGGTCGTGTGGGGCCGTGCATGTATATATGTGTTTAGTTATTGATGATGGCCGCGTGGGGCCTTCTTCTGGTTATAGTTAGTGACCTTGTCAGTCACAAATGTGAATAGCAGTTGCTTCAGATTATAGTGTCATCGTTCTGGTTAGCTGTTGTGCATTGCAGGTGGCTATAGGCCTAATCGGCCGAGGGCTGTATTTACAGCCGCTATATAGCCGGTTCGTTTCTTGAAATAGAGCTAGAGTCTAGTAGGGACCAGGTGCCCGTCATACCCCCCAAGGTGAGGTGTGACAAACTTGGTATCAGAGGAGTTTGTGTCCAAGGGTGTCTACAAGCCGTGCTAAGTAGAGTCTTGTCTATGGATGTGTTGTGCACCACATACTATAGGTAGGAAGCTGTGAGGCATAATAGGATGGTTACCCTTCTGTCATACTCAGTCGTGCCATAGGACAGTACAGTATAGGGTTGGTTCTTTTGAAACTTACCACCCTCTTTGTCTACAGATACTATGGCAGATCAGTGGCACCCTGCTACAGGCAGGAGATTAGATACAGCGGTGGGCGAAGGCACCAGTAGGATGCCTCACATACATCCAGATTCAGCCCGGTTTGAGGGCGATATGGAGGTGTCATCTCGACCCTCCCAGTAGTCTCTGCCTCGCCAGACACCATTTGAGGCAGCACCGCCTCCCACAGCTCCTGCACCCACATCATCTGATCAGGAGCTACATAGTGCGGTGGTTATGTTAACCCAGATGCTAGCTACTCAGCGCCAGCCAGTACCACCTGCAGCAGTAGAATCTCTAGGTGGGCCAGGTAGTTCCAGGGTTAGAGAATTCTTGGCATTGGGACCCCCGCAGTTCACTAGGTCAGATCAAGTAGAGGACCCCCAGGATTTCCTAGATCAAATGCAGAGAATTTTTCGGGTTATGCATGTGACCCCTACAGAATCGGTTGAGCTGGCAGTGTTTCGGTTGTGGGACATAGTTGTATTATGGTACGAGAGTTGGGAAAGGTCTCGATGGAGAGATGTTGCCCCTCCGACCTGGTCCAGCTTCTCGGAGGCCTTCCTGGACCACTACTTACCCCGGGAGGTGAGACAGGCCCGGATGGACCAGTTCTTACACTTAGAGTAGGGGGCCAGGAGCGTCCGTGAGTATTCTTTACAGTTCGACTCCTTAGACCGCTATGCTCCAGCATTTGTGGATACCATGTCGTCCAGAGTCCATCTCTTTATTATGGGCCTGAATTCAGATTACATAGAGACGTGCATGACAGCTACTTTGAGAGAGGATATGGACATAGCCAGGTTACAGGCCTTCGCAAAGACAATTAAGGGCCTGAGACAGCGGCAGCGGGGCGATAGGCCGGCGACTTTAGAGTAGCGCCGTAGAAACAGACCCGCTGAGATTCAAGGGGAAATCCCTAGGGGGCCGAGACCACGGTTTTCAGATAGGTCACCCAGTTCTTTACCTCCGGTACAGCAGCAGAGAGGAAGATTTGTTCGCCGGAGTCAGTCAGAGTCCGGTAGTAGTTTACGGACAGTAGCATCACCTCAGCAGCGGAGGGCAGAACAAAGTAGATTTGTAGTACCCCTTGTCCTAAATGCCACCGACCCCATTCTGGAGCCTGCAGGCAAGGCTTCTCAGGGTGCTGTCACTGCGGAAAGGAAGGGCATTTAATAAGAGATTGTCCGGCCAGAGGACAGGGTAGCCGGGATAGTCTGGATAGAGCATCAGCGGGGCCACGAGCTCCAGCAACCTCAGCAGGGCGCAGACCCTCCGGTTCAGCAAATAGGGGCCGAGGTAGATCAGGAGCCTCTGGCTCAGGTGCAGGCCCCAGCCGTACCTATGCATTACTAGGGAGGCAGGATTCAGAGGCATCTCCTGACGTGGTCACAGGTATATTCATTATCTGCTCATACCCTGTTTATGTATTGATTGATCCAGGGTCTACCTTGTCATAAATTACACCATTTGTGGCCCAAAAGTTGGGTATCGAACTAGAATTGCTTCAGCAGCCCTTTTCAGGCTTACACCGGTCGGTGACTCGATTATAGCTAAAAGAGTTTACAGAGGGTGTATGGTAGATGTTGCTGATCGCCAGGCCACAGTAGACTTAATAGAACTTGAGATGGTCAAATTTGATGCCATTATGGGTATGAACTGGTTAGTGTCATGCTATGCCAACTTAGAATGCTGGACCAAGATGGTCCGATTTCACTTTCCGGGGGAAGCAGTGCGAGAGTGGAAAGGGAGCATAGCTATGCCAAATGGTAGGTTTGTTTCCTACCTTCAGGCGAGAAAATTAATAGCAAAGGGATGTATTTACCACCTAGTTAGAGTCCAGGACGTTCGGGTGGAACCTCCGACTCTTCAGTCTGTTCCAGTGGTTAGTGAATTCCCTAACGTATTTCTAGATGAGTTGCCTGGTATCCCTCCCGAAAGGGAGATAGATTTAGCAATTGACTTATTGCCAGGGACTCAACCTATATCCATTCCACCGTATCGCATGGCACCAGCTGAGCTTAGAGAGTTGAAAGAGAAGTTAAAAGATTTTCTTGACAAAGGCTTTATCAGGCCTAGTATTTCCCCGTGGGGTGCGCCAGTTCTGTTTGTAAGAAAGAAAGATGGCTCACTCTGTATGTGTATAGACTACCAGCAGCTAAATAAGGTAACGGTTAAAAACAAATACCCGCTCCCTAGAATAGATGACTTGTTTGACCAGTTGCAGGGGGCCAGATATTTCTCTAAGATAGATCTGACGTCCGGATACCACCAGGTCCGAGTTCGTGAGAGGGACATTCCAAAGACTGCTTTTAGGACCAAATATGGTCACTTTGAATTTCTAGTCATGTCTTTTAGGCTGACGAATGCTCTCGCAGTGTTTATGGACCTGATGAACAGCATATTCAGACCGTATTTGGATCTGTTCGTGATAGTATTTATCAATGATATTCTGGTATATTCTCATTCAGAGACAGATCACCAGAACCATTTACGAACATTACTCCAGATCCTTAGGGACCGTCAGCTGTACGCCAAGTTTTCTAAGTGTGAGTTCTGGCTGAACTCAGTTGCCTTTTTAGGGCATATCGTGTCGGATGCTGGTATACAGGTGGACACAGAAAATAGAGGCGGTCAAGACATGGCCCAGACCTACCACTCCGAACGAGGTCCGCAGTTTCCTAGGTTTAGCAGGGTATTACCGGAGATTTGTTGAAGGATTCTCCATTATAGCAGCACCTCTAACAAAGCTGACACAGAAAGCAGCGAAATTTCAGTGGACGGAGGCATGTGAGCAAAGTTTTCAAGAATTGAAAGACAGATTGACCTCCGCCCCAGTACTAGCATTGCCAGAGGGAATAGATGGGTATGCGGTGTATTTCGATGCTTCAGGCTTTGGACTGGGTTGTGTGCTGATGCAGCATGGAAAGGTAATAGCTTATGCTTCCAGACAGCTGAGGAAGCACGAAAAGAACTATCTGACCCATGACCGGGAACTGGCCACAGTGATCCACGCTTTGAAAATCTGGATGCATTATCTGTATGACATTCATGTAGACATTTTTACAGATCATAAAAGCCTGCAGTATATTTTCACACAAAGGGAGTTAAATCTGCGGCAGCGTCGTTGGTTAGAATTGCTGAAAGATTATCACGTAAATATTCTCTACCACCCAGGGAGAGCTAATGTAGTAGCCGATGCCCTCAGCCGTAAGTCAATAGGGAGTTTAGCGTAATTGCGACCCGAGAAGCGGGAGTTAGCTAAGGAAATTCATCAGCTAGCTGGTTTAGCCATTCGAGTAGTAGAAACAAAAAATAACAGAGCGGTGATTCAGAACTCTGTTGTGTCAAAGTTAGTTACAGAGGTAAAAGAACGGCAGTACGAGGACCCTGACTTAGTCCAGCTCAGAGATAGAGTTCAGAAAGGTAAGGAGCCAGATTTCCAAGTGATTGAGGATGAAGTGCTACGTTGTAACGGCCGCCCATGTGTCCCGAATGTTTCAGGGCTTCGCCAGCAGATCATGCATGAGGTACATTGCGCTCGCTATTCCCTCCATCCAGGAGCAATGAAAATGTACCACGACATCAGAGACATCTACTGATGGCCAGGTATGAAAGCTGAAATAGCTGAATTTGTATCTAGATGTCCTAACTGCCAGCAGGTGAAAGTAGAACACCAAAAATCGGGCGGTCTGACGCAGGATATAGTTGTGCCTTTGTGGAAATGGGAAGCGATAAGTATGGATTTTGTAACAGGGTTACCCCGTACCAGACGCAGAAATGATTCTATTTGGGTAATTGTTGACAAATTAACAAAATCAGCCCATTTCCTGCCGGTACGAACTACATTCTCTGCTGAGGATTATGCTGAACTATATATCAGAGAGATAGTCAGATTTCACAGTGTTCCGGTGTCTATTATCTCAGATAGAGGAGCACAATTTACAGCGAGATTCTGGCAGTCTTTTCAGAGTGGCCTGGGGACACAGATTAACTTAAGTACAGCCTTTCATCCTCAAACAGATGGGCAAGCAGAACAAACTATCTAGACGCTCGAAGATATGCTACGAGCGTGTGTACTAGATTTTGGGGGTAGCTGGGATGAGCATCTGTCGTTAATTGAATTTGCGTATAATAACAGTTATCATTCAGCTATCCAGATGGCGCCCTTTGCAGCATTATACGGACGGAAATGTAGATCACCCGTTGGCTGGTTTGAAGCGGGGGAGACAACGTTGATTGGGCCGGATATTATTCGTCAATCAGAAGAGACGGTGAAGCTTATCAGAGAATGCCTACTGACTGCTCAGAGCCACCAGAAGTCTTTTGTAGATATGCGGCGCATAAATTTAGAATTTGCAGTGGATGACTGGGTATATTTGAAAGTGTCTCCGATGAAAGGGGTGATGAGATTTGGCAAGAAAGGCAAGCTTAGCCCGAGGTTCATTGGGCCATATCAAATTCGGCGAAGAATAGGCCGAGTAGCATACGAATTGAACTTGCCCCCAGAATTAGAGTTTGTTCACCCAGTATTCCATGTATCTATGTTGAGGAAGTTTGTAGGAGACCCTTCCACAGTTGTTCCAGTTTAGGATGTCTAGGTCACAGAAGAGTTAGCATATGAAGAGGTTCTAGTAGCTGTCTTAGACAGACAGATTCGTAGATTGAGAACTAAAGATATTACATCTTTCAAGGTATTGTGGCGTAATAGGAACCGAGAAGAAATGACCTGGGAAGCCGAGGAGGACATGAAAGCCAGATATCCCCACTTATTCCAGGCATAGGCAAACAGGAGGTATCTTAGAACTGTTTTTCCTTATGAATGCTTATATTTCATATATGGAAGCAGGCGATTGATTATAGACAATTATATATGAATATTATTATATCGTGTGGAGTACCTATATTGGGCTTTTCTATTTTTCAGGAATTTTGAGATAGTCCATAATACAGGGGAAACTCTGCCAAAATTTTTTAAGGGATAAGTCAGCCAGTTAAGATTTCTATAAGTCAGAATGTCATTCGAGGACGAATGTTCTTAAGGGGGGGAGGATGTTACACCCCGTAGATTTTAAATGAATAAATAACCTAATGGCATGTTGATTAAGGGATTTAGAAAAAAAAAGGGGGGGGGAGTCGGTTTTCATTTCAATATAACAAAATTTTCCAGCAAACAGGGGGTAAAGCCAAAATTAAGGCAAAACCCACAACATTCACATATATTTCCTTCCAATTACGCTACGAAACGCGGTCTAAACTCCGTTCCAGCTTAGATACCGAGGTATAAAGCTGCAGAGAGCAATCCTACGCAGTTGGTTTCGTGAAATTTGGCCAGCGAAACATCGTGCTACCGAGGTAAAGTAAATAGAATTGCTTTAAATTAGTACCAATGTGTTCCTAGCCTTGCAGTGAGCATTTATCCCTTCTGGACTATTGAGAAATAACGAGTTTTTGACCATTTTCCGAAAGGTCGAAGTTTGGGATAAATATATATCAAAAATGATAATTTCTCCCGGATATTAATGTATTTAGTTCTAATTGACATGTATATGAATGTAGTTGGGAGAAACAGTAGAAGTACCAACAGAAATCACATCGGTCAGTCGGGTACTCAGAAACCACGTATGTAAAGCTATTCTTTCTGCAAGCCAGGAAGTACAATCTAGAAAATAAATAGAATAAAAGCAGTATAATGAATTAGCAAGATTACAAATAGTATGTATTACATTTGTTGAGATTGTATCCGGTAATAGATGGCACATCTTATGTTATTGAGCTATATCCAGTTATAGATGGCATGTCCTATGTTATTGAGTTATATCCAGATGTAATCAGATCAGTAATCAGATATAGAAATAGCTCCAGATATAGATGTAGCTCTAGAAATAGATATGGCTCTAGAAACTGATATAGCTTCAGATCACGGGTAACAATAATCAGATAAAAAGATAAAGGCCAGGTAACAGTTAGCCCAGCAATCAAAAATAGTGTAAAACAGAATATAGCATCAGTTGCTTAATACGGACTGGACTTGAAATAAAAAAAGAGAATAGGATTAGTATTTTTCATTTGAGCATGCTTGCTGTGTATATGTTTTGCATGTTGAGACATGTTATGGCATGTGGGTGTCCCTTAGCATCCCCGCCGCCCATGGGTTATAGCTGTGTCGATACCAAATTCAGATACCGCCATCAGCTGGGTGATGCCGTCTGCCTAGAGGACGATGATGGCCGACCACCATAATAATATGGTCCAGATTACCCTGCTTGCAGGGGCAGTTCAGTTTACTCTGCACAGAGGCAGATTACCCTGTTTACAGGGGCAGACTACTCTGTGTGCACTTGTGGCCGGGGGCAGTTTCAGATACAGATTTTTATAAAATTACCCTGTTGCGTGTTTACACCCAGGGGAAGTTTCAGTCACATATATAGCAGCAGATTACCCCATTGAGCGCTTGCGCCCAGAGGCAGGAGTCTTCGGACTCAGACACAGTTCATTGTCAGAGGCCAAGGCCTGAGCTACGTACCCAAGGGGGCCGCTAGGAGGAGCTCACAGTTATCCGATGAGTGGAGTGACTTATTTTTGGTTGGTTTAGACCCGGGTAGGGGTAAATAAATTGTTCTGTTGGTTGGTACCTTCCGGCTTATGGGGGTCGGTCAGGTATTATGTGTATTTATATGTATATCTATATGTGCTATTAGATACTGATAGACAGTAGGATGACACGTCGTCAGGTACGCCCAGTTTAGTTACAGAATAGGTAAACTCTCCCCAGTTATCCTCAGCTAGATAGACTCAGCTACTTCCTGCTTATATTTCATGTTATTGTTGTTACCCATTTCATTTGTATATTTCAGTTTGTTTAACATGCTCAGTACCTGTGGTACTGACGCCCGTGGGGGCACTGCATTGCTTGCCTGCAGGTACACATAAACGAAGAGTCGATCCCTCGTGATCCAGTCAGCAGAGTTATCAGCTCCTATTCTCCGGAGCTAGACAGTCGGAGGTTGTTCCTATTTCCTTTTGGATTACAGTTTGGGTAGGTCGGGGCCCTGTCCCGACCATTCTATTATTACTTCCTAGAGGCTTGTAGTCTGATGTTTCCTGTGGTGGTGGAGCCGGTCGTGTGGGACCGTACATGTATATATGTGTTTAGTTGTTGATGATGGCCGCGTGGGGCCTTTTCTGGTTATAGTTAGTGACCTTGTCGGTCACAAATGTGAATAGCAGTTGCTTCAGATTATAGTGTCATCGTTCTGGTTAGCTGTTGTGCATTGCAGGTGGCTATAGGCCTAATCGACCGGGGGTTGTATTTACAGCCGCTATATAGCCGGTTCGTTTCTTGAAATAGAGCTAGAGTCTAGTAGGCACCAGGTGCCCATCATACCCCCCAAGGTGGGGTGTGACATTTAGTGACCGATGTTAAAGTTAGATAAGATGAGGATCCTATCTTTGTAAAGTTGAAGGAAGTTGTTCAGAATCAGAAGGTGGAGGTCTTCTCCTAAGGGGGAGATGATGTGCTTTGATATCAGGGTCGCTTGTGCGTACTGGATGTTGACGACTTGAGGAAGCGGATGTTGCACGAGGCTCATGGTTCCAGCTATTCTATACATCCAGGTGCCACCAAGATGTACCATGACCCACCAGAATTCTATTGGTGGAATGACATGAAAAAGGACATAGCAGAGTTTGTGGCTAAGTGTTCGAATTGTCAACAAGTGAAGGTTGAGCATCAAAGAGCTGGAGGTGTGCTTCAAGATACTAGTATCCCTACTTGGAAGTGGGAAGTGATTGATATGGACTTCATTACAGGTTTGCCTCGCACTCGGCGACAGTATGACTCTGTTTGGGTTGTTGTAGATAGTTTGACCAAGGTGGCTCATTTTCTACCAGTCAAAACTACTGATTTAGTGGAGGATTATGCTAAGTTGTATATTCGAGATTTAGTTTGGTTGCATGGAGTGCCCTTGTCCATCATATCAGATTGGGGTACTCAGTTTACCTCCCAGTTTTGGAGATCGTTTCAAAAGGGACTTGGTACTCAAATCAACCTTAGCACAACATTTTACCCACTGACAGATGGTCAAGCTGAGCGGACCATTTAGACTCTTGAGGATATGTTGAGAGCATATGTGATTGATTTCAAGGGTAGTTGGGATGATCACTTACCTCTCATCGAATTTGCATATAACAATAGTTACCATTCCAGCATTTAGATGACTCTGTTTGAGTCACTTTACGGACAGAGGTGTAGGTCACCTATTGGTTGATTTGAAATCAGTGAGGCTACATTGATAGGACTGTTCGGGGTGTTATATGGGTATATAACTACACGCAAGTGCACGTGGTCGAACAAGTAGTAAAGTGGCTTTAGTAAGCCAAGTATCGATCCCTCAGGGACTGGGATGAAGTGCAATCTGCTCAAGTGTACTATACTTCAATTCTAAAAATGCAGACAACAGTGTAACCAAGAGTTTGATATTTTGTTTTATAATTTTTATGCTAAAGCTAAAACAACTATCTAATTTGAGTCTGAACTATGAATGAGAGCATGCTGAGGTTAAACGAACTTGTAATGAAATTAATTATCGACATAATTTGGTTAATCTTTTCCTCCAGTTGCTAGCCAAGAACTATTGCCAAGAGATTAAAACTCTCGTATTTAACCTCACTTAAGAATCATGAACCATCCACCTACATTTCTGTGATTAAATGCAATTCATGTTCTAGCCATACAAACCCGGTTCCAAAATTGACTAATACGACTTTCAGGTATATTTCTATCCTGAAAGTAAATCAATTCCTAATTTTCCCAAACCAAGAAAATATCATATCCTATTAATTCACAACTTTCCAATTTCTTGCTCTCTCGAGTGAAACCGGACTTTTTAGATATACATTAACGTAGGCCACACAGTAATGCAGTAAGAACATGAATTAATAGAACAACATGGAAGAAAAGATGAAAAACCACTATGATCAACAATCCATTTCACTACAATTGTTCATAACCTCAGCAAGAAGAGGATTTAGCCACTCATTTGTGGATTAAACATCATTAAATCAGTGTTAAACATACAAGCAATTGAATTAAAGAAGAAGGAAAGAGAGAAAAACCCTGATATTTTCGTCCCCTCAACTGCCTGTAACCCACGTTCTTGCTCCACCAAGTCAGAATATTGAAAAATGAACCTAAGTGTTCTATTTATACTGGTGGGAATTTTTCTTGGAATAACAAGCAACGTGTCACAGAGTGCATCCCGGAGCACTGCCTCCGTGACATGCTACGGACGCGGACCTTCATTGGAACTAGGGGTCCAGGAAATAAAGCCCAACGTGGCACGGCGTGCAACGTGGAGCCAACCCACCGTGCCACGGACCCATCGTGAACCCTCTCTGGAATTTGGGCAAAATTTCCCTATCCAGGCAGAAGGCCTCCGCGATGGCAGCGTGACACGGCTCCATCGCGGAGCCCCTTTATTTCATGCTGTCCAATGTCTTGTCCCTTGCTCGCATCCAAGTCCAACCCCGATATCCTCCAACATGCATTTTAGCTTCCCGAAATTACATTTTACCTGCAAAACAACGCTAATCATGTTGGTTAGTATAAATTCACATTTTATTACCAATTACATGAGAATGTATACACATTGATAGATAAACAAGGCTAAAATGGTACTTTTGAGTATCACTTGGGCATATAAATTTGCCCAAGATCACTTACCCCACACTTAAATCCTTGTTTGTCCTCGAACAACAATTCTACCCTTCATGCAATTTACATCCCAACCTCGCTACTTTGGTTCGACAATTTAGGCTACGGTCATACCGATTATTCAATACAGCAAATCATCAAGAAACATGCATGGTCCTATCAATGCAATGACCTTCAATACATCAAGACCTCCTAGACTTCAAGAATCGACTCTCGATATTGGCAAACTCATGCAAATTAGCTGATCAAGATATCCGACACGAAAATTAATCTCTCATCAAGCATGTTCCCTCACAACACAAGAGAATCTTCCCCTTTTTGCTCATATGACTCACAAAATTTTAAGCAGGGGCATGTAAACACAATTTCGCTCTCTCTCCCAAAAGAATTCACATGCATCATGTCTTGACCCATAAGCTTGCCCTTAGTGTATTACTCCACTAATATAAAGAAGTGCGATGTAAGATCATGTAGGACTTTAACTGGATATAATGGAAGCTACGAAACTAGTAAATATTGGGTTAGCCAATAATAGCCACTAGCATCCTTAAGCGCCTTTTCAACACATCCCATCAACTCATGGACATTGTTTCTTTTTTTTCATCATCCCATTCTTGATGTTTTTCTTTAGTTTGGCCCATCGTATTAAGCACACTTGACACAACAACAAAGATTATTCATGCACCTTCATTATAGTTTATTTATACCAAGTGCACCTTCAACCTTTTCTTTTCTTCAATCACTCTACTTTTCTTTTTCTTTTCACCATTCTCACTCTTTAACACTTTGGGAAAATTATTTTCTCTTCTTAAGCGCTTAAGAGTTTTGTATCGACTTTATGGCTAATGAAAAGAAGGGATTAAGCTCGGTTTACACTTTTTGACAAAAGAAAAAAATAATAGGCTAAAGGCTCAACGGGCTGACTAGGGTATACAATCAAGGTGGGTACGACAAGGAAAAATAGAAACTCTCGGTTAAAACAAAGAAATGCCTACATCCTTTCCTACAATACACCTCCTTCATTTCGTTTCGTACACACACCAGGCAAGTTCTAGACACGTCACAATATCATGGAATAACAACACCTCACTTCACACTTCTTGCACATGCTCAATTCAAGATGTATTCACAGACTCTTCAATCAGCTAACTACAGGAATTCAAACATTAACCCTCAATCACACTAAATCGAACTCTATGGCCTAGGTATCTCAATATATTTACAAAGTTGCATGCTTTCATACGAATCACCTTTGCATTTTAAATATCATGTACAACACGCAACCAGAATTTCGCAACCATACAGTAACTACAGGTTTTGGGATGCAACCCACCAAAGAAAAAAACTAAAAATTAATTGAAAAAAAAACTACTCCTAACGACTACATTTCCCTTAAGATGGTCGTCATCCATCCATCATAGGGAACGGTCACTACTATGACTTCGGTTCAATGGGACCATTCTCAATAAAAGAACCGAAAACAAACGCCGAGAAACCCAAGAAGTGAAAAAATTGTCAAAAATATCGATCATTTCGATAAAAAAATAAAAATATGTACAAAAGATTTTAAAAAAAATATCGATCATTTTGATAGAAAAAGAAATATATACAAAATCAGCTAGCAACATTCAGCAACACACATCAATTTCACATAAATTTACAAATACAGAACAACAACTTAATGTTCGCGGCTGGTTCGGTATGTGTTAAAAACCGACACGCAAGTGTACGTGGTCAAACAAGTAATAAAGTGGCTAAGTAGCCAAGTATCGATCCAAGGAGGCTGCTCTGGATATGCAAAATTTCCTAGTTCACTATATTTCTATTCTATTTCTAACTATGCTAACAACTATCCAATCAAGAATTTAGGGAGTTTTGTTTCTAAACTAATTATATACTAAACTTAACAACTATTATTTACGTTGAATTCAGACAATGGATATGCTCATGCCAAGGTTAAGAACGAGTAATGGAGTTGATAATTATGATAATTTGGTCATCCTCTTCTTCATATTGCTAGTCAAGAACGTTTGCCTAGAAATTAAAACTCTCGTATTTAATTTCACTTTAGAATCATAAACCATTCCTCTACATTTCTGTGATCAAATGAAATTTATGACCTAACACCACAATGCCGGTTCCTAAATTGACTAATACGGCTTTCAAGTATATTTCTATCAAGAAAGCACATCAAAACCCAATTTTCCCAAATCAAGTTAAGAACAATACCCTATTAATTCACAACTTTCCAATTTCATGCTCTCTCGAGTGAAATTGGACTTTTTAGATATACATTAATGGTGGCCAATCAAGAATGTACTAAGCACAAGAATTAATAGAACAATATGCAAGAAGAAGAAGAAACCATATCAATTATTACCAATAATCATTACACAAGTTCAAAACCTCAGCAAGAAAGGAATTAGCCACTCATTCTTGGATTAATCGTCCTAGAATGAGTGTAAATCATGCATACAATTGAAGGAAAGAAGAAGGGAAGAGAAGAAAACTCTTATCTTTTCTATTCTTCAACTGCCACAAAACCACGTTCCTCTCTCCACTCCTGAACTCTGCTAAAAACTAGAACTAAAAGAAGACTCCTTTAAAAATAACCTAAGTGTGCTATTTATACTAGTGGGAAATTTTTCCCGGAATAACAAGCAACGTGTCACGGAGGCCAACGCGGAGCACTGCCTCCGTGACACGGCGTGGACGCGGACCCTCTCTGGAAATTGCAGGGTCCGGATAATTGGTCTCAACGTGGCACGGAGGCCATCGCGGAGGCCTATCTCCGTGCCACGGAACTGACGCGCAGCCGCACTGGAAATTGCCTAATTAATTCCTGCCCAGGCAGTGTGCTACCGCGATGGCAGCGTGGCACGGCTCCATCGCGGAGCCAGTGTAAAATGTGCCATCCAAGGTCTTTTCCACGCTCGCATCCAAGTCCAACTCCGACATAGTTCCAACACGCATTTTAGCTCCTAAAAATCACATTATCCTGCAAAACAAATGCTAATCATGTTGGTTAGTATAAATTCGCATTTTATTACCAAATACATGATATTATATACACATTGCACAACAAACAAGGTAAAAATGATACGTTTGAGTATCACTTGGGCATATAAATTTGCCCAAGATCACTTACCCCACACTTAAATCCTTGTTCGTCCTCGAACAACACATACACAACTCATGCAAATTACATCCCAACCTTCGTCACTATGGTGCAACATTTTACGCTACGGTCATACCGATTATTCAATTCTTGCAAATCATCAAGAAAACATGCTTGGTTGTACAAGACAATGACCTTAATACATCGAGGCTTCCTAAACTTTTAAGAATTTATTCTTGATATCGGCAAACTCATGCAAATCAACTAATCAAGAAATCCGACACGAAAATCAATCTTTCATCAAGCATGTACCCTCACAACTCGAGAGAAACTTCCCCTTTTATGTTCGTGCAGCACACAAACATGCAAGTAGGGGCATATAAAAATTAATTTCACTCTCTCTCCCAAAAGAATTCGCATGCATCATGTCATGACCCATAGGCTTGCCCTTAGTGTATTACTCCACTAATATAAAAAAATGCAATGTAGGATCAAATAGGACTTTTAATGGGTTGTAACTGGGCTATGGATCTAGTATATATATATTGGATTAGCCAATAATAGTCGCTAGCATCCTTAAGCGCCTTTTCAACTCATTCCCATCGACTCATGGACATTGTTCCTCTCTTTTCTCTTTTTCTCCCATTCATGCTGGTTTACTTTTATACAGCCCATTTCATCGGCACACTTGACACAAAACAGAGGGTTTTCATGTACCCTCACTATCATTTAATTACAACTAGTGCCTCTTCAACATCATCTTTTCTTTCCTCACTTTGTTTTTCTTTTCTTTTCACTCTTTTCACTCTTTAACACTTTGGGAAACATTTTCTGTTCTTTGTAAGCGCTTAAGAGCTTCTTATACACTTTAAGGCTAATGAAAAGAAGGAATAAAGCTTAGTTCATACAATTCTGGCCAAAAGAAAGAAATCGGCTAAAGGCTCAACGAGCTGACTAGGGTACACAACATATAAAAAGGTAGAATTTGACAAGAAAAAAATGGAAACTAACGGTTAAAACAAAGAAATGCCTACATCCTTTCCGACACTACACCTCCTTCATTTCGTTTTGTATACACACCAGGCAAGTTCTAGACAATTCACAATGACATGGAATAGCAAAACCTCACTCACACTTCATGCACATGCTCGAATCAAGATGCATTCACAGACTCTTTAATTAGTCATTTACATGAATTCAAGATTAAGCCTCAATCATAATGAACCAAATTCTATAGCCTAGGTAACTCAACATATTTACAAAATTGCATGTTTTCAAACGAATCATTTTCACGTTTTGAACATCAATTACAACACGCAACGAAATTTTAGCAACCATAAGCAACTACAGTTTATTGATGCAATCCACCAAAGAAACTAAAAACAACACATCTACTCCTATCGACTACATTTCCCTTAAGACGGTCGTCATCCATCCATCATAGGGAATGGTCACTAACTATGACATCGGTTCAATGGGACTATTCTCGGTAAAAGAACCGAAAACAAACTCCGAGAAACCCAAAATTAAAACTTCAAAATTTTTGCAACACATCGATCATTTCGATAGAAAATATTTGCAAACTATGTTGATAAATGCAAAATCTTTTAGCAAAAATTTTGAAAAATATCGATCATATCGATAGAAAAATTTTTTTTTACAAAATTTACAAAATATTATTTACAAAGGCAACCATAACTTTTTAAAGACACACATCATTAGCCACAAACAAATATATACACATCATTCACAAATCAGTTCACAAGAACAGGGAAAGCACAGACATACATAAACGTCAAGGAAGAATATACAGCAGATTTAGAGCCTATGACCCAGCACCTAACTACTCCCCACCCCACACTTAAATCGAACACTGTCCCCAGTGTTCACAAAAATACAAAGCACAAAATTTTGGGTGGTGGAACTCCCTGCTTAGTCGAAATATTCGACTTCCTCATCCGGTGCTGCGGCCTCGTCGCCCATATCTGAATCAGCTCCATCGCCGTCATCGGACTCTACATCAGAGTCCTCACGACGTGCCTCCTCATCAGTAGGGACGTCGTCGTCAGTCGGCTCCACAAAGGCTGGCCCCACCTTGCATAAAGCTCTGGCGTTCTCGCCGAAGGGGTAGTCCAGCTCCAGCTGCCATAATTCATCCTCGGTGGCTGGTCTCCCACCTATCCGTAGCTGCAGCATCTGCATGCCGAACATACGGGCCATATACTGGTCGTCACGAGCATGTCGCTCGCCCAGAGTCAGCACAGGTCCGTGTGTAGTGTCAGGGGCCTTGGTTTTTGTCACATCAAGGGCCCTCCGCTCCAACTGCGGAATGTAATCCAAGGCTTCTTCCTCGATGTCAAGGCCTCGGAGGAAGGTGGTGATGAGTCCGCCAAACCCGTATCTGTGGCCCTGGTGTAGTCTGGCTCTCTTCATGGCGGATATTATAACCGCCCCCACATTAATCTCAAGCCCTTTCATAAGGGCATACACCAGGCAGACACGGTCCCGGGTCACGTCTGTCATATGCACTCCCGGGATCAAACACGAACATACTATTTTTAGCCAGATTCTGGCCTCCCTGTTCATCTGCGAATAAGGCAGAGTCTGGTGGTAACCCCTCTCTTTGTGTCTCCTCCATCTGGCTGTGGATCGAGCCCCACACAACGTACGTCTGATGTCGGCGTACGGTGGGGTGATATTGAGCTGGCGGAGAACGTGGGCGTCTGTGTCCCGCGCTCCAACGATGGCATTCAGCTGCTGGGGTTCCAGAGTGACAATCTGCCCTCTGATTTTAATAGTATGGCTCCTGATGGCCGGGTTCCAGTTGGCGTAGAATTCCCGGACCAAGTGAAGGTTGCACTCCTTGGGCTCCTGAAAGATAAAACTGAGCCCAGCTGCCTCAATCCTCTGCACCATGCGAGGGAACTCCTGTGCAAGTGGTTCCCTTGCAATATATTCCTCCAAGAAGTATTTGCTTTCCTTGTGCTTATTATACCATTTCTTCCCTTCGTCGATGACCCATCGTGTTCCGTATCGGCGGTGTTGACCACGTGGAACAGCAGGTGCAGCTGGGACAGCAGTGCCCAGTCTCATTCTCTTTCTGCCGGTGCCTGAGGTTGAGGCACCCTTGCCTTTATCTTGTCGGCTAGCCATTCTACCTGTCAATTTACACAGACAAGCACAATATTAAGCTAAAAACTTGTTAGCTTCGGCTAAGGTCAGGTTAAACAAAATTTACCCCACACTTAGTCTTTAACAAAATTTACAACATTTTAGCAAGGATAACTCTATTTACACCCCCAAACACAATCAATTATAAACATGTTGCTTAGTGCGTTCACAAAATTTCGACAGCATAACGGCTAGCGAACTACTCAGACTTCATACAGCTAACCCAATCCTCCTATCGACAGCTATTCACCCACAACACTTAGCAACAATAACCACAACAGAAATAAGAACAACAATACAAACCTATTATATACAACTAATCTAAGCAATTCAACCAATTCACATATTATGCACTTCCCCACAGAAATTTGAGAATTAGTCGTCTTTCCACAATTAAACAATAATTACCACGACTTATCTCAACTACTAAACACACCCAGACACCAATTTCATCAAACTATCAAGTTACCCACTTTCAAATCCAACAACCCAAGCCCTAGAACTCAATTCGACAATCAATATTGAATTATTCAATCAATCGATAAGTTCAAACGTCAACTACAATAATCCGAACATAATCAATCACAAAATAATTCACATCATGTTTAATTTTTTTACCTAGGGTGATATATCTCACCTCACATGCTCAAAAGTGACAAAACTCGCCAGAAATTTGAGATAGAAGATGAAAACATACCTTGGATTTGAAGAACCGAAAAAAACTTGACGTTTTTCTTGCCTATCAACGTGGCACGGAGCTTGGGGGTAGGGGAATGGGTGTTTGATCGCGGAGGGTAGAAGGAATGGGGAAATTTGGGTGAAAATCGGGGGTTTATTTAAAAGAAACACGCGGGTCACCCGGAAACCCGGTGTGACCCGGCACTGGAATAAGGGCAACGTGTCACGGAGGGTAACGCGGAGCCCCTCTCCATGACACGGAGCCAACGCGTTGGCTTACTGGAATTTTAAAAATTCCAGATTTGCCTTCAACGTGTCACGGAGGTCAACGCGGAGCATTGCCTCCGTGACACGGTGCCAACGCGCCAGTGCTCTGTTTCACCATCAAATTTTATTTCTCATACCTCGCCTCATTTCCTCGATTCCAAGTATTTTTCCTCTGGTATACCTGAAAATCACCTCACTAAACAAAAATTGGTTAAATTCATAGATTCCCTACTAAAAAAATAAATAAAATAAAATAAAAATTTCTAATTAAAATGCAAATCTAAGCCTAGTCAAGAAAAAGAAAAGAAAATAGAATAAATGAAAAACTTTACACTAAGGAAAGAAAGAAAAAAAAAATATTTTTCACGGGTTGCCTCCCGTGCAGTGCCTGGTTTAACGTCGCGGCTCGACAGCCTTTATGCTCACGTGTCTACTAGGGAGATGGACGATTTGTCTCGATCATGGTCATCTCCCCAGTAGTTCTCAACCTCGTCTGGTGGCCTACCTCGTAACTCTCGGAAATCACTCACTCCATTTGCATTCCCATGATCAATCACGTTGATCACCGAGAGTTCCTTATAGACAGTCGGGAGCTTAGGTGCCTTGTACACGTCGAACACCTCAACCTTGTCGTGTGCTCGCATTGTGAGTTGACCCGCAGCTACATCGATCAATGCCTTTCCGGTTGCCAAAAATGGTCGTCCCAAAATAAATGGGACTTCTGCATCTGGTTCAAAATACAGAACAATGAAATCTACCGGAAAAATGAGGGAGCCTACCTGCACTAGCACATCCTCAACAATGCCATCCGGCTTAGCTAAGTACCTGTCTGCTAGCTGCAAGATCACTGTCGTGGGTCTAGGACTCCCTAGCCCTAACTTTCTAAATACCGAAGATGGCATCAGATTTATACTTGCCCCCAAGTCGCATAACCCACGAGCTCGGATACTTTGCCCAATCGTCAGCTGGATAGTAAAACTTCCAGGATCCTTTAGTTTAGTGGGCAACCTGTTCTGAATACGGGATGTGCATTCCTCTGTTAAAGCCACCGTGGCATACTCAGTCAAACGACTTTTGTTGGCCACGATGTCTTTGATATACTTTGCATATTTCGGCACACCCTGCAAGACATCAACAAGAGGTAAGTTAACATGTACCTGTTTGAGTACCTCCATGAATTTCTGGAAACACGCCTCCTCCTTGTGTTTCTTAAGTCGTTGAGGGAACGGGGGTGGAGGCCTTGCTGGTTCAGCTTCTTTGGTCTTCCCCGTATCTGAGGTTTGTTCTCCATCAACATCTACTGCTCCTGACTTCTGAGGCGGTCTTTCAGGTTCCACCTCCTTTAATTGTAAACCATTCCTCGTGGTCACTGCATTTACCTGCTTAGGATTTGGATCCGTGTCGCTAGGTAGTCCTCCCCTGGGTCTAGTATTTTGGGCACTAGCAAATTGCCCAAACTGATATTCAAGATCCTTGGTTGCCAATTGATTGTTCTTTACTTCGGCTGCCAGTTTGACGTAGTCAGCCTGCAATTGTGCCTGGTTGGCAATCATGGTCTTGAACATTTCCTCAATAGTCGGTGATGGTGGTGGAGGAGGGGCATTGTGATTTCTGAACTGATTCTGATAGCCTTGTTGCCCTCCTTGGTTTCTGTGCATACCCTGCCCTGAACCTTGGCCTTGTTGATTGTTGCTACCCCACGAAAAATTCGGATGATTCCTCCAATTCGAGTTGTAGCTACCACCAAACTGCTGTTGATTCCTCTGTGCATTGCCCACAAAGTTGACAGAATTAGGATTTGCACCACAGCACTCAGCTGAATGCTCACTACTACCACACACTTCACACCACATCTGTTGGACTGCATTAACTGAGGCTGAAGACTGGTTCAAATTCATAGTGCTGAAGTGAGTGTTTAACTGATTTTGCAAAGCAGCTATCTGTGCAGCGATAGCTGTGAATCCATCCACTTCGAACACTCCCGCTGCTTTCCTTGCTCCACCCCTTGAAGAATCTGCATTCCATTCCGGATTGCCTTGTGAGATTCGGTTGAGCAAAGTGTACAACTCTTCATAAGTCTTCTCCAGCGCTTGCCCTCCAGCTGCTGAGTCTAACAAAATTTTAGTGTGGGGTTCCAAACCCTCAATAAAAGTGTGTACCAACACCTCATTTGACTGATGATGATGAGGACAGTCCCGCAACATGGACTTGAATCTTTCCCAGGCTTGATAAAGATTTTCTCCTTCCCTCTGTTTAAAACTTAGAATCTGACTTCTAAGTTTAGCTGTTTTACCTGAAGGGAAAAATCTGATCAAGAACTTCTTTGCAAGATCATCCCACGTTGATATAGAGTTGGGTGGTTCAGCTTTTAACCACCTCTTGGCTTCACCCAATAAGGAAAATGGAAATAAGGTGAGCCGAACATAATCAGGTGACACTCCAGCGGGTATGTACGTGTCACTTATCTCCAAAAAGTTCTGGAGATGTTGTTGCGGATCTTCGTGAGGGAGACCGGTGAACTGCCCGCTCGTGTGCAAAAGTTGCACCATATTTTGCTTTAACTTAAATCTCCCCCCAGGCTCTGGTTTGCGGATGCTGGAATGTACATTATTAGCTTGTGGGATGGACACCTCGCGAACCGGCCTGGCTGCTACTTCCTCGGGCACTAACACTGCTCGTACAACTGGTGGATTGGGTTGCTCCATCGTAGACTGTTTGAGCAACTGCAGCTTCTTCCGAAGAGCTTCTCTACGTTGACTATGCAATTCACGTTCTGGCTCTAAGTAAGATTCCACCAACTCCTTGTCCCTTGCCAGTGTTCACAGAAATAAAAATATGCAAAATACAGGCTAAGACCAAGTTGTTAACACTTAAGAAAATAAAATACAAATACAGTAAATTTACACTAAACAAAATTTTACAAATCGTCTAGCCTCCGCGCCAACGGCGCCAAAAACTTGTTCGCGGCTGGTTCGGTATGTGTTAAAAACCGACACGCAAGTGTACGTGGTCAAACAAGTAATAAAGTGGCTAAGTAGCCAAGTATCGATCCAAGGAGGCTGCTCTGGATATGCCAAATTTCCTAGTTCACTATATTTCTATTCTATTTCTAACTATGCTAACAACTATCCAATCAAGAATTTAGGGAGTTTTGTTTCTAAACTAATTATATACTAAACTTAACAACTATTATTTACGTTGAATTCAGACAATGGATATGCTCATGCCAAGGTTAAGAACGAGTAATGGAGTTGATAATTATGATAATTTGGTCATCCTCTTCTTCATATTGCTAGTCAAGAACGTTTGCCTAGAAATTAAAACTCTCGTATTTAATTTCACTTTAGAATCATAAACCATTCATCTACATTTCTGTGATCAAATGAAATTTATGACCTAACACTACAATGCCGGTTCCTAAATTGACTAATACGGCTTTCAAGTATATTTCTATCAAGAAAGCACATCAAAACCCAATTTTCCCAAATCAAGTTAAGAACAATACCCTATTAATTCACAACTTTCCAATTTCATGCTCTCTCGAGTGAAATTGGACTTTTTAGATATACATTAATGGTGGCCAATCAAGAATGTACTAAGCACAAGAATTAATAGAACAATATGCAAGAAGAAGAAGAAACCATATCAATTATTACCAATAATCATTACACAAGTTCAAAACCCCAGCAAGAAAGGAATTAGCCACTCATTCTTGGATTAATCGTCCTAGAATGAGTGTAAATCATGCATACAATTGAAGGAAAGAAGAAGGGAAGAGAAGAAAACTCTTATCTTTTCTATTCTTCAACTGCCACAAAACCACGTTCCTCTCTCCACTCCTGAACTCTGCTAAAAAATAGAACTAAAAGAAGACTCCTTTAAAAATAACCTAAGTGTGCTATTTATACTAGTGGGAAATTTTTCCCGGAATAACAAGCAACGTGTCACGGAGGCCAATGCGGAGCACTGCCTCCGTGACACGGCGTGGACGCAGACCCTCTCTGGAAATTGCAGGGTCCGGATAATTGGTCTCAACGTGGCACGGAGGCCATCGCGGAGGCCTATCTCCGTGCCACGGAACTGACGCGCAACCGCATTGGAAATTGCCTAATTAATTCCTGCCTAGGCAGTGTGCTACCGCGATGGCAGCGTGGCACGGCTCCATCGCGGAGCCAGTGTAAAATGTGCCATCCAAGGTCTTTTCCACGCTCGCATCCAAGTCCAACTCCGACATAGTTCCAACACGCATTTTAGCTCCTAAAAATCACATTATCCTGCAAAACAAATGCTAATCATGTTGGTTAGTATAAATTCGCATTTTATTACCAAATACATGATATTATATACACATTGCACAACAAACAAGGTAAAAATGATACGTTTGAGTATCACTTGGGCATATAAATTTGCCCAAGATCACTTAACAATTCATAAATCACAGGGAACAACAAAATTTCACATGCACGACAACAGATTAGAGCATACATACATAACAGCATAGCCCAGCACCTAACTACTCCCACCCCACACTTAGCTCGAACACTGTCCCACAGTGTTCACAAAAATTAATATAGCACAAAAATCGGGTGGTGGAACTCCCTGATCAATCAAAGTACTCCACTTCTTCGTCGGGTGCTGCTGCTTCATCTCCCATGTCTGAATCGCCCCCATCGTCTTCATCGGACTCCACATCGGAGTCCTCCCGACGTGTCTCTTCGTCTGTGGGGACGTCATCATCCGTGGGCTCTACAAATGCTGGCCCCACTGGGCATAGAGCCCTGGCGTTCTCGCCGAAGAGGTAGTCTAGGTCGAGTTGCCATAGCTCCTCCTCTATCGCCGGCCTCCCGCCTATCCTTAGTTGGAGCATCTGCATCCCATACATTCGAGCCATATGTTGATCATCACGAGCATGTCGCTCGCAAGTGTAAGCACTGGCCCGTGGGTGGTGTCGGGTGCCTTAGTTTTAGTAACATCCAAGGCCCGCCGCTCCATCTGCGGGATATAGTCAAGGGCCTCCTCCTCGACATCTAGGCCCCTGAGGAAGGTGGTGAGTAGTCCACCAAAGCCATACCTGTGCCCTTGATGCAACCGGGCTCTCTTCATGGCGGAGATAATTACCGCCCCCACGTTGATCTCTAGCCCTTTCATCAAGGCGTACACCAGGCATACTCGATCCCGGGTTACATCTGTCATATGTACCCTCGGGATTAGGCAGGAACAGACAATCTTCAGCCATATTCTGGCTTCCCTGTTCATCTGTGAATAGGGCAAAGTCTGGTGGTAGCCCCTCTCTTTGTGTCTGCTCCATCTAGCTGTCAATCGAGTCCCACACAAGGTGCGTCTGATGTTCGCATACGGTGGGGTAATGTTCAGCTGTCGGAGTACGTGGGCGTCTGTGTCCCACGCTCCTATGATGGCATTGAGGTGGTGGGGCTCCAAGGTGACTATTTGCCCTCTGATTTTGATGGTGTGACTTCTGATCGTCGGGTTCCGGTTGGCATAGAATTCCCGAACCAAGTGCAGATTGCATTCCTTGGGCTCTTCAAAGATTAAGTTGAGCCCAGCTGCCTCGATCTGGTGGACCATCCTAGGGAACTCCTGTGCCAATGGTTCCCGTGCTATATGCTCCTCGGGGAAGTATTTGTTTTCTTTGTGCTTTGCATACCACTTTTTCACCTCATCCGTCACCCATCTTGTTCCGTATTGGCGGTGTTGGCCGCGTGGAACTGCTGGTGCTGCTGGGACTGCTGTGCCCAGTCTGATTCGCTTCCTTCCGGCGCCCAAAGTTGATGCGCCTTTCCCTTTTTCTTGCCTGCTTGCCATTTTACCTGTCAACCCAAGTATACAAGATCAATGTTAAGCTAACGGATATTAACTTCGGCTAAGGTCGGGTTTAGCTAGGTTACCCCACACTTAGTCCTTAGCTACAGTTACAACAATACGACAAGATCATACTTATTTACACACAATAACCAACTATACAATCATGCTTAGTGCGTTCGAAGAATTCGACGGTATATCTTCTGTGTACTACTCAGACTTCGTACAGCTAATCACAATCACTACCATCGCTAACATTTTAACCCATCGCACTTAGCAAGGAAAAACAAAGAAACGAAAACAACAACAAAAATTTATCTTCATGAACCTATACAACCAACCAACTTCTTGCAAAATTTCACTATTTCCCTAACCCGAGAATCCGTCATTCTATTAACATCCTAACAATTAGTACATCGACTCATCTCATTCAACATGTACATCCCGGCATGAATTTCACAAGTTCACTACATTTTTCACTTCAAATTCAAAAACAAGCCCTAGAAATGATATTATCAAGCAAATTCGATTAATTATACAATTGATGAGTTCAAGCAATCCTAACGACATTCCGAACATTCATCAACAACGATTAAATTGAATTCATGATTAATTTCTACTTAGGGCAATTTAGCTCATCTCACATGCTTAATATCGAAGAAAATCGACAAGAAATGAGATAGAATCGAAGAACATACCTTGAAGTTGAAGAATTTACGCAAACTTGATGATTTTCTTAGCCTACTCCGTTACGCAAACTTGATGATTTTCTTAGCCTACTCCGTGTCACGTTGAATGGGGATGGGTTTTGGGGGGTTTTGGTCGCGGAGTAATTGAAAAATAAGGGAAAGGGAGGGTTTTTCGGGGTTAAAAAGTAGTAAAATCTCGCGGTTCACCCGGCGATCCGATGTGACCCATCGCGATATACACGGCAATGTGTCACGGAGTGCATCGCGGTACACTGCCTCCGTGACACGGCGCCATCGCGAGCCTGTTCTAGAAATTTTTAAAAAATCAGGATTATACCTCAACGTGTCACGGAGGGTAACACGGAGGTCCACCTCCGTGACACGGAGCTATCGCCCCAGCTCACTGTTTTGCCACTTTTTGTTAATTTTCATACCTCGAATTTTCCTTCGCGATTTCGTGCATATTTTCCTCCGTTTGACCTAAAATTCATCTCACTATACAAAATTGGTTAGAATTATAGGTTTCACTCTAAATAAAAATAAAACAGAAACAAAAACTAAAATTTTGTAGTAAATCAAGAAAAAGAAAAAGAAAAATCTATTTACACTTTACAAAAAGAAAGAAAATTTTTTCACGGGTTGCCTCCCGTGCAGCGCCTGGTTTACCGTCGCGGCTCGACGTCGTTAAGCTCTGTTGTCCTCTAGAGTGATGGACGATTTCTCTCGATCACCGTCCTCCCCCCAGTAGTGCTTACACCGATTCGGTGGTTTTCCCATTAACTCCCGTGAATCCTTAATCTGCTCATCATCACCTTGATCAATCACATTGATCACCGAGAGTTCTTCGTGCACCATCGGGAGCTTATGTGCCTTGTACACATCAAAAACCTCCACCTTGTTGTGTGCTTGCATTGTTAGCTGCCCCGCAGCTACGTCAATTAGTGCTTTCCCGGTCTCCAAGAAAGGACGTCCCAAAATAAATGGGACTTCCGCGTCTGGTTCAAAATCCAGCACGACAAAATCTACCGGGAAAATTAGGGAGCCAACTTGCACTAGAACGTCCTCCACAATGCCATCAGGTCTGACTAAGGATCGATCCGCCAATTGCAAGATTACTGTTGTGGGTCTAGGACTCCCTAGACCCAACTTTCTGAATACCGATGATGGCATCAAATTTATGCTCGCTCCCAAATCACACAATCCACGAGCTCGGATACTCTGCCCAATAGTAATCTGTATAGTAAAGCTCCCAAGGTCTTTGAGCTTTATGGGCAGTCTATTTTGAATCCGGGAAGTGCACTCCTCCGTAAGAGCCACCGTAGCATACTCAGTCAACCGACTTTTGTTTGCCACGATGTCCTTTATATACTTAGCATATTTCGGCACTCCCTGCAAAACATCAACAAGAGGTAAGTTAATATGTACCTGTTTCAGCACCTCCATTAATTTCTTGAAACACGCCTCCTCCTTATGTTTCTTTAATCGTTGAGGGAACGGGGGTGGTGGTCTTTCTGATTCAGCTTCCTTAGTCTTCCCTCTTTCAGTACTTTGCTCCCTCTAAACGTCTGCTGCTCCTGATTGTTGAGGTGGTCTTTCTGGTTCCACCTCTTTCAGCTGCAAACCACTCCTTGTGGTCACTGCATTCACCTGCTTGGGATTGGGATCTGTGTCGCTCGGAAGTCCTCCTCTAGGCCTTGTGTTTTGGGCTCCAGCAAATTTCCCAAATTGATATTCAAGTGCCTTGGTAGCTAACTGGATGTTTTTCACTTCGGCTGCCAATTTCACATAGACAGCCTGCAATTGAGCTTGGTTAGCTATCATGGTCTTGAACATCTCCTCAATGCTGGGTGATGGTGGTGGAGGAGGTGCATTGTTGTTTCTGAATTGTGCTTTATAATTCTGCTGCCCTCCTTGGTTCCTTTGCACACCCTGACCCGACTTTGCCCCTGATGGTTGTTGCTACCCCAGGAGAAATTAGGGTGATTCCTCCAATTGGAATTGTAGCTATTACCATACTGTTGGTGGTTCCTTTGTACATTACCCACAAAGTTTACCGAGTCAGGATTGGCTCCACAACACTCAGCTGAGTGCTCACTGCTTCCACACACTTCACACCACATTTGCTGCACTGCATTAACTGGGGCTTGAGGCTGGTTCATTGTCATGTTGCTGAAGTGGGTGTTAAGTTGATCTTGTAATGCAGCTATCTGTGCAGCAATAGCTATAAACCCATCTACTTTTAGTACTCTTGCTGCTTTCCTTGTCCCGCCTCTTGATGAATTAGCGTTCCATTCCGGATTGCCCTGTGAAATGCGGTTCAACAAGGTATACTGCTCCTCATAAGTTTTCTCCAACGCTTGTCCTCCAGCTGCTGAGTCTAGCAATATTTTTGTGTGGGGTTCCAAACCCTCTATAAAAGTGTGCACCAGCACATCATTTGACTGATGATGATGAGGACAATCCCGTAACATAGACTTGAATCTCTCCCAGGCCTGATATAAATTCTCTCCCTCTCTCTGTTTGAAACTTAGAATTTGACTTCTAAGTCTTGTTGTTTTACCGGAGGGAAAAAACCGTACCAAGAATTTCCTTGCAAGATCCTCCCACGTGGAAATAGAATTCGGTGGCTCAGCTTTCAACCACCTCTTGGCTTCTCCCAATAGAGAAAATGGGAACAATGTAAGCCGGACATAATCTGATGACACTCCAGAGGGGATGTAAGTGTCACTTATCTCCAAAAATTTTTGGAGATGCTGTTGTGGATCTTCATGAGGGAGACTGGTAAACTACCCGCTAGTGTGCAGCAATTGCACCATATTTTGCTTAAGTTCAAACCTCCCTCCTGGCTCAGGTTTGCGGATGCTAGATGTGACATTATTAGCATGTCGGATTGCCACCTCGCGAACCGGCCGAGCTGCTACTTCTTCGGGCACTAACACTGCCCGGACTACCGGTAGATTTTGTTGTTGCTCCATGATCGTCTGTCTGAGCAACTACAGCTTTCTTTGTAGAGCTTCTCTCCGTTTACTGTGAAATATTCTTTCTGGCTCTATATACGAGTCCACCAGCTCCTTGTCTCTTGCTAGTGTTCAACAGAAATTAAGTCTGCAAAATACAGGCTAAGACCAAGTTGTCAACACTAAGAAAACAAAAATATAGTAAATTAACACTTAAAACAAATTCACCAATTGCCAAGTCCCCGGCAACGGCGCCAAAAACTTGTTCGGGGTGTTGTATGGGTATATAACTACACGCAAGTGCACGTGGTCGAACAAGTAGTAAAGTGGCTTTAGTAAGTCAAGTATCGATCCCTCAGGGACTGGGATGAAGTGCAATCTGCTCAAGTGTACTATACTTCGATTCTAAAAATGCAGACAACAGTGTAACCAAGAGTTTGATATTTTGTTTTATAATTTTTATGCTAAAGCTAAAACAACTATCTAATTTGAGTCTGAACTATGAATGAGAGCATGCTGAGGTTAAACGAACTTGTAATGAAATTAATTATCGACATAATTTGGTTAATCTTTTCCTCCAATTGCTAGCCAAGAACTATTGTCAAGAGATTAAAACTCTCGTATTTAACCTCACTTAAGAATCATGAACCATCCACCTACATTTCTGTGATTAAATGCAATTCATGTTCTAGCCATACAAACCCGATTCCTAAATTGACTAATACGACTTTCAGGTATATTTCTATCCTGAAAGTAAATCAATTCCCAATTTTCCCAAACCAAGAAAAGATCATATCCTATTAATTCACAACTTTCCAATTTCTTGCTCTCTCGAGTGAAACCGGACTTTTTAGATATACATTAATGTAGGCCACACATTAATGCAGTAAGAACAAGAATTAATAGAACAACATGGAAGAAAAGATGAAAAACCACTATGATCAACAATCCATTTCACTACAATTGTTCATAACCTCAGCAAGAAGAGGATTTAGCCACTCATTTATGGATTAAACATCGTTAAATCAGTGTTAAACATACAAGCAATTGAATTAAAGAAGAAGGAAAGAGAGAAAAACCCTGATATTTTCATCCCCTCAACTGCCTGTAACCCACGTTCTTGCTCCACCAAGTCAGAATATTGAAAAATGAACCTAAGTGTTCTATTTATACTGGTGGGAAGTTTTCCCAGAATAACAAGCAACGTGACACGGAGTGCATCGTGGAGCACTGCCTCTGTGACATGCTACGGACGCGGACCTTCATTGGAACTGGGGGTCCAGGAAATATAGCCCAACGTGGCACGACATGCAACGCGGGGCCAAGCCACCGTGCCACGGACCCATCGCGAACACTCTCTGGAATTTGGGCGAAATTTCCCTATCCAGGCAGAAGGCCTCCGCGAAGGCAGCGTGACACGGCTCCATCGTGGAGCCCCTTTATTTCATGCTGTCCAATGTCTTGTCCCTTGCTCACATCCAAGTCCAACCCCGATATCCTCTAACATGCATTTTAGCTTCCTGAAATTACATTTACCTGCAAAACAATGCTAATCATGTTGGTTAGTATAAATTCACATTTTATTACCAATTACATGAGAATGTATACACATTGATAGATAAACAAGGCTAAAATGGTACTTTTGAGTATCACTTGGGCATATAAATTTGCCCAAGATCAAGGACCAGATTCGATTCATGGGGCCTTGGAGAAAGTTCAGCTTATAAGGGAAAGATTGAAAATAACTCAGAGTCATCAAAAGTCATATGCGGATGTAAGAAGAAGAGAACTTGAGTCCAAAGTTGATGTTTGGGTATTTCTGAAGGTATCTCCAATGAAGGGAGTGATAAGATTTGGAAAGAAAGGAAACTTGGTCCCTGCTATGTTGGCCCGTACCGGATTGTGAGATGTGTTGGCAAGGTGGCCTATGAGGTAGAGTCTCCCTCATAATTAGCTTCAGTTCATCCAGGTTTCCATGTATCGCTCTTAAAGAAGTGTTTAGGTGATCCAACTCCTGTTATTCTGGTGGAGAGTGTAGGTGTGAAGGATAGCCTTAGTTATGAGGAGGTTCCGGTGGAAATACTGGATCATTAGGTTCGAAAGCTAAGAAACAAAGAAGTGGCTTCAGACAAGGTTTTATGGAGGGAGCTACGTGGGAAGCCAAAGTAGATATAATGACTAGGTACCCGTATCTATTCCCTTCCGGCTTAGTCCCATTTTGTGGTATCAGTTTTCCTTCCTAGCACTCTATTCAGTTTCATGTTCAATTTATGTTCTCCAGTTTCTCTTATGCCAGTGTATGTAAGTGTGATTGATGAATTCAGTCCAGTCATGTATTTTAGTCCGGAGTTAGTCACTCCATCAGTTTTTAGCTTAAATATTTAGTATTTTGGCATGATAGTTGCATTCCTCAGTCTTTCAATATGTTTACCCACTTTCGAGGATGAATGTTCCCAATGGGGAGATATTGTAATATCTCGAAAGTGTCTAAAACTAAACTCTGGATTTGAAAATGGAGTATGATAGAAAATTCTAAAATTTTTCTTAGGACGGCTCATTGTACGGGTCGTTGGTGGGCCTAACAACCCGTTGGAAGTGTCCATGGTGAAAATCTACAGAATTAGATTGGGAAGTAACGGGTCTCAGAACGATCCGTTGGTTGTTATAACGAGTCATTGGATGGGAGTCGTTGTGAGGTTGGCCTTGATCACAGAGGACGTAACAAGTCATGGAACGACTCGTTTGTTCGAGCCACGGGTCGAGGTATCGTCCCGTTGGAGGGTTTCCAAAAGAGGACAAGTGGTGATAACAGATGGTTGCCACGAGTCATTGGAATTGGGTATGACTCATGGAACCTATCATGGTAACAAGTTTGGGTCTGGTAAACGGGGTGATCTAACAAGGGGTGCAACGTACCATGGGAGCCAGTAACGGTCCGTTGTGACACCTGTTGCCACTGGCAGTGCAGTTTTTCCAGAAATTTTATTAAGGGTAGTTCTATCATTTTCCAGCCTTTAAATCCAATACTACGTCATTTTAAGCTCAGAAAACAGTGTTTTAAGAGGGTTTAACTCATTCAAACCCATCCTCTTTAATGAATGCAAACATTGAGATTTCCAAGGGTGATCAAACATAGGATTCTTCAAGTTCTTCCCCAAAAATTCATTGGGCTTTCAAGAGGGTTTGTGAATTTAGATTTCTCCAGGTATGTAGGGTTATGAATGGGTGTAATCATCCACACCCATGCCCAATCCCTCTCAATTTCATGAAATTTAGTTGATGAATCTATAAGGTTTTAACCCAACATGTGAATTCTCTAAGTTTCAATCATGGGTATGATCAATACATGTTTCAAATGTTGAATTATGATTCATGGGCATATTTTACAATGTTTTCAATTATAAATTTATGCTTTCAAGTTTTACAAATTTTAATTCCCATTCATGGAAGTTCATGATAAGTTCGGAGTTATGGTATATGTGTTCAAGTGTGATGAGATGTTCGCGAGAAAAGTAGGTTTTTGAATTACCCATGTATATGTTCATGTTTTCAAGTGAATCAAGTTGATTTCAAGCATGTTTAAGTGTTGGGCAAGCCCATATGATCATGTATGTTTTAAGATTTATCTATATTTCATGTATTAGCTTACCACATGGATTTTGAAGTCTAGACTCCCACTATTTTCAGCTTGTCGTATGGTTTGAGACCAAGTCTCCTCGTGCTATGATTTCAGATTTATGCATGTATGTTATGAGTCAGCTTCGTCACTACACAATGGTTCAGCTTCATTGAAAACTGATGGAGAGCATATGCGTGTTTTTGGGAGTAGTTTCTAGCACCGAGTAGGCTAAGGGTCAGTCAACCCTATGCCTCAGAACTACGTGCCAATGTAGGTATGTTCATATTACTCGGGACCTCCCTTATGAGCTTCCTTGGCCCCCAAGGGGCCTTCAGCTTGATATTGATATCACGGTAGCTTCCTTAGCGCTGGCAAGGCTTTGGATGGCTTTGCCTACTTGAGTGTAATAGTCAGGACCACGTAAGCTCTATCGTGGTAATGTCAGTTATATGACGAGCCTCCCATTGTTCCTTATGATTTCAGTTATGCATGTTCATTAGTCATATTATTATGTTTTTAGCAGGTTTGACCCAATGTTCAGTTTTACTCATGATTATCAATTTTCAGCTTTGGGTCATGTCACGCCCCATAACTGGGGGGAGGGCGCGACTAGCTCCCTATACCTGATTGACTGGAAAGCTGGGTATATGACATATGTAACTGTAACACTTAGGTCGTCTAGGCCACCTGTCAGAATCACTGGAGCACAAACTGGACCCATAATATCTCAAAAATACAGGGTAAACAACTGAAATGCAAACAAGGCTATGAGTATGCTAAACTAAACAACAAAAAGCCGACAAGGACACAAACTGAATACCATTGTACACACTAAGTCCACAAAGCCTCTAAAGAATAAACTGACTGATGGTCAGAACAGGGATCCGACCTACCCATAACTGCATCTCAAAACTCTAACTGAAACAAAACTAGTCTTAGATCCAGAAAGAAAGGAGCATACCAACACATCCACTAATCTCATGAACTGCTACTACAACTAGCAATCCCGACCTCTACCTGCACCTGCGGCACGAATGCAGGTCCCCAGGCGAAGGGACATTATTACGAATGAAATGTACTGGTATGTAAGGCAGAAAACTGTAAACATGTAAGATAGAAATGATAACTGAGCAAGAAATAAGGAATAACAACAACCTGGAATCCTGAAAACTGAAACCTGGCAATAAGTCAATACTGGAGTGCAAATGCAACCAAGTAATGCACAAGAAAAACTATAACTGTAATGCCAACAACCAACCAACAATAAATCCATATATAAAATTAGTCCAGCCAGTGTACCATACGAACGAAAAATAAAAGTATCTTCAGCTGATGTATCACACTGGGGTAAAATAAAAATATCTCCAGCCGATGTACCACACTGGGGTAAAATAAAAATATCTCCAGCCGATGTACCACACCGGGGTAAAATAAAAATATATCTAGCTGATGTACCACACCGGGGTAAAATAAAAATATCTCCAGCTGATGTACCACACCGGGGTAACATAAAAATATCTCCAGCTGATGTACCACATCGGGGTAAAATAAAAATATCTCCAGCCGATGTACCTCATCGGGGTACAATATAAATATCTCTAGCCGACGTACCACACCGGGGTAAAATAAAAATAATTCTCAATCATAATCATAAATAGGGTCGATATGGCTTATATTGAGTCAATTTAACACGTATGGCATATAAATGATAAATGTTAAATCTGTGGCTGGAATAGGCCTCTTTTGTAACCCATATATGCAAGTGAGCACCCATATCATGTAAAGCTAGAAAATATGTATATATATCGTGTAAAATTTTCAAATTATACATGAACATGTCGACTCAGTTACTTGAAGGACCTTCAAGATATCGTGTAAAATTTTCAAATTATACATGAACATGTCGACTCAGTTACTTGAAGGACCTTCAAGAGGTTTATACAACATAAGAACTTTTGTAGGCTTACAAACAATGTCCTACAAATAATCCTACCAATTTAACAACTCAGTTACTTGAAGGACCTTCAAGAGGTTTAGACAACATAAGAACTTTTGTAGGCTTACAAACAATGTCCTACAAATAATCCTACCAATTTAACATATTACTTGGATAGAAACACATAGAGCTCATTTGTACACAATTCTTTAACATCTGGGAACTACAAATATATACTGCCTACCAGGTGGTTCCTTTTAACCTGTATTGGCAACTATAAATTGGAATTTCATTGCCAAATTTATCATGTAGATAAGCACATATAGTTCTTAATTCATTTGACTTATTTGAAGGAAAACATGGAAATTATAACTAGGAACTTGGAGTTATGTTTCATCTACATAGAGCTGAGAACTGAACTATAAACATACAACGTATAAGACTTCTATATAATGTACAACTCGTATTTAGTTAACTAGGTGACCTCCAGGAGACTTCCTGGTATTCAAAGTTCTGAGCTTAACTGATCATTATCATAGCCTGCACTTATACTTACTTAGACATTAGGAACACGGAAACCTGGGAGAATCTTTCCTCTTAATTTAGGAAATTCAACTGGTAACTCAACAAGAGCTAAACATAAAGATGCATGACTTGAATATAACTGAAAGAATTCAATTGTATGTTATAACATGAAATTCAGACATATTAAGACTTCTTACTGGGAAGACATACAAAGACTTGAGTTCTTAGACCTGAATACAACATCTGATACTTAACCGAGACATTAGCATAATTCTCGAAATATGATCGCTCAAAAACTTCTTAGATCAGTTAGCACATTTCAACATAAATTAGGGACGTAAATACATAACTTAAGGATCTGAGACTTGGAGCTCTATAACTTGGGAACTCGTCAATAACTATCTATGTGATGCCTTATAGGTAAATAAAGATATATAGCCATAATTCGGGTGGTGCTGGATTGACTTACGTAACTTTGGAATTATCTACGGAGCTTAAGAAAGCTTACATAATCATAAGTGACTTAGAAGATCCTAGGATTACCCTTTTCGGACATGGTAGAAAATTTCAACACTTAGAATAGATAACTTAACATAATCGTTTAGGGTTATAGCAGAGAGCTTCTCAACTTAAGTTACTATTTTGCAAACGTTCAACTCTAATTATTTTGTAGAAGGTTAACACTTTATTGGTTATTCATCAACGTAACACATACTGAACATAAACAACTTAATTTATAAATCTTTTGTTAAATGTCTTTAGAAAAGGGTTAATCTTCCTAGTTGTTGCCTACCTCGTTCACAATCGTAACCCGTATCGTCTAATTTAACAATATTTAGCTCTACTTTCCTTATTCATCTTAACTTCTTTGCCAAAAATTATTCACTCTACACTCAAGTCTTTACCCTCGTGTTCACTATTCCATCAATTCTTATACACACTTACCTCTTTGCCTAATTGACAACTTAGCCACGCTTTCCCCGTTAACATGTATCGATTTAGCTTATTCGCTACGTGTCGCTTGCTTAACTTTAAAGAGGAAAAACATAAAATCTACTTTTTATCTTAAGAACTTTAAAACATAAACATATAGGAGGGATTAACAATATTATTAAAACGTCATTTCAATAATCTCGTTTACCCTTAATTGTCTTAGCGTCATCTTCTTAGCTTAAGTTCAATTACATGTTGTCGTCTTAGCATTTCCTACCAATTTCACTAAGTGACAAGATTTTAACATATATTAAACATCACATATATAGTATATTGCAAAGGACTAGCTCATGGTTCCCACGTTAAGGGGACTTCAGATTCGATTTGGAACTACGGCAACAATCGTATAAAAATTACACCTTTCGCTTCACATTTGTTCGCTTCAACCATTCTTAACGATTCAAGCTTTATGCCAAGTATTTCCAACACTTTGGAAAGGATCATACATGCCTCAATATGATTTTAAAAACATAGGAACATTGATCCTTTCAATAAATTAGTTTCATGCTTGAAAAACAAGGAAAGGGACGCCTTTACATACCTTGGAACGTCGACTCTAATTTTGCCGAAAATCTTCCTTTCAAGCTTACTCCTTAAGGATCCTTCCAAGTCCAATTTACAAACCCAACAAGAAGCAACTTCACTTCACCAAAGTTCTGGAAAATTTGGGCAGCAACATGCCACAAAAACACACAAAGAAACAATAACACAATACTACAACATTCTCCAAGTTATTACCTCATAAACTTAAAGAAATCAAAAAGGGAATTACTTAACCTTTCTTGGATATGTTATCAGCTAAAGTAGGAGTAAACTCCTACTCTTTCCTCTGCCTAGAATCATCTAAAAATGCAGCAATACCACAATCAACGACAAGACAACAACAAGTCATAACTTTCTTCCAAGGTTCTCTTTTCAAATCCAAAAAGAGACAATAGTGAAGTTTATTACCTGGGATATCTTTTCACCATGTTAAAGGGCTTTGAATTCGCTGAATTCTGAAAAACAATCAACTAAAACGGAGTAGAAATGAGCTTTCTAGCTCAATTTTACTTCATATATGCGGGCTGGCCAAGGTCTGGGTGGCGCTCGCGTGTGGCGCCCGTGCGACATGCCCTCGTGCGCGCGTGCGCCTGCTGCTTGCCTATCTAGGTGCCCGCGCGCCTGGGCGCTTTCCCAGCCGATGGTGCTATTTTTAAACGAGCATAACTTTTTACTCCGAACTCTGATTGAAGAGCGGTTTTTTTCTTTGTAAACTAGACTCAAATACATTTTATTTGATATATTTTGGGACTTCTGGATCATTATATGTTTGAAGATATGAACATTTAAAATTGACCCTTAATTACAAACTTCACATACTCTTCGCTTTTCCATTTGCACATGTTTTCCCTCCTCACCTACGGACAACATATGACGCATAATTCCCTTAATATGACATATAACCATCAAATAATCATCAAAAAATATTCCAGGCTATAACAGGTCATTTGATTCAGTTATATATTCAGTTATGTTCATATCATGATTTCATAAAACTGCATGCAAGCCTTTCTCTCAGAATCTTATCTTTAATATGTTTTATGATATGCATAATTTCTAATTTTACTTACTTAGCGATTTTACATACCTTGCATACTCGGTATATTTCACGTACTGACCGCATACTCTATGTTGTATCATTTCATGATACAGGCTCCGATATCCAAACTCAGTTTCGCTGCTAGCCAGATTCCCAGTGTTAGCATATCCCGATCAGATTTGGTGAGTCCTCATCTCTCGAGGGCCCTTCTTGTTAGTTTTCTGTATTTTCTGCTTTAGACATTAGAGATTTTGTTGGGGTTTTAACCCATCAACTCGTCAATAGTAGAGGCCATCCAGGCATAGCATGTGTTCAGTTCCAGTCGTGTGTTATGTTATTATCAGATTTTTGCTTATGTACATATGTTAGACCTCTGCTTGATTATGTTTAATGTAGATATCATGTTCATGCCACGAGTCGACTTTGAGCCTCTCGGGGTTCTTTGTCCCACGTCTTGATCCGGGCCTATGTTCGAGTCGTGACAATGTACAGGAAGGTAAAACAAACATAGGAAAAACTTGGCTTTTCAAAGAAATGCCTTGATAATATTCTAACTCCCTAACAACTAGTCATCCTACATACACTAAGACAAGTTCTAGATGTTCCAATATGTACACACAAGATAATTCAGCTCACCTCTCATGGCAATAAAGAGTCTAGTGGGGTTCCTATAACTACACATCCACACAATCATATTGAATGAGATTTTTATTTCATTATTAAGCCCTATAAAGTCAAACTAAAGAGCTATGTGTGTTTCTTATAGATTTCTCACTGATGCACTCAAGATGACCACTTTACTAACTCTAGCATAGCAGTTAAGTACACTGTCATAAGCACACAAGCGAATGATCTACTACTCAATCCTAAAAAAATTTAAAAAATGTGATGAAATTCCTTTAAGAAGATCGCCATCCATCTATTATAGGGAAGGGTCACTACTATATGACTACAATGACTCCTACAAAAAGGGAAACTTACCCGATTCGAAGGACTCCTCTTCGGAAAAGAACTGAGGCCACAAGAAAATTTGAAAGTTGGGTGAGATATGCCAATTTTAAAAAAATTTCAAACAACGCACAATGAACATAGTTGATCGTGGGCAAAATAGCATGCCCAAGTGATACTTTATAACTTAGTTTTGCCTTGTTTATCTATTTAATTATATGCATTCTCATGTGATTTTATGTAAATGTGAATATATACTAACCAACATGATTAGTCCTTGTTTTTGAAGGTTAATAATGCATTTGAGGAACTAATTCATGATTTGGTGAAGTGGAGGAATGGAATCAAGAGCAAAACATGAAAGTCAACAAGAAAACATGCAATAACTGGCACCATGCGCGATAGGGGCCGTGGCACGCTACCAACGCTGCAACACTTGGCCAAAAATTGCATTTTTTGGCACATTCCATTGAGGGTACGCGTTACCTCCGTGTCACGGAGGTCAAGTAGGGCGTTCAGCTCCGTGACACGTTGCTGTTCCACCACAGGCCAAATTTTGCAATTTTCAGCATAGAATAAATTGAACCCTTAGCTCCTAAAATCATTTTGTCACAATTTTATTCTGGAAAACTACCTAGGAGTGAAGGGAGAAGTGGGAGAACTCATCTAGGGTTTGTCAAATTCCCTTCTCATCTACAAAATTCATGTAAGTATGTTAGTTTAGTAGTAGTTAGTTGTAGTTTTACGAACATGAATGGCAAGAACCCTTCCTCTAGGGTTGAAGCCATGAATTATGATTGTGATTTTATGAAATTGTTTTTGAATTAAGTTACTGATTGTTGTTTTCGTCTTGCATTCTGGATTGTTGGTTGTTTTTATGATTGATCACCATGAAAACATATACGTTAGCTTGGGCAATTGCTTGAGAAAGAATTACCTAGGTCAGGACATGAGAATGTAAGGAACATGTTTGTATCTCACGATATAATTTCATGTTAGGATAGAAATATACCTAACACCTTGCTTGGTTGATAAAACGGGGGTTATTAAGAGACCAACTTAGGATTATCACATCACCACTCAAAGAAGTAGTTGTGAGGGTAAGTTGAGTTAAATGGTTAGACGCACGAAAGTCCCTAATAGTTTCCCCGTAAACCACAACATAATTAATTGCCCGTGAACTAGAAATTAGCATCCTCGCTCACAATGATGCAGTGAGGCTAGTTTGCCGTGTTTAGAGGCTCGAAAGACCATGAACATGCAATTCTAATTATGTGAAATAATAATCGATAGTTGCATACTTAACCCATTGCAAATCGTAGCATCGCATGATTATCTAGTTTTAACTCTATGTTGCTCCTAGAGTGCATTCAGAATATTTCATCGACTAAATTTAGACTTAATTAAAAATCTCCCTTGAAAACTTCTATAACCAACATTTTTTGGTATTTAAGATCACACTTGTAATGGATAGTTAGAGGAATGGGTCCAGTCCCTATGGGTTCGACATTCCGGTTCTTAAAAAGAGCCACTATATTACTTGCATGACCCGTACACTTGCGGGCACGTCATGTTTTTGGCGCCGTTGCCGGAGACTCAGTGAAGTTTTGATAATTTATCTGTTTTTGTGTGATTTTTAAATTTCCTTAAGTGTTGAGAAACTTGGTCTTAGTCTACTTATTGCAGGTGATAGGTTGCCTACCGAGCTGGCTAGAAATAGAGAGCTTGTGGAACCGTTGCTTGAACCTGAACGTCAAATCCATTTGCGAAGGAGTGTAGCTCTAGAGAAAAAGATGAAGAGACTTCAAGAAAAGGTACAACAACAACCACCCGTGGGACAAGCACAATTGTCTTCGACAGCAATGGCAGCAAGACCAATTCACGAAGTGGCAATCCCACTAGCGACGAATGTGACCTCTAGCATCCGTAAACCGGAGCCTGGAGGGCACTTTGAGCTTAAACAGAACATGGTGCAGCTGTTACATTCTAGTGGTCAATTCACTGGGATGGCACATGAAGACCCGTAGCAGCACTTGCAGAGCTTTTTAGAGATTAATGACACGTTTGTCCCCACTGGCGTGTCCACAGATTATGTCCGATTGACCCTCTTCCCATTTTCACTATTGGGAGAGGCGAAAAAGTGGTTGAAGGCTCAGCCATCAAACACCATAACTTCATGGAATGACTTGGCTAAAAAGTTCCTTATTAGATTCTTCCCTTCAGGCAAAACTGCAAAGTTGAGAAGTCAAATACTCAGTTTCAAGCAGAGGTCTGATGAGAACTTATATATGGCTTGGGAAAGATTCAAGTCATTGTTAAGAGACTGCCCCCATCACCAGCAATCAAATGAAGTGTTGGCTCATACCTTTGTAGAAAGTCTAGACCCAAACACAAAAATATTACTAGACTCTGCATCGGGTGGGCAAGCCTTGGATAAAACATATGATGAGTTGTACACTTTGTTGAACAGAATTGCACAAGGAAATCCTGAGTGGAACAGCGAGTCATCGAGGGGGGCAGGAAAGAGATCGGGGTTGATAGAAGTAGATGGTTTGAATGCCTTGGCAGCACAGTTAGCTTCGTTCTAACATCAAATGATGATTCAGTTCAATAAACTGAGTATGAACCAACATCAGGGCCAGGTTAATGCAGTTCAACAACCTCCGAGTTGGTGTGAAATTTTTCGTAATAATGGGAACAATGCAGAATCTTGTGGAGCCAATCCGGAATCAGTCAATTTTGTTGGTAATGTGCATAGGAATCACAATTTTGGGAGCAACTCCAACAGAAATTGGCAGGGCCACCCGAATTTTTCTTGGGGTGGGAACCAAAAGAAGAATTATATGCAACCTCAACAATAGAAGTATCAGCAGAATAGGAAAAATGATGGGCAATTGAGTAGCAGCGTTGAGGAAACACTGCAGAAAATTATGGAGACCCAGAATCAGTTAGCAGAAAATAAGGCGAGGATGGCAACAGACTTAATGAATCAGCAAGTGGCCACCCCCAATCTTGAAAAACAAGTGGGTCAGATAGCAGCTGCTCAGAACATGAGGTCGAAGGGGGAATTACCAAGCGATGCAGATCCTAACCCTCGGCAAATCAATGCCATCAGTCTGAGAAGCGGTAAGCAATTAGCTGATGCAGTGCCAAAAGAGCTGAGAAAGGGGGTGCAGCCGGAGTTGGTTAGACCAGGACCATCCACTGACACGGGAGCGAATCAGAGTGTTGGGCAACAAAATGCACAACCTTTATTGCAGCTAGAACAAAGACCACCACCACCATTCCCTTAGAAATTCAGAAAGAGCAAGGAGGAGGAATGCTTCAAAAAGTTCTTTGAGAGTTTCAAAGAACATCACATAAATTTGCCTCTAATTGATGTCTTGCAGGGAATGCCCAAGTATGCTAAATACTTGAAGGATGTGATGGCGAACAAAGTTAGATTGGTGGATGTCTAGACTGCAGCACTAACTGAGGAGTGTAGTCACAGGGTATTGAGCAAAATGCCAAAGAAGCTCAAAGACCCTGGGAGTTTTACCCTCCCCATACAAATTGGTAAAGCTGAGGTGCTACGAGCCTTGTGTGACTTAGGGGCAGCAGTTAATTTATGCCCCTATCCTTATTCAACACCCTGGGGTTGGGAGAACTGAGGCCAACAAGGTTGATGCTGCAGCTGGCTGACAAGTCGCGAGTGACACATGATGGAATAATAGAGGACCTCCTCATCAAAGTAGGTAAGTTTATTATACCTGCTGATTTTATTGTTCTAGATTTTCAAGTTGATGACCAGGTACCCTTAATCTTGGGACAGCCATTCTTGGCCACCGGTGGAGCGGTGATTGATCTGAGAGCAGGGACCCTGAAAAGAAGGGTCGAAGATGAAGAAGAACTCTTCCGCATTTACCAAGAAATGAACCCATCCGCACACTACACTAACCTTTGTCAGGTTAGTGTGTTGGCAAAGGATGAGTGTGTGGTGGAGGATTCCACAGGTGCACGGCCAAAGGAAAGGTCAAGTGTTCAGCCCGAGTCTGATAGAGGACTTCAAATTGAGAAGAAGTTGGAGAAAGAGAGGAATAGAGTGGAGGATGTTTCCTCTAAACAACAAAAGAAAAGGAGATGGTTCTCGAAAGAGAACCCAGGTATGAGGATGTCCTGAAAAAGACAGTCCACGTCGGGCCACGACGTAAAATAAGGCGCTGCTTGGGAGGCAACCCAAGGGTACCTCAGGTACAATTTGTAATTTTGATTTTGTGTTGATTTTGTTATGTTTATTTTGTTTGTGTTTTTGGTGGAAAGTTAAGCACAGATGGAGGGAAGTCTGAGTACCGAGAAGGTGGAAGCTAAAGAGCATGGAATAGAAGAAGTGTGGGGTCGAACACCCACCTCTGAAAACTTGAAAGGAAAGCATGCTTTTAGCTTGGCATAGAGGCTCAGGGAGTATTTCTCATCCTTTAAATGTTAATTTGATGCTATGAGGACATAGCATGATTTAAGCGTGGGGTGAGGGAAATTTCAAGAAAATTTCAAAATATTTTTTTTTGTGCTTAACGATTTTTGGTGAATGTAATGCTTGTGAGAAGAATTTTGAAAATTGTTTTATGAGTCAAGCAAGACTTCATCACCCATTGGTTTTTCTTTTCGGTTCTTTTCCGACGGGGGGTATTTGAACCGAAGAATAAAATTTTTCTTTTTCTTTCCTTTGTTTGTATATAATGTTTTAGTCATAGTTAGGGATTGTTTCCAATGATGGATTGATGATGACCGTCTTGAGGGAAAATTAGTCGATAGGTTTTGGGTTTTTGAAACCATAACTAATTGGTGCTTGATGTTCTTGTTATGTGCTATACGTGATTGTAAGAGGCAAGTATGTTAGTGTGAAGCATGCAGGTGTATAACTTTGTGTGAGACACTTAGGCTCTTGAATTTGAATCAATATGATTGAAGCTTAATTCTGAATTCTTGTGATTAGCTGAGTAAGAGTCTGATGAATGTGTCTTGAATTGAGCATGTGCTAAGAGTGTAAGGTTTTTGAGTATTCTGTGCTATTGTGGATTGTCTAGAACTTGCCTGGTGTGTTTATAAAACGAAATGAAGGATGTGAAGTGTAGGAGATGATCTAGGCATTTCTTTGAATGAACCAAATTTTTATCCCCTCATTTTACCTACCTTGAGAAATTAATCCTAGTTAGCCCCATTGAGCCTTGAGCCTATTCTTTGACAGCTGCAACATAAGCTTAATCCTTTTTCTTTCATTAGCCTTGAATTTGATCCAAAACTCCTAAGCGCTTAAGGGAAAAATATGAAAGAGTAAAGGAGTGAAAAGAAAGGAAAAGTAGCAAGTTGTAGAAGTGGAGAAAAGGACAAAGGTGCACTTGTGTGAAAATGGTTGATTATTATTAAGGAGTTAGAAAACAAATTAATGAAATTTTTTTATAGAGCTCCTTACTAATAAGCTAAAAGTGCCTAAAAGAAAAGGGGAACAAAAGAGGAAAAAGAAAGCTGATAGGAGAAAAAGGTGAAGTAAGGGAAGGGAAGTTTGTAATGAGGGCATAATGTATTAAAAGCGCTTGGGAAAGTTAGTCACTATTATTGGCCAGAATAGTACCTACCTGTCCCTTAGCTTACATTACAACCCATTAAGTCCTACTTGATCTTACAGTCATACATCCTTAAATTAGTGGAATAAAACACTAAGGACAAGCTTATGGGTCATTACATGATGCATGTGAATTCTTTGTGAGAGTGAGCGTAATTCTATTCATGTACCCACACATGTTGTGATTTAAATATTGTTTGCATGTGAAATTGGGTAACTCTCTTTCAGTGAGGGCGCATGTTGAATGAAGGATATAATTCATGTGGGATTTCTTAATCAGTTGATTTGCATGAGTCTCTAAGATTGAGAGTCGATTCTCGAGGTTAAGAAGTCTTAACATAGTGGTATTTCATTTCGATGATCAAATCGTGCATGCTCTATTTTTAGCTTGTTATCTTACATAATCATTACAACCGTAGCTTGAATATTCTTGCTAAATAAGTTATGGGTGAGTCTCCATAGGCATGAGATGTAAAAGGTTTGTTCGAGGACGAACAAAGCTTTAAGTGTGGGGTAGGTGATCGTGGGCAAAATAGCATGCCCTAGTGATACTTTATAACTTAGTTTTGCCTTGTTTATCTATTTAATTATATGCATTCTCATGTGATTTTATGTAAATGTGAATATATACTAACCAACATGATTAGTCCTTGTTTTTGAAGGTTAATAATGCATTTGAGGAACTAATTCATGATTTGGTGAAGTGGAGGAATGGAATCAAGAGCAAAACGTGAAAGTCAACAAGAAAACATGCAATAACTGGCACCCTGCGCGATAGGGGCCGTGGCACACTGCCAATGCTGCAACACTTGGCCAAAAATTGCATTTTTTGGCACATTCCAGTGAGGGTACGCGTTACCTCCGTGTCACGGAGGTCAAGTAGGGCATTCATCTCCGTGACACGTTGTTGTTCCACCACAGGCCAAATTTTGCAATTTTTCAGCATAATATAAATTGAACCCTTAGCTCGTAAAATCATTTTGTCACGATTTTATTCTGGAAAACTACCTAGGAGTAAAGGGAGAAGTGGGAGAACTCATCTAGGGTTTGTCAAATTCCCTTCTCATCTACCAAATTCATGTAAGTATGTTAGTTTAGTAGTAGTTAGTTGTAGTTTTACGAACATGAATGGCAAGAACCCTTCCTCTAGGGTTGAAGCCATGAATTATGATTGTGATTTTATGAAATTGTTTTGGAATTAAGTTATTGATTGTTGTTTTCGTCTTGCATTCTGGATTGTTGGTTGTTTTTATGATTGATCACCATGAAAACATATACGTTAGCTTGGGCAATTGCTTGAGAAAGAATTACCTAAGTCAGGACATGAGAATGTAAGGAGCATGTTTTTATCTTATGATATAATTTCGTGTTAGGATAGAAATATACCTAACACCTTGCTTGGTTGATAAAACAGGGGTTATTAAGAGACCAACTTAGGATTGTCACATCACCACTCGAAGAAGTAGTTGTGAGGGTAAGTTGAGTTAAATGGTTAGACGCACGAAAACCCTAATCGTTTCCCCGTAATCCACAACATAATTAATTGCCCGCGAACTAGAAATTAGCATCCTCGCTCACAATGATGCAGTGAGGCTAGTTTGCCGTGTTTAGAGGCTCGGAAGACCATGAACATGCAATTCTAATTATGTGAAATAATAATCGATAGTTGCATACTTAACCCATTGCAAATCGTAGCATCGCATGATTATCTGGTTTTAACTCTATGTTGCTCCTAGAGTGCATTCAGAATATTTCGTCGACCAAATTTAGACATAATTAAAAATATCCCTCGAAAACTTCTATAACCAACATTGTTTGGTATTTAAGATCACACTTGTAATGGATAGTAAGAGGAATGGGTCCAGTCCCTGTGGGTTCGACATTCCGGTTCTTAAAATGAGCCACTATATTACTTGCACGACCCGTACACTTGCGGGCACGTCAATAGTCACCCTTGACCAACAACAACACAAACTGAAAAGAAATTAAAGTAAAACAAAAAATCTCAACTACTAAAGACAAATAGAGAATCCAGGATCCCAAGGCATCACAAGTCATCATCATCATACTAGCGATTACAAGACAAAACCTAACAAATCATTGAGCTACTACTACGAGAATGAAACTATGCTATGAGTCACTATAGATATAGAAATTGAAGAACAAATAGGAATCTTTCCTCCACCAAACACTTAAATAGTGCACAGTCCCCAGTTCACACACAATCATATCAAAAGATAGGGTAAAAGGAACTTCCTTGGCTGCTAAGCATCATCATCAAGATTGTAATCCTGATCCTAATCCTCATAATCATTGCCATCAACCTACATGGCGCATGTAATAATATCCTCCTCCTCCTCCTCATGATCCAGATAATCAACACCGTCTGTCAGCACAGTATCACGACCCGAACGTACACCCCGATAGTAGACATGGGACAAGGGACCCCTAGAGACCCCAAGTAGACCCATGGCACATGCATACAACTAATATTATTCAAATAAGCAGAATGAAAATCATAAGACATAGAAAAAACGTAATTATAGCATAACATCAAGAAATACTGGGCGTATACACAGCACTACATACTTGTCTGAAATCCTCTAATACATTAGATGGGTTGATGGGACAACATTCCCGCTAACCCGACCAAAACTAAACATAAACAACATGGAAGCTTATCAAACGGCCCTTGGAACATGAGGACTCACCAACAAGCTGATAGCGTAGGCTGAGATGGACTAAGGATGAGGATGAGCCTGAGATCCGGACCCTGTATCATGAAATGATACAACATAGAAAGTATGCGATTAGTACCTGGAATGTACTGAGTATGCAAGGTAAGTAAAACAGACATTTTAAAAGTAAAGTAAACTAACAAATAGACATAGGAGAAAGACATCATGCTTGCATCAAAATCTTCTTAATAAAACATAGGGCTCAAGAATTTCAAATCATTCATAATCATTCATTAAGATAATCGCAAATAACTTTATCATAATATAACTTGAGCAAATAACATAAACATAACAATGCATAAAACATGTGGAACAATGGGAGGACTCATCGTAACCGACATCATCATGGTAGAGCCTTTCATGATGCCCCACTATCTCGCTCAAGTGGGTAGAGCCGACCCTGGCTTGCCAGACGAGGGTCGTGCATAACGCATGATATCACATTTGAGGGGATCATTATCTATACATCATATCACTTACAACCCACAGTGGCACGTGGTTATGAGACACCGGTGTAGTCCTTTAAACGCCGGGCGGCTCGGTGCTAGACACAACTCCCAAAAACATGCATATAGGCTCATACATAAATCATTAACATCATGCATAAAAATTCATTGGCTAAGATATAAAATTTATCATCATTAATCCCCTTTAAAACATGCTTAGTCAAGAATCATGGGCCCCTTTTTATCGGCTAACATTATAAATCGATAAATCATGAAATTCACTTCATAAATCATAAATCATTCTTTGACATGTGGGCATTTCCCAATACTTCATCATATTCAATTCTTTAAAAATATGCTCATAAACATGGGTAACTAGAAAATCATGCTTTTCCATCATCAATAACTCAAATTATAGGGTATTCATCATAAATCATAACTTCCATGAATTTTCATCAAATGGACATTTTTGATTTAAACTCTTGAAACATGAATTAAAGAAAATAATAATAAAACCTCCCCATCATTCATAATTCAATAATTAAAATTCAATTAAAAATCATACCCATAAAGAGAAATCACATTGTCATGCTTTGGAACAACCTCAAGGAATTTGAATAGGGGAATTCATGAATTAACTCAAAATTGGGCATGGGTGAGGAAGGATTCCACCCATTTTAAAACCCTACATACCTGGTAATGGAGGGACTTAAAGTTCCTTGAACACCCACAGAGAAATTGCTGAAAATTGGGGAAGAAGGCCTTGAATCTCCCAAAACCCTCTCTAAGCTTTTGCATGAGAATGGGCATGCATAAAGGGATTAACCCATCTTATCTAACTCAGAAACATATCCAAAATGACGTAGTTTAGGCCTTAGGAACTTAGAAAGTAAAGAAAACACCCTTATTAAAATGCAGGAAATTCTGGTCGATAGTCCTCACGAGGGACCTAACGGGTCGTTGCGACAAGGCACGACTTGTGGCCTTGATCTGTTGAGTCCACTGCCCAAACATCCAAGGGGACCCCACGGGTGACTTCACGAGTTGTGAGGTCAGACCACGACATGGTCACCTTCCGTGGCCTATATTGTCCTTCCCAACCTCCAATCCTTTAGGGTTGACCACGGGTGACCTCACGAGTCATGAGGTCTGACGATGACTTGTGGTCAAGCCCGTGGCCTCCTCACTCAGGACCTTCCACCCACGCTGACCAGGAGTCACCTCATGACTCATAGTCACTCCTCACGACTCACCTCATAGGTCATTCTGTGACCTGGTGTGAATTTTCAGTTTTTCTCCGTTTTTACTTTCGGGTCTGATCCTTGGATTCGCGGGGTATAACAATATCTCCCCTTGGGAACATTCGTCCTCGAATGTTAGAAACATGCGGAAAAAATAGAAACAATCTATCGCCATATACAATTACCAGTCATTTAAGTCAAAAACTAATGGAATGACTACCTCTGAAAGGAAGTACATAGCTAAACTAAATTCAGACATCACATACATTAACCATATAATAAAACAAACTTGTACACATGAAATGAACTGTTACACCTCAATTTTTTTTTTGATGATTATTTGATGGTTATATGTCATATTAAGGGAATTATGGCTCGTATGTTGTCCATTGGTGAGGAGGGAAACATGTGCAAAGGGAAAAGAAAAGAGTATGTGAAGTTTATAAATACGTTTCAATTTTAAATGGTCATATCTCTAAACATATAATGATACAGAAGTCCCATAACATATCAAATGAAAGGTATTTGAGTCTAGTTTACATTGAAAAAAACCTCTCATCAATCGGAGTTTGGAATAAAACGTTATGCTCGTTTGAAGACAGCACTATCGGCTGGAAAAGCGCCCAGGCGAGCGGGCGCTGAGATAGTTAGGCAGCAGGCACACGCGCGCGCGTGAGGGCATGTCGTACGGGCGCCTCCCAGACCTTGGCCAGCCCACATATATGATGTAAAATTGATCTAGAATGCTCATTTCAAGTCCATTTTAGTTGATTTTTTTTTCCAGAATTCAGAGAATTCAAAGCCCTATCACATTGTGAAAAGATATCCCAGGTATGAAACTTCAATATTGTCTCTTTTGGTCTTTGAAAAGAGAACCTTGGAAGAAAGTCATGGCTTGTTGTTATCTTGTGGTTGATTGTGGTAATGCTGTGTTTTTAGATGATTCTAGGTAGAGGAAAGAGTAGGAGTTTACTCCTACTTTAGCTGATAACATCTCCAAGAAAGAGTAAGTAATTCCCTTTTTTGATTTCTTTAAGTTTATGAGGTTATAACTTGGAGAATGTTGTAGTATTGTGTATTTTCTTTGTGTGTTTTTGTGGCATGTTACTGCCCAATTTTCCAGAACTTTGGTGAAGTGAAGTTGCTGCTTTTTGGGTTTGTAAATTGGACTTAGAAGGAGCCTTAAGGAGTAAGCTTGAAAGGAAGATTTTCGGCAAAATTAGAGTTGACGTGCCAAGGTATGTAAAGGCGTCCCTTTCCTTGTTTTTCAAGCACGAAACTAAGTTATTGAAAGGATCAATATTCCTATGTTTTTAAAATCATATTGAGGCATGTATGATCCTTTACAAAGGGTTGGAAATACTTGGCATAAAGCTTGAATCGTTAAGAATGGTTGACGAGAACAAATGTGAAGCGAAAGGTGTAATTTTTATATGATTGTTGTCGTAGTTCTAAATCGAGTCCGAAGTCACCTTAACATGGGCACCGTGAGCTGGTCCTTTGCAGTATACTGTATGTGTGATGTTGAATATATGTTAAGATCTGGTCACTTAGTGAAACTGGTAGGAAATGCTAAGACGACGACATATAATTGAACTTAAGCTAAGAAGATGACGCTAAGTCGATTGAGGGTAAACGAGCTTATTGAAATCACATTTTAATAATATTGTTAATCCCTCCTATATTTTTATGTTTTAAAGTGCTTAAGGTAAAAAGTATATTTTATGTTTTTCCTCTTTAAAGCTAAACAAATGGCACGTAGCGAATAAGCTAAGTCGATACATGTTAACGGGGAAAGCGTGGCTAAGTTGTCAATTAGTCAAAGAGGTAAGTACGTATAAGAATTGATGGAATAGTGAACACGAGGGTAAAGACTTGAGTGTAGAGTGAATAATTTTTGGCAAAGAAGTTAAGATCAATAAGGAAGTAGAGCTAAATATTGTTAAATTAGACGATACGGGTTATGATGGTGAACGAGGTCGGCAACAACTAGGAATATTAACCCTGTTCTAAAGACGTTTAGCAAAAGAGTTATAAATTAAGTTTTTTATGTTCAATATGTGTTATGTTGATGAATAACCACTAAAGTGTTAACCTTCTATGAAATAATTAGAGTTGAACGTCTGCAAAATAGTAACTTAAGTTGAGAAGCTCTATGCTATAACCCTAAACGATTATGTTAAGTTATCTATTCTAAGTGTTGAAATTTTCTACCATGTCTGAAAAGGGTAATCCTAGGATCTTCTAAGACATTGATTATGTAAGCTTTCTTAAGCTCCGCAGATAATTTCAAAGTTATGTAATTCAATCCAGCATCACCCGAATTATGGCTATATATCTTTATTTGCCTATAAGGAATCATTTAGAGGGTTACTCACGAGTTCCTAAGTTATAGAGCTCCAAGTCTCAGATCCTTAAGTTATGTCTTTACGTCTCTAATTTATTTTGAAATGTGCTAGTTGATCTAAGAAATTTTTGAGAGATCATATTCCGAGAATTATGCTAATATCTCGGTCATGTATCTGATGTTGTATACTATAAAAAAACTCAAGTCGTTATATGTCTTTCCAGTAAGAAGTATTAATGTATATGATTTTCATATTATAACATACAGTTGAATTCTTTCAGTCATATTCAAGTCATGCATCTTTATGTTTAGGTCTTATTGAGTTATCAGTTGAATTTCCTAAATTCAGAGGAGAGATTCTCCCATGTACCAATGTTCCTAATGTCTAAGTAAGTATAAGTGCAAGCTCTGATAATGATCAGCTAAGCTCAGAACATTCAATACCAGGAAGTCTCCTAGAGGTCACCCAGTTAACTAAATACGAGTTATACATTATATAGAAGTCTCATACGTTGTATGTCTGTAGTTCAGTTCTCAACTCTATGTATATGACAAATAACTCCAAGTTCCTAGTTATAATTTCCATGTTTTCCTGCAAATAAGTCAAATGAATTAAGAACTATATGTGCTTATCTACATGATAAATTTGGCAACGATATTCCAATGTATAGTTGCCGATATATGTAAAGGAACCACCTGGTAGGCAGTATATATTTGCAGTTCCCAGATGTTAAACAATTGTGTAGAAATGAGCTCTATTTGTCTCTATCCAAGTAATATGTTAAATTGGTAGGATTATTTGTAGGTCATTGTTTATAAGCATACAGAAGTTCTTATGTTGTCTAAACCTCTTGAAGGTCCTTGAGGTAACTGAGTCGACATGTTCATATATAATTTGACAACTTTACGTGATATATATACATATTTTCTAGATTCACATGATATGGGTGCTCACTTGCATTTATGGGTTACGAAAGAGGCCTATTCCGACCACAGATTTAACATTTTTCATTTATATGACATACGTGTTAAATTGACTCAATATAAGCCATATCGGCCCTATTTATGATTATGATTGAGAATTATTTTTATTTTACCCCGGTGTGGTACATCGGCCAGAGACATTTATATTTTACCCCGGTGTGGTACATCAGCTGGAGATATTTTTATTTTACCCCGATGTGGTACATCGACTGGAGATATTTTTATATTACCCCGATGTGGTACATCGGCTGGAGATATTTTTATTTTACCCCAGTGTGGTACATCGGCTAGAGATATTTTTATTTTACCAGGTATGATACATAAGCTGAAGATATTTTTTTTCCTTGGTATGGTACACCGGCTGGACGAATTTTATACATGGATTTATGGTTGGCTGGTTGCTGGCATTACAATTATAGTTTTTTTTGTGCATTACTTGGTTGCATTTGCACTTCAGTATTGACTTATTGCCAGGTTTCAGTTTCCAGGATTCCAGGTTGTTATTATTCCTTATTTCTGGCTCAGTTATCACTACTATCTTACATGTTTACGGTTTTCTGCCTTACATACTAGTACATTTCATTCGTTTTGACATCCCTTCGCCTGGGGACCTGCGTTCGTGCTTCAGGTGCAAGTAGAGGTCGGGATTGCCAGTTGCAGTAGTAGTTCGTGAGATTAGTGGATGTGTTGGTATGCTCCTTTCTTTCTGGAGCTAAGACTGGTTTTGTTTTAGTTAAAGTTTTGAGATGCAGTTATGGGTAGGTCGGAGCCCTGTTCCGACCATTAGTCAGTTTACTCTTTAGAGGCTTTGTGGACTTAGTGTGTACAATGGAATTCAGTTTGTAGCCTTGTCGGCTTTTTGTTGTTTAGTTTAGCATACTCATAGCCTTGTTTGTATTTCAGTTGTTTACCCTGTATTGTTGAGACATTATGGGTCCAGTTTGTGCTCTAGTTGATTGTGAAGGTGGCCTGGATGGCCTAAGTGTTACAGTTACAGATGTCATATAGCCTGCTTTCCAGTCAGTCAGGTATGGGGAGACAGTCATGCCCTCCCCCCAGTTATGGGGCGTGACATGAATAGGAAAAACTAATTAAAAGTTTAAAGCAAAACTGATACCTCAAATTGAAACTGAGCCGGTAGGGAACAAATGAGGGTATTAGCTATCATATCTGCTTTGGCTTCCCACGTAGCACCCTCAACATGCTGATTTCTCGATAATACTTTAACTGAAGCTACTTTTTTGTTCCTTAGCCTCTGAACCTGATGATCCAAGATCTCAACGGCAATTGCTTCATAACTGAGGTTGTCCTTCACTCCAATGCTGTCTACCGGAACCACCAAGGTTGGATCACCCAAGCACTTCTTCTAAGGTGACACATGAAAGACCAGATGAACCGAAGATAGCTACGAGGGTAAGTCCAACTCATATGCCACCTTACCAACTCTTCTCACAACCCGGTAGGGGCAAATATAGCAGGGACTGAGTTTCCTTTTCTTCCCGAACCGCATGACTCCCTTCATGGGTGATACCTTTAGAAATACCCAGTCGTTCACAACAAACTCCAAATCTCTTCTCCTCACATCAGCATATGATTTCTGACGACTCTAAGCAGTTTTCAACCGATCCTTTATCAACTGAACCTTCACCATCGCCTCATGAACTGAATCTGGTCCTATCATCGCTGCCTCACCAACCTCAAACCACCCGATAGGAGATCTACACCTTCGCTCGTAAAGAGTCTCGAATGGTGCCATCTAGATACTAGAGTGGTAACTGTTATTATAAGCAAACTCTATCAAGGGCAAATGGTCATCCCAACAACCTTTGAAATCCATAACACATGACCTCAACATATCCTTGAGGGTCAGAATGGTTCATTCTTCCTGTCCATCTATTTGCGGATGGAAGGTTGTATTGAGCTTAACATGCATCCCAAGTCCTTTTTGAAAAGAACGCCAGAATTGAGAGGTAAACTGAGTACCTCAGTCTGAGATAATAGACAAGGGCACTCCATGAAGTCAAACCAACTCCCGAATATACAACTTAGCATAATACGCTGAATCCGTGGTCTTAACTGGTAGGAAGTGTGCAGCCTTAGTTAACTTGTCTACCACTACCAAAATAGAGTCGTATTTCCGGCGAGTATGAGGTAGGCCTGTAACAAAATCCATATTAATCTCTTCCCACTTTCAAGTTGGGATGTTGTTATCCTGAAGTACGCCTCCCCGCCTTTGATGTTCAACTTTCACTTGCTGGCAGTTTGGACATTTTGCTACAAACTCCGCGATATCCTTTCTTCATGCCATCCCACCAATAGATTTCTCGCAAGTCCCGATACATCTTCGTGGATCTCGGATGGATAGAATATCTAGTACCATGTGCCTCATGTAATATCCGAACTCTTAAATCATCAACGTCCGGAACACATAGTCGACCCTGGTATCGTAGCACACCATCTCCCCCTTGGGAGAAAACCTCCACCTTCTAACTCTGCACTGCCTCCTTCAGCTTCCTCAAAATTGGATCATCATCTTGCTTGGATTTTACATCAACCACCAAGGATAATCTGACCCGTTATGTACAACAACACCGCCATCGGTTGAATCGATAAATCTAACTCCCAGCCTTGCAAGTCGGTGGACATCCTTCACCAACTCCTTCTTTCCCTCATCCACGTGGGACACACTTTCCATGGAGAGCCTTCTAAGTGCATCCGCAACAATGTTAGCCTTGCCCGGGTGATAGAGGACACTCATGTTATAGTCCTTAAGTAACTCCAACCACCTCCTTTGCCGAAGATTTAGATCTTTCTGTGTTAACACATATTGCAAACTCTTGTGATCCATAAATATATCCACGTGGACCCCATACAAGTAATGCCTCCATATCTTCAATGAAAACACCACCACGGCCAACTCAAGATCATGGGTCGGGTAATTCTTTTCATGAACTTTTAGCTGTCTCGAGGCATATGTTATCACCTTCCCGCGCTGCATCAACACGTATCCCAGTTCGACTCTCAAAGCATCACAATACACTACAAAGCCATCCGTACCCTGGGGTAAGGTCAACACTGGTGCTGAAGTGAGTCGGGTCTTCAACTCTTGGAAGCATTTCTCACAAGCATCCAACCATTTGAATTTCACCTTTTTCTCAGTCAACTTGGTCAAAGGTGCCGTAATTAATGAAAATCCCTCAACAATCTTTGGTAGTAGCCTTCTCAGCCCAAGAAACTCTGAATTTCTGAAGAATTCACCGGTCTGGGCTAATTCTTCACCGCCTCTATCTTTTAGGAATCTACCCTTATGCCTTCGCTTGATACCACGTGACCCATAAATGCTACCGAGTTTAGCCAAAATTCACACTTGCTAAACTTTGCATACAACTGACGATCCTTGAGGGTTTGCAGCACTATTCTCAAATGAGTGGCATGCTCCTCCTCGCTCCAAAAGTATATCAAGATGTCGTCAATGAACACAATCACGAACATGTCCAAATATGCCTTGAACACCCTGTTCATTAGATCCATAAAAACTGTGGGGGCATTGGTTAGTCCGAAAGACATGACAACATATTCGTAGTGACCATATCGAGTCCTGAAAGCGGTCTTTGAGATGTCACTCTCCCGCACCCTGAGCTGGTGATACCCGGACTTGAGATTGATCTTGGAGAAGCACCTGGCTCCCTGAAGCTGGTCAAACAAATCATCGATCCTAGGTAAGGGTTACTTGTTCTTGACGGTAACCTTGTTTAACTGCCGATAGTCAATACCCATGTGAAGGGAACCGTCCTTGTTTTTTGAACAAATAGAACTGGCGCACCCCATGGAGATTTGCTCAGTCTAATAAAACCCTTACCCAAGAAGTCCTTCAACTGATCCTTTAGTTATTTTAGCTTGGCTGGAGCCATCCTGTAAGGAGGGACAAACATAGGCTGCGTATCTGGCAATAGATCAATTCTGAAATCAATTTACCTCTCAGGAGAAACACTTGGAAAATCCTCGGGAAACACCTCTAGATACTCACACACCACCGAAACTGACTAGATAGTCGGGGTCTCGGACTCCACATCCTTAACCCTAACTAGGTGGCACATGCAACCCTTAGAGATCATCTTCTGAGCCTTAATATAGGAAATAAACCGACCTATTGGTACTGCCGAATTACTCTTCCACTCCAAAACTGACTCACCCAGAAAATGAAACTCCACGGTATGGGTCCTACAATTAATCGCGGCATAACATGCAAACAACCAATCCATACCAAGAATAACGTCAAAATCGATAATGGTTAACTCTACCAGGTCTACGAGGTAACCAAGTGCAACACCACGACCAGGAACCCTTTATATACCCGCCTAGCTATAACTGAATCACCGACTGGAGTAGATATGGAGAATGGTTCTGACTTAATTTCAGGACTAACTGCAAAACTACTAGCAATGTAAGGGGTCACGAAAGACAATGTAGCTCCCGGGTTTAACAAGGCATAAACATCGATATGAAATACACGCAACATACCAGTGACCACTTCTAGAAAAGTCTCCTACTCCTGGCGTGAGGCAAGGGCATAGAATCGGTTTTGGCGCTGTCCGGCACCTCCACTAGTCGATGCTCCCTGTGGAGCGGAACGGGGCTGGAGCTGCTGTTGTCCTGGTGGTCTATGAACGACCCCTATCATCACCCTGTCTAGCATATGGACACGCCTAGCGCATGTTCCCAGATCTACCACACCCAAAATAGACATCCGAACCAAGAAGGAACTCCCCGGTGTGACTCTTGCTGCACTTCCCGTAGGCTGGAGAGGTATACTCTAACTGGGTGCCCCTCTGATCCCTCGACCCTAAAGCCCTGCTCCTCTAATCATCCCTGGGTCTGGATGGAACACTAGTCGATGATGGTGTTGGGGCTAGTGACCTCTGCTAAAACTGTGGACGGTAGCCACCGCCAGACCTTTGATGTGAAAACCCATGACTGTTTGTCCGAGCCATCTTTGCTTCCCTCTCCCTCGTATGAGCCGCCTCCATCTACTGGGCATACAACACTATGCGAGGAAAGTCCATATCCTAGTGGAGCATATCAGTCCTGCAATTCTTTTCTAAATAACTGACCACGCCATGAACAAACCGGCTCACTCGCGCTCACTGGTCCATCACTAACTCTGGGGTGTATTTTGACAACTGGGTGAAGTCAAGCAAATACTCCAGCACTGTCATTTTTCCCTGCTTGAGGTTCACAAACTCCGCTGCTTTCAACTCCCTCATTTCCCAAGGGAAGAACCTGTCGAGAAAGGCCATGTGGAACTAATCCATGCTGATAGGGCCTGCTCCCGCTGCCCCACTGTCCTTCCATTTCTTGTACCAAATATGAGCGACCTCTTTTAGCTAGTAAGAGGCCAAGTCAACACACTCCCCATTTGTCATGCCCAAATACCTGAGTGACCTTCAAGATCCCTTCAATGAACTCGTGTGGGTCCTCATCCACAATTGATCCCGTGAACTAGAAAGGGTTCATCCTCAAGAAGTCTCTAATTCGAGCTGCCGCTGCATTGCCATTGACCGCTGATTAACCTAAGCGGTCAAGGCCTGTGCCAACATCTGAATAGCCGCCTAAAACTCAGTGTGAGCAGCTGGCTTTGGTGCCTGGGGATCTTGAACAGGTGGGGCTTGCTGATGCCCTTGGTCATTGCCATCTCCGTGGCCTTCATCATTTCCATTCCTCCTTCCATTCATTCTTCTAGGAGCCATAATTTTGCAATTGCGAATCTCAAGAATTAGAAGGATGGAAAGGCTTTTCATCGCATGACATAGAACATGAAAGAAGGGAACATTTCCTAAACATTTAGTAGCCTCTTCGTCATAAGTGTGGCGTGCTTCGCACCCGTGAAAAACACTCTACCTAACACGACTTCCAGACTCCCTAGGACACATCTAAACCTATTGCTTTTATACCAAGTTTATCACGACCTGAATGTACACCCGGATCGTAGACATGGGACAAGGGACCCCGAGGGACTCCAAGTCGACCCATGTCACATGCATACAACTAATCTTATTCAAATAAGCGAAATGAAAATCATAAAACATAGCAAAAACATAAATGTAGCATAACATCAAGAAATACTGGGTGTATACATGGCGGAGTAGTACATACTTGTTTGAAAGCCTCTAATACATTAGATGAGTTGATGGGACAATATTCCAAAATAACCCGACCAAAACTGAACATAAAAAACATGAAAGTTTATCAAACGACCCTCGAAACATGATGACTCACCAACAAGCTGATAGCGTAGGTTGAGATGGACTAAGGATGAGGATGAGCCCGAGATCCGGACCCTGTATCATGAAATGATACAACATAGAAAGTATGCGGTCACTACGTGAAATGTATTGAGTATGCAAGGTAATTAAAATGGACATTTTAAAAGTAAAGTAAAATCATAAATAGACATAGGAGAAGGACATCAGGCTTGCATCAAAATCATAGTAATAAAATATAGGGCTCAAGACTTTCAAATCATTCATTATCATAATCGTAAATAACTTTGTCATAATATAACTTAAGCCAATAGCATAAACATAACAATGCATAAAACATGCAGAACAATGGGAAGACTATTCATAACTGACACCATCATGGTAGAGCCTTTGATGATTCCCCACTGTCTCGCTCAAGTGGGCAGAGCCGACCCTAGCTTGCCAGGCGAGGGTCGTGCATAAGGAGTGATATGACATTTTAGGGGATCATTATCAATACATCATATCATTTACAACCCACGGTGGCACGTGGTTATGAGACACCAGCGTGGTCCTTTAAACGACGAGCTGCTCGGTGCTAGACACGGCTCCTAAAAACATGCATATAGGCTCATACATCAATCATTAACATTATGCATAAAAAATCATTGGCTAAGATATAACATTTATCATAATTGATCCCATTTAAAACATGCTTATCCAAGAATCATGGGCCCCTTTTTATCGGTCAACATCATAAATCGATAAATCATGAAATTCACTTCATAAATCATAAATCATTCTTTGACATGTGGGCATTTCCCAATACTTCATCATATTCAATTTTTGCAAAATATGCTCATAAACATGGGTAACTAGAAAATCATGCTTTTCCATCATCAATAACTCAAATTATGGAGTATTCATCATCAATCATAACTTCCATGAATTTTCATCAAATGGGCATTTTGAATTTAAAAGCTTGAGACATGAATTAAAGAAAATAATAATAATTCATACCCATCATTCATAATTCAATAATTAAAACTCAATTAAATCATACCCATAAAGAGAAATCACATTGTCATGCTTTGGGTAAAACCCCATGGAACTAGAATAGGGGAATTCATGAATTAACTCAAAATTGGGCACGGGTGAAGAGGAATTCTACCCATTTTAAAACCCTACTTACCTGGGAATGGAGGGACTCAAAGTTCCTTGAACACTCACAAAGAAATTGATGAAAATTGGGGAAGAAGGCCTTGAATCTCCCAAAAACCTCTCGAAGCTTTTGCATGAGAATGGGCATGCATAAAGGGCTTAACCTGTCTTATCTAACTTAGAAACATATCCAAAACAACGTAGTTTAGGCCTTAGGGACTTAGGAAGTTATGAAAACACCCTTATTAAATCACAGGAAATTCTAGTCGCTAGTCCTCACAAGGGACCTAACGGGTTGTTGCCACAGGGCAAGACTCGTGGCCTTGATCCGTTGAGTCCACTGCCCAAACATCCAAGGGGACCCCACGGGTGACTTCACGAGTCGTAAGGTTAGACCATGACTTGTGGTCACCTTCCGTGGCCTACATTGTTCTTCCCAACCTGCCAATCCTCCAGGGTTGACCACGGGTGAGCTCACGAGTCGTGAGGTCTAACCACGACTCGTGGTCAAGCCCGTGGCCTCCTCACTCAGGCCCTGCCACCCATGCTTACCGCGAGTCACCTCACGACTCGTGGTCACTCCTCATGACTCACCTCACCGGTCGTTTTGTGACTTGGTGTGAATTTTCTATTGTTTCTCCGTTTTTACTTTCAGATCTTATCCTTGGGTTCCCGGGGTATAACAATGCAGCACCTTAAAGGCAATCCCCACTCTACACATCTGCATGGCACTCTCAATGAGTGGGTAACTTTCCTCAAGGGCTTCCATCTCCTCGGTTGTGGTAGGTCGGCCGCCTATCCTCAACTACAAGCCAAACATCCCAAAAACACGAACCTACCAGCACTCATCACGAGCTTGATGATCACCTATAGTGAGGACTTGAGCTGTGGAAGTGACAGTCTCCTTCACCTTTGTAGCATCAATCATCTTCCCTACCAAATTCCCTATTCTAGATAGATGAAGGTCTGCTTATTCGTCCTCAATGCCCACCTCCTGCAAAACTGGGTCAAGAGACTGCCGCGGTAGTATTTCCACCTATAGTTGTCTTTTGATCTCCTCATATTATCCTGGAGCACTACACCAAAGTTAATTAGTATTCCCTTCATAAGCATGTACACAAGCACCACCCACTCTCTAGTGATTTCTGTCATGTGAGTCCCTAGGAGAAATACAATGCAAACTATCTTCACCCACACTTTCGCCTCCCTTTTTAAGTAGGAGAAAGCAAGTGTGGAGTGAATGCACTTGTGGTCCCATACCCATCGGGCGGATGAGTGCTCACCATAGAGAGTGTGATGGATATCACGGTAAGGAGGCCTCTCAAGCAAGATAAAGTACTCTGAAGTGTCTACTGCAGGTGTTCCAACAAAAGCATTGAACGTCTTTTAAGTGAACCGCACGACCTGACCCCTTATCTTTACTTTGGTTCTCTCTCCAAATGATGTGTCCAAGTTTGCATAGAAATCCCTCACAAGGCGAAGTTGCACTCCTCTAGCTCAGCAAAGATGTATCCAGCTCCCAACTAACGGATCTTATCCCAAATAGTAGGGAACTCTAGTGCAAGGCGGCCCTCATCAATCCACTTTTCAGGAGCATACTTAGCCTCCTTCTGCGTGTTGAACCAGGTAAGCCCATGAGGCTCTACAGCCTAAACTCCAAAGCCGTTTAGTAGGTCCAGACTTAGCTGCTGATGAACTAGCTTCCTTTATACCTCTCTGGAGCCTCTTTATACCATTGATTGCTACCTTAATTTCCATTCCTTTGCTGCATTTCAGAACCATGATACATGTCAAGCAAAAATCAAGAACTACACAAGATTAGTTTGTGAATTACAAGGCTAGCTAATTAAGTATTTAGAGGCACAAATTTGACCCCACAGTTAGTTAGACTTTGTCCAATTGGGTACTCAAGACTTCCTCCATCACCATCCAATCTCACAGCGCTAATTCATTCACCAACTCTAATTACAACCAAGTTCATGTATTCTTCAACTCTCCTCTCATATTTAGATTTTCAAGAATGCCTCAATTGGCCATCCTCTCACTCTTCCTCCTTCAATTCTTAGTTCAAGCAATTCATTCATGGAGGAAGCTTTATTCAACTTATGCAACAACCCAACAAATAATTTAATACCATCCATAATGAACTAACATGAATTTCAACAACTCACGACTTGTTCATATTCAAGCATTCAATATCTATATACTTTCTCTCTCTACAATTAATAAATCTACCCACCAATTCATGAATTCAATTCATCATCCCCATTCATCCCCATAACTTAAAATCATGATATTCAACAAAAAAATAAGTTTACCCAACAAGGATATACATTATCATGGAACAATTTAAGACATTAAAGCTCATGAAACCCACAATATCAAATTTAAGCTTTTCACCAACAATGGTGATGTGGGTCTTTAATCTTGGGGAATAAGGGTATGAGAGCATGCTTTCAACATTACCTAAACAAGAGAGAAGGAAAATACTTACTTGAGTTGAGAAGAGGCACTTCACCAAACCTTGGAGAAGACAACAATGGAAGGAAGAGGGGGAGGGGAGTTACGAGTTAAGAGAGGAGGAGAGAGAAAATTTATTTTTACTTTTTTTTTGTATTTCAATTTTTGAAGGAAAACAATGAGTGGGAATTTAAATAAAGGTGTGGGGCCTGAGTTTTTTGTAATTTTAAGGTCTTTGAGTCAACATTGACCCAAATCGACCAAAATAATTTTAGCCAAGAGGCTCCTAGTACGCCGCCCCCTCTATCTCACCATAGGCTTAGAAATATTTTTTTCCTGCAGGGAGTGGGGTTGGCGGGGTGCACCACCTATAGCACGACTTGTTAGATTTTTTTTATTTTGTATTTTAACACCTGGCACCCCATGCCAGGTATCTCACCCCAAACTTAACCTTTTTGAGCTCATTTTCCCAGCTCTTTGTACCTCCAAAGCTCTGATCGTCTCTACAAAATAAAGAAAAATGTAAAAAAATATTAGAATGATGAGTTTCCTCCCACCAAGCGCCTTAATTATAGTTGTGGCACGACATTCATAGCTTGCCTCCAATGCAGCGCCTGATTTAACATTGCGGCATGACTATGGTCCCCGTCACTCCTTAATTCGAGTGAAATGGTGACCAAATTGACAATTCAAAGAACTTTCACGCAGCTTAAGCTGCTCAACTAACTAATTACATCCTCTAGGTTCTACTGTCGCCTTCACTGTGAAGTCCTCATAGTAAGGAGACATCCTTGATGATCTAAACACTTTGAAAACTACTTCTTGACCATCCACCTTCATAGACATCTTGCCCGTCTTTACCTATATGACTGCATCAGCGGTGGATAAAAATTCTCTCCAAAAATTAAGGGGAACTTCTGCATCGACTTCATAATCTAGAAGAATAAAAAGTCCCACCCTTAACAAGAAGTCTTCTATTATCCCATTGGGATAGGACAGAGATCAGTCTGCAAGCTGCAAAGTCACTGTAGTAGGATGTGGTTCACCTAACCCCAAAGTTTTGAATAGGGATTCAGATATCAAGTTGATGCTAGCACCCAAATCACATAAGGCGGAACCAAATTCCTTGTCTCCTATCACCACAAGAAGAGTGAAGCTCTCGGGGTCCTTAATCTTTTCAGGAAGTTTATTCTTGACCCTAGAACTGCATTCTTTCATAAGATCCACAGTTTTAAACACTGTTAGCCGCCTCTTATTGGCCACAAGGATCTTCAGGTACTTAGCATATTTTGGAACTTCCTGCAAAAGCTCCACTAAATGGATGTTAACAGTACCTGCTTCAACAAGTAAAGAAACTTCTAGCAAGTTGTATCCTCCTTCTGCTTCTAAAACCACTATGGGAATGGGGTAAGTGGTCTAGCTACTACAACTTTTGGCTGTGAGTTTCTTGACTCCCTGACCTCATTCATGGACTTCTAAACCTGCTCATCATCAATCTTCTTTTCTTTGGGGATAACCTTACCTAACTCCGTACCACTGTGCAAAGAGATTGCACTCACATTTTCTTTGGGGTTCTTCTCGGTTTTACTCGAAAATGCCCCTTTCGGTTGTTCATCTGTTGCAGGGCTAATTGCCTCATCTGTATTTCTAGCTCATGGATGGACTTTTACATCTCATTCACTACCTAAATCTATTTCACCATCCATTGCTTCATCGTCTCCTCAAGAGAACTGCTCAACTACTGGCCCTGAGGCCATTGATAACTATTCTGGGCCTTTGAAAGTTCTGGTACTCTCCCCATGAGGGAATTGCTACATTTTTGTACCCCTAATTATAGCCATTACCTATAAAACCTTGACCATAATTCTATTCTACCATAGAAAATACAAAATCAAGATTAAGTGGACAACCATAATATGCATGACCTTCTCCACATGCTTTGCAAGATGGTGGTGGAGTATGCATCTAATGTACCTGTTGTACTTGGCTTCCTATTGGTGTGGTCACAAGTTTTCTAATCACATTCACCATCTGGCTAATGTCTGCTTTGATTGCTGCAACACCATCTACCTCAAGCGTCCCTGGCACCTTTGCTACCGCGAATCCTATGCCTGAGTCTTGATAATCCTAACTTCCCGCAGACATGATGTTCAAGAGAGCCTCAATTTCATCATAGCTTTTGGACATAATATGTCCTTGTGCGGTAGCATCAAGCAGGATCTTTGACTCAAGCTTTAGACCCTCTATAAAGTTGTGCCCAATTATCTCCTTAGGTTGTATGTGGTGCGGATAATCTCTCAAATAACCTTTGTAACATTCCCACGTCTGAGCTAAGGTCTCACCATCTTTCTGTACTAACCCAGAGATCTTCCTTCTCAACTCCTTAGTTCTCCCTGAAAAGAAAAACCTATTGATAAATTTGTTGGAAAAAACCTCCCATGTGGTGATGGAACCTGCTGGCTCATTTTAAGTCACTCTTTGGCTTCACCAATCAGTGAGAATGGAATTAAGATCAGCTTCACATATTCATCTAACACGTTCTGGTAATGAAAATTTTCACTCAGCTCCACGAACATCATCAGATGCCTATAGGGATCCTCGTGCGGCTTGCCCTAATATTGCCAAGTGTTTTGGAACAACCGCACGGTCCCTTCCTTTAGCTCAAAGTTCCTAGTGTTAGATGGCTAGACGATCTCTTTAGAAGCATTCTCCAAGTTTGGCCTAGCAAAGTCTAACACTAGAACTCTCCCTTGGTTGTTGCCCTGCACCTTCTCATTGTCTCCATTATTAACCTTCTAAAGGTCCTCTCAATTTCAGGATCAAGAGAAGCCAAAACCGATTCTTAACATCTCGTACTTGGCATACACTGAGCACACAACCCTGTAAACTTCACTAAAACAAAGGAACAAACATAAAATACAAAATAACAAAATAAAATCCTAACCTACAAGCGATCAAACAATATATAAGTCCCTGACAATGGTGCCAAAAGCTTGATGTCGCCCAAGTGCACATGGTGGTCAAGTAATATAGGACTGGAAGCCCCGATTATCGTATCCACAGAGACTTGTCAGTTCAATTCTTATACGGTTATCACTTATTTTGCTATTCTACAAAACAGTTAAAAATGGGAATTGGTTTGAAGAATTAACTACTAAATGCTTTAAATCTAAAATTACCAAAAACGGTTGCAAACCTGGTTTTACTTCGATCATGATGAAAATCTAATGGCATTTGTTAGGTTTCAGGTTGATTTTTCAAGACGTGATGATACTAGAAAGATTCTTCCTACGGTTGCTAGCTGCAAGTTAAAATCCCATTTCCTGCCACTATCCCTAGCATCCAAGAACTATTCCATGAACCCTAACGCCAATATTCCTATAGTTGCAGGAGAAACATGAAACAATGATTATGTTTACTTGTATTTAACTAAACAACAACTTCTATCCTCTCACCAATGGGTTCGAGGGTCTTTGAATTCCCGTTATGTATTTACTTTTAACCTTTTCGACTCCCTTTCCTAAGTTAAATAAAAAGCCAACATGTTACTTATAAGGTGATCAATCTCATAAATAAGAAATTAAAACAAGTAAATACAAATAACTATAAAAGATGAATTGAAACTATATTAAATCATTCTTTCAAACAACAACCATCCACTATGGCCAAAACCCTAGAGTATGAGTTTAGCCACTCATAGACAAGTAGAAAAATGAATACTTATTCATCATCATACAGAGTAAAGAGTAAAGAAGAGAATAAACCTAGTGTAGAACTTTGTCTTACTTCTAAATGGATTAAAAGCCTCCAAAGATGAACTACGTAATGTACAAAATGAACAAAAGATAGTTGAAGATTTGTCAAAAGAATTCTAACAAACTCCCTAGAGGATGTATTTATAGTTGAGCCTTGAAATGATGCTTCGACCTTCCAATACTTAGCTTTAAAATCAATAATTTTTTCCCTAAATAGGTCGGTGCACCACCCCCACCACCTCACCACAGATTTAGTCAAATTTCCAGCAATTTCAGCTTCAGGATGGACTTGGTGCTCCCCTCACAATCTTGCCAAGGACTTAGCCAATTTTTCAAGCTCTAGGGCTGCACGCCCACCATCTTGCCAAGGTGTTGAAATGATCATCTTCTGAAGTCAAGTAGATGGTGTGGGGCGCCAACCATAACACTAGAACTGATGAAATATTGTTAAGGAGCTAAGGACCTGGCATTGGCGCCCACCATAACCCCTGAACCTTCTTCTAAACCTCTCAAATCTTCAACCTTGGTTCATTTTTGGTCCTTTTCCTTTAGTTTCCTGCTCAAGACACCTGAAAACGTTTTTTAGCATAAAAACACACAAACATATGAATTTATGCATTTTATAAGGATTATGAGATCAAAACAAGGTTAAAGATGGGCAAAACCCAGGCAAATGCTATGCCCAACATCACACTTTTTCTCATCTTTTACAAAATTTAAATCTTGACACATGATTTCCTTGAAAACGCAACAAAAGTACATATCTATATAAATATTTCTAAGACCATGCATATTTCCTCAATTTTAAGTGTCAAAAGTGTTGTAAAGCCACAACACATCAACACCTCAAATTAAAGCTTTTGCATGTCCTCAAGCAAACAAAACAAAACTAAGAAATGATGCTTAACTAGAAAGTAAATTACAAGACCTACATCCAACAGATCAAAATTTACACACACGATCATTATCAGATATTGACCCCTTTTGCATCCAAAAGCAAGTCAGTTATGCTTACATGCAACTAAAACTCATGACATACAGGGATCTAGGTATGTCATATAACTATGTTTCAGGCCTCGAGCCTACACCTTGGATGTAACATGGTACTTGAAGGCACAAGTGACCCAAGTCAACCCCTGGTCTATCATTCACTAGTATTCTGAGTAATCATGCACAGCGAAACTCGAAACAATATCATAAGCTTTTATGAAAGACAAGTCTGAAAATATAAAGTTCAAAACATTTGAATAATACTGATAAATCTAAAAAATCATGTCTGTTTGAAAGCCATCTAACTGAGGAGTTGCTGGGACAAGACCCCGGCTAATTCTAAGTCTAACTGAAACTAATAACTGACTGAAGGAAAGAAATAATACCCTCAGATGATGAGGACTTATACTTCAATTGCTGAGATGGAGAATCTGATATGCGGCGTCTAGCGGTGCTGAGTTTGAGAACCTGCAATTGTATCATGAAATGATACAACATAAAAACATGCATCAGTACATTGAATATACTGAGTAAGTGGGAGAAACATAACTGAATATAAAGTCTGAACTGAAATGACACGTAATGACCAACAGGTAAGCTAAATTGAACTACTGATGTAATCTAAAATGGTAAAGATGACCCTATATAATGGTCAAGGACATGCCCGAAGTCTGAAACACTAATTCTGAGATACCGTACTGAACTGAGTTAAACTGATAGGGCTGAAATGGAATTGAGATTCTTATTCTGAAACTGGACTGAACTGACTAGTGGGAGACTCTATAATCAACATATAACCACGTGAGCTAGACGTGGAGTCCGATGTATACACCCCACCGGTAAGACCCAATATACCTTGCTAGGGTATAAAGGCATGAATTGGGTGATCACAAAAGTCCGGGGCCAATCAGGCTAATAATCTATAACTGTAACCTATGCTGGAAACATAGTTTTGGGAACCTGGGTGCGGTGGAACCCAGGTCCGCTCGGTGCTAAGTCCTACTCCCACTGGAAAAACTATACTGAACTACTAGGATGATAGCTCAAAACTGGGGTCCAAGACTAGTCAGGGACATATAACTGAAAGTACCCTGAAAGTACATGACATGGACTCTCCTTCTCAGGATATCATCAAACCAGTGTTCCCTTTCGAGAACCATCTTCTTCTCTTTTTATTTTTCGAGGGTACAACCTCCACTCTGTCCCTCTATTCTTCCAACTTCTTCTTTAACACAAGCCCTCTATAAGATTTGGGCGAAAATGTGATCATCTCCTGCGGCAGCAGACCCATGGAATCTACCACCCCACACTTAGCATCTGACAACACGCTAACCCTACAAAGGTATCTATAGTGTGTGGGTGGGTTGACCTCTTGGTAGACTCTTAAGAGCTCTTCTTCACCATCGACCTTCATTTTAAGGGTCTCTACTCTTAAATTTATAATTGCTCCTCCAGTGGCCAAGAATGGTCGTCCCAAGATCAGGGTACCCTGTTATCAACTTTAAAGTCAAGTATGATGAAATCAGCAGGTATAATGAACTTACCCACTTTGATGAGAAGGTCCTCAATTACTCCCTCCGGTGCCATTGTGGACTTATCTGCCATCTGCAGCATTACTCGTGTTGGCCTCGGCTGACTCAACCCCAGGGTGTTAACAAAGATAGAGGCATTAGATTTACTACTGCCCCTAAGTCACAAAGAGCTCTTATCACTTCAGCTTTACCAATTTATATGGGGAGGGTAAAACTCCCTGGGTCTTTGAGCTTTTTCGGCATCTTTCTCATTACCCTATAGCTGCATTGCTCTGTCAGTGCCACCATTTGTACATACACCAATCTAACTTTGTTGGCCACCACATATTTCAAGTACTTAGAGTAGTTTGTCATTCCGTACAAAACATCAAGTAAGGGCAAATTGATGTGATGTTCTTTGAAAATATCAAAGAACTTTTTAAAGCATTCCTCCTCCTTGCTCTTCTTGAGTCTTTGCGCGAATGGTGGTGATGGTATCTATGCTAGCTGCAATGATGATTCTGCATTATGTTTCACCAAATTCTTATTATATCCCTTATCGATTAATGGGCCCTATCTAACCAGCTCCGGTTGCACCTCATTTCTCTTTTCCTTTTGTGGTGCATCAGCCAATTACTTGCCACTTCTCAGACTGATTGCATTGACCTGTCAGAGGTTTGTATCTGTGTCGCTGGGTAACCCTCCCTGTGGTCTGGTGTGCTGAGCAACTGCTAATTGACCCATCTGCTTCTCTAGATTGCGGGTGGCCAATTGCTAATTTTTCAAATCTAAAGCCATGCGTGCCTGATTCTCTACTAGTTGGGTTTGAGTAGCCATAATCTCTTGCAACATCTCCTCAATGTTTCTGTTGTTCGTCTGGCCACCGTTCTGCTTGTTCTGCTACTAATATTGCTGTTGCTGAGGATGGTGGTAGCTCTGACTCTAATTGCCACCCCAAGAAAAAATTAGGTGGCTCTGCCAATCCTTATTATTGTTGTTCCCATAATTCTGATTGTTTCTCTCAACATTCCCCACAAAATTGATAAATTTCGGATTTTCCCCACAAATTGTGCATTGTGCCCATTATTACCACAGATTTCACACCAACTCGGAGCCTGCTGAATTGCATTCAACTATCCCTGCTGTTGGTTCATACTCAGTTTGTTGAACTAAGTCATCATCTGATGCAGAAATGATGTTAACTGTGCTGCTAAGGCATTGACACTGTCCACTTCTATTAGCCTGCTGCTCTCTTACCTTCCCCTCTCGATGATTCGCTGTGCCACTCTGGATTTCCTTGAGCAATCCTGTTCCATAGAGTGTACAACTCATCATAAGTCTTCTCCAATGCTTGCCCAACCGATGCAGAGTCTAACATAATCTTTGTATGTGGGTATAGACTCTCTACAAAGGTGTGAGCTAACACCATATTGGACTGTTGGTGATGGGGGTGGTCTCTTAACAATGACTTGAATCTCTCCCAAGCCAAATATAACTTCTCTTCTGGCCTCTACTTAAAGCTTAATATCTCACTTCTAAGCTTGGTAGTCTTACCTGAAGGGAAGAATCTGATGAGGAACTTCCTTTCTAGGTCGTTTCAAGAAGTAATGGAATTCGGTGGCTCAGCCTTCTACCACATTTTAGCCTCTCCCAACAATGAAAATGGGAAGAGTGTGAGTTGACATAGTCAGTTGACACTCCGGTGGGGACAAAAGTGTCACCGATCTCTAAGAAGTTCTGTAAGTGTGGTTGGGGGTCCTCATGATTGATTCCAGTGAACAGGACACTAGAATGTAACAGCTACACAATGTTCTACTTAAGCTCAAAGTTCCCTCTGGGCTCCGATTTTCGGATACTGGGGATCACATTCGTCGCTAGTGGGGTTGCCACTTCTCGAACTGGTCGGGCTGCCATCTGATAAGGTAACAACTCTTCTTGTTCAACTGGTGGAGGTTGTTGTATCTGCTCTTGTAACCTTTTCAACTTCTGCTCTAGAGCCTCCCTCCTGAGCAAATATAGTTGGCGTACAAGTTCCAACAAAGATTCCACTAGCTCTCTATTCATTGCTAGTTCTGCAAGGACAACCTATTAACTGCAATATAGCAGACTAAGACCAAGTTTTTCAACACTTAAAGAAATTAAAAATCACACAAAAAATAGCAACATTCACTATAACTTTTCCAGTCCCAGCAATGGTGCCAAAAACTTGTTTGCGCCCCAGCGCACGCGTAAGTGCACGCAGTCGTACAATGCAATGCTACACTTCACAATGGTTCGACTATGAAAACTTCAGTTATTGTCTGAAATACTTAAAATGTGATGTTCATGGTCTTTCGAGCCTCTAAACATGACAAACTAGTCTCACACCTACATCATTGAGTGGGGATGTGACGTTCCAATTCATGAGCAATTTAACTATGTGGATGTGGTTTACGGAGTTTGTGCGCTTGATTATGGACTTTCGTACCTCTAATCATTTAACCTAACTTAGCTTCACAACTACTTCCACTAGCGGTGATGTGACAATTCTAAGTCAGTGTCTAGCTCATCCCGTTTTAATAACCAAGTAAGGTGAATTAGGTATAATTTCTATCCTAATCGCTAATCCTATAATAAAGATAAGAACTTGCTCCTTACATTCTTGTGTTCTAGCCTAGGGTTACTCTTTCGAGCTTTTGCCTAAGCTTAACGAGTTTGTTTACATGGTGATCAAGCATAAAAACAATCATAATAAAGAATGTAAAACAAAAAACAACTCAAAACTCAAACCAATGAAGAATTCATGCATTTACAATCATATCATATGGCCTCAACCCTATAGGAAAGGTTTTAGCCACTCATGTTCTTACAAATACTTAAAAACATGATTAAAGTAGAGTACTTAAAAGAATAGTTAAAAGAGAATAAAAATTAGTGAACCCTAGGTAGAGTTCTTCCTTTCTCCCTTCACGCCTTGTTTTTTTTTCAAAATATTTTGTGGCAAAATGATTTTAGGAGCTAAGTGTTGAATTTATACTAAGTGGAAAATTGAAATTTTAGCTGTGGATGGATTGCCTCCATGTCACGGACCTGGTCGCGCTAATATTGCTTCATGACATGGAGCAAACTCACATGCTTACTGGAAACTCAGCAGTTGCATGTTGAGGGCGTAGGCTCTACACGATGCCTGGCGTGGCACGCACAGTGTGACACGTCCACCGGTGCACAACATGGCATGGCGTGGAACGGCGCTAACGTATAGGGTTACTGGATGGCAGCTTCTCATGCGCACATGGTATGAGCATGGCTTGACACTGGGCGCGACGCACGCATAGCATGGCATGCTGCCTGGCGTGGCCAGCCTTGCCTTGGCATGTCCACTTGCCTTCTTTTTCAATTTTTCTGAACTCCATTCCTTCACTTCAACTATCATTTTAGTCCCTAATAACCATTTTACACCTACAAAACAAAGACTAATCATGTCGGTTAGTTTAGGCTTATAAATATACATAATCACATGAGAATATAATCAATTAAATTGACAAGCACGCCTAAATTCAGTTATAAAATAGCACTTGGGCACGTAACTATGCCCAAGATCACTTGGAGTTGACTTTAAATGATCGACATTTGTAGCCAGTGTCTGGCTCTACTCCTGTAAAATAGGGGCATTCACTTGTGCACCCTCTGCTGACTGGACTACTAGAACCGCGGTGGGAATCCTGGCTCAGCTAACCGGGTTCATATCATCCCGGATAAGGCCTATGTCAGTAATCCTATGGCCTCCAAATAGCCACTCCTCACCTCGTTGTATTGGCACCCCTACCTCTGTGCATAACTTGAATACAAGAATCGGGAATGGGATGGTAGTGCTCACTCCCACCGCCCGATCTCGTATCTCCTCCGCGATGATCCTCGGGATGTTGATGGGGTAATGGGACATGAGGCATGCCACCAAAGCTGCTCTATCAGTACTCTACATATTATCATTGATCGTGGATGCTAACCGGTGGCGTACTAGTTTCCAGCAGTGTTTTGCTATGAAGTTGAGCGAGTTCTGTATTACTTTCTTTACACTAGTAACCCATTCTACTTCTTCCTTATTCTTAGCAATCACCCTGGCCAACCATTGCAGCTGCCTCTGCCTCTGCCTCTCCTGCAAGCCCAAATTCCTTATCTGCTTCATTTCTTCCACCCTGTAGTCATATTTAGGCATCATCCGTGTAGGCACGAACTGTGGTCCATAAAGAACACGAGATATGATCTACTCTGATATGTCTACCTCTCGTCCTCGGACAATCACACTCTCCAGTCGGGGCTGGTCTTTTATTTTCTGCCCCTCCTTTGCCTTCTGCTCCATGGTGGACAAATAGTTGGCGTAGAAATCCCAGACCAATTCTGTTGTACACTGATCTAGAGTCTTGGCCATCCACTCGAAACCATAGAAAATGAATATCCGCTTCATCTGCTTAACTTCATTTAGTGAGTTTTTGAGGATCCGCGGCTCTTCCTGAATGCTATGCCTTGGCTTATTCTTGGCTGTGATAGAAATGCGCTGCTCATAAATCTCTCTGGCTCCTGGCACTCTCCACCGGACTGTGCGGTTTTCTCTGGGTGGGGTCTGTACATGTGCAACATCTGGGTCCTCCTGCTCTGATTCATCACTGCCACTTGCTTCACCTGATTGGGTATCCTCAGACCTTTCCTTCTCATTTGAGTCATTTCCCGACTCTTGATCATCTTCTCTAGCTCCCTTCTCAGACTGGGGAGCTTAGGCAGATATGGCAGTCGCTACCTCAGCTTGTGCTCTTGATCTTGCCCTAGTGGTTCTTGTTCCATTAGTGTCTAAAGTATCTACTTGGTAATCCTCCACCGAACAACTGGGGAGTTGCCTGCTTGCCCAGCCTCGAGCTCAGATGTTTCATCAATTAATGTCCTCCGGGCTGTTGCTTTGGATGCTTTGCACTTCAATGTCATTGTTCCTATAGAGAAGAAAGTCAGAATTCCATATTTGAAAAAAAAGAACAAGAACATAATAGTTTCATATTCTTATCACGGGTCGACAATACGGATCGTAACCTGAAGGTACGATTCATATGAAGACCCAGCAATCTTGTGTACATGTTACTGTTCACAGGTATGATTCGTACCACGAAGGTACGACCCATACCCTGAGTCATCTGATGAAGCCTCACACTATGATTTCCTCCGTATTTTTCCATGACCCTTGGTATAGCCCATAGGTCGATTCCACGAGTCGTAAGAAGGATTGTTCTGATTAGCCTTATTCAGTTCTTTGGTACGAATGCTCCGTACGACTTGTAGTGATAAACTATGACCCGTATTGTGTTTCATACCACTTTCATGACTTATTTAACTTTCAGTTTACAGGGGTTCTTTTGCACAATTTGGGTACTTAGAGTTCCCAAGGTCTAGGCATATCATTCAATCAATTAAACACTACGCATCCCTTCCCTTTTTAATCACTACCCGTGACTCAAATTTTGAAAACTTAAATTCAAAAGTTTAACGCAAAAAAAGTATAATGTTTTCCAATTGTTCATGGTTTGTTATCATCCCTGATCATTGTATTTTTGAAATTCTTCAATCAAAAGCAATACTCACAGGGGTTTTAACAGTGAAAGGTTCAAGCAAGTTAAAATTTTGCAATATTCAATGTGTTACTTACTTGTTGCTTCTTTCTTTGACTGGTAATCACAAATGTGGGTAGATTCGCGCTTAATTTGAGCACGAAATTGCTTGAAGACTCTTAGCTTTTGAGTTACTGGTGTAGAGTTTTGAAGATACGGTTCGTAGGTTTGTTTTGTTTGTGTGGGAAGAAGGGTCGTGTGAGAGCATGATTTAAAATAGGAAAAAGGGCAGATGTGAAAACCTGGGCCGATTCGGGTGATTTTTAAAATTTTGACCTGTCACGGCTCATACCACGAGTTGTATGATGGACGTACAATTCCTCCCTTGGACCCGTGAGTCAGTGTTTTGAAACTTACCTGGGGACCTACAAATACATCCTACGACTCATACAATGTGAGTACCGTTCATATGATGACTCGTAGGTCATTTCATTGAATTAAATCTCTGAACCTCACCATTCCTCATGCTACGACTCGTAGGATGCTTACACGAGTCATACTGAGAGTTGTAGCAGTTGCTTTTTCAGCAGTTTTTTTGCCTCCTATTTTTGCTTTCCCTACACACTGAGCACACTTTAGTTCAATAACTTGGGTTTCCTCCTAAGAATCGCTTGATTTAACATTGCGGCACGACGCAGGTGGCCCGGTTACTAAGACTTCACCAAGCCACCACTTGGGTTGCCTTCCAAGAAGCGCTTGATTTAATGTTGCGGCACGACGCAGGTGGCCCAATTACTCAGACATCACCAAGCCACCACTTGGATTGCCTCCCAAGAAGTGCCTGTTTGAGTTCCCTCCAGTTGGTTATAGAGTTGTTAGGAAACTCCGATAACCATAAAGTGGCTTCCACTGATAGAGAAAAGGGGAAAAGTCCAAGCCGTATGACATCCTGGCAAACTCTAGCAAACCTGTATGCCTTGCATATTCCTACGAAGTTCATCAAGTGCAGGTTGGAATCATCCGCTGCATGACCACTAAACACTCCTTTCATGTTTAGCAATTGAATTATGGTGCTCGTGATATCGAACTTGGCTCCAGCGGGCAGTGGTGGTGGCATAATTGCTCCAATTGAACCAACTTCATCGATGTATGGGTCCTCATCATCTAAGAATTGAGGGGAAAGTCTATAACCTCTGGTGCCCCTCCTATGTCGACCAGCATTTACTACTTCTTCTTTAACATTTTCCGTATCTTGAAGTGCAGCTTACTGAGCTAGCTCAGCTTGCCTAGCTTCTTCGGCTATGTGGGCATCTCTTTGGTCCTGGTTTTCCATCCTATGCAGTGTTCACTCAATCTTTGGATTCAATGAAATAAGGGGATCTCCACTGCTTTGGTTGCTTGGCATTCACCGTTGAACAACCTGTGGGAATCAACAAAACAAAAAGAAAATGTAATTAAGGAAATAACTACCAAAAAGTCAAATATAAGCAAATAATCTAGTCTCAACCATATTCCCCAGCAACGATGCCACTTTTTAATAATGCTCAAACCATACCTCCTATCGAAGTATGAGCAGACGTTGTCAATAAAGAATCCAACAAAGAGCTTGGGGTCGAACCCACAGTGAATAGGTAAGAGCTAGACTAAAGCCGGTAATTGAACTTGTTAAGTAGTTACTCTGAATTGGGGGTTTCTAATGAAAATAATAATAAAAAACTCAATTAAAACTATGGTTGAAATAAAGAATGAAAGATAACTAGGGTTTTATGTTCCCCATGGGTTCATAACTGCTTCGGTTATACATACGTGATCATCACCAATGCTTACTTGTAGAACTGATAACCTAGGTTCATTCAAACGACTGACCAGTCCTTATTGAATGACTATACTCAATCATCAGACCAGGTGTCATGAGCTATTGCAAATTAACCGTTATCAATAAGTCCAAATTTAACTACCTTGCGACCACAACTCAAGTTAATACAATGATCATCAAGATCAAGGCTTTGTTGTAGTTCTCTTTTCCTAATCTCTATCTCTCTAAGCTCAAGCAAGAAACGAATTTGGGCATGTCCTAATGTTGTACACCGTTAAGAAATGTTTAATCATGAATAGAATATAATGCAAGTGTTTTCCATTGATTTTGAATCACTTTTATGTAACCCTAGCTTGTTAATCTACCATGGTTCCCACAACCCTAGCTATGGAGGTTTTAGCTTCTCATAGTTGCAAGATTGTGATTTGCATTCATGTTTAAATACATAAATCAATACTTACAATTATGGATGAGAGAAAAGTTTCTTTGTATTAATCAGCAAAATCCTCAAGAACAATATGAAGATAAACAAAAGGTTGATCACAAGTTGAACAACTCAATTCTCACGTCTAAGTCTCCTAAATTTCGTTGCTAATCAATCCTAATCACTCCTAGTTGCCTCTCTTTATGAAAATAAAATATATAACATATTTATACAGACATAAAAATCCTTTTCCTAGGCTAATAGGGTGTATTTCCATAACTGAAGCCGCCTGCAGTGCGACCCATCCTAAGCAGGTAGGTAAGGATAGTACCTACTTCTCGTATGTCAGTTGGCTGGCTGAAATTTGGCTAAGTGTTAGATCCTGGTACGAACTGTACATTGTTCCTATGATTCGTACTATGCTTCCGTGGCTTGACTCTGAGACTTTACAATTTTTTTTGAAGTTCTTCACGAGTGCTATAATATGATTCACACCTTCATTCCACGACTTGTACTGTCTATCCGTAGCAGGAGTCATGCTCTTATGCAAATCTTCTGAATTTTTTCACTACTTCTTCACCACGACTCGTACAAGCTTTGTACGACTCGTACCGAGAATCGTATGATGCAGCCTCTTCATCCTTAGCCTTCTTAAACTTCTCACGACAAGTAGTACGACTCGTAGAGCTTTCCTACGCCTTGTACTGTGAACTTTGAGTTAAGCCTATTTTGTACACTTTCAGGCTATCTTTTGCACTTTTTTGCTCCAACACCATTTTATCCTGTAACCAAAGGAAAAGTGCCTTATATCCACATAAATATACCTAAGTCCATGCTATTTTCATAGTTTCGAGCATTGAAAGTGCTGCAATTTCACAGCACATCAACGACCCGAGCTAGGACCCAGATCGAGACACGGGACAATAAACCCCGAGAAGCTCTAAGTCGACCCATGGCATGAACATAACGTCTAAACCCAACATAATAAAGTAGAAATTCAACATACATAATTGGGGAAGTCTACATACATAACAAGCTAGAGTGGAATCATAAATGAAAAGTTGATTTCTACATAATGTCCGAAAGCCTCTAACATACTGATGAGCTGATGGGACAACATCCCTAACTAACTCGACAAAGTCTATAACTGAAAGAAACAATGTTGGATAAATGAATTTCCTCAAAGCATGAGGACTTACCAATGCTAGTTAGACAAGTCTGGGAAGGAAAAAGGACTAGTGACGCGGCTGAGACTGATCCCTCGGACCTGTATCATGAAACGATACAACATAGGGTATGCGATCAATACTTTGAATGTACCGAGTATGCAAGGTAAGTAAAATGGACAATTAAAATAAATAAGAGTTAATAAGAGTAGGATAACTTGATCATAACATAATTATCATAATGTTACATAAGGGCTCAAGGTTTTCAAAATATTCATAAATCAGTCATAATCATAAGAATAGGAGAAAAGCTTCATTAAACATGAATTGAGCCAAAGTAACATAAACATAACCATGCATAAACCATCAGGAACAAGGGGAGATTCTTATAACCGATATAACCCATATGAGCACACATGGAGCCCAACTTGTAACCCCTAGTCGGGAGGGTGTTCGTTCCTTGCCAAGGGTGGAATCATGAAAAGAGGCGTGATATCACTCATGAAATGCCCATACGGGCATAAGGGAACAGTCTCAATGGAGGTCCCATCATGGCTAAGTTGGCACGTAGTGCTGAGACTTGGAGTATGCTTGGACCCCGAATCTACTCAGTGTTAAATAATACTCCCAAAACATATACAGTGCTTATATTATAGTAGGGAAAACATACATGAAATTCATGGGATAGTTTAAATCATAATAATCATAAACATTCTTGAAATACGTGACCTAGCCATTTAATAAGGCCCGTGAGTCAGCCATAATAATAGGTCCATAAATCTTAAGATTCTTGAATATTTTTAAAACATGTAATTGATATTTTATAAATCCATGATAAGTACTTGAGAGAAATCATATCATAAAACATAAATCATAATTTGGCTAATTTAGATCAAGATCATAATGTAAGCATAACTTGACTTTTCATAAGAACATACATAATTGGGCATAGTTGGGTTTAAATTCAAATCTATAAATTTATATTCATCATAAAATCTGCCCAAAGATCATAAAACATGATTTAATATCTAAAAGGGATTGACCCATCGATAGATCATAGAGAATTTCACAAGAATTGGAATAAACCCCCATAGATCATGAAACTTAAATCTAAAATTGAAATCCAAGGAAATTGAGAAGAGTTTTGAGCATGAGAGTGAAAGAAACTATCATTCATAGCCTCACATACTTGGGTAAGTAGATCTTACACTCTTCCTCGAATTTCCAAAGGAAATTGAAGGAGAAATGGATGGATTTTAGCCTTGATCACCCCTAGGAACCTTCTAGCCTTGCATGCATGGAGAGGAATGATTTAGAATAATCTAAACCCTCTTAAAACTATCCTAACTATGCTTAAAAAGACGTAGTTTAGGTCTTAGGAACTCAGGAATTACGGAAAAACTCTTAATAAATTCGCAGGAAATTGGACACTACTAGTCCCAACGAGGGACTGGATGACTTATGCACACTGACCACGATTCGTGGTCCCCTTCTCGTGATCAGCATTGGGAACTTGCCTTACTTGGTCACCACGGGGGACACAACGACTTGTGGTGTACCGGATGATTAATGGTGATGACCCGTTAGGTACACGACCCATTTTCCTTCCTCCTTTAAACCACCGTTGACCACAGTTGACCTAACGAATTGTGGTGCTGACCACGATTCGTGGTCACCCCAAATTTGAAAATTCCAATCATGGACAAACCCATCCCCACTAGTCACTTAACGACTCATGGTGTTCCTGATGTGTAACTGGACGACTCGTCCTGTGACCTGGTGCAGAAAATTCTGTTTTCTCTAATTTTAACTCCCGGGTCTGATCTTAAGATTTTCGGGGTATTACAATATCTCCCCCTTGGGAACGTTCATCCTCGAATATTGAAAATCATACTAAAAAGTAGAGGAATGCAATCATTCTACTCAAATACTGAACATACAAGCTGAAAGCTGACGGAATGGCTGACTCCGAATTGAACTACATGATTGAACTGAATTCTTGAATTACACATAAATTCATTGATATGAAAAGAACCGAGGCACATGAAATGAACATGAAACTGAATAGAGTACTATGGGGAAAACTGATACCTCAAGCCGAAACTAACCCGGAAGGGAATAGATGCGGGTATTCAGTAATCATATATGCTCAGCTTCCCACATAGCTCCCTCAACATGTTGATTCCTCCACAAAACCTTAACTGAGGCACTTATTTGTTTCTTAGCTTATGAACCTGACGATCAAGTATTTTTATGAGAACCTTCTCATAACTAAGGTTATCTTTCACACCGACACTGTCCAATGGAACAACCAGAGCTGGATCACTCAAACACTTCTTTAAGAGTGATACATGGAAAACTGGATGGACTAAAGCTAATTCTGAGGGAAACTCCAACTCATATGCTACCTTGCCAATCCGTTTCACAATCCGGTACAGACCAACATAACAGGAACTAACTTTTTCTTTCTTTCCGAACCTTATCACTCCCTTCACGGGAGACACCATTAGAAACACCTAATCATCGACTTCAAACTCAAGTTCTCTCATCCTCACATCTGCATAGAACTTTTGGCGACTCTGAGCTATTTTCAACCCGTCCCTTATAAGATGAACTTTTTCCATGGCCTCGTGGATTGAATCCAGTCCTATTATTGCAGCTTCACCGATTTCAAACCAACTAATAGGCGATCTACATCTCCGCCCATAGATAGTCTCAAATGGAGCCATCTGAATGTTGGAATGGTAGCTGTAGTTATATGCGAACTCAATGAGAGGCAAATGGTCATCCCAACTACCCTTAATGTCAATAACACATGCTCTCAACATGTCCTCAAGAGTCTGAATGGTCCGCTCAGCCTGACCATCTGTCTGCGGGTGAATTGCTGTACTAAGCTTGACCTGAGTACCAAGTCCCTTTTGAAATGATCTAAAAAATTGGGAGGTAAACTAAGTACCTCTATCTTATATAATGGACAATGGCACTCCATGCAACCGAACTAAATCCTGAATGTACAACTTAGCATAATCCTCCACTGAATTGGTAGTTTTGACAGGTAAGAAATGAGCCACTTTAGTCAACCTGTCTACAATCACCCAAATAGAGTCATACTGTCGACGAGTATGAGGCAAACCTGTAATGAAGTCCATATTGATTTCCTCCCACTTCCAAGTAGGAATTCTAATATCTTGAAGCACACCTCCAGGTCTTTGATGCTCAACCTTCACCTTTTGACAATTTGGACACTTAGCCACAAATTCTGTTATGTCTAATAGGCTTCCCGCAGGTCACGGTACATCTTGGTGGCACCTGGATGTATGGAATATCGGCAACCATGAGCCTCGTGCAACATTCGATCTCTCAAATCATTAATATTTGGAACACACAAACGATCCTAATATCGAAGTACACCATCTACCCTTTAGAGAAAACTTCTACCTTCTAATTTTGAACGACTTCCTTTAGTTTCACCAAAATTAGATCCTCGTCTTGCATAGCTTAAACATCGGTCACCAAGGATAATTCTGACCCATTCTGAATAATGACTCCACCATCGGTTGAGTAAACCAGACGAACTCCCAATCGTGCAAGCCGATGCACATCCTTCACCAACTCCTTCCTCCCCTCATCTACATTGGACACACTCTCCATACAAAGCCTACTAAGAGCGTCTTCTACCATATCTTCCTTGCTCGGATGGTAAAAGGACACTCATATCATAATCCTTGAGTAGCTCCAGCCACCTTCTTTGACGTAAATTTAGATCCTTCTAGGTAAACACGTATTGTAGGCTTTTGTTGTCTGTAAATGCATCTACATGGACCCAGTACAAATAATGTCTCCAAATCTTTAAGGCAAATACTACAGCCGCCAATTTGAGATCATGAGTCGGGTAGTTCGTTTCATGAACCTTCAGCTATCTGGAAGCATAGGCTATGACTTTACTATGCTGCATAAGTACAAAAGCAAGGCCGATCCTCGAGGAATCACAATATACCACAAACCCATCGGTACCTTCAGGTAGAGTCAATACCGGTGCAGAGGTGATTTGAGTCTTCAACTCTGAAAAACTCCACTCATAAGCCTCCGACTATTGAAACTTCACTTTCTTCTGAGTCAATTTAGTCAACAAGGCTGCAATGGATGAAAACTCCTCCACAAATCTCCGATAATAACCACCTAAACCCAAGAAACACTTGATGTCTGAAGGACTCATCGGTCTAGGGAAATTCTTCACTGCTCCTATCTTTTGAAAGTCCACCTGTACACCGTCACTCAACACCACATGACCCAATAGTGCCTCCTAGTTCAACCAAAGCTCGCATTTACTGAATTTATCATAAAACTAATGATCCTTCAGAGTATGCAACACCACTCTCAAATGAGCGGCATGCTCCTCCTCGCTCCGAGAGTATATAAGGATATCATCTATGAACACAATCACGAACATATCCAAATATGACTTGAACACCCTGTTCAACAAATCTACAAAAGCTACAGGAGCATTAATTAGTCCAAATGATATAACTACAATCTCACAGTGACCATACCGAGTCTTGAAGGCTGTCTTCGAGATGTCATTCTTCCGAACCTGAGCTGCTGATATCCGAATCTAAGGTCTATCTTGTAAAAGCACCTAGCACCCTGAAGCTGGTTAAACAAATCGTCAATCCTAGGAAGAGGATACCTGTTCTTGATGGTAACTTTGTTCAATTTCTAGTAATCAATACATATACGAAGAGAACTATCCTTCTTGCGGATAAAGAGGACTGGCGCACCCCATAGGGATTTGCCTGATCTGATGAACCCTTGTCTAAAAGATCCTTCAACTACTCCTTCATCTCCTTTAGATCTGTTGGACTCATTCATAAGGAAGAATAGATATAGGTTACTTGTCAGAAAGAAGTTTAATACCAAAATCGATCTCCCGCTCGGGAGGGATTCTCGATAAATCATCTGGAAACACTTTTGGGTACTCACACACTATAGGAACTGACTGGATAGTCGGGGTTTCAGATGTAGCATCCTTAACCCTCACTAGATGGTACACACAACCTTTAGAAATCATCTTACTAGCTTTAAGGTAGGAAATGAAGCGACCTACAGGTACAACTAAACTACCCTTCCACTCTAAGACTGGCTCATTGGAAATCTAAACTCTACTGCACGGGTTCTACAATTGACTAAGACATAACATGCACATAACCAATCCATGCCAAGGATAACATCAAAATAGGTCATGTATAACTCTACTAAATCTGATGAGGTGATTTTTTGAAGGACTGCGACAGGGCATTTCCTATATATTTGTCTAGCTATAATTGAATCACCAACTGGAGTAGAGACTAAGAAGGATTCTGATAAGTTTTCGGGAATGACTCTGAATCTACTAGAAACATAGGGCATCACAAAAGACAAAGTAGCCCCTGGATCTAGCAATGCATATACATCAAGTTGGAATACTCGTAACATACTAGTCACCACATCGGGTGAGATTTCCTACTCCTGTCATGAGGAGAGTGAATAGAACCTATTCTAGCATTGCCAGCTAGCTGAGCTAGTAGAAGCACCCTGCTGGAAGAGACGCGCTATTGGAGCTGCTGGAATAGCGACTGGGATACAGGCTCCACCTTCACCTGGTCTTGCTAAAGGGTAATCCCTGAGTCTGTGTCTGGGTTCTCCACACCCGAAACAAGCGTCTGAGCCAACTAATCACCTCCTTGGGTGATTCTTGCCACACTTCGTACAAGTTGGGAAAGTGCGATCTCCCGCAGTGCTTCCTTTGCCCCTCGAGCCTAACGCTCTACCTCTCTGATCATGTTTGAGTCTGGACGGGACACTAGCTAATGATTGTGCCGAGGCTGATGACCTTTGTTGAAACTGAGGGCGGTGACCGCCACCGAATCTCTGAGTGAACCCAACATTATCTGTCCTAGCACTCTTGGTCTCTCTCTCTCTTAGATGCACCATCTCTATCTGTTGGGCGTGCAAAACCATCCAGGGAAAATTAATATCCTGATGAAGCATGGAATCCTGCAATCCTTGTCCAGGTAGTCCGCCACTCCATGTACAAACCTAATCACCCGAGCTCTCTGAACAGCCACTAGCTCTAGTGCATACTAGGACAAATGAGTGAACTCCAAAGCATACTCCTGGATTGTCATGTTACCTGATGAGTTGGTAATTCACCAACTCATTAGGCTTTCAAGACTGAGTTTTTAAGTTGCTTATGTCGATTTTATGCCCTTTGTGCCTTTGTTGTGTGCAGATGTCTAATGTGAAGAAAAGAGCAAGAAATGGAGCAAAAATAAGGAAGTAGGATGAAATTCAGTGCTCTACCAAAGAAGACCGGAAACACTGCCTCTGGGAAAAAAAGCTATCAGCGAATGCGAGTTTCCACCAGCGACTCTCCGGTCCATTCACCGAATGATGCCTGAACTTGTTGGATTGAAGAGAAAAGAATCGGCAGTGCACGGATGGAGATCGGTGAAACGTCGAAGGGACCTCCAAAGATTACTGGAATTCAGTGAAGGCACAAATAGCATAGACGGCGGTCCGCGAATTTCAACCGATGAACCGCCGGTACTTCCACCGGTGTCAGAATGGTAATTAGGGAAAAAATTGTCCAGCATGGAAAAAGAGATAAAAGATACCCCTTTTTTTGGATGTATTCTAGAGAAAAGTACTGTGTACTGAAGAGATTTCAATTTTTAGCTTTTAGAACATTCTCTTGGCAGGGAAGAAAGGGAGAATTTGATTGGTGGAATTTGAAAAGAAGAATTTTATTTTTCTTTTTGTTCTTCTTCATAGCAAGGTACTACCATTATTGAAGACTGTTGCTGAATTTTTTTTTGCTACTCCTATTATTGAATTCAATGAGTTTATTGTTAAATGTGCTTTTGAATTTCTTAATTATGAGTAGCTAAATCATTAACTAGAGGTGTGTGATGATGAATGCTTAATTAGAGTGGGTATTGCGAGAGTCATCTCAATATCGTTTAACTAAATGTAAATCTATTAGATTCTCTTCAATCTATAATTGAATATCCATTGATATTGATGTGGGTCTAATTGTTCTTACTTGTTTGCTTGCAAAAGAAGAATTGAGTTTTGAGAGAGTATTTAATGGTGGGTATGGATGAGAGATTGTGAAATTGGGCTAGAAATAGCCAAAATTACATTCTCACACCTAATTAATAGTTAATAGCTAGAAATTAGTGCATCTATTAATCAAAATTTGATCGGGTTGAGTTAATAATGTCTAGGGGTTTGAAAGAACTCTAGCAAGAGGTATTTATAAGGATGAAAAGCATTAAATGCCCATTTTCCCAAGATTATTTACACTAATTGAACTTATGAGATGACCTAGCATGACCCTATTTAGTTAGCATATCATCTATACCACACCTTTAGTCTTTCATATTCTTGTCAACAACCTTGGTAATTTATCTATCGTAGTTAGCCAAATTAGAATTTATATTCTATTTTAAATGTCAATCTCCCCAAACCTGTTTATTTCTATATTATTCCTAAGTGGTGCAAGAAAAATTCAATTTCTCAACTGACACTAGTGCTTATCATCCACTAGTCAGTGTGGGATTTGACCCAGATATCCGTAGGGATAGTTGTTTTGATACAGCGACCGTGTATACTCTTTGCATGAAGAGTATATTTTGGACATTATCAAAAATGGCACCGTTGACGGGGACAAGCTCTTGATATTCTTGTTTTGATTGTTAATTTGAAATAGCTTTGCATCTTAGTTGGTTGATGTGATTTTGCTGAGCTTGTTAGGATACCACAACCATATGAGTCATCACTCCCAAGCAGGGGATAGCTTAGTGTAAGGTAACATGGAGCATGAGGAAGATAACCCGGTGATGCCGGAGATTGCGGGAACCTTTTGCCTACCACCCACAGTAGGGAATGTCGTGTTTCATGTCACAAGCATTATGCTACATTTGCTGCAAATGAAGAGACTCTTTGGAGGTAAATCAAGTGAGGATGCAAATCGTCATTTGAGAAATTTCTTGGAGATATGCCAGCCTTTCAACATCGTAACATAAGTCAAGAGTCTATTCGGTTAAGGCTCTTCCTATTTTCTCTAACAAGAGAGGTGACAATGTGGTTGGAAGAATTTCCTCATGGTTGTATTACATCTTGGCAAGAATTAACTGAATCCTATTTGGATCATTTCTTCCCTCCCTCATAAATGTTGCAGCTGAGGGATGACATCACAAATTTCAGGCAAGATCCTGGAGAGCCTTTGCATGAGGCATGGCTATGGTTCAAAAATAAGGTTGCTCTTTGTCCCAATCATGGCCTTCCTGATGGAGTGCTTCTCCAAAGTTTTTACTGAGCCCTCGACTCTATCAATATATCTATTGCCAACAATTTAGCTAGAGGGCCTATTATGGAACAAACATATGGGTTGGATAAAGCCCTATTGGATAGAATGACAAAAAAAATAGGTCCTGGCACACGAGAGAGACAAATGTATCTACACATGATATTGGCTCTAGTGCATTGGCGGTTGAGTTGCGGAAAAAGGATGAAGAGCGAGATGAAAACCTTGCCAAAGTGATGACGCAACTGGAATTAATGACCAAACATGTCATGGGGGCAGGGCCCAAGGTGGTGAATGTTGTAGGTATGCTAGGTTCGTTGCAATTCGAAGGAGAATCATCGCCACCAAGGTACGATGAAGAATGCCAATACATGGGAAATCAGATGGCGGGTCCTCGACCTAGGTTTCAAGGGGCTAATTAAGGTCCTTGGCGTCCAAGGGAAGAGAACCAAGGATGGAGAAACCGTGATGCATAAGGATGGATCGAAAGAAATGAGAGATAGGGAAATAGAGAGCAGAATCAAGAGGGAGATTACTACCACCGAAGTTCAAACCCATATGTTCTCTCTCCAAAAGCTGGAAACGCCCAGAGTCAGCCAAGTGTGAGCGATGCAGGTAGCTCAAAAATTGCAGCAATGTTAGCAAAAGTCCCCAAGAAAATGGAATCAACGAACAACGGGGTCAAGGAATTGAAAGGGGAGGTGTCTAACCTTTCCCAAATGGTGAGCTCTCATTTAGCCTCCATTAAGCATTTGGAAGCTCAAATGAATCACTTGTCTGCTCAAATGCATCCCATAATGAAGGAAACACTCCCAAGTGTCACAATGCCAAACCCAAATAAAGATAGTTAATGCATGGCTATTGTTAGTGGTAAAGTGGTTGGAGATGCAAGGGTGACGCCCAAGGAGGTTAATGCTCCAAAATCAAATGACAAAACTGAAGTCAACGAGATGCCACAGACACCAAGGGGTGGTGAAAAGAGTGAAGAGGAAGGTGAAGGGAAGGATGATGAAATTCCTTCACATATTAATGAAGATGATGTGGGCATGACGGCCTTGAATGATGACAAGGTTTAAGCAAGAGCTCCACCCCCTTATCCATAATGGTTAGCTAAGAAAAAGAAGGACAATCAGTTCAGATAATTCATTGACATGTTCAGCAAATTGTCTATTAATATACCGTTGGTGGATGCCCTTCTCCAAATGCCAGGATATGCTAAATTCATGAAGGAGTTGCCGAAAAAGAAGAAGGCGGTTGATGTAGGTAGCGGGGAGACGACGCACCATTGTAGTGCGACGATGATGACCAATCTTACCCCCAAGCAGGAAGACCCAGGAGCGTTGACAATCCCTTGTTCAATTGAGATATGTGTGTTTAAGAAAGCTCCATGCGATCTCGGTGCAAGCATAAATCTAATGCCCCTCATCATTTTCAAGAAGTTGGGACTTGGAAGCACCAAACCCACATCGATGAAGTTGGTGGATTCATTTATAGAGCCAGAGAGACAATTTCATCAACAAAGAAGGGAAGCTCTAGAGAAGAAGCTGCAGTTATTAAGACAGGCAATTCTAGAGCAGCAACAGAATCCACCGATTGTAAGGGCAGTTTTAGTGCCCGAACAGATGGCAGCAAGACTGGTCCACGAAGTGGAAATCCCACACGCAAATAATGTAACATCTAGCATTCGCAGATCGAATCCAGGGGGAGATTCGAACTCAAGCAGAATATGGTGCAGTTATACAGGTCTCCATCATGAAGATCCACAACAGCATCTCCAAAACTTTTTGGAGATTAGTGACACCTATATCCCTGCTGGAGTATCATCCGACTATGTGAGGCTTACATTGTTCTCGTTCTCATTGCTGGGGGAAGCAAAGAGGTGGTTGAAAGATGAACCACCAAATTCTATCACTACTTGGGATGACCTCGCAAGGAAGTTTTTGATACGATTCTTTCCATCAGGGAAGACAGCCAGACTTAGAAGAAAGATTCTAAGTTTCAAAAAGAGAGAGGGTGACCTTCTACCCAGTGGGAGATTGATTTTGGTATTGACCTTCTACCCAATACGCAGCCTATATCTATCCCTACTTACAGGATGGCTCTAGCTGAGCTAAAAGAGTTGAAGGATCAGTTGAAGAACCTGTTAGATAAGGTCTTTATCAGACTGAGCAAGTCTCCGCGGGGTGCACTAGTGTTATTTATCCGGAAGAAGGATAGTTCACTTTGGATGTGCGTTGACTATTGACAATTGAACAAGGTCACCGTTAAGAACAGGTATCCTTTACCCTGGATCGATTATTTGTTTGACCAGCTTCAGTGTGCCAAGTGTTTCTCAAAGATAGATCTCAGGTCCGGGTATGATCAGCTCAGGGTTCGGGAGTGTGATATCCCGAAGACAGTCTTCAGCACGCGGTATGGTCATTATGGGTTTGTAGTTATTTATTTTGGACTAACAAATGCTCCTGCAGCTTTTATGGACCTGATGAACAGGTGTTCAAGACGTATCTAGAAATGTTCATGATTGTGTTCATTCATGATATCCTTATATACTCCCGGAGCGAGGAGGAGCATGCCGCTCATTTGAGAGTAGTGCTGCAAACTCTCCAGGATCGCCAATTGTATGCCAAGTTCAGCAAGTGTGACTTTTGGTTGGACTCCATAGCATTTTTGGGCCATGTGGTATTGAGTGAGGGCATAATGGTAGATTCTCAGAAAATCAAAGTAGTGAAGAATTGGCCTAGATCGGTGAATCCTTCAGATATTCAAAGTTTCTTAGGCCTAGCAGGCTACTACCAGATATTTGTTGAGGGCTTTTCATCAATTGCAGCACCATTGACCAAGTTGACTCAGAAGAAGGTGAAATTCCAATGATCGGAGGCTTGCGAGAAGAGCTTCACCAAGAGTTGAAGACTCGACTCACTTCAGCACCAGTGTTGACCCTACCCGAGGGTACCAATGAATTCATGGTGTATTGAGATGCTTCAAAGATCAGACTTGGGTCTGTGTTGATGCAACATGGGAAAGTGATAGCATATGTCTCAAGACAGTTGATAGACCATAGGAAGAATTACCCGACCCATGACCTTTAATTGGCCGCGGTGGTATTCACCTTGAAGATATCGCGGCATTATTTGTATGGATCCATGTGGGTGTATTTATGGATCACAAGAGTTTACAATATGTATTCAAGCAGAAGCATCTCAATCTTCGGCAAAGGAGGTTGTTGGAGCTACTCAAGGACTACGATCTGAGTATCCTTTACCATCCGGGTAAGGCTAATATGGTAGCGGACGCACTTAGTAGGCTCTCTATGGAGAGTGTGTCCCATGTGGATGAAGGAAAGAAGGAGTTGGTTAAAGATGTACGTCGACTCGCAAGGTTGGGAGTTAGGTTGGTCGACTTGACCAATGGTGCTGTTGTTTGCTAGAACGGGTCGAAATTAACTTGGTGACTGATGTGAAAGCTAGACAAGATGAGGATCCAATTTTGGTAAAGCTTAAGGAAGCTGTTCGAAGTCAGAAGGTGGAGGTCTTCTCCCAAGGGGGAGATGGAGTGCTGCGGTACCAGGGTCGCCTATGTGTTTTGGACGTCGATGATTTGAGGAGTCAGATATTGCATGAGGCTCATGGATCTAGATATTCTATCCATCCGGGCGCCACCAAGATATATCATGATTTGTGGGAAATGTATTGGTGGAACGACATGAACAGGGATATTGCAGAATTTGTAGACAAGTGCCCGAACTATGAGCAAGTAAAGGTTGAGCATCAAAGGCCGAGAGGTGTACTGCAGGATATCAACATTCCCACATAGAAGTGGGAAGAGATCAATATGGATTTCATTAAAGTCCTACCTCGTACTCGTCGATAGTATGATTCTATATGGGTGGTGGTAGACATGCTGACTAAAGTTGCTCACTTTCTACCGGTCAAAACCATGGACTCAGCGGAGGATTATGCCAAGCTATATATCCGGGAGTTGGTTCGATTGCGTGGAGTTTCCTTGTCTATCATTTCATACCGAGGTACTCAATTTACCTCCCAGTTTTGACGGTCTTTTCAGAAGGGGCTTGGGATTCAGGTTAAGCTTAGTATAGCCTTTTATCCGCAGATGGATGGTCAAGAAGAACGAACAATCCAGACTCTTGAGGATATGTTGAGAGCATGTGTGATGGACTTCAAAGGTAGTTGGGATGATCACTTGCCCCTGATCGAGTTTTCTTACAATAACAGTTGTCACTCTAGCATCTAGATGGCACCGTTCAAGGCTCTTTATGAGCGGAGATGTAGATCGCCCATTGGATGGTTTGAGGTTGGTGAGCAGCTATGATAGGGACAAATTCGGTTCATGAGGCTATGGTGAAGGTTCAGTTGATAAGGGACAGGCTAAAAACCACTCAGAGTCGTCAAAAGTCATATGCTGATGGGAGGAGGAAAGAGTTGGAGTTTGAGGTGGATGATTGGATATTTCTAAAGGTATCTCCCATGAAGGGAGTCATGCAGTTTGGGAAGAAAGGAAAACTCAGTCCCTGTTATGTTGGTCCCTACCAGATTATGAGAACAGTTGGTAGGGTAGCGTATGAGTTGGACCTACCCTCAGAGTTATCTTCTGTGCATCCTGTGTTTCACGTATCGCTTTTAAAGAAATGTTTGGGAGATCCGGCTCTAGTAGTCCCAACGGGCAGCACTAGAGTAAAGGATAGCCTTAGCTATGAGGAGGTTCCAGTTGAAATATTGGATCATTAGGTTTAGAGGCTGAGGAACAAGGAAGTAGTTTCAATAAAGGTGTTATGGAGAAATCAGCATGTTGAAGGAGCTACGTGGGAAGCCGAAGCGAATATGATGGCTAAATGCCAACACTTATTCTCTACCAGCTCAGTTCCAACTTGAGGTATCAGTTTCGCGCTATGACTCTATTTAGTTTTCATGTTCGAATCTTGTGTCCAAGTTTCTTTTATTTGTATAGATGTATATGTGAAGCATGAGATCAGTTCAGCTATGTGATATGAATCGGAGGTAGTCATTCCGTTAATTTTCGGTTTAAATGATCAGTATTTGAAAATGATAATTGCATGTTTCTGTTTTCTGCTCGTTTCCTACATTCGAGGATGAATGTTGCCAAGGGGGAAATATTGTTATACCCGGGAGCTCAAAGATCAGAATCGACAGTTGAAATGGGGAAAAAGTTGGAATTTTGTTGCAACCTCAGGACGAGTCATCTCACAACTCGTGAGGACAGCCCAGGAGTCGTCAGTTGACTCATAGGGAAGGAAACATAGTTGGGAAAAAGAAAGCTGGGCAGTGTACCTGATGGGAGTCCCCACAAGTTGTTGTTAGCCTTAACAATTCATGGGGTGAGTCGTTGGCAGGCTTGGAGTCCAAAGTTTGGAAATGAGACAGTGTACTTAACAAGTGGTGACCACGAGTTGTGGTCACCCCTAACAAGTCATGAAGTGACCCGTTATGAGTCCAGGAGAAAAGATAAGGTAGTGCACTTGATGATCGACATAACGAGTCGTTTCCTCTATCAACAAGTCATAATTCATTTGTTAGGACCACCTGACAGTTATTTTCTGCGAAATTAATAAGAGTCTTTTCATAATTTATAAGTTCCTAAAGCTTAAACTACGTCGTTTTAGCCTATGAAAGGTGGGTTTTAGAGGGGGAAACTATCCTAAAGTCTTCATTCATGCATGCAAGAGAATAGAAAGTGATAGAGGGGTGATTCAAGGTTTTTTCTCCAATTTCTTTCAATTTCTTTTGGTCACTCAAGGGAGAGTAAGATTCAGCCTCCATCAAGTATATCGGGTTACGAATGGGTGTTTGCGTTCACACCCATGCCCATCCTCTATTGACTTATGAAAATATATTCAAAAACAATATGGGGTTTTTAATTCAATTTTTGTGAAACTAGAATGATTTGCTAATGGGCTTTATGATTTGCGATCTACATCATATTTTATGGATTTGGATCAGACTTTATATTTAATTTTACTTATAAAACTATTGATTTCGATTTCTACTAAAATAAGCCAATTTAAGCATGATCTATGATGAATCGACTTATGATCTTCGCTTTAATTTTTAATACTTACAAGCCCAACATGATTTCTGATTTGAAATATGAATTTATTTAATTACCCACCATGTTTTGATGATTTTCAAGTTATATGTACGATCTACAAGTGTCACGCCCCGCCTTGGGAGGCATGACTAGCACCTGGTGCCCTACTAGGATCTGAACTGCTGAGCAGACTGAGCCTAAGCACCTCTGGTGCAAGTCTAGCTCTAACTCTAGAATCAAGAAATCAACGGGCTATATAGTGACTGCAAATGCAACCCCCCGCTGACAAGGCCTATAGGCACCTGAAAAATAAACAGCTAAACGAGGCCCCACACGGCCGATATATCTAACCACACAAAAATGATACAATTTGCAAGCCTCTAGGAGTAATAAGATGGTCGGGATAGGGCCCCATCCTACCCATACTGTACAAAAAAAAGAAGTAAACCTCTGACACACAACACCGGAAGAAAGGAGCTAATAGCTCTATGCGGCAGCTGATTGAAACTACGAGGGATCTGCTCCTCGTCTATCTGTACCCGTAGGCAAGTAATGCAGTGCCCCGGGAAGGGCGTCAGTACAATATGTACCGAGTATGTAAAGCAATAGCTGTAAATGACTGAATGTAAGGAATGAAGCTGACAATAACTGAAATAAAGGGAACGGAGTGAAGCTTGCTGATATAGTAAAATCAGGACTAAACGTAACTGTAATAAGAAGGGTAGGGGTCATACCTGACAAACGGAACGTCTTACTGTCTAACTATCAATAACTAAAGCAACATAACATAAACCTTACCTGGCCCTCATAAGCCAGAAGGTGCAATCAACACATAACAACCCACAAGGGCCCCCATTAGCCCTAGTGAGTACACCTCAATCTATTTACCCCTATCCAGGTCATACTCCACCACCTACTACCTATGAGCATCCTGCCAGTCCCCTGGGTATGCAGCTTGGGCCCGCTGGGCCCCTGACTATAGCTGTGCCTGAGTCCGGATGACTCCTGAAATATACACCCCGGGCGCAAGCGCTCGGCGGGGTGTGTATAGGCCAACCACGACAAAATATGAGGAGCTGGCTCCCCTTCTTCGTCAGTTGCGGACGGCTTGCCACTCTGTAGAGCGACGTATCCTCGCCATCTGGCGGACGAGTTGACACAGCTATTAACCCTGGGGCAGTCACGGAAGCTATACAGGTAATCCATCCCAAGCAATGCGAATACGGGTCTCAACTGATAACAATAACTGCACACAATCACATACTCTTGACACGCTTTACTGACAGTCATACTGGATTATTATACTGGAGAAATTGACAAATAAATCTATCTATATAGCAAGAGCGTATCTAGATTTCTGGGCCACATGCTAATGCTACTCGCTTCTGGGATAATCTGTATGACTGTCTACAAGCACACCATGTGCGCGTATTTGATAAGAGGATCCTGATAGTGATCATGATCTCTAACAATCTGGGCAGAATAGAGTGAGGTCTGAAGTAGTCTAACAATACTCTGAATGTCGTACTCGAACATCTGTAGCTCATGCATAACTGTGGAGTTGCGGACAGCTAACTACTTTATTCTTCTAATTAAACAACTATAGAGTTGGGCTTGGTCGAACTTGCTTCTAGGAGATCGGACCCTGGTTCTCCATAAGGAGCTTACCAATCTCCTTTACTTGGTAAACACTGTACTAGCAGAGTACTACTGACTCCTTAGGCCTTGTCTGAATCCACTCAGATATATATTACTGTTCTGAGCACTATATTTCTATTCTGGGAAAATCTCAATCTTATAGGCAATTCTATATAGATAGGCCCTCTTCTGGCACTATGTACCTGAATACCTTACAAGAACCGGCTAGGGTGCTAGCCCGTCATTGACTACTGATGTGGACCCCTCCTTGTGGTACCCACGGGCTTACCTGACTTGGACGACCGGGATAGCTTTCTGGCGTCCTACATGATAGCTATTAAATTGACTAAGACTGACAATCATTGATAAGGCTAAAGGGATGACGGGCGATCACTCAATACACTGGAGAACCCTGATGTCGCTAACTCTAGAATATACCTATTCTGTCTCTATATCTAGTTCTAGGATGTGCGATAACGCCAATGACCTCTAAGGATGCTTTCCTGCTAATACAGGTGCCAACTGGTCGTCAGACCGCATAACTGTGCCCATACTATTTAACCAACTGATTCAGGCTACTAACTCTTACGAGCCTCTGAAGTCTAGGCCTAGAAACCAACATATAAGTCTACCATCCCAAAAAGCTGAGAATAAAAGAGTTTCTATTGCATCATACATGAATCACATTTAACCTGCTCCCTTTTTAACGAGGGATCATGCTGTACGATCTGTATATGAATTCTAACAGCTAACCAGAAGTTATGTAAATGTAATCCCTGTTAGCAGCTAATCTCCACATATCTGATATTTATATACGTAGATCAATAACAGCTAATTACAACATATTGAATTACTATCTAATGGTAGAAATCATCTGTAGCATCTGAGATCGTTACTTCTATTCGAGAACATAAGTCGTAACACTATACGACTAGGATACTTGCCGAGAGTTAAGCCTTACATAACTTGATCGTTGTTTACCGATTAGCTGGCGAGTTTCGGCTCGTGTTCAACTACCCTTCTAAACTTAAATCATGTTACTGGAAAGATAGGATTAGTTTTATCACTAAATTCGGCAAAAAGGAAAACTTTATATATAAATATTAACTATATTTCTAATTAAACAGAACACGGTCGAGACCTTGTTATTTCTCGAAGATCTAGAAAGGAGAAATACTTACTTTAAGCATGGGATCATATTGACACTAGTTTGGAGCAATTCCAACAACTTTGGCTCGGTGGGACGATGATTTGCCGGGAAAATCTCACGAAACTAACTCCATAAAAATGCTCCCTGCAGCCTTATACTTCGATACCCAAAGTTAATTTGGATTTGGACGGTGTTTGACGGCATAATTGGAAGAAAATTATATATTCCCTTCGTCCTCCCTCTGTTTCTGGTTGATCTATATGAGGAAATGACATAAAATTAAAGGGTGAGGCCTATATATATTTGCAGCAAAATACATAGCAACGTGGCACGTTGGCCAACGCACTGTTTTGGCTCCATGCCATGTTGGCTAACACAGAAGTCCTAGCTCTGTGCCACTTTGCCCCTCTGGGCAGCGCGGTTCGGCCTCCTCTTGCGAAATTCCAACTTGGCACTCGTTTGGCCTTTCCCCGGGCCCTTTCCTCGCACGTATGAAATTCTAAAACTTCCAACAAACATGCGAATAGGCCAACTACATGCTAGATACTTACGGGGTGTAACATCTCCCCCCCCCCCTTTAAGAACATTCGTCCTAGAATGTTAACTTCTGCTTGCAAAAACTTTAACTTGCAACTACTTATTCTGGAGGAATTTCGGTAGAGTCTCCCCTGTAATATGGACTATCCAAAAATCGTGAAATGCAGAAAAGTCCAATACAGGTACTCCACACAATACTAGGCATTCATCCCATAATAGACTAAAGTTAGTTACTCCACATATACATGTGTATCATGCAACTTATGAAACAATAATACCAACATACCTCTGGCTGCACAATCTAACTAAGTCTGAAATAACTGAGGATATCTGGCTTTCATATCATCTTCTGCTTCCCAGATCATCTCCTCTCGGTTCTTATTTCCGTCACAACACCTTGACAGAAGCAACATCTTTAATTCTCAATCTACGGATCTGCTGGTCTAGTATGGCTACTTGAGCTTCTTCATAAGCTAACTCCTCAGTGATTTGAACGTCTTGGACTGGAACAATCCGGAAGGGATCTCCTATACACTTTCTCAGCATTGATATGTGGAAAACTAGGTGAACGGGTTCTAATGGCCTATCCTTCGGCAAATCTGATAAGGCCCAATAAACCTTGGGTTGAGCTTGCTTTTCTTACCAAATCTCGCCACACCCTTCGTCGGTGAAACCTTCAGGGATACCCAGTCACCCACACTAAACTCTAGGTTTCTCTGCCACACATCAACATAAGATTTCCGGCGGCTCTGAAAAGTCAGCAGACGTTCCCTAATAAGCTTTACTTTCTCCTTCTGCCTATTTTAACATCTCCAGGTTTTCTCTATCTGCTTGAAGCTATCCTCTAGAAGGCCCCCACTTTCATTTATGGTGGACCTCGAAAGTCTGAGTTGTATATTCCACTTGACCACCAATTAGGGTACGAGGAACCGTGCATAAGTTGACATATGTCACTGTCTATTATAACATCCTTTTCTAAAACTTAGTTGTATATTGCGCCCCTCTATCGGAGTTTATCAAACACTGAGGCTCCACGCGCTCCATCTACTTCTGGGGTATTTAACTTGACATAAGTCTTAATGGCAATATAATTTCATCTAGCGAGGCAGGAATTGACCTCATTAGTCTTATTGTACTAACTCAAATAAGGTCAGGCAACACCTGGTGTGAGATAACCCTATGACGGTATTCATATTAATTATCCTCCACTCCCTTGCAGACACGACCATCTCTTACATTAGATAACTCAGTTCCAGCTATTACACTTTTTCTTTTGGCCTATCACTGGGGCTTTGCTTCCATGATTTAATGATATCTCCTGTCCTCTCGTACCATCTCATGGCATCTTTGTTAAATTCTAGGAGCAACGAACACATGCACCTTATCCATGGTCTGCTATTTGAAGTTCCGCCACCCTTGGAACGTAAGGTCAACATCCGAACCTTTTGACCTTGCTTGTTGTTATATTAAAGGCTCGTGACTATCTGCTGGGCCTCATTTCCAAGTTGCACTAGATCAGAGTCTCCATGTTGGCACTCCCTTATCTTCCCCTTAGGCGGACTTACCGCAACATTCTAGGCTACAACCTTACTGTCTCTTAACTATTAGCCCGAGGCTTGGACCTCAATATGTGATGTTCTATCAACCTTGAGGTGATTCTAATTTCCCCCAAAGTTTGATATTCGTTCTTTTCCTCCTTACCTTCCTTAGACTAAGCTCTGGGGTTCATGGTACCTGCCTTACACTGTCAATAAGGTTACCGGCCAGGTCTCGGCCTATACTTCTTCTGGCTTGCAGTCGGACCTGTTTTAGTCATATGACCTCCCTATTTTCGATATCACAATTAAGATCATAACCATTATCTTGTAGGCATATCCTGCCGTCACTAGCATTCTACAGCGGATTCAGCCTTTTTCTCTGACTTAAACTTGACTATTACTGGGAGTTTATCACTGATGGATTTCTTACGCATACTTCGAGTAAGCTGCTAGTCTTACCCGCTCTTCTGACTTTTTACTGTGAAGGTCTGGACAACTTACATAAAAATTGGGGCTCCCTACCCCTTCCGAACACTTTCTAGAGCTAACAAATCAAACCTTCTCTTACTATTTACTTTGGGCAACATTGTCTCAATTCTTACATCCTTTGCTATACTAAAAACAAACTAGGAGGTAGGAATAGCCTTTTCTTACCACAATGAAATGAGAATAATGAACTGTACAACATTCGAAAGGATGAAGGTGGGAATCTTGCATTTCCCTCTCTTTCTCACATCCATCAGGTAATCCAATATTAACCGTCGTCTTAATAAGATCTTGTATAGCCAAGAGATAAGTTAACTCGTATATACGCTATACTCCTAACATCCTACTCTCGTATATATGCTATACTCCTAACATCCTACTCTGAGGTTATAAAAATGAACTGGGACGGTGTTGATAGATGTATCACAGTGTGAGGTTCCTGATACCTCAGGAGAATATTAGGGAGATCAAGGACGTCCGCTCCCATCCTTAGGCTAACTATCACCCAACTGTAGCGTCTTTATAATACCTCTTCCTGCTGTTGTAGTTAGCTTGCAACTGCTGGTGTCTGTCTTATATTAAACATTACCCTAGACAGACATAACAAGGAAAACTTAGGGACTTAACCCTATACAACTTTACTCTAAAGCACGATCTGAGAAAAAGAAAGAGTAAACATCCTATCATGCCTTGCAGCCTCCTGCCTATAGTATGTGGGGCACAACACATCCATAGATAAGACTCTACTTAGCTGCTTGCAGACTCCTTGGGATACGACCTGCTTTGATACCAAGTTTGTCATGCCCCGCCTTGGGAGGCATGACTGGCACCTGGTGCCCTACTAGGATATGAACTGTTGAGCGGACTGAGCCTAAGCAACTCTGGTGCAAGGATAGCTCTAACTCTAGAATCAAGAAATCAACGGGCTATATAGCGGCTGCAAATGAAACCCCCGGTCGACAAGGCCTATAGCCACCTGAAAAATAAACAACTAAACGAGGCCCCACACGACCAATACATCTAACCACATGAAATGATACAATCTGCAAGCCTCTAGGAGTAATAAGATGGTCAGGACAGGGCCTCAGCCTACCCATATTGTACAAACAAAAGAAGTAAACCTCTGACACACAACTCCAGAAGAAAGGAGCTGATGGCTCTGTGCGGCTGACTGAAACTACGAGGGATCTGGTCCTTGTCTATCTGTACCTGCAGGCAAGTAATGCAGCGCTTCGGGAAGGGCGTCAGTACAATATGTATCGAATATGTAAAGAAATAGTTGTAAATGACTGAAAGTAAGGAATGAAGCTGACCATAGCTGAAATAAAGGGAACAGACTGAAGCTGGCTGAAGTAGTAAAATCAGGACTAAACGTAATTGTAATACGAAGGGTAGGGGTCATACCTGACTAACGGAACGTCTTACTGTCTAACTATCAGTAACTAAAGCAACATAATATAAACCTTACCTGGCCCCCATAAGCCATAAGGTGCAATCAACACATAACAACCCACAAAGGCCCCCATTAGCCCTAGTGAGTACACCTAAATCTGTTTACCCCTATCCAGGTCATACTCCACCACCTACTAGCTATGAGCATCCTGCCGGTCCCCTGGGTATGCAGCTTGGGCCCGCTGGGGCCCTGAATATAGTTGTGCCTAAGTCCGGAGGACTCTTGAAATTTACACCCCAGGCAAAAGCACTCGGTGGGGATGTGTATAGGCTAACCACGGCAAAATATGAGGAGTTGGCTCCCCATCTTCATCCCTTGTGGACGGCATGCCACTCCATAGAGCGACGTATCCTCGCCCTCTGGCGGACGAGTTGACACAGCTATTAACCCTGGGGAGGTCACAGAAGCTATACAAGTAATCCTGCCCAAACAATGCAAATACAGGTCTCAACTTATAAAAATAACTGCACACAATCACATACTCCTGACACACTTTATTGAGAGTCATACTGGATTACTATACTGGAGAAACTGACAAATAAATTTATCTGTATAGCGAGAGCGTATCTAGCCTTCTAGGCCTCATGCTAATGCTACTCACTTTTGAGATAATCTGTATGACTCTCCACAGGCACACCATGTGCACGTATTTGATCAGAATCCTATTAGTGATCATGATCTCTAATAATCTGGGCTGAATAGAGTGAGGTCTGAAGTAGTCTAACAATACTCTGAATGTCCTACTCGGACATCTGTAGCTCATGCATAACTGTGGAGTTGCGGACAGCTAACTACTTTATTCTTCTAGTTAAACAACTATATAGTTGGGCTTGGTCGAACTTGCTTCTAGGCGATCGGACCCTAGTTCTCCATAGGAAGCTTACTGATCTCCTTAACTTGGTAAGCAATGTACTAGCAAAGTACTACTGACTCCTTAGGCCTTGTCTTACTCCACTCAGATCTATATTACTGTTCTGAGCACTATATTACTTTTCTGGGCAAATCTCAATCTTATAGGCAATTCTATATAGACTAGCCCTCTCCTGGCACTCTATACCTGAATACCTTACAAAACCGGCTAGGGTGCTAGCCTGTCACTCACTACTAATGTGGACCCCTCCTTGGGGTACACATGGGTTAACCTGACTCGGACGACCGGGCAAGCTTGCTGGCGTCCTACATGATAGCTGTTAAATCGACTAAGACTGACAATCATTGATAAGGCTAAAGGGATGACGGGCGATCACTCAATACACTGGAGAACCCTGATGTCGCTAACTCTAGAATATACCTATTCTATCTCTATTTTTTGTTCTGGGACGTGCAATAACACCAATGACCTCTAAGGATTCTTTCCTGCTAATACAGGCACTAACTGGTCATCAGACCGCCTAATTGCGCCTATACAGTTTAACCAATTGATTCAGGCTACTAACTCTTACAAGCCTCTGATGTCTAGGCCTAGCAACCAACTTATAAGTCTACCATCCCAAAAAGTTGAGAATAAGAGAGTTTCTATAGCGTCATGCGTGAATCACATTTAACCTGCTCCCCTTTAAACGAGGGATCCTGCAGTACGATCTGTATATGAGTTCTAATAGCTAACCAGAAGTTATGTAACTATAATCCCTGCTAGCAGATAATCGCCACATATCTGATATTTATATACGTAGATCAATAACAGCTAATTACAACATATCAAATTACTATCTTATGGTAGAAACTATCTGCAACATCTGAGATCGTTAGTTCTATTCGAGAACATAAGTCGTAACACTGTACGACTAGGATACTTGCCAAAAGTTAAGACTTACATACCTTGATCACTGTTTACTGATTAGCTGGTGAGTTTCATCTCGTGTTCAACTGCCCTTCTCTACTTAAATCATGTTACTGGAAATATAGGATTAGTTTTATCACTAAATTCGACATAAAGAAAAACTTTATATATAAATATTAATTATATTTCTAATTAAACTGAACACGATCGAAACCTCATTATTTCTCGAAGATATAGAAGGGAGAAATACTTACTTTAAGCCTGGGATCATATTGGAACTAGTTTGGAGCAATTCCAACAACTTTGGCTCGGCGGGACGATGATACGCCGGGCAAATTTCATGAAAGTAACTCTATAGAAATGCTCCCTACAGACTTATACTTCGATACCCAAAGTTAATTTGGATTTGGATGGTGTTTGATGGTGTAATCAAAAGAAAATTATATATTCCCTTCATCCTCCCTCTATTTCTGGTCGATCTATATTAGGAAATGACATAAAATTAAAGGGTGAGGCCTATATATACTTGCAGCAAAATACATAGCAATGTGGAACGTTGGCCAACGCGTGTTTTGGCTCCGTGCCACGTTGTCTAACGCGGAGGTCCCAACTCCGAGCCACTTTGCCCCTCTGGGCAGCGCGGTTCGGCCTCCTCTTGCGAAATTCCAACTTGGCACTCGTTCGGTCTTTCCCCGGGCCCTTTCTTCACACGAATGGCATTCTAAAACTTCCAATCAACATGCGAATGGGCCAACTACATGCTAGAGACTTATGGGGTGCAACAACAAGTATGCAAGAAACCTATGCTTCATGAATTACATTTCTGGCCGACTCACGAGCCTTATGTCATGGATAGTTCACATATGTACAAGAATGTTTATGATTATCATGGGTTAACTAGCCCATGAATTCATGCATATTATACTATGAGCATTATTTATGCTTTGGGAGTAGTATCAAACACCGAGTAGATCTGAGGCCTAGGTTTTGTTCCGGATCTCATAAACTACGTGCCACCATAGGTATGTTGGGACCTCCTTTGTGACTGTCCTCGGCCCAAATGACCCTCCTCATGGTGATATCACACTTTCATGGTTCTACCCTTGGCAAGGTACGGACACCCTCCTGACTAGGGATATAAGTCGGGCTTCATGTGTGCTCATATGGGGCATGTCGGTTAAGAGAATCTCCCGCTGTTCCTTCTGATTTGTGCATGTTTATGATTACGTATGTAGGCTCAAGTAATGTTTATTATGGCTTTTCTCTCATGATTATGATTACGATTGTACTACAAATGCTTTGAAAACCTTGAACCCCATGATATATTATGTTATGATAATTATAATATAAGCATGGTGTCCTACTCTTATGATGTTTTTATGAGCTTTTACATATTTTAGATGGCCGGTTTACTTACCTTTCATACTCAGTGCATTCCACGTACTGACCGCATACCTTCTATGCTGTATCGTTTCATGATACAAGATCCGCCTCTCAGGCTCATCCCCATATCTAGATCATCTCAGAGTTTGCCTTCAACTTATTGGTAAGTCCTCATGTTCTGAGGGCCATTTTAAATACCTTCATGCTATTTATATTTCAGTACTTGTCCAGGTTAGTTGGGGGTGTTGTCCCATCAACCCAACGTACGTAGTAGAGGCTTTCAGACAGTATATAGTACTCAGCTTGCGTGTATGTCCATAGACCTCCTTGTGTTATGATATGTTATGATTATGCTTACATTTCCGCTATGCCTTGTGATTAGTCTTCCACTTATAATGAATGAAGTTAGATGTATGCTTATGCCATGGGTCGACTTGGGGCCTCTTAGGGTTCCTTGTCCCATGCTACGATCCAGGTCTACGTTCAGGTTGTGACACTTTCCAATATCAGTTTGCAATAAAGTTATTTCAGTTGACCTTGTAGAGTTAGACATGGTTGACTTCGACCTCATTCTTGACATGGATTGGATACACTTCAGTTATGTCTCAGTCGACTGCAAAACTAGGGTCGTCAAGTTTCAGTTCCCTAGTGAACCAGTTCTAGAATGGTCTTCCAGTAGTTCAATGCCAAAGGGTAGGTTTATTTCCTACCTTTAGGCTAAGAAGCTTATTTCTAAGATATGTATTTATCAACTTGTCCAGGTCAAGGATTTCGATTCTAAGACCCCAACTATCCAGTTAGTCCTTGTTGTCAGAGAGTTTCGAGATGTGTTCCCCGAAGATCTTCCCAAAGTACCTCCTGAACGGGAAATTGACTTCGGCATAGACGTTATTCCAGATACTCAGCCCATCTCCATCCCTCCTTATAGAATGGATCTGACTGAGCTTAAGAAGTTTAAGGAGCAGCTAAAAGATCTTCTGGATAAGGGTTTTATCTGACCCAACATCTCTCCCTGGGTTGCTCTAATGCTATTCGTGCGAAAGAAAGACGGTACCCTTAGAATGTGCATCGACTATCATCAGTTGAACAAGGTCACAGTTAAAAATAGAAATCCCCTACCCAAAATTGATGACCCATTCGACCAACTTTAGGGAGCCAGCTGTTGCTCCAAAATAGATCTCAGGTAGGGGTATAATCAGCTAAGAGTCAAAGAGTGTGACATACCGAAAACAGCTTTTAAGACTTGGTATGGTCACTTCGAGTTTGTGGTTATGTCCTTCGGACTAAAAAATACCCCTGCAGCCTTTATGGACCTGATGAACAGAGTCTTCAAGTAGTATCTAGATATGTTCATCATCATATTCATCAACGACATTTTGGTATACTCCAGAAATGATGAAGAACATGCTAATCACCTAAGGATAGTGCTTTAGACACTCATAGACCGCCAACTGCTCGCCAAGTTCAGTAAGTGTGAGTTATGGTTAAGGTCTATGACTTTCCTGGGTCGCGTGGTCTCAGGTGAAGGTACTCAAGTTGATCCTCAAAAGATGGTAGCAGTGACAGACTAGACCAACCTCCCCAACCAAAATCAGAAGCTTCTTGGGTTTGGCCAGTTACTACCAATGCTTTTTAGAGGGCTTTTCTTCTATAGCATCTCCACTGACTAGGCCGATTCAGAAGAAGGTGAAGTTCCAGTGGTCAGATGCGTGTGAGAAGAGTTTCCAGGAGTTAAAAACTCGACTCACTACTGCTTCAGTATTGACTCTACCAGAAGGATCGGATGGATTTGTAGTTTACTGCGATGCTTCTAGAGTTGGACTCGGTTGCATTCTGATGTAGCGGGGCAAAGTAATAGCCTACACCTCCAGGAAGCTCAAGGTTCATGAGGAGAATTATCCAACTCATAACTTGGAGTTGGAAGCGGTAGTATTTGCATTGAGTATATGGAGGCATTATCTATATGGGGCTTACGTTGATGTTTTCACCAATCACAGGAGCCTTCAGTACGTATTTAGTTAGAAGGACCTGAATCTTCACCAGAGAAGATGGTTGGAACTCCTGAAGGATTATGACATGAGCATACTATATCACCCGGGCAAAGCCAATGTGGTGGTTGATGCTTTAAGCAGATTGTTTATGAGTAGCGTGGCCTATATTGAGTAAGGCAAAAAAGAGTTGGCGAAGGATATTCACAAGCTAGCTCGGTTAAGAGCCAAGTTGGTTGACTCAGCTGAGGGTGGGCTGGTGATGCAAAGCGGGTCAGACTCCTCTTTGGTTGTTGAAGCTAAGTCTAAACAGGATGAAGATCCCATTCTTCTTAAACTCAAGGAAGCAGTTCTCAGAAAGGAGGTTGAGGCTTTCTCCAAAAGGGGAGATAATGTGTTCCGTTATCAGGGAAGATTATGCATACCGGACGTCGGTGACTTGAGGCAGCATATATTGGCTGAATCACATAGCTTGAGATACTCCATCCACCCTCGTGCTACTAAGATGTACCACGAATTGCGGGATATTTACTGGTGGACTGGCATGAAGAGAGACATCGTCGAATTCGTAGCTAAGTGCCTGAACTGCCAGCAAGTCAAGGTTGAGCATCAAAGACCTGGAGGTATGACTCAGGATATCAGTATGCCCATGTGGAAGTGGGAAGAAGTAAATATGGACTTTATTAAGGTTCTACCTCAAACTCATGGCAACATGATTCCATCTAGGAGTAGTAGATCGGATGACTAAGTCAGCACATTTCCTCCCAATTAAAACGATGGATTCAGCTGAGGACTATGCTAAAATTTATATTCGGGAGTTATTCAGGCTTCATGGGGTGCTATTATCAATCATCTCAGATAGAGGTACCCAGTTCACCTCGCATTTCTGGAAGTCCTTTCAAAAGGGACTTGGCACCCAGGTCAAGCTCATCACAACTTTTCACCCACAGACAGATAGGCAAGCTGAGTGGACTATTCAGACCCTAGAAGATATATTAAGAGCAAGCGCGATCGAATTCAAGGGGAGTTGGGATGACCACTTTCCTCTTATTGAGTTTGCATAAAACAATAGTTATCACTCCAGCATCCAGATGGCCCTGTTTGAGGCATTTATGGTAGAAGGTACCGGTCTCCTATTGGATGGTTTGAGGTTGGTGAAGCTACAATAATCAGGACAGACTCTGTCCATGAAGCTATGCAAAAGGTACAACTCATCAGAGAAAGGTTGATAATAGCTCAAAGCCATTAGAAATCTTTTGTCGATGTGAGGAGAAGAGAATGGGAGTTCGTTGTGGATGACTAGGTCTATCTGAAAACTTCACCCATGAAAGGGGTGATGAGGTTTGCAAAGAAGGGAAAGCTCAGTCCGAGATATGTGGGGCCTACAAAATTCTAAGGCGAATTGGCAAAGTAGCCTATAAGCTGGAATTACCCCCAGAGTTAGCTTATGTGCACCCAGTATTATATGTGTCACTATTGAAGAAATGTATTGGTGATCCAACTTCAATTGTGCCATTGGATAGTGTAGAAATAAAGGATAGTCTCTCATACGAGGAGGTCCTAGTCCAGATCCTGGACTGTCAGGTTCACAAGCTGAGGAACAACGAAGTAGCTCAATCAAGGTCTTATGGAGCAATCAGCGGGTGGAGGGAGCTACGTGGGAGGCCGAAGTACATATGATGGTTAGATACACACACTTATTCTCTATCGGCCCTGTTACAGCTTGAGATATCAGTCTTGCTGTAGAACTCAATTTAGTTTTCTTGTTCAATTCATGTGTTTAAGTTTTCTTTGTATTTATGGATGTATGTTTGAAAAGTGAATTCAATTCAGCTATGTAGTTTGAATAGGAGGTATGGTTTAAATGATCAGTACTTGAATATTAAAATTGCATCTCTCTACTTTTCTATGTGTTTTCCAACATTCGAGGAAGAATGTTCCTAAGGGGGGAGATATTGTTATACCCTAGAAGCTCAAAGATCAGAGTAGGGAGTTGAAATGGGGAAAAGTTTACAAACTACCACCAGGCATAGATCGGGTCGTGAGGTGACCCGTTGGTGTAGCCTATGGGTGTGACGTGACTCATGGGGAGGCCAGGGGAGGAGTTTGAAAGTTGGAGGAAAAGGGTCCCCACGAGTGTGACGACTCGTGGTCAGGCCCACGAGTCGTTATATCAGTCATGGGGTGGGTGAGTAAGAAATGAAAAAGAAGGGAGGTAGTGTACTTGATGGGAGACCCCACGAGTCATGGTCAGTCCCAACAATTTGTAGGGAGGGTCATGGTCAATTAGTTGAAAAAATAATTTGCATGGAGGCAGTGTACATAACGAGTGGTGACCATGAGTCATGGCCACTAGTAATGAGTCATGAGGTTGTCCATGACGAGCCCAGGTGATCAGATGAGCAGTGTACTTCACGGGTCAGGCCACGAATCTTGACCTGGGGTAACGAGTCATTAGGTCCCTCGTTGGGACCACCTGGTAGTTTTTCCATGCAAATTTTCAAGGGTCTTTCAGTAATTTTGTACCCTCCTAAACTTGAAACTACATCGTTTTAGTCATGATTTCAGACTTAATAGTGGGGTTAAATGGTTTTCTCCTCATTCCCACTCAGATTCTTAGAAAAATTATGCAGGTTCTCACTCAAGAGCTCTTAAGCAAGGTCGAGGGTTCCTCATCCATTGCAGCAATTCCAGCTTCCTTCTCCAGGGAATTTTAGAAAGCATGTGGGAATTCAACAAGGGGATAGTTCTTTCCTTGTGTACCCCAAAATCCTTCTCAATTTTTTGTATGAATCCTAGCCTTGAGCTTTCTAATGTGAAGGGAATATATGTCAGTTTTCTTTGAATTCACCTGGAATGATATCCATGATTATTTCAGATATGATCTCCATCAGTTCATGTTTAAATTGATGTTATTCTCGTAAAAGTGAATTATAGCCCTGCAGACTTTCTAATGTTAAGAAATTCTTGGGAATGCTTCATCTAATCCATGTGGAATTATTATGTTATATTAATTAAGGATATTCTCCATCAGTTAGTGACAATATTGATGCTTTTCCCTGTATATTGAGTTAGCCTAGTCTTTGAGGGTAAAACAGATAAGAAATCTTGTTAAAGTGATAAATCTTGAAATTTTCTTGATTTAAATCAGTGTGGTTAATTCCCGTATTATTTTTATATGCTAAATACTCAGTCAGATACATGGTTACCTAGCTTTAGTCAAAATGTGAAATTACTCAGTCTCAGTCAGAAATGTCTGTTGATCAGCTTAACTACAGAATTTCCTGAGGTGTCAGTATCACCTCCCAGTTATCTGGATCAGATTCAAAATTAAATTTATTGGTCCACTAGGCGGTCATGACACTTTTGATATATATCTCTAACTAGCCTTAAGACCCCAGTTCAGATTATAGTTTGTTCTTAAATGGTTATGACGCTTCTAGATAAGCAGCTCTTACCAGTCTAGAACCCAGTTTCAAAATTTGATCCGATAAGACTCTCAGGGTACTTTAAGTTATATATCTCTGACTAGTCTTGGGCCCCAATTTCGAGTTACCAACTTCGTATTCAGTTTAGGATAACCCAGTGGGAGTACGACTTAGCACCGAGTGGTTCAAGGTTCCAACGCACCTAGGTTCCCAGAACTACATTTCCAATGTAGGTTTAAATATTTATTGTCCTGAATGGCCCCAGACTTCTATGATCACCCAGTTCATGCCTTTATACAATGGATAGGTATATTGGGTCCTACCTGTGGGGTGCATACATCGGACTCCACGTCTAGCTCACGTGGTTACATATCGGTTATAGACTCTCCCACTAGCCAATACAGTCCAATCTCAGTCCAGTTTAGTTCAGATCACTATTCTAGACTTAGAACATGCTTCGACCATCAGACAGGGTCTTCTAGAGCACCTCAGTTTTTAGTTATTCAGATCAGTAGCGTTAGTTCGTCGTTGCATGTCTTTCAGTTTAGCATTTCTCTTATTATTTATTTTATTATGTTATGTTCCTCTCATTTACTCAGTACATTCAAAGTACTGCTTCATAATTTTATGTTGTATCATTTTATGATACAACTGCAGGATCTCAGTCTTACCTTTGTTAGCTGATCGCTCACCAAAGATCTCAGCTTTATAAATTGGTGAGTCCTTATCCTTCGAGGACGAAGATTTATTCATTCAGCTATATTTTAATTTCCTTCCATTTTAGATTCGGAGTTAGCTGGGAGCTTGTCCAAGTAGCTCATCAGTCATAGAGGCTTTCAGACATAGATTTTTTTTTCAGACTCAGATGGGTATTTCACACTTATAGTGTTGTTTTAATATTTTCAACTCTATAAATCAGCTTTATTTCTTTCATGTAATTACATCTTTGCTTTAAACTTCCGTTGTATGTATTTTTATATTACTCAGAGTGCCAGTGTATGATAGACCAGGGTTGACTTGGGGTAACTTGTGACTTCAAGTACCGTGTTTCGTCCAATGTGTAAACTCGGGGTGTGACACTTACATACCTGCGTAAGTTGATCTTACGCTCGTCCTTCAATGCCCAAAATAAATTGAAGGAGAAATGGATGGATTTTAGCCTTGATCACCCCTAGTAACCTTCTAGTCTTGCATGCATGGAGAAGAGTGATTTAGAATGAGCTAAACCCTCTTAAAACAATCCTAACTAAGCTTAAAACGACATAGTTTAGGCCTTAGGAACTCAGGAATTACGAAAAAGCCCTTTAAATTTGTAGGAAATTGCACACCGCCAGTCCCAGCAAGGGACAGGATGACTAGTGCCCACTGACCATGACTCGTGGTCACCTTCTCATGATCAGCACTGGGAACTTGCCTTCCTTGGTTACCACAGGGGACACCAGACTCGGGTGTACCCAATGATTCGTGGTGATGACCCATTAGGTACACTGCCCCTTTTCCTTCCTCGTTCAAACCACCCTTTACCATGGTTGACCTAGCAAATCATGGTGCTGACCACAACTAGTGGTCACACCCTTGGTCACCCCAAATCTGAAAATTCCAATCATACCGAAACCCCTCCCCACGAGTCACTTAATGACTCATGGTGTTCCTGACGGGTCACTAAACAACTTGTCCTGTGACATGGTGTAGAAAATTCTTCTTTCTCCATTTTTACTCCTGGGTCTAATCTTATATTTTTTGGGATATTACATCAGACTTCACTGACCTTCCATGGGTTGGCTCCCCGGCAACGGCGCCATTTTTGGTAATGCTCAAATCACACCTTATAAAAGTATGACGTGGATGTTGTCAATAACAATCCAACTAGGTTAGGGTCGATCCCAAAGGCAATATGGTTAACATGTAGAATAACGCTAGTATTTATGCTTTTAGTGCAGTTATTTCCTAATGGAGGGGCTTAAAGAAAGAACTAAGTGAGAATATTGTAAATTGATGTTGTTGTCAAGTTTATGCAATTAACTAGGAAAGTGTTCCCTATGGATTTATAACAACTTCAGGGTATTACACTAGTGATCTATCCCCATACTTAGCCTGTAGAATTGATAACATAGATTCATCCAAACGACTGATTTGTCCCTCTTGGATGACTATACTCAATTATCAGATTAGGTCTCTTGAGTGTTTTCATATTAACCGTTGTCAACTATTCCAATTTAACTATCCTGTGACTGCAGCTCATGTTATTCAATGAATTATAAAGTTCAAGGCTTTGTTGTTCTTCTCTTTTCCTAATATCTACCTATCTAGGTTTAAGCAAGTAGAGAATTTGGGTTAGTCCTAACGTTGCGCATCATTAAGAAATGTTTAAGATGAAGAGATGAACAATACAAGCGTGCATATGAGTTTAGAATCACTTTAATATTAACCCTAGTTAGTTAAATCACCATGGTTCCCACAATCCTAATTGTAGAGGTTTTAGCCTCTCGTGTTTGTAAGAAAAGAATTAGAATTTATGGAAGAAATCATAATTAAAGTCTTACAACGATGATTGAAATAAAACCCAATTGGTTCTTGCACAAAGAACTTTGAATAAATCTCCAAGTATATTGGAAAACTCAAGAAGAATCTCCAAAGTATTTGTTCACTATCAACAACTCTATCTAAAAGTGTGTCTAAGTGCCCTTACAAAAATATCCTAGAAAAATATTTGTACAAATAATCAGAAACCTTTCCTAAATTAACAGGGAAACTACTAACTATTGCCACCAGATCTTACGAGTCATAGCTTGTAGCTACAAGTCGTACCTTTCATTCATATAATACTAGTCAGCTTTGAAATTGGTTAAGTCCTGGGAGCTAGTATGAATTGTACAATGATGTTATGAGTCGTACATTTCTATTGTGGACTGATATTGTGAAATCTAGCATCCTCTAAATATTTTCATGAGTGCTTTAGTACGTCTTATACCTTGATCTTATGACTCATGATATCCTTTTGTACCCTGAGATCTTCCCATAGTTCACCATGGCTCCTTGGTACGAGTCGTATGTGGTCATCATGACTCGTAGCTCCTGCTTGTACCAGGAGACTAGAAAAGTGCATCCTTTTGAAATTTTCCACGACTACTTTGGTACGACTTATACAAGATAGTATGATTCGTACCAAGAGTCGTACTTGGCCTTCACCTTATGCATTTTCTCTGGATTTTATCACGGCTACATTGTACGACTTGTACTATGGATTGCACTTGGCCGTTTTCTGCACTTTTTCTCTTCTTTTACAGAATTCAACTCTGACACATGATTTCCCTGTAAACATAGTAAAACTGTATCATATCTATTTAAACATACCTAAGACCATGCCTATTTCCTCAGTTTTAAGCGTCGAAAGTGTGGTAAACCTACAACATATCACTTTCCTCCTATTGTGCACCTTCTAAATTCTGGATCTCCTATATTTCTGAGCTTTCCTATTGTTCCTAATGATTTTGTAGACTTTCAACCAATGATCTATTTATTTTGTTAATTATGCTCTCCTCGATCCCAGTCCCTTTCTTCCGCTTACCAAAATAGGCTTCTATCCATGGTTTATAAGTTAAGACTTTAATTATCATATTATTTTGCTATGGTTACTGTATTTTTCTTGAATGCTACGGAATGCCATTTCTATTATTTGTTATGTCTTTTCTACTTATGTATTTTCTTTTACAAAATGTTTTTCTATGCATTACTTGAGCTGGGAGTCTTTTTGAAATAGTCTCTTTACTTCCAAGAGGTAGGGATAAGATTTGGATATACTCTACCCTCCTCAGATACCACCTATAAGCTAACACTAGATATGATATTGTTGTTTCTACTAGAATCCATATAAATATTTTATAAGAAAGAAAGAAAGGAAAGACATCAAATGGGTTCATCTTTTCCAAGGAATATTTTTCTATACATCAACATTATCATAATCAGTAAAGGCCACCATAAAGAGGAAACATAGAAGGAAATATATTAAATGATTTATGCATCAAAATTCGAACTTATAATCGGATGTATTGGTGGAGACGCATTGAAGTTGAAGACATAAAAGGAGGTACTGACTTCAGGATATGAGCTTGTTCGCTGTCGTTGTACGTATCCCCAGACTATGATCCTGTTTGGTCTGCTTCCGAAGTAACAAGGGGGATACACTATGGTGATAAGTCAAGAAAAGCTCAATAGTGTTATCGTTGCTGAATAATCTAGGATTCTTTCCATTAACTATGCAGTCCGAAATGTAATAGAAAATAATATACAAGTATGGGTCATCATATGGGGCGAGAGTCACGCGAGGTGCATTTACGGTTTATTTTAAATACATTCATATCGCTCATTTGTAGCCCATTTCAGTTTTCATTATAGATATTATTTTAAAGCTCACAAGCTCTTAAACACACTCTACACATGCTTTCCCCGTGATATTTATAGTCAATTACGCCGGAGATTAGGCTAATAACAATCATTACTTTCGTCTGGTCAACTATTTCAGTACTTATTGCTTTTGATAATTACTTTAATCACATATAATAAGAAATTTGACATTAATAATCTCACTATTTGGTCATATCAATATGTGTATCCTTGATCCACATTAATAAATTTAATTGTTACTATAAATCACCTATTTAGGAGTAAACAGTTTGGAGCCCACTATGGGAATAGAAAAATTATAGTAGTATTTTGACCTATTAATTCTTTGCTAACTTGCTCTAATATGTTCTGCAAGAAAATTCTTCAATCATGTATAGTTCTATATGTGATGCTCAGTTGAATGGCAAATAGTAGTTAGATAAAATCAATATGCTCAGTTGAGAACTATAAGCTGACGAGCAAACCCAAAATGGCCCCATGGACCTAACATGTATCCTTACAGTTAGATACAATCGTCTAATTAAAAGAAGCCCTACCCTCGATAACATGAAGGATTACAAAGATGACATTAATGATTAAGGGAATAACATACCACATAGGAAGGAGACGTGAGTGATCTGGACGCTTCAGATCCCCGCAAAGTTGAAAGAGTGGTTCAGACCTTAAAGTCGTGGCAAAACTCCTGGTATAGCAACATAACCTGATAATATCCCAAATAACATACCACATAGGAAGGAGACGTGAGTGATCTGGACGCTTTAGATCCCCGCAAAGTTGAAAGAGTGGTTCAGACCTTAAAGTCGTGGCAAAACTCCTGGTATAGCAACATAACCTGATAATATCCCAATTTTAGCAAGTGGTGATGATTTTGTCCCAAAATGCTAACTCGGGATCTCTAGCATTTCTTAATGTTAATTTGGTTCAAGGACCTCTAGGTAATGACCAAAACATTCCCAGCATTGAGGATCGACTGGACAATTGTAAAGGTAAGAGATTTAGAGTTACTACTTTGCAGGGATGAATAGATTCATTTAGGGAGGAATTCTTAAAATAATTTAAGGAGATTCATGCTTGGATAACCAAATTCCAAGAGCCCCACCAATTGTTGAAGTGTTATATTTGAAAAAAATTTCTTAGGTACCATACCAGATAATTGTGGCGACAATGCTAATTTTGAAGAGGTGCAAGATTCAAATATCCTAAAATGTGATGGGATAATGGACGCACAGGAATGTGTGATAAATTACACCATCAGTGATAAGAGGAATGACCTGATAAGAACGATATCAGATATGTGTTGATTAAGAAATTTAGTGAAACACACTCACTAAGAGGGATTTGACTTGATACTCTCATTTTCCTGAAAATTCTATTGATTCTTTTATTGCTTGTGGATGCCTTTATGAAATCTCATGTCATAACTCGAATGGTGGAAATTCATAAGAAGGACATCATCAAAATAAGACAGGGAACCACAGAGCTACTTCAGCATTTTATGGCAAAGTTTGAAAAAGAGAGGATGATGTTAACCTTAACACCAGATGACTGGGAACGACTTTCTCTCAAGGTATTACAATGTCTAGCATAGAAACTTCATAAGAATTAAAGGAGAGTCTGCAGGAATTCTCGACTCAAATATAGAATGATGTCTACCACAGGTATAAGTAAAAATTGCATGTAGAGGATGATCCAGTCACTTCAATGTTTGTTATAGCTTGCAATCAAGGCTAATTTTAGGATAGGCCCATGAACATCGTGTATTTCGATCGGGAACCTCCCAAGAGATGGTTTGAACCTTACCTAACATCATCACAACTGAGGATTGACAATATATCAGAGCAAGCCATAAATAATAAGGGATTATTAAGAAGCAACATGACTCTCTAGGCCCCAATTAAGGATAGGGAGGCTCTAAGGCTTTCTATAATGACCCTCATGGTTATTTTGTATTTTTAACAAGTTTTCCCTGTTTTGACACTTCCCATAGCTTAATTATTCCTTTTATGACTTGCAGGAATGAGTGACACAATCCTTGAATTGACTAAATAAGTTTTGAATAAGATTTTCAGCTCTGAAGTCTTAAGATTTAGAAAGTTTGACCAAAATGAATATTTTAGGTTAAATAGGTTGGATTTAAGTTTTGTGTCATGCCTCACCTTGGGAGATGTAATTGGAACCTAATGCCACACTGGATCCTAATCTGACCTAGCTAGACATATAAGCTCTTGTGTATACCACCAACACATAATCAAGAAAACAATCAAGTATATCTCATCTTAGAGAAGACGTTGGCTGGAAAGGCCGCAATACAAACACCTGCATAGATGTTTCGCTCACCAAACAATTCACAATAATATAAGTTCCTATGTGGGTCGATAAGACTACTATGCTATCTAATTACAAATTTCTATGTGGGCATATGAGACAACCATGATATCTAAATCAGGTAAATCTTAAAGTAAACATATATACAAGGGCCATTAAGGCCGTCAAAATGTCAATATAAAACAACAAGCCAACATGACTAACAACATACTTCTATATAAACTCACAGTCTGCAAGCCTCTAAGCCTGAACTGCTACTGAGGAGGTCTCTAAAAATATCTGTTAGAAGCTACAGTCAAAAGTATAATGCTTCTAGGCTCAGGTGTTAGTATAATAATGTAACTAGTATGCAAGTTAATAATAATAATTTAGAACTGAACTTATAGGAAGAACTGAACGTAAACAACTATAAGACTAAGAAAATAATCTAGTAGATCTTGTGAAGTTTTATAGGAAACTAAACAGGATATAATCAAACAAGATCCTAACCTAGCCCTCATAAGCCTGATAGGGACAAAAAAAAATATTAACCTACCTGAGCCCCTTAAGACATGGAAGGTACACCTCAATCTATATATCCCTATTGGTAATACTGTAGTCTCATAGACAAGTTGTAATTGAATCTTGAGCACACTTGGCTCCTATATCTGTATTTGAGCCTTCTAGGCTCCTGTAGCTCTATCTGATCCTTTTGGACTCCGATAACTTCATTCCGAGCACACAAGGCTCTACTGAGGCTTAGTAATGCCGACTTTAGCAGAAAGAAAGTTCATAAGAGAGTAGACATGAATATGGCTCTGTAGACTTTAGCATGGTCTTTCTAGACATTTTATAACTCTTATAAGCATAATATAGCCCCATAGACAGGGTACACTTGACAATAAACTTTCTAGGAATCTTGTAAATGGACATCTATATGTATATGGCTTGAAGACTTAGGCCTAATTAAAAGCAAACAACTGACGAGATAGACAATGTAGGCATCAAACAATCTTCTAATCTATCAGTGAGTAAGGTGGCTTTCTAAGTGACGTGCACGACAATATGTATATCATATTGAAGTATAAGGTCACGTGGAAGAAGCTTACCACCACAACTCAATAAGCATCCACGATGCAATTTACCTTAAGGTAAAACTGCAACTCTAATTCTTTAGCTATATAGGTGTCAAGATATGCCAAAGGCCTATAGGTGAGCTATGTAGTTTATAGGTGTTACAATCACAAAGTTTCTATGACAAACTAAACATTATGCTGCTAATATCAACGCGAAATTCTAAGCATTTAATCATAAAGCCCTTAAGACATCGGCAAAACAACAAACTATCAATAGCCAACTAAGAAATGATAATTTAGATGAGAAGATTTTATCGCTTCTAACACGTAATAGCTAAATGAGGCTAATCCCAAAAAGGGAAGCTTACTTATGTATATATGTATAATTCCAGTAGTCAAACCACAATAATTAACATGGCTACGAATATTACAACAATAACAACAAGTCGTATCAAATATATGATGAAGAATTCTTGATGAAAGAGGTATAGCCTTAGTATACCTTATAAGAGATTCGATAGCTCCAATATTCTCTATTAATAGTTTGATATGCTACTTCATCACAATAAGCACAACATTCTACAACTTCACGGTAATGATATCGCCCTTGATCCAACTCAACTATTGAGTGTGTACGTAGTTGATGTATTATAATTATCCAACTTTGGAGTATGAAATTGTATCCATACAGATTTTGTTAGGACAAAACTATCAAGCAATTTCAAACATGATTTGTGAGTTGAGAGTCTATTTAGATTATTATAAATAGAGATTATAATTAAAAATGTAAATGCTAATGGAGTAAACCAAAATTGAGAAAATCTAGGGAAGTGTGCCTAAGTTTGGGTTGATCCCCTTAAATCACTTAAAAGGGATAATAAAGAATGGGATTATGGTGAATGTACAAGAAATCAATGAGGAAACCAATGGGTGTCTTTCGATAATCTCAATCATTCCAATTTACATTAACTTTTTTAAATTGAAGAGAACTCCAGTCTACATGACTGCATTTTGCTAATTGGGTTCCTCCTATGTCTAGGTGAATCTATTAAACAAGGGTTAGAGCCTTGGGTTACTATTGATTGATACTACCCAAACCTAAATTGACTCTTTCATGCACAATAAAGGCAATTGGGAAGGATTGAATGAATTTCATCGCCAATCACACTTTACAAACCCCACATCAATTAAATATTCTCAAGCCCATAATCAATTTCACCCAATTGATATCATTAGCATTTACAAACCCATTGGATTTACAACTCTAGATCTAGACTTAGTTATCCATAGAAAAAGAAGAAGAAGAAAGCAAGTAACTAGATATTCTTACTTACAAATAAATGACCAGAGAAGAAAACTTGAAATGTGTAACTTGATTTCAACTTCAATTACAAACTATGAAATAAAAATGGAAAACTAGCTAAGACCATCTCTAAAAGCTTAAAATAATCTAGCTCTAACTTCTCCCTTGAGAAAGAATGAAAAAAATTATTTATTAGTCCCTCAAATCCCAATTCTGTTTAAACAAAAGTGTCCCAGTTGTGCAGAGATGATCCATTAATGTGCTGTGATTTTATGGCTCTTTTGATGCTTAAAACAAAGGAAATATGCTAGTACTTAGGTGTATTTATGTGGATATATGGTATATTTTTTGCTATTGCATGGAGAATTAGTTCTGGGAGTTGGATTGGTGAGAAGAAGTGCAAAAGGATAGAAAATGACTTCTTACGGGTCACAACATGAACCGTACCATTTTGGTATGAGTCATTATAAGTGCCCGTAACAAAATATTAGAGAATCAGCAAATGTAGAACCTCAGAGTACGATAGGTTATCACAGTTTGTGACAACATTATATGACCCGTACTGACGACTCGTAGCTAGAAGTAGAGAACTAATAAGGTTAACATCCTCAAGGCATGAGTTGATTATACGGGCCGTGACAACATAATACGCTCGTAGTGAGTGCTCGTAGGATGATGATTAGAGATGCTGAAGTGTAGAAGCCTGCATTATGACTACTAGCTACTACTTGTAGTGACCTACCATGAGTCATAGTGGACGCCCGTACCTAAGGAGATCAGAAGTTGCCAGCCATGTCACGACTACTTATTTCACGACCCGAATATAGGCCCGGAACGAGACAAAGTATCTAGAACCATGAATGGCTCTACATCGACTCATGACATAAAGATAGCAGCTAAAGAGCATACATCAAGCGGAAACTGATAATCTAAACATGAATAAGTGAAAGTGTGAATAGCATAACAATCATAATCGCAGTCAACATTTGACAAAGCTGAAAATCAACATAATGTTTGGAAAGCTACTAAACTACTTGATGAGCTAATGGGAAAAAACCCCAACTAGCTCGCTAGAGTCTGAAACTGAAATAACATAATCAAATACTAAGATGAAGGTCCTCGAAAGATGAGGACTCACCAACAGCGGGAACTGAGCTGGACTAAGGGGAAAAGATGGACTAATGGAAAAACTAAGTATGATTGCTCCAACATGTATCATGAAATGATACAGTATAGAGTATACAATCAGTACTTGAAATTTATTGAGTATGCAAGGTAAGTAAAACATGTTGAGTAATTGTAACTGAAATCATGCATATAAACAATAATCATAAGGTCATGAGAGTAAGGACTACATACTGAAATCTGAATCTAAAACATGTATAGTCATAAGCTGAATGTCATATCTGAATATAATGACCCAAAGCTAAAAGTAGAAGTCACATGACGTGTCATAGCTGAAATCATAAGTAAAAGTTCATAAATTGATCATTGGGTCAAATCTACTGTAAAACATAATATCATGAGTCACGAACATGAATAACTGAAATTATAAGGAATAATTAGAGACTCATCATAACTAACACCATCATGATAGAGCTTATGTGATGTCCCAACTATCAATCAAGTGGGCAGTGCCATCCAAAACTTTACCAACATTTAAGGATACATATCAAGCTGAAGGCCCCTTGCGGAAAGGAGAAACTCTCTTGAGAGGACCTAAAGTAAATATATAAACCTATGTTGGCACGTAGTTCTGAGATTGAGTAACCTTGGAAACTCAAGCCTACTTGGTGATAGACAATGCTCCAAAAAACATGCATAGTGCTCCAATTATTTTTCAACGAAGCTGAAGTAATAATTACATGCATAGTCTGAAATATGAACATGGGGAGTCTTGACTCCGAAACATATCCAAGTTGTAGTGGGAGTCTTTACTCCAAAACATATGATAACCTGATCTTATTAGCCTTGGCTAAATCATGCATACTTAGCTTGTGTGGGCTTGCCCAAGTCTCAAAATCAAGCATACTTGAAATAGACTTCATAAGAAAAATTATGGATTAATGCATGGATAATTTATAAACATTTAATCATGCTAGATATTTTATCATACTTAAAATCACAAATCAGTGATCTTGGGCAGAATTATGCCCAAGTGATACTCAAATACTTCATTTTGTCTTGTTTATCCATCTATATTTGTACATTCTCAAGTGACTGGTAGTTAAAATATGAATTTATACTAACCAACATGATTAGTGTTGTTTTGCAGGAAAAATGTAATTTTAGAAAGCTAAGATGCATGTTGGGAGAAATCGGGAATGGACTCGGAAGCGAGCAGTGGAAAAGGCCAAGGAAATGCAGCAAATTAAGGGGCTCCGCGATGGCAGCGTGACACGGCTCTATCGCGGAGGCATTCTGCCCCAGATGATTAAAATAGGCCAAGTTCCAGTGAAGGTTCGCATTGGTGCCGTGGCACGTTGGCCAAGCCATGCGTTGCACGCCGTGGCACGTTTGGGCGTAATTAGCCGGAGGACCGAATTCCAGTGAGGGTCCGCGTTTGTTGCATGTCACGGAGGCAGTGCTCCGCGATGCACTCCGTGACACGTTGCTTGTTATTCCGGGAAAAATTTCCACTAGTATAAATAGCACACTTAGATTTATTTTTTAATCATTCTGACTTGGTTGAGCAAGAACATGGCTTACAGGCAGTTGAGGGGACGAAAATCTTAGGGTTCTTCTCTATCTCTTCCTCCTTTATTTCAATTGTTTGTATGATTTACACTCATTTAATAATGTTTAATCCACAAATGAGTGGCTAAATTCACTTCTTGCTGAGGTTAAGAACATTTGTAGTGGAATGTAATTATTGATCATCTTGGTTTTTCATCTTTTCTTCCATGGTTTCTATTAATTCTTGCTCTTACTACATTGATGTTTGGCAAATATTAATGTATATCTAAAATATCTGATTTGCACTCGAAAGAGAAAGAAATTGGAAGTTGTGAATTTGTAGGATATGATCTCTTCTTGGTTTGGGAAAATTGAGAATTGATTTACCTTCAGAATAGAAATATATCTGAAAGTCGTATTAGTCAATTAAGGAATCAGTTTTGTATGTCTAGAACATGAATTTCTTTTTATCACAGAAATTTAGGTGAAAGGTTCATGATTGTTAAGTTGGGTTAAATACGAGAGTTTTAATCCATAGGCAATAATTCTTGACTAGAAACCGAAGGAAAGATTACCAATTTGTGTCAATAAATTACTTCCCTGCATGTTCGTTTTAGCCTCAGCATGCTCATTACTATAGTTCAGACTCAATTTGTACATTTGTTTTAGATTAGTATAAATTAGGAAACAAACTCCCAAAATCTTCTTGAAACTGTTGTCTGGATTATTAGAGTTAGAGTTTATTAACACTTGATTCGATTATTACCTTGGTCCAGTCCTTGTGGGATCGATACTTGGCTACTCTAGCCATTTTACTACTTGTTCGACCACGTGCACTTGCGTGTAGGCATTCCAAACCACCAAACAAGTTTTTGGCGCCGTTGTCGGGGACTGGCAATTGGTAAAATTGTTTTCTTAAGTGTTAGTTTACGGTTTCTTATTAGTGCTGACAACTTGGTCTTAACCTATCTTTTGCAGATATTGAATTCGGTTGAACACTGGCAAGAGACAAGGAGCTGGTGCATTCACACTTAGAGCCGGAAAGACAATTCCATCGTCAAAGGAGAGAAGCACTAGAGAAAAAGCTGCGGTTGCTCAGACAAACAATCATGGAGCAACAACAGAATCCACCACTTGTAAGGGCAGTGTTAGTGCCCGAAGAAATGGCAGCTAGGCTGGTTCGCTAAGTGGCAATCCCACATGCTAACAACGTTACATCTAGCATTCGCAAACCTGAGCCAGGAGGGAGGTTCGAGCTTAAACAAAATATGGTGCAATTGCGGCACACCAGCGGGCAATTCACAAGTCTCCCTCACGAGGATCCACAACAACATCTCCAAAACTTTTTGGAGATAAGTGACACTTACATCCCCGCTGGAGTGTCATCCGATTACGTCAGGCTTACATTGTTTCCATTTTCACTTTTGGGAGAAGCAAAGAGATGGCTGAAAGCTGAGCCACCTAATTCCATCAGTACTTGGGATGATCTTGCAAAGAAATTCTTGATGCGGTTCTTTCCATCCGGTAAAACAGCAAGACTTAGAAGTCAAATTCTATGTTTTAAACAAAGAGAGGGGGAGAATCTGTATCAAGCTTGGGAACGATTCAAATCTATGTTGCGGGATTGTCCTCATCATCACCAATGCAATGATGTGCTGGTGCCTACTTTCATAGAGGGTTTGGAACCCCACACAAAAATCTTGCTAGACTCAGCAGCTGGGGGACAAGCATTAGCAAAAACTTATGAGGAGCTGTATACTTTGTTGAACCGTATTTCGCAGGGAAATCCAGAGTGGAATGCGGACTCTTCTAGAGGAGGAACAAGGAAAGCAGCAGGAGTCTTGGAAGTGGATGGTTTTAAACCTATCGCTGCACAGATAGCTGCGTTACAGAATCAACTCAATACCCACTTCAGCAATATGAGCATGAATCAGTCTCAAGCCCCAGTAAATATAGTGCAGCAGATTTAGTGTGAAGTGTGCAGCAGTAATGAACACTCAGCTAAGTGTTGTGGTGCGAATCCTGATTCAGTGGACTTTGTTGGTAATGTACAGAGAAATAATCACCAATAGTATGGCAACAACCACAACTCTAATTGGAGGAGTGACCAGAATTTCTCTTGGGGTAATAACAACCATCAAGGGCAGAGTTCGAGTCAGGGGGCGCAGAGAAATCAAGGAGGGCAGCAGAACTATCAGTCGCAATACAAAAGCAATAATGCACCTCCTCCACCACCATCACCCAGCATCGAGGAAATGTTCAAAACGATGATAGCTAACCAAGCTCAATTGCAGGCTGACTATGTGAAATTGGCAGCCGATGTAAAGAATAATCAGTTAGCTACAAAGGCATTGGAGTATCAGTTTGGGCAACTAGTTGGAGCACAGAACACCAAGCCGAGAGGAGGACTTTCGAGTGACACTAACCCCAACCCCAAGCAAGTGAATGCAGTGACCACAAGGAGTGGTTTACAACTCAAGGAGGTGGAACCAGAAAGACCACCGCAGCAGTCGGGAGCAGTGGAGAATGAGAGGAACAGAATGATGATAGGGGGAAGGAGAAGGAAGCTGAACCAAAAAGACCACCACCCCCGTTCCCTCAAAGATTAAAGAAACACAAGGAGGAAGCATGTTTCAAAAAGTTCATGGAGGTGCTTAAACAGGTACACATTAATTTACCTCTTGTTGATGTTTTGCAGGGAGTGCCGAAGTACGCAAAATATATCAAGGACATCGTGGCGAACAAAAGCAGGTTGACGGAGTATGCTACAGTGGCGCTTACGGAGGAGTGCGCTTCCCGAATACAAAATAGGTTGCCCACAAAGCTCAAAGACCCTGGGAGCTTTACAATTCAACTTACAATCGGGAAAAGTATCCAAGCTCATGGATTATGTGATTTTGGAGCGAGCATTAACTTGATGCCGACATCGGTATTCAAGAAATTGGGGCTAGGCAGTCCTAGACCAACGACAGTGATCTTGTAACTAGCAGATCGTTCTTTGGCCAGACCAGATGGCATTGTGGAGGACGTGCTGGTGAAAGTGGGCTCCCTTATCTTCCCGGTAGACTTCATTGTGCTGGATTTTGAGCCGGATGCAGAAGTCCCATTTATTTTGGGACGTCCTTTCTTGGTGACTGGGAAAGCGTTGATTGATGTAGCTGCAGGGCAGCTAACGATGCGTGCACATGACAAGTTGGAGGTATTTGATGTGTAAAAGACCACGAAGCTTGAGGCCGTGTATGAGGAACTCTCAGTGATCAACGTGCTTAATCTAGAGAATATAGCTCAAAGTGTTGATTTGCGAGAACCAGTGGGATAACCACCGGTGAAGGACCCCCCAAAACTGGAATCGTGGCAAGAAGATCGAACTGCCACGGTCGCAGTTAATGGGCATCGGTGTAAGCAGGACAGGGGTGAGGACGGTAGTCGAGAGAAGACGTCCGTCACCCTAGATGATGACTAAGCTTCAATGACATCGAGCCGCGATGGTAAACCAGGCGTTGCACGGGAGGCAACCCGTGAAATTGTTGTAATAATTGAGTAGAATTAGTAGAAAAGAAAGAAAAAAGAAAAAAAAAGGAAAATGAGAAAAAAATAGAATAATAATAAAAACAAAAATTGTGTTTTATGTTGAAACCTATGAATTCTATCCAATTTCTTGTTGAGATGAATTTCAGGTTGAACGGAGGGCAAAAAATGAAAAGGATCGCAAAGTAAAAATGGAGGTGAGAAAAATAATAAAAAATGGCAAAACAGTGAGCCTACGCGATGGCTCCGTGTCATGGAGGAGGGCCTCCACGTTGACCTCCGTGACACATTGAGGTGTAATTCTGGAATTTTTAAAATTCCAAAACACCTCCACGTTGGCTCCGTGTCACAGAGGGGGTGCTCCGCGTTACCCTCCGTGACACGTGGAGGTGTTAATCGTGACGGGTCACACCGGGTCGCCGGGTGACCCGCGCGAAAATCCCCCTTTTTAACCCCGATTTCCCTCCTTCCCCAATGTGACACGGACCTAGGCACAAGTTTTCTTCAACTTTTCTTCGATTTCATCAAGTTAAAGGTATGTTCTTTAACTTCATCTCAATTCTTGACAAATATTTTGATTTTGAGCATGTGAAGTGAGTAAACCTTGCCCTAATTATAAATTGAGCTTGAATTCATTTAATTTATTGTTGATGGATGTTCGTAGTATCATTTTGATTGTATGAACTCGATAAATACATGCTTGATCGAATTTTGGTGAAATATGTAGCTAGGGTTAGAATTTGACTGCGAAGAAACTAAATGTGATTGAAAATGTGAAAATTATGGGTTGGGCATGTTGGGTAAGGTGAATTGTGTTGTGCTTGATGTTAATATGCTAAATAAACGATGGATTTTCGGGAGAATGAAATAGTTGAATTGCATAGAAATTGGTGAATTGCATAGGTTGTGCTGAGAGAAGTTTTTGCTAAGTGCTATGTGATGAAATGGTATCGGTGGTGATATTTTGATTAGCTGTACGAATTCTGAGTAGTACGTAGAATTTATTCCATCGAATTCTCTGAATGCACGAGGCATGTTGTTGTTTATTTTGTAAATTGGAAAGTGAGAATTGTCTTGACGTAATGTCGTAATTGTGGCTAAGGACTAAGTGTGGGGTGGCCTAGCTTAACACAACCTTAGTCGAAGCTAATTTTGATTTGAATAACATTGGGACTGTTTGTTTGATTTGACAGGAACAATGGCAAGCAGGCAAGACAAAGGAAAGGGTGCATCTACATCGAGCGCCGAAAGGAAAAGAATTAGACTGGGAACAGCAGTCCCAGCAGCACCAGCGGTTCCGCGCGGCCAACGTTGTCAATACGGAACCCGATGGATGACTGACAAAGGGAAGAAATGGTACACAAAGCACAAGGAGAACAAATACTTCCCCGAGGAGCACATTGCAAGGGAGCCGTTGGCACAGGAATTCCCCAGAGTTGTACACCGGATTGACACTGTCGGGCTAAACTTCATCTTTGAAGATCCCAAGGAGTGCAATCTCCACCTGATTCGGGAGTTCTACACCAATTAGAACCCGACACTCCGCAGTCACACCATCAAGATAAGGGCGCAGGTAGTCACCTTTGAGCCCCATCACCTTAATGCCATTTTGGGGGCGCGGGAAACAGACGCCCATATACTCCGGCAGTTGAACATCACTCCACCATATGCGGATATTAGACGCACTCTGTGTGGAGCCCATTCTACAGCACGATGGAGCAGGCATAAGGAGAGGGGCTACCATCAGACGCTGCCCTACTCTCAAATGAACAGGGAAGCCAGAATTTGGCTTAAGATCGTGTGTTCCTGTCTGATCCCGGGGGTGCACATGATAGATGTCACCCAGGATCGTGTGTGCTTGGTCTACGCCCTGATGAAAGGGCTGGAGATTAATGTTGGGGCGGTGATTATCTTCGCCATGAAGAGAGCCCGTTTGCATCAAGGGCACAGGTACGGGTTTGGTGGCTTGCTGACCACGTTCCTGAGGGGCCTGGATATTGAGGAAGAGGCCCTAGACTACATCCCGCAGATAGATAGGCGTGCCTTGGACGTCACCAAAACTAAGGCACCCGACACCACTCACGGGCCAGTTCTCACATTAGCCGAGCGACATGCTCGGGATGATCAGTATATGGCCCGCATGTTCGGGATGCAGATGCTGCAGTTGCGCATAGGCGGGAGGCCAACAACAGATGATGAGCTGTGGCAGCTCGAGCTAGATTACCCCTTTAGCGAAAATGCCAGGTCTCTATGTCGAGTGGGGCCAGCTTTTGTGGAGCCCATTGATGATGATGTCCCCACAGATGAGGAGACACGTTGCGATGACTCAGATGTTGAGTCAGATGAGGATAGCGGGGGCGATTCAGATATGGGGGACGAGGCAACCACACCTGACGAAGAAGTTGAATACTTTGACTGATTAGGGAGTTTCACCACCTACTCTTGTGCTATGCTAAATTTTGTGAACATTGGGGACAGTGTTCAATTTAAGTGTGGGGTGGGAGTAGTTAGGTGCTGGTTGTTTTGTTGTTGTTTATGTTTATATTTTGTTGTTGTGCCTATGAAAAATTGTGACCCTATTTATGTTTTGTATTGTAATTCAGTGTTGTAATTAATGTGAATTTGTTGTGTGCTATATGGAGTTGTTGTTAGCTGGGTGTGTAAATATTTTTGTTTTATCGAAATTATAGATATTTTTAAAATTTTTCGTTGAAATATTTTTATGATTGGGTTTCTCGGCGTTTGTTTTCGGTGCTTTTACCGAGAATAGTCCCATTGAACCGAAGTCGTAAATAGTGACCGTTCCCTATGACGGATGGATGACGACTGTCTTGAGGGAAATGTAGTCGATAGGTGTAGTTTTTTTCCTTATTTTAATTTTTTTTTGTTTGTTTGTATCCCAAACGTGCCGTTACTTTATGGTTCGGAATTCTTGTTGCGTGTTATACATGATATTTAGAATGCAAAGGTGATTCGTACGAAAGCATGCAACTTTGTAAACATGTTGAGATACCTAGACCATAGAGTTCGATTCGGTGTGATTGAGGCTTAATGTCTGAATTCTTGTAATTAGCTGATTGAAGAGTCTGTGAATATGTCTTGAGTTGAGCATGTGCAATGAGTGTGTGGTGAGGTTTCGATTCTTCCATGCTATCGTGAAGTGTCTAGAACTTGCCCTGTGTGTGTACGAAACGAAATGAAGGATGTGTACTGTAGGAAAGGATGTAGGCATTTCTTTGATTTAACCAAAAGTTTTTTTTCATTATCGTACCTACCTTGAATGTACATCCTAGTTAGCCCTATTGAGCCTTTAGCCTATTTTTTTCTTTCTTTTGTCGAAAAGGTACAAACCGAGCTTAACCCCTTCTTTTCATTATCCGTGAATTTGATCCAAAACTCTTAAGCGCTCAAGAAAAGTAATTTTCCCATAGTGTCAAGGAGTGGTAATTGTGAAAAGAAAGGAAAAGCGGAGGTGGTGAAAGTAAAGAAAAGGTCAAGGGTGCACTTGCCAAATTTAGTAAAAAATGAAGATGTATAACTAATCTTTGTTATTAAGTCAAGTGTGCTTAAAGATATGGGAATAAAAATAAAGAAAGACTTCAAGAAGGGGAGGAAAAAAAAACAATGCCCATAATGTGGTGGGATGTATTGAAAAGCGCTTAAGGATGCTAGTTGCTATTATTGGTTAGCCCAGTATTTACTAGTTCCTTAGCTTACATTACAACTCGTTAAGTCCTACGTGATCTTACATCACTCCTCCTTATATTAGTGGAGTAATACACTAGAGGCAAGCTTATGGGTCATCACATAATGCATGTGAATTTTTTGGGAGAGAGAGCGAAATCGTGTTCATATGCCCCTGCGTATAATGTTTTTGAGATCATATGATTGAAAATGGGGAAATTCTCTTGTGTTGTGAGGGCACATGCTTGATGAGAGACTGAATTTCGTGTCAGATGTCTTGATCAGCTGATTTGCATGAGTTTACTGAGATCGAGAGTCGACTTTTGAGTCTAGGAGGTCTTAATGTTTTGAATGGCATTATATTGATGAGACTATGCATGTTTTCCTGATGATTTGCTATGTAAATAATCGGTATAACCGTAGCTTGAATTGTCGAGTCAAAGTGGCTATGATTGGGTGTCAATTGCATGAGATGTGAGATTTTTGTTCGAGGACGAATAAGGTTTTAAGTGTGGGGTAAGTGATCTTGGGCAGAATTATATGCCCAAGTGATACTCAAATGCTTCATTTCGTCTTGTTTATCCATCTATATTTGTACATTCTCATGTGATTTGTAGTTAAAATGTGAATTTATACTAACCAACATGATTAGTGTTGTTTTGCAGGAAAAATGTAATTTTAGGAAGCTAAGATGCATGTTGGGAGAAATCGGGAATGGACTCGGAAGCGAGCAGTGGAAAAACCCAAGGAAATGCAGCAAATTAAGGGGCTCCGCGATAGAGCCGTGTCACGCTGCCATCGCGGAGGCATTCTGCCCCGGATGATTAAAATAGGCCAGGTTCCAGTGAAGGTTCACGTTGGTGCTGTGGCACGTTGGCCAAGCCACGCGTTGCACGCCGTGGCACGTTGGGCGTAATTAACTGGAGGACCGGATTCTAGTGAGGGTCCGCATTTGTGGCGTGTCACGGAGGTAGTTGTTCGCGGTCTGCTCGGTATATATTAAAAACCGACACGCAAGTGCACGTGGTCAAACAAGTAATAAAGTGGCTAAGTAGCCAAGTATCGATCCAAGGAGGCTGCTCAAGATACGTAAAATTGCCTAGTTTACTATATCTCTATTCTATTCCTAATTATGTTAACAACAATGCAACGAAGAGTTATTTTGAGTTTTTGTTTCTAAACTATATGTATACTACAATTAATCACAACGAATTACTTTTGAATTTAGACAATGGATATGAACATGCCAAGGTTAAGAACGAGTAATGAACTTGATAATCATGATAATTTGGTTATCCTCTTCCTCATGTTGCTAGCCAAGAACGTTTGCCTAGAAATTAAAACTTTCGTATTTAATTTCACTTTAGAATCATAAACCATCCGTCTACATTTCTGTGATCAAATGCAATTTATGACCTAGCACTACAATTCCGGTTCCTAAGTTGACTAATACGGCTTTCAAGTATATTTCTATCAAGAAAGCACATCAAAACCCAATTTTCCCAAATCAAGTTAAGAACAATACCCTATTAATTCACAACTTTCCAATTTCTTGCTCTCTCGAGTGAAATTGGACTTTTAGATATACATTAATGTTGGCCAATCAATAATGTAGTAAGAACAAGAATTAATAGAACAACATGCAAGAAGAAGAAGAAACCTGTTATACCCCATAGAATTCCCGGCACCTAGACGACCTATTCGCACGTTGGTTAAGCATATTTGAAGGCCATACGTGCTAGAGAAAGGCCGGGAAAAAAGATCGGACGAGAAACCCGTCGAACCATCGCGGGAGGAGCCGAGGCAGAGCCCCTCCGCGATGGCAGCATGTCACGGAGGTGAGGCCTCCGCGATGGCTCCGTGACACGTTGCCCAGGTTCAGGCCCAAGTATATAAAGCCCCACTTCAGTTTTAAATGATTAAAACTTATGAAAATTTCCAGAAAACGCAGAGGGCAGAGAGGGACGAAGGAAAATAATATATTATCGTCCGATTACGCTGCCAAACGTTGCCCAAAGTCAAATTAACTCCAGATACTGAGATATTTAGCAGCAGAGAGCATTCCTACGGATTCAGTTTCGTAAAATATGGCCGACGAATCGTCGAGCCACCGAGCTAAGGTAAGTGGAATTGCTCTAAACTAGTGTCTATGTGTTCCTAGCTATGAAGTGAATATTTCTCCCTTCTGGACCTCTGAAAAATAGCGAGTTTCCAGCCGTCTTTCGATAAGACTAAGTTTAGGCTATAAACTATATCGAAAGTGACATTGCCTTTTGAAATAAGGTTGTATTTAGTATTGATTGACATATTTATGAATGCAGTTGGGAGAAAACAGTTGAAGTACCGGCCGAGCCTCGTCCGACAGACGAATAGTTCAAGGATAAGGTATGTAAAGCTAGTTCCCTCAGCAAGTTAAGTAACATCGGTGCAGTACCATAATTTAAAGGCCAGTCGATTGTCCAGAAGTCATGTGTTACGTTTGTTACGACTGTTGGTACGATATTAAAAGTATCGAGTTACAACTTGCGTGAAATTTGCTAGTACGATATAGATTCTAATATAAGCATTAGAAACTGCACAGTATGCTCAGTATGCGATGTAACACAGAATGTTAGTATATCATTGTATTCAATCAAAACCCAGTAGAATAAAGTAGTATCTGTAAGGCAGCTCAGAAATTGAATGATAAGTTGAAATGAAGTAGAAAGCATGTTAGGAATAGTAAATCATGTTACTATAGAAAATCAGTATACAGCACAGTTTTCAACAGAAACACTATCTTATATAGCATTTGCCCCAGTACAGCCCGGCAGGAGACTATATTCATATTTATATATATTTACCAGTCTCAGTACGTATTAATTACGCACAGATTACTATTATCAGTTCAGCATGTAATATATATGATACTTTACCCTTATTAGCCTCAGTATGTGAGATATACAGACAGTAATACTAGTTGAGACCGTTGTATTGTTTGGGGTTGGACTACCTAGCATTCATGACCGCCCCATGGTTGATAGCTGTATCGACTTGTCCACCAGAGGATGAGGATACGTTGCTCTATGGAGTGGCATGCCGTCCCACAGGGGACGAAGATGGGATGCCAGTTTCCCCATATTTTGCCTGGTCGGCTTTTATACACCCCCGTCGAGCGGGTACACCCGGGGTGTTGATTCAGGAGTCCTCCGAACTCAGATGCAGTTATAGTCAGGGGCTCAGCGAGCCCAAGTGCATACCCAGGGGACCGGCAGGATGCTTACAGGGTTTATAGGAGATGGGATGACCGGGGTAGGGGTGTAGATTCTGTGCTGGTTGTACCTCCCAGCTTATGGGGGCCGGGTAAGGTTTGTGTGTGCTATGTTATGTTATGTATGTTATGCCATGTTACGTTAGATGCGAGTAGATCAGTAGTAGAACGATACGTCTCCAGGTATGACTCCTATCCCTTCCAGTAAAGATTGAGAGAAGGTATGATTTACATTACCAGACAGTTAATCTATTCTCTTTACTTCAGTTTCATCAGTTATACTGTTGTTTTAAGATATTCCTTTCAGTTATTGCTTTACATTCTCTGTACCAGCGGTACTGACGCCCGGTGGGGCACTGCATTACTTGCCTGCAGGTACTCATAGGCGAGCAGGTGACACTACGTGATTCCTGTCAGCGATCGAGTATTCAGCTCCTGTCATCCGGAGACTGAATTCCAGAGGTGTATTTCAGTTCTTTTGTTGTAAAGTACGGGTAGGTCGGGGCCCTGTCCCGATCATTTCTATTGCTATTCCTAGAGGCTTGCAATCTGTATATGTTTCCCTGTGGTCAGATGAGCCAGTCGTGGGAGGCCGTGCAGTTGTTTAGCTGTTAGTTCCTGTGTTTCTTTTATGTTGGCCGTGTGGGGCCATAAGTTTGACAGTAGTGGTGACCTTGTCGGTCACGTAGCTTTCTAGTATTTTATGATTGAGTTATAGATAACTAGACAGCATGGTGGCCTTGTCGGCCCACATAGGTTTCCCTATAGTTGCATGTTCTAGTCAGCTGTTGTTACAGGTGCAGGAGGCTATAGCCAATGGGCCGGGGGCTGTGTTTACAGCCGTTATATAGCCCTTTGTTTCCAGAAATGTGAGTTAGAGCCAGCCAGGCACCAGATGTGCCCAGGCTTACCAGTCCAGCAGTTCAGTTCCTCGTAGGGCACTAGGTGCCAGTCATACCCCCCAAGGCGGGGTGTGACAAACTTGGTATCAGAGCAGGTCATGTCCCAGAGAGTCTGCAAGCCGTGCTAAGTAGAGTCCTGTCCATGGATGTGTTGTGCACCACATACCATGGGTAGGAGGCTGCAAGGCTTGATAGGATGGTTGTCTTTTATTCTTATTCAGTCGTGCTGTAGAGCGGTACAGTATAGGGTTGAGTCCTTAATAACTTACCGTATTTTTTGATTACAGATACAAAGGCAGATCAGCATTACCCTATCACAGGCAGAAGATCAGAGATAGCAACGGAAGAGAGCATCAGTCAGTTACATGATAACTACAGCAGCAGGAGGGGGTATCAGAGACCTCCCAGCGTGATACCTTTATTGGCATTATTCCCAGTATACATTGATAACGTCAGAATAGGAAGTCAGAAGTATAATGTACATATGAGTTGATTTACTTATTAGTTATATAAGATCTGATTAAGATTATAGACAAGGTCAGACCACCAGGTAAGTAGGAAAAAGAGAGGGAAATGCAGGAATCCCAAATACATCTTTTCGGATATGGTACAGTTAAATGCTTTTACTTGTTGCAATAAGAAAAGGGCTATTCCCACCTCTTGGTTTTGATGCCAGTATAGTAAAGGGGCATAAGACTTGAGATGGGGTTGCCAAATCAAGCAGTAAGTAAAGATGGGCTGATTGATCCTAGTAAGTATTAGAAAGTATAAAGAGCCCTTATGATTACGTAAGTTGTGCAGACCCTTATGATAACAAGCCAGTAAAGAAAGTAAGACTGTTAGCTTACCCGAAGTAGGGGTAAAAGACCTGCTAGTGATGAGTGCCTAATAATAGTCAAGTTTGAGTTAGACAAAGACCAAGTCCGCCATATATGCTAACAGATAGCAAGACATACCTGTAAGATTATAGTTATGATCTAGTTGTGACATCGAAAGATATAGAGGTCATGTGAATCAGATGGGCTTGAGTATACGCCAGAAGAAGTATAGGCCGAGGCTTGATCAGTAATCTCATTAGCAACGAAAGGCAGGTACCTCGAACCCTAGAGTTCATCTTAAGTAAGATGAGAGGAAGAAGCAGGAATGCCCCCCCCCCTAGATTAATAGAGTATCGTTTTAAGGACTAAACTTCGGGCTGACAGTAGGATTGCTTCAGAATACCACAGTATGTACGCTATGGAAAAGTTAAGAAGTTACCGATACAGCAATTCTAATCTAGTGTAGCCTAGAGATAAGGCCCAGCAGACAGTCATGGGCTCTTAATATAAGCCAAGTAAGGCCACAAGATTCGAACATTGACCCCACATCGCAGGAGTGGCGGAATTTCAAACAGCAGACAATAACTAAGGTGTTTATGTTCGTTACTCTCCGAATGGGGTGACAATACAACGAAATGATAATTCAGGGCAAGAGATAGTATTAGGCCGTAGAAGCGGTGTATCATGTATGGTATGAGACTCAGCAGAGCATGTCAGAGATTATGAATTACCGCAGAATTCAGTACATATTGTACGTAGCTAGCGATATATATGTATACAGATAATAGATATGTTGTGAGTGGCTGCCTATAAGGGCTACACTCACAGATGCTTATTAGTAATAGACAGCATATACATTGCATTGCAGGACACCCCCTTGCCAAAAAAGAGAGAGAGAGAGAGGGAGAAGAAAGAAAGAAAAGGAGAAGGGAAAGGACAGATTAAGTGTGGAATATGTATGAAGTCATAAAAACTATCTCAGTTTTCAGTTATTAGGTTAACAAACATATGTGTTGTTGTTATATCTAGGCTCTAGGAGCTTACCAAAGTTAATGGACTAAAACAGATGGCTAGATGATAAGCGCACAGTTAGACGGTCTACCGACCAGCTGGAGCCTACTTTAACAGGGAGGCGTCCCTGAAGATCGTTAACATTAGTGCGTGTGCTAGAACCACGATTAGAGGCCAAGTAGGCAAATTTCAGAGATCAGCAATACCAGAATTGTTCTAGTATGTCAAGTGGTCGTACGTCATTTTTTCAGCCGTGTAGGTGAGAGTCGGCCTTAGCTAACCTAGCAGTCATTATGTGGAATACCCCATAAGTTAGCCGGCCGTCCCAGTCAGAATACCCGTGAGTACCCCAAGGAAGGGTCCACATCAGTAGTCAGTGACAGATTAGTACTTCAGCTGGGTTTCGTAAGATATTCAGATACATAGCCCTAGCAGAAGGCCAGTAGTTACAAAATAGCCTATAAGACCGAGAATTCCCCAGAATAGCAGCATAAATCCAAGTGGATACACACAAGGAGTAAGAAATTGATAGTACCCTGCTAGCACAGTGTTTATTAAGACCGGGGGATCAGTAGGCTCCCCGTGAAGATCCAGAGATTGATCGCCTGGGAGTAAGTTGATTAAGCCCAGTCTTATAGTGGTTTAAGTAAAATAACAGAGCAATTAGATGCCCACGAGTCTGCGGTTACGCACGAACTATAAGCACTCAAGTAGAACAGTTAGAGTATTGTTAGATTACTGCTACATTCGGGTCATTCAACCCGACTATTCAGTTATTTAAAGGTTATGCAGCTAGGTCATTAGAGGTCATGATCAATATCAGGACCCCCTGATCAAATACGGGCACATGGTGTACAGATAGTCATTCAAGGTTACCTTAGAAACAAGCAGCCTTAGCATGAGGTCAGAAGGCCAGGTAAGCTCTAGCTATACCAGTAGATTACTTGTCAGATTCTCCGGTATAATAAACTAGTATGACCGTCAGTTATATGTCAATTTTTGTAAATATGAATTTTGGTTGAGTTTAGTAGCCTTTTGGTCACATTGTGTCGGAGGCTGGTGTACAGACAGACACACAGAAAAATTGAAGTAGTGAAGACATAGCCTAGACCTACCACCCGAACAAAGTATGTAATCCCTGCGGTTAGCCGGGTACTACAGAGGGTTTGTGAAAGGATTTTCCACCTTAGCAGCACCTCTGACTAAATTGACACAGAAGGCAGCAAGGTTCCAGTAGACCAAGGCATGTGAGCAGAACTTCTAGGAGTTAAAAGCCAGGTTAACGTCAGCTCCAGTGTTAGTATCGCCAGGAGGTACAGAAGGTTGATGCGGCATGGTAAAGTAATAGCTTATGCTTTCAGGCAGTTGGAAAAACGTGAAGAGGATTATCTTACCCGTGACCTGGAGTTAGTTGCAGTAGTTTATGCTTTAAAAAGTGAAAATTTTGTATCACCCAGGAAGGGCTAATATGGTAGCAGACGCCCTTAGTCGTAAATCTATAGGGGATGAAATGTTGCGATATAAAGGCCGCATTTGTGTTTCAGATATTTTGGGGCATCGCCAGCAGTTTGTGAGGCACATTACGCCCACTATTCTCTCCACCCAGGCGCAATAAAAATGTACCATGATATCAAAGAAAACTACTGGTGGCCAGGTATAAAAAGACAAATTGCTGAATTTGTAGCCCAGTGTCCTAACTGCCAACAGGTGAAAGCAGAACATCAGAAACCAGGCAAGTTAGTTTAGGACATAGTTGTGCCTCTCTGGAAATGAGAAGCAGTAAATATGGATTTTGTGGCAGGATTACCCCGTACCAGACGCGGAAATGATTCTATTTGGGTAATAGTTGACAGGCTGACAAAAATCAGCTCATTTCCTGCCAGTGAAGGCTACCTTCTCGGCTAAGGATTATGCCAAATTATATACCAGAGAAATAGTTAGATTGCATGGAGTGCCGGTATCTATCATTTCTGATAGGGGGCACAGTTTACAGCTAGATTCTGGCAGTCGTTCCAGAGGGGTTTGGAAATGCAGATTAATTTAAGCACGGTATTCTATCCTCAGATAGATGAGCAGGCTGAGCGCACAATTCAGACGCTCGAAGACATGTTGCGAGCGTGTGTGCCAGATTTTGATAGTAGCCAAAGTGAGCATTTACTGTTAATCGAATTTGCCTACGATAATAGCTATCATTCAGCCATCCAGATGGCGCCTCATGAGGGATTACACGAGCGAAAATGCAGCTCGCCGAACGGTATTTGAAATCGGAGAATCAGTGTTGGTTGGCCCAGATATTGTTCAGCAGTCAAAGGAAAAGGTAAAGCTTATCCGAAGAATGCTTACTGACTGCATAAAGCCGCCAGAAATCATATGCAGATGTGCGGCGCAGAAAATTGAAGTTTGATATGTATGACTGGGTATTCTGAAGTATCCCCAATGAGAGGTAGTGAGGTCCGCCAAGAAAGCTAAGCTCAGCCCGAGGTTTGTTGGGCCTTGTCGGATTCGTTGAAGGACAGGCCGAATAGTATATGAGTTGAATTTGAATCCAGAATTAGAATCCGTTCGTCCGGTCTTTCATGAATCTATGCTGAGGAAATGCAAAGGAGACCCGTCCAGAGAAGTCCCACTCCAAAATATCCAGGTTACGAAAAAGCTGGCCTATGAAGAGGTTCCAATAACTATCTTAAACAGACAGATTCGCAGATTGAGGACTAAAGATATTACGCCTATCAAGGTATTGAGGCGTAACAAGAACCGAGAGGAGATGACTTGGAAAGCGGAGGAAGGTATGAGGACCAGATATCCTCACCTATTTAAGGCCTAGTCAGGCGACAGGTATGTCCGTACAATTGATTATGTAGTATCTTATGGTTGTATATGTATAAATGAGGAAAATTGATACGTAACCATCCAGTGATCCTACAGTATTGTGTACAGTACCTGTATTGGACTTTTCTGCATTTCAGGTTTTTGGTATAGTCCATATTACAGGGGAAACTCTGCCGAAATTTTTCTAAACAAGTAAGTTAAGTAAGTCCTCTAGATGGCAGTATACATTCGAGGACGAATGTTCTTAAGGGGGGGAGAATGTTATACCCCGTAGAATTCCCGGCACCTAGACAACCTATTCGCACGTTGGTTAAGCATATTTGAAGGCCATACGTGCTAGAGAAAGGCCGGGAAAAAAGATCGGACGAGAAACCCGTCGAACCATCGCGGGAGGAGCCGAGGCAGAGCCCCTCCGCGATGGCAGCGTGTCACGGAGGTGAGGCCTCCGCGATGGCTCCGTGACACGTTGCCCAGGTTCAGGCCCAAGTATATAAAGCCCCACTTCAGTTTTAAATGATAAAAACTTATGAAAATTTCCAGAAAACGCAGAGGGCAGAGAGGGACGAAGGAAAATAATATATTATCGTCCGATTACGCTGCCAAACGTTGCCCAAACTCAAATTAACTCCAGATACTGAGATATTTAGCAGCAGAGAGCATTCCTACGGATTCTGTTTCGTAAAATACGGCCGACGAATCGTCGAGCCACCGAGCTAAGGTAAGTGGAATTGCTCTAAACTAGTGTCTATGTGTTCCTAGATGTGAAGTGAATATTTCTCCCTTCTGGACCTCTGAAAAATAGCGAGTTTCCGGCCGTCTTTCGATAAGACTAAGTTTAGGCTATAAACTATATCTAAAGTGACGTTGCCTTTTGAAATAAAGTTGTATTTAGTATTGATTGACATATTTATGAATGCAGTTGGGAGAAAACAGTTGAAGTACCGGCCGAGCCTCGTCCGACAGACGAATAGTTCAAGGATAAGGTATGTAAAGCTAGTTCCCTCGGCAAGTTAAGTAACATCGGTGCAGTACCATAATTTAAAGGCCATTCGATTGTCCAGAAGTCATGTGTTACGTTTGTTACGACTGTTGGTACGATATTAAAAGTATCGAGTTACAACTTGCGTGAAATTTGCTAGTACGATATAGATTCTAATATAAGCATTAGAAACTGCACAGTATGCTCAGTATGCGATGTAACACAGAATGTTAGTATATCATTGTATTCAATCGAAACCCAGTAGAACAAAGTAGTATTTGTAAGGCAGCTCAGAAATTGAATGATAAGTTGAAATGAAGTAGAAAGCATGTTAGAATAGTAAATCATGTTACTATAGAAAATTAGTATACAACACAGTTTTCAACAGAAACACTATCTTATATAGCATTTGCCCCAGTACAGCCCGACAGGAGACTATATTCATATTTATATATATTTACCAGTCTCAGTACGTATTAATTACGCACAGATTACTATTATCAGTTCAGCATGTAATATATATGATACTTTACCCTTATTAGCCTCAGTATGTGAGATATACAGACAGTATTACTAGTTGAGACCGTTGTATTGTTTGGGGTTGGACTACCTAGCATTCATGAGCGCCCCAGGGTTGATAGCTGTATCGACTCGTCCGCCAGAGGACGAGGATACGTTGCTCTACGGAGTGGCATGCCGTCCCACAGGGGACGAAGATGGGATGCCAGTTTCCCCATATTTTGCCTTGCTCGGCTTTTATACACCCTCGTCGAGCGGGTACACCCGGGGTGTTGATTCAGGAGTCCTCCGGACTCAGATGCAGTTATAGTCAGGGGCTCAGCGAGCCCAAGTGCATACCCAGAGGACCGACAGGATGCTTACAGGGTTTATAGGAGATGGGATGACCGGGGTAGGGGTGTAGATTCTGTGCTGGTTGTACCTCCCGGCTTATGGGGGCCGGGTAAGGTTTGTGTGTGCTATGTTATGTTATGTATGTTATGCCATGTTACGTTAGATGCGAGTAGATCAGCAGTAGAATGATACGTCTCCAGGTATGACTCCTATCCCTTCCAGTAAAGATTGAGAGAAGGTATGATTTACATTACCAGACAGTTAATCTATTCTCTTTACTTCAGTTTCATCAGTTATACTATTGTTTTCAGATATTCCTTTCAGTTATTGCTTTACATTCTCAGTACCAGCGGTACTGACGCCCGGTGGGGCGCTGCATTACTTGCCTGCAGGTACTCATAGGCGAGCAGGTGACACTACGTGATTCCTATCAGCGATCGAGTATTCAGCTCCTGTCATCCGGAGACTGAATTCCAGAGGTGTATTTCAGTTCTTTTGTTGTAAAGTACGGGTAGGTCGGGGCCCTGTCCCGATCATTTCTATTGCTATTCCTAGAGGCTTGCAGTCTGTATATGTTTCCCTGTGGTCAGATGAGCCGGTCGTGGGAGGCCGTGCAGTTGTTTAGCTGTTAGTTCCTGTGTTTCTTTTATGTTGGCCGTGTGGGGCCATAAGTTTGACAGTAGTGGTGACCTTGTCGGTCACGTAGCTTTCTAGTATTTCATGATTGAGTTATAGATAACTAGACAGCATGGTGGCCTTGTCGGCCCACATAGGTTTCCCTATAGTTGCATGTTTTAGTCAGCTGTTGTTACAGGTGCAGGAGGCTATAGGCCAATGGGCCGGGGCTGTGTTTACAGCCGTTATATAGCCCTTTGTTTCCAGAAATGTGAGTTAGAGCCAGCCAGGCACCAGATGTGCCTAGGCTTACCAGTCCAGCAGTTCAGTTCCTCGTAGGGCACCAGGTGCCAGTCATACCCCCCAAGGCGGGGTGTGACAAAACCATATCAATTATCATCAAAATTCATTACACAAGTTCAAAACCTCAGCAAGAAAGGGAATTAGCCACTCATTCTTGGATTAATCATCCTAAAATGAGTGTAAATCATGCATACAATTGAAGGAAAGAAGAAAGGAAGAGAAGAAAACTCTTAACTTTTCTGTTCTTCAACTGCTACTAACCCACGTTCCTGCTCTCCACTTCTGAACTCAGTCTAAAAACTAAAAAAAACTCCTTAAAATAAACCTAAGTGTGCTATTTATAGTAGTGGGAAATTTTTCCCGGAATAACAAGCAACGTGTCACGGAGGCCAATGCGGAGCCTTGCCTCCGTGACACGGCGTGGACGCGGACCCTCTCTGGAATTTCATGGTCCGGAGAATTAACCTCAACGTGGCACGGAGGCCATCACGGAGGCCTATCTCCGTGCCACGGAGCTGATGCGCAGGCATACTGGAAAGTGCCAATTTATTTCATGCCCAGGCAGTGTGCTACCGCGATGGCAGCGTGGCATGGCTCCATCGTGGAGCCATTATAAAATGTGCCATCCAAGGTCTTTTCCACGCTCGCATCCAAGTCCAACTCCGACATAGTTCCAACATGCATTTTAGCTCCTAAAAATCACATTTTCCTGCAAAACAAATGCTAATCATGTTGGTTAGTATAAATTCGCATTTTATTACCAATTACATGATATTATATACACATTGCACAACAAACAAGGTAAAAATGATACGTTTGAGTATCACTTGGGCATATAAATCTGCCCAAGATCACTTACCCCACACTTAAATCCTTGTTCGTCCTCGAACAACACATACACAAATCATGCAAATTACATCCCAACCTTCGTCACTATGGTGCAACAATTTACGCTACGGTCATACCGATTATTCAATTTTTGCAAATCATCAAGAAAACGTGCTTGGTTGTACAATACAATGACCTTTAATACATCAAGGCTTCCTAGACTTTTAAGAATTGATTCTTGATATCGGCAAACTCATGAAAATCAACTAATCAAGAAATCCGACACGAAAATCAATCTTTCATCAAGCATGTACCCTCACAACTCGAGAGAAACTTCCCCTTTTTGTTCATGCAGCACACAAACATGCAAGTAGGGGCATATAAAAATTAATTTCCCTCTCTCTCCCAAAAGAATTCACATGCATCATGTCATGACCCATAGGCTTGCCTTTAGTGTATTATTCCACTAATATAAAGAAATGCAATATAGGATCAAATAGGACTTTTAATGGGTTGTAACGGGGCTATGGATCTAGTATATATATATTGGATTAGCCAATAATAGTCGCTAGCATCCTTAAGCGCCTTTTCAACTCATTCCCATCGACTCATGGACATTGTTCCTCTCTTTTCTCTTTTTCTCCCATTCATGCTGGTTTACTTTCATACAACCCATTTCATCAGGCACACTTGACACAAAACAGAGGGTTTTCATGTACCTTCACTATCATTTAATTACAACAAGTGCCTCTTCAACATCATCTTTTCTTTCCTCACTTTGCTTTTCTTTTCTTCTCACTCTTTTCACTCTTTAACACTTTGGGAAACATTTTCTGTTCTTTGTAAGCGCTTAAGAGCTTCTTAAAGACTTTAAGGCTAATGAAAAGAAGGAATAAAGCTTAGTTCATACAATTTTGGACAAAAGAAAGAAATCGGTTAAAGGCTCAACGGGCTGACTAGGGTATACAACATATAAAAAGGTAGAATTTGACAAGAAAAAAAAATGGAAACTATCGGTTAAAACAAAGAAATGCCTACATCCTTTCCAACACTACACCTCCTTCATTTCGTTTCGTACACACACCAGGCAAGTTCTAGACAATTCACAATGACATGGAATAGCAAAACCTCACTCCACACTTCCTGCACATGCTGGAATCAAGATGCATTCACAGACTCTTTAATTAGTCAATTACATGAATTCAAGATTAAACCTCAATCATAATAAACCAAATTCTATAGCCTAGGTAACTCAACATATTTACAAAATTGCATGCTTTCAAACGAATCACTTTCACATTTTGAACATCAATTGCAACACGCAACGAAATTTTAGCAACCATAAGCAACTACAGTTTATTGATGCAATCCACCAAAGAAAACTAAAAAAAAAACAAATAAAAATCCTACTCCTACCGACTACATTTCCCTTAAGACGGTCGTCATCCATCCATCATAGGGGACGGTCACTAACTATGACATCGATTCAATGGGACTATTCTCGGTAAAAGAACCGAAAACAAACTCCGAGAAGCCCAAAAATAAAAATCGCAAAAAAAAATTTTGCAACACATCGATCCTTTCGATAGAAAGGAAATATTTACAAGTGCAAAATATTTTCGCAAAAATTTTGAAAAATATCGATCATGTCGATAGAGAAAAAAAATATTTACAAAATTCACAAAATATTTACACTAGGAACCATAACTTTCAAAGCACACACATCATTAGCCACAAACAAATATATACACATAACTCGCAAATCAGTTCACCACAACAGGGAAAGCACAACATACATAAACAGCAAGGAAAAATTATACAGCAATTTAGAGCCTTGACCTAGCACCTAACTACTCCCCACCCCACACTTAAATCGAACACTGTCCCCAGTGTTCACAATAATACAAAGCACAAAATTTTTGGGTGGTGGAACTCCCTGCTTAGTCGAAATATTCGACTTCCTCATCCGGTGCTGCGGCCTCGACGCCCATATCTGAATCGGCTCCATTGTCGTCATCGAACTCCACATCAGAGTCCTCACGACGTGTCTCCTCATCAGTAGGGACATCATCGTCTGTCGGCTCCACAAAGGCTGGCCCCACCTTACACAAGGCTCTGCGTTCTCGCCAAAGGGGTAGTCCAGCTCCAACTGCCATAACTCCTCCTTGGTGGCTGGTCTCCCACCAATCCGTAGCTGCAGCATCTGCATGCCGAACATACGGGCCATGTACTGATCGTCACGAGCATGTCGCTCGCCCAAAGTCAGCACAGGTCCGTGTGTAGTGTCGGGGGCCTTTGTCTTTGTCACGTCGAGGGCCCTCCGCTCCAACTGCGGAATATAATCCAAGGCTTCTTCCTCAACGTCGAGGCCTCGGAGGAAGGTGGTGATGAGTCCGCCAAACCTGTATCTGTGGCCCTGGTGCAGTCTGGCTCTCTTCATGGCGGATATTATGACCGCCCCCACATTAATCTCAAGCCCTTTCATAAGGGCATACACCAAGCAGACACGGTCCCGGGTCACGTCTGTCATATGAAATCCCTGGATCAAACACGAACACACAATTTTTAGCCAGATTCTGGCCTCCCTGTTCATCTGCGAATAAGGCAGAGTCTGGTGGTAACCCCTCTCTTTGTGTCTACTCCATCGGGCTGTGGATCGAGCCCCACACAACGTACGTCTGATGTCAGCGTACGGTGGGGTGATGTTGAGCTGGCGGAGAACGTGGGCATCTGTGTCCCGCGCTCCAACGATGGCATTCAGCTGCTGGGGTTCCAAAGTGACAATCTGCTCTCTGATTTTAATAGTGTGGCTTCTGATGGCCGGGTTCCAGTTGGCATAAAATTCCCGGACCAAGTGAAGGTTACACTCCTTGGGCTCCTGAAAAATAAAGCTGAGCCCAACTGCCTCAATCCTCTGTACAATGCGAGGGAACTCCTGTGCGAGTGGTTCCCTAGCAATATGTTCCTCGGGGAAGTACTTGTTTTCTTTGTGCTTCGCATACCATTTCTTCCCTTCATCGGTGACCCATCGTGTTCCGTATCGGCGGTGTTGACCGCGCGGAACAGCGGGTGCCGCTGGGACTGCAGTGCCCAGTCTCATCCTTTTTCTGCCGGTGCCTGAGGTAGAAGCACCCTTGCCTTTGTCTTGTCTGCTAGCCATTGTACCTGTCAGTTTACACAAACAAGCACAACGTTAAGCTAAATAGTTGTTAGCTTCGGCTAAGGTTGGGTTACACAAAATTTACCCCACACTTAGTCCTTAACAATATTTACAAAATTTCAGCAAGGATAGCTCTTTTTAAAACCCCAAACACAAACAACTATACACATATTGCTAAGTGCGTTCGTAACAAAATTTTGACAGCATAACAGTTAGCGTACTACTCAGACTTCATACAGCTAATTCCCAATCCTACTATCGCTAGCAATTCAACCATCGCACTTCGCAATAAAACAACAACAAACTAAAAACAACAACTAAAAAGACAATTTATATACAAACTAATCTAAACAATCTAACCAATTCACACATTATGCAATTTCCCACAAAAATTCAAGAATTCGTCGTCTCTCAACAATTATACAACATTTACCACGACTTATCTCAAATAATAAACACACCCCGGCATCAATTTTCACCAAACTATCAAGTTGCCCAAGTTAAAATTCAACAACCCAAGCCCTAGAATACACTTCAACAATCAAAATTGAATTATTCACTCAATCGATAAGTTCAAACGTCAACTACAATAATCCGAACATAATCAATCACAAAATAATTCACATCATGTTTAATTTCTACCTAGGGTGATATATCTCACCTCACATGCCCAAAATTGACAAAAATCGCCAAAAATTTGAGATAGACGATGAAAACATACCTTGGATTTGAAGAACCGAAGAAACTTGACGTTTTCCTTGCCTATTAACGTGGCACGTCGTTTAGGGGGAGGGGAATGGGTGTTTGGTCGCGGAGGGAAGAGGGAATGGGGAAAATAGGGGCGAAATCGAGGGTTTTTATTAAGAAAACACGCGGGTCACCCGGAAACCCGGTGTGACCCGGCACTGGGATAAGGGCAATGTGTCACGGAGGGTAACGCGGAGCCCCTCCTCCGTGACATGGAGCCAACGCATTGGCTTACTGGAATTTTGAAAAATCCAGATTTGCCTTCAACGTGTCACGGAGGCCAACGCGGAGCATTGCCTCCGTGACACGGCGCCAACGCGCCAGTGCTCTGTTTCACCAACAATTTTTATTTTTCATACCTCGCCTCGTTTCCTCGATTCCATGTATTTTGCCTCCGTTATACCTGAAAATCACCTCACTAACCAAAAATTGGTTAAATTAATAGATTTCCCTACTAAAAAATAAAAATTACTAATTAAAATGCAAATCTAAACCTAGTCAAGAAAAAAGAAAAGAAAATAAAATAAAAATATTTACACTAAAGAAAGAGAAAAAAGAAAAAATATATTTTTCACGGGTTGCCTTCCGTGCAGTGTCTGGTTTAACGTCGCGGCTCGACGTCCTTTAAGCTCATTTATCTACTAGGGAGATGGACGATTTGTCCCGATCATGATCATCCCCCCAGTAGTTCTCAACCTTGTCCGGTGGCCTACCTAGTAACTCTCAGGAATCGCTCAATCTGTTAGCCTTCCCATGATCAATTATGTTGATCACCGAGAGATCCTTATAAACAGTCGGGAGCTTAGGTACCTTGTACACGTCGAACACTTCGACCTTGTCATGTGCTCGCATCGTGAGTTGACCGGCAGCTACATCAATTAATGCCTTTCTGGTTGCCAAAAAGGGTCGTCCCAAAATAAATGGGACTTCAGCATCTGGTTCAAAGTCCAAAACAATAAAATCGACCAGAAAAATGAGGGAGCCTACTTGCACTAACACATCCTCAACAATGCCATCCGGCTTAGCCAAAGACCTGTCTGCTAGCTGCAAGATTACCATTGTAGGTCTAGGACTCCCTAGACCTAACTTTCTGAATACCGAAGATGGCATCAGATTTATACTTGCCCCCAAGTCGCATAATCCACGCGCTCGGATACTTTGCCCAATAGTCAGCTGGATAGTGAAACTTCCAGGGTCTTTCAGTTTTGTGGGCAATCTATTTTGAATACGGGATGTGCATTCCTCCGTTAAAGCTACCGTGGCATACTCAGTCAAGCGACTTTTGTTGGCCACGATGTCTTTGATATACTTCGCATATTTTGGCACACCCTGCAAGACATCAACAAGAGGTAAGTTAACATGTACCTGTTTAAGTACCTCCATGAATTTCTGGAAACACGCCTCCTCCTTGTGTTTCTTAAGTCGTTGAGGGAACGGGGGTGGAGGCCTTGCTGGTTCAGCTTCTTTAGACTTCCCCTTATCTGAGATTTGCTCTCCCTCAACATCTGCTGCTCCTGACTTCTGAGGCGGTCTTTCCGGTTCCACCTCCTTTAATTGTAAACCACTTCTCGTGGTCACTGCATTCACCTGCTTAGGATTGGGATTCGTGTCGCTAGGTAGTCCTCCTCTGGGTCTAGTATTTTGGGAACTAGCAAATTGCCCAAACTGATATTCAAGAGCCTTGGTTGCCAATTGATTGTTCTTTACTTCGGCTGCCAATTTGACATAGTCAGCCTGCAATTGTGCCTGGTTGGCAATCATGGTTTTGAACATCTCCTCAATAGTCGGTGATGGTGGTGGAGGAGGGGCATTGTGATTTCTGAAATGCGTCTGATAGCCTTGTTGCCCTCCTTGGTTTTTGTGCATACCCTGTCCTGAACCTTGGCCTTGTTGATTGTTGCTACCCCACGAAAAATTCAGATGGTTCCTCCAATTCGAGTTGTAGCCACTACCAAACTGCTGTTGATTCCTTTGTGTGTTGCCCACAAAGTTAACAGAATCAGGATTTGCACCACAGCATTCAGCTCAATGCTCACTACTACCGCACACTTCACACCACATCTGTTGGACTGCATTGATGGAGGCTGAAGGCTGGTTCAAATTCATATTGCTGAAGTGATTGTTTAACTGATTTTGCAAAGCAGCTATCTGTGCAGCGATAGCTGTGAATCCATCCACTTCAAGCACTCCCGCTGCTTTCCTTGCTCCACCTCTTGAAGAATCTGCATTCCTTTCTGGATTGTCTTGTGAAATTCGGTTGAGCAAAGTGTACAGCTCCTCATAAGTCTTCTCCAGCGCTTGCCCTCCAGCTGCTGAGTCTAACAAAATTTTAGTGTGGGGTTCCAAACCCTCAATAAAAGTGTGTACCAACACCTCATTGGACTGATGATGATGAGGACAGTCCCGCAACATGGACTTGAATCTTTCCCAAGCTTGATAAATATTTTCTCCTTCCCTCTGTTTAAAACTTAGAATCTGACTTCTAAGTTTAGCTGTTTTACCCGAAGGGAAAAATCTGATCAAAAACTTCCTTGCAAGATCATCGCACGTTGATATAGAGTTGGGTGGTTCAGCTTTTAACCACCTCTTGGCTTCACCAAGTAAGGAAAATGGAAATAAGGTGAGCCGAACATAATCAAGTGACACCCCAGCGGGTATGTAAGTGTCACTTATCTCCAAAAAGTTCTGGAGATGTTGTTGCGGATCTTCGTGAGGGAGACCGGTAAACTGCCCGCTAGTGTGCAAAAGTTGCACCATATTTTGCTTTAACTCAAATCTCCCTCCAGGCTCTGGTTTGCGGATGCTAGAATGTACATTATTAGCGTGTGGGATTGCCACCTCGCGAACCGGCCTGGCTGGTACTTCCTCGGGCACTAACACTGCCCGCACAACTGGTGGATTTGGTTGCTCCATCATAGACTGTTTAAGCAACTGCAGCTTCTTCCGAAGAGCTTCTCTACGTTGACTATGCAATTCACGTTCTGGCTCTAAGTAAGATTCCACCAGCTCCTTGTCCCTTGCCAGTGTTCACAGAAATAAAAATCTGCAAAATACAGGCTAAGACCAAGTTGTTAACACTTAAGAAAATAAAAATACAAATACAGTAAATTTACACTAAACAAAATTTTACAAATCGCCTAGCCTCCCCGGCAACGGCGCCAAAAACTTGTTCGCGGTCTGCTCGGTGTATATTAAAAACCGACACGCAAGTGCACGTGGTCAAACAAGTAATAAAGTGGCTAAGTAGCCAAGTATCGATCCAAGGAGGCTGCTCAAGATACGTAAAATTGCCTAGTTTACTATATCTCTATTCTATTCCTAATTATGTTAACAACAATGCAACCAAGAGTTATTTTGAGTTTTTGTTTCTAAACTATATGTATACTACAATTAATCACAACTAATTACTTTTGAATTTAGACAATGGATATGAACATGCCAAGGTTAAGAACGAGTAATGAACTTGATAATCATGATAATTTGGTTATCCTCTTCCTCATGTTGCTAGCCAAGAACGTTTGCCTAGAAATTAAAACTTTCATATTTAATTTCACTTTAGAATCATAAACCATCCGTCTACATTTCTGTGATCAAATGCAATTTATGACCTAGCACTACAATTCCGGTTCCTAAGTTGACTAATACGGCTTTCAAGTATATTTCTATCAAGAAAGCACATCAAAACCCAATTTTCCCAAATCAAGTTAAAAACAATACCCTATTAATTCACAACTTTCCAATTTCTTGCTCTCTCGAGTGAAATTGGACTTTTTAGATATACATTAATGTTGGCCAATCAATAATGTAGGAAGAACAAGAATTAATAGAACAACATGCAAGAAGAAGAAGAAACCATATCAATTATCATCAAAATTCATTACACAAGTTCAAAACCTCAGCAAGAAAGGGAATTAGCCACTCATTCTTGGATTAATCATCCTAAAATGAGTGTAAATCATGCATACAATTGAAGGAAAGAAGAAAGGAAGAGAAGAAAACTCTTAGCTTTTCTGTTCTTCAACTGCTACTAACCCACGTTCCTGCTCTCCACTTCTGAACTCAGTCTAAAAACTAAAAAAAACTCCTTAAAATAAACCTAAGTGTGCTATTTATACTAGTGGGAAATTTTTCCCGGAATAACAAGCAACGTGTCACGGAGGCCAACGCGGAGCCTTGCCTCCGTGACACAGCGTGGACGCGGACCCTCTCTGGAATTTCATGGTCCGGAGAATTAACCTCAACGTGGCACGGAGGCCATCGCGGAGGCCTATCTCCGTGCCACGGAGCTGACGCGCAGGCATACTGGAAAGTGCCAATTTATTTGATGCCCAGGCAGTGTGCTACCGCGATGGCAGCGTGGCACGGCTCCATCGCGGAGCCATTATAAAATGTGACATCCAAGGTCTTTTCCACGCTCGCATCCAAGTCCAACTCCGACATAGTTCCAACATGCATTTTAGCTCCTAAAAATCACATTTTCCTGCAAAACAAATGCTAATCATGTTGGTTAGTATAAATTCGCATTTTATTACCAATTACATGATATTATATACACATTGCACAACAAACAAGGTAAAAATGATACGTTTGAGTATCACTTGGGCATATAAATCTGCCCAAGATCAGTAGTGCTCCGTGATGCACTCCGTGACACGTTGCATGTTATTCCGGGAAAAATTTCCACTAGTATAAATAGCACACTTAGGTTTATTTTTAATCATTCTGACTTGGTTGAGCAAGAACGTGGGTTACAGGCAGTTGAGGGGACGAAAATCTTAGGGTTCTTCTCTATCTCTTCTTCCTTTGTTTCAATTGTTTGTATGATTTACACTCATTTAATGATGTTTAATCCACAAATGAGTGGCTAAATTCACTTCTTGCTGAGGTTAAGAACATTTGTAGTGGAATGTAATTGTTGATCATCTTGGTTTTTCATCTTTTCTTCCATGGTTGTTCTATTAATTCTTGTTCTTGCTGCATTGATGTTTGGCCAATATTAATGTATATCTAAAAAATCCGGTTTGCGCTCGAAAGAGAATGAAATTGGAAAGTTGTGAATTGGTAGGATATGATCTCTTCTTGGTTTGGGAAAATTGAGAATTGATTTACCTTCAGAATAGAAATATATCTGAAAGTCGTATTAGTCAATTAAGGAATCAGTTTTGTATGTCTAGAACATGAATTTCTTTTTATCACAGAAATGTAGGTGGAAGGTTCATGATTCTTAAGTTGGGTTAAATACGAGAGTTTTAATCCATGGGCAATAATTCTTGACTAGCACCCGAAGGAAAGATTAACCAATTTGTGTCAATAAATTGCTTCCCTGCATGTTCGTTTTAGCCTCAGCATGCTCATTACTATAGTTCAGACTCAATTTGTACATTTTTTTTAGATTAATATAAATTAGGAAACAAACGCCCAAAATCTTCTTGAAACTGTTGTCTGCATTATTAGAGTTAGAGTTTATTAACACTTGATTCGATTATTACCTTGGTCCAGTCCTTGTGGGATCGATACTTGGCTACTCTAGCCATTTGACTACTTGTTCAACCACATGCAATTGCGTGTAGGCATTCCAAACCACCGAACAATCATAAACTTGACTTTTCATGAAACTTTCATAATAGGGCATAATCTTCTAAAACTTGAAATCATGAATTTATTATCAATTTGTATATAAAATCTTCACATAAATCTTAAAACATGATTTGGAACATGAGGAAAATTGACCCACAGACATATCAAATAAAATTTCATAAAATTGGGTTAAATTCCTATAAGATCGTAGACTTGCATTAGAACATAAATTGATGAACTTGAGGGGAAATTTGGCCGTGAGAGTGAAAGAAAATTTCCATTCATAGACCTACATACTGGGGTAAACTGATTCTCGACTTGCCTTTGAAAGCCCAAGGGATTTGAGGAAGAATTGAGGGACTTCTAGATTTTATCTTCCAAGAGAATTCAGAGCCTTGCATATATGGGAAAGCCTAATGAGTTGAGATAGTCTTAAACCCTCTTAAAATACTTCTTTCAGGGCTTAAAACAACATATTTTATGACTACAAGCTTAGGAATTATGAAAATGCCCTTGGAGATTCGCCCGAAAAAATGATACTGCCAGTCTCCACAAAGGACCTAACGAGTTGTTAAGTCCTTTAACAAGTCGTTGTCTCCCTTCATCACCACCACTGGAAATTTCCAATCTCTCAACCTTCTCACGCCATGACCATCTTATTGATTCGTTAGGGACACGATTACTCGTTCCCTCGACCCGTTGCCAACACTGCCGTATCACCCTTTTTTTCACCCTTTACACTTGACGGGTCATACAACGTCTCATGGGAAGTCACGAAGACTCATCGTCCCATCCATCCGCACTGACTGAAATTACATTCTTCCAAACTTGAATCTCTTAACGGGTCACTTAACGACCCGTTAGGTCACACCTCGAGTCACTAAATGACCAGTTCTGTGACCTGGTGCAGATTTTCCATTTTTTTCGCTTCAACCCTAGGTTCTGATGTTAGGGACTTTTGGGGTATTACAATATCTCCCCCTTGGAAACATTCTTCCTTGAATGTGAGTTAAACATACTGAAAGGCTGGGAAAAGAACTGAAATCCCAAATACTGAATATTTGAAGCTTAAAACTAACGGAGTGACTAACTTCAGACTGATTTACGTGACTGAATTGAATTCATGAAACGTACATACATGATAAAACATGAAAAGAACTGGGAGACATGATCTTAACATGAAACTGAATAGAGTAATAGCGAGGAAACGGATACCTCATGCTGAAACTAAGCAAGAAGGGAAAAAATGTGGGTATTTAACCAACATATCTCCCTCAAAAAGCTTATTCCTCCATAAAACCTTCACTGAAGCTACTTTCCTGTTTCTCAACTTCCAAACCTGATGATCAAGGATCTCAACCAGAACCTCTTCATAGATAAGGCTATCTTTCACACGAACTCTCTCCACCGAAAAAATCAAGGCCAGGTCACCAATGCATTTCTTCAATAGAGATACATGGAAAATATGATGTACCGAAGGTAACTCCACTTGTAGCCCTAACTCATATGCCACTTTTCCAACTTACCTCAAAATCCTATAAGGACCAACATATCAGGAACTAAGCTTCCCTTTCTTTCCAAAACTCATCACTCCTTCATAGGGGACACCTTCAAAAACACCTAATCATCAACTTCAAACTCAAGCTTCTCTGCTTAATATCCACATAAAATTTCTAACGACTCTAAGCTATTTTTAGCCTTTCCCTAATAAGATAGACTTTCTCCATGGCCTCATGAACTAAATCCGGCCCTATCAATGTAGCCTCACCTACCTTGAACCATCCAATATGTGATCTATATCTCCGCCCATAAAGAGCCTCAAATGGAGCCATCTAAATGTTGGAGTGGTAACTGTTATTGTAAGAAAACACAATGAGAGGAAACTGATCATCCCAACTACCTTTGAAGTCAATCACACACTCTCTCAACATATTCTTGAGAGTCTGAATGGTCCGCATAGCCTGACCGTCTGTTTGTGGCTAAAATGCCATGCAAAGCTTCACCTGAGTACCAAGTCCCTTCTTTAATGATCTCCAAAACTGTAAGGTAAACTGAGTACCTCTATCTAAGATGAAGGACAAGGGAAACCCATGCAACCGAACTAATTCTCGAATGTACAATCTACCATAATCCTTGGCTGAATTGGTAGTTTTGACCGGTAAGAAATGAGCTGCTTTGGTCAACCTGTCTATACCCACCCAAATAAAGTTGTACTGTCGCGCCTACGAGGCAACCCTTTAATAAAGTCCATATTGATCTCTTCCCACTTTCAAGTATGGATACTAATGAATTGTAGCATACTTCTAGGTCTCTGATGCTCAACTTTCACTTGTTGATCTTTTGGACACTTAGCCACTAACTCCGCTATGTCCTTCTTCATGCCATTCCACCAATAGACTTCCTGTAGGTCACAGTACATCTTGGTGGCACCTGGGTGGATAGAATATCAAGAGCCATAAGTCTCACCCAACATCCACTCTCTCAAGCCATCAACACCCGAACACATAAACGACCCTGATAATGAAGTACACCTTCTCCCCCTTAGGAGAAACCTCCACCTTCTATTTATGAACAACCTCCTTTAGTTTTACCAAAATAGGAGCCTCTTCTTGCCTAGTGTTGACCTCGATTACCTATGAAGATTTGGACCCATTCTGAACAATGACACTACCATCTGTTGAGTCTATAAGGTGACCCCTAAATGAGCAAGTCGATGCACATCCTTCACCAACTCCTTCTTTCCATCCTCAATGTGAGACACACTCTTCATGGATAGCCTACTAAGAGCATCTGCCACTACACTGGCCTTGCCCGAATGATAAAGGACACTCATATCACAGTCCTTGAGCAGCTCTAACAACCTCCTGTTGTTGAAAATTCAAGTCCTTTTGAGTGAATATATACTAAAGGTTCTTATGGTCCGTGAACATATCCACATACACCCCATACAAGTAATGTCTCCAAATTGTTAATGCAAATACTACTGCTGCCAACTCTAGGTCATGCGTCGGATAATTCTTCTCGTGAGTCTTAAGCTGTCTAGAGGAATATGCAATGACCTTAGCATTCTGCAAAGCACACAACCAAGACCAACCTTATAGGCATCACAATACACAATGAATCCATCAGTGCACTCTAGTAGACTCAATATAGGGGCTGAAGTGAGCCGAGTCTTTATCTCCTAAAAACTCTTCTCATAGGCATCCTACCACTAAATTTAACATTCTTCTTGGTCAACTTAGTCAGCAGCGCTGCAATGGATGAAAATCCTTTAACGAACCTCCTGTAGTAACCCGCTAAACCCAAGAAGCTCCTAATATCCGAGGACTAACCTGTCTAGGCCAATTCTTCATCACCTCTATCTTTTGAGAGTCCACCTACACACCTTTGCTATACACCACATGGACCAAAAATGCTACTGAGTTCAACCAAAACTCACACTTGTTGAATTTAGCAAACAGTTTGCAAACTTTGAGAGTCTGTAGCACAATCCTTAAAAGAGCGGCATGCTCCTCCTCGCTTTGTATATGAGAATATCATCTATAAAGACAATCACAAACATATCTAAATACAGCTTGAATACCCTATTCGTCATGTCCATAAAAGTTGCAGGAGCATTCGTTAGTCCAAAAGAAATAACTACGAACTCGTAGTGACCATACTAAGTCCTGAAGGCTGTCTTCGGAATGTCACTCTCCCTAACTCTGAGTTGATAATAGCCGGATCTGAGGTATATTTTTGAGAAGAACTTAGCACCTTGAAGTTGGTCAATCAAGTCATTAATCTTGGGGAGGGGATACACATTCTTGATTGTGACCTTTTTCAATTGCTAATAATCAATGCACATTCTAAGGGAACCATTATTCTTTCAGAGAAAGAGAATTGGTGCACCCCATGGGGATTTACTAGGCCTGATAAAACCCTTATCTAGGAGATCTTCAACTGCTCTTTAAACTCCTTTAGCTCGACTGGAGTAACTTTGTAAGGAGGAATGGATATAGGATGCGTATCTGGGAGAAGGTTGATACCAAAGTTAATCTCCCACTTGGGGAGGGACTCCTGGTAGATCATCTGGGAATACCTTCGGATACTCACACACTATAGGAACTGACTGAAGAGTCGAGGTCTCGGACGTAACATCCTTAACCTGAACTAGATAGTACATACAACCTTTAGAATTCATTTTCCTGGCCTTAAGATAGGAAACAAAATGACCTACAGGCTTAGTTGAACTACCCTTCTAGTTTAGGACTAGCTTACCCAAAAATCAGAGTTCTATTGTACGGGTTCTACAATTTACTAAAGTTATCCATACCAAAGATAACATCAAAATTGGTCATTTATAACTCTACTAAATCGACTTAGGTGAATTTCTAAAGGACTATGATAGGGAAATTTCTATATATCCATCGAGCAATAACTGAGTCACTGACTGGAGTAGAGACTGAGAAGGGTTTTGATAGGATTTTGGGATTGACTCCAACACTAATAGAAACATAAGGAGTCAAAAAAGATAAGGTAGCCCTTGGATCTAACAATGCATACACATTAAGATGGATATTGATGAATGGTGAATTTACATGTTTCTAAGCCATATTTGCCCATACATTACTTTGTTTTGAGAATAAATTGTGTGTGTTTGCATGTGTTTATGATATACCTGTGAAAAGAGATAACATATATTATTAGATGCTTTCATGGCTAAAAATGATGAATTTTGGCTTAAATGTGGTTTAAAAGTGCAAGAATGGAAAAACGGGGTTGACAAGGTGAAGTAATAGAAGTTGGCATCTTAAAGGCATTGTTGGTCGTGCAGGCAGTATGGGACAATCAGAAGCGCGGTGCACCATCCTTCTAGAGCTTTGAGGGGCATGACACACAACACATGTCCAGCCATCTAGACTTTGCCATCCCAATTCGACTAGGAACTAAAGCTGCAAAACCCAATTCAAATCCATGAAAGAACCACAAAGGATTCATTTACTATTACAAATACCTTTATTTCTGTGTATTTGGTGTGCAAAAGAGAATATCAATTAGTGAAATTTAGATTGAAAGACAATGATTAGTGATTACATATTAATAGAGTTGCAACATTCATACTTTGTGTAATAGTTGAGTTCTTATTGGAAATTCATCATGTTCTTGTGAAACCTTTTAGCTTGGAGATTTTGTTGAACAAGTATTTATTGAAGTAAGTATTTCATTATGATTTCTTCTATTTTTTTTTTGATTTCTCATAAACATGAGCGGCTAAATCTCTTAGGCTAGGATTGTAGGAACCATGATGGATTAACGAATGTAGGCATAATAAAATAGTGATTTTTGAATGGAGAATTAAGTCGATTGTTATTCTCTTCATTTTAAGTAAGTTTTAGCCGTCCAGACTTTGCAATCCCAATTGACTTTGTTTATCACAACCCGAATTTATACACTGGACGAGACACAGTACTTGGAGTCACAAGTAACCCCAAGTCAACCCATGGTCTATCATAACACTGGTAATCTGAGTAATCATAGCAGAAGCTTTAAAAACAATAAAAACCATTTCTGAAGCAGAACTAAATCATGAAACTTTATACAACTGAAAACAAAATTGAAAATATGAATCTGTGTCTGAAAGCCATCTATATTTAATGAGTTATTGGGACAAGCCCCCAGCTAACTCTAAAGTCTAACTCTATGGGAATAACTGAAGATAAATAACATCATCCTCGAAAGATGAGGACTCACCACTGGTGCAGCGATAATTCCTAGAGAAGATCTGCTAACGGTGTTGAGACTGAGAATCTGTGGCGGTACCATAGTACGATACAACATAGGAAGTATGTGTCAGTACTTTGAATGTACTAAGTAAGTAGGAGAAAACATAAATAACAGAACTCTAATGAGATGCAATGACCAACTAAAATGCTGAAACTGAATAAATTGAAATATGTTGAAATGGTCAAAATGACCCTATTTGATGCTCAAAGACATGTCCTAAATCTAAGATACTGAATCTAAACTAACTGTACTGAACTGAGTAAATTGAGACTGAACTGGCTAGTGGGAGAGTCTATAACCGACATATAACCACATTATCTAGACGTGGAGTCCCATTTATACACCCCATTAGTAGGACCCAATATACCTTGCCTGGGTATAAAGGCATGAACTGGGTGATCACAAGTCTGGGGCCATAAGGCCAATAAAAATAACCTATGGTGGCAATGTATTTCTAGGAACCTGGGTGCACTGGAACCCCGGTCCCCTCGATGCTAAGTCCTACTCCCACTGGATATTCCTAGACTAAATACTAACTTGATAGATTGAAACTAGGCCCCAAGACTAAGTCAGGAATACCTATCTTGAAGTACCCTGAGAGTCTTACCGGACCAGATTTTATAACTGGTGTTCTAAGACAAGCTAGAGCTTCTTATCTAGAAGTTTCATAACCATCTAAAGAACCACTAAAATCTGATATCTGAGTCTAATACTGATTAATAGGAGGCACATTGACACTTCAAGAAGAGACTATAGTCAAACTGATCAACTGACATTTCTGGACAACACTGAATATTCTAATAATCTAATTGAGATTGGACTAACATACATCTAACTAAGATTTCAACATATACTAACAATATGGGAATCACAAAACTGATAGAATCAAGCTACAGGGAAACTAGTCCAACACGCAAGATTCTTATTTTTTTGAACTGAGAAACTAGGGCAACATCATTCCACTTGATACGAGTTTCACAAAGTTTCTAGAAATAGGGAACAATAAAGCAGTTAATATCATAAATAATATTCCACTTGAAATCATAAAGAGTTTTGTTTAAAAACTTTCTACATTTCGAATCTACAGGGTTGTAACTGATAGAAGAAATAGAGAAAGGTTTTGGGGACAAAAGGGAAGAACTATTCACTTGCATAATTCCCACATACCTGGGTAAGAAATTCTTTGAGAAAAATCTTGAATTTCTACAACTGACAAAGAGCCCTAGTTCTTTCTTGAGAGGAATGACCTAGTTTCTATGAACATTTTTTAAAACTCTGAGTGGTGAACGAGGGAGAAAAACTATTTAACCCCTCTAAATTCTTTGATAATATGCTTAAAACAACGTAGTTTAGGGATTAAGAATGTAGGAAATTTCTAAAATACCCCTGGAAGAAAATATGGAAAAACTACCGATAGGAACCAACGGGTTGTTGGTTGAAAGGACTACCCATTGGAACCAGTCGTTTGTCTTGGGTCCAAAAATTGAGCTCACTGGAATGGGACCACTAGAGGATACCATGACTCGTTATTCTAACCAATGGGTCATTGGTACCTCTCGTTGTCACTGGCGGAAAAAATTGGTCCTAAGACAACGGGCAACACAACGACTCGTTGGTAGAACCAATGGGTCATTGCATCGACTCATGGTCAACACTGCTAGGGCCTAGGACTTGATTATGGGTGGTAGCAACGGTTCGTGGTAGGAACCATGAGCCGTTAGTTCCACTCGTTGCCTTTGGGAAAAGTCTGGTAGGCTTTTTATTTGGGATCCAACGAACGACATGACAACTCGTTGCTTCTTCCAACGAGTCATCCTCTGCCTCATTATTTCCCCCAAAGGAAATCTGCTGAGCTAACAACGACTCAGACTACAGCCCATTAGAGGTCACCACGACCCATTTTTTGGGTCATTCTGCAATAAAATTTTCTGTTTCGCCCTGGTTTTTCTTGCAATGTCTGAGTTGGTCTAGAAAAATTTGGAGTGCTACAACATCTCCCCCTTGGGATCATTCATCTTTGAATGAAGACTAAAACTGCTGGAAAACTAGGGAAAAAGCTTGCCCTTCTTGCCAAATCTCATAACGCCCTTCATCGGAGAAACTTTGAGAAATACCGAATCTCAACATTAAGCTCCAAGTCTCTACGCCGCACATTGGAATAGGACTTTTGACTACTCTAGGCTGTTAGCAACTGTTCTCTGATAAGTTTTACCTTTTCATCTAATTGATGTATCATATCAGGTTTGATCAACCTTGCCTCCCCTTCTTTGAACCATCCTATGGGGGACCTAAGTTTTCGCCCATATAAAGCCTCTTAAGGCGCCATCTGAATAGCTGAATGATAACTGTTATAGTAGGAGAATTAAGTAAGGGGTAAATGCTCGTCCCAATTCCCTCCAAAGTCTAGCACACATGCCTGTAGCATGTCCTCAAGCATTTGAATGGTGCGCTCTGCCTGACCGTCTATTTAGGGATGGAAGGTTGTACTCAAATTAACCTGCGTCCCTAAACCTTTCAAAAATGACTACTAGAATCTAGCTGTGAATTGTTCCCCTCAGTCATAAATAATGGATACCGGAACACCATGTAGCTAGACAATCTCCTTAATATATAACTCAGCATAGTCTTCGACAGAAAATGTAGTCCTAACTAGATAGAAATGGGCTGACTTCGTCAATCTATCGACAATAACCCAAATGGAGCCAAATTTATGCCTGGTGCAAGGTAACCCCATCACAAAGTCCATATTAATTTCTTCCTATTTCACATATGTACCGCTAGCTCCTGAGTCAATCCGCCAGGTTTCTGGTGTTCAGCTTTTACCTGTTGGCAATTAGGACACTGTGCCACAAATTCAGCTACACCTTTCTTCATTCCAGGCGACCAGTATATCTCCTTTATATCATGGTATATCTTTTGTTACGCCCCACCTTGGGAGGTATGACTGGCATCTAATGCCACACTAGAATCTGGGCTGACCTGGCTGGGCAGAGGCACCTCTACTTCCTTCCAATGACTCAAATTCAAGAAAACAAACTGCTATATTTTGGTTGTAAACATAGCCTCGGGCCTTGAATGCCACGCAACACCTGTAAAAGAATACAGCTAACCTAGCCAACATACATTAATAGGGATCCTATGAGGGCCGACCAGACCACCATGTTGTCTAGTTATAACAGGATGGAAAATAAGCAGCTATACTAGGCCTCACACGGCCAACACCTAAAATAAGACATACATAAGGCCCACACCGCCAACAATAGCTAACTAACTGGATAATGTAGTCTACAAGCCTCTAAGAATTGAAATAATGGTCGGGACAGGGCCCTGGCCTACCCAAATACTATATACATGAAAGACTGTAATCCTTACAACCTGGCAACTCCGAATGAAAGGAGCTGGCCAAACTGCTAACTCTGAACAACTGCTAATGAAGATCCTGAACTCTGTCTTTCTAAACCTATAGTCATGTAATGCAGCTCCTCATAGTTGGGGGTTAGTACAATATGTACTGAATATGTAATTCAGTCATAAAAGCTGAATAGTACCTGTTAAAGACTGAAAGTAAGTAGAAAGAAAGGGCAGAAGTTAACTTGGAAGTCTGCTTATTCATAACCTGTATCTAGTAAAACATTACACGTATATGAGCTACGACTGTACAATCATATATTCATAAGCTATAGCTAGCAGACAAGAACACAAACAAGAACCTGACCTGGACCCCATAAGCTTGGAAGGTACAATCAACATAGAATAACCCATGGGGACCCCCATAAGCCCTAGAAAGTATACTTCAATCTATATACCCCTAGAAAGTATACTCTACTAGTGCTACAGCCAACCTACTTGTCCCTTGAGTCTGCAACTGAACCCGCTTGGCTCTTAATCTGTAGTTGTGTCTGAGTCCGGTGTACTCCTGACTACTGCACCCTAGGCACCAGGATCGACGAGGGTCAGTGATGCTGATACGACATAAAAATAATAGTCCTGCCATGGAATGGACTGTAATATGGCCCTTGGTCCTCTGCATCATCCCTTGGGACGACATATTGCTCCTTGAAGCAACGTCATATAGTCTCTGTAGGTGATGACACAGCAAGTAACCCTGGGTGGTCATGAATGGCTCCTAGGTAAGGGCAATCCCAACCAATGTGCTATATTGAAGTCTCAATCTAGCCACTCAAAGGGCGTATCCAGCCTTCTGGGCCTAATGAAACTACTGCTCGCCCATAGAATAATCTATATAGCTTCTAGCAGGCACACCCTGTGTACATGTATTTTATAAAAGGATCCTGATAGTGATCATAATCTCTAATGGTCTAGACCAGATAGGGCTAGGTCTGGAGTGGCCTAACAATACTTTGGATATCCTGCACAGACGATTATAACACATAAGCAATCGTACGGTCACAGAAGACCAATTACTTAATTCCTTTGCTTTGAATGACTGTAGGACTGCTACTGACTGAACATGCTTTTGAGCAGTCAATCCCTACTCCTCCACAGGCAGCCTACTGAAATTCTTAGCATGAGGATAATACTGTGCTAACATGGTTCTAGTCCTTTAGACTTTAACTTGGTCTGTTTGGATCTTATTTGACTCTTCTGGATGATTCCTAACCTTGTAGGTAAGTTTACATGGACTTGGCCACTCACGACAACCTATACCTGAGCATCTTATAGGAGCAGGCTAGGGCGTTGGCCCCACCTCTAACTGCTAATAAGGTCCCCTTCCTTAGGATACCCACAGGTCTATCTGACTTGAACAACTGGGATGGCTTCCTGAGCAACCTGTATGATGAATACTAAGGCAACTAGAACTGACAGTCACTTGCAGTAGCTAACTAGATGGAAGGCTGTCACTCAGTTCTCTAGACAACCCTAGTGCTGCTGACTCTAAAGTATGGTCATCCTATCTAAATTTCCGGCCCTGGGGCGTGACGGTACGCCAATGGACTCTAGGCATGCTTCACCAACAATACAGGTGCCAAACTGGTAGTTATATCACCTAGCTACACCCATGCTGCTCAACTTACTAACTCAGGCTCAATAACTATCCACGAGATTCTAAGGTCTAGGTCTTACATTGAAATATCCAATTCTACTAATACAATGAACTGAAGAACATAGGAGTTCCTATGATGCTTCTAGCGTGTCACATTTAACATGTTCTTTCCCCAACAAGGGATACTATGATGTATTCTTTATACATTTTCTAGCAGCTAACAACAACATATATAACCGTAGTCTACTGAAAGCAGCTAATCATGACACAAAAGATCCATATATAAAGCAACAGCTACTTACAACATATAGGATAATTATCTATGTTTAAGACATAGGTGGTATCACTGTAAGATGAAAATGACTTGCCGAAGGAATAAGCCTTAACATACCTCGAATTTTGATTCTTATTTAACTTGCAAGTTCCAACTTGCAAACGACGGTTCCTCCAAACTGCAACCTCTATGCTAAGAGAATAGAACTAATTTCAATACTAAACTCAGCAAATATCGGTAACTTAAATAATAGAATTAACTATAATCCAACTTTGAAAAACTCGGCCGAAAATCTATAATTTCCCGAGAGTTCAGAAGGGAGAAGTGCTTACCTAATGCCGGTGGCCGGGTAGGAATCAATTTGGAGCAATTTTGACAACTTTTGCTCGCCGGAGTTCCAGTTTGCCGTTCAAATTTTTGAGAAATAACTCCGTATTAATGCTTCTCGTAGGCCTAGAACTCATTTCTCGAAGTTAATTTGTGATTGGACGGCATTTGGCAACATAATTTGATGAAAATTAGATGAAAACTCATGTTACCCTCTCTTTTGGTTGAGAAAAACTTGAAACAAATGATCTAAACCAATAAGAGGGGATTTATATAGTACTAGGGTCGTGGTAGGGGGTGTGCGGCGCACCCCCCATCGCACAACACCAGGGGAGTGGGGCGCCGCTCAAGGCACTGAGGTAGGGGTGCAACGCGCCGCTCCATGCGCCCTGCCTCGGGCTTCGGTCTCCTGCTCGTTTGATTCCGTGCTTGTCCGTTCACTCCCCGAGTCTTTTTTAGTGTGCGCCATACTCTAAAACTCTCAGCGTACGTACATACGCGTTCGTCACAATATGAAACTTACAGGGTGTAACATCATCTCCCCCTTAGGAACATTCATCCTCGAATGTAATCTACAATATCGAGAGACTCAATTTGTTGAACTACTGTTAGAAAAATTTTGGCAGAGTCTCCTCTGTAGCATGGATATGGATACCTTAAATGTAGAAAAGTCCAACAAAGGCGTCTTATAGGACACTACTTGAAAATGAAGCATAGCTCTATCACATATAGTATAATCAACTGATAATAATACCAACAAGGTCAACTGCATAACATTTGGAACTATTTTGCCATAACTTAAATCATCTAGGTCTATATACTATCATCGTAGATTATTTGTAGCTTTTCAATCTATTTCTTCTATATTTCTGTTCCCCCATGATAATACAATGAGCTACAACTCTGGTTCTCAAGATGGCTCCTATAACTATTAGAGTCTCTCTATGGAATGATTCTTCTGTACCTGGAACATCCTCGATTTAATTATCTGAAACAAGGCTTTCTATGCACTCGCGTAGTGTTGATAAATAGATCCTAGCCCCGAAGGAAACTTTATCTAATGGGCCTCTTGGTTGTTCTTTTAGAAGGTCCGGTATAGCTTAACGAATCTAGGGCTGGACTTCCCTGCTTGTCAGATCTCATAACGCCCTTCATTGGTGAAGTTTTTTTTTTTAGTATCCAGCAATTGCTTCAATTTCTAACTTCTCCATATGCTAGAGTAAGACTTCTGGCGACCCTGGGCTGTCGGCACATATCTCCGAATTAGTTTAACTGTTTCCTTCCTACTGATGTAGTATGTTCCATTCAATTATCCCTAACTTATGACAGATCTCCAAGATTTTGAACTGTGTGCTCTGCTTCGCTATTTGTTTGGCGACGATAAGTCGTACTCAAATTAACATGTGCCCCAATCTATTCTAACAGCTCCCAGATCCTAGCGGTGCGTTGTGCCCCTCTGTCAAAATTTATTAGATACTTGGTCTCCACGCAACCAAACTACTTCTTAAACATTTAATTTGGCATAACCTTTCGCTGAAATATAATTCCATCCAGTGAGACATGAGTTAATCTTGTTAACCTTTCTATACAAACTCAAATGAGGTCAATTTACACCTAGTATGAGGTAATCCTGTAAGTGTATCCATGTCGATTACTTTCCACTTCCTTGCAGGCATGACCGTTTCCTGAATTGGACTGCTTCATTCTTGTTGGCCAGCCTCCCCTGGCTGGTCATTAGAGTTCTGTGCTATGACTCAATGATATCTTCCCTCTTACCACGCCATCATTAGGTATCTCTTTACGACCTGATGTACTTTCATTAAACTCTGGGGAGAGGGGGGGGGGGAAATGGACATAGTGCACCTTGGCCATAGTCTGCTAACGAAGTCCTGCCACCTTTGGATCTCAGAGTCGACCTCTAGGTCTCATAACTCCGCCCCTTATTATCCCAAAGGCTATTAACTTCCTACCGGGCCTTGTCTCTAGGTTGTACTAGGTTAGAATCTCTGTGTCTCCACTCCTTTACATCCACAACCAGTGGTGATATTGCAACATTCTAGGTTACAACCTCACTATCTCTTAACTGTTAGCCCGATGCTTATTTATCGACATTCCGTAGTGGTCCATGCTCTGTCAATCTACTTCAACCTAGAGGTGATTCTGTTTCCCTCTCGTATGAAATATTTGTGCTTCCTCCTTACTCCCAGAGGTTGAGATCTGGGGTTCGTGCCTTCTGCCTCATACTGCCAAAGATACTACTAACCAGTTCTACTGACCTATATCCTTCTGACCCGCGCCCGAGCCCATTTTTATTCATATGATCTCTCTATCCTTTGACATAACAAACTAGGGTCATAACCATTATCTTGCAGGTATGCCCTACCATCATTCGCACACTGCGGCAGAATCGGCCTATTTCTGACCTGAAATTTACTATTGCTGGGGGTTTATCGCTGATGGACTCTCTCACAGGCACTTGAGTGCTAATGGCAATCTTATCCGCCCTGCTGATTTACTATTATGAGGGTTTAAGTAGCTTTGTAAACACTAGGGGTCACAACCACTTTTTAACCCTTTTCGGAAGCAACAATTCTACCGCTCCTTTATTAATCATTCTGGACAATATGGCATTGATACTTGCACTTTTTTTGTACTCGCACGATCCTTCGTGTATTTTGGGTAATCCAACATTAATTGTTGTCCCTACATAATTCTCAGTGTCTACTAAGGGAGCTAACTCATATATATATACTATACTTCCTGACCTCCCACTCCGAGGCTGCAAAAAGAACTGGAGACAATACTGACATATCTATCCCCTTATGAACTTCTTGGTGCCCCGGGAGGGTGATGGGAGGAATTTAAAAGGCATCTGCTGCCTTTAGGATGACTGTCCCCCAACTGTGGCACCTCACTGGTACATCCTCCTACTATTGTAGTTATCTTACGGCTGGCTGGAGTCTGTCTTACATCACATATTATTCTAGACAGACATAGCAATGAAATCTTAGGGACTCAACCCTATACAATTCAGCTCTATAGCACGATCTGCGAAGAAGAAAGGGTAACCGTACTATCAAGCCTCGTAGCCTCTTGCCTATGGAATATGGTGCACAACACACACATAGACAAGACACTACTAGACACGGTTTGCAGACTCCCTAGGATATGACCTTCTTTGATACCAAGTTTTCCACGCCCCACCTTGGGAGGTATGACTGGCATCTAATGCCACACTGGATCTGGGCTGGCCTGGCTGGGCATAGGCACCTTTGGTGCCTACAAATGACTCAAATTCAAGAAAACAAACTGCTATATCTCGGCTGTAAGCACAACCTCGGGACGATAAGGCTGCACAACACCTATAAAAGAAGACAGCTAACCCAGCCAACATACATTAATAGGGATCCTATGCGGGACAAGACAACTATGTTGTCTAGTTATAGCAAGAAGGAAAATAAGTAGCTATACTAGGCCCCATATGGACAACACCTAAAATAAGACACACATGGTCCCCACACGGCCACCAACACCTAGCTAACTGGATACTGTAGTCTGCAGGCCTCTAAGAATAAAACTAATGATTGGGACAGGGCCCCGGCCTACCAAAATGCTATATAAATGAATGACTGTAATCCCTACAACCTGGCATCTCCGAATGAAAGGAGATGGCCAAACTGCTAACACTGAACAGCTGCTACTAAAGATCCTGAACTCTGTTTAACTAAACTTGTAGGCAAGTAATGTAGCACACCATAGTTGAGAGTCAGTACAATATGTACTGAATATGTAAGGCCATCATAAAAGCTTAATAGAAGCTGTTATAGACTGCAAGTAAGTAGAAAGAAAGGGAAAAAGTTAAATTGGAAGTCAGCTTATTCATAACCTACATCTAGTAAAACACTACATGTATATGAGCTATGACTGTGTATTATATATTCATAAGATATAGCTAGCAGACAAGAAAATAAATAAGAACTTGACTTGGCCCCATAAGCGTGGAAGGTACTATCAACACAGAATAACTGACCGGGACCACCATAAGCCCTGGCAAGTACACTTCAATCTATATACCCCTTTCCAGGTTCCTATGACTCTACTAGTTCTATAGCCAACTTACCTGTCCCCTAGATCTATAACTGAACTCGCTTGGCTACTGATCTGTAGCTATTTCTGAGTTCGGTGGACTCCTGATAACTGCACCGTGGGCACCCAGCTCGACGAGGGTCAGTGATACTGATACGTCATAAAAATAATAGTCCATCCATGGAATGGATTGTAATATGGCCCTTGGGCATCTGCATCATCCCTTGGGATGGTATATCGCTCCATGGAGCAACGTCATATAGCCTCTGTAGGCGATGTCATAGCTAGTAACCCTGGGGTGGTTGCGAAAGGCTCCTAAGTGAGGTCAATCCCAACCGATGTGCAATACTGAAGTCTCAATCTAGCCACTCAAAGGGCATATCTAGCCTTCTGGTCCTAACGCGACTGCTGCTCACCCTTAAAATAATCTGTATAGCTGCTAGCAGGCACACCCCGTGTACCTTTATCTGATAAGAGGATCCTGATAGTGATCATAATCTCTGATGGTCTGTACCCAATAGGGCGAAGTCTGGTGTGGCCTAACAATACTCTAGATGTCCTACTCGGACGATTATAACTCATAAGCAATTGTACGGCCGCAGACAATGAATTACCCAATTCCTTTGCTTAGAAAGATTATAGGACTACTACTGACCAAACATGCATTTTAGCAATCGTTCCTAACTCCTCCACAAGTAGCCTACTGAAATTATTAGCCTGAGGATAACGCTGTGCTACATGGTTCTAGTCCTTTAGACTTTAACTTGGTCTGTTCGGATCTTATATGACTCTTCTGGATGATTCCTAACCTTGTAGGTAAGTTTACATGGACTTAGCCACTCACGGCAACCTATACCTGAGCATCTTTGTTATACCCCGAAAGCCCAAATATTAGACCTAGGAGTTAAAATGGAGAAAAACTCAATACTAGCACCAAGTATCAGTACGGGTCGTGAGGGGACTCGTGAGACCAGCCCACAAGTTGTGATATCACTCGTGGGGAGGCCAGGTGAGGGGCTTGGAATCTGAGAAACAGGATCCCCACGAGCGTGACCACGACTCCTAGTCAGGCCCCATAAGTCATTACTTCAGTCGTGGGGTGGGTGAGTAAAAAAAGAGAATAAGGGAGGCAGTGCACTCGACGGGAGGACCCCACAAGTTGTGGTCAGTCCCCATGATTCATGGGGTAAATTGTGACCAAGCGGGGAATAAAATTTATTGAGGCTAAGGCAGTGTACTTGACGGATGACTCCACGAGTTGTGGCCCAGGGTAATGAGTCATTAGGTCCCTCGTTGGGACCATCTGGTAGTAATTTTCTGCGATTTTAGTAAGGGCTTTTACATAATTCCTAAGATCCTAAGGCCTAAACTACGTCATTTGAGTTATGAATGATGACTTTTAAAGGGTTTATGTTCATTTGAGGCTATTTATATTCATGTATGCAAAGTAGAAGGTGAGAGAGGGTGATCAAGGCTAGTGTTCCTCAATTCCTCTTCAATCTCTTTTTGGGCTATTGAAGAAGTGTAAGAATCAGCTACCAACAGGTAAGTAGGGTTATGAATCGGTGATTTATTTCACACCCATGCCCAATCCCTCTCTAAATCATGAATGTTCTATGACTAATCTATGGGGTTTTAATCTAATTGCACAAAATTCCTAATTCTTTACATGGGTATGATTTAAATATGTTTCTACCATTGAATTATGAAGCATGGGAAAGTTTTATAATGTTTTCAATTAAACATTATGTTTCTAGCCTTATGAATTAAAAGCCCATTGATAAAAAGTTCATGAAAGATGAGATTGGTGATGAATGTATGATGATGATGAGATATTATGATGAAAAGCATGTTCTAAAGCTACCCATGTTTATAATCATGTTTTCGATGTGAATTGAACATTTTCAAGTGTGATAAAGCTTTGGGCAATACCCACATGTCTAAGTATGAATTATGATTTTTCCTGAATTAAGCTTACCACATAGTTTTGGAGCGAAGACTCCCAATTATCTTTCAGCTTGTGGTATGTTTTGAGCTAAAGCTTCTCATATGCATGACTTCATATTTGAGATGTATTTGATGATTGAGCTTCATCAATAGACGATGTTGAGCTTCATTGAATAACGATGTAGAGCATATGCATGTCTTTAGGAGAAGTGTCATCGAGCAAGCTAAGGTTGATAACCCTATGCCTCAAAACTATGCGTCAACATAGGTTTATACTTATATATGTTATTTTGGGACCTCCCTTGTCAGCTATCCCTTGCCCTATTAGCCCACGAGCTTGATATCGATATCATGGTATCGTCCCTAGCCCTAGCAAGGTTTTGGACGGCTCTACCCACTTGAGTGTGATAGTTGGGACCACGTAAGCTCTATCGTGGTATGTTGGTTACAAGACGAGTCTCCCATTATTCCTCATGGTTTCAGTTATGCATATCAATTACTCATGAGATTTACATATGTATGCATGTTCTAAAGCAGGTTTGACTCAATGCTCAATTTTACTTATAAATATCATATTTCAGCTTTGAGTCAACCAATTCAGTTACGACGTATGTTATGGTATGATGAGATCATGATTTCAGAAAAAATGCATTCAAGCCCTACTCTCAGATTCTTAATGTCTATGTTTTACATTATGCATATTTTTAAATGATTTTTCTTACTTAAGCGATTTTACTTAACCTGCATACTCGGTATATTCCACGTACTGACCGCATACCCTATGTTGTATCATTTCATGAATAGGACCTAGCTCCTAGGTTCAGCCTCGCTCATAGTCATCCTTCTGAGATAGCATTGTTCGTTGTTTGTGAGTCCTCATCTCCCGAGGACTAGACTATTCAGATATCCAATATGTATTTCAATTTCAGATTTGTTGAGTTAGTTGGGGTCTTGTCCCGTCAACTTGTCATGTTTAGAGGCTTTTCAGACATTTGGGTGAATTCCGATTTAGATTGTGTATTCTGTTGTTATGTTTAAGTTAGACTTCCGCTATGATTATCTTGTTGATTATTCAGTTTTTTTTATTGAGTTTGATGTATGTTTATGCCATGGGTTGACTTGGGGTATCTTGGGTCTCCTTGTCCCGTGTTGCGATCCCGGCCTCCGTTCGGGTCGTGATAATCTTATAGGAGCAGGCTGGGACGTTGGCTCCGCCTCTAAATACTAATAAGGTCCCCTTCCTTAGGATACCCACAGGTCTATCTAACCTAAATTACTAGGATGGCTTCCTGAGCGACTTGTATGATGAATACCAAGGCAACTGGAACTGACAATCACTAGTAGTAGCTAACTAGATGGCAGGCTGTCACTCAGTTCACTACACAACCCTAGTGTTGTTGACTCTAATGTATGGCCATCTTATCTAAATTTTTGGCCCTGGGGCGTGAAGGTACGCTAATGTCCTCTGGGCGTGCTTCACTAACAATACAGGTGCCAAACTAGTAGTTATATCGCCTAGTTGCGCCTACGCTGCTCAACTAATTAACTCAAGCCAAATAACTATCCACGAGCTTCTAAGGTCTAGGACTAACAATGAAACATCCAATTCTACTAACAAAATGAATTGAAGAACAGAGGAGTTGCTACGATGCTTCTAGCGTGTGTCGCACTTAACATGCTCTTTCCCCGACAAAGGATGCTACAATGTATTCTTTATACGTTTTCTAGTAGCTAACCACAACATATGTAATCGTAATCTATTGATAGAAGCTAATCACGACACATCTGGTCCGTATATACTAGCACCAACTAATTACAACATATAGGATTATTATCTACATTCAAGACATAGAGTTGAATCACCGTACGATGAAAATAACTTGCCAAAGGAATAAGCCTTAACATACCTCAAATGTCGATTCTCGTTTAACTAGCGAGTTTCAACTTGTAAACGGCGGTTTCTCCCAACTACAACCTCTATGCTGAGAGAATAGAACTAATTTCAATACTAATAACTTTCGATAATAGAATTAACTATAATCCATCTTTAAAAACCTCGACTGAAAATCTATAATTTCCTGAGAGTTTAGAAGGGAGAAGTGCTTACCTAATGCCTGTAGCCCGGTAGGAATCAATTTGGAGCAATTTTGACAATTTTTATTCGGTGGAGTTCCAGTTTTGCCAAGTGATTTTTTGAGTAATAACTCCGAGTAATGCTTCCCGTAGTCTTTAAACTTGTTTCCTGAAGTTAATTTATGATTGGACAGCATTTGGCATCGTAATTTCATGAAAATTAGATGAAAAATCACGTGATCCTCTCTTTTGGTCGAGAAAAACTTGGAACAAATGATTTAAATCAATAAGAGGGGCTTTATATAGTACTAGGGCCATGGCAGGGGTGTGTGCGGCGCACCCCCCATCGCGTAGCACCAGGGGCGTGGCGTGCCACTCAAGGCACCGGGGCAGGGGCGCAATGCACCACTCCATGTGCCCTACCTCGGGCTTCGACCTCCTGCTCTCTCGATTCTGTGCTCATCCATTCATTCCCTGAGTCTTTTTTCATGTGAGTTGTACTCTAAAACTCTCAACATATGCACACGTTCATCACACGATAAGAAACTTACGAGGTGTAACATCTTCGTTGAGCCTGGGTGAGAGAGTAATGTGATTAATGTACCTCTGCCATGATCTGCTGGCGGAGCCCTGCTACATCTGGAATGCAGAGTCGACCTCTTAATCTTAAGACCCCATCTTTTGCTAACTCAAAAGTTGATAATTGGGCCTGTTAAACCTTGTCTCTGAGCTGTACTAGACTAAGGTCCTCGTACTTCTGCTTCTTTACCTCTACCACTAGGGATGACATTGCTGTATTCTGGATCAACACCCCATTATTTTTCTGAATCCACTACCCGAACTGCTAAATTGACTAACTGGTGCATCTCTCAAGCCATTTCTCGATGTTCTAGACTCAAATATGCTAAACTGCCCATGGATCTAAGTCTAAGGGAATCAGCTACAATATTAGCTTTTCCCGGGTGATATAAGATATTCACATCATAGTCTTTGAGCAATTCCAACCAACGACACTGTCGCAAATTCAACTCTTTCTGCGTGAAGATATACTGGAGCCTTTTATGATCAATAAAGATGTCCACATGTACACCATACAAGTAATACCTCCATATTTTCAAGGCATGAACCATTGCCGCTAACTCTAAATCATGGGTAGGGTAGGTCTTTTCGTTCTTTCTTAGTTTCCTCGAAGCATAGGCAATCACCTTGCCATGTTGCATCAGAACGCACCCTAACCCAATGCCTGAAGCATCACAGTATACAGCATAGCCCTCTAAACCTTCTGATAAGGCCAATACTGGTGCAGAGTCCAATCTATTTTTCATTTCCTGAAAACTCTGCTCACAAGCCGCTGTCCAGTGAAATTTAGTTGTCTTCTGAGTCAACCTTGTCAACGATGCTGATAAGCCAGAAAATCCTTCCACTAACCTTTGATAATACCCTGCTAATCCAAGGAAACTACGAACCTCGATTGGAGTCGTAGGTCTAGGCCATGTCTTTACTGCCTCGATTTTCTGTGAGTCAGCCTAGACACCTGCATCTAATACAATATGACCCAAGAAAGCTACAAAATTCAACCAGAACACACATTTCAAGAACTTCACATATAACTGGCGGTCTTTGAGGATCTGGAGTACCATTCGCAGATGATATCTTTGTTCAGCTTCTGAGGGGTAATATACCAGAATGTCATCAATGAAAACTATCACAAACAGATCTAAATACAATCTGAGGATGCTGTTGATCCATAAACACTGTTGGGGCATTCGTCAGTCCGAAGGACATGACGAAGAATTCAAAATGACCATACCTGGTCCTGAAGGATGTCTTCGGAATATCATTCTCCTCAACCCGCACTTGATGATACCCTGAGCATAAGTCGATCTTTGAGAAATATTTCACCCCGTACAACTGATCAAACAAATCATGTATCCTTGAAAGAGGATATTTATTATCAATAGTAACTTTATTAAACTGCCGATAATCCATACGCATTTGTAGAGAGACATATTTCTTTCTTAAAAATAGAATTGGCACACCCCAGGTGAAGCACTCGGCCTGATAAAGCCCTTGTCTAGCAAATCTTTCAACTCTCTTTCAATTCCCTCAGCTCAGCAAGAGCCATTTGATATAGAGGGATAGATATAGGTTGTGTGTCTGGGGGCAGGCTGATAGAGAAGTTGATCTCACACTCTGGGGGAATACCAGGAAGCTCATCTCAAAACACATCTGGAAACTCACTAACCACTGGGATGGACTGAAGATTCGAGGACTCTTCTTGTATATCCCGAACCCTAACAATATGGTAAACGCAGCCCTTTGCTATCAACTTTCATACTCGAAGATAGGATATGAACCTACCTTTTGGTATAGCTGCATTGCCTTTCCATTCTCCCAGTGCCTCCCCTAGAAAGTGAAATCGTACGGTACTGGTCCAACACTCCACATTGGTATAATTGGCGCTATCCAATCCATACCCATAGTTACATCAAAATCAATCATTTCTAGCTTCAGTAAATCAGCTAAGGTGTGACGACCAACAACATCTACTATACAACACCGGTAAATTCTCTTGGAAACAATAGAGTCATCGACAGGTGTAGACACTATGAATGGTCACTAAAGCAATTCCAATGTTATACCAAACTCCCGAGCCTCTAACAGAGTAACATAGGAAAAAATGGAGCCTAGGTCTATCAAAACATAAATGGAGTGAGAGCAAACATCCAACATACCTGCATGAATCCTGTTGCCCTAGTAAAGCAAAAGTGTGATCTGAACCACCGCCAGTACTAGATGCCCCTGATCTACCTCAGCCTTTGTTGGTGGGAGATGACGGTCTGCGCCCTGCTGAAGGTGCTGGAGCATGTGATCCTACTGTGGACCTATTCTACTAGTCTCGATCACCTTGATCCCTGGTTGGACAATCCCTTATCATATGGCCCTCCTGTCCACAAGAATAACAATCAGTGGAGCCATGTCTGCACCTCCCAAAATGTTGTCGATAGCAAATGGTACAGTGGGCCTGCTATGATCTAATCCCCTCTACTGCTAGGAACTTGATGCTCTCGAGCTCTCGCCAAGACCTAAATGTCCACGATGATCTAATCTACCACTTTGCTACTACTGGGGTGAAGGTCTGGGTGGCCTACCTGATAGTGGCAGCCTCGATCCACCCTAAAATTCCGTCTGCATGTTAGTAGGCCTGGCCCTTCAGCGATGTTCCTGGTTCTCCCTTTCCACCACATACTGACTTCCACCTAATCCCTTCAATATTTTGAGTGAAGCCTGAACATGGGAAATGTCTATATCCTCCCGTAAGGAAGCTATAACATCGGTTTCCATGTATTCCGGAAGCATTCCCATGATGATCCGATGTACCCTGGTTGGCATGGTATCCATAAAGGCTATTGCATATCTATCCAAAGAGTTAAACCTCATTGCATACTCTCGAACGCTCATCATTCCCTGTTCCAACTGCAGGAACTGATCCACCCGGGCCTGTCAGATTTCTCGCAACAATTAGTGATCTATGAAGGTCTCTGAAAAATTAGACCAAGTCAGAGGGAGTATGTCTCTGCCTCGGGACCTTTCCCAACTCTCATACCATAAAACTACTATGTCTCATAGTTGAAATATTACCAACTCGACTCTCTCTGTAGGTGTAGCATGCATTACCCAGAACATTCACTGTAATGTTATACCCCGAGAACTCAAAGATCAGACCCGGGAGTTGAAATGGGGAAAAACTAAAAATTCCTGTTGTAGGCACAGAACGTGTCATTGGACGACTCGTGATACAAGCCCACGAGTCGTTAGGTGGCTCATGGGGAAGGCTAGGGAAGAGCAGGAAGTCAGAGGATAAGGAGTCCCCACAGGAGTGGGAACGACTCATGGTCAGACACCATGAGTCGTTAGGTCAACCGTGGGGAGGAGGTGTATGCAAAATAGAAGAGGTCAACTAGTGAACTTAATTGAAGGAGGCCATGAATCATCATGTCAGGCAACGAGTCGTGATGTGCATCAATGGATGGTATACAAGTAAAGTGATATGATAGAGGTAGTGTACTTGACGAGTAGTGACCACGAGACGTGCTCACCCCCGAGGAACCGTTATCCGTTATGAGGCCAGGAGTCTTGGCCAACAGTGTACCTGACGAGCAACATAACTAGTCATTTGGGCTAGTGACGGCTAGTCAGGTTGTCCCTTAGGACCACCTGGCAGTCATTTTCTGTGAATTAGTAAGGGTCTTTTCATAATTTCATAAGATCCTAAGGCCTAAACTACGACGTTTTGGGTTATGAATAGGGAAATTTAAAGGGGTTAAGTTCAGTTTTCTCTTCATTCATGCATGCAAGAATAGTGAGAGGCAATCAAAGGAGATTCTAGGCTCTTCTCTTCAATTCATCCAATTTCCTTCTTGGGTAATCAAGGGAAGTTAAGAACCAGATAATCCAAGGTATGTAAGGTCATCAATGGGTGAATCCTTCCACACCCATGATCCTACTATATGATTTTATTTAAAATTTATCAAAGAAAACTCATGCGGTTTTGTATTTTATTTATATAAAATCTAATGACTTAATTATGGGTTTTATGATTTTGAAATCTTATCAGAATCTACGGATGTTGATCAACTTCTGAGATTTAAATTTAATATTTTTAATTTTATTTCTTGGAAATTAAGCTTAATTAAGCATGCCCCATGATGAATCGATTTTTGATCTATTTTACCATTGATGTTCTTTACAAGCCTAGTCTGAATTATGTTTTAAATTATGAATTGATTATTTTATCCATTATGATTTTTAAGAAATTCAAGTTAAATACATGATCTACAAGTATGTATGAATCTTATCAATCATGAATTATGTTTTTGGTCGATTCTCGGGCCTCATGTCATGGCTTGATCACATATGTTCAAGAATGTTTAAGATTATCATGATTTAACTATCCCATGAACTCATTTATGTATTATTATGAGCACTATATATGTTTTTGGAGTAGTATCGAACACCGAGTAGGTTGGGGGCTCAAGTTAAGCCTTGGATCTCAAGAACTACATGCCACCGTAGGTATGTCGGGACCCTTTCATGTTAGTCCCTGGCCCAAATGGCCCCTTTTCATGGTGATATCACACTTTCATGGTTCTACCCTTGGCAAGGTATGAAAACTCTCCCGACTAAGGTTACAAGTCGGGCTTCATGTGTGCCCATATGGGGTATGTCGGTTAAGAGAATCTCCAACTGTTCCTCATGATTTATGCATGTTATGATTATGTATGTTGGTTCAAGTCATGTTAAGTAAATCTCTTCTATTATTATTATGATTATGATTATGTTATGTCACGAATGTTTTTAAAACCTTGAGTTATATGATATGTTTTTCTGATTTTCGATACGAGCATGATGTCTTACTCTTATAATCATTTATAAATTTCATATATGTTTTAAACATCCGTTTCACTTACCTTGCATACTTAATACATTTCACGTACTGACCGCATACTTTCTATGTTGTATCATTTCATAATACACGTCCCAGTTCTCAGGCTCATCCTCACCTATAAATAGTTTCAAATTCACTCTCGGCGCTCTTGGTGAGTCCTCATGTTTCGAGGGCTGTATGTTCATCCTTTATGTTGTTCTTTTAGTTTTTGGATGTTGGATTAGTTGGGGAGTTGTCCCATCAATTTGTCCTTCATGTTTAGAGGCTTACCAGACTGCAAGTTATATTCAGTCGCATTGTATAAGTCTTGTACTGATATTTACCTTTGGCTATGTTATGATTGTGTTCTTATATGTTAAGTTTTCCGCTCATGTGATTCGATTAGATGTATGCTCATGCCATGGGTCGACATGGGGTCTCTCGAGACTCCTTGTCTCGTGTCTATGATCCGGGTGTACGTTTGGGTCATGAAAAACTTGGTATCAGAGCCATAGGTTTTGAAGTGACTTAGGGAGTCTGAAAGCTGCGTTAAATAGAGTCTTTTTCATGAGTTTGAAGCACATCAAACTTACTCTTCTAATTTGTTCTATTTACGTTTGCAGAATCATGCCTCCACATTGAGTAAATGCCAGGAGAAATAGTAATGGTAATGATCATGAGGGTGCCCATAATGGTGAGCATCAGCCAGCTCCACCCATTCATGAGGAGCATGTACCAGCGCCAGCCGCCCATGCTGAGTTTAGAGCGGCGATTCAGATACTGGCAAAATCCATGACTGCCCAGGTCCAGAATTAGACGGTGGCACATTTCCCTCAGAATGGGAATGCAGCGGAAACTAGGGTGAGGGATTTCTTGAGGATGAACGCTCTGAAGTTCACGGGGTCAAGGGTGGACGAGGATCCACATGATTTCATTGAGGAGATTTTGAAGATCACTCAGGTTATGGGGGTGAACAATATGGAATATGTTGACTTGATCTTGTACAAGCTAAAGGGGGTAGCACATATATGGTTTAAGTAATGGAGAGATGCCAGGGAGGCGGGTGCAGGCCCGGTAGGTTAGGATGATTTTCACACTGCATTCATGGATCGATTCTTCCCTCGGGAGATGAGAGAGCTCAAGGTGGCCGAGTTTGTTAATCTAATGAAAGGTAATATGTCGGTTCAGGAGTATGCATTCGAATTCACCCAGTTATCTAAATATGCTCCATAGTTGGTGGCAGACTAGCGGGCTCGGGTGAGAGTTTTGTGCATGGGGTAGCAGATTGTTTGGACAAGGATTGCCGAATTGTAATGAATGCATAGCAGATGGAGTCAGTATACAGAAGGTAGAGAGGGTCCAAGAGGGCCAGAATCGACAGCTACGAGGTTTCTCAGGCCAGGACAGGGGGTGGATCACGTCAGCAGTCCCAGCATAGGTCCATTGCTCCAGTTGCATGATCAGCCAGCATGCCATCCAGGTTCTGGGGAGACCGGAGGAGCAGGGCTATAGGCTTGAGGGATCATGGTAGCATGCAGGTGGAGCACACTTTTCCAGTTTGTGGGAAGTGCAGCAAGAATCATCTCGGGAGGTGCTTGGTCGGTGCGAATACTTGTTTCGGGTGTGGAAAACCTGGACACAGGATTAGAGATTGCCCTGCATCCAGTTCTACCGCACCAGCAGCATAACCCCTCGGGAGGCTTCGCCAGATGTGGTCACAAGTATGTTGCAAGTCTTCCATATGGATGCTTATTCTTTGTTACATCAAGGTGCTACATTTTCTTTTGTGACCCCTTATATTGCTAGTAGTTTTGGAGTTAGTCCTGAAATTATGTCAGAACTGTTCTCCATATCTACTCTAGTCGGTGAATCAGTGGTTGCTAGGCGGGTGTATAGAGGTTGCCCCATCATGGTGGTGCATAAGGTTACCTCCGAAGACTTAGTAGAGCTGGCCATGACTGACTTTGATATCATCTTTGGTATGGATTGGTTGTTTGCATGTTATGCTTCAATTAATTATAGGACCCATGCAGTGGAATTCCGATTTCTAGGTGAGTCAGTTCTAGAATGGAAGGGTAATTCCATTGTACCAGCTGGTCAGTTTATTTCATACCTTAAGGATAGGAAAATGATATCTAAGTGTTGCATGTACCACCTAGTTAGGGTTAAGGATGTAGATTCCGAGACCCCGACTATTCAGTCAGTTCCAGTGGTGTGTGAGTATCCGGAGGTTTTTCCTGATGATTTGCCAGGTGTTCCTACGGAAAGGGAAATTAATTTCGATATTGATCTATTGCCTGATACGCAACCTATCTCCATTCCTCCTTATAGGATGGCTCCAGCCGAGCTAAAAGAGTTAAAATAATAGTTGATGGACTTGTTGGATAAGGGTTTCATTAGACCGAGCAAGTCTCTATGGGGTGCACCGGTTCTATTTGTTCGGAAGAAGGACGGGTCCCTTCAAATGTTTATTGATTATCGAAAGCTGAATAAGGTCACTCTCAAGAATAGGTACCCCTTTCCCAGGATTGATGATTTAGTTAACTAGCTCCAGGGTGCTTGGTGTTTCTCGAATATAGATCTCAGGTTCGGGTATCATCAGCTTCGAGTTCAAGAGTGTGATATCCCAAAGACAGCCTTCAGAACTCGGTATAGCCATTATGAGATTGTAGTAATGTCATTTGGACTAACGAATACTCCTGCAGCCTTTATGGATCTGATGAACAGGGTGTTCAAGCCGAATCTAGACATGTTCGTGATTGTGTTCATTGATGACATCCTTATATACTCCCAGAGTGAGGAGAAACATGCCGCTCATTTGAAAGTAGTACTTCAGACCCTCAAGGATCGTCAGTTGTATGACAAGTTTAGCAAGTACGAGTTCTAGTTGAACTCAGTAGCATTTTTTGGCCATGTACTATCAGGCGAGAGCATAACAGTAGATTCTCAGAAAATCAAGGCGGTGAAGAATTGGCCTAGACCGGTGAGTCCTTCAGAAATTCAGAGTTTCTTGGGCCTATCAGGCTACTACCAAAGAGTTGTTGTGGTCTTTTCATCACTTTCAGCCCCATTGACCAGGTTCACTTAGAAAAAGATAAAGTTCCAATGGTCGGAGGCTTGTGAGGAAAGCTTCTAGGAATTGAAGACCCGACTCACTGCAACACCAATATTGACTTTACCCGAGGGTACGGATGGCTTTGTTGTATATTGTGATGCTTCAAGGTTCGGAATGGGATGCGTGTTGATGCATCATGGGAAAGTAGCATATTCCTCTCGACAGTTAAAGGTTCACGAAAAGAATTACCCGACCCATGATCTCGAGTTCGCTGCGATGGTGTTCACATTGAAGATATGGCAACAATACTTGTATGGGGTCCATTTGGACGTGTTCACAGATCACAAGAGCTTGCAATATGTGTTCACGTAGAAGGATCTCAAACTTTAGCAAAGGAGATGGTTGGAGTTATTAAAAGACTACGATATGAGTGTTCCTTACCACCGGGGCAAGGCTAATGTGGTAGCGGATGCACTTAGTAGGCTCTCTATGGATAGTGTATCCCACGTGGTTGAGGGAAAGAAGGATTTGGTGAGGGATGTACACCGACTTGCAAGATTGGGAGTTAGATTGATCGACTCGACCGATGGCGGCGCTATTGTGCAGAATGAGTCAGAATCGTCCTTGGTGGTTGATGTCAAATCTATGCAAGATGAGGATTCGATTTTGAGGAAGTTGAAGGATGTGGTTCGGAGTCATAAGGTGGAGGTTTTCTCCCAAGGAGGAGATGGTGTTCTACGATACCAGGGTCAACTATGTGTTTTGGACATTGATAATTTAAGAGTTCGAATATTGCATGAGGCACATGGTACCAAATATTCTATCTATCCGGGATCCACGAAGATGTATCTGGACTTGCGAGAAATCTGTTGGTGGGATGGTATGAAGAAGGATATTGCAGAGTTCATGGCCAAATGTCCAAACTATTAGCAAGTGAAAGTCGAGCATCAAAGGTCGGGAGGCATACTTCAGGGTATTAGCATTCCCACATGAAAGTGGGAAGAGATTAACATGGATTTCATTACAGGCCAACCTTGTACTCGATGACACTATGATTCCATTTGGGTAGTGCTAGACCGATTTACCAAGACTGCACACTTTCTATCAATCAAGATTACGGATTCAGCGGATTATTATGCCAAGTTGTATATTCTGGAGTTGGTTCGACTTCATGGAGTTCCCTTGTCTATTATTTCAGACTGAGGTGCTCAGTTTACCTCCCAATTCTAGCGGTCTTTTTAGAAGGAACTTGAGACTCAAGTCAAGCTCAGTACAGCCTTTCATCCGCAAATGGATCCCAAGCCGAGCGAACAATCCAGACTCTTGAGGACATGTTGAGAGCATGTGTTATGGATTTTAAAGGTGGTTGGGATGATCATTTTCCCTTAATCGAGTTTTCTTATAATAACAGCTATCACTCTAGTATCTAGATGGCACTGTTCGAGGCTTTTTATGGGAAAAGGTGTAGATCGCCCATCGAATGGTTTGACATTGGTGAGGCAGCTATGATAGGGCTAGATTCGGTTCACGAGGCTATGGTGAAGGTTCAGTTGATAAGGGACTTATTGAAAACCTCTCAGAGTCATTAGAAATCATATGCTGATGTGAGGAGAAGGGACCTGGAGTTTGATGTGGACGATTGGGTATTTCTCAGGGTATCTCCCATGAAGGGAGTCATGTAATTCAGGAAGAAAGGGAAACTCAGTCCGCGATATGTTGGTCCCTACCGGGTTATGAGAAGAATTGGTAAGGTAGCGTATGAGTTGGACTTTTCATCAGAGTTAATTTCTATGCATCCTGTGTTTCATGTGTGGCTCTTGAAAAAGTGCTTAAGTGATCCAGCTTTAGTAGTCCCGGTGGACAGCGTTGGTGTAAAGAATAGCCTCAGCTATGAAGAAGTATCAGTGGAAATCTTGGATCATCAGGTTCGGAGGCTTAGGAACAAAAAAGTAGCTTTGGTGAAGGTGTTATGGAGAAACCAGCTTGTTGAGGGAGCTTTGTGGTAAGCCGAGGTGGCTATGATGGCTAAATACCCTCACCTGTTCTCTATCGTCTCAGTTTCAGTTTGAGGTATTAGTTTTTCCCTAATTCTCTAATCAGTTTCCATGTTCATTTCATGTGCAGAAGTTTGATTTATGTTATGATAGATGTATCTGATGTCTGTATTTATTTCAGCAATGTAGTCCTTTTCGGAGGTTTTCATTCCGCCACGGGTTAAACAATCACTAATTGCATATGAGGATTATTTGTTTCTAAGTTTTCTGTGTGTTTCTAACATTCGAGGACGAATGTTCCCAAGGGGGAGATATTGTTATACCCCGAGAACTCAAAGATCGGACCCGAAAGTTGAAATGGGAAAAAACTGAAAATTCCTGTTGCAGGCACAGAACGAGTCATTGGACGACTCGTGAGACAAGCCCATGAGACGTCAGGTGGCTCGTGGGAAGGCTAAGGAAGAGCAGGAAGTTGGAAGCTAAGGAGTCCCCATGGCCGTGGGAACGACTCGTGGTCAGACACCATGAGTCATTAGGTCAACCGTGGGGAAGAGGTGTATGAAAAATAGAAGAGGTCAACTAGTGAACTTAATGGAAGGAGGCCACGACTCGTCATATTAGGCAACGAGCCATGATGTGTGTCATTGGATGGTATACAAGGAAAGCGATATGATAGATGCAGTGTACGACGAACCGTTAAATGATCCGTTATGAGCCCAGGAGTTTTGGCTAACAGTGTACCTGACGAGCGACATAACTAGTCGTTTGGGGCAGTGACGACCCGTCAGGTCATCCGTTAGGACCACATGGCAGTTGTTTTCTGCGAATTAGTAAGGTCTTTTCGTAATTTTTGAAGATACTAAGGCCTAAACTACGACGTTTTGGGTTATGAATAAGGAAATTTAAAGGGGTTAAGTTCAGTTTTCTCTGCATTCATGCATGCAAGAATAGTGAGAGGTAATCAAGGAGATTCTAGGCTCTTCTCTTCAATTCTTCCAATTTCCTTCTTGGGTAATCAAGGGAAGTTAAGAACCAGATAATCCCAAGTATGTAAGGTCATCAATGGGTGAATCCTTCCACACCCATGCTCCTACTCTATGATTTTACTTAAAATTTATCAAAAAAACTCATGGGGTTTTGTATTTGATTTATATAAAATCTAATGATTTAATTATGGGTTTTTTGATTTTGAAATCTTATCATAATATATGAATTTTGATCATCTTCTGAGATTTAAATTGATTATAATATTGTTGATTTGATTTCCAAGCAATTAAGCTTAACTAAGCATGCCCCATGATGAATCGATTTATAATCTATTTTTTCATTAATGTTCTTTACAAGCCTAGCCTGAATTATGTTTTAAATTATGAATTTATTATGTTATCCATTATTATTTTTATGAAATTCAAGTTATATACATGATCTATAACTATGTATGAATCTTATCAATCATGAATTATGTTTTTTGCCGACTTACAGGCCTCATGTCATGGCTAGATCACAAATGTTCAAGAATGTTTACAATTATCATGATTTAACTAGCCCATGAGCTCATGTACGTATTATTATGAGCACTATATATGTTTTAGGAGTAGTATCGAACACCGAGTAGGTTCGGGGCTTAGGTTAAGCCTCAGGTCTCATGAACTACGTGCCACCGTAGGTATGTCGGGACCCTTTCATGTTAGTCCCTGGCCTAAATGGATTCGTTTCATGGTGATATCACACTTTCATGCTTCTACCATTGCATGGTACGAACACCTTCCAGACTAGGGTTACAAATCGGGCTTCATGTGTGCTCATATGGGGTATGTCAGTTAAGAGAATCTCCCACTGTTCCTCATGATTTACACATGTTATGATTATGTATGTTTTCTCAAGTCATGTTAAGCAAATCTCTTCTATTATGATTATGATTATGTTATGTTACGAATATTTTGAAAACCTTGATCCATATGATATGTTTTTATGAATTATGATACGATCTTGACGTCCTACTCTTATAATCATTTATAAATTTCATATATGTTTTAAATGTCCATTTCACTTACCTTGCATACTCAGTACATTCCACATACTGACCGCATACTTTCTATGTTGTATCATTTTATGATACAGGTCCCAGTTCACAAACTCATCCTCACTCTAGATAGTTTTAGATTTTCTCTCAGTGCTGTTGGTGAGTCCTCATGTTTCGAGGGTTGTATGTTCATCCTTTATGTTGTTCTTTCAGTTTATGGATGTTGGATTAGTTGGGGAGTTGTCCCATCAATCCATCCTTCATGTTTAGAGGCTGATCAGACTACAAGTTGTATTAAGCCGTATTGTATAAGTCTTGTACTGATATTTTCCTTTGGCTATGTTATGATTACGTTCTTATATGTTAAGTCTTCTGCTCATATGATCGGATTAGATGTATGCTCATGCCATGGGTCGACATGGGGTCTCTCGGGACTCCTTGTCACGTGTCTACGATCCGGGTGTACGTTTGAGTAGTGACATGTAACTGGTCCAGAAAGTCCTAGAGATTTTCCTCGTGGTCTGTCCCTGTGAATTGTGAAGGACTCAGGGAAACAAACCCTCGGACCCTCGAACTTCCAGGTCCTCCAGTAGATTCAGCGACAACCGGTACCATGGGCTGGCATAGGGTGGCCATCATCTGAGGCAGTGACGTGCCCGCAAGTGTACGGGTCGTGCAAGTAATATAGTGGCTCTTTTTAAGAAACGGATTGTCGAACCCACAGGGACTGGACCCATTCCTCTAACTATCCATTTCTAGTGTGATCTTAAATACCTCAAGTGTTGGTTATAGACATTTTCGATCGAGATTAATTAAGTCTAAGTTTGGGTCAACGAAGTATTCTGAAATTACTCTAGGAGCAACATAGAGTTAAAACCAATTAATCATGCGATACTACGATTTGCAATGGGTTAAGCATGGAACTATCAATTGTTATTTCACATAATTAGATTTGCATGTTTATGGTCTTTCGAGCCTCTAAACACGGCAATCTAGCCTCACTGCATCATTGTGAGCGAGGAGTTTAATTTTCTAGTCGCGGGCAATCAATTATGTTGTGGTTTACGGGGAAACGATTAGGGACTTTCGTGCGTCTAACCATTTAACTCAACTTAGCCTCACAACTACTTCTTCGAGTGGTGATGTGACATCCCAAGTTGGTCTTTCATAACCCCCGTGTGTCAACCAAGAACGGTGTTAGGTATAGTTCTATCCTGACACAAAAATCTCTCCCGAGATACCAACGTGCTCCTCACATTCTCATGTCTTGACCTAGGTAATGCTTTCTCAAGATTTTACTCAAGCTAACAAATATGCTTTCATGGTGATCAATCATAAAAACAACCAACAATCCAGAATGCAAGACGAAAACAACAATCAATAAATTAATTCCAAAACAATTTCATAAAATCACAATCATAATTCATGGCTTCAGCCCTAGAGGAAGGGTTCTTGCCATTCATGTTCGTAAAACTACACTAACTACTACTAAACTAACATACTTACATGAATTTGGTTGAATTTTGTAGATGAGAAGGGAATTTGATAAACCCTAGATGAGTTCTCCCACTTCTCCCTTCACTCCTAGGTAGTTTTCCAGAATAAAATCGTGACCAAATGATTTTAGGAGCTAAGGGACCTATTTATAGTAAATGGAAAACGTGCATAATTTAGCCTATCATGGAACGGCTCCGTGTCACGGAGTGTATCGTGGAGCACTGCCTCCGTGACACAGAGGTAACGCGAAGGCACACTGGAAATCAACCCGAAGTTTGGCCTCGGCAGCACCTTGCTGGTTGGCAGCGTGTCACGCTGCTTGGGCAGCGCGTTGGCATGCTGCTGGCGCGCAGTTGGCCTGGTGTGGCACGGCTGTGGCGCGCAGCTCGCCTGCCTGCTTGCTGCCTTCTCTCGTGCGCCTGGCATAGGCGTGGCACGGCGCTGGGCGCGGCACACGCACAACTTGGCATGCTGCCTGGCGCGGCCAGCCTGCCAAGACATGCTTATCTGCCGACTTTGGCCATTTGCTCCCGACTCCATTCCTCTACTTCACCAACTTATGAATTAGTTCCTCAAAAATCCTTGAAACCTACAAAACAAAGACTAATCATGTTGGTTAGCACATATATTCACATTTGTATAAAATCACATGAAAGTATGTAAAATAACTTAGATAAACAAGACTAAATTAAGGTATAAAGCATATCTCGGGCATGCTATTTTTGCCCGTGATCACAACCCCACAATTAAAGCCTTGTTCGTCCTCGAACAACCTTTTACATATCAAGCATATGGAGACTCCCACCTAACTAATTTTGCAAGATAATTCAAGCTACAGCTATAATGATTACGTAATATAACAAGCTAAAGATAGAGCATACACAATTTAATCACCGAAATGAAATACAACGATGTTAAGACTTCTTAACCTCAAGAATCTACTCTCAATCTTAGCAAACTTGTGCAAGTCAACTAATTAAGAAATCCCACATGAATTTTATCCTTCATTCAACATGTGCCCCTCATGGAAAGAGAGTTACCCAATCGCACGCAAAAATCATTTTTACATCACAACATGCGTGGGTAAATAAATAGAATTACACTCACTCTCACAAAGAATTCACATGCATCATGTCATGACCCATAAGCTTGCCCTTAGTGTTTCACTCCACTAAATTGAGGATGTGTGAATGTAAGATCAAGTAGGACTTAATGGGTTGTAATGTAGGCTAAGGGACGGGTAGGTACTATTCTGGCCAATAATAGTGACTAACTTTCCCAAGCGCTTTTAATACATTACGCCCTCATTACGAACTTCCCTTCCCTTACTTTACCTTTTTCTCCTTTCATCTTTCTTGTTCCTCTTATGTTCCCCCATTTCTTTAGGCACTTTTAGCTTATTAGTAAGGAGTTCTATAAATAATTTTTCATTAATTTGTTTTCTTGCTCCTTACTAATAATCAACCATTTTCACACAAGTGCACCTTTGTCCTTTTCTCACTTCTACAACTTGCTACTTTTCCTTTCTTTTCATTCTTCTCACTCCTTTACTCCTTCGGAATTTTTTTCACTCAAGCGCTTAGGAGTTTTGGATCAAACACAAGGCTAATGAAAGAAAAAGGATTAAGCTTATGTTGCAGCTGTCAAAGAATAGGCTCAAGGCTCAATGGGGCTAACTAGGATTAATCTTTCCAAGGTAGGTAAAATGAGGGAAAAAAATTGGTTCATTCAAAGAAATGCCTAAATCATCTCCTACAATTCACATCCTTCATTTCGTTTTATAAACACACCAGGCAAGTTCGAGACATTCCACAATAGCGCAGAATACTCAAAAACCTTACACTCATGGCACATGCTCAAATCAAGACACATTCATCAGACTCTTACTCAGCTAATCACAAGAATTCAGAATTAAGCTTCAATCATATTGAGTCAAATTCAAGAGCTTAAGTGTCTCAAACAAAGTTATACATTTGCATGCTTCACACTGAACACACTTGCATCTTACAATCATGCATAGCACATAACAAGAACATCAAGCCATCAATTAGTTATGGTTTCAAAACCCAACACCTACTGACTAATTTTTCCTCAAGACGGTCGTCATCCATCCATCATCGGAAACAGTCCCTAACTATGGCTAAAAACAGTATATACAGACAAAGGAAAGAAAAAAATAAAATTTTATTCTTCGGTTCAAAGACCCCCCGTCGGAAAAGAACCGAAAAGAAAAACTAACGGGTGATGAAGTCATGCTTAATTCACAAAAATTTTCAAAATTTTCAAAATTTTCAAATTTCTCAAATTTTTCAAAATTTTCAAATTTCTAAAGCATTAGCATTACATTCACCACAAACTTGTTAAGCACAAAAATTTAGAAATTTGAAATTTCCCTCACCCCACACTTAAATCATGCTATGTCCTCATAGCATCAAATTAAAATTTAAAAAGGGTGAGAAATACTCCTTGAGGCCTTTAGCCTAGCAAATAGCATGCTTTTCTTCAGTTTTGCACAAGTGTGTGTCGACCCCACACTTTTTATCGTCCATACTTTTTAGCTTCCTCCTCCACGGGTACTCAGACTTCCCCTCCATCTGTGCTTAACTTTCCACCAAAAACAACACAAGATGAAAAATAAATAACATCAACACACATGCAAGAAATTAAAATGGTACCTGTGGTACCCTTGGGTTGCCTCCCAAGCAGCGCCTTATTTTACGTCGTGGCACGACGTGGACTATCCTTTTCAGGACATCCTCATACCTGGGTTCTCTTTCGAGAACCATCTCCTTTTCTTTTGTTGTTTAGAGGAAACAGCCTCTACTTTGTTCCTCTCCTTGTCCAACTTCTTCTCAATTTGAAGTCCTCTATCAGACTCTGGCTGAACACTTGACCTTGCCTTTGGCTGTGCACCTGTGGAATCCTCCACCCCACACTCATCCTCTGCCAACACACTAACCTGACAAAGGTTTCTGTAGTGTGCAGATGGGTTCATTTCTTGGTAAACGCGGAAGATTTCTTCTTCATCCTCAACCCTCATTTTCAGGGTCCCTGCTTTCAAATCAATCACCGCTCCTCCAGTGGCCATGAATGGCCGTCCCAAGATCAGGGGTACCTGGTCATCAACCTGAAAATCCAAGACAATAAAATCAGCAGGTATAACGAACTTACCTACTTTGATGAGAAGGTCCTCTATTATTCCATCAGGTGTCACTAGCGACTTGTCAGCCAGCTGTAGCATCAACCTTGTTGGCCTCGGTTTTCCCAACCCCAGGGTGTTGAATAAGGATAGGGGCATTAGATTAACTGCTGCCCCTAAGTCACACAAAGCTCGTAGCACCTCATCTTTACCAATTTGTATCGGGAGGGTAAAACTCCCTAGGTCTTTGAGCTTCTTTGGCATTTTGCTCAATACCCTTTGACTGCACTCCTCAGTCAGTGATATAGTCTGGACATCCACCAATCTAACTTTGTTCGCCATCACGTCCTTCAAGTATTTAGCATACTTGGGCATTCCCTGCAAGACATCAATAAGAGGCAAATTTATGTGATGTTTTTTGAAGCTCTCAAAGAACTTTTTGAAGCATTCCTCCTCCTTGCTCTTTCTGAATTTCTGAGGGAATGGTGGTGGTGGTCTTTGTGCTGGCTTCAATGAAGGTTGTGCATTTTGTTGCCCCGCACTCTGATTATATCCCATGTTGATGGATGGTCCTGGTCTAACCAACTCTGGCTGCACCTCCTTTCTCAGCTCCTTTGGCACTGCATCAGCTAATTGCTTACCGCTTCTCAGACTGATGGCATTGATCTGTCTGGGGTTAGGACTGTGTCGCTAGGTAATCCCCCTTGTGATCTCATGTTTTGAGCAGCTGCTATCTGGCCCACTTGTTTTTCAAGATTGAGGGTGGCCATTTGCTGATTCTTTAAGTCTGTTGCCATCCTCGCCTGATTTTCCGCTAACTGATTCTGGGTCTCCATAATTTTCTGCAGTATTTCCTCAATGCTTCTACTCAATTGCCCATCATTCTGCCTATTCTGCTGATACTGCTGTTGTTGAGGTTGCATATAATTCTGCTTTTGGTTTCCACCACAAGGAAATTTCGGGTGGCCCTGCCTATTTCTACTGTAACTAGTTTCAAAATTCTGATTGTTGCGCTGCACATTACTAACAAAATTGGCTGACTCCGGATTGGCTCCACAAGATTCTGCATAGTGCCCATTATTACCACAAATTTCACACCAACTCGGAGCTTGCTGAACTGCATTAACCTGGCCCTGGCGTTGGTTCATACTCAGTTTATTGAACTGATTCATCATCTGATGCTGGAACGAAGCTAACTGTGCTGCCAAGGCATTCAAATCATCTACTTCTATCAACCCCGATCTCTTTCCTGCCCCTCTCGATGACTCGCTGTGCCACTCTGGATTTCCTTGTGCAATTTTGTTCAACAAAGTGTACAACTCATCATATGTCTTATCCAAGGCTTGCCCACCCGATGCAGAGTCTAGTAATATTTTTGTGTGTGGGTATAGACTTTCTACAAAGGTATGAGCCAGCACTTCTTTTGATTGCTGATGATGGGGACAGTCTCTCAACAATGACTTGAATCTTTCCCAAGCCATATATAAGTTCTCCTCAGGCCTCTGCTTGAAACTGAGTATTTCACTTCTCAACCTTGCAGTTTTGCCTGAAGGGAAGAATCTGATAAGGAACTTCTTAGCCAAGTCATTCCGTGAAGTTATGGAGTTCGGTGGCTCAGCCTTCAGCCACTTTTTCGCCTCTCCCAACAGTGAAAATGGGAAGAGGGTCATTCGGACATAATCTATGGACACGCCGGTGGGGACAAACGTGTCACTAATCTCTAAAAAGTTCTGTAAGTGCTGTTGCGGGTCCTCATGTGCCATCCCAGTGAATTGACCACTAGAATGTAACGGCTGCACCATGTTCTGTTTAAGCTCAAAGTGCCCTCCAGGCTCTAGTTTACGGATGCTAGAGGTCACATTCGTCGCTAGTGGGGTTGCCACTTCGCGAACTAGTCTTGCTGCCATTGCTTCTGATGACAATTGTACTTGTCCTGGGGGTGGTTGTTGTTGTACCTTTTCTTGAAGTCTCTTTAGCTTTTTCTCTAGAGCTACTCTCCTTCACAAATGGATTTGACGTTCAGGTTCAAGCAATGGTTCCACAAGCTCTCTATTTCTGGCCAGCTAGGCAGGACAACCTGTCACCTGCAAATAAACAGACTAAGACCAAGTTTTTCAACACTTTAGGAAATTCAAAAATCAGACAAAAATAGATAAATTATCAAAATCTCGCCTAGTCCCCGACAACGGGGCCAAAAACTTGACGTGCCCACAAGTGTACGGGTCGTGCAAGTAATATAGTGGCTCTTTTTAAGAACCGGATTGTCGAACCCACAGGGACTGGACCCATTCCTCTAACTATCCATTTCTAGTGTGATCTTAAATACCTCAAGTGCTGGTTATAGACATTTTCGATCGAGATTAATTAAGTCTAAGTTTGGGTCAACGAAGTATTCTGAAATTACTCTAGTAGCAACATAGAGTTAAAACCAATTAATCATGCGATACTATGATTTGCAATGGGTTAAGCATGGAACTATCAATTGTTATTCACATAATTAGAATTGCATGTTTATGGTCTTTTGAGCCTCTAAACACGGCAATCTAGCCTCACTGCATCATTGTGAGCGAGGAGTTTAATTTTCTAGTCGCGGGCAATCAATTATGTTGTGGTTTACGGGGAAACGATTAGGGACTTTCGTGCGTCTAACCATTTAACTCAACTTAGCCTCACAACTACTTCTTCGAGTGGTGATGTGACATCCCAAGTTGGTCTTTCATAACCCCCGTGTGTCAACCAAGCACGGTGTTAGGTATATTTCTATCCTGACACAAAAATCTCTCCCGAGATACAAACGTGCTCCTCACATTCTCATGTCCTGACCTAGGTAATGCTTTCTCAAGCTATTACTCAAGCTAACAAATATGCTTTCATGGTGATCAATCATAAAAACAACCAACAATCCAGAATGCAAGACGAAAACAACAACCAATAACTTAATTCCAAAACAATTTCATAAAATCACAATCATAATTTATGGCTTCAACCCTAGAGGAAGGGTTCTTGCCATTCATGTTCGTAAAACTACACTAACTACTACTAAACTAACATACTTACATGAATTTGGTAGATGAGAAGGGAATTTGACAAACCCTAGATGAGTTCTCCCACTTCTCCCTTCACTCCTAGGTAGTTTTCCAGAATAAAATCGTGACCAAATGATTTTAGGAGCTAAGGGACCTATTTATAGTAAATGGAAAACGTGCATAATTTAGCCTATCATGGAACGGCTCCGTGTCATGGAGTGTATCGCGGAGCACTGCCTCCGTGACACGGAGGTAACGCGAAGGCACACTTAAATCCCGAAGTTTGGCCTCGGCAGCACCTTGCAGCGTTGGCAGTGTGTCACGCTGCTTGGGCAGCGCGTTGGCATGCTGCTGGCGCGCAGTTGGCCTGGCGTGGCACGACTGTGGCGCGCAGCTCGCCTGCCTGCTTGCTGCCTTCTCTCGTGTGCCTAGCATAGGCGTGGCACGGCGCTGGGCGCGGCACACGCACAGCGTGGCACGCTGCCTGGCGCGGCCAGCCTTGCCAAGACATGCATATCTGCCGACTTTGGCCATTTGCTCCCGACTCCATTCGTCTACTTCACCAACTTATGAATTAGTTCCTCAAAAATCCTTGAAACCTACAAAACAAAGACTAATCATGTTGGTTAGCACATATATTCACATTTGTATAAAATCACATGAAAGTATGTAAAATAACTTAGATAAACAAGACTAAATTAAGGTATAAAGCGTATCTCGGGCATGCTATTTTTGCCCGTGATCAGGCAGCATGTAAACAATGCTCCTAACCTCATGATCTAATGGTTTAGGTATAGGGATTGGGTGATGATGACATATCCGATGTCCTGGGGGGGCTCTTGGCATAGCGGAGAATGCTGGGGAGACCGGGATGAAGTCTCCTTATCGCGCTCAGATCGGGCTGGCTTTGATTGGGGCACCATACTAGTGCCCTCTTCTTCCGCAATATCTAGCTCTTGACCAATTGTTGTTTGTCGTGTGTTAGGCATTTTCTCTATAGATAAGAAGTATAACATAAGCTTAGGGTTTCACCTTGTAAGACATGGCTCTATAGCACAACTAGAGAAGAAAGGAGGGTAACCACGCTATCATGCGTCATGGCCTCCTGCCTATAGAATATGTTAGCCGACAAGGCCACCATGCTGTCTAATTATAACTGAATGAAAACAGACTATCATATTCATACTAAAGACGAGAAGGCTACTAACTAACCAGCTAAACGAGGCCCCACATGGATAGCATGCAATGTATAACACACATAGGTCCCACACGGCCAACAACAACCAAAAACTGAGAATCTGTAGCTTACAAGCCTCTAAGAGTAGAATAATGGTCAGGACAGGGCCCCGACCTACCCAAAAGCTATAAAAAGAAAAAGAGCAAACCTTTCTAACTATCAACTCCATAGAAAAGGAGCTGACTGCACTGCTAACTCTGCTTATAGCTAAGAAGGTTCTGAACCAAGTCTATTCGCACCTGCAGGCAAGTATGCAGTGCCTTAAAGATAGGCGTCAGTATAATATTTACTGAATATGCAAGGAAGTAATGGCAATGACTGAATAGAACTGATAAAAGAACTGAAAGTAAACCATAGAAAGGATAAGAGTTATAACCTGAATAGCCTTACAACCTGAAGTATAGCTAAAAAGTGAGTAATATAAACAAGAACCTTACCTGGCCCCCATAAGCCTGGATGGTACAATCACCACAGAATAACCCACCTAGGCTCTCATAAGCCCTGATGAGTACAGTTCAATCTATATACCCCTAGCATGGTCAATATGAGTCAAAAGGTAACTATAGCCAACCTACTTGGTCTCTGGGTCTTCAACTGAGCCTGCTCGGCTCCTGTAGCTATGTATGAGCCTCTTGGGCTCCTGTAAATCCACCCTGGGAACACAAGGATCAACATAGGGTCAATGATGCTGATATGGCATAAAAGTAGAAGCCCATTTGTGGATGTACTGTAATATGGCCTTTTAGGCCTGAATATAGCCCTATCAGTCAACATATAGCTCCTTTGGGCGATCTATAGCCCCGTAGGCTATGACACAGCTAGTAACCCTGAGGTTGATCGACGGAAGGCCATAATAGGTGGGGTCAGTCCCAACTGAAATAACCAACTTCCAATTCAAAATTAACAGTAGCAGTTAATCACAAAATGTTTCTTACAAGGACATAGGTCGTATTACTATACGACAGGAATAACTTGTCGAAGAGATTAGCCTTAACTTACCTCGAATATTGGTTCTTATTTATCTAATTAGTTCCAACACGTAGCCAGCGATTCCACTCAATTATAGCCTTTACGCTGAGAAAATAAGACTATTTTCAATACTAAGACTCGGCAACCAATGATATCTTCCGATAATATCAACTAGAATTCAACTCCATTTAATTCGACCGAAAACTCACAATTTTTCGAGAGTTCAGAAGGCAGGAATACTTACCTATCACTTTTATTCATGTAAAAGTCAATTAGAAGTGATTCCGACAACTTTTACTCGGCGGGGTTATGGTACTCTGAGAGAATTCTCAAGAAATAACTCCGCAAGGGCATTCCTCCTAGGCCTATAACTCGATATCTAGGAAGAATTTGCGTTTGGATGGAGTTTAGCAGCATAATTTGATGAAAAATGGAGAAAATCGTTACGCACTCTCTTTTCTCAGCCGAGGGAAATAATTAGAATGATTCAAACAAATAACGAAGGGCCATATAGAGGTATTGAGGCGGTGGTAGGGCTGGCGCAGCGCGCCGGCCATTGCACCAGGCCAGGGGCGCGACTTGCCAGCCTGCAGCGCGGTTCGGCGCCTGGCCTCCGGCCCCAGCCTCCTGCTCGCTCGATGCCGTGCTCATATACTCAACCCCTTGAGCCTTTACCGGCATGCATCATACTCCAAAACTCTTAACATATATACGCGTGCATCCGTTAAATGATAGAAACATACGGGGTGTAACATCTCAGTTTAGTCACTCAGTTCCAGGACATGTTTATGACCGACAGTCAGGATTATAATTTACTATATCAGTTATAGCAATGCTTTTATTAGTATTCAGTATTAGTTGTTCATTTCATTTCATTTCATCTCAGTATTGATTTTTCCATGCTCATGGTATATCTCACTTACTTAGTACATTCAAAGTACTAATGTATACTTTCTATGATATATAGTATTATGATATAGCCGCAGATTCTCAGTCTCAACATCGTCAGTAGCTCCCTGTGATGATTTCAGCAGCACCATTAATTGGTGAGTCCTCATCTTTCGAGGATGATGTTGGCTTTTCAAATAGTTTTTTATTTAGTCAGATTTTGGAGTTAGTTGGGGGCTTGTCCCAGCAACTCATCAGTTAGTAGCTGGCTTTCGGACACAGTTGTTTTGTATTCTTTTCAGATATGTATACGCTTTTTTAGATTAATTTTATTTTTGGATAATTATTTTTGTATTTCTTCCGCTTCGGTTTACTTAGTACCAATGCATATGTTAGACCATGGATTATCTTGTGGTCAATTATGTCACCAAGTACCGTGTCACGTTAAGGGTATAGACTCGGGTCGTGAAAAACTTTGTATCAAAGCACTAGGTTTAGAGTAACCTAGGATGTCTGAAAGCCGCATCAAGTAGAGTCCTCTTCAAGGGTGTGAAGCGCACGAAACTTATGAAGGGGAGGCTACAAGATATTATTAGGAAAGTTTTCCTTTTGTTCATCCTCCTTATTATGCGTTGAAGTTGAATCCCAAAAATATCCTCCTTTCTCGTGCTCTATTTGATTCAGTGAAAATATGCCTCCAAAACGAGGAAATGGAATGAGGGCTGGCAATGCCAACAGACTTACCTCACCAGCTCCAGCAGCCCCTCAAGACTATCAGGTGTCCTCGACGGAATTTTGAGTGGCAATCCAGCTGTTGGCATAGACTATGACCAATCAAGTGAACCAGCAGATGGTTCCAATAAATGCAAACTGGTCTGCAGCAGCTGCTAGGTTTGGGATTTCACCCGAATAAACCCTTCAACTTTTCATGGATCCAAGGTGGGAGAGGACCCACAAGAATTTGTGGATGAGGTTCGGAAGATCACCTAGATTATGGGTGTTAGTTCCGTGGGGAGTGCTGATCTGGATGCCTACCAGTTGAAAGGGGTGGCTTAGAATTGGTACAATTAGTAAGGAAGGGAGGCTAGCAGAAGCAGAGTCAGTAGAGTGGGATGAGTTCACGACTGCATTTCTGGATAGATTCTTTCCTCAGGAATTGAGGGAAGCCAAGGTCACTATATTCATGAATTTAAGGCAGGGTAACATAACCGTAGAGGAATATGCATTGGATTTCACTAGGTTGTTGAGGTATGCTCCAAAGATGGTAGCCAAGCCAAGGGCTTGCATGCTCAAATTCGTCAATGGAGTATCAGACTTGGTACTTAAGGAGAGCAGAACCACGATGCTCATCAAGCACATTGACCTCTCCAGCGTCATCATTCATGCCTAACAGATTGATGTAGAGAAGTTGAAGGATATTGAGCGGGAGAACAAGAGGGCTAAAATAGGTCAGTAGGATTATAGCCACTAGAGGTTCGGCGGTAGTAGTCGCCCACAACAGCAGCAACAGAGGGCTCTAGCACCCACATCAGCCAGTGCCATTACTTTTTAGTCCCAGAAGGATCGAAAGGGTAGAGCTTCTGGCTCTTCGTCCTAGAGTTACAATAAAAGCAACCATTACCCAACTTGTGCTAAGTGTGGCAAGAACCATCCAGGTGAATGTCGCATGGGTAAAGACGGTTGCTTTAGATGGGGATAGTTAGGTTGTGCCTATCAACAGGGCGGGGCAAAACATAGTCTACCATTTCAGCAACACCAGCGGGCCATCCAACTCAGCAGGGTAATACTTCATGTACGAGTGGAAGTCAATGTCAAAATCGTTTTTATGCTTTGTCCTCTCGTCAGGATCAGGAGAGCTTACCTGACGTGGTCACGGGTATGTTACGTATTTTCCATCTAGATGTGTATGCTTTACTAGATCTAGGAGTCACACTATGAGTTATGACTCCTTATGTAGCTGTTCAATTTGAAATCAGTCCAGAAGTCCTCTCAGAACCGTTCTCAATCTCTACCCCAGTTGGTGAGTCAGTTAGAGCCAGCCGAGTATATGAAAACTGCCCAGTCTCAGTTTTGAGTAAAGTTATTCCAGCTGATCTAGTATAGCTAGACATGGTTGATTTTGACTTTATTCTTCGCATGGATTGGCTACATTCCGTTTATGCCTCAGGCGAATACAGAACTAGAGTCATCAGGTTTCAATTTCCCAATGAGCCAGTTTTACAATGGATTTGTAGTGTTTCATCTTCTAAGGGTCAATTTAATTCCTACCTTAAGGCAATGAATCTTATTACGAAAGGGTGCATCTATCACCTAGTTGGGGTCAAGGATTCTAGCTCCGAGACCCCAATAATTCAGCCAGTTCCAGTTGTCAGCAAATTCCCTGACGTGTTTCCTAAAGATCTTTCTGAAGTCCCCTTCGAACAGGAAATAGACTTCAACATAGACCTTCTTCCAAAAAGAAAGGCCATCTCTATCCCACCTTACAAAATGGCTCCCGCTGAGCTTAAGGAGTTGAAGGACCAGTTGAAAAACCTTCTTGATAAGCGTTTCACCAAGCCCAACATCTCCCCATGGGTGCTCTAGTGTTGTTCGTGCGAAAGAAGGACAGTACTCTCGGAATGTGTATCGACTACCGTCAACTGAACAAAGTTACAATTAAGAATAGGTATCCCCTACCCAAGATTGATGACTTGTTCGATCATCTCAGGGAGCTAGTTGTTTTTCCAAGGTAGATCTCAGGTCGGGGTATCATCAGCTTAGGGTTAGGGAGTGTGACATAACCAAAACAACCTTCAAAACTCGCTATGGTCACTATGAATTTGTGGTTATTTCCTTTGGACTAACTAATACCATAGAAACTTTCATGGACCTGATGAACAGGGTATTCAAATAGTATCTAGAAATGTTTGTCATTGTATTCATAGATGACATTTTTGTATACTCCAGAAATGAGGAGGAGCATGCTAACCATCTAAGGATAGTGTTGCAGACTCTCAGAGACAACCAGCTGATTGCTAAATTCAATAAATGTGAACGTCACTCTCCAAAACTTGGGTAGGGCACAACTGACACTCGATTCATAATTGATTGAGAAGCCGGCTATATAGCATCTATAAATGTAACAATAAGGTTGACCAAGCCACCTGTCACAACCAACCAAGATAAATACTGGACCCATAATTCCTTGACAATAATAAATATGCAACTTGGAAAGACGAAAAGCCTATAATAAAGCTAAATAGAGCAATGGAAATCCAACAAGACTAAACAACCAACACTACTATACAAACTAGTCCACATCAGCCTCTATAGAGTAAACAAATTGAAATGCATGGGACAGGGTCCAGCCTACCCATGCTGTACAGAAAACTCAAAATAGTAAAAACTAGGACATGGTTCCTAGAAGAGAGGAGCATATCACTATTCCGCAGAAATCTGGCTCCTACTGCGTCCGATGATTTGAGCCTCAGTCTGTACTTGCAGCACGATTGCAGGAAGGGTCCCAAGATGAAGGGATGTCAGTATGAATAAAATATATTGGTATGTAAGGCTGAAAACTATAAACATGTAAGATAAAAATGATAACTTGGCTAGATATAAGGAATATTAACAACCTAGAATCCTTAAAATAGAAAATTGATAATAACTCATTATCGAAATGTAAATGAAATTATCAAATGCACAACAAAGACTATAACTTAAATGCCATCGGCCAGCCAATCAAAAAATCTATAATAATACAATTCGTCTAGCCAGTGTACCACAAGGTAAAAATAAAAATGCGTCCAGCCGGTGTACCACACTGGGGTAAAATAACAATACCTCTAGCCGGTGTACCACACCAGGGTAAAATCAATAAATCTTTAACAAAATCATAAATGGAGCCGTTATGGATTATACTGGACTAACTTAACGCGTATAGCATAAAAATGATGAATATTAAACATGTATCCTGCATAGGCCTCCTTCATAATACATAACTGCAAGTAGCACATAAAACATGTAAAGATAGAAAATAGTACTTAGATGTATGTATTCAAAACTTGTATAAATCAGAAGGAACTACGGATGACATAAGAGTTTCAACAAAATTTATAGATCGTGTTCAAGGGACATTAGGGATTAGAAATTCGCTAGCTTGTCATTTGGCGTAAGGGAAAGGGATTATGAAATCTCCCCTTGGCCTAGAATAATAGACAGGGTGCCTTACATACCTTTTTCCGATGAACTTTTCTTTAGCCGATTTCCTATTTCAATGATCAGCCTTCAACCTCTTTAATACAGTGATTTTATAGGCCAACAACAAGCTTAATATGTATCACAAAATACAACCCAAAATAACTAACCAAAAGCAGTCACAATAGCAGCAACAACACACGGCAACATCCATAACATTTAGCCATTTTCTCAACTAGTTTTCACTAACTTTTGAGGGAGAAACAAGAGGAACTTTTACCTTAGTTTTTCTTTAATTCTTCCCCTCAATATGAATTATAATTCCATAAAAATAAACAGCCAAAAATCCTAAGAAAAACGAGCAAAATGCAGTTCACAAATAGTCCATCGGCAGCTCACTTAGCTGCCAATTTCCAGATTTTGTATTTGCAATTTGAGAAGTTAAAAAGGGAGAAATCCTTACCTTTCCTCCTGGTTTAAACACCACTCAAATATGGGTATATAGTCAGTCCAAACATATTTTGAAACACAGAAAAACTCCTTCAAAACCTTTCAAAAACACGATCAAAAATAGCCCCTAGCACACTTGGCAAAGTAATCTCAATTTATCTTGTGATTTGGTTGAACTTTGCTTGATGTTCCTCCTTGATTTTCTTTGTCATAGATGCTGGAACTGAGAGATAAATGGAATCCTTTGCACGCTGGTCGATTTAGATTTAGATGAAAATATTTTCTACAAGTGAAAAATCAGATTTTAAGTAAATAGAGCAGTGGAGGTGCTAGGGCGTCATGCCCGCGTGACCGGTCGGGGTGATTCAATGAAATGACCATAAGTTCTTACTCCGAACTCTGATTTACAAGAGGTTTGATGTTTGAAAAACTATATTCAAAGACCTTTAATTTGATAGGTCGTGAGGCTTCTAATTCGTTATATGTTGGGAGATATGGTCATTTAGATTTGACCCCTACTTATGAACTTCACATACTCTTTGATTTTCTATTTGTATACATTTCCCTTATCTTCTACGACCAATATAAAACCCGTACTTTCTTTAACCTAGAATACAACATCAAATAATCACCAAAAAGAAAATAAAATTTTTTTTGGGGTCTAATATTCTCCCCTCTCCCATAGGAACATTCGTCCCCGAATGAAAATTGATTTCACTTAATATGATTCAAAATAGATACTTAGTAACTTAGGTATCAAACACATACCTTAATATCCCGTTGACATCGTGAATAGGTGAGGATATTTCTTCTTCATTTCCTCCTCAGCCTCCCAAGTCACTTCCTCGATGTTATTTCTTCAGCACAATACTTTAACTGAGGTGGCTTCTTTGGTTTGAAGTTTTAATACCCCGGAAGTGATTAGGAATAAACCTAGGGGAGTTAAAAATTCAAAATGCAGAAATCTAGGAAAAATGTTGCAGGACGAGCCACAGAATGACTCGTGGTAGCAGATCACGAGCCGTTGTATATGGTCATTGTGTTAAGCCGTGCCTAGTGGTAGTATGGACCATGGGCGTCACAACGACCAGTTGTGAGATGGCACGGGCTGTTGTTTGTGGTCGTGGGAAGGAAATGGATCTGGGCAGTGGCTAAAACGGTTTGAAGCCACGGTGTTTGTTTGTAAGGATGACTCGTCCTGTCGAGTTGTGGGTGTAAATCAGAAACTGGGAAGTTTGGCAGTCTAGACCACGGATGTATACCACGGGTCGTGATATCTTCCCACGGTCCATTGGTTCAATCGTGGGATCATCCAGTGCAGGTTTTTCTATGATTTTAGTATGGGAATTTTTGTCATTTCCTAGTGCTAAGGCTCTATACTACGTCATTTAGGGCTTGTTTTGAATGGTTTTAGTAGGGGAAGACCTATTCTAAGTGCAAACTCCCTATTCATGCAAGGTTGAAGGCTTGAAGGAGGTGATTCAAGGCCAAATTCAAGGTTTCCTTTGGTATCTGATCTTGGGCAATTGAAGGGTGATAGAATTCCTCATTTCTAGGTATGTAGGGTCTTAATGGGTGTCTTCCTTCCACACCCATGCCCAATTCCTATCAATTAGTGTTAAATTATGAATAATAAATTATGGGGCTTTGGTCAATTGCATGATTTTATATCTCTATTCATGGATATGATTAGATTGAGTTGATATTAATGATTTACAAAGCTTGGGCGGATTCTAACTTGTTTCTTTTATAAAATTTGTTTTTTCTAAAAATTGAATCTAAAACTCCTATGGGTGAAGAGTTCATAAAAGAGGTGATTTATGGTGAATGTGTGGTAGTGATGAAGTTGATGAGGAAAAAGCATGCTTCTAAAACTACCCATGATTTTGATGTTGTTTCCTAAATGAATCAATTGGATTCTAGAATGATAGAGCTTTGGGTAATACCTGCATGTTGATTAAAGTGATGATTTTCCCAACATAAGCTTAGTACATTGTTTAAAGAGATATTTCCCAATTTTTATTATAAATCCTAGCTTGTGGTATGTCGAGTAAATATTTCTACATGTAGCTTACCACATGATTTGGAGTAGATGCTCCCACCTATGATTGAGCTTATGGTATGTTTCGAAATAAAGCTTCCCATATGCATGAATTTATAATTGAGATGTATAGCACTATTGAGCTTTGTCAATAGACAATGTTGAGCTTCGTTGCATACAATGTTGATTCATGCATGATTTCATGTTCAGCTTTGTCAATAGACAATGTTGAGCTTCGTTATATACGATGTAGAGCATTGCATGTTTTGGGAGAAGACTATATCACCGAGTGGGCTAAGGGTCGACAACCCTATGCCCCAGAACTTCGCATCAACGTAGGTTGATTCTATTATATTTGGGACCTCCCTTGTGAGCTATCCCTGACCTTAATAGACCATGAGCTTGATATCGATATCATGGTAGCACCCTTAGCCATGGCAAGTTTTGGGATGGCTCTACCCACTTGAGTGTAATAGTCGGGACCACGTAAGCTCTATCGTGGTATGCCGGTTAAGTAACGAGTCTCCCATTGTCCATATGATTCAGATTTTCATATTCACTACTCATGATCACTATGTATGCATGCATGTTCTAAAAGTAAGCTTTGACCCATTTTCCAGCTTTTCTATAAATGTTGCATCTCAGCTTTGAGTCATTCGAATTAGTTGATGATATAAAGTTATACATTGTCACTGCTCGGTGTTCTGCTCAGGTTGGTATTATATATTATAAACCGACACGCAAGTGCACGTGGTCAAACAAGTAATAAAGTGGCTAAGTAAGCCAAGTATCGATCCAAGGAGGCTCAAGATACATAAAATTGCCTAGTTTACTATATTCCTATTTCACTTCTAATTATGCTAACAACAATGTAACCAAGAGTTACTTGAGTTTTTGTTTCTAAACTATATATACTACAATTACTACAAACTATTTACTTGTGAGTTTAGACATTGGATATGAACATGCCAAGGTTAAGAACAAGTAATGAACTTGATAATCATGATAATTTGGTTAATCTCTTCTTCATGTTGCTAGCCAAGAACATTAGCCAAGAAATTAAAACTCTCGTATTTAATTTCACTTTAGAATCATAAACCATCCGTCTACATTTCTGTGATCAAATGCAATTTATGACCTAGCACCACAATTCCGGTTCCTAAATTGACTAATACGGCTTTCAAGTATATTTCTATCAGGAAAGCACATCAAAACCCAATTTTCCCAAATCAAGTTAAGAACAATACCCTATTAATTCACAACTTTCCAATTTCTTGCTCTTTCGAGTGAAATTGGACTTTTTAGATGTACATTAATGTTGGCCAATCACTAATGCAGTAAGAACAAGAATTAATAGAACAACATTAAAGAAGAAGAAGAAAACCATATCATTTACAATCAAAATTCATTACACATGTTCAAAACCTCAGCAAGGAAGAGAACTAGCCACTCATTCTTGGATTGATCATCCTAAAATGAGTGTAAATCATACGTACAATTGATAGAAAGAAGAAAGGAAGAGAAGAAATCCCTTAGCTTTTTCATTCTTCAACTGCTACTAACCCACAGTTCCTGCTCTCCACTTCTGAACTCAGTCTAAAAACTAAAAAAACTTCATTAAAATAAACCTAAGTGTGCTATTTATACTAGTGGGAAATTTTTCCCGGAATAACAAGCAACGTGTCACGGAGGCCAACACGGAGCACTGCCTCCGTGACACGGTGTGGACGCGGACCTTCACTGGAATTTCAGGGTCTGGTAAATTAACCTCAACGTGGCACGGAGGCCATCGCGGAGGCCTCTCTCCGTGCCACGGAGCTGATGCGAAGGCACACTGGAATTTGCCATTTTAATTCATGTTCAGGCAGTGTGCTACCGCGATGGTAGCGTGGCACGGCTCCATCGTGGAGCCCCTATAAAATGTGCATTCCAAGGTCTTTTCCACGCTCGCATCCAAGTCCAACTCTGACATAATTCCAACATGCATTTTAGCTCCTAAAAATCACATTTACTTGCAAAACAAATGCTAATCATGTTGGTTAGTATAAATTCGCATTTTATTACTAATTACATGATATTATATACACATTGCACAACAAACAAGGTAAAAATGATACGTTTGAGTATCACTTGGGCATATAAATCTGCCCAAGATCACTTACCCCACACTTAAATCCTTGTTCGTCCTCGAACAACACATACACAAATCATGCAAATTACATCCCAACCTTTGTCACTATGGTGCAACAATTTACGCTACGGTCATACCGATTATTCAATTCTTGCAAATCATCAAGAAAACATGCTTGGTCGTACAATACAATGACCTTTAATACAACAAGGCTTCCTAGACTTTAAAAATTGATTCTTGATATCGGCAAACTCATGCAAATCAGCTAATCAAGAAATCCGACACGAAAATCAATCTTTCATAAAGCATGTGCCCTCACAACTCGAGAGAAACTTCCCCTTTATGTTCATGCAGCACACAAACATGCAAGTAGGGGCATATAAAAATTAATTTCACTCTCTCCCAAAAGAATTCACATGCCTCATGTCATGACCCATAAGCTTGCCCTTAGTGTATTACTCCACTAATATAAAGAAATGCAATATAGGATCACGTAGGACTTTAATGGGTTGTAACGGGGCTATGGATCTAGTATATATATATATTGGATTAGCCAATAATAGTCGCTAGCATCCTTAAGCGCCTTTTCAACTCATTCCCATCGACTCATGGACATTGTTCCTCTCTTTTCTCTTTTTCTCCCATTCATGCTGGTTTACTTTCATACAACCCATTTCATCAACCACACTTGACACAAAACAAAAGGGTTTTCAAGTACCCTCACTATCAATTAATTACAACAAGTGCCTCTTCAACATCATCTTTTCTTTCTTCACTTTGCTTTTCTTTTTCTTTTCACTCTTTAACACTTTGGGAAATATTTTCTTTTCTTTGCAAGCGCTTAAGAGCTTCTTATAGACTTTAAGGCTAATGAAAAGAAGGAATAAAGCTTAGATCATACAATTTTGGACAAAAGAAAGAAATCGGCTAAAGGCTCAACGGGCTGACTAGGGTATACAACATATAAAAAGGTAGAATTTGACAAGAAAAAAAATGGAAATTATCGGTTAAAACAAAGAAATGCCTACATCCCTTCCAACACTACACCTCCTTCATTTCGTTTTGTATACACACCAGACAAGTTCTAGAGAATTCACAATGACATGGAATAGCAAAACCTCACTTAACACTTCATGCACATGCTCGAATCAAGATGCATTCACAGACTCTTTAATTAGTCAATTACATGAATTCAAGATTAACCCTCAATCATACTGAACCAAATTCTATAGCCTAGGCAACTCAACGTATTTACAGAATTGCATGCTTTCAAACGAATCACTTTCACATTTTGAACATCAATTACAACACGCAACGAAATTTTAGCAACCATAAGCAACTACAGTTCATTGATGCAATCCACCAAAGAAAACTAAAAACAAATACAAATCATACTCCTACCGACTACATTTCCCTTAAGACGGTCGTCATCCATCCATCATAGGGAACGGTCACTATCTATGACATCGGTTCAATGGGACTATTCTCGGTAAAAGAACCGAAAACAAACTCCGAGAAACCCAAAAAAATAAAAAAAATAGAAAATTTTTTGCAACACATCGATCATTTCGATAGAAAGAAAGTATTTACAATTGCAAAATATTTTCGCAAAAATTTTGAAAAATATCGATCATGTCGATAAAAAAAAATGTTTACAAAATTTACAAAATATTTACACTAGCAACCATAACTTTCAAAAACACACATCATCAGCCACAAAACAAATATATACACATACATCACAAATCAGTTCACAACAGGGAAAGCGCAAACATTCATAAACATCAAGGAAAAATATACAGCAAATTAGAGCCTTGACCCAGCACCTAGCTACTCCCCACCCCACACTTAAATCGAACACTGTCCCCAGTGTTCACAACAATACAAAGCACAAAATTTTGGGTGGTGGAACTCCCTGCTCAGTCGAAATATTCGACTTCTTCATTCGGTGTTGCGGCCTCGTCGCCCATATCTGAATCAGCGCTATCGTCGTCATCGGACTCCATATCGGAGTCCTCACGACGTGTCTCCTCATCAGTAGGGACATCGTCATCTGTCGGCTCCACAAAGGCTGGCCCTACCCGACATAAGGCTCTGGCGTTCTCACCAAAGGGGTAGTCCAGCTCCAGCTGCCATAATTCTTCCTCGGTGGCTGGTCTCCCACCAATCCGTAGCTGCAGCATCTGCATGCCGAACATACGGGCCATGTACTGATCGTCACGAGCATGTCGCTCGCCCGAAGTCAATACTAGTCCGTGTGTAGTATCGGGGGCCTTAGTCTTTGTCACGTCGAGGGCCCTCCGCTTCAACTGCGGAATATAATCCAAGGCTTCTTCCTCAATGTTGAGGCCTCGGAGGAAGGTGGTGATGAGTCCGCCAAACCCGTATCTGTGCCCCTGGTGCAGTCTGGCTCTCTTCATGGCGGATATTCTTACCGCCCCAACATTAATCTCAAGCCCTTTCATAAGGGCATACACCAAGCAGACACGGTCCCGGGTCACATCTGTCATATGGACTCCCGGGATCAAGCACGAACATACAATCTTCAGCCAGATTTTGGCCTCTCTGTTCATCTGCGAATAAGGCAGAGTTTGGTGGTAACCCCTCTCCTTGTGTCTACTCCATCGGGCTGTGGATCGAGCCCCACACAACGTACGTCTGATGTCGGCGTATGGTGGGGTGATGTTTAGCTGGCGGAGAACGTGGGCGTCTGTGTCCCGCGCTCCAACGATGGCATTCAGCTGCTGGGGTTCCAGAGTGACAATCTGCCCTCTGATTTTTATAGTGTGGCTTCTGATGGCCGGGTTCCAATTTGCATAAAATTCCCGGACCAAGTGAAGGTTGCACTCCTTGGGCTCCTGAAAAATAAAGCTGAGCCCAGCTGCCTCGATTCTCTGTACAATGCGAGGGAACTCCTGTGCAAGTGGTTCCCTTGCAATATGTTCCTCAAGGAAGTACTTTTTTTCTTTGTGTTTCGCGTACCATTTCTTCCCTTCATCGGTGACCCATCTTGTTCCGTATTGGCGGCGTTGGCCACGCGGAACAGCGGGTGCAGCTGGGACTGCGGTGCCCAGTCTCATCCGTTTCCTACCTGTGCCTGAGGTAGAAGCACCCTTGCCTTTATCTTGTCTGCTAGCCATTGTACCTGTCAATTTACACAAACAAGCACAACGTTAAGCTAAAAACTTGTTAACTTCGGCTAAGGTCGGGTTACACAATATTTACCCCACACTTAGGCCTTAGCTACTTCTACAAAATTACGGCAAAGATAACTCTAAGTACACCACAGACAACACTATATACTTCATGCTTAGTGCGTTCACAACAAAATTTCGACAGCATAACGGTTAGCGTACTACTCAGACTTCATACAGCTAATCCCAATCCTACTATCGCTAACAATTCAACCATCGCACATCGTAACAAAAACAACAACAAAATAAAAACAACAATCAAAACATTCTATATACAATCTAATCTAAACAATCTAACCAATTTACACACTTTATGCATTTTCCCGCAAAAATTCGAGAATTTGTCGTCTTTGACATTTACACAATATTTAACACGACTTATCTCAATTAACAAACACACCCCAGCATCGATTTCATCAAATTATCAATTGCCCAAGGCAAATTCAACAACACAAGCCCTAGAATAAAATTCTATGATCAATTTCGAATTATTTACGCAATCGACAAGTTCAAACGCTAAATACAACAATCCAAACATGTATCAATCACAAAATAATTCAACATCATGTTTAATTTCTACCTAGGGTGATATATCTCACCTCACATGCCCAAAATTGACAAAAATCGCCAAAAAATTGAGATAGACGATGAAAACATACCTTAGAATTGAAGAACCGAAGAGAATTGATGTTTTTCCTTGCCTTGGAACGTGGCACGGTGCTTGGGGAGGGGGAAATGGGTGTTTGGTCGCGGAGGGAAGAGGGAAATGGGGAAAAATGGGCGAAAATCGGGGGTTAATTTATAGAAAACACGCGGGTCACCCGGCAACCCGGTGTGACCCGACACTGAATATGGGGCAACGTGTCACGGAGGGTAACGCGGAGCCCCTCCTCCGTGACATGGAGCCAACGCGTTGGCTTACTGGATTTTTGAAAAATCTGAATTTTGCCTTCAACGTGTCACGGAGGGTAACGCGGTGCCTTACCTCCGTGACACGGCGCCAACGCACCAGTGCACTGTTTCTTCGATAAATTTGATTTTTCATACCTTGCCTAATTTTCTCGATTCCATGTATATTTCCTCCATTATACCTGAAAATCACCTGACTAAACAAAAATTGGTTAAATTAATAGATTTCCCTAACTAAAAATAAAAAATATTAACTAAAATGAAAATCTAAACCTAATCAAGAAAAGAAAAAGAAAACTAAAACTTGGAAATAGACAATAAAAACAAAAATAAAGATAAAAATTAACTACACTGTGCAAAAAGAAAAAAAAATAAAATATTTTTCTCACGGGTTGCCTCCCGTGAAGCGCCTGGTTTACCGTCGCGGCTCGACGTCCTTTAATCTCATTTGTCTACTAGGGAGATGGACGATTTGTCCCGATCATGGTCATCCCCCCAGTAGTTCTCAACCTTATCCGGTGGCCTTCCTAGTAACTCTCGGGAATCACTCATTCCATTAGCATTCCCATGATCAATTACGTTGATCACCGAGAGATCCTTATAAATAGTCGGGAGCTTAGGTACCTTGTACACATCGAACACTTCGACCTTGTCATGTGCTCGCATCGTGAGTTGACCCGCAGCTACATCAATTAATGCTTTTCCGGTTGCCAAAAAGGGTCATCCCAAAATAAATGAGACTTCAGCATCTGGTTCAAACTCCAGAACAATGAAATCGACCAGAAAAATGAGGGAGCCTACTTGCACTAACACATCCTCAACAATGCCATCCGGCTTAGCTAAAGACCTGTCTGCTAGCTGCAAGATTACTGTTGTAGGTCTAGGACTCACTAGACCTAACTTTCTGAATACCGAAGATGGCATCAGATTTATGCTTGCCCCCAAGTCGCATAATCCACGAGCTCGGATACTTTTCCCAATAGTAAGCTGGATAGTGAAACTTCCAGGGTCTTTCAGTTTTGTGGGCAACCTATTCTGAATACGGGAAGTGCATTCCTCCTTTAAAGCTATCGTAGCATACTCAGTCAAACGACTTTTGTTAGCCACGATGTCTTTAATATATTTCGCATATTTTGGCACTCCCTGCAAGACATCAACAAGAGGTAAGTTAACATGCACCTGTTTAAGTACCTCCATGAATTTCTGGAAACACGCCTCCTCCTTGTGTTTCTTAAGTCGTTGAGGGAACGGGGGTGGAGGCCTTTCTGGTTCAGCTTCTTTAGTCTTCCCCTTATCTGAGATTTGCTCTCCCTCAACATCTGCTGCTCCTGACTTTTGAGGCGGTCTTTCCGGTTCCACCTCCTTCAACTGTAAACCACTCCTCATGGTCACTGCATTTACCTGCTTCGGATTAGGATCCGTGTCGCTAGGTAGTCCTCCTCTGGGTCTAGTATTTTGGGCACTAGCAAACTGCCCAAAATGATATTCAAGAGCCTTGGTCGCCAATTGATTGTTCTTCACTTCGGCTGCCAATTTAACATAGTCAGCCTGCAATTGTGCCTGATTAGCGATCATGGTTTTGAACATCTCCTCAATAGTCGGTGATGGTGGTGGAGGAGGGGCATTGTGATTTCTGAATTGAGCTTGATAATTTTGTTGCCCTCCTTGGTTCCTGTGCATACCCTGCCCTGAACTTTGGCCTTGTTGATTGTTGCTACCCCACGAAAAATTCGGATGGTTCCTCCAATTTGAGTTGTAGCCACTACCAAACTGCTGTTGATTTCTCTGTGCATTGCCCACAAAGTTAACAGAATCAGGATTTGCACCACAGCATTCAGCTGAATGCTCACTACTACCACACACTTCACACCACATCTGTTGAACTGCGTTGACTGAAGCTGAAGGCTGGTTCAAATTGATATTGTTGAAGTGAGTGTTTAACTGATTTTGCAAAGCAGCTATCTGTGCAGCGATAGCTGTGAATCCATCCACTTCAAGCACTCCCGCTACTTTCCTTGCTCCACCCCTTGAAGAATCTGCATTCCATTCTAGATTGCCTTGTGAAATTCGGTTGAGCAAAGTGTACAGCTCCTCATAGGTCTTTTCCGGCGCTTGCCCTCCAGCTGCTGAATCTAACAGAATTTTAATGTGGGGTTCCAAACCCTCAATGAATGTGTGTACCAACACCTCATTGGACTGATGATGATGAGGACAGTCCCGCAACATGGATTTAAATCTTTCCCAGGCTTGATATAGATTTTCCCCTTCCCTCTGTTTAAAACTTAGAATTTGACTTCTAAGTCTGGCTGTTTTACCAGAAGGGAAAAATCTGATCAAAAACTTCCGCGCAAGATCATCCCACGTTGATATAGAATTGGGTGGTTCAGCTTTTAACCACCTCTTGGCTTCACCAAGTAAGGAAAATGGAAATAAGGTGAGCCGAACATAATCAGGTGACACTCCAGCGGGTATATAAGTGTCACTTATCTCCAAAAAGTTCTAGAGATGTTGTTGTGGATCTTCATGAGGGAGTCCGGTAAATTGCCCACTTGTGTGCAAAAGTTGCACCATATTCTGCTTTAATTCAAACCTCCCTCCAGGCTCTGGTTTGCGGATGCTAGAATGGACATTATTGGCGTGTGAGATTGCCACCTCGCGAATTGGCCTTGCTGCTGCTTCATCGAGACTAACACTGCCCGCACAACTGGTGGATTTTGTTTCTCCATCATAGACTGTTTAAGCAACTGCAGCTTCTTTCATAGAGCTTCTCTACGTTGACTATGAAATTCACGTTCAGGCTCTAAGTAAGATTCCACCAGCTCTTTGTCCCTTGCCAGTGTTCACAGAAACAAAATCTGCAAAATACAGGCTAAGACCAAGTTGTTAACACTCAAGAAAATAAAAATACAAATACAGTAAATTTACACTAAACACAATTTTACAAATCGCCTAGCCTCCCCGGCAACGGCGCCAAAAACTTGCTCGGTGTTCTGCTCAGGTTGGTATTATATATTATAAACCGACACGCAAGTGCACGTGGTCAAACAAGTAATAAAGTGGCTAAGTAAGCCAAGTATCGATCCAAGGAGGCTCAAGATACGTAAAATTGCCTAGTTTACTATATTCCTATTTCACTTCTAATTATGCTAACAACAATGTAACCAAGAGTTACTTGAGTTTTTGTTTCTAAACTATATATACTACAATTACTACAAACTATTTACTTGTGAGTTTAGACAATGGATATGAACATGCCAAGGTTAAGAACAAGTAATGAACTTGATAATCATGATAATTTGGTTAATCTCTTCATCATGTTGCTAGCCAAGAACATTAGCCTAGAAATTAAAACTCTCGTATTTAATTTCACTTTAGAATCATAAACCATCCGTCTACATTTCTGTGATCAAATGCAATTTATGACCTACCACTACAATTCCGGTTCCTAAATTGACTAATACGGCTTTCAAGTAAATTTCAATCAGGAAAGCACATCAAAACCCAATTTTCCCAAATCAAGTTAAGAACAATACCCTATTAATTCACAACTTTCCAATTTCTTGCTCTTTCAAGTGAAATTGGACTTTTTAGATGTACATTAATATTGGCCAATCACTAATGCAGTAAGAACAAGAATTAATAGAACAACATTAAAGAAGAAGAAGAAAACCATATCATTTACAATCAAAATTCATTACACATGTTCAAAACCTCAGCAAGGAAGAGAATTAGCCACTCATTCTTGGATTGATCATCTTAAAATGAGTGTAAATCATACGTACAATTGATAGAAAGAAGAAAGGAAGAAAAGAAATCCCTTAGCTTTTTTGTTCTTCAACTGCTACTAACCCACGTTCCTGCTCTCCACTTCTGAACTCAGTCTAAAAACTAAAAAAACTTCATTAAAATAAACCTAAGTGTGCTATTTATACTAGTGGGAAATTTTTCCCGGAATAACAAGCAACGTGTCACGGAGGCCAACGCGGAGCACTGCCTCCGTGACACGGCGTGGACGCGGACCTTCACTGGAATTTCAGGGTCCGGTAAATTAACCTCAACGTGGCACGGAGGCCATCGCGGAGGCCTCTCTCCGTGCCACGGAGCTGATGCGAAGGCACACTGGAATTTGCCATTTTAATTCATGTTCAGGCAGTGTGCTACCGCGATGGTAGTGTGGCACGGCTCCATCGCGTAGCCCCTATAAAATGTGCATTCCAAGGTCTTTTCCACGCTCGCATCCAAGTCCAACTCCGACATAATTCCAACATGCATTTTAGCTCCTAAAAATCACATTTACCTGCATAACAAATGCTAATCATGTTGGTTAGTATAAATTCGCATTTTATTACTAATTACATGATATTATATACACATTGCACAACAAACAAGGTAAAAATGATACGTTTGAGTATCACTTGGGCATATAAATCTGCCCAAGATCAGTCACATCATGAAGGGATTATGATTCTGAAAGAATGCATGTGAGTTCTCTTAGTTTTCTAAAAGCTTATGTTATGAAATGATTTGTTTAGATCATTATACTTATTATAGTGGTTTTACTTACCTTGCATACACGGTACATTCCACGTAATGACCACATACTTTCTATGCTGTATCGTTTCATGATACAGGACCTGGCTCGCAGCTTCAGCCCCGATCTTAGTCAGCTTATTCAAAGTTGCACCTGTTCAGAGTTGGTGAGTCCTCATTTCTCGTGGACTAGACTTCCAGTTTCTTCTATAAATTTCAGTTACACTCTTGTGGAGCTAGTTGGGGTCTTGTCCCATTAGCTCGTCCTGATTAGAGGCTTTTCAGACTTATTCATGTATTTAGTTTTGGATTTTTATTCTTATGTGATGTTTCTTTAGACTTCCGTTGAGATTATATTCGTGTTTCTTCTTGTTTATTGATGGAGTTAGTTAAATGCTTATGCCATGGATCGACTTGAGGTCTTTTTGGGTCCCTTGTCCTGTGTCTACGACCTATGTCCTGTCTCGGGTCTTGACAAACTTAGTATCAGAGGTATAGGTTTGAAGTGTCCTAGGGAGTCTTAAAGCCGCGTTAAGTAGAGTCTGTTTCATAAGTGTGAAGCGCGCCACACTTATGACGAAGAGGTTATGAAACGTTCTAGGAAATATTCCCATCTTTCATGATCTATGTCGTGCGATGAAGCGTCTTTCTATCCCTCTAAGTCGTGCTATCCGCGATTGTGGAGTATGGCTCCTCGATGAGTGAACAGACAGAGAAATGGAGATGGTGAAGGCCACGAGGATGGCATGGGTCCTGGGCATCAGCAGGTCCCACCAGTTCAGGAGCCTCAAGCACTGGAGCTAATCACCCACCCTTAGTTTCGGGTTGCTATCTAGATGCTTGCGCAGGCCATGATCGCTCAGGTCAATCAGCAGGCTGTTATACATGTTCCATAGAATGGCAATGCAGCGGCCGCTAGAGTCAGGGACTTCTTGAGGACGAACCCACTGGAGTTCGTGGATGAGGTTATCAAGATCACTCAGGTCATGGGGGTGAGCAGTGTAGTGTGCACAGAGTTGGCCTCCTAATAGTTGAAGGGGGTTGCGCATATTTGGTTCCGCTAGTGGAAAGACAGCAGGGTTGCTAGAGCAGGTCCGGTCACTTGGGAAGAGCTCCATGTTGCATTCCTCGATCGATTCTTCCCTCGGGAGATGAGGGAGCTAAAGGCAGCTGAGTTTGTAAATCTAAGGCAAGGGAGGATGACAGTTCTAGAGTATTCACTTTAGTTCACCCGCCTATCGAAGTATGCTGCTGAGTTAGTGGCTGACCAGAGGGCGCGAGTGAGTAGGTTTGTTCATGGGATAGCAGGTTACTTGGATAAGGAATGCAGGATTGCTATGCTCTATCAGGATATGAACTTCCCTCGGATGGTGTTGTACGCCCAGCAGATGGAGGTGGCACATTCGAGAGAGAGGGAGGCCAAAAGGGCCAGGACTGAGGACCACAGATTCTACCAGAAGAGGTCCGGCGGTGGCATCGACAGCAGACCCATCAGAGATCATCAGCCCCTGCATCATCAACTTTGAGTATGCCATCTCAATCTAGGCACGATCAGAGAGGGTGACCATCAGGCTCGAGGGGTCAGAGCAGCAGGCCAACAAATTCAGGTGTCCCAACTTGTCGCAGATGTGGTCGAGGGCTTGTAGGCAAGTGCTTGGCAGGTTCGAGTGCATGTTTCGGGTGTGGGCAACCCAGGCACATGCTTAGAGATTGTCCAGCAGTGAGATAGGATCAGTTTGGGGATCGTGGCCCAACTTCTAGCTCAGCAGCCGCACCCCCTCGCTCAGCACATCAAAGGGCATCTACTAGTGCAGCTGGCGGTCAGCGCCAGAAAAGATTATATGCCCTAGCATCCCGTCAAGAGCAGGAGGTCTCCCCATATGTGGTTACTGGTATTTTATGAGTCTTCCATGTTGATGTTTATGCTCTGTTAGATCCAGAGGACACGTTTTCCTTTCTAACACCTTATGTAGCCATTAGCTTCGGATCCAGTCCCGATGTCTTGTCAGAATTCTTTTCAGTTTCTACTCCTGTAGTTGACACAGTTATAGCTAGACGGGTGTATAGAAATTTCCGGGTCTTGGTCCTTCATAAGTTCACCTCAGAAGATCTGATAGAGTTATCCATAACCGATTTCGATGTTATTCTCGGCATGGATGGGTTGTATGCTTGTTATGCTTCGATTAATTGCAGAACCCAGTCAGTAGAGTTCAAAATTCCCGGGTGAACTAGTTTTAGAATCAAAGGGTAGTTTAGTTGTTCCTGTAGGTCACTTCGTCTCCAACCTCAAGGCTAGGAAGATGATTTCTATGGGTTGCATGTATCATTTGGTTTGGGTCAAGATCATTGAGTTCGAGACCCCGACTATTCAGTCAGTCCTAGTAGTACATGAGTATCCAAAGGTCTTTCCTGATGATTTTCCATGTGTTCCTCCCGAGCGAGAGATTGACTTCGGTATTGACCTCCTTCCCGATACGCAGCCTATATCTATTCGTCTCTACAGGATGGCTCTAGCCGAGCTAAAAGAGTTGAAGGATCAATTAAAGGATTTTCTAGATAAGGGCTTCATTAGACCGAGCCAGTCTCCTTGGGGTGCACCAGTATTATTTGTTCGGAAGAAAGATGGTTCCCTTCGTATGTGCATTTATTATCAACAGTTGAACAAAGTCACTATCAAGAATAGGTATCCCTTACCCATGATCGATTATTTGTTCCATCAGCTTTAGGGTGCTAAGTATTTCTTGAAGATAGATCTCAGATCTGGGTATCAGCTCAGAGTCCGGGAGAGTAATATCCCAAAGACGGCACTCAGAACACGATATAGTCATTATGAGTTTGTAGTTACATCTTTTGGACTAACGAATGCTCCTGCAAGTTTTATGGACCTGATGAACAGGGTGTTCAAGCCATATTTGGACATGTTTGTGATCGTGTTCATTGATGACATCTTGGTATACTCTCGGAGAGAGGAGGAGCATTCCGCTTACTTGAGAGTAGTGCTCCAGACAATGAAGGACCACCAATTGTATGCAAAGTTCAGTAAGTGTGAGTTTTGGTTGGACTCCATGGCATTCGTGGTCCATGTGGTGTCTAGCAAAGGCACAAAAGTAGACTCGCAAAAAATCAAGGCGATGAAAAATTGGCCCAGACCGGTGAATCCTTCGGATATTTGGAGTTTCTTGGGCTTAGCTGGATACTAATAGAGGTTTCTTGAGGGTTTCTCATCCTTTACAGTGCTTTTGACTAAGTTGACTCAGAAGAAGGTGAAGTTTCAGTGGTCAGAGGCTTGTGAGAAAAGCTTCCAAGAGTTGAAGGCTCGACTTATTTTGACACTAGTGCTGACCCTACCTAAGGGTAACGATGGTTTCGTGGTCTATTGTGATTCTTCCATAGTCATACTTGGCAGTGTGTTGATGCAGCATGGAACGGTGATAGCTTATGTCTCTCGACAGCTGAAGGTGCATGAGAACAACTACTCGACCCATGATCTTGAATTGGCCGCGGTGGTGTTTGCATTGAAGATATGGCATCATTACTTTTATGGGGTCCATGTGGATCTACTTACGGATCACAGAGCTTGCAGTATGTGTTCACGCAGAAAGATCTAAATCTTCAGCGAACGAGGTGGTCGGAGTTACTTAAGGATTATGACATGAGTGTCCTTTACCACTCGGGCAAGTCTAATATGGTTGCAGATGCGCTTAGTATGCTCTCAATGAAGAGTGTGTCCCATGTGGATTAGGGGGAGAATGAGTTAGTGAAATATGAGCACCGGCTTGTAAGGCTGGGAGTTAGATTGATCGACTCTGTTGATAGTAGTGTTGTTGTACATAACGGGTCAGAATCGTCCTTGGTGGTTGATGTTAAGTCCAGGCAAGATGAAGATCCAATTTTGAGGAAACTGAAGGAGGCGGTGCAGAGTCAAAAGGTGGAGGTTTCCTCCTAAGGGGGAGATGGTGTGCTACAATATCAGGGTCGTCTATGTGTCCCAAATGTTGATGATTTGAGAGTTCAGATATTACATGAGGCACATGGTACCAGATATTCAATTCATCCAGGGGAAGACCTATTCTAAGTGCAAACTCCCTATTCATGCAAGGTTGAAGGCTTGAAGGAGGTGATTCAAGGCCAAATTCAAGGTTTCCTTTGGTATCTGATCTTGGGCAATTGAAGGGTGATAGAATTCCTCATTTCTAGGTATGTAGGGTCTTAATGGGTGTCTTCCTTCCACACCCATGCCCAATTCCTATCAATTAGTGTTAAATTATGAATAATAAATTATGGGGCTTTGGTCAATTGCATGATTTTATATCTCTATTCATGGGTATGATTAGATTGAGTTGATATTGATGATTTACGAAGCTTGGGCGAATTCTAACTTGTTTCTTTTATAAAATTTGTTTTTTCTAAAAATTGAATCTAAAACGCCCATGGGTGAAGAGTTCATAAAAGAGGTGATATATGGTGAATGTGTGGTGGTGATGAAGTTGATGAGCAAAAAGCATGTTTCTAAAACTACCCATGATTTTGATGTTGTTTCCTCAATGAATCAATTGGATTCTAGAATGATAGAGCTTTGGATAATACCCACATGTTGATTAAAGTGATGATTTTCCCAACATAAGCTTACCACGTTGTTGAAAGAGAAATTTCCCAATTTTTATTATAAATTCTAGCTTGTGGTATGTCGAGTAAATATTTCTACATGTAGCTTACCACATGATTTGGAGTAGATGCTCCCACCTATGATTGAGCTTGTGGTATGTTTCGAAATAAAGCTTCTTCTATGCATGAATTTATAATTGAGATGAATGGCACTATTGAACTTTGTCAATAGACAATGTTGAGCTTCGTTGCATACGCTGTTGATTCATACATGATTTCATGTTGAGCTTCGTCAATAGAAGATGTTGAGCTTCGTTATATACGATGTAGAGCATTGCATGTTTTGGGAGAAGAGTCTAGCATCGAGCGGGCTAAGGGTCGATAACCCTATGCCCCAGAACTACGCGTCAATATAGGTTGATTCTATTATATTTGGGACCTCCCTTGTGAGATATCCCCTGCCTTAATGGCCCATGAGCTTGATACCGATGTTGTGGTAGCGTCCTTAGCCCTAGCAAGGTTTTGGACGGCTCCGCCCACTTGAGTGTAATAGTCGGGAACACGTAAGCTCTATCGTGGTATGTCAATTAAGTGACGAGTCTCCATTTTCCATATGATTCAGATTTTCATATTCACTACTCATGATCACTATGTATGCATGCATGTTCTAAAAGTAAGGTTTGACCTAATGTCCAGCTTTTCTATAAATGTTGCATCTTAGCTTTGAGTCATTCGAATTAGTTGATGTTATAAAGTTATGGATCGTCACATCATGAAGGAATTATGATTTCGAAAGAATGCATGTGAGTTCTCTCAGTTTTCTAAAAGATTATGTTATGGAATGATTTGTTCGGATGATTTTACTTATTATAGCGGTTTTACTTGCCTTGTATACTTGGTACATTCCACGTACTGACCATATATACTTTCTATGTTGTATCGTTTCATGGTACAGGACTCAGCTCACAGCTTCAGCCCCGATCATAGTCAGCTTATTCAAAGTTGCACCTGTTCAGAGTTGGTGAGTCCTCATTTCTTAAGGACTATACTTTCAGTTTCTTCTATATATTTCAGTTTTAGCAGTGTGGAGCTAGTTAGGTTCTTTCCCATCAGCTCGTCCAGATTAGAGGCTTTTCAGACTTAGTCATGTATTCAATTTCGGATGTTTATTCTTATGTGATGTTGCTTTAGACTTCCGTTGAGATTATATTCATGTTTCTTCATTTTTATAGATTGAGTTACTTAAATGCTTATGTCATGGGTCAATTTGGGGTCTTTCGGGGTCCCTTGTCCCGTGTCTATGATTCAGGTGCCCTCTCGGTTCGTGACAGAAGTTTCCTAACTTGTCGGTCAAGTATAGCAATTGGGACCTTGGTGTAGGTCATCTTCTTAGAAATCCGGACATCATCTATAGGCATAAAATGGGTTGGGTCTCCTATACACTTCCGCAACATCGATACATGAAATACTGAGTGGACTGTCGCTAGCTCTAGTAGCAACTCCAACTCATAGGCCACTTTGCCTATCCTGCGGATAACTCTGTAGGGCCCAACATATCTAGGGCTCAGCTTGTTCTTTTGGCCAAATTGCATGACACTTTTCATAGGCGACACTTTCAGGAAGACACAATCATTAATAGAAAACTCTAGAGCTTGACGGCATACATCCGCATCAGACTTCTGCTTGCTCTGGGCTGTCTGAAGTCGATCTCTAATAAGTTTCACCTTGTCAATAGTCTGATGTACTAAGTCAGGCCCCAATAACTCTACCTCACTGAGTTCAAACCAGCCGACTGGCGACCTGCACTTTCTCCCATATAAAGCTTTATATAGGGCCATCTGAATACTTGCATGGTAGTTGTTATTATAGGCGAACTCAACCAAGGAAACATGATCATCCCAGCTTCCACCAAAATCTAGAACACATGCACGTAACATATCTTCAAGCGTCTGAATGGTGTGTTCAGCCTGTCCATCTGTCTTAGGACGAAATAAGGTACTGAGGCTTACCTAAGTTCTCAAGCCTTTTTGGAAAGACTTCCAGAAGTTTGTTATAAACTAAGAATCTCTGTCAGAAATAATGTACAAGGGGACTCCATGTAGGAGAACTATCTCCCGTATATAAAGCTAGCATAATCATCTGTAGCATATGTAGTCCTTACTGGCAAGAAGTGAACTAATTTAGTCAATCTATCAACTATGACTCAAATAGAATCATGCTTCCTGCTCGTTCGAGGCAATCCTGTAATAAAATCCATATTAATCACCTCCCATTTCCATGCTGGACTTTTTATATCTTGCATCAGACCTCCATGCCTCTGGTGCTTAATATTCACCTGTTGGCAATTAAGACACTGAGTCACAAGACCTGTGATGTCGTTTTTCATGTCATTCCACCAATATAGCTGCCTCAGGTCACGATACATCTTTGTGGCACCTGGGTGTACTGAATATGGAGAATAATGAGTTTCATTCATAATTTGTTCCCCTAGATCACCCACATTAGGTACACATAGACGGCCCTAGTATCTAAGAACTCCATCGGGTGCATAATCAAATAGGCTCTGCTTCTATTGTGGTATATTATCTCTCAGTACGACTAACTCTGCATCATCATATTGTTGTTATTTAACTTTCGCTACCAAGGACAATTCTGCTGTGTTTTTGACAATAACACCCCCATCTTCAGCATCTAGTAACCATATCTATAAGTTAGCCAATTGTTGTAGAGTCTTTGTTATTTCAATCCTATCAACCTGAATATGACTCAAGCTACCCATATACTTGCGACTTAGCACATCAGCTAGAACATTTGCCTTGCCTGGATGATACAGAATGCTGACATCATAATCTTTCACCAATTCTAACCACCTTCTTTGGCGTAAATTAAACTCTTTCTACTGAAAAAAATACTAGAGGCTCTTATGATCTATGAAGATATCAACATGTACCCCATATATGTTGTGGTGCCAAATCTTCAATGCAAATACCACTGCGGCCAACTCAAGATCATAGGTAGGATAATTTTGCTCGTGCTTCCTCAACTATCTAGAGGCCTAAGCGATGACCTTGCTGTGTTGCATCAGAACACAACCTAGACCAACTCTCGAAGAATCAAGATAGACCACATAACCCTCGACACCCTCTGGAAGAGTAAGGATATGTGCTGAAGTCAGCCTATCCTTCGACTCCTGTAAACTTCGCTCACATGCCTCTGACTGCTGAAACTTAGTTGCTTTATGAGCCAACTTTGTCAATGGCATAGAGATAGTAGAGAAACCTTCCACAAATCGACGATAATAACCTGCTAACCCCAGAAAGTTGCAAACCTCTGTAGGATTAAAGGGTCTAGGCCAACTCTTTACTACCTCTATCTTTTGACTATCCACTCTTATACCTTCAGTTGTAATTACATGACCAAGAAAAGCTATAGATGTTAGCTAGAACTCACATTTAGAAAATTTAGCATATAACTTGTGCTCCTGGAGAGACTGTAATACTGCTCTGAAGTGATCTTCATGCTTGGCCTCTAATCACGAGTAAATCAGAATATCATCAATGAAGATCACAAATACATCAAGAAAAGGCCTAACACTCGATTTATCAGGTCCATAAAAGTTTATGGGCCATTAGTAAGCCGAAATGACATCACTAAGAACTCATAATGGCCATATCTGGTTTTGAAGGCAGTCTTAGGGATATCAACTTCCCTAACCCATAATTGATGGTACCCGGATCTCAAATCAATCTTTGAGAAGCATTTGGTACCCTATAATTGATCAAACAGGTCATCAATCCTGGGAAGTGGGTACTTGTTCTTAATCGTAACCTTATTCAACTACCTGTACTCAATACACATTCTTAACGACCCGTCTTTCTTCCGCACAAAGAGCACTGGTGCACCCCAAGGTGATACACTAGGTCGAATGAATCCCTTCTCGAGCAGATCTCTCAACTACTCATTCAATTCCCTTATCTCTGCTGGCACCATTCTGTAAGGAGAGATCGATATAAGCTGAGTACCTGGATGTAGATCAATAGAATTTAACTCCCTTTCAGGAGGAATTCCAGGCAAATCCTCTAGAAACACCTTGGGGAACTCATTTACAATAGGAATTGACTGGAGAGTCGTAGGCTCACACTGAAAGTTTCTTACCCAAACCAAGTGAGAAATAGAACCTTGGGATATCAACTTATGTGCCTTAAGGTATGATTTAAACTTACCTTTAGGAATAGTGGCATTACCTTGCCAATTCCTGGACCGGCTCATCAGGAAAATGGAATATGACAACCTTAGCTCTGCAATCAACATTAGCATAACATGCTGCCAACCAATCCATATCGATAATGACATGAAAATCAACCATTTAAAGCTCAACTAGATCAGATAAGGTTGATCTATCACATACCAATACTACACAGTTCCCATAAATTCGTCTAGCTAACACAGATTTGCTAATTGGCATAGAAACAACAAATAGTATAGATAATGACTCAGGGACTGTCTCAAACTGACTTACAACCAATGGTGTAACATAAGAAAGTGTAGAACCAGGATAAAGTAAGACATATACTGCACAATAATAAATAATCAAAGTACCTGTAACAACATCAAGTGAGGCCTTCTGGTCCTGTTGACCGCCCAAAGCATAAAATCGATTCTGGGTTACCCCAGAATTAGAAGCCTCTCTCCCTCTACCTCGGCCACAGCCTGCTGGCAGTTGAGGATAAGGTCTGGGAGGTTGAATGGAGATGATGAAGCATCCGTAGATCGTGCCTGATCCGCCTCGACCCAATTTTAACAATCCCTCATAAAGTGCTCTGGCTGCCCACAACGAAAACATACATTCTGCCACTGACGACACTGGCCTGAATGAGATTTCCCACACTTAGGACAAGGTGGCAATGGTGGTCGCCTCTGCCCCTCCCACTCCTATCATCGAGAGCTATACGAGCTGGGCCTTGGTCTCTTCTCTGTCCCTGAAACAGAGGTGGGTGATCTTGGGCAGAATTATATGCCCAAGTGATGCTCAAATGCTCTATTTTGTCTTGTTTATCTATCTTTATTTGTACATTCTCATGTGATTTGTAGTTAAAATGTGAATTTATACTAACCAACATGATTAGTGTTGTTTTGCAGGAAAAATGTAATTTTAGCAAGCTAAATTGCATGTTGGTGAAAATCGGGAATGGACTCGGAAGAGAGCAGTGGAAAAGGTCAAGGAAAAGCAGCAAATATAGGGGCTCCGTGATGGAGCAGTGTCTTGCTGCCATCCCGGAGGCATTCTGCCTCGGATTATTTATTTTGGCAAATTTCCAGTGAAGGTCCGCGTTATCTCCGTGACACGGAGGCAATGCCATGCGATACAAGCCGTGGCACGTTGGGGGTTGTTCGGTCTGTTGGCCATGGGTGTATAGCTACACGCAAGTGCACGTGGTCGAACAAGTAGTAAAGTGGCTTAAGTAAGCCAAGAATCGATCCCACAGGGACTGGGATGAAGTGCAATCTGCTCAAGTGTACTCTAATTTTAATTCTAGAAATGCAGACAACAGTGTAACCAAGAGTTTGATATTTTGTTTTATAATTTTTATGCTAAAGCTAAAACAATTATCTAATGTGAGTCTGAACTATGAATGAGAGCATGCTGAGGCTAAACGAACATGTAATGAAATTAGTTATCGACATAATTTGGTTAGTCTTTTCCTCCGGTTGCTAGCCAAGAACTATTGCCAAGAGATTAAAACTCTCGTATTTAAGCCCACTTAAGAAGCATGAACCATCCACCTACATTTCTGTGATTAAATGCAATTCATGTTCTAGCCATACAAACCCGGTTCCTAAATTGACTAATACGACTTTCAGGTATATTTCTATCCTGAAAGTAAATCAATTCCCAATTTTCCCAAACCAAGAAAAGATCGTATCCTATTAATTCACAACTTTCCAATTTCTTGCTCTCTCGAGTGAAACCGGACTTTTTAGATATACATTAACGTAGGCCTCACATTAATGCAGTAAGAACAAGAATTAATAGAACAACCATGGAAGAAAAGATGAAAAACCAATATGATCAACAATTACATTTCACCACAATTGTTCATAACCTCAGCAAGAAGATGAATTAGCCACTCATTTGTGGATTAAACATCGTTAAATGAGTGTTAAACATACAAGCAATTGAATACAAGGAGAAGGAAAGAGAGAAAAACCCTGATAATTTCGTCCCCTCAACTGCCTGTAACCCACGTTCTTGCTCCACCAAGTCAGAATATTGAAAAATGAACCTAAGTGTTCTATTTATACTAGTGGGAATTTTTCCCAAAATAACAAGCAACGTGTCACGGAGTGCATCGCGGAGCACTGCCTCCGTGACACGCTACGGACGCGGACCTTCACTAGAACTGGGGGTCCAGGAAATAAAGCCCAACGTGGCACGACGTGCAACACGGAGACAAGCCACCGTGCCACGGACCCATCGCAAACCCACACTGGAATTTGGCTGAAAATTTCCATCCAGGCAGAAGGCCTCCGCAATGGCAACATGACACGGTTCCATCGCGGAGCCCCTTTATTTTGTGCTTTCCAATGCCTTGTCCCGTGCTCACTTTCGAGTTCAACCCCGATCTCTTCCAACATGCATTTAAGCTTCCCAAAATTATATTTTACCTGCAAAACAATGCTAATCATGTTGGTTAGTATAAATTCACATTTTATTACCAATTACATGAGAATGTATACACATTGATAGATAAACAAGGCTAAAATGACACTTTTGAGTATCACTTGGGCATATAATTTTGCCCAAGATCACTTACCCCACACTTAAATCCTTGTTCGTCCTCGAACAACAATCCCACACCTCATGCAATTTACATCCCAACCACGCTACTTTGGTGCGACAATTTAGGCTACGGTCATACGATTATTCAATACAACAAATCATCAAGAAAACATGCATGGTCCTATCAATGCAATGACCTTCAATACCTCAAGACCTCCTAGACTTAAGAATCGACTCTCGATATTGGCAAACTCATGCAAATCAGCTAATCAAGATATCCGACACGAAAATTAATCTCTCGTCAAGCATGTGCCCTCACAACACAAGAGAATCTTCCCCTTTTTGCTCATATGACTCACAAAATTTTAAGCAGGGGCATGTAAACACAATTTCGCTCTCTCTCCCAGAAGAATTCACATGCATCACGTCATGACCCATAAACTTGCCCTTAGTGTATTACTCCACTAATATAAAGAAGTGCGATGTAAGATCACGTAGGACTTTAACTGGTTGTAATGGAAGCTACACAACTAGTAAATATTGGGTTGGCCAATAATGGCCACTAGCATCCTTAAGCGCCTTTTCAACACATCCCATCAACTCATGGACATTGTTTCTTCTTGCATCCTCCTATTCTTAACGTTTTTCTTTAGTTTGGCCCATCTTATTAAGCACACTTGACACAACAACTGAGGTTATTCATGCACCTTCATTATAGTTTATTTATAACAAGTGCACCTTCAACCTTTTCTTTTCTTCTATCACTCTGCTTTTCTTTTCTTTTCACCATTCTCACTCTTTGACACTTTGGGAAAATGATTTTCTCTTCTTAAGCGCTTAAGAGTTTTGTATTGCCTTTACGGCTAATGAAAAGAAGGGATTAAGCTCGGTTTACACTTTTTGACAAAAGAAAAAATAATAGGCTAAAGGCTCAATGGGCTGACTAGGGTAGACAATCAAGGTGGGTACGACAATGAAAAATAGAAACTTTCGGTTAAAACAAAGAAATGCCTACATCCTTTCCTACAATACACCTCCTTCATTTCGTTTTGTACACACACTAGGAAAGTTCTAGACACTTCACAATAGCACGGAGTAACAACACCTCACTTCACACTTATTGCACATGCTCAATTCAAGATGTATTCACAGACTCTTCAATCAGCTAATTACAGGAATTCAAACATTAAGCCTCAATCACAATGAATCGAACTCTATGGCCTAGGTATCTCAACATATTTACAAAGTTGCATTCTTTCATATGAATCACCTTTGCATTTTAAATATCATGTACAACACGCAACCAGAATTTCGCAACCATACAGTAACTACAGGTTTTGGGATGCAACCCACAAAAGAAAACAACTGAAAAATAATTGAAAAAAACTACTCCTAACGACTACATTTCCCTTAAGACGGTCGTCATCCATCCATCGTAGGGAACGGTCACTACTATGACATCGGTTCAATGGGACCACTCTCGGTAAAAGAACTGAAAACAAACGCCGAGAAACCCAAGAAGTAAAAAATTTTGAAAATATCGATCATTTCAATAGACAAAAATATGTACAAAATCAGCTAGCAACATTCAGCAACACACATCAGTTTCACATAAATTTACAATACAGAACAACAGCTTAACAATTCACAAATCACAGGGAACAACAAAATTTCACAGGCCCGACAACAGATTAGAGCATACATACATAACAGCACAGCCAGCACCTAACTACTCCCACCTCACACTTAACTCGAACACTGTCCCCAGTGTTCACAAAAATCAAAATAGCACAAAAATTGGGTGGTGGAACTCCCTGATCAATCAAAGTACTCCACTTCTTCATCAGGTGCTGCTGATTCATCTCCCATGTCTGAATCACCCCCGTCGTCATTATCGGACTCCACGTCGGAGTCCTCCCGACGTGTCTCCTCATCTGTGGGGACATCATCATCCGTGGGATCTACAAATGCTGGCCCCACTCGGCATAGAGCCCTGGCATTCTCGCCGAAGGGGTAGTCTAGCTCGAGCTGCCATAGCTCCTCCTCTGTCGCTGGCCTCCCGCCTATCCTCAGCTGGAGCATTTGCATCCCGTACATACGAGCGATGTACTGATCATCATGAGCATGCCGCTCGCCAAGTGTAAGCACTGGCCCGTGGGTGGTATCGGGTGCCTTAGTTTTAGTAACATCTAAGGCCCGCCGCTCCATCTGCGGGATATAATCAAGGGCCTCTTCCTCAACATCTAGGCCCCCGAGGAAGGTGGTGAGTAGTCCACCAAAGCCGTACCTATGCCTCTGATGCAACCGGGCTCTCTTCATGGTGGAGATAATCATCGCCCCCACGTTTATCTCCAGCCCTTTCATCAGGGCGTACACCAGGCATACACGATCCCAGGTTACATCTGTCATATGTACCCCTGGGATTAGGTAGGAACAGACGATCTTTAGCCATATTCTGGCTTCCCTGTTTATCTGTGAATAGGGCAAAGTCTGTTGGTAGCCCCTCTCTTTGTGTCTGCTCCATCTAGCTGTCGATCGGGTCCCACACAAGGTGCGTCTGATGTCCGCATACGGTGGGGTAATGTTCAGCTGTCGGAGCATGTGGGCGTCTATGTCCCGCGCCCCTATGATAGCATTGAGGTGGTGGGGCTCAAATGTGACTATTTGCCCTCTGATTTTTATGGTGTGACTTCTGAGCGTCGGGTTCCAGTTGGCATAAAATTCCCGAATCAGGTGTAGGTTGCATTCCTTGGGCTCTTCAAAGATGAAGTTAAGCCCAGCTGCCTCGATCCGGTGGACAATCCTAGGGAACTCCTGTGCCAACGGTTCCCGTGCGATATGTTCCTCGGGGAAGTATTTGTTTTGTTTGTGCTTTGCGTACCACTTCTTCCCTTCATCCGTCACCCACCTTGTTCTGTATTGGCGGCGTTGGCCGCATGGAACTGCTGTGCCCAGTCTGATTCGCTTCCTTCCGGCGTCGGATGTTGATGCGCCTTTCCCTTTTTCTTGCCTGCTCGCCATTTTACCTGTCAACCCAACTAGACAAGATCTATGTTAAGCCACTGAGTATCAACTTCAGCTAAAGTCGGGTTAAGCTAAGCTACCCCACACTTAGTCCTTAGCTACAGTTACAACATACCGGCAAGATCATGCTTATTTGCATAAATCAACAACCAACTATACAAACATGCTTAGTGCATACGAAGAATTCGACGGTATATATACACTTTGTACTACTCAGACTTCATACAGCTAACTATAATCATTACCATCGATAACCTTTTAATCCATCGCACTTAGCAAGGAAAAACAAAGAAACGAAAACAACAACAAGAATTTATCTACACGAACCTATACAACCAACCCAATTCTTGCAAATTTCAATATTCCTCTCACCCGAGAATCCGTCGTTCTATTAACATCCTAACAATTAGCACATCGACTCATCTCATTCAACATGTACATCCCGGCGTGAATTTCACAAGTTCACTACATTTTTCACTTCTAATTCAAAAACAAGCCCTAGAAATGATAGTATCAAGAAAATTCGATTAAATTATGCAATTAACGAGTTCAAGCAATCATAATGCTACTCTGAACATTCATCAACAACAATTCAATTGAATTCATGATTAATTTCTACTTAGGGCAAACTTAGCTCACCTCACATGCTCAATATCGAAGAAAATCGACAAGAAATGAGATGGAATCGAAGAACATACCTTGAAGTTGAAGAATTAAAGCAAACTTGATGATTTTCTTGTCCTACTCCGTGTCACGTTGAAGAGGGATGGGTTTTGGGGAGTTTGGTCGCGGAGTGAGTGAAAAATAAGGAAAAGGGAGGGGGTTTCGGGGTTAAAAAAAAGAAAAATCGCGCGGGTCACCCGGCGACCCAGTGTGACCCGTCGCAATATACACGGCAACGTGTCACGGAGTGCATCGCGGTGCACTGCCTCCGTGACACGGAGCTGTCGCGAGCCTATTCTAGAAATTTCTTTTAAAAAATCCAGATTATACCTCAACGTGTCACGGAGGGTAACGCGGAGGTCCACCTCCATGACACGGAGCTATCGCCCTAGCTCACTGTTTTGCCACTTTTTGTTAATTTTCATACCTCGAATTTTCCCTTGCGATTCCGTGCATATTTTCCTCTATTTGACCTGAAATTCATCTCACTATACAAAATTGGTTAGAATTATAGGTTTCACTCTAAATAAAAATAAAAACCAAAAACTAAAACGAAAAATTTTGTTGTTAATCAAGAAAAAGAAAAAGAAAAATCTATTCACAATTTAAAAAGAGAGAAAAAAAATTTTCACGGGTTGCCTCCCGTGCAGCGCCTGATTTACCATCGCGGCTCGACGTCGTTAAGCTCAGTTGTCCTCTAGGTTGATGGATGATTTCTCTCGATCACCGTCCTCCCCTCAGTAGTGCTTACACCATTCTGGTGGTTTTCCCGATAACTCTCGTGAATCCTTAATCTGCTCATTATCGCCTTGATCAATCACATTGATCACCGAGAGTTCTTCGTGCACCAGCGGGAGCTTGGGTGTCTTGTACACATCGAACACCTCCACCTTGTCATGTTCTCGCATTGTTAGCTGCCCCACAGCTACGTCAATTAGTGCTTTCTCGGTCGCTAAGAAAGGACATCCCAAAATAAATGGGACTTCCGCGTCTGGTTCAAAATCCAGCACGAAAAAATCTACCGGGAAAATCAGGGAGCCAACTTGCACCAGAACGTCCTCCACAATGCCATCAGGTCTGGCTAAGGACCGATCCGCCAATTGCAAGACTACTGTTGTGGGTCTAGGACTCCCTAGACCCAACTCTTTGAATACGGATGACGGCATCAAAGTTATGCTCGCTCCCAAATCACACAATCCACGAGCTCGAACGCTCTGCCCAATAGTAATCTGTATAGTAAAGCTCCTAGGGTCTTTGAGCTTTGTGGGCAGTCTATTTTGAATCCGGGAAGTGCACTTCTCCGTTAGAGCCACCGTAGCATACTCAGTCAACCGACTTTATTTTGCCACGATGTCCTTTATATACTTAGCATATTTCGGCACTCCCTGCAAAACATCAACAAGAGGTAAGTTAATATGTACCTGTTTCATCACCTCCATGAATTTCTTGAAACACGCCTCCTCCTTGTGTTTCTTTAATCGTTGAGGGAACGGGGGTGGTGGTCTTTCTGATTCAGCTTCCTTAATCTTCCCCCTTTCAGTACTTTGCTCCCTCTCGACTTTTGCTGCTCCCGATTGTTGAGGTGGTCTTTCTGGTTCCACCTCTTTCAGCTGCAAACCACTCCTTGTGGTCACTGCATTCACCTGCTTGGGATTGGGATCTGTGTTGCTCGGAAGTCCTCCTCTAGGCCTTGTGTTTTGGCTCCAGCAAATTGCCCAAATTGATATTCAAGTGCCTTGGTAGCTAACTGGTTGTTTTTCACTTCGGCTGCCAATTTCACATAGTCAGCCTGCAATTGAGCTTGGTTAGCTATCATGGTCTTGAACATCTCCTCAATGCTGGGTGATGGTGGCGGAGGAGGTGCATTGTTGTTTCTGAATTGTGCTTGATAATTCTGCTGCCCTCCTTGGTTCCTTTGCACACCCTGACCCGAACTTTGCTCCTGATGGTTGTTGCTACCCCAGGAGAAATTCGGGTGATTCCTCCAATTGGAATTGTAGCTATTACCATACTGTTGGTGGTTGTTCCTTTACACATTTCCCACAAAGTTTACCGAGTCAGGATTTGCTCCACAACACTCAGCTGAGTGCTCACTGCTTCCGCACACTTCACACCAAATCTACTGCACCGCATTCACTGGGGCTTGAGGCTGGTTCATTGTCATGTTGTTGAATTGGGTGTTAAGTTGATTTTGCAATGCAGCTATCTGTGGAACAATAGTTGTAAACCCATCCACTTCTAGCACTCCTGCTGCATTCCTTGTCCCGCCTCTTGATGAATCAGCATTCCATTCCGGATTGCCCTGCGAAATATGGTTCAACAAGGTATACAGCTCCTCATAAGTTTTCTCCAGCGCTTGTCCTCCAGCTGCTGAGTCTAGCAATATTTTTGTGTGGGGTTCCAAACCCTCTATAAAAGTGTGCACCAGCACATCATTGGACTGATGATAATGAGGACAATCCCGCAACATGGACTTGAATCTCTCCCAGGCCTGATATAGATTCTCTCCCTCTCTCTGTTTGAAACTTAGAATCTGACTTCTAAGTCTTGCTGTTTTACCAGAGGGAAAAAATTGGATCAAAAATTTCCTCGCAAGATCATCCCACGTAGAAACAGAATTCGGTGGCTCAGCTTTCAACCACCTCTTGGCTTCTTCCAATAGTGAAAATGGGAAAAATGTAAGCCGGACATAATCTGATGACACTCCAGCGGGGATATAAGTGTCACTTATCTCCAAAAAATTTTGGAGATGCTGCTGTGGATCTTCATGAGGGAGACCTTTAAACTACCCGCTAGTGTGCAGCAATTGCACCATATTCTGCTTAAGTTCGAACCTCCCTCCTGGCTCAGGTTTGCGGATGCTAGATGTGACATTATTAGCATGTGGGATTGCCACCTCGCGAACCGGCCGAGCTGCTACTTCTTCGGGCACTAACACTGCCCGTACTACCGGTGGATTCTGTTGTTGCTCCATGATCGTCTGTCTAAGCAACTGCAACTTTCTTTCTAGAGCTTCTCTCCGCTTACTATGAAATATTCTTTCTGGCTCTATATACTAGTCCACCAGCTCCTTGTCTCTTGCCAGCATTCAACAGAGATTAAATCTGCAAAATACAGGCTAAGACCAAGTTGTCAACACTAAGAGAATAAAAATACAGTAAATTAACACTTAAAACAAATTCACCAATTGCCAGTCCCCGGCAACGGCGCCAAAAACTTGTTCGGTCTATTGGCTATGGGTGTATAGCTACACGCAAGTGCACGTGGTCGAACAAGTAGTAAAGTGGCTTAAGTAAGCCAAGTACGATCCCACAGGGACTGGGATGAAGTGCAATCTGCTCAAGTGTACTCTAATTTTAATTCTAGAAATGCAGACAACAGTGTAACCAAGAGTTTTATATTTTGTTTTATAATTTTTATGCTAAAGCTAAAACAATTATCTAATGTGAGTCTGAACTATGAATGAGAGCATGCTGAGGCTAAACGAACATGTAATGAAATTAATTATCGACATAATTTGGTTAGTCTTTTCCTCCGGTTGCTAGCCAAGAACTATTGCCAAGAGATTAAAACACTTGTATTTAAGCCCACTTAAGAAGCATGAACCATCCACCTACATTTCTGTGATTAAATGCAATTCATGTTCTAGCCATACAAACCCGATTCCTAAATTGACTAATACGACTTTCAGGTATATTTCTATCCTGAAAGTAAATCAATTACCAATTTTCCCAAACCAAGAAAAGATCATATCCTATTAATTCACAACTCTCCAATTTCTTGCTCTCTCGAGTGAAACCGGACTTTTTAGATATACATTAACGTAGGCCACACATTAATGCAGTAAGAACAAGAATTAATAGAACAACCATGGAAGAAAAGGTGAAAAACCAATGTGATCAACAATTACATTTCACCACAATTGTTCATAACCTCAGCAAGAAGATGAATTAGCCACTCATTTGTGGATTAAACATCGTTAAATGAGTGTTAAACATAAAAGCAATTGAATACAAGGAGAAGGAAAGAGAGAAAAACCCTGATAATTTCGTCCCCTCAACTGCCTGTAACCCACGTTCTTGCTCCACCAAGTCAGAATATTGAAAAATGAACCTAAGTGTTCTATTTATACTAGTGAGAATTTTTCCCGAAATAACAAGCAACGTCTCACGGAGTGCATCACGGAGCACTACCTCTGTGACACGCTACGGACGCGGACCTTCACTGGAACTGGGGGTCCAGGAAATAAAGCCCAATGTGGCATGACATGCAACGCGGAGACAAGCCACCGTGCCACGGACCCATCGCGAACCCACACTGGAATTTGGCTGAAAATTTCCATCCAGGCAGAAGGCCTCCGCGATGGCAACGTGACACGGCTCCATCGCGGAGCCCCTTTATTTTGTGCTTTCCAATGCCTTGTCCCGTGCTCACTTCCGAGTTTAACCCCGATCTCTTCCAACATGTATTTAAGCTTCCCAAAATTATATTTTACCTGCAAAACAATGCTAATCATATTGTTTAGTATAAATTCACATTTTATTACCAATTACATGAGAATGTATACACATTGATAGAAAAACAAGGCTCAAATGACACTTTTGAGTATCACTTGGGCATATAATTTTGCCCAAGATCAGGGGTATTTACCTGGAACATCAAATTCCAGTAAGGGTTCGCGACGGCATCGTGGCACGTTAGCCAAGCCCCGTGTTACATGTCGTGGCACGCTGAGGAGTAAAATGCTGAGGGACCTGATTCCAGAGAGGGTCTGCGTTAGCTCCATGTCACGGAGGCAGTGCTCCGCGATGCACTCCGTGACACATTGCTTGTTATTCCGGGAAAAATTTCCACTAGTATAAATAGCACACTTATGTTTATTTTTAATTATTCTGACTTGGTTGAGCAAGAACGTGGGTTACAGGCAGTTGAGGGGACGAAAATCTTAGGGTTCTTCTCTAACTCTTTCTCCTTTATTTCAATTGTTTATATGATTTATACTCATTTTATGATGTTTAATCCACAAATGAGTGGCTAAATTCACTTCTTGCTGAGGTTAAGAACATTTGTAGTGGAATGTAATTGTTGATCATTTTGGTTTTTCATCTTTTCTTCCATGGTTGTTCTATCAATTCTTGTTCTTACTGCATTAATGTCTGGCCAATGTTAATGTATATCTAAAAAATCCAATTTTATCTTGAAAAGGAAAGAAATTGGAAAGTTGTAAATTGGTAGGATATGATATCTTCTTAGTTTGAGAAAATTGAGAATTGATTTACCTTCAGAATAGAAATATATCCGAAAGTCGTATTAGTCAATTAAGGAATCGGTTTCGTATGGCTAGAACATGAAATTCTTTTATCACAGAAATGTTGGTTGAAGGTTCATAATTCTTAAGTTGGGTAGAATACGAAAGTTTCTCTCCATAGGCAATAATTCTTGACTAGCAACCGAAGGAAAGATTAACCGATTTGTATCGATAAATTACTTCCCTGCATGTTTGTTTTGGCCTCAGCTTGCTCATTACTATAATTTAGATTCACTTTATCATTTTGTCTTAGATTAGTATAAATTAGGAAACAAACTCTCAAAATCTTCTTTAAATTGTTTCTGCATTTTTAGAGTTACAGTTCGTTAATAGTTAATTCGATTATTACCTTGGTTCAGTCCCTATGGGATCGATACTTGTCTTACTTTAGCCATTTTACTAATTGTTCGACCACGTGCACTTGCGTGTAGTTGTGAAATAGCCCGAACAAGTTTTTGGCGCCGTTGCCGGGGATTGGCAATGGGTAAAATTGTTTTCTTAAGTGTTAGTTTACGATTTCTATATTAGTGCTGACAACTTGATCTTAGCTTGTCTTTTGCAGATATTGAATTCTGTTGAACACTGGCAAGAGACAAGGAGCTGGTGGATTCATACTTAAGCCGGAAAGACAATTTCATCATCAAAGAAGAGAAGCTCTAGAGAAGAAGCTGCAGTTGCTCAGAGAGACAATCCTGGAGCAACAACAGAATCTACCACTGGTAAGGGAAGTGTTAGTGCCTGAGGAAATTGCAACTAGGACGGTTCGCGAAGTGGCAATCCCACAGCTAACAATGTTACATCAAGAATTCGCAAACCCGAGCCAGGAGGGAGGTTTGAGCTGACACAGAATATGGTGCAATTGCTACACACCAGCGGACAATTCACAGGTCTCCCTCACGAGGATCCACAACAACATCTCCAAAACTTTTTGGAGATAAGTGACACTTATATCCCCGCTGGAGTATCATCTGATTACGTAAGGCTTACATTGTTCCCATTTTCACTATTGGGAGAAGCAAAGAGGTGGTTGAAAGCTGAGCCACCTAATTCCATCACCACTTAGGATGATCTTGCAAGAAAATTTTTGATACAGTTCTTTCCATCCGGGAAAACAACAAGACTTAGAAGTTAGATTCTAAGTTTTAAACAAAGAGAGGGGGAGAATCTGTATCAAGCTTGGGAAAGATTCAAATCCATGTTACGGGATTTTCCTCACCATCACCAGTCCAATGATGTGTTGGTGCATACTTTCATAGAGGGTTTGGAACCCCACACAAAAATTTTGCTAGACTCAACAGCTGGGGGACAAGAATTAGAAAAGATTTATGAGGAGCTGTATACTTTGTTAAATCGTATTTCGCAGGGAAATCCAGAGTGGAATGTGGACTCTTCTAGAGGAGGAACAAGGAAAGCGGCAGGAGTCTTGGAAGTGGATGGTTTTACAGCTATCGCTACACAGATAGCTACATTACATAATCAACTCAACACCCACTTCAGCAACATGAGCTTGAATCAATCTTAAGCCCCAGTTAATGTAGTGCAGCAGATTTGGTGTGAAGTATGCAGTAGTAATGAACACTCAACTGAGTGTTGTGGTGCAAATCCTGATTCAGTGAACTTCGTTGGTAATGTACAGAGAAATAATCACCAACAATATGGCAAAAACTACAACTCTAATTGGAGGAATCATCTGAATTTCTCCTGGGGTAGTAATAGCCATCAAGGGAAGAGTTTGAATCGGGGTGCGCAGAGAAATCAAGGAGGGCAGCAGAACTATCAGACTCAATAGAGAACCAACAATGCACCTCCTCCACCACCACCACCTAGCATTGAGGAAATGTTTAAAACAATTATAGCTAACCAAGCTCAATTGCAGGCTGACTATGTGAAATTGGCGGCAGATGTAAAGAACAATTAGTTAGCTACAAAGGCGTTGGAGTACCAGTTTGGGCAACTAGTTGGAGATCAAAAAACCAAGCCAAGAGGAGGACTACCGAGTGACACTAACCCAAATCCCAAGCAAGATAATGCAATGACCACAAGGAGTGGTTTACAACTCAAGGAGGTGGAACCAGAAAGACCACCTCAGCAGTCAGGAGCAGTGGAGAAAGAAAGGGAACAAAATGATGAGAGGGGGAAGGAGAAGGCAGCTGAAGTAGAAAGACCACCACCCCTGTTCCCTCAAAGATTAAAGAAACACAAGGAGGAAGCGTGTTTCAAAAAGTTCATGGAGGTGCTTAAACATGTACACATTAATTTACCTCTTGTTGATGTTTGGTAGGGAGAGCCAAAGTATGCAAAGTATATATCAAGGACATTGTAGCGAACAAAAGAAGATTAACGGAGTATGCTACAATGGCGCTTACTGAGGAGTGCACTTCCCGGATATAGAACAGGTTGCCAACAAAGCACAAGGACCGTGGGAGCTTTACAATTCAAATCACAATTGGGCAAAGTATCCGAGCTCGTGGACTATGCGATTTGTGTGCGAGAATTAACTTGATGCTGACATCGGTGTTCAAGAAGTTGGGGCTGGGCAGTCCTAGACCAATGATAGTGATCTCGCGGTTAGCGGATCGTTCTTTGGCTAGACCAGATGGCATTGTGGAGGACGTGCTGATGCAAGTGGGCTCCCTTATCTTCCTAGTAGATTTTATTGTTCTGGATTTTGAGCCGGATGCGGAAGTCCCATTTATTTTGGGACGTCCTTTCTTGGAAACTGGGGAAGCTTTGATTGATGTAGCTGCAGCACAGCTAACTATGCGGGCGTATGACAAAGTGGAGGTATTCGATGTATTTAAGGCCATGAAGCTTCCGGCCATACATGAGGAGCTTTCAGCAATTAGTGTGCTTGATCAAGCAGAAATTCTTCAGATTGTGGAATCTCGAGATTCATTGGAAAGAGCATTGCTGAGCTCCGATTATTTCAGAGATAGAGATACTTATGAGGTGGTGCAAATGCTGAATGAACCACAAAGGTATCAAAGGAAGCAGGACTTTCAGCCTTTAATGAGGTCCCTGGAACCATTGCTGAAACCATCTATTGAGGAAGCACCAAAGCTGGAATTGAAAACATTGCCTCCCCATTTAAAATATGTCTTTTGGGGGGAAGAGGATACTTTGCCAGTCATCCTCTCCGCAGAATTGACAGAGGCACAGGAAAAGGAAGCATTGGTGGTCCTCAGAAGAAGGAAGAAAGCAATAGGCTAGCAAATGTTAGATATTCAGGGTATCAACCCAGCTTTTTGCACACACAGAATTTTCATGAAGACAGGAGCAAAGCCAACTGTTCAGCCTCAGCGAAAGTTGAATCCGGTGATGAAGGACGTGGTTAGGAAAGAAGTAATTAAGTGGCTTGATGTAGGTGTGGTCTATCTTATTTCGGACAGCGAATGGGTCAGCCCTGTTCAGTGTGTCCCAAAGAAAGGAGGGATGACCGTGGTCACCAATGAGAAGAATGAGCTGATCCCTACTCGCACCGTCACAGGCTGGCGGATTTGCATGGACTACAGAAAGCTCAATGAAGCCACAAGGAAAGATCACTATCCTATCCCGTTCATTGATCAGATATTGGACAGATTGGCAGGACAAGAATATTATTGTTTCCTTGATGGGTACTCTAGCTATAACCAAATAGCCATAGCACCGGAGGATCAGGAGAAGACTACTTTCACATGTGCTTATGGGACATATGCTTTTAGGCGGATGCCATTTGGGTTATACAATGTTCCTACCACATTCCAGAGATGTATGATATCTATCTTTCACGACATGGTGGAGGATTTCGTCGAGGTATTTATGGATGATTTTTCTGTTTTCGGTAATTAGTTTGCTACTTGTTTGCAGAATCTTGACAGGGTGCTAGCTCGCTGTGAAGAATCCAACTTTGTACTCAACTGGGAGAAATGTCATTTCTTAGTCAAGGAGGGTATCGTCCTTGGCCATAAAGTGTCTTGCAAGGGGTTGGAGGTTGATCGTGCTAAGATCGAAGTTATTGAGAAGCTACCCCCACCGGTGTCGGTGAAGGGTGTTCGTAGTTTTCTCGGGCATGAAGGGTTCTACAAATGGTTCATCAAAAACTTCTCCAAAATTTCTAGACCATTATGCAGATTGCTAGAAAAAGAGGTGAAGTTCGAGTTTGATGATGAGTGTGTCAAAGCATTCGAGGAGTTGAAGCAGAAATTGATAGAAGCACCTATCCTTATTTCTCCGGATTGGGAATAACCATTTGAACTGATGTGTGATGCAAGCGATGTGGCTGTGGGAGCTGTATTGGGGCAGCGGAGGAATAAAATCTTTCATTCTATTCATTATGCAAGCAAAACACTGAACACTGCCCAAAGTAATTATGCAGTCACAGAAAAGGAGATTCTAGCAGTGGTGTTTGCGTTTGATAAATTCAGGTCTTATTTGGTGGGTTCGAGAGTAGTGGTGTGTATCGATCATGCAGCAATTCGGTATCTATTTAACAAGAAGGATGCAAAGCCCCAACTGATCAGATGGATCTTGTTGTTGCAAAAGTTTGACCTAGAAATTAAAGACAGAAAGGGGAGCGAGAATCAAGTGGCAGATCACCTATCACGATTGGAAAGTCGGTTGCATGTGAAGGAAGGTGATAACATCAAAGAGGAGTTCCCGGATGAGCAGCTCTTGGCAATAGGGGAAGCTGAGATCCCATGGTATGCAGACATAGTGAATTTGCTAGTGAGTGGAGTCTATCCACCAAAGGCTACGGCTCAGTAGAGAAAAAAATTGAGGCATGATTGCAGGTATTTTATTTGGGATGAGCCATACTTGTTTAAACAGGGACCGGATCATGTTATGAGAAGATGCATCCTGAAGAGCTAGATTGCAGAAGTTTTGCGGAGTTGTCACTCTTCATTGTATGGAGGGCACCACGGAGGCGATCGGACAATGCACAAAGTGCTACAGTCAGGTTTCTTTTGGCCTACACTGTTCAGAGACTCTATGGCATACGTCAAAATATGTGATAGATGTCAAAGGACAGGCACAATTGGTAGGAGGCAAGAGATGTCGCTGCAGGATATACTAGAAGTGGAGATCTTTGATGTATGGGGTATTGATTTCATGGGTCCATTCCCACCGTCATTTGGTAATTGTTACATCTTGGTGGCCGTTGATTATGTATTAAAGTGGGTTGAAGCACTAGCTTGCCCCAGAAATGACAACAAGGTGGTAACAAAATTTGTGAAAAAACACATTTTCACCAGGTTCGGGACACCCCGAGCCATTATCAGTGATGGAGGGGCTCATTTTGTCAATGTAAGTTTCAAGAAGTTGCTAGCTAAGTATGGGGTGCGCCACAAGGTGGCAACAGCATATCATCCCCAAACTAGTGGGCAAGTGGAGGTGTCGAACAGAGAAGTGAATTAGATTCTCTAGAAAATAGTGAATGCACAACGTAGTGATTGGTCAAGCAAACTCGACGATGCGTTGTGGGCATATAGAACTGCTTACAAGACACCAATTGGGACTTCTCCATACCGATTGGTCTATGGAAAAGCGTTTCATCTACTGGTGGAGCTAGAACACCGAGCTTTCTGGGCCGTGAGGAAATTGAATATGGACCTAGAGCTAGGGGGCAAGAAGAGGCTGATGCAACTCAGCGAACTTGATGAGTTTCGTTGGCATGCATATGAAAGTGCCAAGGGCTACAAAGAGAAAACAAATAGGTGGCACGATAAGCATATGGTGCATCGTATTTTCGAGCCGGGGCAGAAAGTGTTGCTTTTTAGTTCAAGATTGAAGCTGTTTCTAGGGAAATTGCGGTCCAAATGGTCAGGGCCGTTTGGGGTAGTGAGAATGACCCCGCATGGGGAAGTGGAGTTGTGGCAAGAAGATCAAAGTGCCACATTCTTGGTTAATGGGCAGCGGTGTAAGCATTACTTTGGTGAGGATGTTATTCGAGAGAAAACGTCCGTCACTCTACTGGATGATTGAGTGTCAATGACGTCGAGCCGCGATGGTAAACCAGGCGCTGCACGGGAGGCAACCCATGAAATTGTTGTAATAGATGAGTAGAATGAGCTTAAAAAGAAAAAGAAAAAAAATAAGAGAAAAAGAAAATAAAAATAAAAATAAAAACAAAAATTGTGGTTGTGTTTGAAACCTATGAATTCTAACCAATTTCTTGTTGTGAGATGAATTTCAGGTGGAACGGAGGGCAAAAATGCAAAGAATGGCAAAGGAAAAAAAATCGAGGTGAGAAAAATAAAAAAGAAAGTGGCATTATAGTGAGCCTATGCGTTGGCTCCGTGTCACGGAGGAGGGCCTCCGCGTTACCCTCTGTGACACGTTGAAGCGAATTCTAGAATTTTTACAAATTCCAGAAGGCTAGCGCGATGGCTCCATGTCACGGAGGGGGTGCTCCGCGTTACCCTCCGTGACACGTTGAGGTGTATTTTGCGTCGGGTCACACCGGGTCACCGGGTGACCCGCACGAAAAAACCTCTTTTTAACCCCGAAATCCCCTTATTTTTCCCATTTCCCACTCCCCTCCGCGACAAACCCCCTAAAATCCCCCCTCCCCCAACATGACACAGACCTAGGATCAAAGTTTCTTCAACTTTTCTTCGAGTACATCGAATTAAAGGTATGTTCTTGAACTCAACCTCAATTTTTGCCTAAATTTTCAATTTTTGAGCATGTGAGGTGAGTAAAGCTTTCCCTAGGTGTGAATTAATCTTGAATTCATTTAAAGTATAATTGATTGATGTTCGTAGTATCGTTATGAGTAGATGAACTCAATGAATACATGTTTGATTGAATTTTTGCGAAATTGCTAGCTAGGGTTGGAATTTGAATAGGAAGAAACTAAATGTGGTTGAAATGTGAAAATTTTGGGTTGTGCATATTGGGTGAGGTGAAATGTGTTGTTAATATAGAATAATATGCTAAATAAACAAGGGAATTTTAGGGAAAATGAAATTGGTGAATCGCATAGGTTGTTGTGTTGAAACAATTCTTGGCTAAGTGCTATGTGATGAAATGGAATCGATGGTTATATTGTTATGCGTTGTATGAAGTCTGAGTAGTACTTAGTAATTATTCCATCGACTTATCTGAATGCCCGAGGCATGTTGATTGTAAAAATTGGGAAAGCATGAGTGTCTTGCCGAATAGTTTTAATTGGGGTTAAAGACTAAGTGTGGGGTGGCCTAACTCAACCCAACCTTAGTCGAAGTTTATTTTTGACTTGAATGACATTGGGACTGTCTGTTTGATTTGACAGGAACGATGTCAAGCAGGCAAGACAAAAGAAAGGGCGCATCTACATCAGGCACCGGTAGAAAGAGGATTAGACTGGGAACAACAGTTCCAGTAGCACCAGCGGTTCCACGCGGCCAACGCCGTCAATACGGAACCCGATGGGTGACGGACGAAGGGAAGAAATGGTATGCAAAACATAAGGAGACCAAATACTTCCCTGAGGAGCACATTTCAAGGGAGCCACTTGCTCAGGAATTCCCTAGAATCGTACACCGGATTGACACTGCCGGGATGAACTTCATCTTCGGAGAGCCCAAGGAGTGCAATCTCCACTTGATTCAGGAGTTCTATGCTAATTGGAACCCGACACTCCGTAGTCACACTATCAAGATAAGGGGGCAGGTTGTCACCTTTGAGCCCCATCACCTGAATGCTATATTGGGGGCGCGGGACACAGACGCCCATGTACTCTGACAGCTGAACATAACTCCACTCTATGCGGATATCAGACGCACTCTGTGTGGAGCCCGCTCGACAGCACGGTGGAGCAGGCACAAGGAGAGGGACTACCATCAGACACTGCCTTACCCTCAAATGAACAAGGAAGCTAGGATTTAGCTCAAAATTGTGTGTTCCTGCCTGATCCCAGGGGTGCACATGACGGATGTCACCCGGGATCGAGTGTGCTTGGTTTATGCCCTTATGAAAGGGCTTGAGATAAATGTTGGGGCGGTGATCATCTCCGCCATGAAGAGGGCCCGTTTGCATCAAGGGCACAGGTACGGGTTTGGTGGTTTGCTCACCATGTTTCTGAGGGGCCTTGATATCGAGGAAGAGGCCCTGGACTACATCCTGCAAATGGAGGCGTGCCTTTGACGTCACCAAAACCAAGGCACCCAATACCACTCACGGGCCGATTCTCACACTAGCCAGCGCCATGCTCGGGATGATCAGTATATGGCCCGCATGTACGGGATACAGATGCTACAGTTGCGCATAGGCGGGAGGCCAGCAACATAAGATAAGCTATGGTAGCTCGAGCTAGATTACCCATTTGGCGAAAATGCCCGGGCTCTATGCCGAGTGGGGCCAGCTTTTGTGGAGCCTATAGATGATGATGCCCCCACTGATGAGGAGACACGCCACGATGACTCAGATGTTGAGTTAGATGAGGACAACGGGGGCGATTCGGATATGGGAGACGAGGCAATGACACTTGATGAAGAAGTGGAATACTTTGATTGATCAAGGAGTTTCACCACCCACCTTTGTGATAAATTGAATTTTGTGAACACTGGGGACAGTGTTTGGTTTAAGTGTGGTGGGCGTAGTTAGGTGCTGGATGTGTCGTTGTTGTTTTTGTTTTTGTTTATGTTTTGTGTTGTTGTGCCTGTGAAAAATGTGACCCTGTGATTTTGTGCGTATGTTCTGTATTGTAATTCAGTGTTGTAATGAATGTTAAGTTGTTGTGTGCTGTGTTGAGTTGTTGGTTGGTTGGTTGTGTAAATATTTTTTTTTGTTTTCTATCGAAATCATCGATATTTTTAAAATTTTTGTTGAATTTTTTTGTGATTGGGTTTCTCGGCCTTCGTTTTTAGTGCTTTTATCGAGAATAGTCCCATGGAACCGAAGTCGTAAATAGTGACCGTTCCCTATGATGGATGGATGACGACCATCCTAAGGGAAATGTAGTCGATAGGAGTAGTTTTGTTCTTTTCTTTTATTTTCTTTCTTTTGTTTTTTACCCAAATGTGTCGCTACTTCATGGTTCGGAATTCTTGTTGTGTGTTGTATATTATATTGAGATGCAAAGATGATTCATATGAAAGCATGCAAATGTGAAACATGTTGAGATACCTAGGCCATAGAGTTCGATTCGGTGTGATTGAGGCTTAATATTGAATTCTTGTAATTAGCTGATTGAAGAGTATGTGAATAAGTCTTGAGTTGAGCATGTGCAATGAGTGTAAGGTGAGGTTTCGATTCTTCCATGCTATTGTGAAGTGACTAGAACTTGCCTGGTGTTTGTACGAAATGAAATGAAGGATGTGTAGTGTAGGAAAGGATGTAGGCATTTCTTTGATTTAACCAAAAGTTTTTCCATTATCATACCTACCTTGAATGTATATCCTAGTTAGCCCCATTGAGCCTTTAGCCTATTTTTTTTCTTACGTTGAAGAGGTAGAAACCGAGCTTAATCCCTTCTTTTCATCATCTGAGAATTTGATCCAAAACTCTTAAGTGCTCAAGAAAAATAATTTTCCCATAGTGTCAAGGAGTGAAAAGTGGAAAAAGAAAGGAAAAGCGGAAGTGGTGAAAGTAAAGATAAGGTCAAAGGTGCACTTGCCGAATTTAAATAAAATGAAGATGTATAACTAATCTTCATTATTAAGTCGAGTGTCTTAAAGAAATGAGAACAAAAATAAAGAAAGACTTCAAGAATGGGAGGATGAAGGAAGAAACAATGCCCATAATGATGGTGGGATGTATTGAAAAGCGCTTAAGGAGGCTAGTTGATATTATTGGTTATCCCAGTATTTACTAGTTCCTTAACTTACATTACAACCCGTTAAGTCCTATGTGATCTTACATCACGCGTCCTTATATTAGTGGAGTAATACACTAGAGGCAAGCCTATGGTTCATGACATGATGCATGTGAATTCTTTGGGAGAGAGAGCGAAATCGTGTTCATATACCCCTAAATGTAATGCTTTTGAAATCATATGATTGAAAAAGGGGAAATTCTCTTGTGTTGTGAGGGCACATGCTTGATGAGAGATTGAATTTCGTGTCGGATGTCTTGATCAGTTGATTTGCATGAGTTTGCCGAGATCGAGAGTCGATTCTTGAGTTTAGGAGGTCTTGATGTGGTGAATTTCATGGTATTGATGGGACTATGCAGGTTTTCTGGATGATTTGCTATATTAAATAATCAGTATAACCGTAGCTTGAATTGTCGAGCCAAAGTAGCGATACGTGGGTGTCAATTGCATTAGATGTGAGAGTACTGTTCGAGGACGAACAAGGTTTTAAGTGTGGGGTAAGTGATCTTGGGCAAAATTATATGCCCAAGTGATACTCAAATGCTCTATTTCGTCTTGTTTATCTATCGTTATTTCTACATTCTCATGTGATTTGTAGTTAAAATGAGAATTTATACTAACCAACATGATTAGTGTTGTTTTGTAGGAAAAATGTAATTTTAGGAAGCTAAGTTGCATGTTGGTGAAAATCGGGAATGGACTTGGAAGCGAGCAGTGGAAAAGGTCAAGGAAAAGCAGCAAATATAGGGACTCTGCGATGGAGCCGTGTCACGCTGCCATCGCGGAGGCATTCTGCCTCGGATGATTTATTTTGGCAAATTTCCAGTGAAGGTCTGCGTTGCCTCCATGACACGAAGGCAATTCCACGCGATACAAGTCGTGGCATGTTGGGGGTATTTACCCGGAACATCAAATTCCAGTAAGGGTTCGCGACGGCGCCGTGGAACGTTAGCCAAGCTCCGCGTTGCATGCCGTGGCACGCTGAGGAGTAAACTGCTGAGGGACCTGATTCCAGAGAGGGTCTGCTTTAGCTCCATGTCACGGAGGCAATGCTCCACGATGCACTCCGTGACACGTTGCTTGTTATTCCGGGAAACATTCCCACTAGTATAAATAGCACACTTAGGTTTATTTTTAATTATTCTGACTTGGTTGAGCAAGAACGTGGGTTACAGGCAGTTGAGGGGACGAAAATCTTAGGGTTTTTCTATAACTCTTTCTCCTTTATTTCAATTGTTTGTATGATTTATACTCATTTGATGTTGTTTAATCCACAAATGAGTGGCTAAATTCACTTCTTGCTGAGGTTAAGAACATTTGTAGTGGAATGTTGTTGATCATTTTGGTTTTTCATCTTTTCTTCCATGGTTGTTCTATCAATTCTTGTTCTTACTGATTTAATGTCTAGCCAATGTTAATGTATATATCTAAAAAATCCAATTTTATCTTGAAAAGGAAAAAAATTTGGAAAGTTGTGGATTGGTAAGATATGATCTCTTCTTAGTTTGGGAAAATTGGGAATTGATTTATCTTCAGAATAGAAATATATCTGAAAGTCGTATTAGTCAATTAAGGAATCAGTTTCGTATGTCTAGAACATGAAATACTTTTATCACATAAATGTAGGTTGAAGGTTCATGATTCTTAAGTTTGGTAGAATACAAAAGTTTCTCTCCATAGGAAATAATTCTTGACTAGCAACCGAAGGAAAGATTTACTGAATTGTATCGATAAATTACTTCCCTACATGTTCGTTTTTGCCTCAGCTTGCTCATTACTATAGTTCAGACTCACTTTATCATTTTGTCTTTGATTAGTATAAATTAGGAAACAAACTCTCAAAATCTTCTTTAAATTGTTGTCTGCATTTTTAGAGTTAGAGTTCATTAATAGTTAATTCGATTATTACCTTGGTTCAGTCCATGTGGGATCGATACTTGGCTTACTTTAGCCATTTTACTAATTGTTCGACCACGTGCACTTGCGTGTAGTTGTGAAATAGCCCGAACAGTAGGGCAGTCCCTGCAGGCCTAACTGATTTCTTGGATGACTGAGCCCCTAGGTCACCCTACAGCCCTCTATAACGACCCACAGTCCTAGCTCTCTTTCGTTGCTCCTGCTGTCTCCGAGTATCACTTAATTGATGAACCAAATCCTCCGCCCTCTGGGCAAAAGCCTGAATTCTTGAAATGTCCATATGCTCTTGAGTAGATACCCCCAAGCAATCTCAAGCTATATGAAGCCCCAATCCTAACACGAACTGATGAACTCTACCCTCTATCATCTGAACCATGTGTGGAGCATACATGGAAAGAGAATTAAACTGAAGACAATACTCACGCACACTTTTACTTCCATGCTCTAGGTGTAAGAATTGCTCAGCTCGAGCCTGTCGAAGCTCCCGTGGTAGATAGTGGTTCATAAAGGCCTCATAGAACTCTTCCTACTCAGCTGGCGGTGTTTCATCTCCTCTGGACGAGCCCAAGCCTCATACCACAATATGCCACATCACATAGTCTGAAGGCTGCCAAGTCTACTTCCTCAGTCGTTGTAGCTCGCATCACCTTCAACACCCTATAAGTCTGATAAATAAAGTCCTGAGGATCCTCGCTTGGATCTAATCTGATAAATTTAGGAGGGCTCAACCTCAAGAACTCATGGGCTCGGATCTCTCAGTTGCCTAGCCTCTGTGTTTCTCTATTGCCTCCAATCGCCGCTTCTGACCTGCGGCTATACGAGCCATTAGCTAAACAACTCCCTCAAGACCCTGTCCTTCCAGAATAAGAAGATGTACCATAGGCGCATGAGGGTCTACCACTCTACCACCCTCAAGTAATGCAGGTGCGGGAGGAGCTGGAGGTCTATCTGCCATTGCTCTGACCGGTGCGGGAGGAACTATAATACCTGGGGAAGGAGACTCACTCTAAGCCTCTGACCTGTCTCCCTGATCCACAGAAGGGCGACTAGTACCCTCCCCAATTGCTGTGCCAGTCATCCTCGTAGTCATCTTCCTTGTCACAGGCATACTCTGAAACAATAACACGATTTAGATATCACAGTACTTATGACCTCGACCTGTAGCACGAACTATTAATAAAAAAAGTGAAACAATTCCTAAATGTCATGTAGCCTCCTGATTATAGGTATGGTGCACAACATACCCATAAGCAAGACTCTACTAGACACGGCTTTGTGGAATACATAGGACACAACTTCGCTCTGATACCAAGTCTGTCACGCCCCAAAACTGGGGTAGGGCGCAACTGGCACTCGATTCATAATTGATCGATAAGCCGGCTATATAGCATCCATAAATGTAACACTAAGTCTGAGTAAGCCACCTATCACAACCAACCAAAATAAATACTAGACCCATAATGCCTTGAAAATAATAAATATGCAACTTTGAAAGCCGACAAGGCTATAATAAAGTAAAACAGAGCAATCGAAAGCCAACACGACTACACAACCAACACTACTATACAAACTAGTCCACATCAACCTCTACATAGTAAACAAACTGAAATGTATGGGACAGGGATCCGGCCAACCCATGCTATACACAAAACTCAAAATAGTCAAAACTAGGACATGGCTTCTAGAAGAGAGGTGCATACCCCTATTCCACTGAAATCTGGCTCCTACTGCGTTCGATGATCTGAGTCTCGGCCTGTACCTACAGCTAGATTTCACGAAGGGTCCCAAGATAAAGGGACGTCAGTATAAATAAAATGTACTGGTATGTAAAGCTGAAAACTGTAAACATGTAAGATAAAAATGTTAACATGGCTAGAAATAAGGAAGAGTAACAACCCAAAATCCTGAAAATTGAAACCTGACAATAACTCATTATCGAAGTGTAAATGCAACCATCTAATGCACAACAAAGACTATAACTAAAATTCCAGCAGCCAACCAATTATAAAATCTATAATAACACAATTCTTCCAGCCAGTGTACCACACCGGCGTAAAAATAAAAATGTCTTCAGTCCGTGTATCACACCGGGGTAAAATCCATCTAGTCGGTGTACCACACTGGGGTAAAACCAATAAATCTTAAACAAAATCATAAATGGAGTCGTTATGGCTTATACTGGACCAACTTAATATGTATAGCATAGAAATGACGAATACTAAACATGTGACCTGCATAGGCCTCCTTTGTAATACATAACTACAAGTGAGCACATAAAACATGTAAAGCTAGAAAATAGTACTTAGATGCATATATTCAAAACTTGTATAAATCATAAGGAATTGTAGATGACCTAAGAGTTTCAACAAAATTTATAGATCTTGTTCAAGGGACATTAGGGCTTACAGACTCAATAGCTTGTTGTTCGGCTTAAGGGAAAGGGATTATGAAATCTCCCATTGGCCTGAAATTTTTGATAACATACACATAAGATAAAGGACAGCCACAAACAGGTAACCTTTAATTCAATAAGCTCATTTACCCTTATTAAGTTGCGACGTCTTTACTTAGCTTAAAATTGTTTACACGTCATCATCTTGGATTTTTCACCAATTTCAGTTAGCAACCAAACCTTTAAACACATTTAACATCATATATATATACATATATATGTATGTATGTATATATATATATATAACAGACAGTAAGGGCCATCTAATAATGCCCACGCTGAGGGGTCTCCAACTTGATGTGCAGCTACGACAACAATCAACACAATATCACACTTTAAATGCCCCACTTCGGCTAGGCATAATCTTTAACATTTAACCTCAATAAAACATGAAAATTTAAAGCTTAAATGAAGCTTAAAATACTGCCTCAACACATGTAAAGAGGTTTATGGCTCATTCAATTCACAACACACGAATCATGCTTAAAAGAACGATAGACGGGGCGCCTTACATACCTTTCTTTGATGAACTTTTCTTTAGCCGATTTCTTATTTAAATGATTAGCCTTCAACCTCCTTAATCCAGTGGTTTTCTAGGCCAACAACAAGCTTAATCGGTAGCACAAAATGCATCCCAAAATTACTAACCAAAGGCAGTCACAATAGCAACAACAACATACGGCAACATCCACAACATTTAGCCATTTTCTCAACTAGTTTTCACTAACTTTTGAAGGAGAAACAAGAGGAAATTTTACCTTAGTTTTTCTGTACTTATTCCCCTCAATATGAAGTATAATTCCATCAAAATAAACAGCCAAAAAGCCTAAGGAAAACGAGCAAAACTCAGCTCACAAACAGTCCATTGGCAGCTCACTTAGTTGCCAATTTCCAGATTTTCACTTTGTGCAAAAGAGATTTAAAAGGGGGAAATCCTTACCTTTCCTCTTAGTTTCAACATCTACTCAAAGATGGATATATAGGCAGTCCAAACAGATTTTGAAACAAAGAAAAAATCCTTCAAAACCTTGTCAAAACGAGCTCCAAAACAGCCACTAGCACACATTGCAAAGTAATCTAAACTTATCTTGTGATTTGCTTAGACTTTTCTTGATGTTCCTCCTTGATTTTCTTTGTCCTAGATGCTGGAGTTGAGAGAGAAATGGAATTCTTAGCAAGCTGGTCGATTTAGATTTAGATGAAAATGTTTTATATAAGTGAAAAATCAGATTTTAAGTAAATAGGGCGGTGGAGGAGCTAGGGTGTCATGCCTGCATCACTGCTTGCGGTGCTTCGGTAAAATGCCCATAATATCTTACTCCGAACTCCGATTTACAAGAGGTTTGATCTTCTCAAAACTAGATTCAATGACCTTTAATCTGATAACTCGTGAGGCTTCTAATTCATTATATGTTGGGAGATATGGTCGTTTAAATTTGACCCCTACATATGAACTTCATATACTATTTGGTTTTCTGTTTGTATAACATTTCATTCCCTTATCATCTACGACCAATATAAAACCCGTACTTCCTTTAACCTAGCATACAACATCAAATAATCACCAAAAAATAATTTCAGTATGTAATAGTGAATTCTGGCTGAACTCTGTGGCTTTCCTTGGTCATGTGGTCTCAGGTGAGGGTATTCAGGTAGATCCTTAGAAGATAGCAGTGGTGAAAGACTGGCCAAGACTCACTTCCCCATAAGATTTCAAGAGTTTCCAAGGTCTAGCCGGTTATTATCTACAGTTTGTAGAAGGGTTTCTATTGCGTCTCCTTTGAATAAGCTAACTTATATAGAGGTGAAGATTCAGTGGTCAGATGCATGTGAGAAGAGTTTCCAAGAGCTGAAGACTTGACTCACTACAACTCCAGTTTTGACCTCACCAGAAGGAACATATGGGTCGCGGTCTATTGTGATGCTTCTAGAATTGGCCTCGGTTGCGTTTTGATGCAGTGGGGTTAGGTGATAGCTTATGCCTCCAGATAGCTCAAGGTTAATGGAAGAATTATTCGACTCACGATATGGAATTGGTAGCAGTGGTGTATTCTTTGAAAATATGGAGACATTTTCTTTATAGGGTTCACGTGGATATTTTCACTGATCACAAGAGCCTACAATATGTGTTCAGTAAGAAGGATTTGAACCTTCGTCAGAGAAGGTGGTTGGAGTTATTGAAGGATTACGACATGAGTGTGTTGTACTACCGGGTAAGGCAAATATGGTGGCGGATTCCTTGAGTAGGATGTCCATGGGGAGCATGTTGAAGAGGGAAGAAAAGTGATAGAAAAAGATATTCACAGGTTAACTCGGTTGCGAGTGCAGTTGGTGGATTTAGTTGAGGGCGAAGTAGTATTGCATAGTGGGTCAGAAACCTCATTTGTTGTTGAGGTTAAGTAAAAGCAGGATGAAGATCCTATACTGCTAAAGCTGAAAGAAGTAGTTCTAAGGAAAGAAGTGGAAGCTTTCTCCAAAGGGGGAGATGGTATGCTTCATTACCAGGGAAGACTATATGTTTTGAACATAGATGACTTGAGAAAATGAATACTAGTAGAAGCACAAAATCCAGATATTCTATCCACCTAGGTGCCACTAAGATGTACCGCGACCTACGGGAAATCTACTAGTGGAACGGCATGAAATGAAATTTTGCGGAAATTGTGGCTAAGTGCCCGAACTACCAGTAGGTTAAAGTTGAGCATCAGAGACATGGGGGTATGACTCAAGATATCAACATACCTACATGGAAGTGGAATGAAGTGAATATGTACTTCATTATAGTCTACCTCGTACTCGCCGGCACCATGACTCAATTTGGGTGATAGTAGATCGGATGACCATGTCAGCATATTTCCTCCAAGTTATAACTATAGAATCAGCTGAGGATTATGCTAGAATGTACATTCGAGAGTTTGTAAGACTTCAGAGAGTTCCCTTGTCCATCATTTCAGATAGAGGTACCTAGTTCACCTTACATTTCTAGAAGTCATATCAGAAGGGGCTCAGTACTCAGGTCAAGCTTAGCACAACTTTTCACCCTTAGACATATGGACAAGCTGAGTGGACTATTCAGACCTTAGAAGATATGCTAAGAGCTTGTGTGATCAACTTCAAGGATAGTTGGGATGATCACCTACCTCTCATCGAGTTTGCATACAACAACAACTACTACTCTAGTATTCAGATAGCCCCGTTTGAGGCCGTATATGGTAGAAGGTGTAAGTCTCCTGTAGGGTGGTTTGAAGTTGGCGAAGCTACTTTGATAGGACCAGGTTCAGTTCATGAAGCTATGCAGAAACTACAACTTATCATAGAAAGGTTGAAAACAACTCAGAGCCGATAGAAATCATATGCTTATGTGAGGAGGAGATAGTTAGAATTTACTATAGATTATTGGGTTTATCTAAAAATTTCACCCATGAAAGGGGTGAGGAGGTTTGGAAGAGAGGGAAACTTAGTCCAAGGTATATAGGACCCTATAGGATTTTAAGGAGAATTGGCAAAGTGGCCTATGAGCTAGAATTACCTACGGAGTTAGCATATGTGCACCTAGTCTTCCATGTGTCACTTTTGAATAAATGCATTAGCGATCCGACCTTAGTTATGCCACTAGATAGTGTGGGGGTGAAGGATAGTCTCCCTTATGAAGAAGTTCCAGTTCAAATTCTAAACCGTCAGGTTCGTAAGCTGAGAAAAAAGGAAGTCGCTTTGGTAAAAGTCTTGTGGAGGAACCAACAAGTAGAGGGGGCCACATAGGAAGCATAAGAGAACATGATAGCTAAATATCCCCATTTATTCCCTTCTAATTCAGTTTCAGCATCAGGTATTAAATTCCTCCTCAATACTCTATTCAGTTCGTACTCATCAGCTCTATTCATATTTTCAATATGCATCCTAGTTGCATCAACTCAACTAGTCTGATTAAATCAGTTCGGGGTTAGTCACTCCTTCAGAAATCAGTTTATAGTTTTAGTTTGGGAATTGCAGCTCTTTTCCCAATTTTCCAGCAGTTTTAGCCTTAATTCGAAGACAAATAATCAAAAGGGGGAGATATTGTAACACCCCAAAACTTTCTTATATCAAAATCATACTTTACATGAAAAACCCAAAAGAACTAGAAAATTTTTCTCAGTACGACTCAGATACGAGTTGTAGTAAGCTATAACGACCCATTGTCTGAGTGATCGTCAGGCCTGCCGGAAGTCCTTCCTGAACCAACGAGCCCAATAATGGGTCGTGGAAGAGACCAATGACCCTTCATGTTGAGCCATTGGGAGAAGTATGAGAAGGTAATAAATCCATCCCATTGGCAACGAGGGGCAACAATGATCCATTGTTCCACACAATGAGTCGTCGCTTCCATCTATGAGCCAAGTCTTGAAAATCCTAGTGGCCAGAATGAGTGGTGACAACAACCCGTGGGTTGGAACAATGAGTCATTCTGTTTCTCGTCGGTAGGAGTCTAAGCTCAAGTTCACAAAAACCTCTGCTAACCATGAGAGGAACCAATGATTTGTTGGTTCATCCAACGAGTCATTGTCCCCTCTCATTGTCCAGTTCTAGTAAGCCTAGAATTCAGGCCCAGGACCAATGACTAGTCCCAACGAGTCGTGGTACCAACTAATGACCCGTTGTATGACCTGTTGGTCCCTTCGAGCAGTTTTCCAGATTTTCTTTTAGGGGCATTTTAGTAACTTTTCATCTTTTTAATCCCTAAACTATGTCATTTGGGTTTATTTTCATAGGGATTTAGGGAGTTAGTCGAAAGTTTTCTTTCATTCCTCTCATTCTCTCAAAGTCAGGACGTAGAAAACTCAGTCAGGAAGCATAGAGAAGGATCAAGGGTTTCAATTTTCTTCTTAGATTTCTCAAGGGTTTTTCTTAGGGATATCTACACTAGGTATGTGGGAATTCAACAAGGGAATTGTCCTTCCCTTGTTCCCCAAAATCCTTGTGTAATTGCTTATTAGTCTTAGCCTTGAATATCAAAAATAGGGTTAGCTTTAGTCAGATTATGAATATTCTTGTAAATTTGAAATCCTAGTGAACTTTTGCAATGTTTTCATCATTTATCAAGCATGTTGTTATTCTTTTCATGAAATATTGTTTATCCCTAGTTCTACGAATACAGTAAACCAGGTCTTGCATAATTTTCTAGATACAAATATTGCTTGACTCTATTAGTTCTTGAATTTTCATGTTATTACCATTTTGTGGATTCACAGTCAGTTTGAATGCTAGTTTAGTCTCAGTTATCAATTAGCCTTTTTGAGTAACTTATAGTAAGTCAGCTGATCAGTTTGACGATAGTTAGTTCTTTGAGGTTTTCAGTTCTGCAATACTCCCTAGTTTCAATTATCAGTTAGTCCTTTAGATGGTTACGATGCTTTCAAATAAGCAGCTCTATCCAGTCTTAGAACCAGTAGTATCAGTTATCAATTAGTTCTTTAGATGGTTACGAAGCTTCTAGATAAGCAGCTCTGACCAGTCTTAGAACATTAGTTTTTAGTTATCCGGTCCTACCGACTCTCAAGTTACTTTCAGATAAGTATTCCTGACTTAGTCCAAGACCCCAGCTTTGAGCTATCAGCTTCGTAGTCAAGTTAGGACTATCTAGTGGGAGTAGTACTTAGCACTGAGTGGAGTGGGGTTCCAATGCAGCCAGGTTCCAAGAATGACATTGCCACCGTAGGTTACCCATACGTGTGATCACCCAACTCAACCACTATATCCTGGCAAGGTATAGTGGGCTTTCTCCGATGGGGTGTATACATCGGACTCCACATTTAGCTCACGTGGTTATATGTCGGTTATAAATTATAACACTTGTCAGTATAGTTTCAATTCTGTTTAGTTTATCTCAGTTCAGTCACTCAGTTCCAGGACATGTTTATGACCGTTAGTCAAGGTCATTATAGACCATATCAGTTATAGCTCAGCTTTTATTAGTATTTAGTATCAGATGGTCATTTCATGTCATTTCAGCTCAGTATTGATTTTTCCTTGATCATGGTATATCTCACTTACTCAATACATTCAAAGTACTGAAACATACATTCTATGCTGTATCGTATTATGATACAGGCACAAGTTCTCAGTCTCAGCATCGTTAGTAGCTCCATCCGACGATTTTAACAGCAACATTATTTGGTGAGTCCTCATCTTCCAAGAATAATGTTGGCTTTTCAAATAGTTCTTTATTTAGTCAGATTTTAGAGTTAGCTGGGGGCTTGTCCCAGTAACTCAATAGTTAGTACTTGGCTTTCAGACACAGTTGTTTAGTATTCTTTTTAGATATGCATACTCTTTTCTGATTAGTTTTATTTGGCTAATTATTTTTGTACAACTTCTGCTTATTTTTACTTAATACCAGTGCATATGTTAGACCATGGGTTAGCTTGGAATCACCTGTGGCACCAAGTACTGTGTCTCATCCAGAGTGTAGACTCGGGTTATGACACAAGACCATCATCGGTCTACCTTTTCCCTCTGTAATCGCTCTACTCTATAGGCAGGCAGGGTTACATTGGGAGTCCGAGAATGTCATTGCGGGTTGTGACATGCCCTTCGATCCTTGTAGGGTGAAGGGAGCTCTACGAAGGAGCCGAAAGAAGAGGAAGACTGCTTATACTGAGGGAAATGGTGGGCCAGTACTTCCAGACTCGTGGGGCCATTCGAGCGGATCGAAATAAAAATTGTTTCCATGCGTGAGCTATTGGGAGGGTTGCCCAGACCTTCCTCCAGTGCAGTAGTTGTTGACCTAGGGTTGATGCAGGGGGCAATTTTCTCCCTGGTTCAGGCCCACGTGGAGCTTCGATAGTATTTGGAGAGAGAGAGGACACTACTATAAAAAGGTAATTTAGCAGAAATTATTTACTAACAATAATTTAAGTGCCGATAATTTATTCAATTAAAGAAAATGACACCGAATAATGAATATTAATCGGGAATAAATGACTATTTAAAACCATTGCCAACATAAATATTATATTTACTTTTCTATATTCCCGCGATTCCGCTGACTCTCCCGCCTAATAATTATACTACCCATTTACCCTAGAACTAGAATAGACGCCTAAAATTAGAACTCATCATTCCCGCAATTCGCACCATCAATAACATTGATTCTCACCATCAACAATGCAGAAACCACGTTCGAAGAAAGCAGCAGCTGCATTGATTCTCACCATCAACAATGCACCGGCTACCACCATCACCCCAACCTAGGTAATTTTCCTTGCTCTTATGCTATCTCCATATCTATATCCTTATCAATGTAAGACATTTTAGGGTTTGATTTGCTCGATTGTAACACTTAATCTAACGAGTTAGGTATAGAGTTTGATGAAATAACCATAAATGGCCTGGGTAGAACATGGGATACACCTTACTAGTGTTTAACATGATATGAACCCATCTAATTTTTGAAGTATGAAGTGGAAGGTGATATAATCATTTAATGGACTTTTTACTTTTTTATATTTGGACTTCAATCGAAATTTATAGGTCCATTTGATTTGGAAGGTGAAAAGTGAGGATAGAACCACATTAAAGATATTATGTTTGTAGCACAATATCTTCTGAATGTTCCCTATTAGAATTTGTGGGTATCCAGTTGTGTCTGGATAGTTAATTAATTCCCTACTGACTGTTCTGCTGATTGAAGGTCTGATTATAATGTCAAACAGTTCAAGGTTATTACTTATTAGGTTTTAATTACCAAATATAATAGCCATACAGTGCACAAAATAAATCAGCAGAATCTTGGTTTAGAAGAATTGACAAGGTACTCATTGCTCAATTTGATCTGCTCTTGTTCATATTTGTCACATCCCAAAACTGGGATAGGGTGTAACTGGCACTCGGTTCATGATTGATCGAGAAGCCGACTATATGACATCTGTAACTATAACACTTAGGCCATCCAGGCCACCTATCATAATCAACTGAAGATTAAGCTGGACCCATAAGGTCTCAACAATACGGGGTAAACAATCATAATGCAACCAAGGAAATTAGTGTGCTAAACCAAGCAACAATAAGCGGACGAGGCCACAAACTAAATAACACCGTACACACTAAGTCCACAAAGCCTATAAAGAATAAACTGACTGATGGTCGGAACAGGGCTCTGACCTACCCATAACCGCATCTCAAAACTAAAGCATAAATAACTAAGCCCTAGCTCCAGGAAGAAAGGAGCATACCAACCATCTGTTGATCTCACAAACTGCTACTCAAATGGCCATCCTGACCTCTACCTGCACCCACGGCACGAACGCACGTCCCCAAGCAAGGGGACGTCAGTACGAATGAAATGTACTGGTATGTAAGGGTGAAACTGTAACCATGAGATAACAATCCTGTAATAACAAACTTAGCACATAAACATATAAAGGATAAATATAACCTAGAACTTTGCAACCTGTAATTGATATCAACTTACTATAACATAACTAAACTCAAGATAACTGAACCTGGAATAAGGAATGGTAACAACCTGGATTCCTGGAAACTGAAACCTGATAATAACTCTATAATGAGATGAAAATGCAATTAAGAAATGCACAAGAAAGAAACTATAACTATAATGCCAGCGACCAGCCAACCGTACATCCATATATAAAATTCATCCTGCCGGTGTACCACACTGGGTAAAATAAAAATATCTCTAGTCGATGTGTCACACCGGGGTAAAATAAAAAGATCTCCAGCCGGTGTACCACATCGAGGTAAAATAAAAATATCTCCAGCCGATGTACCACACCGGGGTAAAATAAAAGTATCTCCAGCCGGTGTACCACATCAGGGAAAAATAAAAATATCTCCAGCGAGGTACCACACAGGGGTAAAATAAAAATATCTCCAGCCAGTGTGCCATATCAGGGTAAAATAAAAATATCTCTAGCCGGTGTGCAATACCGGGGTAAAATAAAAACATCTCCAGCTGGTGTGCCATACTGGGGTAAAAATAAAAACATCTCCAGCCGGTGTGCCATATCGGGGTAAAAATAAAAACATCTCCAGTCAGTGTGCAATACCGGGGTAAAATAAAAACATCTCCAGCCAGTGTGCCATACCAGGGTAAAAATAAAAATATTCTCAATCATAATCACTAATGGAGCCGATAAAGCTTATACTGAGTCAATTTAACACATGTAGCATTGAAATGACAAATGCTTAATCTGTGGTCGTAATCGGTCTCTTTCGTAACATATAAATACAAGTGAGGACATATACCATGTAAAATTAGATAATGTTCACATATCATGTAAAGATGTCAAATTATATACAAACATGTCAACTCAGTGACTCGACGGACCTTCAGGAGGTTTAGACGACATAAGAATTTTAGAAGACTTACAAGCAATCTCCTATAGATAGTCTTACCAATTTAACGTATCGCTTGAGTTGAAGGACATAGATTCCCATTTCTATACAATCCTTTGGCATCTGGGAACTACATATATATACTACCCACAGGGTGGTTCCTTTACATGTATCTACAAATATACATTGGAACTTCATTGCCAAACTTATCACGTTGATGAGCACATGCAGTTCTCAATTCATTTTCCTTATTTGCAGGAAAACATGGGACTTATAACTTGAAGCTTGGAGTTATTGTCATAACGCTTAACATATACATAGAGCTAAGAGCTGAATTACAGACATACAATGTATGAGACTTCTTTCTAACATATAAACTCGTATTTAGTTAGTTGAGTGACCTCTAGGAGACTTCCTGGGATTAAAAGTTCTAAGCTTAACTAATCATTTTCATAGTTTGTGCTTATACTTACTTAGATATTAGGAACATTGGTACATGGGAGAATCACTCTTCTGAATTTAGGGAATTCAAATGATAACTCAATAAGAGCTAAATATATAGACGCGTCACTTGAATATAACTTTAAAAAATTCAACTATATGTTATAATATGAAAATAATGTACATTAAGACTTCTTATTGGAAATACATATAAGGACTTAAGTTCTTAGGCTGGTACGCAACTTCAAATAATTGATCGAGACATTAGCATGATTCTCGGAATATAATCTCTTGAAAACTTCTTAGAATAATACACTTCAACATAACTTAGGGACTGGAAGACATTACTTAAGAATATGAGAATAAGAATAGGGATGCCTTTACATACCTCACTTCGTCGCATCTTTTTAGCCAATTTCTTCCGCTTGCTAGAAGCTCCGACACCTTCAACATCCTTACTTTCACTACAAGGAATATGTACTGTTTATGCCAAGTTCCCAGTCACAATTCATGTCCCAAAACATAAAACCAAACAGCCACATCACAATATAATTTTCAGCAATCCTACGTACCTTAGGCGTCTTAAACTTGAGGCAATTGAAGAGAGTTTCTCTTACGTGCTTTTTGTGCATAACCTCCCCAAAGGTGTGGTGTATTGCTTCCATATTTTGGATAAATTCCAGCATCTATACAGCCGTAACAACCTCTCAAAAACGGGCAGAAACCTCAGTAAAATATCACATAAAACACATATTGACTTTATGTTATTTCCTTACTTTAGCTTGCGAATTTGAGTGGATAAACCAAGTAGGAACACTTACCTTTCACTTGTGTATAACCCCTTCCCATATGGGGTTCCTCTTCAGCTAAATTCCGTTCCAAAAATGTCGCAACCATGCTGCCAAACCGCAGCAACAACACACACCCACCCAACACATAAGTTCCAATTTCACTTCCAACATAACTTGTTAATTCATGATAGTTTAAAGAGTAAAAACACGACCTCCTTGTGTACTCAACTCTCACCAATATGGAGGTAGAACTTCACCTCCCTACTGCCCAACAACGCAGCAACTCGACAATTAGAAGCTCACAACATAAGAAACCATTTCCAAGCTAGGAATATAAGGAAATTTTACCTATACATACAATTCATTACCTGGGATTTGTTTTCACCATTGGATGGAGCTCTTAATTCTACGAATTTCCAAAAAAAATATGAAGTGAAACGGAGTAGAAATGAGCTTTTAAGCTCAAAATTACTTCATATAGGCAGGCTGGGCGGCGCCCGTGCGACATGCCTTCGCGCGCGTGTACGCACACGCGCCAGCTGCCTGCCTGTCTCGGCGCCCGCGCGCATGGGCGCTTTTCCAGCCGATAGTGCTGTCTTCAAACGAGGATAACTTTTTACTCCGAATTCGGATTGACGAGCGGTTTTTTTACTGTAAACTAGACTCAAATATCTTTCATTTGATAGGATATAGGACCTCTGAATCGTTATATATTTGGAGATATAACCAATTAAAGTTGACCCTTATTTACAAACTTCACATACTCTTCGCTTTTCCCTTTGCACATGTTTCCCTCCTCACCTACGGACAACATACAATCCATAATTCCCTTAATATGACATATAACCATCAAATAATCATCAAAAAAAATTTCAGGGTGTAACATCCTCCCCCCATTAAAATCATTCATCCTCGAATGAGGGTTATACCTTGGTAGCCGTAACTTTAGCCATAACATCTTTAACTTTTCCTTGCCTTGTGTCAGAAACATACATTCTATTTTTGTAAGCACATCCTCTTTCTATTGCCGCTTCTTATGAAACCATACTTACTCAACTCCATCTATTTGTTTGAAGTATGATAGACATGCTTTAGTACCATAAAATCGATAACTTTTCTAACCCTAAGAAAATTAATACACTACCATGGGAGTTATGATTTTCTCCAATACCACCTTTCCATTCATACCATTAGGAAATATCATAGAAAAAAAGTGGAAATCACAACTTAACCACTTAACATATAGAATTAGTGTCAAACTTGAAGTTGCTCTTTTACCTTTGGGTGCTAAAGGATCAATAACTCTACATTCTCTTAGCTCTACCGAATCTGAAACAACAGGAGGGGCTGAATCCCCTCCCACAATAATTCTAACTAGAACTTGGAGGAACTATGGTACGAGGAATAGGAAACTCGCTTTGAGCTTCTAATCTATTTCTCGGATCGGCAGGAGGGAGATTAGGACCCTTTCAAACATCATTGCAAATAAATCTCATAGCAATTTGCCTTACTCCAAGCAAATTTTAAAACATAAGCACGATATAGATTTAACACACCTCTTACATCTTTGCTCTCTAGCACGATCTATTAATGAACAAAGTGAAACAACTCCTAAATGCCCTGTAGCTTCCTGATTATAAGTATGGTGCACAGCATACCCATAAGCAAGACTCTAATAGACACAGCTTGTGGACTCCCTATGATACGACTTCGCTCTGATACCAAGTCTGTCACGTCCCAAAACTGGGGTAGGGCGCAACTGGCACTCGATTCATGATTGATCGAGAAGCCGGCTATATGACATTTGTAACTATAACACTTAGGCAATCCAGGCCACTTGTCATAATCAACTGACGAATAAACTGGACCCATAAGGTCTCAACAATACGGGGTAAACAATCAAAATGCAACCAAGGAAATTAGTGTGCTAAACCAAGCAACAATAAGCCGATGAGGCCACAAACTAAATAACACCGTACACACTAAGTCCACAAAGCCTATAAAGAATAAACTGACTGATGGTCGAAACAGGGCTCTGACCTACCCAAAACCGCATCTCAAAACTAAAGCATAAATAACTAAGCCCTAGCTCCAGGAAGAAAGGAGCATACCAACCATCTGTTGATCTCACAAACTGCTACTCAAATGGCTATCCTGACCTCTACCTACACCCGCGGCACGAACGCAGGTCCCCAAGCAAGGGGACGTCAGTACGAATGAAATGTACTGGTATGTAAGGCTGAAACTGTAACCATGAGATAACAATCCTGTAATAACTAACTTAGAACATAAACATATAAAGGATAAATATAACCTAGAACTCTACAACCTGTAATTGATATCATTTTACTGTAACATAACTAAACTCAAGATAACTGAACCTGGAATAAGGAATGGTAACAACCTGGAATCCTGGAAACTGAAACCTGATAATAACTCTATAATGAGATGAAAATGCAATTAAGAAATGCACAAGAAAGAAACTATAACTATAATGCCAGCGACCAGCCAACCGTAAATCCATATATAAAATTCGTCCAGCCGGTGTACCACTCTAGGGTAAAATAAAAATATCTCTAGTTGATGTACCACACCGGGGTAAAATAAAAAGATCTCCAGCTGGTGTACCACATCGGGGTAAAATAAAAATATCTCCAACGAGGTACCACACCGGGGTAAAATAAAAATATCTCCAGCTGATGTACCACACCGAGGTAAAATAAAAAGATCTACAGTCGGTGTACCACATCGGGGTAAAATAAAAATATCTCCAGCGAGGTACAACCCGGGGGTAAAATAAAAATATCTCCAGTCGGTGTGCCATATCTGGGTAAAATAAAAATACCTCCAGCCGGTGAGCAATATCGGGGTAAAATAAAAACATCTCCAGTCGGTGTGCCATACCGGGGTAAAAATAAAAACATCTCCATCCGTTGTGCAATATCTGGGTAAAATAAAAACATCTCCAGCCGGTGTGCCATACCCGGGGTAAAAATAAAGATATTCTCAATCATAATCATTAATGGAGACGATAAAGCATATACTGAGTCAATTTAACACACGTAGCATTGAAATGACAAATGCTTAATTTGTGGTCGTAATCGGTCTCTTTTGTAACATATAAATACAAGTGAGCACATATACCATGTAAAATTAGAAAATGTGCACATATATCATGTAAAGCTTTCAAATTATATACAAACATGTCAACTCAGTGACTCGACAGACCTTCAGGAGGTTTAGCCAACATAAAAATTTTAGAATCGATAACTTAACATAAACGTTTAGGGGTATAGCAGAGAGCTTCTCTTTAACTTAAGTTACTATTTTACAAACGTTCAACTCTAGCTGATTTATACAAGGTCGTCACCTAATACACATTATATCATTACCACATAATGTATTTATATCACTTATTTAACTTAATGCCTTGTCGACTCTCAGGAGGTTCAGATAGCACAAGAGTTACAGTAAATTTACGGCGGCACTCTAAAGTCAATTCTTGTTACCCTAGCGTGAACTTGAACGTAGGAATAAGCGTAAATATATACTTATTTTCATATAACCTTCTAACATTAATAAACTGTGTATAACCTGCCCAAAAAGATGATTTCATAGAAATATCAATAATTTACACATTCGAGTTCTATCTTTCAAGTTCAATGTATCGGTTTGTTCGAAAACTCGTTAACTAGTCAGTTAGACAAAGGGAGAGAAATCAAGGAATCTCCTCTTGGCCTTATATACCTTAGAACATGTTCATAATAGGGTGTATAACTATTGTAAGAAATTTTCATTTCGTTGTTCTCACTTACCCTTATTTAGCTTAAAATTGTTTTCTAGCGTTAAGTTCGTTTGCATGTCGTCTTCTTGCCTTTTTACAAATTTCACATTGCAACTAGAATTTTGAACACATTTGATATCACATGCATGAAATAATACAAAGGATTAGCTCACGGTGCCCATGCTGAGAGGACTTCAGACGCGATTTACAACTACAACCATAATCGTAAACAATACGCCTTCCACTTCAAATTCGTTCACTGCAAGAATATTTAACTCTTCAAGCCTTCTATGAAGTATTTCTAATACTTTGGGCAGAATCATGTATGCCTCAATAGGAACACAAAACATAGGAACATTGGCCCGATCAACAACAAGATTTCGTGCTTGGAAAATAAGAATAGGGATGTCTATACATACCTCACTTCGTCGCGTCTTTTTAGCCAATTTCTTCCGCTTGCTAGAAACTCCGACACCTTCAACATCATTACTTTCACTACATGGAATATGTACTTTTTATGCCAAGTTTCCAGTCACAATTCATGTCCTAAAACGTAAAACCAAACAGCCACATCACAATATAATTTTCAGCAATCCTACGTACCTTAGGCGTCTTAAACTTAAGGCAATTCAAGAGAGTTTCGCTTACGTGCTTTTGGTGTTTAACCTCCCAAAAGGTGTGGTGTATTCCTTCCATATTTTGGATAAATTTCAGCATCTATACAGCTGTAACAACCTCTCAAAAATGGGCAGAAACCTCAGTCGAATATCACATAAAACACATATTGACTTTATGTCATTTCCTTACTTTAGCTTGTGAATTTGAGCAGATAAACCAAGTAGGAACACTTACCTTTCACTTGTGTATAACCCCTGTCCATATGGGGTTCCTCTTAAGCGAAATTCCATTCCAATAATGTAGCAACCATGCTGCCAAACCGCAGCAACAACACACACCCACGCAACACATAAGTTCCAATTTCACTTCCAACATAACTTGTTAATTGATGATAATTTAAAGAGTAAAAACACCACCTCCTTCTGTACTCAACTCTCACCAATATGGAGGTAGAACATAACCTCCCTATTGCCCAAAAATGCAGCATCTTGGCAATCAAAAACGCAGCAACTCGACAATTAGAAGCTCACAACATAAGAAACTATTTCCAAGCTTGGACTATAAGGAAATTTTACCTATACATACAATTCACTACTTGGGATTTGTTTTCACCATTGGATGGAGCTCTTAATTCTGCGAATTTTAAAAAAACAATGAGTTGAAATGGAGTAGAAATGAGCTTTTTAGCTCAAAATTACTTCATATAGGCAGGCTGGGCAGCGCGCGCGCGCGCACGCGCCAGCTGCCTGCCTGTCTCGGCGCCCGTGCGCATGGGCGCTTTTCCAGTCAACAGTGCTGTCTTCAAACGAGCATAACCTTTTACTCCGAATTCGGATTGACGAGTGGTTTTTTTTTACTGTAAACTAGACTCAAATATCTTTCATTTGATAGGATATAGGACCTCTGAATCGTTATTTATTTGGAGATATGACCATTTAAAGGTTACCCTTATTTACAAACTTCACATACTCTTCGTTTTTCCCTTTGCACATGTTTCCCTCCTCACCTACGGACAATATACGATCCAGATAACCATCAAAAGAAAATTCCGGGGTGTAACAATATTTTCCCTAAACCTTAGAATGCTAAGGGAGAAACTTCTCTTGTTTGTCAAAAATAGAAGATCTATTTAGACCAAATTCTAATTTAACAATGACTAGAAGTTCCTTTTTGCTGTGAAAAGTCATTTTGACAGCCGTAAGCTTGTATAGTTCATCACAAAATGTTTTTTTTTTAAAACATGTTTTTCCCAGATTGAAAAAGAAGAGGAACAAATATGCAGCACCATAAATCTTTACTAAAATAACAGAGGAAAAAACAAATATCAGATAGGCCAAGAAACAACTTCACCTATATACTTAGTCTTCTAGCTCTCAAAGAAGAATTAGGATGGAGAACTATAACAATGAGCAGAAAAAACATAAAATAAATATCCACTGCCAATTAGTATATCCTTTGAAATATTTTACTAATGATGCTACACCAAAGTATAGAACAAAAGGCCACAAACTATGACACTGCTCAAGCCAAAATTACCTCATGTAGTAATTAGTATCGAATTCTTATATTTCTCTTTTTATCTTTTCTGTTTTGATCCTGCTTGGAGTAAAATAAACAGTGGGTGCAAGTAAAGACAAGTAAAATACATACAACTTCCCGAAAACAAAATCGCTACCACCTCGTGACACACTAGACATTTTGAACTTTCAAATAAAATGTAAATTATATACTCAGTCCATAACTTGTTAGAGGCTGAATAAGCTATTTAGTTTCTTCTTTTTTCTCAAGAAATAAATAACAAGTAGCACATCAAGTAGAAGAAAGATATGTAGCAACAGAATGAGTCATCACTTGGCCAGTACACAAATGTTATAGTAAATACCAGTAAGAGTCATTCTTGTCATTCATAGAGTCTGCTTCCCCTCTTATTGGACCTTAAGTTATTGTTGGAGAAGAAAGGGACTACTCAATAGGATAACTCCTATAAATAATAAGTGCTGCTACACTACTGATAGAAGAGTCTTCAAATGGAGTAGACCTTTTTGTATCGTCAGATAAATTTTATTTTTTTATGCATAATCTCTTAAGTAACAAAATTTCTATGACTGGTTTTGAATTTCAACTTTTTATTTTATTCTTAATGAGATGATTTACATGCCTAAAAAGGAATATTTGTTAACTATTCTACTGTAGCTTGTCACTTCAAAATGTGTAGAAATAATGCACATCTTACATACGACACCTTTCCTCACTTCCTTGTTCTTTTTCATCAAGATATTTGACTTTGTCTTCTTGAAATTGCAGAAGAGTAATAAAATTTTTAAATTACCATGGATAATAATAGGAGTAGAAGTTGGATAAATTGCAATATACTTAGTAAAGAATAATTGGATGGAGTAGAAGATTTTTTCAATCATGCATTTTCTTAAAAACATGAGGGAGTTACAATTCCATGTCCTTGTATGGAATTTGTGCTTTACTATGAAGTAAATCAGGTAACGACATATGATCATCTTGTGGTTAATGAAATTATACCATCATATGATACTCGATTTTTCCATGGGGAGTATCTAAATAAATCAAATAAGACTTCACAAAATAATGACAGAAAAAAATCTTTAAAGGGTGATGATATGAAACAAATGATACACAATGCTTCTGGAGATCGTACCCAATTCTCAAATAATAACATTAGCCACGGAGGAGAGATAGAGCCAATCTTAGAATAAGGTACTCATAATCCACATCAACCTCATCCAGAGATTGATAAGTTTGAACAACTCATGAAAGATGTAAATGAGGAATTATACCCTGGATGTAAGAAATATAGTAAACTCTCATTTTTTCTACAAATTTACCACATAAAACGGATTTTAAGATGGCCAAATGAATCCTTTAATTCTTTTCTTGGTTTGTTGAATGATGCCTTTCCTGAAGGAGCTAATTTGCCTTCCTCTTTCTTTATATGAGAGCAAAAAAATAGTTTAGGGCTTGGTAAAGTAGAATAAGATTCATGCTTTTCCCAGTGATTGCATGCTTTTTAGGAAGCAATTTACTAATAAAAAAAGTCAATGAATGCTTAGTTTGTGGGTTTTTTAAATGGAAAAATATAGAGAAAAAAATTGCAGCTAAGGTCTTAAGGTACTTTCCTCAAAAATCAAGACTGCAAAGGTTATTTATTTCTTCAAAAACTTCTAAACTGATACAATGGCATCATGGAGAATGAAATAAAGATGTAGTTTTATGACATCCTACAGGTTTTGAAGCTCGAAAAACTTTTTACAATAGATATTTAGAATTTTCTAGTGATCCTTGTAATGTTCACCTAAGGTTGGCTTCTGATAGCTTTAATCCATTTGGTATGATGTGATCTGTTTACAATACATGGCCTGTGATTTTGATGCCCTATAATCTTACACCGTTGTTGTGCATGAAGCAAGAGTTCTTTATTTTATCCTTACTCATTCCTGGTCTGAAGGGGCCCAAAAATAATATTGATGTATCTTTTGAACCTTGAATAGAAGAACTGAAGGAATTATGGGATACTGGGGTAGAAACTTATGATGTATTTTCTAATGATACATTTCAAATGCGAGCAGCCCTGATGTGGAGAATAAATGATTTTTCAGCATATGGTAATCTATCTGGATGGTATACCATGACAATTTGCATGCCCTTCTTATAATATCGAGACTCAATCTAGAAGGTTCAAACATGGTAGAAAATTTAAAGCTGGATCACAAATATAACAATGATGCCAAATCGTTTGATAGGACCAAAGAATTAAGATTTGCTCCTTGTCCAGTATCTGGGACACAAGTTCTAAATTAAGTTAGAAACATAAAATTTACTCTTGGGCAAAAGAGTGATAAGGTAAGCAGGGTTATAAAAAACACATGGAAAAAGAGTACTTTTTTCAATCTTACTTATTGGGAGTATAACTTGATTCTCCATAATCTTGATGTGATGCACATGGAAATTTTTTTTGTGTGATTTATACATTATTGGATCTTGGTAAAAGGTAAAGAGACAATTTGGAAGTTGGATTAGACTTGAAGGATATGAAAATAAGACCAAATTGTTTCCTCAACATCGTGCAAGCAAAAGGGCATATCTTCATCCTACTTATTTCACAATGTCTTCAATAGAAAAGGAGATGTTTTATGAAGTACTAGAAAATACCAAGTTTCCACATGGATATGCTTCTAATATTGCTCATTGGATTCGCAAATGAAATCTGTCAGGGCTACAAACATATGATTGCCATGTTATAATGCAAGAACTTCTTCCTACTGCATTTTGAAATTCGATAGATAAAAAAGGTGAGTTCTATTATAATTGAGCTATGCACATTCTTTTGAGTTCTTTGTAGCAAAGCGCTTAAAATACAAGATTTAGAATTACTTGAAGAAAAAATATCCATAACACATTCTAATATGGAGAAAATCTTCCTCCCATCATTCTTTACTCTTATGACACTTGGTCATTCACTTGGTAACTGAGTCTAAAATCGTGGGGCTTGTACATCATCGCTAGATGTACCCAATTGAGAGATATGAGAAATAAAATTAAATTTTGGTGTTCATATTAAGTTATTAATCATAAAAGAACTAATAAAATTACTATATGTCATAGGTACTTGGGAACTTTTCAATCATATGTTCATAATCGTGCATGCTAAGAAGGTTCAATAGCAGAAACATACATTGCAAATGAACATTTTACATTTTGTGCAAGATATTTGGAAGGTGGATATTTAAGGTCTTATTGGTCGAGAAAACCTGATGATGAGATTGAGCATCAAACTGATAGAGAAGAGTGTCTGTTCACTTCTGTTGGGGAGCCTTCTGGTATGATAGATGTATTTGAGTTGTATGATAAAACACAATTGCAAGCAATTCGACGTGTGTTTTTTAAGTGTGAATTAGAGGTTGGTTGAGAACTACAAAAAGTGAGTGGTATATAAATTTCTAAATATGTGTATGTTACTTTATTTGATAACAAAATTGATATATGTGAGTTACATGATAGTGAACATATCGCTGAAATCAAGAGACTACATAACAAACATCTTCTTACACAGCATCAAGTTGATCGTTTGCATTTTGATACATTTAGTGAGTGGTTCAATGAGCAAGCAAGTAGTATGACTAAGTCAACAGTTTCTTTAAGTTATTGTCCTTGTACTTATGTTGACATTTGGAGTTGTATATTTCCATTTGGTTCGGTGAAGGAGTTGGAGGACACATCTAACATCCCAAAGTATGTTCAATTTCTTTCAAAAAGGCCAACTTACATTGCAAGAAGATTCAAAGAGTTCAATGTCAATAAAGGTTATCAATTTTGAATAGAACAGTGTAAAGAGCTCATGGAGACACAAAATAGTGGTGTTATGATCATTTCAATGATTGAAAGTTATGCAAGTATAAGCAACAATGTTCCTAAGTCTACAAATATCACCTATTATGGTCGACTAAATGATAATGTGGAGTTAAACTACTATGATGAATTTAAGGTTGTCTTATTTAAGTGTGGTTGAGTTGATGTAACCAAAGGTACATGAATTAAGGAAGATGAATTAGATTTCACACGTGTGAACTTCTCACATCTAATAGACTCAGGCAATCGAGAAAGTGATCAGTCTTTTATTTTTTGCAAACCAAGCACAACAAGTAATATTTGTGCAAGATTCTAAAGATCATGAATGGTTTTTGTTCGTAGGCCAATTAAACCCTAAGACATTTTTGATATAGGTGATGAAAGTAGTATGCAGTTTAAGTCTTCAATGCAGAGTGTTGCCACTGACTTATATATATTAAAAAATGTTTGTTATTCAGAATATGAGTGTAACGATTGGGTAACAAGCGGTGTTAATAGGATAGAATAACGTGCCACAATCTCAAACTCCTCTAAATGAAGATGGAGCTTATGTTGATGGAGGAACTGACATTGAAAATGAAAGTGATTATGGATGAGATAGGTTTTATTTATAGAATATTTAATATTTTTGTCTAATTGAAATACTTATACGAATTTGGTATTTTTTGACTCAGACCAATGGATAAGATATCATTTTTACTTTCAATTTAAGTCATATTTTATAGAAGATACATGTTAGTCAGCTATGAATTATCCATATATATATATTGGTTGTTTATCCAATATTTGAATTCTATGGACTTGCTTTTGCTTATATTTTTTTGTTGTTCTTGTTGTTGTTCTTGCCCTGGGATTGTAGGATATTAATGTGATCTTATCATTTGGAATATAAGTGATTACTTATTTTCTATTGTTTAAATACCTCATAGTTTGTGAAGTATCTTTGCAATAAGGCTTTACGTAGTTAATTCATTTGTAGAAGGAACTATGAGAACCAAAGCTGAATGCAGATTTGCAACTGAACAACAAGATGATGAAATTGTATAACCTTATATGGAGCAATTGATTGATGGTCGAAACCATTCTCAAGATCAAACACATAATGATGAATCTAATGAATTGAGAATTACTGGCACCAAAGAGCAACAAAATGAAGAATCAGGTAACACTAATGAATTAGTTTTATCTTGAATTTCCTCTGTGTTTCAATGCTGTTGTTCTATTGGTGCAAAAAAAGTCACTTTCATTGCTTCTCTGGGTTATTAAGGAAGAAGATAAAGGGGGTTAAGTTTGGTTCTATAGATCATTGGTGTAAAGGTAACAACTTTTTCTACCTTGAAATCTTTGTCCATTGGATTTTCACATCTAGTTTTCTTATCTTACTTTTGTATGAAGTCATTCTATTCTTGATTTTTTCCCCATTTAGAACAAATTTAAACTAGTCTTTCTTTTAAATTATTGATCTTTTTCCTTTTGAAATTTTAATTTACTGCATTAGGAACGGGAAGTGTTTTATTCTTTATGGTCCATGTTCTATCTAACTGCTATGTGCTTTACTGGAATAGTTTTACTGTGATGTCCGCTACCCCCCAATTTAGTTGCTTTTTCAATGTCTAAAGTTCAACTAATTTTACTTGAAACTTTAATACTCCTAATTTAGATAGGACCAACTACTTTGTTTCATTAAAATCATTAAAAGAAGTACTATTACAAGGCATAATTATAGAAATGCTACAACATTAGATATATGTTGTGTTGGAAATGAAGAGAATAGAATAAAAGTATTAACAATCCACTTCGTTAGGAAGCATTAAATATGAAGAGAATACAATAAAATTGTTTAGCATAGGTTTAGAATTACTTTGTGTAACCCTAGTTTGTTAATTCACCATTATTTTCAAAACCCTAGTTGTGGAGGTTCTAGCCTCTCATGATTGTAAGATAATTATTAGTATTAATAGATAAACACATAATTTAATACTTACAAAGATGATTGGAAGAAAACCTGCTTCATTATTGCAAGAAATGATGAAGAATAATTCAAGAAAAATGAAGAAATCAAAGTAAGAAAATCTCCAAGACTTGAGTTCAAAGTTAACAACAAATTTTTCTCTCAAAGTGTTTCATGTAAACTGAAAGCTCTCCCTATTGGAAATAACCTAAAAAGTATTTATATAAATATTTGGAACCTTCTCCTAATAAGAAAGAAAACTGCTAAAAACTACCGCCGACTTCAGCTATGACCTGTAACAGGATTGTATGGTCGTACCTTGACTCGTACATTGGCTGGGATCTACTGAATCTAGCTAAGTGTTGTAATCTGGTATGACTCATACCATGAACCTATGATTCATACAATATTCTCTTGGTTTGAACTTGCAAATTCTGGTACTCTTTATTATCTTTCACAAATGGCTTGGTATGACTTGTTCGTCAGTTCTACGACTCGTGACTCCTTCTGGTACCTTGAGACCTGCCAGTCTTCTATTATTCTAGACTTTTCCACGTTTCCTTGATACGGTTCTTAGCTAGATCCCATGAATTGTGGTTGCTATCTATACCAGGATACTTCGCTTGTGCAAACCTTTCGGTGTTTTCTACGATTGCTATAGTACGGCTTGTACCAGGATGGTACAACTCGTTCTATGAGCCGTAAGTTGCGTTTACCTCAATAATTTTGTACTGGAACTTTCCACGACTCACATTATGGTTGGTACCTGGATTGTACGGCTGGTACCAGGTCCGTACTTGGCCAATTTCCTACATCTCTCTCTATCTTTAGCACAATCCAGCTCAAACATCTATTTTACCTGAAAACAAAGTAAAAGTGCCACATATCCATATAAACACACCTAATGTTATACCTTAAGAATTTAAGAATCGGACTCGGAAGTGAATCAGGAGAAAACTGGAAAATGTTGTAGCAGTTGCAGAACAGGTCACTTGATGACTCATGAGGAGGCATAACGAGTCGTCAGGTGGGTTGTGGGGAAGGCCAGAGATGTTGGAGGACTCGAGGTCCTCACGGGGGATGTAACGACTCATGGTCAGTGACCACGAGTCATCAAGTCAATCGTTGGTTGGTCCTAGGGAAAGTTAGCAAGGCTTATCCAGTGAACCTGGCGGGTGGCACCCATCGACTCGTTGTCAGTCCTAACGACCCATTAGGTTAGCCGTTACCAAGCCAGTGGAAACTTCTTGAATGATGAGGCAGTGTACTTGATGGGTGAACCAACGGATCGTGAGCCCTAGTAACGAGTCGTCAGGTCGTCCGTTAGGACCCCCTTGAAAGTTATTTTCAGCGATTTCAATAAGGGCTTTTCTGTAGTTCCTAAGTTCTAAGGGCCTATATTACGTTGTTTTGAGCTTGTAATAGAGGGTTTTAAGCTGAGATAAACCTATCTAGGCCAATTTCTTCATGCATGCAAGGGTGAGAGCTTGAAGGGGAGAAAGTGAGAAGAAATTCAAGGATTCCAAGGAAAATCTCAGCTGGGTAATTAGGAAGAGATAAGATTCTTCAATCCCAGGTTTGTAAGGCTATGAGTGGGTGCTTTCTTACACACCCATGCCCATTCCCTATCAAATTGTGATTTATTTATGATGATCAAGTATGGGTTTTCATTCAATTGCATGAATCTTACATTCGTACTCATGGGTATGATTTATTGAGTTGATATTGATGATTTACTGAGCTTGGTTGGATTCTAAGTTAAATTCTTTTACAAAATTATTTTCTAAAAAAAAATTTGAATCTAAAACGCCCATGTGTGGGGAGTTCCTAATAGGATGTGATGATGATGGAATAGATGATGAAAAACATGTTTCCAAACTTACCCATGATTTTGATAATGTTTTCAAAGAAGATTGAATTGACCCGAGTATAATGAAGCTTTGGGTAGTTCCTAATGTTTAGTGTGGATGATGATTTCCCTTAAATTGATTTTATTACTTGTTTTGGAGTGAAATATCCCAAATTATAACTTTTTCAAATGAATTGAATGGGTTCAAGCATGATAAGGTTTTGGGCAAGGTCCCTATGTTAATGATAATTAAGTGATATTTCTAAAGTAGCCTTACCACATGATTTTGAAGTTAAGCCTCCCATTAATCTTGAGCTTTTGGTATGCTACATAATAAAGCTTCTCATATGTATGAGTTTCATAATTGAGATGTATGTTATAATTAAGCTTCATTTCACGTGATGTTGAGTCTAAGCATAATTCTATTCTAAGCTTTGTTGAGATGACATTGTTGAGCTTCATATTTATATGATGTCTAATGCATGCATGATTTCATAATGAGCTTTGTCAATATACAATGTTGAGTTTCGTTTCACACGATGTTGAGTTTATGCATGATTTCATGTTGAGCTTCGTCACTAGACGATGTTGAGTTTTGTATTTATATGATTTAGAGCATTGCATGTTTTGGGAGAAGAGTCTAGCACCGAGCGAGCTAAGGGTCGACAACCCTATGCCCTAGAACTATGCGCCAACGTAGGTCGATTCTATTATATTATTGGGACCTCCCTTGTGATCCATCCCCGGCCCGATTGACCCTTTGATCTTGATATCGATATCATGGTAGCGTCCCTAGCCCTGGAAAGATTTTGGACGGCTCTTCCCACTTGATTTTAATAGTCGGGACCATGTAAGCTCTATCGTGGTATGTCGGTGAAGTGACGAGTCTCCCATTGCCTATATCATTTGAATTTGCATATCCATTACTCATGATGATTTTCTTATGCATGCATGTTGGGAAAGAAAGGTTTGACTCATTGTTCATCTTTTGAGATAAATGTTGAGATCTAGCTTTGAGTCATTCGAGTCAGCCATGATGTTCTAAGGCCATGCATGAGCACATTATGATAAAGTTCAATTTCAGAATTTATGCATGTGTTCCTCTACTTACTCTCAAAGTTTATTATATTTATGTATGACTGGATTTTGCTGATTTTATTATTAAAGTGGTTTTACTTAACTTGCATACTCGGTACATTCCACGTACTGACTGCATGCTTTCTATGCTGCATCGTTTCATGATGCAGGATGGGGTTCTCAGGTTCAACCCAATTCGTAGCTGCCTATAAGAGTTAGCATTTTCTTTCTTTGTGAGTCCTCATCCTCCGAGGACTAGACTTTCAGTTATTTTGAGCGTACTTTCAGTTTTAGTATTTCTGAGGTAATTGGGGGTGTTGTCCTATCAGCTCGTCCAGATTAGAGGCTATTCAGACTTAGATAAGTAATCAACTTAGATATTTATTTTGTTGTTATGCTAAGTTAGGCTTCCGCTGAGTTATATTTATGTTTACTTTATGTTTATTGAATGAGTTAGCGAATGCTTATGCCATGGGTTGACTAGGGTTCTCTCGTGATACCTTGTCCCATATATATGATCCAAGTCTCTTCTCGGGTCGTGAAAAATTTTGTATCAGAGCCATAGGTTTGAAGTGTCCTAGGGTGTTTGAAAGCCGCGTTAAGTAGAGTCTTTTTCAGGGGTGTGAAGCGTGCCACACTTATGACTAAGAGGCTACGAAACATTTTAGGAAATGTTCCCATCTATCATGATCTAGGTCGTGCGATGAAGAGTCTTTCTATCCCTCTAATTCGTGCTATTTGCAATTGCAGATTCATGGCTCCTCGAAGGATGAATGGGAGTAGTAATGGAGACAGTGAAGGCCACGAGGATGGCATGGGTCGTGGGCATTAGCAAGTCCCACCAGTTCAGGAGCCTCAAGCACTGGAGCCAGTCGCTCATGCAGAGTTTCGGGCCCCTATCCAGATGCTTGCGCAGGCCTTGACCACTTAGGTCAATCAGTAGGCTATTATGCATATTCCGCAAAATGGCAATGCAGCGGTGGCTCAAGTCAGGGACTTCTTGAGGATGAACCAGCTGGAGTTTCTAGAGTCCAAGGTAGATGAGGACCCATATGAGTTAGTGGATGAGATCGTCAAGATCACCCAGGTTGTGGGGGTGAGTAGTGTTGAGTGCGCGGAGTTGGCCTCCTATCAGTTGAAGGGGATTGCACATATATGGTTCCGTCAAATGAAAGATAGCAGGGTCGCCAGAAAAGGCCCGATCACTTAGGAGTTGCTTCAGGTTGCATTCATCAATCGGTTCTTCCCTCAGGAGATAAGGGAGTTGAAAGAAGCTGAGTTCATGAATCTAAAGCAAGGAAGGATGACAGTACTAGAGTATTCCCTTGAGTTCACTCGCATGTTGAAGTACACTCCTGAGTTAGTGGCTGACTAAAGAATGCAAATGAGCAGGTTTATGCATGGGATAACAGGTTACTTGGATACAGAATGCAGGATTGCTATGCGCCATTAGGATATTGACTTCCCTCGGATGGTGTTGTACGCCCAGTAGATCGAGGCAGAATATTTGAGAGAGAGAGAGGCCAAGCGGGCCAGGACTGAGGACCACAAGTTTTCCCAACAGAGGTCTGGTGGTGGGCACCATCAGCAAACCCACCAGAGATCATCTACCCCAGCTTCATCAGCCTTGAGTGTGCCATCTCGGCCTAGGCATGATCAGAGAGAATGAGCATCAGGCTCGAGGGTTCAGAGCAGTAGGCCCGTATATTCAGGTGTTCCAGCCTGTCGCAGATGTGGCCGAGGGCATACAGGCCAGTGCTTGGCAGATTCGGGTGCGTGTTTCGGGTGCGGGCAAACCAGACACATGCTTAGAGATTGTCCAGTGGCAAGACAAGATTAGGTTGGGGGCTGTGGCCCAGCTTCTAGTTCAGCAGCCCTACCCCCTCGCTCAGCACATTAGGGGGCATCTGCTAGTGCAGCTGGCGGTCAGTGCCAGAACAAATTCTATGCCCTAGCATCTCGTCAGGAGCAGGAGGTCTTCACGGACATGGTTAATGGTATATTACTAGTCTTCCATATTGATGTTTATGAATTGTTAGATCCAGGGGACACCTTGTCCTTTGTGACACCTTATGTAGCTAGTAGCTTCAGAGTCAGTCCCAATGTCTTGTCAGAATCCTTCTCGGTTTCTACACCAGTAGGTGACTTAGTTATAGCTAGACGGGTGTATAGAGATTGCCCGGTCTTGGTTCTCCATACGGTCACCTCAGCAGATCTGATAGAGTTAGCCATGACCAATTTCGATGTTATTCTCGGCATAGATTTGTTGTATACTAGTTATGCTTCCATTAATTGCAGGACCCAGTAAGTAGAGATCAGGTTCTCTGGTGAGCCAGTCTTAGAATGGAAGGGTAGTTCAGTTGTGTTTGTAGGTCGATTTGTTTCCTACCTCAAGGCCAGGAAGATGATTTTTAAGGGTTGCATGTATCATCTAGTTACGGTTAAGGACGTGGAGTTCAAAACCCCGACCATCCAGTCAGTCCCAGTAATACGTGAGTATCCAAAGGTCTTTCCTGATGATTTTCCGGGTATTCCTCCTGAGCGGGAGATTGATTTCGATATTGACCTCCTTCTCAATACGCAGTTGATATCTATTCCACCCTGCAGGATGGCTCTAGCCGAGCTAAAGGAGTTGAAGGATCAGTTAAAGGATTTGCTAGATAAGGGTTTCATTAGACCCAGCCTATCTCCATGTGATGCACCAGTATTATTTGTTCAAAAGAAAAATGGTTCCCTTTGTATGTGCATTGATTATCGACTGTTGAACAAGGTCACTATCAAGAACAGGTATCCCTTACCCAGGATCGTTGATTTGTTCGATCAGCTTTAGGGTGCGAAATATTTCTCGAAGATAGATCTTTGATCTGGGTATCATCAGCTCAGAGTTCGGGAGAGTGATATCCGGAAGACGACATTCAGAACACGATATAGTCATTACGAGTTTGTAGTTATGTCTTTTCGACTAACGAATGCTCCTGCAGCTTTTATGGACCTGATGAACAGTGTGTTCAAGCTATATTTTGATATGCTCGTGATTGTGTTCATTGATGACATCTTGGTGTACTCTCGGAGCGAGAGGAGCATTCCACTCACTTGAGAGTAGTGCTTTAGACCCTACTAGACCATTAATTGTATGCAAAGTTCAACAAGTGTGAGTTTTGGTTGGACTCTGTGGCATTTTGGGCCATGTGGTGTCTAGCGAAGGCATAAAAGTAGACTCGCATAAAATCGAGGCGGTGAAGAATTGGCCCTGACCAATGAATCTTCGGATATTCGGATTTTCTTGGGCTTAGATGGATACTATCGGAGGTTTGTTGAGGGTTTCTAAACCATTGCAGCGCCTTTGACTAAGTTGACTCAGAAGAAGGTAAAGATCCAGTGGTCGAAGGCTTGTGAGAAAAACTTCCAAGAGTTGAAGGCTCAACTTACCTCAGCACCAGTCTTGACCCTACCTTAGGGTAACGATGGTTTCGTGGTGTATTGTTATGCTTCCCGAGTTGGACTTGGGTGTGTGTTGATGCAGCGTGGGAAGGTGATAGCTTATGCCTCTCGACAGTTGATAGTGCATGAAAAGAATTATCCGACCCACGATCTTGAATTGGCCTCGGTGGTGTTTGCGTTGAAGATATGGCGGCATTACTTGTATGGGGTCTACGTGGATGTATTTACGGACCACAAGAGTTTGCAATATGTGTTCACACGAAGGATTTAAATCTGCGGCAAAGGAGGTGGTTGGAGTTACTTAAGGATTATGAGATGAGTGTCCTTTACCACCCGGGCAATGCTAACATGGTTGAGGATGCGCTTAGTAGACTCTCAATGGGGAGTGTATCCCATGTGGATGGGGGAAAGAAGGAATTAGTGAAAGATGTTTGCCGGCTTGCGGGACTGGGAGTTAGATTGCTCAATTCGACCGATGACGGTGTTCTTGTGCACAATGGTTCAGAATCCTCCTTGGTAGTTGATGTTAAATCCAGGCAAGATGAGGATCCAATATTGAGGAAGCTAAAGGAGGCGGTGCAGAATAAGAAAGTGGAGGTTTTCTCCCAAGGGGGAGATGGTGTGCTATGGTACCAGGATCGACTATGTGTTCCAGACGTTGATAATTTGAGAGTTCGGATATTGCATGAGGCACATGGTACCAGATATTCTATTCATCCAGGATCCATGAAAATGTATTGGGATTTGCGAGAAATCTATTGGTGGGATGGTATGAAAAGGGATATTGCGGAATTCATAGCGAAATGCCCCAACTGTCAGCAAGTGAAAGCTGAGCATCAAAGGCCGGGAGGTGTACTTCAGGATATTGCCATTCCCACATGGAAGTGGGAGGAAATCAATATGGACTTCATTATAGGTCTACCTCGTACTCGTCGACAATACGACTCCATTTGGGTTGTGGTGGACAGGATGACCAAGGCTGCACACTTCTTACCAGTCCAGACCACGGATTCAGCAGACGATTATGCTAAGTTGTATATTTGTGAGTTTGTTCGGCTTCATGGAGTGCCCTTATCTATTATTTTGAATCAAGGTACTGAGTTTACTTCTCAATTCTAGCATTCGTTTCAAAAAGGGCTCGGGTCTCAGGTTAAGCTAAGCACAACTTTTCACCCACAGAGGAATGGCCAAGAAGAACGAACCATTCAGACTCTTGAGGATATGTTGAGGGCATGTGTGATGGATTTCTAAGGTAGTTGGGATGATCATTTTCCCTTGGTCGAGTTTGCTTATAATAATAGTTGCCACTCTAGTATCCAGATGGCCCCGTTCGAGGCTCTCTATGGGAGAAGGTGTAGATCTCCCATCGGATGGTTCGAGGTTTGTGAGGCAGCCATGATAGGTCCAGATTCAGTGCATGACGAGATGGTGAAGGTTCAGTTGATAAGGGACCAACTGAAAACCGCTCAGAGTCATCAGAAATAGTATGCTGATGTGAGAAGAAGGGAATTGGAGTTTGATGTTGACGACTGGGTGTTTCTAAAGGTATCTCCCATAAAGGGAGTCATACGGTTCAGAAAGAAAGGTAAACTCAGTCCCTGCTATCTTGTTCCGTACCGGGTTGTGAGAAGAGTTGGTAAGGTGGCGTATGAGTTGGACTTGCCTTCAGAATTGGCTTTAGTTCATCCCGTGTTCCATGTATCGCTTTTAAAAAAGTGCTTGGGTGATCCATCCTTGGTGGTTCCGATATACAGCGTTGGTGTAAAAGACAACTTCAATTATGAAGAAATTCCAATTGAAATGTTGGATCGACAAGTTCGAAGGCTGAGGAACAAAGAGGTAGGCTCGATTAAGGTTTTATGGAGGAATCAGCATGTTGAAGGAGCTACGTGGGAGGCCAAAGCGGATATGAGGCTAAATACCCCCATTTGTTCCCTACCGGCTCGGTTTCAATTTGAGGTATCAAATTTTCGCCCTAACCCTCTAGTAAGTTTTCATGTTCTATGCATGAGAATGAGTTTGTTTTTTGCGATGAAATATGTATGTGATGTCTGAACTATGACCAGCCATGTGGTTCTCTTCGGGAGTAGTCGTTCCGTTAGATTTGGACTTGAAAAATTAATGATTTGCATCTATATATATGGTGATTGTTGATTTTGGGTTTTCTGCTTGTTTTTAACATTCGAGGATGAATGTTCCCAAAGAGCAGATATTGTTATACCCCGAGAATTGAAGAATCGGACCCGGAAGTGAATTAGGAGAAAAATTGGAAAATGTTATAGCAGTTGTAGAAAAGGTCACTTGACGACTCGTGAGGAGGCATAACGAGTTGTCAGGTGGCTCGTGGGGAAGGCCTAAGATGTTGGGGGACTAGAAGTCCTTACGGGGGATGTAACAACTCATGGTTAGTCACCACGAGTCGTCAAGTCAATCGTTGGTTGGTCCCGGGGAAAGTTATTAAGGCTTATCCAGTGAACCTAGCGGGTGGCACCCATCGACTCGTCGTCAGTCCTAACGACCCATTAGGTTAGCCATTACCAAGCCAGTGGAAACTTCTTGAATGATGAGGCAGTTTACTTGACGAGTGAACAAACGGATCGTGAGCCCTAGTAATGAGTCGTCAGGTCGTCCGTTAGGACCCCCTGAAAGTTATTTTCAGCGATTTCATTAAGGGCTTTTCCATAGTTCCTAAGTTCTAAGGGCCTATATTACGTCATTTTGAGCTTGTAATAGAGTGTTTTAAGCTGAGATAAACCCATCTAGGCCAATTTCTTCATGCATGCAAGGGTGAGAGCTTGAAGGGGAGAAAGTGAGAAGAAATTCAAGAATTCCAAGGAAAATCTCAGCTGGGTAATTAGGAAGAGATAAGATTCTTCAATCCCATGTATGTAAGGCTATGAGTGGGTGATTTCTTCCACACCCGTGCCCATTCCCTATCAAATTGTGATTTATTTGTGATGATCAAGTATGGGTTTTCATTCAATTGCATGAATCTTACATTCCTACTCATGGTATGATTGATTGAGTTGATATTGATGATCTACTAAGCTTGGGCGGATTCTAACTTAATTTCTTTTACAAAATTGTTTTCTAAAAAGAAAATTGAATCTAAAACGCCCATGTGTGGGGAGGTCCAAATAGGATTTGATAATGATGGAATAGATGATGAAAAGCATGTTTCCAAACATACCCATGATTTTGATAATGTTTTCAAAGAACATAACCGAGTATAATGAAGCTTTAGGTAGTGCCCAATGTTGAGTATGGATGATGATTTCTCTTAAATTAATTGTATTACTTGTTTTGGAGTGAAATCTCATAAATTATAATGTTTTCAAATAAATTGAATGGGTTCAAGCATGATAATATTTTGGGCAAGGTCCCTATGTAGATGATAATGAAGTGATATTTCTAAAGTAGCATTACCACTTGATTTTGGAGTTAAGCCTCCCACTAATCTTGAGCTTGTGGCATGTGTCATAATAAAGCTTCTCAGATGTATGAATTTCATAATTGAGATGGATGTTGTCATTAAGCTTCATTTCACATGATGTTGAGTCTAAGCATGATTCTATTCTAAGCTTTGTCGAGATTACATTGTTGAACTTCGTATTTATATGATTTCTAATGCATGCATGATTTCATAATGAGCTTTGTCAATAGACAATGTTGAGCTTTGTTTCACATGATGTTGAGTTTATGCATGACTTCATGTTGAGCTTCGTATTTATACGATGTCGAGCATTGCATGTTTTGTGAGAAGAGTCTAGCACCAAGCGACCTAAGGGTCAACTACCTATGCCCCAGAACTACGTGCCAACGTAGGTTGATTCTATTATATTATTGGGACCTCCCTGTGAGCCATCCCCGGCCCGGTTTGCCTTTTGAGCTTGATATCGATATCATGATAGCGTTCCTAGCCCTGGGAAGATTTTGGACGGCTCTGCCCACTTGAGTATAATAATTGGGACCACGTAAGCTCTATCGTGGTATGTCGGTTAAGTGATGAGTCTCCCATTGCCTATATCATTTGAATTTGCATATCCATTACTCACGATGATTTTCTTATGCATGCATGTTGAGAAAGCAAGGTCTGACTCATTGTTCAGCTTTTCATATAAATGTTGTGATCTAGACTTGAGTCATTCGAGTCAGCCATGATGTTCCAAGGCCAAGCATGAGCAAGTTATGATAAAGTTCGATTTAAAAATTTATGCATGTGTTCCTCTACTTACTCTCAAAGTTTATTATGTATATGTATGAATGGATTTAGTTGATTTTATTATTAAAGCGGTTTTACTTACCTTGCATACTCGGTACATTTGTAATCGATTTCAAGGGCAATTGGGATGACCACTTGCCTCTTATCGAGTTTGCGTACAACAACAGCTACCACTCCAGTATCCAGATGGCGTCATTTGAGGCATTATATGGTAGAAGGTGCAGGTCTCCTATTGGATGGTTTGAGGTTGGTGAAGCTACTATAATCGGGCCAGAATCAGTTCATGAAGCTATGCAGAAGGTACAACTCATCAGAGAAAAAATGAAAAAAGCTCAGAGCCGTCGGAAATCTTATGCTGATGTGAGTAGAAGAGAATTGGAGTGGATGACTAGGTCTATCTGAAAATTTCACCCATGAAAGGGGTGATGAGATTTGGGAAGAAGGAAAGCTGAGCCTAAGATATTTAGGACCCTACAGAATTCTAAGGCAAATTAGAAAGGTGGCTTATGAGCTGGAATTACCTTCAGAGTTGACATTTGTGCACCCTGTATTCCATGTGTCACTATTGAAGAAGTGCATCGGTGATCCAACTTCAATTGTGCCATTGGAAGTGTGGGAGTGAAAGATAGTCTCTCATACGAGGATGTCCAGTCCAGATCCTTGACCGTCAGGTTCGTAAGCTGAGGGATAAGGAGGTAGCTTCAGTCAAGGTTTTATGGAGAAAACAACATGTAGAAGGAGCTACGTGGGAAGCCGAAGCGGATATGATGGCTAGATACCCGCACTTGCTTCCTTCCAGTTTAGTTCCACCATTAGGCACTAAATTCCTCCCTATTACTCCATGTAGTCCCATACTCACCATCTTTATTTAGATTTTATATGTGCATTCTAGTTGCATAAGCTCTGTTAGTACGGAGAAGTCCGTTCAGAGTCAATTACTCCTTCAGAAAACCAGCTCATAGTCTCAATCTAGAAATCTCAGCTCTTTTCCTTATTTTTTAGCAGTTTTAGTCTTCATTCAGGGATGAATAATCCCATGGGGGATATATTATAAAACCCCAAAACTTCCCTAGAACAGACTCATGCTTCAAGAAAGTTTAGTAGAAAAACCAGAAAAAAATTATCTCAAAACGACTGAGACAAAGAGTCGTGGTCAGCTCCAAAGACTCGTTGTGTCAGTCGTGGCCAGCAGTGTTTGGGCCTTCGAGAACCAATGGGACATGGAACGACCCATTGTGAGAAATAAGGAGTCGTTCTGTCACTCCTTGGTCCTCAGCTCAGAATCCCCTTTTTAGGACCCGACGACTCAACCAACGAGTCATTTTCAGAAGCAACGACTCGTGGTGGGAGTCGTTGTTGGGATGCCCAGTTAACTCCTTCAGTGACCACCGACAGTAACAATGAACCGTTGTATCTCACAATGAATTGTTGTGTTCACCGTGGTGTCAAGTCCCAATAATCCTTCCAAGTTTCCAGTAGAGAAGACGGGAGGTGATAACGACTCGTGGTCCAGACCAACGAGTTGTTATGTCACCCGTTGCTTGGCCTTTAAGTTTTCCTCACCTAGTGGCCACGGGAGGAACCAACGACCCATTGGTTCTCCAACGAGTCATGGTGACCCCGTTTCCAATTTCAGTGACTTCTAGCCCCAACACTGGAACTAACAAGAGGTCCCAACGAGTCGTGGTCTCGACCAACGAATGTTGAGTGACCCGTTAGCACCCTGTCGGCCAGATTTCAGATTTAAATCCCAGGGTTACTTCTATAATTTCCCACCTACCCAGTCTCTAAACTATGTCATTTTAAGAATATTATCAGACTTATTAGAGGGGTTAAACAGTTTCTTTCCTCATTCTCCCCATCCAGACTCTCAGAAATCATCAAGGAAATTCTTCAGGCTTTTGCACCAGGTATTTGGGAATTCAACAAGGGAATAGTTCTTCCCTTGTGTCCTGAAATTCCTCCCTATTTGTTGTAGCCCTAGAACTACTGAATATAATGAATTGCTAGTCATACTTCATCTAAATCATGTGGGATATTATACCATATTACCTATAAATTTTTTCCACCAGTTCGTGACTGAAATGATGTTAAATCTTGTGAAGTGAAATTTAGCCCTTTTGCTTGAACTAGAAAATCTTGAAATTTTCATTACTGCCTGAATATCAAAATTTTGCTTGGATTTATAAGCATTGTGGACTCCCATGTTGTTAGTACCATTGAAACTAAATAAAATTGTTGTCAGTTTAGTTTTAGTAAGAATGTTAGAATTCTCCGTGCCAGTCAAAAAATGTCAGCTAATCAGTTTGACTACATAAATTCCCGAGGTGTCAGTAGTACCTCCCAAATATCAGAATTAAATTCAGAATTCTATTTTATTAGACCACTAGGTGGTCATGAAATTTTAGTTAAACAACTCTGACTAGCCTTAGGACCCCAGTCTCAGATTTTAGTTTGTTCTTTAAACGGTTACGACGTTTCTAGATAAGCAGCTCTGACTAGTCTAAGAACCCAGTTCCAGAATCTAGTTCGATAAGACTCTCAAGGTTCATCCAAATATGTATCCATGACTAGTCTTGGGCCCCAGTTTCGAGTTATTATCTTACTATTCTGTCTAGGATTATCCAGTGGGAGTAGGACTTAGTACTGAGCGGACTGGGGTTCCAGCGCACCCAGGTTCCCAGAACTACGTTACCACCGTAGGTTACAATATTTATTGGCCTGATTGGACCCAGACTCTTGTGATCACCCAGTTCATGCCTTTATACCCAGGCAAGGTATATTGGGTCCTACCGATGGGGTGTTATACATCGGATGCCATGTCTAGCTCACATGGTTATATGTCGGTTATAGACTCTCCCACTAGTCAGTTCAGTCCAGTTTCAGACCAGTTCATATCAATATTCCAGATTTAGAACATGCTTTGACCATCAGACAGAGTCTATTAGACCATCTCAGTTATTTCAATCATTCAGTTCAGTAGCTTTAATCGGTCATTGCATGTCTTTTCAGTTCAACATTTTATTCCATTATGTTATGTTTTCTCCCACTTACTCAGTACATTCAATGTATTGACGCATACTTTTATGCTGTATCGTTTTATAATACAGCTACAGGATCTCAGTTTCAGCCTCATTAGCCGACTACTCACCGAAGACCTCAGCTATTCTAGTTGGTGATTCCTCATTCTTCGAGGACGGAGATTATTTTCTTGAGTTATATTTTCATTCCTTCTATTTAGATTTGGAGTTAGCTAGGGTCTTGTCCCAGCAACTCATCAGTCATAGTGGCTTTCAGACGCAGATTGGTTTTGTTTCAGACTTGTAGTTTCACTCTAATGTTTTCAAATGTTATGAACCAACGTTATTTCTCTCAAAGTATTTATATTTTTACCTTAAACTTCCACTGTATATAGTTGCATGTTACTCAGAATGCCACTGTATGATCAGGGGTTGACTTTGGGTTACTTGTGACTCTAAGTACCGTCTCCCGTCCAGGGTGTATGCTCGGTGTGTGACACCCATGCAAGATAAAGTATATTTTCACAATTATGATTATGATCCATGTGCATATTTTTGGGAGTAGTATCTAGCACCGAGTAGACTAAGGTTTCAAAAAAATCTCATGTCTCAGAACTACATACCACCATAGGTATATATTCATGTTCAGGCCCTATAGGGATTCACAAGTGATATCACGCCTTAATCGTTCATCGCCTTGGATAGATTGGGACGGCTCTGCCGATTGGAACGAGATAATTGAGGCATTATGTAAGCTTTTTCATATTGGTATCGGTGATATCATAATGGTTGTTTAGTTGCAAGTTACTATCCCATTTCTTACCACTTTCCCTAGTATCCAAGAACTATTTTATGAACCCTAACGCCTATATCCCTGTGGTCGCTGGAGAACAATGAAATGATGATTATGCCTACTTGTTTTTCAACTAAACGGGGTTGAAGCGTATATCCCTATTCTCAACAACTTCTATCCTATCACCAATGGATTCAAGGGTCTTTGAATTCCCTTTCTGTATTTATCTTTAACCTTTTCGATTCAGTTTTCCAAGTTCAATCGAAAGCCAATGGATTACTTACAAGGTGATCAATATCATAAATAATTAATTAACACAAAAAAATACAAACAACCATAATTGAAGAATCGAAACTAGATTAAATTAGTCTTTCAAACATTCAACTATCAACCATGGCGAAAACCCTATAATATAAATTTAGCCACTCACAGACAAGCTGAAAAATGAATATTTAATTATCATCATACGAAAATACAAGTAAAGAAGAGAAAAATCTAGTGTAGAACTTTGTCTTCCTTCCAAACAGCTTACAAGGCTCTAAAAATGAACTACATAATGTAAAAAATTATCAAAGATCTGTAACAAACGACCTAAGGCATGTATTTATAGATGAGCCTTCAAATGATGCTTCTGCCCTTCATAACTTGACTTTAAAATCAGCATTTTCTGCCTCAGAATGACCCTGGAGTGTCGCCCCACTTACTCACCACAGAGTTGGTCAAATTTGCAACACTTTCAGCTCCGGAGAGGCCCTGGGGCGCTGCCTCATGCATCTCACCAAGTTTTGCTCAAGTTTCTTCTAAAGTTTAGGCTTGGGTGCGCCGCTCCCTCTATCTCACCAAGGTTTTCATCAAATTTCTCTAAGTCTGGAAACCTTTGGCGTAGGGCGTCACTCATTTCGCAAAGGTTCATGAAGTGCAATTCTTCTGAATTCAAGGGCTGGGCCGCCAACTTGAAGTTTTGTTTTCTGAAGTTCTGGACTTGGTGCAGGGCGCCAGCCATAGCACCAGGCCATTCAGCTCCTCAAATCTTCACTCCTTGGATCATTTTGAGTCCATTTTGCTTAGTTTCCTATTCAAATCAACTCAAATAGTTTGTTAGCACATAAAACACACACACAAATGAATTTAAGCATAAATTAAGAATTATTAACTCAAAACATTAAATATGAGTAAAAACATGAAAAATGGGCATAGAAATATGCCCAACATCACCACCCCACACTTAAAAATCATTGTTCGTCCTCAAATACTTCTTAAAACATACCTAAACTTAGGTTTCACCATCACACTTGACACATCTATCAACTCATACTCAATGAACTAGCATGGAGCATACATAGTTTATCATAAGCAACACAATTTCATCAAGCATATATGAAAGCTTCACAATCAAGATCACATAACATCTATAAATGGCTCATCTTCTCAAAGTAAAGGGCCAACATGATTAAATGTTACACATGCAACAAGTAGTACACTGAATTAGACCTCTTGAGCCCCTCACTTTTAGTGATATTCCTCTCTCATATTCATCAATGTAAAGACATGGAACATAATAAGTAAGGCACACGCATGCTCACAAATGATGTGATGCACATATGTAACATACCATAGGCTTGCCCTTCATGTACATTAAGACTATCTAATTGTTTCAAGAGATTAAGATCACAAGGACTTTTCTTGGTTGTAATTTTGCTTAAGGGATGGGTAGAATTGATATTTCATTTTATAGTGACAACCATGCTAAGCACTTTTAAGACATATTTAACTTTTCTTGTCCACCACCTTTTTCCTTGTTTGTTCACTTTCATCTACTCACCCTTGTCTTTTCTTTTCATACCCATTTTTTACTACTTGACTGCTAGTTTCATACTCATAGAATAACTAGAGATTTTGCAATTAAAGATCTCTTTTTAATTTCCCTAGCAGCAAGCGGACATCACAATTTTATGGGCACCCTTCTTCTCACTTTTCTTTTCTTACCACAAATTTTTCTTTTTCCCTTACAATATACCTTGGGGGACCTTAACTTTCAAGTATTAAAGTGCCTAATACTAGTATGAGGTCTCACAAAAAAAAGGATTAAGCTATTTTCGTGGCTAAGAAAGAATAAGGCTTTAGGCTCAAAGGGTGTTAACTAGGAAAATTGATTAGGAGGGTAAACAAATATAGAAAAAAAACATGTCTTATACAAAGAAATGCCTTGATCTTCTCTCAACTCCCTTCCAACTAGTTATCCTACATACACTAAGTCAAGTTTTAGATGCTACAATATATTCACACAAAGCAATTCGGCTCATCTCTCATGACAACAAGAATCTAATCAATTTTTGCAGCTACACATTCCCACAATCATATTGAATGACAAGTTTATTCATAATTGACCCCTAAGGATATGTTGAGTCAAATTAAAGATATATGTGTGTCTCTCATGGATCTTCACTCATGAAATCAAGATGACCACTCTATTTACTCCAACATAGCAGCTAAGCAGAATATCAACAAGCATACAAGCGAATGACCTACGACTCAATCCTAAAAAATAAAAAATATGACGAATCTTTCCTTAAGACGGTTGTCATTCTTCTATCATAGGAAAACTTCAATACTCTACAATGACACAAAACCCAAACAAAATAAAAAAATTGACTCCCAAAATAAAGCAGCCAAAAATAACATAGTCAAGATGAAAACCAAGTCAAAATATCCCAGGCATCCAAGTCAACATCACCATACTAGCCATTACAACCCATGAACTACAAATCATCAAGCTAATACTATGAGGAATTACATAATAATTCTATGACCTACTACAAATATAGTAATCAAAGAACAATAGGAATCTATATTTCCTCCACCCGCACTTAAAAGGTGCATTATCCTCAATGCACACACAATCATATCATAAAGTATAGAAAAGAAACTTTTTGGGTGTTAAGCATCATCCTCAGGATTGTACTCCACATCCTCGTCAGCATCATCATCTTCGCCATTAACCTGCATGGCACCTGTAGCAGCATCCTCCTCCTCATTCATATCTAGGTCATCAACATCGTCAGTAAGGATTGTGGACTCATCATCATGAAGTGGCTCCTCAGAGGTTGGTCCCACTTGGCACATCAACATAGCATTCTCTGTGAGCGGGTATCGTGCCTCTAAAGTTTTCATCTCCTCTGAAGTGGCAGATTGATGTCCTAGCCTTATCTGTAGATCCAACATCTCGAATATATGATCTTGCCAACTCTCATCACAAGCTTGATGATCAGCTATAGTAAGAAGAGGGCCTGTGGAAGGGATAGTCTCTTTCACCTTTGTAACGTCCATCATCTTTCCAGCCAGGTGCCCGACAAGGTCTGCATCCTCCTCTTCAATACCTGCCTCCTGCAAGAACATGATCAAGAGACTTCCATGACAATATTTCCATCTACAATTGTCACTTGATCTTCTTATATTGTCAGGAAGCACAACACCTAAATTGATCATTATCCCCTTCATCAACATGTACACCAAAACAATCCGCTCTCGAGTGACCTCTATCAATGCGTCACAGGGAGAAAGACAGCACAAACCAACTTCACCCACACCTTTGCCTCCCTATTCAGATAGGCAAATGCAAATGTGGGATGAGTGCCATTATGATCCCTCGCTCAATGGGCCGATGAGTGCTCACCACATAGAGTGTGGTGGATGTCTTTGTACGGAGACTTCTCTAGCAAGATGAAGTACTCCGAAGGGTCTACTGCAGGTGTCCATAGAAAAACATTGAACCTTTTATCTATGAACTACACCACTTGACCTCTGATCTTTATCTTGGTGTTCTCTCTGAATGAGGTATCCCAATTTGCGTAGAACTCCCTCACCAATGTGAGGTTGTACCTCTCCAACTCATTAAAGATGTAACCAACTCCCAACTCACGTATCTTGTCCCAAATGGTTGGTAACTCAATCATGAGGCTTCCTCTATCTATCCAGTTCTCAGGGGCATACTTGACTTCTTTTTTATAGTCAAACCAAGTAAGCCCATGCGGCTCTACCGCTTTTGCTTCAAATCTCCTCGCAGGCCGGCTTTGGAAGCCAAAGAACTAGCCGTTTTTTGCCTTTTCTAGTCCTCTTGAGACTTGGATCCACAAAAACCACCTCCTTTCCTTTTGATGCCATGGTATCTAACAAGAAAAAATCAAGAACTTCACAAAATCAGTTCGTGAATAAAATGGCAAACTAATTAAGTGTTGAAGGAGAAAAATCCACCCCACACTTAATTTTCTATAATACTTGTGAGAATTTGTCAAGTAGGGTACTCAATACTTTCCCCATCATCATTCAATCTCAATAATTCACATTAATTTACTAACTCCAACTACAACAAAGTTCATGTATTTTCTTCTTTTCTACTCTCCTCTAATTTCAACTTTTTCAAGATTGCATCAACTAAGCCATCCCTCTCACTTTTCCCTCTTCTAATTCATAACTCAAGTAATTTATGTAATTAAATAGCACTATTCAATTCAATCAACAAGCAATTTACTACCATTCATCATGAACTAATTAAGAATTTCAACAACTCAAGCATTATTCATATTCAAGAATTCAATACCACATACTTTCTCTCTCTACACTTAATGCATCTACCCATCTATATTCAATAATTCAATTCATCTTCCCCCCTTCATCCCACAAGTTCAAACTACTATATTCAACCAACAATAATCAACCCAACAAGGATAACATATATAATGGAAAAATTTAAAAATTTAAGATCATAAGACCCAAAACATAAAATTCAAGCTTTTCACAAACGATGGTGATTTTTGGGTCCTACATCTTTGGTAAGAAAGGTGTGGGAGCATGCTTTAACCATTATCTAAATAAGAGAGAAGAAAGATACTTACTTGAGTTGAAGATGAGAGCTTCATCAAGAGCATGGAGAAGACAACAATGGAGGGGAGAGGGGAGAGGAACTTACAGGTTTAAAAGGGGAGAAGAGAGAGAAGTTTTGCTTTTTGTTTTTCAAATTTTTAATGAAAAAAGATGAATGGGATTTTAAATAAAGGAGTAGGCATGGGCTTTTATGTAATTTTAAGGTCTTTTGAGTCAACATTGACTCCAATTGACCAAAAATTTTCGGTCATAAACACCTTGGCGTGCCACCCCCTCTGTCTCACCACAGACTTAAAAAAATATTTTCTTTGGAGACAGGAGGCTGGCGCGGCGTGCCACCTATAACACCGCTTGACAAAATTTTTTTTCTTCCAGAATTTACCTGGCACCCCATGCCAAGTATCTCACCTCAAACTTACACTTTTTAGCTCAATGTACTAGCTTGTTTTACCTCTTAGCTCTATCGTCTCTACAAAACAAAGAAAAATATACAAAATATTAGAAGGATAGGTGCCTCCCACCAAGCGCCTTAGTTATGATCGTAGCACGACATTCATGGATTGGCTTTCATGCAGCGCCCGATTTAATGTCACGGCATGACTATGGCCCCCATCACTTCTTCTGAGTGGAATTATGACCATACGAAGGATTTGCTACATCTCATGCAACTCATGCTGCTCAACAACCTGATTACAACCTCTAGGTTCTCCCATTGGTTTCACTGTGAAGTCCTCATAATGAGGTGGCATTTGTGCTGCTCTGAACACTTCAAACACAGCCTCCTAACCATCTACACTCATAGACATCTTGCCTGACTTAACTTGTTTGACAACATCGGCGGTGGCTAAAAATCCTCTTCCCAAAATGAGAGGAACTACTGCATCTGCCTCATAGTCTAAGATTATAAAGTCCACCAATAGGATGAAAGGTCCCACCTTTATCAATACATCTTTAATTATTCCTTCATAATAGGCTAAGGATCAGTCTGCAAGCTGTAATGACACTATGGTAGGACATGGTTCGCCTAGTCCAAGAGTTCTAAATAGGGATGCGGGCATCTAATTGATGCTCTCACCCAAATCGCATAAGGCCGAACCAACTTCCTTGCTCCCAATAGCAATAGGAATAGTGAAGCTCTCGGGGTCCTTTAGCTTCTTGGGAATTTTGTTCTTGATTCGGGAATTGCACTCTTTCACAGTTTCAAACTCTGTATGCCTCCTCTTATTGGCCACAATATCCCTGAGATACCTGGCGTACTTCGAAAATTCCTGCAAAAGCTCCACCAATGAAATATTCACATGAACCTATTTCAACAACTCAAGAAATTTACTACAAGTTGTGCCCTTTGTCTTCTTCTTCAAACTTTGAGGAAATGGTGGTGGTGGCCTAGTTACTCAACCTTCGGTTATGGGTTGATAGACTCACCCACCTGAGTCTTGGAACTCATTGTCTGTTCCTCATCAACTTTTTCTTTTTGGGGGATAGCCTCACCCAGCTCCTTACCACTACACAAGAAAATGGCATTCACATTTTCTTTGGGATTTTTCTCGGTATTACCTGAGAGTGTCCCCTGTAATCTATTGTTCTGATGTAGGGCCAATTGCCCCAGCTGCCTCTTAAGCTCATGGATGGACTTTTGCATCTCATTAACCACCTGAATCTGCTGCACCATCCACTGCTTTGTTGTCTCCTCAAGAGAATTGCTCTGCTGCTGGCCCTGTGGCCTTTGATACGTGTTCTAGGGCCTTTGGAAATTTTGGCTCCCTCCCCATGAGGGATTTTCTCCATTCTAGTACCCCTGATTATAGCCATTACCTGCAAAACCTCCACCACTACCTTGTTTTCCCACAAAGTATATATATTCAGGATTAAGAGGACAATTTGTATAGGTGTGGCTTTCTCCACATGCCTCACATGATGGTGGTGGGGTTTGCATCTGATGTACCTGCTGTACCTGGGCTCATGCTAGTGTGGTTACCAACTTATTTATCACATTCACCAGCTGGCTAATGTCTGCCTGATTGCCGCAACACCATCCACTTCAAGCTTCCCGGCACCTTTACTGCTGCGAATCTTGTACCTGAGTCTTGATAATCTTGACTCCCCGCAGACATGAGGTTCAAACTTTTGGATAGAATTTGTCCCTATGCGGTAGCTTCAAGGAGTATCTTAGATTCGGGCTTCAGACCGTCTATGAAGTTATGCCCGATTATCTCCTTAGGCATCATGTGGTATGGACAATCCCTCAAGTAACCTGGTAACATTCCTATGCTTGAGCTAGCATCTCCCAATCATTTTGTACAAATCGAGAGATCTTCCCCCTCAGTTCCTTCGTTCTTCTCGAAGAGAAAAATCTATTGATGAACTTATTGGAGAAGATCTCCCAAAGTAGTGATGGAACCTGTAGGACCATTTTAAGCCACTCCTTGGCTTCCCCAAATAGTGAGAATGGAAAAAGAGTCATCTTGACATATTCATCGGACACGGCTTACCCTGATATTGGCAAGTGTTTTGGACGAACCACATGATCCCTTTCTTCAACTCAAAGTTCCTAGTGATGGCCAGTTTGATGATCACTTTAGAAGCGTTCTCCAAATTAGGCCTTGAAAAATTCATCATCGGAACTCACTCATTATCTTCACCTGCTGCTTGCCCATTGTTTTCCATAGCTAACCTTCGAAAGGTTCTCTCTATTTTAGGAGCAAGAGAAGCCAAAAGTTGTCCCTAACTTCTCATACTTGGCATACACTGAGGCAAACAACCCTGTGAACTTCAACAAAAACAAGAAACAAATGGAAAATACAAATTAGTGAAATAAAATTCTAACCTACAAATGATTAAACAATATTTAAAAACTTGATATCGCCTAATCGCATGCAAGGGCACATGATCGTCAAGTAATATAGAATTATTCAGTCTAGATATCGTACCCACAGGGACTTGTCAATTTAATCGTTATAAGGTTGTCACTTTAATTTCATTATTCTACAAAACAGCTAAAATGGGGATTGTTTTGAGAAATTAAACTGTCAGAAACGTTGAATATAAAACTAACTAAAAATGATTGTGAGCTTGATTGTATTTCGATGATGATAAGAGTCTAGGAAAATGGCAAGTGGTTGGTTTCAAGTTGAGTTTTCAAGAAATAATTACATTAGTACGATTCTTCCTATGGTTTTTAGTTGCAAGTTACTATCCCATTCCTTGCCACTATCCCTACCATCAAAGAACTATTTTATGAACCCTAACGCCTATATCCCTATGGTCGTAGGAGAACAATGAAACACCCTATGCCTACTTGTTTTTCAACTAAACGGGGTTGAAGGGTATATCCCTATCCTCAACAACAACTTCTATCCTATCATTAATGGGTTCAAAGGTATTTGAATTTCTGTTCTTTATTTATCTTTAACCCTTTCGATTCCCTTTCCCAAGTTCAATCGAAAACTAACAGATTACTTACAAGATGATCAATCACAAATAAATACAAACAACCATAATTGAAGAATCTGAACTAGCTTAAATTAGTCTTTTAAACATTCAACCATCCACCGTGGCCAAAATCCTATAATATAAGTTTAGCCACTCATACACAAGAGGAAAAACGAATACTTAGTCATCATCATACGAAAATACAAGTAAAGAAGAGAAAAACCTAGTGTAGAACTCTGTCTTCCTTTCAAACAGCTTACAAGCCTCTATAAACAAACTACAGAATGTAAAAAATGATCAAAGATCTGCAACAAATGACCTAAAGCATGTATTTATAGATGAGCCTTCAAATGATGCTTCTGCCCTCCAAAATTTAGCTTTAAAATAAGCATTTTCTGCCCCAGAATGACCCTGGTGCATCGCCCCACTTATCTCACCACAGAGTTTGTCAAATTTTCAATACTTTCAGCTCCGAATAAGCCCTAATGTGCCATCCCATGCATCTCACTAGGTTTTGCTCACGTGTCTTTTCAATTTTAGGCTTTGGTGTGCCACCCCTTCTATCTCGTCAAGGTGTTCGTCAAATTTCTCTAAGTATCTGGACACCTCTGGCGCGGGGTGCCACTTATCTTACTAAGGTTTGTGAAGTGCAATTCTTTTGAAGTTCAAGGGCTGGCACAGTGCACTACCCATAGCACCAACCTGAAGTTTTATTTTTTGAAGTTCAGGACTTGGTGGGGGATGCCAGCCATAGCACCAGGCCCTTCAGCTCCTCAAAATCTTCACTCCTTGGATCATTTTGAGTCCATTTTGCTTAGTTTCCTACTCAAATCAACCCAAATTATTTGTTAGCACATAAAACACACACACACATGAATATAAGCCTAAATCAAGGATTATGAATTCAAAACATGACCAAATATGGGTAAAACACGGCAAATTGGCATATAAATATGCCAAATATCAGTCGGTTATGATGAAGCCTCCCATTGTTCCTCATGTTTATAATTACTCATGTTCATATCTTATGATATTATATTTTATAGCATATGTGACCCAATGATCAGTTTTTGAGTTTTCATGTATGATTTCAAGTATGGAACACTATATGATTTCTATTCTTGGATGGTCATGTTCAGCTTATGATGAATAGCTCACAATTATGCTTATTTCAGGAATATGGCTTTTAGCATGTTGTCCTTACTCTTATGTTCAATCTTATTTCATATTCATGATTTCAGACTATCATTTTACTAGCATATTTTACTTTCTCTACATACTCAGTACATTCCAAGTACTGATCACATACTTTATGCTATATCATCTTATGATATAGGTTCGGGTGATCCATCTCAGTCTCGTCGTTAGCTCGCTCCCGCTCAGTCCAACTTGATCCTAGTTTTGATTAGTTCTCATGATTCGAGGACGTCAGTTTTGGTTATATCTTTTTTGTTTATGTCTTTTCTTTCAGACTAGCGAGCTATTTCAGGGGTGTTGTCCTATCAGCTCATCAGATGTTTAGAGACTTTTTCAGACAACTATGTATATATGGTTCAGCAATGTTGGTTCGCGTTTACATTCATAATGATATGCCTTTTAGAATTTCGGTTATATCATGTTCATGCTTTATTTCCGCTTAGTGATGCTCTTGTTCCTACTATGCAAGTGCTATGAGTTAGCTTGGAGTTATTCATGGTTTTAAGTCCCGCGTCGCGATTCAGGGTCCATTCTTAGGTCGTGAGACTTCTTCCCGTAACTGATTTTCCATTCCTTTTGATGCCACATCAGTTTGTGTAGTACCTTTTTTCATATTCTTTATGTTTTTTGTAATATTTGTGTGTAGTGTTATTACTTCAAATGTAATTCTATTTATCTTACGTGAGTACGAGTTATCTTTTAGTGAAAATATGGTTTTGATCAAGGTATTATAATTTTTGCCACATCTCACCATGTGTTTTTATCAACTTATTCTTATTTTGTTGGTTTAGTCTCTTTTATTCCTTCTTGAAAATGAAGGAGGCTCAAAGTCATAATCAACACTTTTAATTGCTTTTATATATATATATATATTTGATTATTTTGGAACCCAAAATTTTATGTTGGTTTTCAAGTTTAAGCCAACATTGAGGAGACTTGGCTTAGATATACATTAACGTAGGCCACACATTAATGCAGTAAGAACAAGAATCAATAGAACAACCATGGAAGAAAAGATGAAAAACCAAAGAATCAATAATCACATTTCATTACAAGTGTTCTTAACGCCGTGCCACTGACGCGGACCCTCACTGGAAGTTAGGGGTCTAGGTAATCAGGCTCAACGTGGCACGGCGTGCAACGCGGAGCCAGGCCACCGTGCCACGGACCCAACACGAACCCTCACTAGAAATTGGCCAAAAATTCCCTATCCAGGCAGAAGGCCTCCGCGATGGCAGCGTGACACGGCTCCATCGCGGAGCCTCTTTATTTTGTGCCTTCCAATTCCTTGTCCTTTGCTCACATCCGAGTCCAACCACGATCTATTCCAACATGCATTTTAGCTTCCCAAAATTACATTTTACCTGCAAAACAACGCTAATCATGTTGGTTAGTATAAATTCACATTTTATTACCAATCACATGAGAATGTATAAACATTGATAGATAAACAAGGCTAAAATGACACATTTGAGTATCACTTGGGCATATAAATTTGCCCAAGATCACTTACCCCACACTTAAATCCTTGTTCGTCCTCGAACAACAATCTTACACCTCATGCAATTTACACCCAAACCTTGCTACTTTGGTTCGACCATTTAGGTTACGGTCATACCGATTATTCAATACAGCAAATCATCAAGAAAACATGCATGGTCCTATCAATGCAATGACCTTCAATACATCAAGACCTCCTAGACTTAAGAATCGACTCTCGATATTGGCAAACTCATGCAAATCAGCTGATCAAGACATCCGACACGAAAATTAATCTTTCATCAAGCATGTGCCCTCACAACGCAAGAGAATTTTCCCCTTTTTGATCATATGAACTCACAAAATTTCAAGCAGGGGAATAAAAACACAATTTCGCTCTCTCTCCCAAAAGAATTCACATGCATCATGTCATGACCCATAAGCTTGCCTTTAGTGTATTACTCCACTAATATAAAGAAGTGTGATGTAGGATCACGTAGGACTTTAACGGGTTGTAATGTAAGCTACGGAACTAGTAAATATTGGGCTAGCCAATAATAGCCACTAGCATCCTTAAGCGCCTTTTCAATACATCCCATCAAACTCATGGGCATTGTTTCTTTCTTCATCCTCCCATTCTTGAAGTTTTTCTTTAGTTTGGCCCATCTTATTAAGCACACTTGACACAAAAACAAAGATTATTCATGCACCTTCATTATAGTTTATTTATAACAAGTGCACCTTCAACCTCTTCTTTTTCTTTATCACTCTGCTTTTCTTTTCTTTTCATCATTCTCACTCTTTGACACTTTGGGAAAATGCTTTTCTCTTCTTAAGCGCTTAAGAGTTTTGGATCAAATTTGCGGCTAATGAAAAGAAGGGATTAAGTTCGGTTTACACTTTTTGACCAAAGAAAAAATTAATAGGCTAAAGGCTCAACGGGCTGACTAGGGTACACAATCAAGGTGGGTACAATAATGAAAAATAGAAACTTTCGGTTAAACACAAAGAAATGCCTACATCCTTTCCAACAATACACCTCCTTCATTTCGTTTTGTACACACACCAGGCAAGTTCTAGACACTCCACAATGGCATGGAATAACAAAACCTCATGTCACACTTATTGCATATGCTCAATTCAAGATGTATTCACAGACTCTCCAATCAGCTAATTACAGAAATTTAAACATTAAGCCTCAATCACACTGAATCGACTCTATGGCCTAGGTATCTCCACATATTTACAAAGTTGCATACTTTCATACGAATCACATTTGCATTTTAAATATCATGTACAACACGCAGCCAGAATTTCGCAACCATCCAGTAACTACAGGTTTTGGGATGCAACCCACCAAAGAAAAAGATTGAAAAATTATTGAAAAAACTACTCCTAACGACTACATTTCCCTTAAGACGGTCGTCATCCATCCATCATAGGGAACGGTCACTAACTAAGACGTCGGTTCAATGGGACCATTCTCGGTAAAAGAACCGAAAATAAACGCCGAGAAACCCAAGAAGTAAAAAAATGTTGAAAATATCGATCATTTCGATAGAAAAATTATTTATAAAATATTTTAAATTTTTTTTTAAAAAAAATATCGATCATTTCGATAACCAAAAAAATATGTACAGAATCAGCTAGCACATGCAGCAACACACATCAATTTCACATAAATTTACAAACAGAACAACAACTTGAAAATTCACAACTCACAGGGACAAACAAATTTTCACATACACGACAGCAAAATAGAGCATACATACAAAACAGCCCAGCCCAGCACCTAACTACTCCCACCCCACACTTAGCTCGAACACTGTACCTAGTGTTCACAAAATTTAAAATAGCACAAATTCGGGTGGTGGAACTCCCTGATCAGTCAAAGTATTCCACTTCTTCGTCGGGTGCTGCTGCTTCATCTCCCATGTCCGAGTTGCCTCCGTCGTCATCATCGAACTCCACATCGGAGTCCTCCCGACGTGTCTCCTCGTCTATGGGGACATCATCATCTGTGGGCTCTACAAATGCTGGCTCCACTCGCATAGAGCCCTGGCGTTTTCGCCGAAGGGGTAGTCTAGCTCGAGCTGCCATAGCTCCTCCTCTGTCGCTGGCCTCCCTCCTATCCTCAGTTGGAGCATCTGCATCCCATACATCCGAGCCATATATTGGTCATCATGAGCATGTCGCTCGCCAAGTGTAAGCACTGGCCCGTCGGGAGCCTTAACTTCGGCTAAGGTCGGGTTACGCTAGGTTACCCCACACTTAGTCCTTAGCTACAGTTACAACACTACGACAAGATTATCTTTATTTACACACAATAAACAACTATACAATCATGCTCAGTGCGTTCGAATAAATTCGACGGTATAACTTCTGCGTACTACTCAGACTTCGTACAACTAATCACAATCACTACCATCGCTAACATTTTACCCATCACACTTAGCAAAGAAAAATAAAGAAACAAAAACAACATCAAAAATTTATCTACACGAACCTATACAACTAACCAAATTCTTACAAATTTCAACATTCCCTTAACCCGAGAATCAGTCTTTCTATTAACATCCTAACAATTTGCACATCGACTCATCTCATTCAACGCATCCATCCCAGCATGAAATTCACAAGTTCAATACATTTTCAACTTCAAATTCAACATACAAGCCCTAGAATTAATATTATCAATCAAATTCAATTGAGTTATGCAATCGACAAGTTCAAGCAATCATAACGACATTCCGAACATTCATCAACAACAATTAACTCGAATTCATGATTAATTACTACGTAGGGCAATTTAGCTCACCTCCCATGCTCAATTTTGAAGAAAATCGACAAGAATTTGAGAGGAAATCGAAGAACATACCTTGACTTTGAAGAATCGAAGAAAAATCGTTGAATTTCTTGCCTTACTCCGTGTCACGTTGATGAGGGTTGGGTTTTGGGGGGTTTGGTTGCGGAGGGATTAAAAAATGAGGGAAAAGGGAGGGTTTTTGGGGTTAAAAAGTAAGGAAATCGCGCGGGTCACCCGGCAACCCGGTGTGACCCGTCGCGATATACAAGGCAACATGTCACGGAGTGCATCGCGGTGCACTGCCTCCGTGACACGGAGCCATCGCGAGACTGTTCTGGAAATTTTTAAAATTTCCGGATTGTACCTCAACGTGTCACAGAGGTAACGCGGAGGTCCACCTCCGTGACACGGAGCTGTCGCCTCAGCTCACTGTCTGTCACTTTTTATTAATTTTTCATACCTCGACTTTTCCTTCACGATTCCGTGCATATTTTTCTCCGTTTGACCTGAAATTCATCTCACTGTACAAAATTGGTTAGAATTATAGGTTTCACTCTAAACACAAGTAAACAAAAACTAAAACGAAAATTTTTGTTGTAAATCAAGAAAAAGAAAAAGAAAAGAAAAATCTATTTACACTTTACAAAATGAAAGAAAAAATTTTCACGGGTTGCCTCCCGTGCAGCGCCTGGTTTACCGTCGCGGCTCGACATCGTTAAGCTCAATTGTCCTCTAAGGTGATGGACGATTTCTCTCGATCACCGTCCTCCCCCCCAGTAGTGCTTACACCTTTTCGGTGGTTTTCCCATTAACTCTCGGGAATCCTTCATCTGCTTATCATCACCTTGATCAATCACATTGCTCACCGAGAGTTCTTCATGCACCGTCGGGAGCTTGGGTGCCTTGTACACATCGAACACCTCCACCTTGTCATGTAGCATTGTCAGCTGCCCCGCAGCTACGTCAATTAGTGCTTTCCCGATTGCCAAGAAAGGACGTCCCAAAATAAATGGGACTTCCCCGTCTGGTTCAAAATCCAGCACGACAAAATCTACCGGGAAAATTAGGGAGCCAACTTGCACCAGAACGTCCTCTACAATGCCATCGGGTCTGGCTAAGGATCGATCCGCCAACTGCAAGATTACCGTTGTGGGTCTAGGACTCCCTAGACCCAACTTTCTGAATACCGAAGAAGACATAAAATTTATGCTCGCTCCCAAATCACACAATCCACGAGCTCGGATGCTCTGCCCCATAGTAATTTGGATAGTAAAACTCTCAGGGTCTTTTAGCTTTGTGGGTAGTCTATTTTGGATCCGGGAAGTGCACTCCTCCGTTAGAGCCACCGTAGCATACTCAGTCAACCGACTTTTGTTTACTACGATGTCCTTTATATACTTAGAATATTTCGGCACTCCCTGCAAGACATCAACAAGAGGTAAGTTAATATGTACCTGTTTCAACACCTCTATGAATTTCTTGAAACACGCCTCCTCCTTGTGTTTCTTTAGTCGTTGAGGGAACGGGGGTGGAGGTCTTTCTGATTCAGCTTCCTTAGTCTTCCCCCTTTCAGTACTGTGCTCCCTCTCAACTTCAGCTGCTCCCGACTATTGAGGTGGTCTTTCTGGTTCCACCTCTTTCAGCTGCAAACCACTCCTTGTGGTCACTACATTTACCTGCTTGGGATTGGGATCCGTGTCGCTCGGCAGTCCTCCTCTAGGCCTTGTGTTTTGGGCACTAGCAAATTGCCCAAATTGATATTCAAGCGCCTTGGTAGCTAACTGGTTGTTTTTCACTTTGGCTGCCAATTTCACATAGTCAGCCTGCAATTGAGCTTGGTTAGCTATCATGGTCTTGAACATTTCCTCAATGCTGGGTGATGGTGGTGGAGGAGGTGCATTGTTGTTTCTGAATTGAGCTTGATATTCTGCTGCCCTCCTTGGTTCCTTTGCACACCCTAACCCGAACTTTGGCCCTGATGGTTGTTGCTACCCCATGAGAAATTAGGGTGATTCCTCCAATTGGAGTTGTAGCTACTACCATACTGCTGGTGGTTCCTTTGCGCATTACCCACAAAGTTTACCAAGTCAGGATTGGCTCCACAACACTCAGCTGAGTGCTCACTGCTTCCACACACTTCACACCACATCTGCTGTACTGCATTAACTGGGGCTTGAGGCTGGTTCAATGTCATGTTGCTGAAGTGGGTGTTAAGTTGATTTTGCAATGCAGCTATCTGTGCAGCAATAGCTGTAAACCCATCCACTTCAAGAACTCCTGCTGCTTTCCTTGTCCCACCTCTTGATAAATCAGCATTCCATTCTGGATTGCCCTGCGAAATACGGTTCAACAAGGTATACAGCTCCTCATAAGTTTTCTCCAGCGCTTGCCCTCCAGCTGCTGAGTCTAGCAATATTTTGGTGTGGGGTTCCAAACCCTCTATAAATGTGTGCACCAGCACATTATTGGACTGATGATGATGAGGACAATCCCGCAACATAGATTTAAATCTCTCCCAGGCCTGATATAAATTTTCTCCCTCTCTCTGTTTGAAACTTAGAATCAGACTTCTAAGTCTTGCTGTTTTACCAGAGGGAAAAAACCGTATCAAAAACTTCCTTGCAAGATCATCCCACGTAGAAATAGAATTTGGTGGCTCAGCTTTCAACCACCTCTTGGCTTCTCCCAATAATGAGAATGGGAACAATGTAAGCCGGACATAATCTGATGACACTCCAGCGGGGATGTAAGTGTCACTTATCTCCAAAAAATTTTGGAGATGCTGCTGTGGATCTTCATGAGGGAGACCAGTAAATTGCCCGCTAGTGTGCAGCAACTGCACCATATTCTGTTTAAGTTCAAATCTCCCTCCCGGCTCAGGTTTGCGGATACTAGATGTAACATTATTGGCAAGTGGGATTGCCACCTCGCGAACCGGCCGAGCTGCTGCTTCTTCGGGCACAAACACTGCCCGTACTACCGGTGGATTCTGTTGTTGCTCCATGATCGTCTGTCTGAGCAACTGCAGCTTTCTTTGTAGAGCTTCTCTCCGTTTACTGTGAAATATCCTTTCTGGCTTTATATACGATTCCACCAGCTCCTTGTCTCTTGCCAGTGTTCAACAACAATTAAGTCTGCAAAATATAGGCTAAGACCAAGTTGTCAACACTAAGAAAATAAAAATACAGTAAATTAACACTTAAAACAAATTCACCAATTGCCAAGTCCCCGGCAACGGCGCCAAAAACTTGTTCGGTGTTATTTGTGGGGTATAAAACGACACGCAAGTGCACGTGGTCGAACAAGTAGTAAGTGGCTTTGGTAAGCCAAGTATCGATCCCACAGAGACTTGGATGAAGTGCAATATGCTCAAGTGTACTATATTTTACTTCTAAAAATGCAGACAACAGTGTAACCAAAAGTTTGATAGTTTGTTTTATAATTTTTATACTAAAGCTAAAATAATTATCTACTTTGAATCTGAACTATGAATGAGAGCATGCTGAGGTTAAACGAACATGTAATGAAATTAATTATCATCATAATTTGATTAATCTTTTACTCCAGTTGCTAGCCAAGAACATTTGCCAAGAGATTAAAACTCTCGTATTTAACCTCACTTAAGAATCATGAACCATCCATCCACATTTCTGTGATCAAATGCAATTCATGTTCTAGCCATACAATTCCGATTCCTAAATTGACTAATACGACTTTCAGGTATATTTCTATCCTGAAAGCAAATCAAAACTCAATTTTCCCAAACCAAGTAAAGAACATATCCTATTAATTCACAACTTTCCAATTTCTTGCTCTCTCGAGTGAAATCGGACTTTTTAGATTTACATTAACGTAGGCCACACATTAATGCAGTAAGAACAAGAATTAATAGAAAAACATGGAAGAAAAGATGAAAAACCAAAGAATCAATGATCAAATTTCATCACAATTGTTCATAACCTCAGCAAGGAGAGGAATTAGCCACTCATTTGTGGATTAAACATCTTAAAATCAGTGTTAATCATACAAGAAATTGAATTAAAGAAGAAAGAAAGAAAGAAAAAACCCTGATATTTTCATCCCTCAACTGCCTATAACCCACGTCCTTACTCCACCAAGTCAGAATATTGAAAAATGAACCTAAGTGTTCTATTTATACTGCTGGGAATTTTTCCCGGAATAACGAGCAACGTGTCACGGAGTGCATCGCGGAGCACTGCCTCCGTGACAAGCTACGGACGCGGACCCTCACTGGAATTGAGGGTCCAGGAATTAAGGCTCAACGTGGCACGGCGTGCAACGCGGATCCAGGCCACCGTGCCACGGAGCAAACGCAGACCCTCTCTGGAATTTGGGCGAATTTTCCCTATCCAGGCAGAATGCCTCCGCGATGGCAGCGTGACACGGCTCCATCGCGGAGCCCCTTTATTTCATGTTGTCCAATGCCTTTTCCCTTGCTCGCATTCAAGTCCAACTCCGATATCATCCAACATGCATTTAAGCTTCTCGAAATCACAATTTACCTGCAAAACAATGCTAATCATGTTGGTTAGTATAAATTCACATTTTATTACCAATTACATGAGAATGTATACACATTGATAGATAAACAAGGTTAAAATGGTACTTTTGAGTATCACTTGGGCATATAAATTTGCCCAAGATCAGTCAAGATCATGTTTGGAGAATTGAATAAAGAACAAAAATCTAAAAGGCTAGAAATTAAGCCTAGAGCTAAGCCGACCGCACTTCGCGTTAGGCCAATTGGGCATCCCTATACATATGTTGTCTATAACATTTCTAAACTATTTTTTCAAACTTCTAACTCAGTGGAAACCCTCTCCTCCATGTTATCTCGAGGATTTCGACTGAAACTAAAGAGAAATCCAATATCCAAATTTGTTTTTGAGTCTAAATCCTTGAAATCTGCCAGTTAGCTCAGGTTGTGTTCGTTGTTGCGTCATGTTTATGGATGTTTCATTTAGACCAGTTGTGTAAGAAATCTTCTTCCTTCAATATTCATCAAATTATCATAGATATGGACTGGACCCATAAGTATCGTTAGATTCTTGTTTAGAAGTTTATATAATCGAATCCATAGAAATTATATTAGTTACGTATTATACGTATTATTTCTTGTTGGCTTGCTTATAGCTTCATGTTAGTGGAGTTAAGGATTGCTTGTGGTAGTAAGTTGGTATTGGTATCATTGGGATTCATCTAGGTTTGTGTTTGACAAAATTTGAGGTATGTTAAGGCCTTTTTTTTCGATATGTTTTTCGTGATCTCAATAGTGACATTATTGTCATGCATTTAAGCTGCTCAAAAAGCCTTGAAATTGTGATATAATATCTTTTTTGGATTACTATTTGGTGTTGTTCTGGATTTGGATTATAATCATGCTTCTAGTGTTGTTTTAGGCGATTGTGGTAGGTCGGTGGGACGATAGGATATGTAGAACTTGAATTACATTGTGATATAAATCCATGGCTTTGGTTGGTTGAATTGTGTGTATAATTATATTGTGTATTCTTATGTTTGTTTATTGTGTTGATTTTGGGTACCCTTAAGGGCTTTTCAAATACCTATGGTTATAATAATTACTCCAGCAAAAATGTCGAGCCCAGGGCTTAGCTGACCCAAGTGACATATGACATCTACTTCAAAAGGATCGGCTTGTAATTGGATGTGATGTTTACTCCAACATGTGTTGAGGCTAGTGTATGGTTGTGACATATACTCCGGCGCACTAGAGATTGTACATGCGAGTGTATGGCAGTGGAGTTTACTCCAATGTATTTTGGCGTGCACATATCGTGAACTTGTAACACCGTGAGGTATGCCCTAACAAGGTCGAATCGTGGATTGGTTTTTCTATATATATATATATGTAATTTTACATGTATTAATATTATTCTAGTTAGCTGTGAATTGAATATGTGAGCTGGCGGTGGCTGTGATTGATGTGGTTATTAAGTAGCTTGGATTGTGATAAAGTGTCGTTCTGTAATATGTTTTCATTGACCTTTGGCTTGTGATAATCTATTGATCATCTCTTATACTTTCCTTTATTGTCCTGTATATCTATATCTTATCTTTCTGTCGCCTTACATATCTGGCACATCTCTATAATAATGTCCCAAGCCTCGAGAGCGCTGCCTACATGCATACAGATGTTGACCGACGAGCAAATCGAGACCCACGTAGTTGAGGAGTGTTCCTAATTGTGGTAAGCTCCCACTTGTTAAGAGTTACCCTTTTGGTTGCTTTTAAAGTTTTGTGTATATATTGGGTAGATCGGGGCCTTGTCTGGATCATTTATCATCTTGTTAACTCAATAGAGGCTATTAGACTTTTCCTTTTAGGTTGTTCAGCTATTATAGGCCTTGCAGGCCATATTGTATAGAATTTGTTGTGCAGGTGTAGCCTCTTCGGCCTTGTGTATGTTATAGTTTCATACCCTTGAAAGGAATTCCCGATATTAGTATGTGATAATTCCTATGAATTGGAGAGTTTATATGTATGAAGCCCTTAACCAAGCATGGAAGTACCTAGAGTTTATTTAGTGAAAGTGTAAAAGTTGCAGAAAATTCATTGTGCAGGGGATGTAGATGACATACAGGTCGTAGATAATTTTCTAAGTTGTAAGTTACACCACAAGTGGAAGTCAAAGTTTCAAAGTCATTGGAAAAACTTGCGAAACAACATATGAAGTGTAAATTGAATCTATAAACAACAAATTGCTTTGCAAGTGAAACTTCAGAGAGGGAGGAAAGGAAGACCCAACAAACGACCCAATCTATGGACCACAAAAATGTTTTACAGTCTATACCTGGGGACTATAGATAGAACTTTAGAGACTTGACTTTCTCCTGATCAACAGACGACCTAATATATGAAGTGCAAATTTGTTCTACGGTTTGTACCTTGCACTGTAAATGAAACTTCAGGGAAGTTGATTTTCCCAGTTCAATAGATGATGCATTCTACAAATCGCAGATTTATTCTACGGTCTGTATATGCGATCATAACTGGAAGATTTGCCGTTCAGACTTGATTCATGACTGGACTTATGGACTGCAAATCAATTCTACAGCCCGTAACAGTGGCCAGGTACTGTAAGTTGTGTCTCTTCTCTGCATCTATATATAGGTAAAACTCAATCTTTCACTCATTTCTTTACCTCCAACTCAGTTAACCCAACTTCTCTCCCTCTCCAAGCTCTTCCAACTCCAGGTAAATCTGTCCAAGCTCTTTTCATGTGGAAATTCTTGCATGCAAGTTTGGATTATTGATTTTCTATCTCCTCTACTTCAAGGATTTCAAGGAAAATCCATTCTTAGCCCAACAGAGATATATTAACCCTTCTCCCAAGATTGAGTTGTGATCTTCTCTTGCTTTTAGAATAAATAAAGTAAGGCAACTCTATAAGTATGGGACATAATGTTTCATCCCACAAATGTATTTCCTTCTGCGCATGCATGATCTATTATAAGTTTGAAAAAGTCTTCACTTTGATCTTAGAAATTGCATGCATACTTCATGAATTTTGTGTATATCTTAATGAACAACTCAATTTTCATTCAATAAGTTATCCTATGAAATCTCCATGTTCATCAATTGTAATACTACATAAATTATGATTTTGCCCCTATGCGTCAAAAATACAATTTTGATGAAATATCTTGCACATATGATCTTCACTTGAGCTAGAGCAGGTAAATTCCATCATGATTTATGAGTTTTAATTGATATCATGATTTATGATTTTGAGCTTTCAATGTAAAAAAAATGTACTATATTTTTTAGCATTCAGATGGCCAAGTTCTCAGAGTAAACATTTTAGAAAAGAGTAAAACTATGAGCTGAGGGCTATTTTCAATAGTATAATTTTTACAAGGGGCAAGGGGCAAGTAGTTAATTGAGAAGGCTTGAATCTACTAGACAAAGTGCCCAAAATCGCATTTGCTGCCATTGGTACGGAGCATGTCCAATACGAGCGCATCCCCAGTTTATCCCCTACTATGGATGATTATAGAATCTTGCCAATAAGTCAGTTTCAGACCTCATACCCGGCATGGTAGGTAGTTGTTTACCTAGACGGGCTATAGAGATCGGACAACATGTTTACATGGTGCACTATGTTGATTACGCCATGAATTCCCTTAGTATTTATAGTGTCCAGTTTGAGCTATAGATTTTAAGGATAAAATTTCATGTTTTTCTTTTAGAACCCTATAATTTTACATGTTAAATTTATAATTGGTTTTCTATGCATACTTTCCCTACTCACACTTTATGTTTCATTTGTTTCCATTTTACATACGATGATTACATGTACTAATGTCCCTCCTACTAGGGACACTGCATTATTTAATAATGCAGCCTCAGGTACCGAGACGGCTGGCCAAGCAGTGCAGTAGGATCTCTCTCTAGTTCATCTTTTGGTGAGCCCTACTTTTGCATGGGGTGACTTTATCTGTTCAACTATGTATAGATTTTGTTAGAGCCATACTAGAGGCCTTGTATCGGTAACTCAGATGTTCAGATTTTGTTAGAGGCTTCATAAGCAGTTAGTCTCATGTGTCTTCATGATCTCTTATTCAAATTTGACCTTGTATTTTGTAATGTACTAAAAGGATGTTTTTCATGAAAAATATCTATTGTCGATGCATGACTTTTTTTCTCTCAGTGTTGTACATCCCTTTCCCCTATGTTTAGTTGAAAGCTTTATGTTCTATGCCTTGTTGAGCGGTCGCTCGAGCCAGAAATGGTATTGATTGCCGGTCTCGTCTAGGCCTTAGGCTGGGGTGCGACAAACTTGGTATTAGAGCCCTAGGTTAATGTGCGCTAGAGATTCTATGACATTATGTCTAGTAGAGTCCTATCCATGGGTGTGGTGCATGCTTCATTTATAATTGGGAGGCTATAAGAAATTTAGAAAATGCTACTCTTCTTTCCTACTCTATCTCGTAATATAGAGAAAACTTTAAGGATTGAATTGAATCTAACTCATGCGTTATTATGAATTTCAGCTCTTGATTTGAAATGACTCTGAAAAGGAAGACGATCGCAAGTCATAGGGTTAGTACTAGTGCTAATCCTGTACTAGAGGTGGATGCTAGTGAGCCACCATAGATTTTAGGAGTGCATACAGGATCCCAGGGTCGCTCAACTGGCCAACCCTCTAGGGCTTCATCTCCTCCTCCCACAGTAAGTCTAATTGGTAACCCTGACCCTTTCCCACCTAAACAACCAAATTCCTCAAATGCAGCGTTTAGGAGAGCAATTTAGATGCTCATCCGATTAGTTACACCAGGGGCCTAGTGTGTGAGTGGGTAAGAGAGTGTAGTGGGGGGTATGTGTAATAAAGCTTGAAGCAATGGAAACAATAGAGACTTTTTGTGAGTGAAAGAGAAAGACAGAGAGCATGAGGAGAGATAAAGATGAGTAATGTAACACCCTAAAGGCCCCTAATCAGACCCGAGGCATGAAATGGAGAAAACAGATGAAATTGCACCAAATCACAGAATGAATCATTAGATGAGTTGTCAAGTCACCTAACAAGTCATTAGGTGATCCGTTAGGTGCCAGAAGTTGCAGAAAATTTGGGTTTTAGAGAGTCTTGACAATTGGTGAAGTGATCCATTAAGTGTCATGACGAATCATTAACTAGAGGCATCAAGAAAAGACCAAAAAGTTGGAATTTCTTTCCAGTGGTAATGAGTGGCACTTGATGATCTATCAAGTACACTAATGGGTCGTCTTGTGACCCATTAAGTCTACTGGGATGACTTTTTAAGCTGAGTCATTAAGGGTATTTTCATACTTCCTATGTACTTAGCTCCTAAACTAAGCATTTTAAGCTCTTAAGAGGGTAAATTCTAGATTTTTATTCATTCCTAACCCTCATTCTACTCCTAAAACCTCTAAGTTGAAGATCAATCCTCTTAAGCCCTCAAGCATCAAGGTTCTCCCTCTTCTCCAAATCTCTTGAGCATCAAACCTTAGCAAGAATTTCTCCAGGTCCTGAATGGGGGAATCCTTCTACCCTCACGCCCAGTTTTATCTTTATCTCATGATTTAAAGTCTCCAAGCATGATTGAAATGCTAGGGTTAGACCTAATTCTCATGAAATCTCTTATGATCACTTAGAATTCAAGTCTCTTATGATTCAATTCATGATTTATGATCATTATTACATATTTTCTATTAAGATCTCTCATGAATCTATATTTTCAATTTTATGATGATTTTATTCAATCATGTATGATCTTATGAATTTCAAGCTTATGAACCTATGAATTCCAGTTATGACGATTTACTCAAGTATGTACGAATTTCACAAATCTCATGTTTATGTATCATGGTCAATCTTTGGCATTGTCTTTATAGCTAGTTCAAGTATGTTAAGAACCTATGTTCACGATTATGATATGAGTACTACATATGTTTGAGGAGTAGTATTTAACACCGAGTAGTCCACGCTTCCAGTGCACCTAGGTCTCAGAACTACATGCCATTGTAGCCATGATTGAGTCCTCCACAAGAGTGTCCCATGACCGAATGGGCCACTCATGAGTGATATCACGCCTTCATGGTCCATTCCATTGGCAAGGTATGGACATATCTCCCAGCTAAGGCTACAAGCTAGGCTCCATGTATGCTCATGTGGGATATGTCGGTTATAAGAATCTCCCGTTGTTCCTTGATTTTTTATATATGCTTATGTTCATGACTTAAGACTTTACAACTATGATATCTAATCTCAATAAACTTTTAATGAGGTCTTACTTAAGAATTCATTCATGATCAGTTTTACGATTTAGTTTTGAAAACCCTGAGCCATTATATTAAGTTTATGATAACTCATGTTTTAAGTTTATCCTATACTCATGATCTTATATTACTATTTTACTATTATGTTTTACTTATCTTGAATACTCAGTACATTCAAAGTACTGATCACATACTTCTATACTATATCATTTCATGATTAGGTTCGGGTGACCAGTCTCAGTCTCGACGTTAGCTTCGCTCCTATATCAGTTCAGTTTAGCCCTTGTTTTGATGAGTCCTCATGATCCGAGGATGGAAGTTTTGATACTTTTTTATTTCGTGTATGTCCTTCAGTTTTCAAATATTGGTAGAGCTAGTTGGGGGTGTTGTCCCATCAGCTCGTCTATGATTATAGGCTTTTTAGACATCTATGTATAGATGGTTCAACGCTGCTGACTTATTGTCTATGCTTATATTTTATGATATTCAGTCTTCCACTTATGTTATGTTCCTAATTCTTTTCTGCTTAGTTATGCTCAAGAATATGCTATATATGGCCATGTAATACTTGGAGCCATTTGTGATTTTAGGTTCGTATCGCGGTCTGGGGTTCATGCTCGGATTATGACAAGTAATATCGGACAGGGGTTGCTCGTTAAAACCCTTTAAGCTTCAAGGAGAAAAGAGTAGGTCAGATCAGTATAGCCCATGGGTGGCTTTTTAATGGACAACCCGGCTCACTATTATAGATCCGATCCAATTTTCTCTCAAAATAGACCCACTTTCCCGACATTGTAAAACAAAAGATGGACCAATGGAAGGACCATCTAGCTAGAATACGGTTCGTACATTGGACCATCTCTTGGCTCAGCTTACCCAGACCTGCTTTCCAGTTGACAGTGGGAAGGGCGATCCGCCATTTGAAAAGGCTTCGTCTTTCCCTCCGTTTCGTGGGTGCCACTTTTTCCCTTTTCTGCTTTAATTAATTTCCTCTATTCACCTACATACATCAACACCCATTAGTCCAAAAATACTTGGGTTGCCTCCCAAGAAGCGCTTGATTTAACATTGGGCGCGACATGGATACTACGCATAGTGTAGCATCCCTTGGGTTACCTTTCAAGAAGTGCTTGATTTAACGTCACGATACGATGCAAGATACATGAATCAAGCACATGATGAGTTGTCCTTGGGACGGGTGATACCTGATTTATCACATGGCAACTTTCTAGTCAGCAACATCTTCAAATACTTAGCAAAACCTGACATCTCTTTGATAGAATCAATAAATGGAACTCAAGTGTAGCTTTCTTCACTCGCTCAATGTGCTTTGCAATCTTTGCATCAAGAGCTTGTTGGGCTATCTGTTATGGAAAAGGGGAACTGGGGAGGAAAATATTTAGCAATATCACCCACACCTCCCTTGGCCTTTTTCTTCCTTATTGAAGCAGCTGAACCATCTTCAACAATCTCCTCTATTGATGGCTTCTTTACTCTTTCATCAATCGTCTCACCCACACATGGTTTGTCAACCCCTCATTTTGATCAACATCAGCACGCACAATTTCAGCTTCTTTATCAACCACATCATCTATAGCCTCACCACCCACAAGTTGCACATTTTTGCCACTCCATGTGACAATGGCCATAAACTAAGCATTACAAAGACCCACATGTCCCTTAAAATTATCCATTGTCTCACTCAGAAGTGTCCCTTCTATTTGGGTTATGGTCATGCGAAAAGTCCTGTACGTGTTGTTTTAACTTTCAAATCGATGCTGTATGAGAACCCACAATCTCTATAAGATTTTTTTAAGAATGCATCCGATCATTCTTGATTTACAATCACTTTTTCTAATATTCTCTTAAGCTTTGAGCCCCTTGATCTTAAGAAGGACCCTCCCTCTAGTTTTGAGACATGAGGAGGGACCCTGCGATGGAACATAGGAGTTGGAGCTTCTATTGTCATAGTTCCATCATTATGCCAACCCTGACTTGGGCCACATATTCATTCCTCGGGTAGTATTGCCTTGACCTTGCAGTTGAGGTTGCCATTGTCCTTGATATGAGGAAGGAGGATGGCCTTGATGTTGTTGCGCGTAATGCGGTCTATAGCCTCAGGATGTGTTTCCAACATAGTTGGCATCTTTAAGTTGTGTATGAGGTGGCTCCTGGTACGGTTGATATTGATATGGAGGAGGAGGGCATCCATCCCCATTCTGAGCACCACTCAAGGCTTTTTCAACAACATTCACCTTTTTGACCTCAATCTGGGTCAACTTTTTGGTAAGTAGGGCTATGTTGGTGGTCATGCTGCTATCATTTGGTCACGATCCTGGTTCTCCTTCATCAAATGAGATAATAGAGGAGTACCCATATTTACCTGTCCACTTTGATCTCTTCCATGCTATACATACTTGTTCTTTGCAATTCGATCCAAGATAATAGCAATCCGATTGAAGGTCTTGTCCATAAAGCATCCCCTAGTGACATTGTTTACAACAGACTGAGTTAATGTGTCTAAACCTATACAGAACTTCTTAAGAAAAAAATGCTTGGGGAACCTGTGGTTGGGTGCCCTAAGGGGTTGTTTGGTACACAGAATAAGGGATAATAATCCCTGGATAAACTATAGGAGTATTTTAATCTTGTGTTTGGTAAGGAGTATTAGTTAATCTCGGGATTATTTATCCCACCATTTATATTATAATGATGGGATAAGTTATCCTATATATATGGTGGGATAACTAATCCCATGGGATATCCCAATCCATAGGATAACTTTATTTATCCCATATCCCAAACCAAATGACCCCTAAGTATATACTGCTTGAAACACTCCAAATCTTTAAACAGTTGCTCCCTAGGGAACTGTCGGAAGTAGATCTTATCCCGTTTCTCTACCTTCTTACTAGGCAGGAACCACTTTTTGAGGAAGACATTCAAAAGCTCTTGCGATATATGGATCGAATTCAAAGATAAATTATGCAACATTCTCTAGCTTTCCCGACCAATGAGTATTTGAATACCCTAAATCGAATGGCATCATCAGAGACATTATTTTACTTGTGGAGGTAGCACACCTCCAAGAAATTCTTCAAATGTTAGAGAAGGTCATTATCATTGGAATTGTGGAACTGGTCCTCTATTTTGAGCATCACATATATGTTATCGTCTATTTTGAAAGATGTAGCATTTATTCTAGGTGGAACAATATCACTTGCATAGTCAACCTCATCGTTGACTTCTGCAAACACATTCTCCAACTCTCCCAGCGGAACAACCATGATTCTGTATCAAACAACAAAAATCAAATAAAAAGTAAAAGAATGGGTTTAATCAAACAAACTAAACTGGTAGGGCTAGATAGGGCCTATGCTGAAGTCCCCAGCAATGACGCCAGAATATTTGACTCCCGCTCAAATCCACTTCAATTTTTGAATGTGTAAATGATTGAAGAAAATATAGTACCCAACTGAGAGGCGAGGTCAAATCAACAGGGGCTATGTGAAACCTTAACAATCTAGCACTTGTCAATATAGATTTACAAGTTTAGAGATTATTCAAATTAGGGTTAGGTAAAATTTATCTATTACTAATGAATGTAAATTGCTTTAAGGTTAATTCAATTAATGAGAAATACTAGGGATGTGACCCCAATTTTTGGGTCGATCCCCCTAAATCACCCAATATGGACAAATTGAGAGTGGGCTATAGATGAGCATGTAAGCAATCACTTAGGCAACCAATGGGCGCCTTTCAATAGCACCAATGGTGTCAATCTACTTCAATTTTGTCAAATTGAAGAGAGCTTCCTTTACCCAATCACTTGTTGCAAATTGATATTCACACTATGTCTAGGAGAACCCATTAAACAAGGGTTAGAGCCTTGAGTTATAGTTAATTGATGCTAAACTAATATAAATTTGCCCTTTTAAGCATCATAAAGGTAATTGGGAAGGATTGGGTGACTCTCTTCATCAATCACATTTTAGAAAGCAAAAATCAATCAAATATTCTTAAGCCTACAATCAATTTTACCCAATTGGGGTTATTAGGGTTCACAATCCTAGATTTGGGTTTAGTCACCCATAGCAAGAAAAAGAAGAGAAAGTAAGTAATTAAACATCCTTACCAATAAAATCACAAATTGGAGAAGAAAACTTGAATTAATGAAATTGAAATCTTCAAAATTTACAATCTAGATCTAAGAACTACTCTAATTATGGCTGAAAGTAAGGTTCTCTATTAGTATATCCAGAACTCTTCAAAACTCTCTTGGAAAAAAAAGAAAAACGTATTTATACTAAGCTTCAAAAACCCCTAAATAATTTAAACTGGGAGGGTCCCAGGTGTGTAGGAACAGACCATTCTTTGCTCTATCGATCAAAATTAGCTTCTGCCCAAATGTTGTCCATCCATTAATTGGCGGACCTTCTTTTGGAAAGACGGTCCATCTTGTAACACCCCCTATAATTTATGCCATAAATCCGTACTCTAGTATAGGACTAAGAGTACTTAATATTCTAAGTGTCACACCACGAGTCTACACCCTGGACGATGACATGGTACTTGGAGTCACCCCTGATCTATCATACACTGGTATTCTGAGTAAACATAGCCAAAACTTTAAATAACAAAATCATTTAAGAAAACTGATTTAATAATAAGTTCATACATATGAAAACAACAATATTGAACATCTGAAATGTTGTTTGAAAGCCATCAACTAATGATGAGTTGTTGGGACAAGCCCCCAGCTAACTCTAAAATCTAACTAAAAGGAAATTAACTGAAGTAAATGAAATGTCGTCCTCGAAATATGAGGACTCACCACTGCTACTGCTGAAATCACCCGAAGAGATCTACTAACGACGCTGAGATTGAGAACCTGTGGTTGTATCATAACATGATACAACATAGAAGTATGTGTCAGTACTTTGAATGTACTGAGTAAGCAGGAGAAAACATAACACTGGTATAAACAATTGAACTAAAATGACATGCAATGACCAACTGAAATAACTGAAATATACTGAGATGGTCGAGATGACCCTGTCTGATGGTCAAAGACATACCCTAAATCTGAAATTTCTAAGTATAAACTATCTATGCTGAACTTAGCAAGCTGAAACTGAACTGACTAATCTAAGACTGAATTGAGCTGACTAGTGGGAGAGTCTATGACCAACATATAACCACGTGAGCTAGACGTGGATTTCGATGTATACACCCCATCGGTAGGACCCAATATACCTTACCGGGGTATAAGGGCATGAACTGGGTGATCACAAGTATGGGGCCATGAAGCTAATAAGAATATAACCTACGGCGGCAAAGTAGTTCTGAGAATCTGGGTGCGTTGGAACCCCGGTTCGCTTGGTGCTAAGTCCTACTCCCACTGGATATTTCTAGACTGACTACTAAGCTGATAACTCAAAATTGAGGCCCAAGACTAAGTCGGGAATACCTATCTAAAAACACCCTGAGAGTCTTATCGAACCGGATTCTGTAACTGGGTTCAAAGACTGGTCAGAGCATGCTTATCTGGAAGCATCGTGACCGTCTAAAGAACAAACTATAATATGAAGCTGGGGTCCTAAGACTGGTCATAGCTGCTTATCTAAAAGTGTCATGGCCACCTAAAGAACTACTAAAATATGATATTAAGTCTAGTTCTGATAACTGGGAGGCACTACTGACACCTCGAGAGTTTTTGTAGTCAAACTAATCAGCTGAAAATTCTGAATAACACTGAGGATTCTAACATTCTGACTGAAACTGAACTATCATGCAGCTAACTGAGATTTTAATTCATACTAAAAATATGGGAATCCACAACATTGATAGAATTAAGCAAAAAGGAAGACTAACCCAACAGGAAAAATTCTACGTGATCTCATTCAACATTAGTGCTAAAATCATCCTTACAAGAAAGAGGATTTATACGATATCTAGATAATGGAGAATATTCAACAATCAACTTAAATCATATTCCACAAGCTATAACGGAATCTGACATATAATTCATCCACATTCAAAAGCTCAGGGCTAGGATTCACTTTACAGAAACAACATCAATAGAGTCATAAATTGATGGAATCATATCTAAAAAATAAACATGGATAACATTCTATATGAATTCAAAGAAATCTGACATATATTCCCTTCACATTTGAAAGCTCAGGGCTAGAATTTATCGAGAAACTAGGAGGGATTTTGGGGACACAAGGGAAGAACTATTCCCTTGTTGAATTCCCACATACTTGGCTACGAATTCCTTGGAGAAGAAAACTTGAATCGCTGCAATAGATGAGAAGCCCTAGTCTTGCTTGAGAGTTCTTAGGAGGAAAGCTTATGTTATTTTCTGAAAAATCAGAGTGGGAATGAGGGGAAAACCATTTAACCCCTCTAAATCCCCTTAAAATAATCCAAAAAGATGTAGTTTAGAGTCTAGGATGTTATGCAATTACTAAAACACCCTTAGGAAGTTCGCAGGGAAAACTGACTGCCTGTCCCCACGAGGGACCGAACAACTCATGCCCAGTGACCATGACTTATGGTCACGTTCGTTGGGTGCACTGCCAAAAACCTTCTATTGGTCACCACGGCTCGTGGTGACCCACTCATAAACTACACTGCCAAATTCTTAACTCCTCATACTATCCTGGACCACGGGTCACCTAACGGGTTGTGGCATGAACCACGACTCGTGGTGACTAGTCGTTAAGTTCACCGCCTAATTTTCCCCTGACATTCAATCAATTAATTACCATGGATCACCTCACGACTCTTGGTGTTGACCACGACTCGTGGTCACCCCATTTTTTTCTAAATTTTTCTACCAAGTCTGGATCCTTTCCCATGAGTCACTTCACGACTCGTGGCCTACCCCATAGGTTACAGGATGATTCGTTTTGTGATCTGGTGTAGAAAATCCTATTTTCTCCATTTCAACTCTCGGGTCTAGTCTTAGAGTTTTCGGGGCATTACACTAAGAAGGAAGTGTTATGACGTATTTGAATCACTCTATGGTCGTATGTTAATATTCGATGTTGATCAAGTTGTAGAACAAAAGATGACAAAAGTTATCGCAAATTTCTTTCTTAAAATTCTCTGAAATTTAGGTCATATGTGTAAGAGATTTTCTCCCAATATATAAGAATTAGGAGGTTTATGACCTATTAAATTAAAGGTGTATGAGCCTAGTTTCTTATTCATTAAACTGTTTTCTAATACAACTTTGAAATAAAGAGATATTAGCATTTTTGTGAGACTGTGCAAACAGGCGATGGGTACTAGAGAAGGTTCACAATGGCAGCATGTCACGCCACCAAAATGGTGTGATGGGCAATGTGTCATGTTGCCCCTGTGCCAGCCAACCCCTATATTAGTTGGTCAGTTGTTTGGCTCATTTCTTTATTTTTCTAGAAACCTTGATAATTAAGGACCCTCTCCAACTCCTTCTTCATATCCCTTTGGTTCTTAAGGTTAGAAATCAATTTTTAAGGTGATTTTTGGTGTTAGGAAGTACATATAGCTTGCGTTTTAGTGGTGTTTTCGGCATGTTTGGCTGCTGTTTCATGGTGGCTGGTTGGTAAGGCTTTCTTTTCATTGATTCTTAGTTATTTAAGTTAATTAAGAATCGGTAAGCATGTGTAGGTTGTTATTAAAGTTTCTCTGTTGAATTCATAGAAATCGCATCGAATAAGCCCCGTTTGCCTTATTCTTTGGTTAAGCATTGTTGGTTGTATTTATGGCAGTAGCTTGGGCTGACATTAGGAAGCGTATTATTGGTGTTGAAATCTCGAGATTTAGTGTATCTTATGTTCTTCTGATTTGAGGTATGTTAAGATTTTCGTTTGTCCGTTTCGGCATGATTTCCAATCCAATAGCACTCTTGTCATATTGTGTGAATTTCTTGTGTTGTTAGCTATTGTTTGGATCTTGTATACATGTTCTTAGGGGATGTTAGTATGTTTTATTTTCCTCACATGTTGAGGCCATGAAATTGGGCATTAGTAATAGTTGTTTGTCACACGTCGATAGGATGTTGAAAGGTGGTGATTGTGACCTTTTTGGATTGAGTTAGTGGTTTCTTTGGCTATACTTTGGGGCTGTTTTGAGGTAGTTGTAGGTCATATGTGTATCTTGGTCGGATGGATTAGTTAAGAGACAAGTTAGTGAGCTCATAATGGTCTTGGTTGTCCTCGGGTAGTCGGGTTTGATTATTGTGAAATTGAAATTAGTGTTGGTTAAGTTTGATGAAAAGTTTCCTCATGTGTGGTAGTTCTTAGTTATAAATTAGATTGGGAGATAGAGTTGTTAAGATAGGATCTTTTGATTGTCGCGAATATGTCGGTGGATGGCTCGGTAAGTAAGGTTAGTACTATGTTGTGGTAGTCGGTTGGTGGAATTAATTGTGGGCTATTTGGATTTGTGTTTGAATGTGTTATTGTTATTGCTGATATGATTTTATGAATTGTATGGTTCATGGAGGCTCTGTGATAACCTGCAAGGCCGTGATGGTATCTGACAGGGTTGAGCCGGTGGCTTGTGAAGACTTGTAAGGCCGCGATGGTTTCCAAAATTGTCATACTCATGATCGTTTGGATGCCTATAATGCTGTGGCTATTTTTGGCATGGTCATGATTGTGATTTGTTGACTCATTTAAGGTTGTGACTATTTTGTTTTTGGCATGGTCATGCTCGTGATTTGTTGACTCATGTAAGGCTGTGACAGTTTCCAACAAGGATGTGATTGTGGATTGATTTACATATTGTGTTGTTGCCTTGTATGATGTTTGTTTGATAACTGTGGTTGCTAGATATGTTAGTGATAGTTGAGGTTGTTGAGGGTCCTAAAATTGACTTAGGCATTTGGATAGATCTTGTATAATACAGGTGGTGACAAGTGAATTGTATTAGCTAGGTGTCATTTGTTATCCGTTTTCTTATATTGGGACTTGCCGGGATTATGGGCCCATGTAGGTTTTATTTGCTTAATTTATTTCATAATATATTTCTATCAGTATCTTTTGGACTCCTTTTGGTTATTCTATATGTCTATTGATCTATAATCTGTATCTTATTATTATTTTCACCTTACATGCTTGGTACATTTCCATACTAAAGCTTGATATGCTTGAGTTTACAGCACTTCCGACGCTTAAAACTGAGAAAATAGCATGGACTTAGGTATGTTTATATGGATATGAGGCATTTTTACTTTGATTTTAGGGAAAATAAGTGTTGGACCAAAAATGTGCAAAAGAGGCCTAAAATTGCAAAAAGTCAAGCAAGTACAAGTCTCAATACGAGCCGTACCTTAATTGTATGAGTCGTACTGAGAATCGTGGTAAAAGTCAGCAAGCTGGATTAAGAGCAAGGCAACATACAACTCTCAGTACGAGCCGTACAAAATGGTACGAGCCTTAACTGGAGTCGTGGAATTGTTCAAAAAAATTTGCACAAAGGCAGTCTCTTGGTACGGGTGAAACCCAAGAATCGTAGCACTCACATACGACCCGTACCATGAGCCGTGGTGAGATTCAAGTAATTCTTCAAGAATTGGAAGAACTTCAGATAAAACAAGCAGTACGAGTCATAGGAGGAAGGTACGAGGTGTACCACAACACTCGTGGAAAACTTCAGAAGATGTCAGAGTTCTCAAGGCCAAACCACGGTTTCATTGTACGACGTACTAGCCTGCCAACACTTAGACAAATCTGCAATAGCCAAGGAAGTACGAGAAGAAGGTACGACCCGTACAATGCTGCTATGGTTTGTAGGAACAGTTGTGATATAGTCGGTGCCAGATATGGAAAATTTCCTGTTAGCTTAGGAAAAAGTTTCTAATGTCTGTACAAATACCTTTTATATTTTATTTTAGTGAGAGAATAGAGAAACGAAGTAGTAGAGATGTGTGAAGAATATTTTTTGTGAATTTTTATCAAGTTTTGGAGAGCAATTCTTAGGATCAAATTATTGATTTCATCCATTGTTTTTGATATTTTTCTTTGATAGTCAGATTTGGTTTTCTTCCAATTATTATTGTAAGTATTTAATTATATGTTTGTCTATGAATGCTAATTATAATCTTACAAACATGAGAGGCTAAAACCTCCACAACTAGGGGTTGTGGGAACCATGGTGGATTAATGAAATAGGGTTACACAAAAATGATTCAAAACCAATGCTAAACGGTTGATTTGTATTCTCTTCATCTTTGAATGCTTCTTAACGGTGTACAATGTTAGAACTTGCGTGAATTCTTTACTTGCTTGAGCCTAGAGAGGTAGAGATTAGAAAAAGAGAATTACAACAAATCCTTGGTCTTTATGATTATTGTATTAACTTGAGCTGGGGTCGCATGATAGTTAAATTTGGAACATATTGATAACGATTAGTTTGAAATCGCTCATGAGACTTGACTCGGTGATTGAGTATAATCATTCAATAGGGACGAACGAGTCATTTGGATGAACCCTTTTTATCAGTTCTACAGGTAAGCATTGAGATTGTTCTCGTGTGTATACCCGAAGTAGTTATGAACCCATGGGGAATACTTATCCTAGTTATTTGCAAGTCTTGATATCAATCACAATTATAATCTTGTTTTAATATAGTTTTCTTTAAAACCCTCCTATTTGGAGATAACTCACCAACAAGTTCAATTATCGGCATTAGTCTAGATCTTACCCTATTCCCTGTGGGTTCGACCCCAACCTCTTTGTTGGGTTCTTTATTGACAACATCCACTTCATACTTTGCCAGAAAGTGTGAGTTTGAGCGTTATCAAAAAGTGATGCCATTGCCGGGGAATGCGGCTAAGATTAGATTAATTGCTTGTATTTGACTTTTGGTTGTTATTTCCTGAATTACGTTTTCTTTTTATTTTTGGATATCCATAGGTTTTTGATTGGTCAATGCCAAGTACTTGTCTGAGTGGAAACCACCTAATTCCTTTAATCTTGAACTCGAAAGTACACCGCGAAGAATGGAGAACTAAGAGTAGAGAGATGCCGTATTGCTGAAGAAGCTAGGCAAGCCAAGCTAGCTCGGCAAGTTGCACTTAAGGATGCGGAGGATGCTCGAGATGAGGTTTTCAACGCTGGTCGCCATGGAAGGGACAACAGAGGTCAAAGATATGCCCCTCAATTCTTCAACGAAGATGACCCACACATTGATGAAGTCGGGTCAACCAGAGCTATAGTACCACCACCATTGCACGATGGAGAAAAATTTGACATCACTAGCACCATGATCCAATTATTGAACATGAAAGGGGTGTTTAGTGGTCACACAGCTAATGATGCCAACCTGCACCTGATGAACTTTGTGGGAATATGCAAGGCTACAGGTTGCCCGGAGTCAGCCAGGATTCTATAAGGCTAAGACGCTTTCCCTTTTCTCTATCTGGGGAAGCCACTTTATGGTTATCGGAGTTGCCCAACGACTCCATTACCAACTGGAGGGAGATTAAGCAAGCTTTTCTAGAGAGATTCTTTCCACCCTACAGGATGCTGCAGCTTAAAGACGAAATCTATAAATTCCGACAACTGAAGACCGAGGCACTTCATGAAACTTAGTTGAGGTTCAAGAAGAAGTTGTCCAAGTGCCCTAACCACAAAATTCCTGATGATAGTTTGTTGGAGATTTTCTATAGATCATTGAACAACAGTACAAAATCAATAGCAAGCACAGTGGCAGGAGGAGCATTGATGAGCCATACCTGGGAGCAAGTTGCCACTATTCTAGACAGAGTGACCAAAACAAACAGAGCACAACACAACCGGGAAGCAGAAGCATCAACCGATACATATGCTGTTGGTTTGACTGCAGACCAATGAATGAAGGAAGAAGAATGTGACTAGGAATTGGCTCATATGCGCACATCATTGGACTTCCTCACTAAGCATATCATGGGAGTTGGAGCCAGAAAAGTTAATGCAGTGGGGAAATAGGGACAGGAGCCAGGGCCTGACCATTCAGATTTCGAGGAGGAGGAAAACTTCTTGGAAAACCAGGTGGCAGGTTTTCGAGCCAACACCCAAGGGTCTGTACAAGACACTTGGTGCCAAGGTTCTGGAAACCAAGGTTGGAACCAATACAGAGATAGTTACAATTGAAATAGGTATAGAGACATATTTCGAGGCCGTGAGAGCGAGGGAGATTGGAAAAGGAATGACGGTTATCGTAACGACTGAATAGGATTGTACGTTCCTCCTAATGCACGTGAGGGGGAGGCTGGATAGTCAAAGTTGGAGAGCATGGTGGCTGAGATGCTAAAGAAGGTGAGATCCATAGATGATCAGTTGAAAGACATCCATAGTGATCTATCGAGCGTAGGTCAAAAGGTGGAGTCACATGCTATGGCTATCAAACAGATTGAACAGAAGCTAGGGCAACTGTCAGCATCCATAAACCCTAGGCTAAAGGATACACTACCTAGAAACACAGTCCAGAATCCAAAGATGATGGTCACTGCATGGCTGTGATGACTAGGAGTGGGAAGACCATGGTTGATCCCCCTCTGTCGGTTGTAGTTGAAAGGAAGAAAGAGAGCATGATCGACGATGAAGAAGATGTTGCTGAGAATGAGAATAATGAGGATGCTGAGTTGACTGAGGCTCCAGTTGTTGAAAAGGGGCCTGAAGTAGAATATGGCAAGAAGCAAGGAGCCACACAAATTTACAAGTCTATTCCACGACCACCGCCATTGTTCCCTCAAAGAATGAAGAAGAAGCTGGAGAATGGTAAGTTTCAGAAATTCCTGTCAATGCTAAAATAATTATCTGTAAACATACCATTGGTCGAGGCACGGGAACAGATGCTGGGATATGACAAGTTTATGAAGGACCTTGTGACGAAGAAAAAGTTTTGTGAGCTATGAGATTGTGGATAATGTGCATCATTGTAGTGCTATAGCCTCACGGGTCCTTTCCCAGAAAAGGAGGGTCCAAGTGCCTTCACCATACCATGTATAATTGGCGATGTTGAGTTTACGAGGGCACTCTGCAATTTGGGAGCAAGCATCAATCTGATGTCGTTAGCTGTGTTTAAGCAGCTGGGCTTGGGAGCCCCCACACCGACTACTATGTGGTTGTTGATGGCCAATTGAACTGTGAAGAAGCCTGTGGGCATCCTGTTCGATATGCTTTTTAAAATGGATAGATTCATATTCCCAGTGGACTTCGTGATCCTTGATTGCGAGGTTGATTTTGAGGTCCCCATTATTTAGGGGCGACTATTCCTTGCTGCTGGGAGAGCTTTAGTAGATGTGGAGGCTGGCTAGTTGAAGTTCAAACTCAATAAAGAAGAGGTCACTTTCAATGTCTGCTGATTAATAAAGCAACTGAAGGAGTACAAACTTGTCTCAGCTATAGAGGATGAATCCGAGTTGCTTGACGAAGTCTGAGTAGTCATGAAACTTGCATCATGCCGCGACGTTAAATCAGAAGCTTCTTGGGTGGCAACCTAAGTTGCGGTTTTGTGAATTCTTAGTAACCGAACCACCTGCGATGTGCCGCATTAAATCAAGCGCTTCTTGGGAGGAAACCCAAGTTAATTGACTTATGTGTGTTCAGTGTGTAGGGGAAACAAAAATAGGAAGCAGAAGAACTGCTGAACAGGTAGGTGCTATGGCTCTCAGTACGACTCGTAAGACGATTGTACAGGCCGTATTATGAGTAATGGTGAGACACAGAGATGCATTTCAATGCTTGAGTTTAAGGTATTGTTGGTCCTATGACTCGTAACCTCATTGTACAGGTCATAGTATTCACTATGGTTATGACTATGCAAGGCATGGACCTCAATGTAAGAAAGACCTACGGTCATAGTACGAACCATACCCCCATAGTACGAGTCCTAAGATGTGCTCGTAGGTCCACGGGTAAGTTTCTCAATCTATCTGTTATAAGTCCAAGGGACAAGTTGTAGGGCCTTCCTATGACTCGTGGTACGAATCGTGATGGGTCAAAAATTTTAAAATCACTCGACTCGGCCCAAAATTTTCAAATTTGCCCCGTAAGCTATTTAAACTTCAAACAAATCGTACCCTTCTCCTGCACACTTAGAACCGAAGTCACAACCATAACTCACTAATCCCTCACACCTGTAACTCAAAATCAAGATCAATTGAGCTAGTTTTTGTTCAGATTACACCAAGAATGCCAACTTCCAACCCTAGTTTCTGATTGTCAGTCAAAGTAAGCAGCGTTCAAGTAAGTGTACTCTCTGAATTTGATAATCATGACCTATTGTGCTTGATGTAAACCTGCTTAATCCCTGAGATTCCTATCAATGCTAAAAATAATAAATTAAAAAGGACAATGACCAAGGATGTGAACTAGTTGGTGTGCGACTGGGTAGGGATGAAACTTGTAAAAATCGTGCAATGAATTAAACTTGAGTTATAGGTTGTGATTAAAAAAGGGAGGAATGGGTAACTGTAAAACATGATTAATGCATGCCTAGACTTAGGGAATTCTAAGTACCCAACACTAAATTGAAATCTCCTACAAACTGAATAAAAAATAAGGCAGGGACAAGCATCACAAGCCTTCCTATGACTCGCGGTTTCATACTACGAGTCGTATGATGGCTCGTTGGGACTATCCCAAGCCAAATTTGTAATAATCATGAGGTACGAATCCTAGAACAGATTGTGGTATCCTGCTACGAGTCATACCTGGCAATTGTACCAAGAATTTGAAAAGGGTCAAGTCCAAAAGTGACAGTACGATCCTTCCTACGAATTGTGGAATCGACTTACTGGTCGTACCATGAGTCATGGGGAAATACAAAACATTTGTTTTCAAGGGGCATCCTCATACGACTCGTGGTACGGACCGTACCTTCATGGTACAAGTCATACATCAAAGGCGTAACATTGACTTGAGATATTACGAGTCTCAATACGAATCATACCTCCAAGGAACGACCTGTACTGTAGACTCGTGATAAATTATAGAGGACTTTTTTTCTTGCTTTTTTTTCTTCTCAGATTTGGAATTCTAACCCTTTTTCTCCACAGGTACAATGACACGAAAATGAAAAGCATCCAAGGCAACTGCTCGGAGGACATTGCTTGGTGAGACCTCCGAATCAGAACAAGCGGGCAACTCCCCTAGTGGCTTAGTAGAGGAATATCGGGTCAATACATCTGATACTGATGGAACCTGAACCACTAGAGCGAAGGCTAAAGTCCAGGCCATAGAAGCCACTGCCACATCTGCTGGTGCTCCCCAGTTTGAGGAGGGAGCAGAGGAAAAAGCCCAAGAGTCTGAAAGTGACACTAATAAAGAAGAGGGGTCCGAGGAGGCCCAATCCGGAGATGCAAGAAGTGAGTCCAGATCAAAGGAGGAGGCCCCCAATGACGAGTAGAAGGAGACTCAGCCCAGGGAGAACTGCACCATTTGGGGGAGTACCAAGAGCCCAGGAAATATATGGACAGGGTTTTGCTCTCATAGCCAAGAACAGACCTAGGCGGATCATTCATGAAGAGCCGCGGATCTTCACCAATTCTCTGAACGAGGTGGAGGAGATGAAGCGGATATTTAGCTTCTATGGATTTGATTGGAAGTCTAGGGCCCTAGATCGATACACTTCAGAAATCATCCGGGAGTTCTATGCCAATTATTTGGAAACCATGGAGAAGAAAGCGAAAGAGGGGCAAAAGTTGAAAGATCCACCCAAGATGGAGAGCATTATGGTTATAGGTTGAGAGGTTGATATATTCAAGCACACTATTGCTCCTATATTATACGGGCCTAGTGTTCGCACCCAACTACACGCAAGTGCACGTGGTCGTACAAGTAGTAAAGTGGCTTTATTTCAAGCCAAGTATCGATCCCACAAGGACTGAATTCTGGTAGTAATTATCCTAATTGTTAATGAACGATATCGTTATGAAGGTAGACAACCAAACAAATAATGCTTTTGAGTCAAGATTAATAGTTAATGTGAACCTAAGTAAAGATCGTAAATTAAAGTCTGGACAATAACAATGAACAAGATGAGGTTAAGGCAAACATGCAGGGATGTAATTCACTAATTAAAATCAGTCTATCTTCTCTTAGATTGTTAGTCAGGAATTAATAACCCATGGATTAGATCTTTCGACTCCTCACCGATTAAAGAATCATGAGACTTACATTACACATTTCTGTGATGCAAAAACCCCATGCTCTAGCCATACATAATAAATTCCATAAATGACCCAATATGACATTACAGATATATTTCTATTCTGAACGTAAATCTTCTCTTAATTTTATCAACCAAGAAAAGATCATATTCCACCAATTCACATCTATCCAATTAATTTCCTTTTCAGAATCAAAATTGGAATTCTAGAATATACATTAACATTGGCCAAACATTAATGTAGTAAAAACAAGAATTGGTAGAACAACCGCTATAGAGAAGATGAAAACTGAAATAATCGTTAATTACATTCCTCTACAATTATCCTTAACCTCGGCAAGAGGTGAATTAGCCACTCATTTGCGGATTAAACCTCTTCAAACAAGTGGAATTCATACAAGCAATTGAAATTAAAGAGAAAAAAAGGAAGAGAATTAACGCTAGGAATTCTTCTTCTCAACTGCCTGCTATCCACATTCTTGCTCAAAATGTCAGATACTTTAAAATAAAACCTAAGTGTGCTATTTATACTAGTGAGAATTTTTCCCGTAATAATTGGCAACGTGGCACGGAATGTATCGCGGAGCCTCACCTCCGTGCCATGGCCCTGTCGCGGACCTCCACTGGAACTCAGCTTCCAGGTAATTGCCTTCAGCCTGGCACGGAGTGTATCGTGGAGCCTCAGCTCCGTGCCACGGTGCCCTCGCACGCTGCTCGGGTGTTCCGGTATAGGTTAAAAACCGACACGCAAGTGCACGTGGTCAAACAAGTAATAAAGTGGCTAAGTAGCCAAGTATCGATCCAAGGAGGCTCAAAATATGTAAAGTTGCCTAGTTTACTATATTCCTATTTCACTTCTAATTATGCTAACAACAATGTAACCAACAGTTACTTGAGTTTTTGTTTCTAAACTATATATACTAAAATTAATAACAACTATTTACTGAGAATTTAGACAATGGATATGAACATGCCAAGGTTAAGAACAAGTAATGAACTTGATAATCATGATAATTTGGTTAATCTCTTCTTCATGTTGCTAGCCAAGAACATTCGCCTAGAAATTAAAACTCTCGTATTTAATTTCACTTTAGAATCATAAACCATCCGTCTACATTTCTGTGATCAAATGCAATTTATGACCTAACAATACAATTCCGGTTCCTAAATTGACTAATACGACTTTCAAGTATATTTCTATCAGGAAAGCACATCAAAACCCAATTTTCCCAAATCAAGTTAAGAACAATACCCTATTAATTCACAGCTTTCTAATTTCTTGCTCTTTCGAGTGAAATTGGACTTTTTAGATGTACATTAATATCGGCCACACACTAATGCAGTAAGAACAAGAATTAATAGAACAACATGGAAGAAGAAGAAGAAAACCATATCAATTATAATTAAAATTCATTACAAGTGTCAAAACCTCAGCAAGGAAGAGAATTAGCCACTCATTTGTGGATTGATCATCCTAAAATGAGTGTAAATCATACGTACAATTGATAGAAAGATGAAAAGAGGAGAAGAAATCCTTTAGCTTTTTCGTTCCTCAACTGCTCCTAACCCACGTCCTTGCTCTCCACTTCTGAACTCAGTCTAAAAACTAAAAACTGCTTAAAATAAACCTAAGTGTGCTATTTATACTAGTGGGAAATTTTTCCCGGAATAACAAGCAACGTGTCACGGAGGCCAACGCGGAGCACTGCCTCCGTGACATGGCGTGGACGCGGACCTTCACTGGAATTTCAGGGTCCGATAAATTAGCCTCAACGTGGCACAGAGGCCAACGCGGAGCACTCTCTCCGTGCCACGGAGCTGACGCGATGGCACACTGGAATTTGCCATTTTAATTCCTGTCCAGGCAGTGTGCTACCGCGATGGTAGCGTGGCACGGCTCCATCGCGAAGCCCCTATAAATTGTGCATTCCAATGTCTTTTCCACGCTCGCATGCAAGTCCAACTCCGATATAGTTCCAACATGCATTTTAGCTCCTAAAAATCATATTTACCTGCAAAACAAATGCTAATCATGTTGGTTAGTATAAATTCGTATTTTATTACCGATTAGATGATATTATATACACATTGCACAACAAACAAGGTAAAATTGATACGTTTGAGTATCACTTGGGCATATAAATCTGCCCAAGATCACTTACCCCACACTTAATTCCTTGTTCGTCCTCGAACAACACATACACAACTCATGCAAATTACATCCCAACCTTCGTCACTATGGTGCGACCATTTACGCTACGGTCATACCGATTATTCAATTTTTGCAAATCATCAAGAAAACATGCTTGGTCGTACAATACAATGACCTTTAATACATCAAGACTTCCTAGACTTTAAGAATTGATTCTTGATATCGGCAAACTCATGCAAATCAGCTAATCAAGAAATCCGACACTAAAATCAATCTTTCATCAAGCATGTGCCCTCACAACTCGAGAGAATCTTTCCCTTTTTGTTCATGCAACACACAAACATGCAAGTAGGGGCATATAAAAATTAATTTCACTCTCTCTCCCAAAAGAATTCACATGCCTCATGTCATGACCCATAAGCTTGCCCTTAGTGTATTACTCCACTAATATAAAGAAATGCAATGTAAGATCACGTAGGACTTTAATGGGTTGTAACGGGGCTATGGATCTATATATATATATATTGGATTAGCCAATAATAGTCGCTAGCATCCTTAAGCGCCTTTTCAACTCATTCCCATCGACTTATGGACATTGTTCCTCTCTTTTCTCTTTTTCTCCCATTCATGCTGGTTTACTTTCGTACTGCCCATTTCATTGAACACACTTGACACAAAATAAAGGGTTTTCATGTACCCTCAATATCATTTAATTATAGCAAGTGCTTCTTCAACATCATCTTTTCTTTCTTCACTCTGCTTTTCTTTTTCTTTTCACTCTTTAACACTTTGGGAAACATTGTCTTTTCTTTGTAAGCGCTTAAGAGTTTCGTATAGACTTTAAGGCTAATGAAAAGAAGGAATAAAGCTTAGTTTATACAATTTTGGACAAAAGAAAGAAAGAAATCGGCTAAAGGCTCAACGGGCTAACTAGGGTATACAACACATAGAAAGGTAGAATTTGACAAGAAAAAATGGAAACTATCGGTTAAAACAAAGAAATGCCTACATCCTTTCCAACACTACACCTCCTTCATTTAGTTTTGTATACACACCAGGCAAGTTCTAGACACTTCACAATGACATGGAATAGCAATACCTCACTTCACACTTCATGCACATGCTCGAATCAAGATGCATTCATAGACTCTTTAATTAGCCCATCACATGAATTCAAGATTAAGCCTCAATCATACTAAATCAAATTCTATAGCCTAGGTAACTCAACATATTTACAGAATTGCATGCTTTTAAACGAATCACTTCCACATTTTGAACATCAGTTACACACGCAATGAAATTTTAGCAACCATAAGCAACTACAGTTCATTGATGCAATCCACCAAAGAAAAACTAAAGACAAATAAAAATCCTACTCCTACCGACTACATTTCCCTTAAGACGGTCGTCATCCATCCATCATAGGGAACGGTCACTAACTATGACATCGGTTCAATGGGACTATTCTCGGTAAAAGAACCGAAAACAAACTCCGAGAAACCCAAAAAAATAAAAATCAAAAAATTTTGCAACACATCGATCATTTCGATAGAAACATATTTACAAAAGATTTTGATAATTGCAAAATATCTTCGCAAAAATTTTGAAAAATATCGATCATGTCGATAGAAAAAAAAATATTTACAAAATATTTACACTGACAACCACAACTTTTCATACCACACATCATTAACCACACAAACAAATATATACACATACACCACAAATCAGTTCATAACAGGGAAAGCACAAACATTCATCCAAACCAAGGAAAAACATACAGCAAATTAGAGCCCAAGTCCCAGCACCTAGCTACTCCCCACCCCACATTTAAATCGAACACTGTACCCAGTGTTCACAAAAATTACAACACAAAAAATTCGGGTGGTGGAACTCCCTGATTAGTCGAAATATTCGACTTCTTCATCCGGTGATGCGGCCTCGTCGCCCATATCTGAGTCAGCTCCATCGTCGTCATCGGACTCCACATCGGAGTCCTCCCGACGTGTCTCCTCATCAGTAGGGACATCGTCATCCGTCGGCTCCATGAAGGCTGGTCCCACCCGACATAAGGCTCTGGCGTTCTCGCCAAAGGGGTAGTCCAGCTCCAGCTGCCATAATTCTTCCTCGGTGGCTAGTCTCCCACCAATCCGTAGCTGAAGCATCTGCATGCCGAACATACGTGCCATGTACTGATCGTCACGAGCACGTCGCTCGCCCAAAGTCAGTACTGGTCCGTGTGTAGTGTCGGGGGCCTTAGTCTTTGTCATATCGAGGGCCCTCCGCTCCAACTGCGGAATATAGTCCAAAGCCTCTTCCTCAATGTCGAGGCCTCGGAGGAAGGTGGTGATGAGTCCGCCAAACCCGTATCTGTGGCCCTGGTGCAGTCTGGCTCTCTTCATGGCGGATATTATTACCGCCCCAACATTAATCTCAAGCCCTTTCATAAGGGCATACACCAAGCAGACACGGTCCCGGGTCACGTCCGTCATATGAACTCCCGGGATCAAACACGAACACACAATCTTCAGCCATATTCTGGCCTCCCTGTTCATCTGCGAATAAGGCAGAGTCTGGTGGTAACCCCTCTCCTTATGTCTACTCCATCGGGCTGTGGATCGAGCCCCACACAACGTACGTCTAATGTCGGCGTACGGTGGGGTGATGTTTAGCTGGCGGAGAACGTGGGCGTCTGTGTCCCGCGCTCCGACGATGGCATTAAATTGGTGGGGTTCAGAGTGACAATCTTCCCTCTGATTTTTATTGTGTGGCTTCTGATGGTCGGGTTCCAATTTGCGTAGAACTCTCGGACCAAGTGAAGGTTGCACTCCTTAGGCTCCTAAAAAATAAAGCTGAGCCCAGCTGCTTCAATTCTCTGTACAATGAGAGGGAACTCCTGTGCGAGTGGTTCCCGTGCAATATGTTCTTCCGGGAAGTACTTGTTCTCCTTATGCTTAGCATACCATTTCTTTCCTTCCTCGGTTACCCATCTTGTTCCGTATTGGCGGCGTTGGCCGCGCGGAACAGCGGGTGCAGCTGGGACTGCGGTGCCCAGTCTCATCCTTTTCCTACCGGTACCTGAGGTAGAAGCACCCTTGCCTTTATCTTGTCTGCTCGCCATTGTACCTGTCAATTTACACAAACAAGCACAAAGTTAAGCTAAAAACTTGTTAACTTTGGCTAAGGTCGGGTTACACAACATTTACCCCACACTTAGGCCTTAGCTACTTATACAAAATTACGGCAGGGATAACTCTAATTACACCACAGACAACACTATACACTTCATGCTTAGTGCGTTCACAAAAAAAAATTTCGACAGCATAACGGTTAGCGTACTACTCAGACTTCATACAGCTAATCCCGATCCTACTATCGCTATAAATTCACACATCGCACTTCGCAACAAAAACAACAACAAAATAAAAACAACGATAAAAACATTCTATATACAATCTAATCCAAACAATCTAACCAATTTACACACTTTTTGCATTTTCCCAAAAAAATTCGAGAATTTGTCGTCTTTTAACATTTACACAATATTTACCACGACTTCTCTCAATTTACAAACACACCCCGGCATCTAATTTGCCGACTTATCAAGTCACTCAAGTTAAATTCAACACTCATGCCCTAGAATACAATTCTATAATCAAATTCAAATTATTTACGCAATCGATAAGTTCAAATGCTAAATACAACAATCCCAACATATATCAATCACAAATAACTCAACATCCATGTTTAATTTCTACCTAGGGTGATATATCTCACCTCACATGCCCAAATTTGACTAAAATCGCCAAAAAAATTGAGATAGACGATGAAAACATACCTTTGAATTGAGAAACCGAAGAAACTTGACGTATTCCTTGCCTAGGAACGTGGCACGGTGCTTGGGGAGGGTGAAATAGGTGTTTTGGTCGCGGAGGGAAGAGGGAATGGGAAGAAATGGGGCAAAATCGGGGGTTTTAATTTAAGAAAACACGCGGGTCACCCGGCAACCCGGTGTGACCCGGCACCAAATACACGGCAACGTGTCACGGAGGGTAACGCGGAGCCCTACCTCCATGACACGGAGCCAACGCGTTGGCTTACTGGAATTTTTGAAAAATTCGGATTTTGCCTTCAACGTGTCACGGAGGGTAACGCGGAGCCCTACCTCCATGGCACGGCGCCAACGCGTTAGTGCACTATTTCTTCAATTAATTTAATTTTTCATACCTTGCCTCATTTTCTCGATTCCATGTATATTTCCTCCGTTATACCTGAAAATCACCTCACTGAACAGAATTGGTTAGATTAATAGATTTCCCTAACTAAAATGAAAAATATTAACTAAAACAAAAATATATACCGAATCAAGAAAAGAAAAATGAAAATAAAAATTATTTACACTAAAAAGAAAGAAAGAAAATATTTTTCACGGGTTGCCTCCCGTGCAGCGCCTGGTTTACCGTCGCGGCTCGACGTCCTTTATGCTCACTTGTCTACTAGGGTGATGGACGATTTGTCCCGATCATGGTCATCCCCCCAGTAGTTCTCAACCTTATCCGGTGGCCTTCCTAGTAACTCTCGGGAATCACTCATTCCATTAGCATTCCCATGATCAATCACATTGATCACCGAGAGTTCCTTATAAACAGTCGGGAGCTTAGGTACCTTGTACACATCGAACACTTCGACCTTGTCATTTTCTCGCATCGTGAGTTGACCCGCAGCTACATCAATTAATGCTTTTCCGGTTGCCAAAAAGGGTCGTCCCAAAATAAATGGGACTTCAGCATCTAGTTCAAAATCCAGAACAATAAAATCGACCGGAAAAATGAGGGAGCCTACTTGCACTAACACATCCTCAACAATGCCATCCGGCTTAGCTAAAGACCTGTCTTCTAGCTGCAAGATTACCGTTGTAGGTCTAGGACTCCCTAGACCTAACTTTCTGAATACCGAAGATGGCATCAGATTTATGCTTGCCCTCAAGTCGCATAATCCACGAGCTCGGATACTTTGCCCAATCGTAAGCTGGATAGTAAAACTTCCAGGGTCTTTCGGTTTTGTGGGCAACCTATTCTGAATCCGGGAAGTGCATTCCTCCGTTAAAGCTACCGTGGCATACTCAGTCAAATGACTTTTGTTAGCCACGATGTCTTTAATATATTTCGCATATTTTGGCACTCCCTGCAAGACATCAACAAGAGGTAAGTTCACATGTACCTGTTTAAGTACCTCCATGAATTTCTGGAAACACGCCTCCTCCTTGTGTTTCTTTAGTCATTGAGGGAACGGGGGTGGAGGCCTTTCTGGTTCAGCTTCTTTAGTCTTCCCCCTATCAGAGATTTGCTCTCCCTCAACATCTGCTGCTCCTGACTTTTGAGGCGGTCTTTCCGGTTCCACCTCCTTTAACTGTAAACCACTCCTCGTGGTCACTGCATTTACCTGCTTCGGATTAGGATCCGTGTCGCTAGGTAATCCTCCTCTGGGTCTAGTATTTTGGGCACTAGAAAATTGCCCAAACTGATATTCAAGAGCCTTGGTCGCCAATTGATTATTCTTCACTTCGGCTGCCAATTTAACATAGTCAGCCTGCAATTGCGCCTGATTAGCGATCATGGTTTTGAACATCTCCTCAATGCTCGGTGATGGTGGTGGAGGAGGGGCATTGTGATTTCTGAATTGAGCTTGATAGCTTTGTTGCCCTCCTTGGTTTCTGTGCATACGCTGCCCGGAACTTTGGCCTTGTTGATTGTTGCTACCCCACGAAAAATTCGGATGGTTTCTCCAATTTGAGTTGTAGCCACTACCAAACTGCTGCTGATTTCTCTGTGCATTGCCCACAAAGTTAACAGAATCAGGATTTGCACCACAGCATTCAGCTGAATGCTCACTACTACCACACACTTCACACCACATCTGTTGGACAGCATTGACTGAAGCTGAAGGCTGGTTCAAGTTCATATTGCTGAAGTGATTGTTTAACTGATTTTGCAAGACAGCTATCTGTGCAGCGATAGCTGTAAATCCATCCACTTCAAGCACTCCCGCTGCTTTCCTTGCTCCACCTCGAGATGAATCTGCATTCCATTCTGGATTGCCTTGTGAAATTCGGTTGAGCAAAGTGTACAGCTCCTCATATGTCTTTTCCAGCGCTTGCCCTCCAGCTGCTGAATCTAACAGAATTTTAGTGTGGGGTTCCAAACCCTCAATAAATGTGTGTACCAACACCTCATTGGACTGATGATGATGAGGACAGTCCCGCAACATAGATTTAAATCTTTCCCAGGCTTGATATAGATTTTCTCCCTCCCTCTGTTTAAAACTTAGAATTTGACTTCTAAGTCTGGCTGTTTTACCAGAAGGGAAAAATCTAATCAAAAACTTCCGTGCAAGATCATCCCACGTTGATATAGAATTGGGTGGTTCAGCTTTTAACCACCTCTTAGCTTCACCAAGTAAGGAAAACGGAAATAAGGTGAGCCGAACATAATCAGGTGACACTCCAGCGGGTATATAAGTGTCACTTATCTCCAAAACGTTTTAGAGATGTTGTGGATCTTCATGAGGGAGACCGGTAAACTGCCCGCTTGTGTGCAACAGTTGCACCATATTCTGCTTTAATTCAAACCTCCCTCCAGGCTCTGGTTTGCGGATGCTAGAATGTACATTGTTAGCGTGTGGGATTGCCACCTCGCGAACCGGCCTTGCTGCTGCTTCATCGGGCACTAACACTGCCCTCACAACTGGTGGATTTTGTTGCTCCATAATAGACTGTTTAAGCAACTGTAGCTTCTTTCGTAGAGCTTCTCTGCGTTGACTATGAAATTCACGTTCAGGCTCTAAGTAAGATTCCACCAGCTCTTTGTCCCTTGCCAGTGTTCACAGAAACAAAATCTGCAAAATACAGGCTAAGACCAAGTTGTTAACACTTTAAGAAAATAAAAATAAAAATACAGTAAATTTACACTAAACACAATTTCACAAATCGCCTAGCCTCTCCAACAACGGCGCCAAAAACTTGCTCGGGTGTTCCGGTATAGGTTAAAAACCGACACGCAAGTGCACGTGGTCAAACAAGTAATAAAGTGGCTAAGTAGCCAAGTATCGATCCAAGGAGGCTCAAGATATGTAAAGTTGCCTAGTTTACTATATTCCTATTTCACTTCTAATTATGCTAACAACAATGTAACCAACAGTTACTTGAGTTTTTGTTTCTAAACTATATATACTAAAATTAATAACAACTATTTACTGAGATTTTAGACAATGGATATGAACATGCCAAGGTTAAGAACAAGTAATGAACTTGATAATCATGATAATTTGGTTAATCTCTTCTTCATGTTGCTAGCCAAGAACATTCGCCTAGAAATTAAAACTCTCGTATTTAATTTCACTTTAGAATCATAAACCATCCGTCTACATTTCTGTGATCAAATGCAATTTATGACCTAGCAATACAATTCCGATTCCTAAATTGACTAATACGGCTTTCAAGTATATTTCTATCAGGAAAGCACATCAAAACCCAATTTTCCCAAATCAAGTTAAGAACAATACCCTATTAATTCACAACTTTCTAATTTCTTGCTCTTTCGAGTGAAATTGGACTTTTTAGATGTACATTAATGTCGGCCACACACTAATGCAGTAAGAACAAGAATTAATAGAACAACATGGAAGAAGAAGAAGAAAACCATATCAATTATAATCAAAATTCATTACAAGTGTCAAAACCTCAGCAAGGAAGAGAATTAGCCACTCATTTGTGGATTGATCATCCTAAAATGAGTGTAAATCATACGTACAATTGATAGAAAGAAGAAAAGAGGAGAAGAAATCCCTTAGCTTTTTCGTTCCTCAACTGCTCCTAACCCACGTCCTTGCTCTCCACTTCTGAACTCAGTCTAAAAACTAAAAACTGCTTAAAATAAACCTAAGTGTGCTATTTATACTAGTGGAAAATTTTTCCCGGAATAACAAGCAACGTGTCATGGAGGCCAACGCGGAGCACTGCCTCCGTGACACGGCGTGGACACGTACCTTCACTGGAATTTCAGGGTCCGGTAAATTAGCCTCAATGTGGCACGGAGGCCAACGCGGAGCACTCTCTCCGTGCCACGGAGCTGACGCGATGGCACACTGGAATTTTCCATTTTAATTCCTGTCCAGGCAGTGTGCTACCGTGATGGTAGCGTGGCACGGCTCCATCGCGGAGCCCCTATAAATTGTGCATTCCAATGTCTTTTCCACGCTCGCATCCAAGTCCAACTCCGATATAGTTCCAACATGCATTTTAGCTCCTAAAAATCACATTTACCTGCAAAACAAATGCTAATCATGTTGGTTAGTATAAATTCGCATTTTATTACCGATTACATGATATTATATACACATTGCACAACAAAAAAGGTAAAATTGATACGTTTGAGTATCACTTGGGCATATAAATCTGCCCAAGATCACGCACCTCCACTGGAACTTGGGGTTCCGGATAATTATCCTCAGCGCGGCACGGAGTGTATCGCGGAGCATCAGCTCCGTACCACGGAGGTAACGCGCACCTCCACTGGAATTTGATATAAATTCAACTCTAGGAAGATTGCTTCCGCGATGGCAGCATGACACGACCTCCATCGCGGAGCACCAAACTTGGCCCATTTCCTTGTCGACTTCCGCTTCTTGTATCCGAGTCCATTTCCACGCTTCACCAACTTGTAGATTAGCTTCTGAAAATTCCTTCTAGACTGCAAAAACAACACTAATCATGTTGGTTAGTATAAATCCACATTTACATACAAATCACATAAGAATGCACACATAAAAGTGGATAAACAAGTAGAAATGAAGTATTAAAGTATCACTTTGGCATGCAATTATGCCCAAGATAACCTACCCCACACTTAAAACCTTGTTCGTCCTCGAACAATACTTTCACATCTTATGCAATTGAAACCCACAGTTGTAGAGGGGTAGATTTAGCCACAGGGGGCAGTCAGAGACCGGCAGAGGCTCGCAGATGGCAGATTCACCATTACAGAGGAGGGCGGAGCAGAGTAGGTATACCCTACCACTTTGCCCTATATGCAGCCGACGCCATCCTGGAGCATGCAGGTATGGCTCCACCGGATGTTATATTTGTGGCCAGGAAGGCCATTTAATGAAAGATTGCCCAGCCAGAGGTCAAGAGGATCAGGATAGATAGGACAGGGCATCCGCAGGGTCACGAGCTACAACATCCTCGGCAGGGCGCAGGCCCTCAGTTTCAACAGGCAGGGGTCGGGGCAGATCAGAGGCCTCCAGTGCAGGTGCGGGTCGAAGCCGCACATATGCTTTACCAGGGAGGCAAGATTCAGAAGTGTCACCTGATGTTGTGACAGGTATGCTAACTATCTGCTCCCACCCTGCTTATGTATTGATTGATCCAGGGTCTACTTTGTCCTACATTACTCCATTTGTGGCACGAAAGTTCAATATTGCACCAGAACTATTGCAGCAGCCTTTTTTAGTATCCACGCCCATCGGTGACTCTATTGTAGCTAGCAGAATTTACTGAGGGTGTACAGTAGAGGTTGCCGACCGTCAGACCACAGTAGATCTAGTTGAGTTAGAAATGATAGACTTCGATGCCATAATGGGTATGGATTGGCTAGTGCCGTGTTTTGCCAATGTTGAATGTTGGACCAAGACGGTCTGATTCCACTTTCCAGGAGAAGCAGTGCGGGAGTGGAAAGGCAGCACCGCTACGCCAAAAGGTAGGTTTATTTCCTACCTTCAAGCGAGGAAATTGATATCTAAGGGATGTATTTACCATCTGGTCAGAGTTCAGGATGTCCGAGCAGAATCTCCGACGCTCCAGTCTGTTCAGGTGGTGAATGAGTTCCTTGATGTGTTTCCCGATGAGTTACCTGGTATTCCCCCAGAAAGGGAAATAGATTTTTCTATTGACTTGTTACCAGGCACTCAGCCGATATCAATTCCTCCCTATCGTATGGCTCCTGCAGAACTCAGAGAATTAAAGGAGCAGCTGAAAGACTTGTTGGATAAAGGTTTTATTAGACCGAGTACTTCACCATGGGGTGCGCCAGTTCTGTTTGTGAGAAAGAAAGATGGCTCACTTCGTATGTGCATAGATTATCGGCAATTGAACAAAGTTACAGTGAAGAACAAGTACCCGCTTCCCAGAATTGATGACTTGCTTGATCAGTTGCAGGGAGCCAGATACTTTTCTAAGATTGACTTGCGGTCCGGATATCACCAGGTTCGAGTACGTGAAAGAGATATTCCTAAGACAACGTTCAGGACCCGATATGGACATTTTGAATTTCTAGTCATGTCCTTCGGGTTAACGAATGCCCCGGCAATCTTCATGGACCTGATGAACAGTATTTTCAGACCCTTCCTGGACTTGTTCGTCATAGTATTCATTGATGACATTCTGGTGTATTCTCGCTCTGAAGTAGATCACTGGACTCATTTGCGGACAGTGCTCCAGATCTTCAGGGACCGCCAGTTATATGCTAAATTTTCTAAGTGTGAATTCTGGCTTAATTCAGTAGCCTTTTTAAGGCATATTGTGTCGGATGCTGGTATACAAGTTGACAAGCAGAAAATAGAAGCAGTTAAATCATGGCCTAGGCCTACCACTCCGACTGAAGTCCGTAGCTTTCTGGGATTAGCAGGATATTACAGGAGGTTTGTTGAAGGGTTCTCGACTATTGCGGCACCTCTGACTAAACTGACATAGAAAGCAGCAAAGTTTCAGTGGACAGAGGCATACGAGCAGAGCTTCCAGGAACTAAAAGACAGATTAACCTCCGCCCCAGTGTTAGCATTGCCGGAAGGTACAGAAGGTTATTCGGTGTATTGTGACGCATCAGGTGTCGGGTTAGGTTGTGTGTTGATGCAGCAGGGTAAAGTAATTGCATATGCTTCTAGACAGCTGAGGAAACACGAAAAGCATTACCCTACCCATGATCTGGAATTAGCCGCAGTGATCCACGCCTTGAAGATGTGGAGGCATTACCTGTATGGCGTCCATGTTGATATTTTCACAGATCCTAAGAGCCTACAGTACATCTTCACTCAGAGGGAGTTGAATCTGCGGCAACGCCGCTGGTTGGAGCTGTTAAAAGATTATGATGTGAATATTCTATACCACCCAGGAAAAGCCAATGTTGTAGCAGATGCTCTCAGTCGTAAGTCCATGGGGAGTTTGGCATATTTGCAGCCTGAGCAGCGGGAATTGGTCAGGGAGATACATCAGTTAGCTAGCCTAGCCGTTCGTGTAGCAGAAACAGAGGACGGTAGTGCAATAATACAGAACACCACCGTATCATCATTAGTTGTGGAAGTGAAAGAACGACAATATGAGGATCCTGACCTGATCTAGCTCAAAGACAGAATCCAGCAGGGCAAAGCGCCAGATTTTCAGGTAACTGAGGGAGAAGTGTTGTTATGTAAAGGTCGCCTATGTGTTCCAGATGTTTCAGGGCTCCGCCAGCAGATTATGAATGAGGTACATTACCCCCGTTATTCTCTTCACCCCGGTGCGACAAAAATGTACCATGATATCAAGGAAAACTACTGGTGGCCAGGTATGAAAAGAGAAATTGCTGAATTTGTAGCCCAGTGTCCTAACTGCCAACAGGTGAAAGCAGAACATCAGAAACCAGGCGGTTTGACTTAGGATATAGCTGTACCTTTCTGGAAATGGGAAGTAGTGAATATGGATTTTGTAGCAGGATTACCCCGTACTAAACACAGACATGACTCTATATGGGTGATAGTTGACAGATTGACGAAATCAGCTCATTTCCTGCCGGTAAGAACTACCTTCTCGGCTGAAGATTATGCGGAGTTGTATATCCGAGAAATAGTCAAGTTACATGGAGTACCAGTATCCATTATTTTAGATAGAGGAGCACAATTTACGGCTAGATTTTGGCAGTCGTTTCAGAGAGGTCTGGGAACTGCAGATTAATCTGAGCACAGCATTCCACCCTCAGACAGATGGACAGGCTGAGCGCACTATTCAAACGCTCGAAGATATGTTGCGAGCGCGTGTACTAGATTTTGGTGGTAGCTGGGATGAGCATTTGCCGTTAATTAAATTTGCTTATAATAACAACTATCACTCAGCCATCCAGATGGCGCCTTTCGAGGCATTATATGGGCGAAAATGCAGATCGCCGATTGGTTGGTTTGAAATAGGAGAATCAGCATTGGTTGGCCCAGACATTGTTCAGCAGTCAGAGGAGAAGGTAAAGCTTATCCGAGAATGCTTACTGACTGCACAGAGCCGCTAGAAATTATATGCAGATGTGCGGCACAGAGACTTGGAATTTGATGTAAATGACTGGGTATTTCTGAAGGTATCTCCGATGAAAGGGGTAATGAGATTCGGCAAGAAAGGTAAGCTCAGCCTGAGGTTTGTAGGGCCTTATCAGATTCGTCGAAGGATAGGCCGAGTAGCATATGAGTTGAACTTGCCTCCAGAATTAGAATCCGTTCATCCGGTCTTTCATGTATCTATGCTGAGGAAATGCATAGGAGACCCGTCCAGAGCAGTCCCAGTCTAGGATATCCAGGTTACAGAAAAGTTGGCCTATGAAGAGGTTCCAGTAGCTATCCTAGACAGACAGATTCGCAGATTGAGGACTAAATATATTGCGTCTATCAAGGTATTGTGGCGTAACAGGAATCGAGAGGAGATGACTTGGGAGGCGGAGGAAGATATGAAGACCAGATATCCTCACTTATTCCAGGCCTAGTCAGTGAATCTTAAAGTATTGTGTGCAGTACCTGTATTGGACTTTTCTGCGTTTCAGGTTTTTGGTATAGTCCATATTACAGGGGAGACTCTACCAAAATATTTCTAAATAGGTAAGTTAAGAAGTCCTCTAGATAGCAGTTCTATTCGAGGACGAATGTTTTTAAAGGGGGGAGAAAGTTATACCCCGTAAGATTTCCGACACCTAGATGGCCTATTCGCACGGTGATTAAGCATATTTGTAAGCCATACGTGCTAGAGGAAGGCCCGAAAAAGGATCAGACGGATAGCTTGTCGAACCATCACGGAAGGAGCCGAGGCAGAGCCCCTCCGTGATGGCAACGTGTCACGGAGGTGGAGCCTCCGCATTGGCTCAGTGACACATTGGCCCTGTCCAGGCTCAAGTATATAAAGCCCCACTTCGGTTTATTACCATTTAAAACTTATAAAATTTCCAGAAACGCGGAGGAACAGAGGAGAACGAAGAGGGTAAATATATTTTCGTCCGATTACGCTGCTAAACGTAGTCCAAACCCAAATTAACCTCAGATACCGAGGTATTTAGCAGCAGAGAGCATTCCTACGGATTTAGTTTCGTGAAATACGGCGGACGAATCGTCGAGCCACCGGACTAAGGTAAGTGGAATTGCTCCAAACTAGTGTCTATGTGTTCCTAGCTGTGAAGTGAATACTTCTCCCTTCTGGACTTCTGAAAAATAGCAAGTTTTCAACCGTCTTTCGATAAGCCTAAGTTTAGGCTATAATTATATTGAAAGTGATGTCGTCCTTCAGAATAAAGCTGTATTTAGTACTGATTGATATATATATATGAATGCAGTTGGGAGGAATAACTGAAATACTGACCAAGCTACGCCGGTTAGTCAAGAAATCAGAGGTGAAGGTATGTAAAGCTAGTTTCCTTGGCAAGTTAGTAGTCTCGGTATAGTAAAGTAGTTTAAAGGCCAGTAGAATGTTCGGAAGTCATGTGTTATATTTATTACGAATGTTGGTACGATATTGGAAGCATCATGTTATGTATAGCGTGGAACTTTCTAGCACGATATAAACTCTAATACGAGTGTTAGGAACTGTACAACATGCCCAGTATTTGATTTAGTAAAGAATGTTAGGATGTTATCGTACTCAGTCGAAACCTAGTAAAGCAATATAAATACCTGTAAGGTATCTCAGAAGTAGAATGATAGGTTAAAATGAAGTTTAGAAAGCATGTTAGAAATAGTAAATCATGTTACTATAGAAACTCAGTTATACAACATGGTTTCCAGCAGAAAAACTATATCTTGTTCAACATGAGACTCAGTACAGTATGGCAGAAGATTATATTTATATACATATACCATTATCAGTCTCAGCATGCATTAAATACATACATACCACTATTACTAGTCAACATATAGTATGTACATTTGCTTTATCATCACTAGCTTCAGTATGTGGTATATGTAGGTAGTATTACTAGTTGAGACCACTGTATTGTCTTGGGGTTGGATTACCTAGCATCCATGACCGCCCCAGGGTTAATGGCTGTATCGACTCGTCCACCAGAGGATGAGGATACGTCTCTCTATGGAGTGGCATGTCGTCCCCAGGGGACGAAGATGAGATGCCAGTTTCCCCATATTGTGCCTTGGTCGGCCCTTATACACCCCCGTCGAGCGGGTACGCCCGGGGTGTTGATTCAGGAGTCCTCCGGACTCAGGTACAGTTATAGTCAGGGGCTCAGCGAGCCCAAGTGCATACCCAGGGGACTGGCAGGATGCTTATAGTTATTATAGGAGATGGGACGATCGGGGTAGGAGTATAGATTGCGTGTTGGTTGTACCTCCCGGCTTATGGGGGTCGGATAAGGTTTGTGTGTGCTATGTTATGTTATGTTATGTTATGCCATGTTACACTAGATACGAGTAGATCGACAGTAGAACGATACATCTCCAGGTATGACTCCTACTCCTTCCAGTATAGTTAAGAATAGGCATAGTTTTACATTTCCAGTCAGTTAGCCTATTCCTTCCTATTTCAGTTCCATCAGTTGTGTTGTTGTTTTCAGATATTTCTTTCAGTTATTGTTTTACATACTCAGTACCAGTGGTATTGACGCCCCTTGGGGGCGCTGCATTACTTGCCTGCAGGTACTCATAGATGAGGGGCCGATACCTCCTGATTCCAGCCAGCTCACAGGGTCATCAGCTCCAGTCATCCGGAGCTAGATAGCTAGAGGTTTATCCCTTTTCTTTTGTTGTACAGCATGGGTAGGCCGGGGCCCTGTCCCGACCATCTTATCAGTATTCTTAGAGGCTTGCAGTCTGTATATTTTTCCCTGTGGTCAGATGAGCCGGTCGTGTGAGGCTGTGCAATTATATAGCTGTTAGTACTTCTGTTTCTTTTATGTTGGCCGTGTGGGGCCATAGCTTGACAGTAGTGGTGACCTTGCCGGTCACGTAGCTTTCCAATATTTTGTTGTTGAGTTACAGATAACTAGACAGCATGGTGGCCTTGTCGGCCCGCATAGGTTCCCCTATATTGCTATGTTTCTGGTTAGCTGTTAGTACAGGTACAGGTGGCTATAGGCCTAGTCGGCTGGAGGCTGTATTTACAGTCGTTATATAGCCCGTTGTTTCCCTGAATCTGAGTTAGAGCCAGCCAGGCACCAGATGTGCTCAGGCTCAGTAGTCTAGCAGTTCAGGTCCTAGTAGGGCACCAGGTGCCAGTCATACCCCCCAAAGCGGGGTGTGACACCATTTCTTTAGGCACACTCAACTTACTAGCAAAGAGTATTTAAGAAACTTTTTTCATTCATTGATTTTCTTACTCTCTACTAATAATTAATCAATTCCAAACAAGTGCACCTTTGACCTTTTTCTTTAACTTTCACCACTTCCACTTTCCCTTCCGTTTCAAGCTTCTCACTCCTTCACTCTTTGAGAAAATTGTTTTTCTTAAGCGCTTAGGAGTTTTGGATCAAATTCATGGCTAATGAAAAAAAGGGATTAAGCTTGGTTTGTATCTGTCAAAGAATAGGCTAAAGGCTCAATGGGGCTAACTAGGATTTAACATTCAAGGTGGGTACGATAAGGGAGAAACTTTTGGTTCATTCAAAGAAATGCCTACATCCTTTCCTACAATCCACATCCTTCATTTTCTTTAATATACACACCAGACAAGTTCTAAACACTTCACAATAGCATGGAATATTCAAAAACTCACACTCACTGCACATGCTCAACTTAAGACATATTCACAGACTCTTCATTCAGTTAATTACAGGAATTCATTAATTAAGCCTTGATCACCCCAAATCGAATTCTAGGGCCTAGGTATCTCAACATGTTTAACACATTTGCATGCTTCCGTATGAATCACACTTGCATCTTACAATCACGCGTAGCACATAACAAGAATGTCAAACCATTAATTAGCTACACCTTTGAAAAACAAACGAAAGAAAAGGAAAGGAAAAAAAATCTAAACCTATCGGCTAAATTTCCCTTAAGACGGTCGTCATCCATCCATCATAGGGAACAATCACTATCTAAGACGTCGGTTCAAGGGGACTATTCTCGGGAAAAGCACCAAAAACAAAAACCGAGAAAGCCAAACAAAAAAATTTCTATAAAAAAAATTAAATATAATCCAAAAATTTACACATCACAAGCAGCAGCAGCTTAATATTTATTACAACACCAGCGACCACAATTTCATCAGTCGCATAACATGAAACACAGAGTAGCAATTAGCAATTAGCACAACCACAAAAACACAAATACAAACAGCTAGCACCTAACTACTCCCACCCCACACTTAATCGGAACACTGTCCCCAGTGTTCACATAGTTGATATTAAAACAAAGTTTGGCTGGTGTAACTCCCTGATCAATCAAAATATTTAATCTCTTCATCAGGTGCCAGCGCCTCATCGCTAAGATCAGAATCGTCCCCGCTGTCCTCCTCCGACTCAATGTCCGAGTCCTCCCGGCGTGTTTCCTCATCAGTAGGGACGTCATCATCCACAGGTTCTACAAATGCGGCCCCCACTCGGCATAAAGCTCGGGCATTCTCATTGAATGGATAGTCCATGTCGAGCTGCCACAACTCATCCTCCACCGTAGGCCTTCCACCAATGTGCAGCTGCAACATCTGCATCCCATACATTCAGGCCATGTATTGATCATCCCGAGCATGTCGCTCGGCTAGTGTAAGCACAGGCCCATATGTAGTATCAGGTGCCTTGGTTTTTGTGACATCTAAAGCACGCCTATCAATTTGAGGAATGTAGTCTAGGGCCTCTTATTCAATACCGTGGCCCCTGAGGAAAATGGTGAGAAGACCACCGAACCCATACCGATGCCCCTGATGCAGTCGGGCTCTCTTCATGGCGGAGATGATCACTGCCCCAACATTAATTTCCATCCCTTTCATCAGTGCATAAACTAGACAAACTCTATCCTAGGTGAAATCAGTCATGTGCACCCACGGGATCAGACAAGAGCAAACTATCTTCAACCATATCCGAGCTTCTCTGTTCATTTGGGAATATGGCAATGTCTGGTGGTAGCCCCTTTCCTTGTGCTGACTCCACCTGGCTGTCGGTCGAGCTCCACATAAAGTGCATCTGATATCCACGTATGGTGGAGTGATGTTCAGCTGGCGGAGGACATGAGCGCCTGTGTCTCGCGCCCCCTGGATTGCATTTAAATGGTGTGGTTCAAAAGTAACCACCTGCCCTCTGATCTTGATGGTGTGGTTGCGCAAAGTCGAGTTTCAGTTAGCATAGAATTCTCGGATAAGATGAAGATTGCACTCTTTGGGTTCTTCAAAAATGAAGTTTAACCCAACAGTGTCAATCCTATGTAGGATCCGTGGGAATTCTGTGCTAGTGGTTCCTATGCTATCTGTTCCTCCGGGAAGTACTTGGTTTCCTTGTGTTTGGAATACCATTTCTTCCCCTCATCTGTCACCCATCTGGTTCCATACTGTCGGTGTTTCCCTCGAGGAACAGGTGGTGCTGCTGGTACTGCTGCCCCGGTTCTTACTCTTTTTCTACTGGCGCCAGATGTGGATGCACCCTTGCCTTTATCCTGCCTTGCAGACATTTGTCCTGTGCATTCAAAAACACACAGTTCAAATGATATTTGAGGCATAGTTGGCTACGACTAAGGCTGGGCTTAATTTGATCACCCCACACTTAGTCGTTAGCCGCAGTCAACACAATTCGACAAGAACATTCATGTTTTTTCAGTTCTTAATTCCCAACATGCTTAGTGCATTCATACAAGTCGATGGAACAATTTCTTTATACTACTCAGACTTCATACAATGAATTATGAAAATTTCTCCATCATTTTAATTATATAATCATGAGCACTTTGCAATTTGCGCACAACAACCTATGATAATTCCCTATTTTCATCCCCCAAAAATCCATCTTCTACCATAGCATAATCCACTTCAATCACAATATGTTTCAATTCAAACAACATGCACAACCCCAAAATATCTACATTTTAACCCATTTCTTCTTCTTCCTATTTAAGTTCTCTACCCTAGTTATCAATATCGTAAGATTTTTAACAAATCATGTAACTATTGAGTTAATCTAATCACAACGATCATATAAACCTCATTAATCCGTAACTCAATTGATTACACACTTATTAATCACTGAGGGCAAAATTTCATCAAAGAAATCATGTTCATGAGTCAAAATATTCAGCAATAATGAGAAAAAATTCGAGAACATACCTTTACTTGATGAATTCTAAGAAGAATCGAAGAAATTTATCACTAGGTCCGTGGCACGTTGAGAGAGAAGGGGTTTTGGGGTGTTGGTCGCGGAGGGTTTGAGGAAATGGGAAAAAATTACGGAATTTGGGGTTAAAAGGGTGGATTTCGCGCGGGTTTACCCGGTGACCCGATGCGAAATGAGCCTCAATGTGTCACGGAGGCCATTGCGGAGGCTAGGCTCCGTGACACGGAGCCATCGCGGAGGCTCACTGGAATTTGGTAAAAATTCTGGAATGCACCTCAACGTGTCATGGAGGGTAACGCGTAGGCCCTCCTCCGTAACACGGAGCCAACGCGAGGGCTCTCTGGAAATTTCCCTAAGTTTTATTTTCTTACCTTGATTTTTCCTTTGCACTTTTGTATTTTGGCCCTCCATTTCACCTAAAAATCATTCAACCACAAAAATTTGTTAGAAATCGTAGGTTGCCTCTCAACTATTTCCAATCTTTATTTTTCTTTTTTTTTTTCAAGTTTTCAATAATCCTAACTAATCTATTACATTACATTCACGGGTTGCCTCCCATGCAGCGCCTGGTTTACCGTCGCGGCTTGACGCTTTTCATCCTTAATCATCTACTAAAGTGATAGAAATATTCTCTTGAATAACGTCTTCAACCCAGTAGTGCTTTACATCTCTGCCCGTTCACCATAAATGTGACACTTTTATCCTCCTGCCACAATTCCACTGCCCCGTGTGGGGTCATTCTCACAAATTCAAACGGCCCTGACCACTTGGACCACAACTTCCCTGGGAAGAGTTTCAACCTCGAATTGAATAGCAACACTTTTTGCCCTGGCTCAAAGATCCGATGCACCATGTGCCTGTCGTGCCACCTTTTAGTTTTCTCTTTGTAGCATTTAGCACTTTCATAGGCGTGCCATCGAAACTCGTCTAATTCACTCAGCTGCATCAACCTCTTCTTTCCTGCTAGCTCAGGATCTATATTTAGCTTTCTTACGGCCCCAAAAGCTTGATGTTCCAGCTCCATAGGTAGATGACATGCCTTTCCATAAACCAATCTGTACGGAGAAGTCCCAATGGGTGTCTTGTATGCAGTTCTGTAAGCCCACAACGCATCATCAAGTTTGCTTGCCCAATCAACTCGTTGTGCATTCACTGTTTTCAACAGAATCTGCTTAATCTCCCTGTTTGACACCTCCACTTTCCCGCTAGTTTGGGGATGATACATTGTCGCCACCTTGTGCCGCACCCCATACTTAGCTAGCAAGTTTCTAAAACTTGAATTCACAAAATGAGCCCCTCCATCACTGATAATAGCCCGGGGAGTACTGAACCTGGTGAAAGTCTGCTTCTTTACAAATTTCGTCACCACCTTGTTGTCGTTCCTGGGACAAGCTACTGCCTCGACCCACTTAGACACGTAGTCCACTGCTACCAAGATGTAATGATTACCAAATAATGGTAGAAACGGGCCCATAAAGTCTATCCCCCATACATCAAAAACCTCAACTTCTAATATCTGATGCAATGGCATCTCCTGTCTTCTACCGATTGTGCCTGTTCTTTGACATCTATCACACATTTTGACATACGTTGTAGCGTCTCTGAACAGTGTAGGCCAAAAGAACCTTGACTGTAGCACCTTGTGAGCTATTCGCTCTCCTCCGTGGTGACCTCCATAAAACGATGAATGACAACTCCTCAGTACTTCTGCAATCTAGCTTTATGGAATGCATCGTCTCATCACTTGGTATGGTCCCTTCTTAAATAGATACGGCTCATCCCACATGTAGTACCGGGAATCATGTCTCAGCTTCTTATTTTGCTGAGCCGTTGCCTTAGGTGGGTATACTCCACTTACCAGCAAGTTCACAATATCTGCATACCAAGGGATTTCCGCTTCCCTTATTGCCAAGAGTTGCTCATCGGGGAACTCTTCTCTGATGCTATCACCTTCCTTCACATGCGAACGACTTTCCAATCGCGATAGGTGATCTGCAACTTGATTCTTGCTTCCCTTTATGTCTCGAATTTCCAGATCAAACTCTTGTAGCAATAATATCCATCAGATTAGCCTAGGCTTCACATCCTTCTTGCCAAACAAATACCGAATTGTTGCATGATCAGTATATACCACCACTTTCAACCCCACCAGGTAAGATCTGAACTTGTCAAATGCAAACACCAAAGCCAGCATCTCCTTCTCTGTGACTGTATAATTGACTTGGGCAGCGTCAATTGTTTTGCTTGCATAATAAATGGAATGAAAAATTTTATTCCTCCGCTGCCCCAATACATCTCCTACAACCACGTCACTTGCATCACACATCAATTGAAAAGGATGTTCCCAATCCGGAGAATTGAGAATAGGCGCTTCCACCAGCTTCTGTTTTAGCTCCTCGAATGCTTCTACACAATCCTTGTCAAATTCGAACTTCACCTCTTTTTCTAGCAACCGGCATATCGGTCTAGAAATTTTTGAGAAGTTCTTGATGAACCGTCTGTAAAACCCAGCATGTCCGAGAAAGTTGCGAACACCCTTCACTGACACTGGTGGTGGTAGCTTTTCAATCACCTCAATCTTTGCACGATCAACTTCTAACCCTTTGCATGATACCTTATGGCCAAGAACGATACCCTCCTTGACTAAAAAGTGGAACTTCTCCCAGTTGAGCACAAGGTTTGAGTCTTCACATCGAGCTAACACCCTGTCAAGATTCTGCAGACACATAGCAAATGAATTACCGAAAACAGAAAAGTCATCCATAAATACCTCGACAAAATCTTCCACCATATCGTGGAAGATCGCCATCATGCATCGCTGGAATGTAGCTGGTGCATTACATAGACCAAATGGCATTCGCCTGAAAGCATATGTCCCATATGGACATGTAAAAGTGGTCTTCTCCTGATCTTCTAGTGCTATGGCTATTTGATTATAGCTGGAATATCCATCTCGAAAACAATTATATTCCTGACCTGCCAGCCTGTCCAAAATCTGATCAATAAATGATAATGATCTTTCCTCGTGGCCTCACTGAGCTTCCTGTAATCCATGCAAATTTGCCAGTGTCACACCCCACCTTGGGGGGGGTATGACTGGCACCTGGTGCCCTACTAGGACATGACCTGCTGGACTGTTAAGCCTGGGCGCATCTGGCGCCTGGCTGGCTCTAACTCACATTTCTGGAAACAAAGCGCTATATAACGGCTATAAATACAGCCCCCTGCCCATTGGCCTATAGCCTTCTGTACCTGTACTAACAGCTGACCAGAAACATAGTAATTCAGGGAAACCTATGCAGCCGACAAGGCCACCATGCTGTCTAGTTATCTGTAACTTAAACATAACATACTGAAAAACTACGTTACCGGCAAGGTCACCACTACTGGCAAACTATGGCCCCACACGGCCATTACAAAAGAAAGAAAGAGTAAAGGCAACTATACAACTGCACGGCCTCACACGACCGGCTCATCTGACCACAGGGAATATACACAGACTGCAAGCCTCTAGGAATAACAATAGAACTGATCGGGATAGGGCCCCGACCTACCCATAATATACAACAAAAGGAACTGAGCTACACCTCTGAAATTCAGCCTCCGGATGACTGGAGTTGAATACTCGACCGCTGACAGGGAGTCACGTAGAATCGCCTGCTCGTCTATGAGTACCTGCAGGCAAGTAATGCAGTGCCCCACCGAGCGTCAGTACCGCTGGTACTGAGTATGTAAAGCAATGACTGAAAAGATATCTGAAATCAATAACATAACTGACAAAACTGAAATAGGAAGAACTAGATTATCTGTCTGATGATGTAAGTCGTACCTGTTCTCAATCATACTGGGAGGAGTAGGTGTCGTGTCTAGAGACGTATCATTCTAATACTAATCTACTCATGTCTAATGTAACATAGCATAACATACATAACATAACATGGCACACACAAACCTTACCCGGCCCCCATAAGCCGGGAGGTACAATCAACACGGAATCTATGCCCCTACCCCGGTCATCCCATCTCCTATAGTGGCTGTAAGCATCCTGCCGGTCCCTGGGTATGAACTTGGGCTCGCTGAGCCCCTGACTATAACTGTACCTGAGCCTGAAGGACTCTAAATCAACACCCCGGGCGTACCCGCTCGATGGGGGTGTATAAGGGCCGACCAAGGCACAATATGGGGAAAACTGGCATCCCATCTCCGTCCCCTTGCGGGACGGCATATCACTCCGTAGAGTGACGTATCCTCGTCCTCTGGCGGACGAGTTGATACAGCTATTAACCCTGGGCGGTCAGGAATACTAGGTAATCCAACCCCAATCAATACAACGGTCTCAACTAGTCATGCTGTCTGTGTAGCTCATAAGCTAAGACTAACAGGTGTAAGGTATCATATAAATCACATACTGAGCTAATAATAGTAATCTGTAAGTGTCTGATACATGCTGAGACAGGTAAGTATAAATATAAGTATAGCCTCCTGTCAAACTGTACTGGGGCAAAGGTTATACAAGAAGGTGTTTCTGTTGAAAACTATACTGTTTACTGAGTTTCTGTATTAACATGATTTCCTACTTCTAACATGCTTTCTAAACCATATTTAGTTACTATTCTATGTCTGGAATGCTTCACGGATATTGTACTACTTCACGAGGTTTCAGCTAAACACAACAATATCTTAACATGGCATATTACATCACATGCTGAATATACTGGGCAATCTTAACCACTTACATCCGAGTCTATATCATACGGATAGGTATCGTACACGTTACAACCCAAAACTTCTCATATTGCACCAATATTCAAAATAACACAATAATCAATTTCTGAACATTCTACTGGTCTGTAAATTACTATACTGCTTCAATGTTACTCAACTTGCCGAGGAAACTTAACTTTACATACCTTATCTTCGACTATTCGTCCGTCGGACGAGGCTTGGCCGGTACTTCAACTATTTCCTTCCAGCTGCATTCATAAATATGTCAATCAATACTAAATACAGCTTTATTGTAAAGAGCAACGTTGCTTTCGATATAGTTTATAGCCTAAACTTAGGCTTATCGAAAGACAGTCGAAAACTCGCTATTTTTCAGTGGCCCAGAAGGGAGAAGTATTCACTTCTCAGCTAGGAACACATAGACATTAATTTAGAGCAATTCTACTTACTTTAGTTCGGTGGCTCGCCGATTCGTCGGCCGTATTTTGCGAAACTAATTCCGTAGAAATGCTCTCTGCTGCTAAATACTCGGGTATCTGGGATTAATTTGAGTTTGGGCAGCGTTTGGCAGCGTAATCGGACGGAAATATATAATTTTCCTTCGTTTTCCTCTGTTCTCTGCGCTATTCGGGAAATTTTTAAGCATGAAATGATTTTAAACCGAAGTGGGGGCTTATATACTTGGGCCTGAACCTAGGCAACGTGTCACGGAGCCATCGCAGAGGCCTCACCTCCGTGACACGCTGCCATCACGGAGGGGCTCTGCGTCGGCTCCTCCCGCGATGGTTTCGACGGGTTTCTCGTCCAATCTTTTCCCGAGCCTTTCCCTAGCACGTATGGCTTTCAAATATGCTTAACCAACGTGCGAATAGGTCATCTAAGGGCTGGGAATTCTACGGGGTATAACAGCCAGCCCGTGACTGTGCGTGAGGAATCAGCTAATTCTTTTTGTTGGTAACCACGGTCATCCCTCCTTTCTTTGGAACGCACTGAACTGGGCTGACCCATTTACTGTCTGAGATGGGATATACCACACCTGCATCAAGCCACTTGATCACTTCCTTTCTAACTACATCTTTCATCATCAGGTTCAACCTCCGCCGATGTTGCACAGTTGGCTTGGATCCTTCTTCCATGAATATCCTATGTGTGCAAAAAGCTAGACTGATTCCCTTGATGCCCCACATCTGCCAACCCATTGCTCTCTTCCGCCTCTTAAGGACCACCAATGCATCTTTCACTTGTGCATCTGTCAGTTCTGCTGAAATGATGACTGGCAAGGTGTCATCTTCACCCAAAAATACATACTGCAGATGTGGAGGCAATGTCTTTAACTCCAATTTCGGTGCCTCCTCAATTGATGGCCTTGGCGAGGGTTCCAAGGACCTCTTCAATGGTTCAAAGTCCTGCTTCCTGAAGAACCATTTGGGCTCATTCAAAGTCTGCACCATCTCATATGTAGCACTGTCCCCAAAATGATCGTAGCCCACCAAGGCTCTCTCCAATGGGTCCTGTGAGTCAACAATCTGAAGAGTCGATTCCCGATTTAGAACACTGATTGCTGATAGCTCCTCATAAATGGTCGGTAGCTTCATGGCCTTGTACACATCAAAAACCTCTACTTTGTCATGTGCTCGCATGGTTAGCTGCCCAGCAGCCACATCGATTAAGGCTTGCTCGATTGCCAAGAAGGGACGTCCCAAAATAAATGGGACTTCCGCATCCGGCTCAAAATCCAGAACTATAAAATCCACCGAAAAAATGAGGGAGCCCACTTGCACTAGCACATCCTCCACAATATCATCAGGTCTGGCCAATGAACGGTCAGCTAGCTGCAAGATCACAGTAGTTGGTCTAGGGCTACCCAGTCCCAACTTCTTAAACACCGATGATGGCATCAAGTTTATGCTTGCTCCCAAATCGCACAATCTGCGAGCTCGAATAGATTGACCAATTGTAATCTGAATAGTAAAGCTCCCAGGATCCTTGAGCTTTGTCGGCAATCTATTCTGAATTCGGGAAGTGCACTCCTCAGTAACCGCCACTGTAGCGTACTCCGTCAATATGCTTTTGTTTGCTACAATGTCCTTGATGTACTTGGCATATTTCGGCACTCCCTGCAAAACATCAACTAAAGGTAAATTAATATGTACTGTTTCAACACTTCCATGAATTTCTTGAAGCAAGCTTCCTCCTTGTGCTTTTTTAATCTCTGAGGAAACGGGGGCGGTGGTCTTTCTATCTCGGCTGCCTTTTACTTCCCCCTTGCATCATCATGTTCTTCATCCTTTTCTGTTGCTCCAGATTACTGAGGTGGCCTTTCTGGTTCCACCTCCTTGAGTTGAGTTCCACTCCTGGTAGTAACTGCATTGACCTTCTTGGGATTTGGGTCAGTATCGCTTGGTAATCCTCCCCTTGGTCTGGTGTTTTGGGCTCCAGCTAACTGTCCAAACTGATACTCCAATGCCTTTGTAGCTAACTGCTGATTTTTCATGTCAACCGCTAATTTCACATAATCAGCCTGCATCTGTGCTTGGTTAGCTATTATGGTTTTGAACATATCCTCGATGTTGCTGGGTGGTGGAGGAGGTGCATTGTTTCCTCTATATTGTGACTGAAAATTTTGATGCCCCCCTTGGTTTCTCTGCACGCCCTGATTGTAACTCTGTCCTTGATGACTAGTACTCTCCCATGAAAAATTCGGATGATTCCTCCAATTTGGGTTGTAACTGTTGCCATACTGTTGATTACTGTTCCTCTAGACGTTTCCAAAAAAATTCACCGAGTCTGGATTGGCACCACAACACTCGGCTGAGTGTTCACTACTTCCACATACTTCACACCATACCTGATGAACTGCATTGACTGGGGATTGAGCCTTGCTCAAGCTCATACTGCTGAAATAGGTGTTAAGTTGATTTTGCGAAGCAGCTATCTGTGCAGCGAGAGCTGTAAAACCATCCACCTCAAAGACCCCTGCAGCTTTATTTGCTCCTCCTCGAGTTGAATCTGCATTCCATTCTGGATTTCCCTGTGAAATATGGTTTAATAAAGTGTAAAGCTCTTCATAGGTCTTCTCCAATGCCTGCCCACCGGCTGCTGAATCTAATAGAATCTTAGTATGCGGTTCCAAACCCTCAATGAACGTATGCACCAACACATCATTAGACTGGTGATGATGAGGACAATCCCTTAGCATTGAGTTGAATCTCTCCCAAGCCTGATACAAATTCTCACCCTCTCTATTTGAAACTTAGAATCTGACTTCTATGTCTGGCTGTCTTCCCTGATAGAAAGAATCGTATCAAAAACTTCCTTGCAAGGTCATCCCATGTAGTGATAGAATTTGGTGGTTCAACTTTCAACCACCTCTTTGCTTCCCCTAACAGTGAGAACAGGAATAATGTAAGCATCACATAGTCGGATGATACTCCAGCGGGGATAAAGGTGTCACTTATCTCCAAAAAGTTTTGGAGATGTTGTTGTGGATCTTCATGAGGGAGACCTGTAAATTGCCCGCTGGTGTGCAATAACTGCACCATATTCTACTTGAGTTCAAATCTCCCTCCTGACTCCGATCTGTGGATGTTGGATGTTACATTATTTGCGTGTGGGATTACCACTTCACGGACCGGTCTTGCTGCCATCTCTTCGAGCACTAAAACTGCCCTTACAATCGGTGGATTTTGTTGCTGCTCCAGAATTGCCTGTCTCAATAACTGCAGCTTCTTCTCTAGAGCTTCCCTTCTTTGTCGATGAAATTATCTCTCTGGCTCTATAAATGAATCCACCAACTCCTTATCTCTTGCCAGCGTTCAAAAAAACATTCAGTACCTGCAAGAGGAAGGCTAAGATCATGTTGTCAACACTTATATCGAACTTGTAAACTAACACTAAGAGAATTAAATAACCAATTGCCAGTCCCCGGCAATGGCGCCAAAAACTTGTTCGGACCCAACTACACGCAAGTGCACGTGGTCGTACAAGTAGTAAAGTGGCTTTATTTCAAGCCAAGTATCGATCCCACAGGGACTGAATTCTGGTAGTAATTATCCTAATTGTTAGTGAACGATATCGTTATGAAGGTAGACAACCAAACAAATAATGCTTTTGAGTCAAGATTAATAGTTAATGTGAACCTAAGTAAAGATTGTAAATTAAAGTCTGGACAATAGCAATGAACAAGCTGAGGTTAAGGCAAACATGCAGGGATGTAATTCACTAATTAAAATCAGTCTATCTTCTCTTAGGTTGTTAGTCAGGAATTAATAACCCATGGATTAGATCTTTCGACTCCTCACCAATTAAAGAATCATGAGACTTACATTACACATTTCTGTGATGCAAAAACCCCATGCTCTAGCCATACATAACAAATTCTATAAATGACCCAATATGACATTACATATATATTTCTATTCTGAACGTAAATCTTCTCTTAATTTTCTCAACCAAGAAAATATCATATTCCACCAATTCACATCTATCCAATTAATTTCCCTCTCAAAATCAAAATTGGAATTCTAGAATATACATTAACATTGGCTAAACATTAACGTAGTAAAAACAAGAATTGGTAGAACAACCGCTATAGAGAAGATGAAAACTGAAATAATCATTAATTACATTCCTCTATAATTATCCTTAACCTCAGCAAGAGGTGAATTAGCCACTCATTTGCGGATTAAACCTCTTCAAACAAGTAGAATTCATACAAGCAATTGAAATTAGAGAAAAAAAAGGAAGAGAATTAACTCTAGGAATTCTTCTTCTCAACTGCCTGCTATCCACGTTCTTGCTCAAAATATCAGATACTTTAAAATAAAACCTAGGTGTGCTATTTATACTAGTGAGAATTTTTCCCGGAATAACTGGCAACGTGGAACAGAGTGTATCGCGGAGCCTCACCTCCGTGCCACGGCCCTATCGCGGACCTCCACTGGAACTCAGCTTCCAGGTAATTGCCTTCAGCGTGGCACGGAGTGTATCGCGGAGCCTCAGCTCCGTGCCACGGTGCCATTGCGCACCTCCATTGGAACTTGGGTTTCCGGATAATTATCCTCAGCGTGGTACGGAGTGTATCGCGGAGCATCAGCTCCATGCCATAGAGGTAACGCGCACCTCTAGTGGAATTTGATATAAATTCAACTCTAGGCAGCCTGCTTCCGCGATGGCAGCGTGACACGACCTCCATCGCGGAGCACCAAACTTGGCCCATTTCCTTGTCGACTTCTGCTTCTTGCTTCCGAGTCCATTTCCACACTTCACCAACTTGTAGATTAGCTTCCGAAAATTCCTTCTAGACTGCAAAACAACACTAATCATGTTGATTAGTATAAATCCACATTTACATACAAATCACATGAGAATGCACACATAAAAGTGGATAAACAAGTAGAAATGAAGTATTAAAGTAATACTTGGGCATGCAATTATGCCCAAGATTACCCAGTTCATACCACCACATGCTACACCAGAATTTGATTATAGAGTGGAGGCCTTGAAACAGATCAAGCAGTTGGGCTTTGATGAGAGGCGGACGCAGATTCAATGGTTGCACGGAGTGAATGCTGAGGAGAAAGAGGAGGCAGAATGGGTCACTAATGGCAGGCAGGTCACAAAAAACTCTTTGAACTTCATAGAAAAAGCCTGTTGAACATTAGTGCGACACCGCTTGGCCCTGAAAGTAAATGATAATTCCCTCAGCGCAGACAGAGCAACTTTGGTGGCTTGTATGTTGTCCAGATACCCCATCAATATCTCGAGGGTCACTGCAGAGGAGATGCGGGATCAGGCTATGGGATTTATGTCACGACCCGAACGGAGGCCCAGATCGCAACACGGGACAAGGAGCCCGGAGAGACTCCAAGTCGACCCATGGCATGAACATACATCTAACTCAACCGATAAAACTGATGAATCAACAAGATAATCATAGCGGAAGTCTAAATTAAACATAACATCAGGATACACAATCTGAGGCTGAATACATCCTTTGTATGAAAAGCCTCTAAACATGACGAGTTGATAGGACAAGACCCTAACTAACTCAAGAAATCTAAAACTGAAAATACATAAAGGAAACTAGTCCTTAGGAGACTCACCAACAACGTAAGATGCTAACTCTGAAGACTGACTATAAAAGGGGCTGAGCCTGAGAGTCGGGTCCTATATCATGAAATGATACAGCATAGAGTATGCGATAAGTATGTGGAATGTACTGAGTATGCAGGGTAAGTAAAACCGCTTAAATAAGTAAAATCATTCAAGGACATGCATAATGTAAATCATAAACAATAAGAATCTGAGAGTAGGGCTTGCATGAATTCTTTCTGAAATCATGATCTCATCATACATAACATAAGATCATAACTAAATTGATTGACTTAAAGCTGAAACCTGATAGTAATGAGTAAAACTGAACACAAACATTCTTTAGAACATATATAGATATATAAATCTTATGAATGATGAACATGCATAACTAAAATCATGAGGAACAATGGGAGACTCATCTTTTAACCGACATACCACGGTAGAGCTTACATGGTCCCAACTATCACACTCAAGTAGGTAGAGCCGTCCAAACACTTGCCAGGGCTAGGGACGATACCATGATATTGATATCAAGATCGTGGCTCAAATGGGTAGGGGATAGCTCACAAGGGAGGTCCCAAAGTATTGTATAAAATAGTATAAACCTACGTTGGCGCGTAGTTTTGAGGCATAGGGTGATCGATCCTTAGCCTACTCGGTGCTAGACACTACTCCCAAAAACATGTATATGCTCTCCATCGTTTTTCAATGAAGCTCAACATCGTCTATTGAGAAGCTCAATAATTAAATACATCTCAAATATGGAATGATGCATATGAGAAGATTTAGCTCAAACCATACCACAAGATGAAAGATAATTGGAAGTCTTCGCTCCAAAACCATGTTTAAGCTTAATTCGAGAAATCATAAATCATACTTGAACATGTGGGCATTGTCCAATACTTTTTCATGATTGAAAATACTCAATTCATATCGAAAACATGATTATAAACATGGGTAGCTTTAAAACATGCTTTTCATCATAACATCTAATCATAATCATACATTCATCACAAATCTCTTCTTCCATGAACTTCTCATCAATGGGCTTTGTAATTCAAAAAACTTGGAACATGATTTTTTATTGAAAACATTATAAAACTTTCCCATTTTTCATAATTCAATAATAGAAACATATTTAGATCATACCCATGTAGAGAATTAGGAATTTCATGCATTGGGTTAAAACCCCATAGATTTGACATAGGAATTTCATAATTTGGAGAGGGATTGAGAATGGGTGTGAAGGAACTCACCCATTCATAACCGTACATACATGATTGAGGTTGATTCTTACACTTCTCTGATTGCCCAAGAGGAATTAAAAAGAATCTGAAGAAGAACTAGCTTGATCACCCCCTCTAACCTTCTATCTTTGAATGCATGAATGAATATGACCTAAAATGAATTTAACCCTCTTAAAAGACATTATTCATAACTTAAAATGACATAGTTTAGGCCTTAGGATATTAGAAATGACGTAAAAGACCTTACTAAATTTACAGAAAATAACTACCAGTTAGTCCCCACGAGGGACATAACGACTCGTCACCCTGGGCCACGACCCGTGGCATCATCCGTCAAGTACACTGTCTAGCAGTTGTCTAGGGCTCGCAACGGGAGACTTCACGATTCGTCACTGGGTGACCATGACTCATGGTTACCATTCGTCCTATACACTGCCTATGATTCTCAAATAACTTCCATCAGCTGACCACGACTTTTCCCACGAATCGTGGTGACTGGCCACGACTTGTGGGTGCCTTCCGTTAGGTACACTATGAATTACATTCCTCTATAATTATCCTTAACCTCAGCAAGAGGAGAATTAGCCACTCATTTGCGGATTAAACCTCTTCAAATAAGTAGAATTCATACAAGCAATTGAAATTAGAGAGAAAAAAGGAAGAGAATTAACTCTAGGAATTCTTCTTCTCAACTGCCTGTTATCCACGTTCTTGCTCAAAATGTCAGATACTTTAAAATAAAACCTAGGTGTGCTATTTATACTAGTGAGAATTTTTCCTGGAATAACTGGCAACGTGGAACAGAGTGTATCGCGGAGCCTCACCTCTGTGCCACGGCCCTGTCGCGGACCTCCACTGGAACTCAGCTTCCAGGTAATTGCCTTCAGCATGGCACGGAGTGTATCGCGGAGCCTCAGCTCCGTGCCACGGTGCCATTGCGCATCTCCATTGGAACTTGGGTTTCCGAATAATTATCCTCAGCGTGGCACGGAGTGTATCGCGGAGCATCAGCTCCGTGCCACGGAGGTAACGCGCACCTCTAGTGGAATTTGATATAAATTCAACTCTAGGCAGCCTGCTTCCGCGATGGCAGCGTGACACGGCCTCCATCGCGGAGCACCAAACTTGGCCCATTTCCTTGTCGACTTCCGCTTCTTGCTTTCGAGTCCATTTCCACACTTTACCAACTTGTAGATTAGCTTTCGAAAATTTCTTCTAGACTGCAAAACAACACTAATCATGTTAATTAGTATAAATCCACATTTACATACAAATCACATGAGAATGCATACATAAAAGTGGATAAACAAGTAGAAATGAAGTATTAAAGTAATACTTGGGCATGCAGTTATGCCCAAGATCACCCAGTTCATACCACCACATGCTACACCAGAATTTGATTATAGAGTGGAGACCTTGAAACAGATCAAGCAGTTGGGTTTTGATGAGAGGCGGACGCAGATTCAATGGTTGCACGGAGTGAATGCTGAGGAGAAAGAGGAGACAGAATGGGTCAATAATGGCAGGCAGGTCACAAAAAACTCTTTGAACTTCATAGAAAAAGTCTGCTGAACATTAGTGCGCCACCGCTTGGCCCTGAAAGTAAATGATAATTCCCTCAGCGCAGACAGAGCAACTTTGGTGGCTTGTATGTTGTCCAGATACCCCATCAATATCCCGAGGGTCACTGCAGAGGAGATGCGGGATCAGGCTATGGGATTTATGTCATGACCCGAACGGAGGCCCAGATCGCAACACGGGACAAAGAGCCCGGAGAGACTCCAAGTCGACCCATGGCATGAACATACATCTAACTCAACCGATAAAACTGAAGAATCAACAAGATAATCATAGCGGAAGTCTAAATTAAACATAACATCAGGATACACAATCTGAAGCTGAATACATCCTTTGTATGAAAAGCCTCTAAACATGACGAGTTGATAGGACAAGACCCTAACTAACTCATAATTCAATAATAGAAACATATTTAGATCATACCCATGTAGAGAATTAGGAATTTCATGCATTGGGTTAAAACCCCATAGATTTGACATAGGAATTTCATAATTTAGAGAGGGATTGAGAATGGGTGTGAAAGAACTCACCCATTCATAACCGTACATACATGATTGAGGTTGATTCTTACACTTCTCTGATTGCCCAAGAGGAATTAAAAAGAATCTGAAGAAGAACTAGCTTGATCACCCCCTCTAACCTTCTATCTTTGAATGCATGAATGAATATGACCTAAAATGAATTTAACCCTCTTAAAAGACATTATTCATAACTTAAAATGACGTAGTTTAGGCCTTAGGATATTAGAAATGACGTAAAAGACCTTACTAAATTTACAGAAAATAACTGCCAGTTAGTCCCCACGAGGGACATAACGACTCATCACCCTGGGCCACGACCCGTGGCATCATCCGTCAAGTACACTGTCTAGCAGTTGTCTAGGGCTCGCAACGGGAGACTTCACGATTCGTCACTGGGTGACCATGACTCATGGTTACCATTCGTCCTATACACTGCCTATGATTCTAAAATAACTTCCATCAGCTGACCACGACTTTTCCCACGAATCGTGGTGACTGGCCACGACTTGTGGGTGCCTTCCGTTAGGTACACTGTCTCCTTCTTCCTCTTTTCTCAATCACCACTACCCACGACTGACCTAACGAGTCGTGGGGCCTGACTATGACTTGTGGTCATGTCTGATGTGCTGTGAATTTACAGCTCTTTCGATGCTCAAAACTAAAGAAAATAACATGGACTTCGGTGTGTTTATATGGATATGAGGTACTTTTCTTGTGTTTTTAGGTAAACCTAGGTGTTGGAACAAGATTGTGCAAAAGAATCTTAAAAGAGCAGAAAATGAGCCAAAACTGACAGTCTCAGTACGAGTCGTACACTGATGGTACAATCATACTAAGACTAGTGGAAATGTTTAGAAGAATGAACTGTGAAAGAAGCAACCCACGACTCACAGTACGGGTCGGTGGAAAGATTCAGAAAAATTGCACAAAAGCTGATCTGGGTACGGATTACTACAGTATGAGTCGTGATGGCAAGGTATGAGTCTACCAAGGCACTCGTGACAAACTTCAAAAAAATTTAGAGTCTTCAAATTTAAACCACGGAAGATCAGTACAACTCGTAGAAAGATGGTATGAATCGTATCAAAGCACCAACACTTAGCTGGATTTCAGCAAGCAACAGACTTACAAATGGCAGGTACGACCAGTACAAGCTTGTCACGGGTCGCCGATCTGATCGTGGCACGAACGACAACAAATATGGAAGTTTCCCTTGTTAGCCTAGGAAAAGAATTTTTGTGTCTGTATAAATACGTTCTATGTTTTATTTTCATAAGAGAGGAGTCGAGAAGTAATTAGGAGTGATTAGAACTAATTAGCAACGAAATTAAGGAGATATAGACGTGGGAATTGAGTTGTTCAACTTGTGATCAACTTTTTCTTGAACTTCATATTGTTCTTAAGGATTTTGCTGATTAATTCAATGAAGTTTTTCTCTCAATCATAATTGTAAGTATTGATTTATGTCTTTAAGTATACAAACAAATCACAATCTTGCAACTATGAAAAACCTCCATAGCTAGGGTTGTGGGAACCATGATAGATTAACAAGCTAGTATTTCATAAAAGTGATTCAAAATCAATGCAAAACACTTGTATTGTATTCTCTTCATGCTTAAACGTTTCTTAATTGTGTACAACGTTAGGACATGCCTGAATTATTTACTTGCTTAGGTCTAAGAGGTAGAGATTAGGAAAAACAAATGACAACAAAGCCTTAATCTTGATGATTATTGTATTAACTTGAGCTGTGGTCGCAAGATAGTTAAATTTGAGACATATTGATAACGGTTAAATTATAATCGCTCATGAGACCTGGTTGGGTGATTGAGTATAGTCATTCAATAGGGACTGGTCGGTCGTTTGAATGACTTGTCCCTCAGTTATTTGATGATGAGGACCTAGAAATTGATGAAGTTGGGTCTACTGGAGTAATTGTGCCACCACCACTGCCCTCTGGGGCCAAATTTGATATCACGAGCACCATGATTCAATTGCTAAACATGAAAGGGGTGTTCAGTGGTCATGCAGTGTGGATGACGCCAACCTACACTTGATGAACTTCGTAGGAATATGCAAGGCATACAGGTTTCCCGGAGTAAGCCAAGATGCCATACGGATCAGACTCTTCCCCTTCTTTCTATCAGGGGAAGCCACATTATGGTTATCAGAGTTTCCCAATGACTTCATAACCAACTGGAGGGAGCTCAAACAGGCTTTTTTGGAGAGATCCTTTCCCCCTTCCATAATGTTGCAGCTAAAAGACGAGATCTATAACTTCTGATAAATTAAGACAGAGTCACTTCATGAAACCTGGTTGAGGTTCAAAAAGAAGTTGACAAAGTGCCCCAACCACAAGATCTCGGATGATTTGTTGGAAATCTTTTACAGGTCTTTGAATAATAACACCAAAGCTGTAGAGAACGTGGTGGCAGGAGGAGCGTTGATGAGTCACACCTTGGAGCAAGCTGCCACTATTCTTGATAGGATGACTAAGATGAATAGGGCCTGGCATACAAGAGAGGCTGATGTAGTGGTCGGTACATATTTTGTTGCTTTGATTACAGACCAATAAAGGAAAGAAGAAGAACACGATCAGGAGTTGGCTCATATACACACATCATTGGACTTGCTGACAAAGCATATTACGGGAGATGGAGCCAAAAAGGTAAATGCAACGGGAACTCAAGGAATGGAGCAAGGAGTTGATCACTCTGATTCTGAGGGATGGCAAACTTCCTAGATAGCCAAGTGGTGGTTTTCTGAGCCAACGCCCAAGCGTCTGGACAAGACAATTGGCATCAAGGTTCTGTAAATCAAGGTCGGAACCAATATAAAGACAACTACAACAAAAACAGGTTCAGAGACAGGAGTCGAGGTCGTGAGCATGAAGGAAAAATGGAGAAGAAATGATGGATACCAAAATGATCGGGCTAGAGTTTATGTGCCTCCCAATGCACGAGAGGGAGAGGCTGGGCAATCATAGCTAGAGAGCATGATGGCCGAGATGTTGAAGAAGGTGAGGTCCACTGATGAGCAACTAAAGGACATCCAAAGAAACTTATCAAGTATGTGTCAGAAAGTGGAATCTCATGCTACAGCCATCAAGCAAATCGAACATCAACTTGGGCAACTATCAGTGTCAATGAACCCTAGACAAAAGGGTACACTACCTAGCAACACTGTTCAAAACCTAAAGAACGATGACCATTGCATGGTGGTGATGATTAGGAGTGGTAAGACCACAGTTGATCCCCTGTTTCTAGTTATAGTTGAATGGATAAAAGAAAGCATAATGGATGAGAATGAGAAGAGTGTTGAGACAAAGGGCGTTGAGCATGATGAGGCCCCAAGAGGTGAAGAAGAACCTGGCAATAACCAAGGAGCACCAAAAATCTACAAAGCTATCCCGCGCCTACCGCCGCCATTCCCTCAAAGGATGAAAAAAAGGCAGAAAATGGTAAGTTCCAGAAATTCCTTTTTAATGCTTAAACAGTTATCTATGAACATACCATTGGTTGAGGCATTGGAACAAATGCCAGGATGTGCAAAGTTTATGAAGGACTTGGTGACTAAGAAGAGATCTATGAGCTATGAGCTGGTTGACAATGTACATCACTGTAGTGCCATAGCTACAACGGTTCTAGCTCAGAAAAAGGAAGACCCAGGTGCTTTCACTTTACCTTGCACCATTGGGTGCAGGGCACTTTGTGATCTAGGAGCTAGCATCAATTTGACGCCCTTGGCAATGTTCAAGAAATTGGCTTGGGAGCCCCCACACCAAACACTGAGCGGCTACGATGGCTGATAGAACTATTAAAAAGCTAGTGGGGATCCTATTCGATGTGCTTGTCAAGGTGGACAAATTCATATTCCCAGCGGACTTTGTGATTCTGGACTGTGAAGTGGATTATGAGGTCCCCATCATTTTGGAGCGACCATTCCTTGCAATCAGGAGGGCCCTAATAGATGTGGAGATGGGGCAGTTGAAATTCAGACTGAACAAAGAAGAGGTCACCTTTAACATCTACTGGTCAATGCAGCAACCAAAGAAATTTAGCATAGTCTCAGCACTAGAGGATGGATATGATTCACTTGATGAATTTTGAGTAGTTAAGAGACTTGCGTCGTGCCGCGACGTTAAATCAAACGCTTCTTGGGAGGCAACCCAAGTGGTGTCTTGGTGAAGTATAGGTAATCGGGCCACCTGCATCATGCCGCGATGTTAAATCAAGTGCTTCTTGGGAGGCAACCCAAGTTATTGAACTAATGTGTGCTCAGTGTGCAGGAAAAACAAAAATAGGAGGCTAAAAAAACTGCTGAAACAGCAGCTGCTACAGCTTTCAGTACGACTCGTGATGGTGTCCTACGAGCTATAGCAACAGTTGTGATGAGGTTCAGAGAAGTTATCTAAAGCATCGACCTACGAGTCATCATACGAACCGTACCCACATTGTCCGAGTTGTAGAATGTACTCGTAGGTCCCCAAGTAAGTTTCTTAATTTTCTGAAGCACGGGTCTAAGTGATGAGTCGTAGGGTCTTCCTATGACTCGTGGTACGAGTCGTGACGGGTCAAAAACTTCAAAATTACCTGACTCGACCTAGATTTTTAAATCTCCCCCTTACCTATTTAAACTTCATACCAAAACCGACGCTTATCCCATGCAAACAAAACAAACCTACGAACCCTATCTCCCAAACTCTCTAACCCGTAACTCAAAAGCTAAAGAAGAATTGAGCAATTTCTTGCTCAACCAAAGTTCCTCTCAACCCACATCTGTGATTTTTCAGTTGAAGGAGGAAGCAACAAGTAAGTAGTGCATTGAATATTGAAAATTTTTAGCTTACTTGAAGCTTCAACTGTCGGAACCCCTGGGAGTATTGAATTTATTTGAAAATTTTCAATAATGCAATGATCAGGGATGAAAATAAACCATGAACGACTGGAAAACACCATATTTTTGTTCATTGTTGGGTTGAGCTTGTTAATTAATTTTTTAAAAATTTTTTTTGGGTTGTGGATTATGATTAAAAAGGGGAAGGAAGAGTAGTGTTTAATCGATGAATGGCATGCCTAGACCTGGAGGAAATATGAGTACCCAACTTGTGAAAAAGAGAACCCCTGCAAGCTGAATGAAAATCGACTAAGGCCTAAAAGTGGTATGAAGAACAATACAGGTCGTAGTTTGTCACTACGAGTCGTACTGAGCATTCGTACCAAAGAACTGAACAAAGTGCAAATGAAAAGTCCTTCCTGCGATTCGTGGAATCGACCTACGAGTCATACCACGAGTCATGGAAAATTACAGAAGATATCTTAACTAAAGCTTCATCAGACGACTCACGGTACGAGTTGTACCTTCATGGTGCGAATCGTACCTATGAGCGGTAACATACCTCAAGGATTACTAGGTCTTCATACAAGTCGTACTATCGACCAGTGACGAGAATCTGAAACTTTCTCTTCTAATTCTTCTTTCTCAAATATGGAGTTCTAACTCTTTTCTCTACAGGTACAATGACACAGAAGCGAAGGGCATCCAAAGCAACCGTCAGAGGACATTAATTGATGAAACATCTGAGTCCGAGGTTGGGCAAGTAGGAAAATCCCCTAGTGGTTCGGTTGAGGACTACCAGATAGATTCTTCAGACAAGATGGAATTAGAACCACTTGGGCGAAAGCAAGAGCACAAGCTGAAGCAGCAACTGCCACATCTGCCCAAGCTCCCCAGTCTGAGGAGGGAGCTAGAGGAGATGATCAGGAGTCGGGAAATGACTCAAATGCAAAAGAAGGGTCCGAGGAAGCAAGTGGCAGCGATGAATCAGAGGAAGAGGGCCAGGTGCTGCCCAAGAACAAACCCCACCCAGAGAGAACCGCACAGTTTGGTGGAGAGTGCCAGAGATAGAGAAATATATGAGCAGGGCATCTCTCGGACCACCAAAAACAAGCCGAGGTGGAGAATTTAGGAAGAACCACGGATCCTCACTAACTCCCTGAATGAAGTGGAGGAGATGAAGTGGATCTTCAGCTTCTATTGATTCGAGTGGATGGAAAAGACTCCAGCCCAATATACAACAGAAATAGTCTAAGATTTCTATGCCAACTACTTGGCTACCATGGAGCAAAAGGCGAAGGAGGGGCAGAAAATAAAAGACTAGCCCCGACTCGAGAGTGTGTTAGTCGAGGAAAAGAGGTAGACATATTCGAGCGCACCATCTCACAGGTTTTGTATGGGCCACAGTTCATACCTCCACGAGCTATGCCAGAGTATGAGTACAGAGTGGAGGCTCTTAAACAACTCCGGCAGTTAGGTTTTAAGGAACACCTAAGGCAGTTACAATGGTTGGCGGGTGTCTTAGGTGAGGATAAGGAGGGAGTTGAGTTGGTTGCCATAGGAAAGAAGGTTACCAAGTGTTTGTTGAATTTTATTGCCAAGGCCTGCTGGACACTAGTATGCCACCGACTAGCACCAACCGTCAATGACAATACCCTCAGTGCTGACAGGGAAGCTTTGGCGGCATGCCTCATGTGCCGCTATCCAATCAACATCTCGAGGATCATTGCGGATGAGATACGAGACCGGGCAGTTGGAGTAAGCACTACCATACCACTCCTGAGTCTTGTATTCAGCCTATATACAGATCAGAAGTGCCAATAAGACGGGGTGAAAAACTGCTGATTGAAGGCCAGAGGATAGTAGACATAAGACTAATTCGGGATGAGATGAACCCGGTAAGTCGTGCACGACTTCCCACAGCTATTCCACAGAGCTAGCCAGAAGGGGGTGAATAGGTGAATGCCCCTATTACCAAAGAGCAGAGCGAGACACCGGTTATAGATGCCGGTCATTCGGAGGCAGCTCCTAGCACATCTGCCACACCACCACCTAGCTTACATACTCAGACTCCGACAGGGCATGTTTTGGTGCCACAGGACTTTCTTCAGAAGCTGGCTAAGCGGTTGACCATGGCAGAGTGAAAGATTCAGGCCATGATTGAAAATGTAAAGCCATGGGTCAAGTCAGAGACAGATGCAACAACTCAGGCTCTACATGCTCGCCTAGACGGATTTGAGAGCCAATTCAATGTACGAATGGCGGAGTAGGAAGACACTAGTAGTCTCCGCGTGGAGTTGGGGGCTCTTCAGAGTCATGTAGTCAAGTTGTCATAACGACAACCGGCAGTTATAGTACCTCCCACCCTTCCAGACTTAGATGCAGAATTTGACAAGGAGATTGATTTGGCGGCTTATTGGGAGCCGATGGTAGCTGCTGGAGACAAGGGAAAAAAAGAGAACTGCTGAGGATGATGAATAAGAGAGCCAGAGGAAGAAGAGGAAGAAAGAGAGGAGAGAACATAAGCGGGCCAGAGCAGACAGCCTACAGAATCATGACTCACGTATGTCAGAACTGCAGGAGCGAGCTAGAGGAGCGGGCAGCTCCACCATACCTCAGCCCGATTCAGCCCCGATTCACACTGAGGCCATTGAAGCGGCCAAGACTACTGAGGGGGTAACCACTCCTCCGATTGATACTTTAAGGAGTGCGCCAGCCACTGCTAGCACCACGGTTACAGTGGAGGTACCTCCTCCACAGGGTGAAGTCTGAGTAGCCCCAGGTATGTTCCCTTCCCTAGGATTTCCTATCTCATGCTTCGGGGACGAAGCTAAATATTCAAAAAGGGGAGGGGGTGTACTTGTTATTTTTGAGATTTTTGATACGTTCGAGGGTTTTTCTTGTCGTGTTTCTTTTTCCTCGGACATTCTATCTAGTAGAACCCGCATGTTTAAGATTTTTATTTTTTATTTTTAGTTTGTGATTTTTGTTTAATTAGAAAATAACTTAGGAGTATTCAGCCAATAAAAATGCACAAGTTTTGATGTTTGAAAAAAAATCGACCCTGTTTAAAATTTTTTGATGCATTAGCTATGTATTTGTGACTGCATGCATGATTTCTATTGATCTTTTGATTTCATATAGTTTATTAACATGAGTAGTATTGTTAAGAAATGTGTAAACCAGACATGTGAGGTGAATATTGTTCATGTGCCATGAGAGAGTGAGGTGAAGTACTTAGTTCAGTATTGTGTTGAAGATCTAAAACTTGTCTGGTTAGTCTTTGCATAGGCTAAGGATGGTTGGTTAGGATATGATCAAAGTCCATTTTTGTTTAGCTTACTTTTAGCCTATATAACCCTACCAAAATCACATGAATCCCTTGATCCCAATTTTGAGCCTTAATAGACCCATATTTTTTATTTGATTAATCGATGAACCATACTCATTTGTTTATAATAAACATATATTGGCCCTGGTCTTTCCTTGGATATCGTGAACCTCAACATAGGCAAAATGCCTAAGTTGAGGGTGGCTAGAGTAGGGGTGCGTAAATGGTGGGAACGATAAAAAGGGAAAGAAAAGAGAAAAAAGAGTGAAAAATGAGGTGTGGTGTGGTGAAAATAAAAGAGACGAAAAATATTGAGAATCTTGAAAAAGAAATTTCAAAAAAGAAAATAAAAATGCTGACAAAGTTGAAAATACACCACACCCATGCAAATGTATATAAAAGAGGTAAAAAGGGAAGAAAGGAATGAAAGAATAAGGGGTGAAGTAGGTGAAAGGTGAAGCCAATGTATGTAGTGCCAAGGAAGAGATAGTCACTTAAAAATCTCTCATCTTTATCATGTCCAGCCCTAAGCCTACATTACAAGCCGTATCAAGTCCTATAGTGATCCTAATTTGACCATCCGACAAACTGAAGCAGAGAAAATAAGGGCAAGCCTATGGTATCTGATACATGGTACTTGCAACTTCTTTGTGAGGGTGAGTGTTTCATTTGTCTAGTCCCATACATATTTGATATTATATCTGTGAGTGGGGATTTCATTTGCTGAGAGGGTACATGGACTATGTTTACTTTTACCGTTGGTCTGTGTGAAAAACATTAGTGATGACTTGATTGCCTGTTGATAGCTAGATGACATGTCTTGATCCTTTTTATTATGTTTTGAGGTCACTTGCAATACATTAGCTGATGTTGGGTCAGAAGTTGTTGTATGTAAAGTTCAAATTTTGTTTAAGTATTGGCTTAGTACCTTAGGTTTATTTTCTAGTTGAGCTTCATGTTTTAGTTTTTTTCTTTTCTTGAGGATATGCAAAAGTCTTAAGTTGAGGTGATGTGCTGTGAATTTACAGCACTTTCGTCGCTCAAAACTAAAGAAAATAGCATGGACTTAGGTGTGTTTATATGGATATGAGGTAGTTTTCTTGTGTTTTTAGGTAAACTTAGGTGTTGGAACAAGATTGTGCCGAAGAAGCTTAAAAAAGCAGAAAATGAGCCAAAAATTGACAGTCTCAGTACGAGTCGTACACTGATGGCACAAATCGTACCAAGACTCGTGGAAAATGTTCAGAAGAATGAGTTGGGAAAGAAGCAACCCACGACTCACAGTACGGGTCGTATGATCGTTGTACGAGTTGTAACTTCAAGTCATGAAAAGATTCAGAAAAATTGCATAAAAGCTGACTCTGGGTACAGATGACTACAGTACGAGTCGTGATGGCAAGGTACGAGTCGTACCAAGGTACTCGTGAAAAACATCAAAAAAATTTAGAGTCTTCAGATTTAAACCATGGAAGATCAGTACGACTCGTAAAAAGATGGTACGAGTCATATCAAAGCACCAATACTTAGCCGGATTTCAGCAAGCAACAGACTTAAGGATAGCAGGTATGACCCGTTTTAAATTTTTCTCCATTTCAACTCCTGGATCTGATCTTTGGGCTTTTGGGGTATAACAATATCCTCCCCTTGGGAATATTCATCCTCGAATGTTGGGAAAATATACAGAAAAACAGAGAAATGCAATCATCATATTCAAACTGATCATTTAAGACGAAAATTGATGGAGTGACTACCTCCGATTCAACTACATAGCTGAATTGAATTCATGAATCATATACACATCCATATACATGCAAGAAACTTGGAAACATGAACTGAACATGAAAACTAAATAGAGTTTGAGAGCAAAATTGATACCTCAAGTTGGGACTGAGCCGGTAGCGAATAAATGTAGGTATCTAGCCATCATATTCGCTTCGGCTTCCCACGTGGCTCCCTCAACATGCTGATTCCCCCATAACACTTTAACTAAAGTTATTTCCTTTTTTCTTAGCCTTTGAACCTGACGATCCAGTATTTCTACCGGAACCTCTTCATAACTGAGGCTGTCTTTCACATCAACACTGTCCACTGGGACAACTAGAGCTGGATCACCCAAACACATCTTTAAGAGAGATACATGGAAAACAGGATACACGAAAGCCAATTCTGAGGGAAACTCCAACTCATATGCCACCTTGCCAACTCGTTTTACAGTCTAGTAGGGGCCAACATAACAAGGGTTGAGTTTTCCTTTCTTTCCGAACCGCATCACTCCCTTCATGGAGATACCTTTAAAAACACCCAATCATCCACCTCGAATTCTAATTCTCTCCTTCTCACATCAGCATAGGACTTTTGGCGACTTTGAGCTGTTTTCAACCTATCCCATATGAGCTGAACCTTTTCCATAGCCTCATGGATTGAATCTGCTCCTATCATCGTTGCTTCACTGACCTCGAACCAACCAAATGGGCAACCTATATCTCCGCCCATAGAGAGCCTTAAACGGAGCCATCTGAATACTGGAATGGTAGCTATTATTGTATGCAAACTCGGTAAGAGGCAAATGATCATCCCAACTACCTTTGAAGTCAATCATGCATGCTCTCAACAAGTCCTCAAGAGTCTGAATTGTCCGCTCCGCTTGTCTATCCATTTGCGGGTGAAATGCTATGCTGAGCTTAACCTGAGTACCTAGTCCTTTTTTAAATGACTTCCAAAACCGAGAGGTAAATTGGGTACCTCTTTCTGATATAATGGACAAGGGCACTCCATGCAATTGAACTAGCTTCCGGATATATAGTTTGGCATAGTCCTCCGCCGAATCCTTGGTTTTGACCGGTAGAAAATGGGCGGCCTTGGTCAACCTATCTACCACAAACCAAATGGAGTCATATTGCCGGCAAGTGCGAGGCAAACCTGTGACAAAGTCCATATTGATTTCTTCCCACTTCCAAGTAGGAATACTGATATCCTGAAGCATGCCTCCCAATCTCTAATGCTCAACCTTTACTTGCTGATAGTTCGGACACTTAGCTACGAATTATGCGATATCCTTCTTTATGCCATTCCACCAATACACTTCCCGTAAGTCACAGTACATCTTCGTGGCACTTGGATGGATAGAATACCTGAGTCCATGTGCCTCGTGCAACATCTAGCTCCTTAAATCATCAACATCCAGAACACATAAGTGACCCTGGTACCAAAGCACACTATCTCCCCCTTTGGGAAAGACCTTTACCTCCGATTCTGAACGGCTTCCTTTAATTTTACCAAAATCGGGTCTCATCTTTCCTAGCTTTTACATTAGTCACCAAAGACGATTTTAATCTGTTCTAAACAATAACACCACCATCGGTCGAGTCAACCAACCTAACTCCCAACCTTACAAGTCGATGCACATCCATCTCCAGCTCTTTCTTCCCCTTATCCACATGAGACACACTCTCCATTGAGAGTCTACTAGTGTGTCCGCTACTATATTTGCCTTACCTGGATGGTAAAACACACTTATATCATAGTCCATGAGTAGCTCCAACCACCTCCTTTGCCGAAGATTGAGATCCTTCTGCATGAACACATATTGTAAACTCTTATGGTCTGTAAACACATCCACGTGGACCCCGTACATGTAATGTCACCATATCTTCAATGTGAATACCACCGCGGCCAATTCAAGATCATGGATGGGGTAATTCTTCTCATGAACTTTTAGCTGTCTGGAGGCATATGCTATCACCTTCCCGTGCTGCATCAACACACACCCAAGTCCTATCCTTGAAGCATCACAATACACCACGAACCCATTGGTACCCTCCGTTAGGGTTAATACCAGTGCTGAAGTAAGTCAAGTCTTTAACTCCTGAAAGCTCTTCTCATAAACCTCCGACCATTAGAATTTCACCTTCTTCTGGGTCAATTTGGTCAAAGGTGCTGCAATAGATGAGAAACCTTCTATGAATCTTTGATAGTAGCCGGCTAACCCAAGAAGCTCCGAATATCTAAAGGGTTCACCGGTCTAGGCCAATTTTTTATGCTTCTATTTTTTAAGAATCCATTTTTATGCCCTCGCTTGACACCACATGGCCCAAAAACGCCACTGAGTTCGACCAAAACTCACACTTGCTGAATTTGGCATATAATTGGCGATCCTCTAGAGTCTGCAGCCTACTCTCAAATGAGTGGCTGCTCCTCCTCGCTCCGAGAGTATATCAGGATGTCATTAATAAACACAATCACGAACATATCCAAATATGGCTTGAACACCCTGTTCATCAGGTCCATAAAAGCTGCAGGAGTATTCGTTAGTCCAAAAGACATAACTACAAACTTATAAAGACCATAAGCGTCCTGAAGGCTGTCTTCGGGATGTCACTCTCCCGAACTCTGAGCTGATGATACCCATATCTGAGATCTATCTTCGATAAACACTTGGCACACTGAAGATGGTCAAATAAATCATCAACCCTAGGTAGAGGAGTACCTGTTCTTGACAGTGACTTTGTTCAATTGTCGATAATCAATACATATACGAAGAGAGCCGTCTTTCTTTCTGACAAAGAGAACTGGTGCACCCTATGGGGACTTGCTCGGTCTAATGAAACCCTTATCTAACAGGTCCTTCAACTGCTCCTTCAACTCCTTTAACTCGGCTGGAGCCATTATGTAAGGAGGAATAGATATAGGCTGCGTGTTAGGAAAAGGTTGATACCAAAATCAATCTCCCGCTCGGGAGGGATTCCCAATAGATCATCAAGAAAGACCTCTAGATACTCACATACTACTGGAATTGACTGGATAGTGGGGTCTCAGACTTCGCATCCTTAACCCTATCTAGATGGTGCACACAACCTTTAGAGATCATCGTTTTGGCATTAAGGTAGAAAATGAAATGACCTACAGGCACAGCTAAACTACTCTTCCACTCTAAGATTGGCTCACCCAGAAATATGAACTCTACTGCTCGGGTTCTACAATTAACTGAGACATAGCATGCAAATAGCCAATCCATGTCGAGGATAACATCAAAATCGATCTTGGCTAACTCTATCAAATCAGCTGAGGTGACTTTCTGGAGGACTGAGATCGGGCAACTTCTGTACACCCATCTAGCTACAACTGACTCACCTACTGGAGTAGAAACTGAGAAGGGTTCTGACAAGACTTCGGGACTGACTCCGAAGCTACTGGCCACATAAGGTGTCACAAAATATAAGGTAGTCCCCGGATCTAACAAAGCATATACATCAAGAGGAAAACTCGTAACATACCAGTGACTACATAAGGGGAGATCTCCAGCTCCTGGTTGGATGCCAAGGCATAGAATCTGTTTTGCCGCTGACCGCCATCTGTACTGGTAGATTCCCTCTGATGTGCTAAGCGTGTAGGAGAGGTTGCTGAACTAAAAGCTAGGCCTCGGCCCCCATCATGATCCTGCATCGCTACTGGGCAATCTCTGAGCATGTGTCCGAGCTTCCCACACTCGAAACAAGCGCCTATACCTGCCAAACACTAGCCCGTGTGCCCCTGACCACATCTGCGGTAAGCTGGGATACTAGAATCTGCGGGTCTGCTGCACTAACCCTAGAGCCTAATGCTCGCCCCCTCTGATCGTGCCTAGGCCTGGATGGCACACTCAATGATGAAGATGCTGAGGCTGAAGATCTCTGGTGGATATGCTATCGGTGCCCACCTCCTAACCTCGGCTCTGAGAATTTGTGGTCACCGGTCCTGGCCCTCTTGGCCTCCCTCTCTCTTAGATGTGCTGCCTCCATGTGCTGGGCGTACAAGACTATCCGAGGAAAATCAATATCCTCATCCAAATAGCCTGCCACTCTATGGACGAACCTGCTCATCCACGCCCTCTTATCAGCCACTAACTCCGGTGCGTACTTTGATAGGCGAGTGAACTCGAGGGCATACTACTGCACCGTCATTCTCCCTTGGTTAAGATTCATGAAATCAGCTGCCTTTATCTCCCTCATCTCACGAGGGAAGAACTGATCTAAGAATGCAACATGGAACTCCTCCCAAGTGATAGGGCCTGCTCCGGAGGCCCTACTATCTTTCCATTGATGAAACTAGATGTGTGCGACCTTTTTTAGCTAATATGAGGCCAACTCTGCACACTCAACTCCATTCACCCCCATGACTTGGGTGATCTTCGCAATCTTATCTATGAACTCATGCGGGTTCTCATCTACTTTTGACCTAAGGAACTCTGGTGGGTTCATCCTGAAGAAATTCCTGACTTGAGCTGCAGCCGCATTGCCGTTCTGCGGAACATGCGCAACTGCCTGCTGATTGACCCGAGTGGTCAAGGCTTGCGCGAGCATCTGAACAGTTGCTTGAAACTCAGCATAGTTAATCAGCTCCGGTGCGTGGTGCTTCTGAATAGATGGGGCCTACTGGTGCCCGTTTCTGTTGCCATCCTTGTGGCATTCTCCTTTCCCATTCGTTCTACCATTTACTCTTCGGGGAGCCATGATTCCGCAATCACGAATAACATGAATTAGAAGGATAGGGAGACATTTCATCACACGACATAGATCATGAAAGAAGGAAATATTTCCTAAACATCTTGTATCCTCTTTGTCATAAGTGTGGCGTGCTTCACACCCATGAAAAAGACTCTACTCAACTCGACTTTCAAACAGCCTAGGACACTTCAAACCTATTTCTATGATACCAAGTTTTTTATGACGTGAACAGAGGCCCGAATTGCAACACGGGACGAGGAGCCCCGAGAGACTCCAAGTCGACCCATGGCATGAACATACATCTAACTCAACTGATAAAACTAAAGAATCAACAAGATAATCATAGAGGAAGTCTAAATTAAACATAACATCAGTATACACAATTTGAAGCTGAAACATCCTTTGCCTAAAAAGCCTCTAAACATGATGAGTTGATGGGACAAGACCCCAACTAACTCAATAAAGCTGAAACTAAAAATACATAAAGAAAATTCGAATAAGTCTAGTTCTCGGGAGATGAGGATTCACCAACAACGTAAGATGCTAACTCTAAAGACTGACAATGAACGGGGCTGGGCCTGAGAGCCGGGTCCTGTATCATGAAATGATACAACATAGAGTATACAGTCAGAACGTGAAATATACCGAGTATGTAGGGTAATTAAAACCGCTTAAATAAGTAAAATCATTCAAGGACGTGCATAATTTAAATCATAAACAATAATAATCTGAGAGTAGGATTTGCATGCATTCTTTCTGATATCATGATCTCATCATAACATAACATAACATCATAACTGAATCGATTGACTCAAAGATGAAACCTGAAGTAATGAGTAAAACAGAACATTGAGTCAAACCTACTTTAGAACATATATAGATATATAAATCTCATAAATGATGAACATGCATAACTAAAATCATGAGGAACAATGGAATACTCGTCTTTTAACCGACATACCACGATAGAGCTTACGTGGTCTCAACTATCACACTCAAGTGGGTAGAGTCGTCCAAAGCCATGACAGGGCTAGGGACGATACCATGATATATATATCAAGCTCTTGGCCCAATAGGATAGGGGATAGCTCACAAGGAAGGTCCCGAAGTAATGTATAAGGTCCCGTTGGTGCGTAGTTCTTAGGCATAGGGTGATCGGCCCTTAGTCTACTCGGTGCTAGAAGCTACTCCCAAAAATATGCATATGCTCTCCATCATTTTTCAATGAATCTCAACATCGTCTATTGACGAAACTCAACAATTAAATACATCACAAATATGAAATCATGCATATGAGAAGCTTTAACTCTAACCATACCACAAGCCGAAAGATAATTGGGAGTCTTCTCTCCAAAACCATGTGGTAAGCTTAATTCAAGAAATCATAAATCATACTTGAACATGTGGGCATTGCCCAATACTTTCTCATGCTTGAAAATACTCAATTCACATCGAAAACATGATTATAAGCTTGAAAACATGCTTTTCATCATAACGTCTCATCATAATCATACATTCATCACAAATCTCTTCTTTCATGAACTTCTCATCAATGGGGTTTTAATTCGTAGAACTTGAAACATGATTTTTATTGAAAACATTATAAAACTTGCCCATGCTTCATAATTCAATAGTAGAAACATATTTAGATCATACCCATGTAGAGAATTAGGAATTTCATGTATTGGGTTAAAACCCCATAGATTTGACATAGGAATTTCATGATTTAGAGAGGGATTGGGCATGGGTGTGAAAGAATTCACCCATTCATAACCCTACATACCGAATTGAGGCTGATTCTTACACTTCTCTGATTGCCCAAGAGGAATTTAAAAGAATCTGAAGAAGAACTAGCTTGATCACTCCCTCTAACCTTCTATCTTTGCATGAATGAATGAATATGGCCTAAAATGAACTTAACCCTCTTAAAAGATATCATTCATAACTTAAATCGACATAGTTTAGGCTTTAGGATCTTAGGAATAACGAAAAAGCCCTTACTAAATTCGCAGAAAATAACTGCCAGTTAGTCCTCACGAGGGACATAATAACTCGTCACCCTGGGCCATGACTCATGGAATCATCCATCACGTACACGTTCTAGTAGTCGTCTTGGGCTCACAACGGGAGACTTCATGATTCGTCAGTGGGTGACCACGACTCGTGGTCACCACTCGTGGTCACCACTCATCCTGTACACTTCCTATTATTCTCAAATAACATTCATCAACTAACCACGACTTATCCCATGAATCGTGCTGACTGACTATGATTCGTGGATGCCTTCTGTTAGGTACACTGCCTCCTTCTTCCTCTTTTCTCAATCACCACTACCCATGACTGACCTAACGAGTCGTGGGGCCTGACCACGACTCGTAGTCACGTCCGTGGGGATCCCATTTCCCAATTTCAAACTCATCATCTGGGCCTCACCACGAGTCACATCATGACTCATGGGCTGCTCCCATGGGTCACCTCACGACCCGTTCTGATACCTGATGCCAGTTTTAAGTTTTTCTTCGTTTCAATTCCCAAGTATGATCTTTGGGCTTTCGTGGTATAAAAATTTAGCACTACCATCCAATTCTCGAGTCTCATTTTCAAATTGTGCATAGAGGAGGGCATCAAGGTGCGTCATGGTGATGAGCACCTAATCGGAGGACAGCAGATCACTGATATTGTCATAATTCAGGATGAGATGAACCCGGTAAGTCAGACACGACTTTTTACCGCAGTCCCACTATCAGGGACAGTAGGGGGCACATAGGTGAATACCTCACTTTACAGGAGCAGGGCGAGACACCGGCTACAAATGCCAGTCATTCAAATATAGCTCCTAGAACCTTCGCCGCACCACCCATGAGCCTTCTGAGCCTGACTCCAACTGGGTACATGCTAGTGCCTCAGGAATTTCTCCAAAAGCTGGCTAAGAGACTAACCGTAGCTGAGCAGAAAGTTCAGTCGATGATGGAGAATGTCAAGCCTTGGGTAAAGGCTAAGATTGAGAAAGCTGCACAGGCCCTACAAGCAAGACTAGATGGTTTTGAGAGTAGATTCAACATGCGTATGGCCAAGCAGACTAATACGGGAAACCTCCGTGAGGAGTTGAGGGCTCTTCGGAGTCAAGTGTTCGAGCTAACATCAAGAAACTAGAAATCATAGTAGCCCCACCTCTTCCTGAACTCGATGCTAGTATTGTTGAGTAGCTTGATCTGGAGCTTATTGGGAGCACACAAGATTTGACAAGGAGAAAGGGAAAAAGAGGGTCTCTGAGGATGTTGGAGAAGAGACCCCAAAGAAGAAGAGAAAGCGAGAGAAGAGAGAATGTAAGTGGGCAATATTGGAGAGTCAGCAGACTCACGACGTGCATCAGTTGGAGCTGCTTGAGAGAGCTAGAGGAGCGTGTAGCTCCACCATGGTCCAGACAAAGCTTGCGGGTGGCAAGGGCCCTTTGGGCGAGCCACATCCAGCCTCGATGATTCCAGAGGTCGTAGAGGCGACCTTCACTACTGAGGGGCCCACTCCCCCTACCGATATACCATTGAGTGCGTCGGCCAGCACCAGAGCCACGAGTGTAGTGGAGGTACCCTCTCTGCAGGATGATAGGAGCGCTTAGTGCGTCGCAGGAATGTTCCCTTCCTTCTGCTTTACATTTTATGCTTCAAGGACGAAGCATGCTTCTTAAAAATGGGAGGGGATGTACTTGTATTTTTGGGATTTTGATTCGTCTAATGTTTTTCTTACTGCGTTTCTTTTCCCTCGGGCATGCTATCTAGTAGAACCAACATGTTTAAGTTTTTATTTTTGTTATTTTTGTTTAATTAGAAAGTAGCTAGTAGTACTCAGCCAATAAATTGCACTAGTTTTGGATTTGTAAAAATTGACCCTGTTTTAAAATTTTTGATGATTAGCTATGTACTTGTGATCGCAAGCATGATTTTTGTGGATTTTTTATGTCATTTAGTGTATTAGTATGAATAATTTTTGTTAGCCATGTTTAAATCGGATAGGTAGAGTGAATTCAAGATATGTACCATGAGTGAGTGAGATCTGACACCTAGTTTAATAATGTGTAGAGGATCTAGAACTTTCCCAGTTGATCTTTACATAATTTTTAGAATGGTTGGTTAGGAAAGGATCATAAGCCATTTTTTAGCCCTTTTTAGCTTAACTGACCCTACCAAAATGATATGAATTCCCTTGATCCCGATTTTGGGCCTAAAATGAACCATTTTTCTTTTATTAATCAATTAACTATACCCATTTTTATAATGAACCTATTTTGGCTCTGGTCCCTCCTTGGACATTGTGAACCTCAACATAGACAAAATGCCTAAGGTGAGGGTAGTTAGAGTAGGGGTGTATAAATGTTGGGAGGGTGAAAAAAGAAGAGAAAAGAAAAAGGTGAAAATGAGGTGTGGTGTGACAAAAGAAAAAGAAAAAGAAAGAAAAAATTGGAAGAGTAAATACAAAAAGAGAAAGATGTATAGAAGTTTAAAGAAACACACCACACTCACACAAATGCATAAAAATAGTGAAAAGGGAGGAAAAAGTTGGAAAAAGCAAAAAGGGAAAAAAAGTTAAAAAATAGAGCCACATGTATGTAGTTCCAGGAGGTGTTTAGTCACTCAAAGATTCCATATCTACCATACCCAGCCCCAAAGCCTACTTACAAGCCAAAACAAGTCCCATAGTGATCCTAGCCTAACCATTTGACAAAATGAAGTAGAGAAAATAAGGGCAAGCCTATGGTATCCAATATGCAGTATCTGGAACTTCTTTGTGAGAGTGAGAGTCTTACTTGTTCAGTCCCATATTTCATATTTTACTATATCTGTAAGTGGGGGACTTCACTTGCTGTGAGGGTATGTGATTTGTGTTTAATTCTACCAGTGATCTGTATGAAAAGCATTGGTGATGACTTGACTACTTGTTAATAGCTAGATGACATATCTTAATCCCTGTTTATCATGTTCTGTGGTTTCTTGATGTGCATGTGCTAATTTGGTTCATGGGAAAAAGGGTCAAAAGTTGTTTAAGTTATGGTGGTGCAAAGTTTTGGTTGATGTTAGCTGTAGTATCCTAGGTTTATTTTCTAGTTAAGCATCGTGTTTAGTTTTTTGTTTTCTTTGCCCGAGGACATGCAAAAGTCTTAAGTTGAGGTTGTTGATGTGCTATGAGTTTACAACACTTTCAACTCTTAAAACTGAGAAAATAACATGGACTTAGGTATGTTAATATGGATATTAGGCACTTTTACTTTGATTTCAGGGAAAATAAGTGTTGGAGCAAAAATGTGCAAAAGAGTCCTAAAAATGTAGAAAATCAGCCAAGTACAAGTCTTTGTATGAGCTGTACCTTAATTGTAGATCCATACTGAGAATCGTGGTAAAAATCAAAAGGCTGGATTAAGAGGAAGACAACATACGACTCTTAGTACGAGCCGTAACTGGAGTCATGGAATTGTTCAGAGAAATTTGCACAAAGCCAGTCTCTTGGTACGTGTGGAACCCATGGATCGTAGCACTCACATACGACCGTACCATGAGTTGTGGTGAGATTCAAGTAGTTCTTCAAGACTTGGCATAACTTTAAATACAACAAGCAATATGAGTTGTAGGAGGATGGTACGAGGCGTACCACAACACTCGTGGAAAACTTCAGAAGATTTCAGAGTTCTTCGGGACAAACCACATATACATTGCATGACGTACCAGCCTACCAACACTTAGAAAAATTTGCAGCCGGTAAGGATGTACGAGAAGCAGGTATGACCCATACAATCATGCTACGGGTCGTAGGAATAGTCATGATATAGTTGGCGCCAGATATGGAAAATTCCCTGTTAGCTTAGGAAAAGGTTTCTAATGTCTGTATAAATACCTTTTATGTTTTATTTTAGTGAGAGAATAGAGAAAGAAGTAGTAGAGATGTGTGAAGAATATTTTTTGTGAATTTTTATCGAGAGCAATTCTTAGGATCAAATTCTTGATTTCATCCATTATTCTTGAGATTATGCTTTGATACTCAGATCTGGTTTTCTTTTAATTATCGTTGTAAGTATTTAAGTATGTGTTTGTCTATGAATGCTAATTATAATCTTATAAACATGAGAGACAAAACCTCCACAACTAGGGGTTGTAGGAACCATGGTGGATTAACGAATAGGGTTACATAGAAGTGATTCAAAACCATTGCTAAATGCTTGTATTGTACTCTTCATCTTTGAATGCTTCTTAACGGTGTACAATGTTAGGACTTGCCTGAATTCTTTACTTGCTTGAGCCTAGAGAGGTAGGTATTAAGAAAAGAGAATTACAACAAATCCTTGGTCTTTATGATCATTGTATTAACTTGAGCTGTGGTTGTAGGACAGTTAAATTTGGAACATATTGATAACAGTTAGTTTGAAATCGCTCATGAGACCTGACCAGGTAGAACATACTGAACCAGTCATTTGGATGAACCCTAGTTTTCAGTTCTACAAGTAAGCATTGGGATTGTTCACGTGTGTATACCCGAAGTAGTTATGAACCCATGGGGAACACTTACCCTAGTTATTTTCAAGTCTTGATATCAATCACAAGTATAATCTTGTTTTAATATTATTTTCTTTGAATCTCTCCAATTTGGAGATAACTCACCAACAAGTTCAATTAGCGGCATTAGTCTAGATCTTACCCTATTCCCTGTGTTTTCGACCCCAACCTCTTTGTTGAGTGCTTTATTAACAACGTTCGCTTCATACTTTGCCATGAAGTGTGAGTTTGAGCATTATAAAATCCCTAGTTAGGGGCACTGCATTCATGCCTGTAGGTGCTAATTAGTAGGTAGCTACATTCTTGGTCACTGAGTGGAGTTCCAGTTGAGTCGGTAAAGCACCAAGTCTTTTGGAGTTACCAAATATTTGTATTATTTGTAGGTCAAGTCCCCATCCTGAACAATTAAATTCTTTTGTATTCATAAAGGTTTGTAGATGGCTGTTGTTTGTGTAATATTGTTGTTGTGGCCAGGTAGGCCTTATTGTATAGATTGTTTCTATTCTAAGGCATTGACGTCCTATTGTTATCTTTTGGTTGGTCTGTCAATCAGTTTCTATTTTTTGCTGTCATTTCCTCTGGTCTTATTATAGTTGTGATCCCAAACTTCATTGGTTCTGGCTAGTTGTAGTTAGATTTTGTGGTAGGGTATGCTCAATCAGGTGTAGCCTAGGGTTTTAGTCATGCTCCTCCAGCTTTGGGGTATGACAGTCTCTTTCTTCGTCCCTTGAATCAACTTTTTCCTGTTAGTTGATCTATCTTTCAGTTGATGTACCGTCTTCTTGAAAGACAGTCCGTCCTTCACTCTGTCAGTTGCAGACCACTTAAGAGTGGTTGCTGGAGCCAATGAAACTTGATGGATACTTAACTAGGCAGACCATCCTTCAGAAAGGTAGTCCATCTTTTGCTTTGCCTTTTGGATAGATTTTTGGCTTTGACTCCTATTTTCTTCATTTCACTTGGGTTCCTGAAACATAACATAATGACATTAGTTTTAACTTTAGTTGTAATTCCTCGGAACTTAAAAATAGAAAATTTGCAGAAAACTGGAAAATTTATCACCAGGCATAGGACGGGTTGTTAAGTGACCTGTTGGAGGTGCCCATGAGTTGTGGTGTGATTTGTGGAGAGTGGAAGTAAGGAGATGAGAGGAGGAGGTAGCGTACTTGACGGAAGGATCAAACAATTCGTGGTTGGACACCACGACTCATTAGGTGAGTCATGGTCAGTTGGTGACTTATTGTTTAAGGTCAAGGCAGTGAGGTTAACAGACAGTGACCACAAGTCATGGCCACCAGTAACGACTCATGAGGTGGCCTGTCAGGAGTCCCAGGTGAAGCTTGGGACAGTGTACTTGATGATTGATGTAACGACTCGTGAGTGGTAGTAACTAGTCATTAGGTCCCTCGTTGTGACCCCGTCGACCAAATTTCAGCTTTTAGCCTAGGGTTATTTTTGTAATCTCCTACCTATTTAGTCCCTAAACTATGTTGTTTTAGGTAAAATTTCAGAGATATTAGAAGTATTGAACGATTTTCCCCCTCATTCCTCACGTAAACTTTTAGAAAACGAACGTAGTTTTCGCTCAAGAACTCTCAAGCCAGACAAGGCTTCACACCCATTGCAGCAGATCCAAGCTTCCTTCTTCGAGAAATTTTCATTCAGGTATATGGGAATTTAACAAGGGATTGTTCTTCCCTTGTGTCCCCTAAAACTCTTCCTCAGTTCACTATTAGTTTGGCCCTGAATTTTCGATTGTGAAGATATTGCTATCAGACCTTGTTTAATTCTTGAGGAATATTATTCTATGCTAATTTTAGATGTTTTCCACCAGTTGTAATTCAAATGACGTCGGTTCCGTTGAATGTGAATTTTAGCCCTAACTCTTGAAAACTAGAATCCTGCATAAGTATCGAATTCTCGAAAATTGCTTGAATTTTTCAGAGTTAGAGGTTTCTATAATATTTGTATGTGTTAGAAACTCAGTCAACTGTATGTTAGACAATTTTAGTTAGGAAGTTTATATATTTAGAAATGTCAGCCTAGACTCAGTCAGATTTTCAGCAACCTCTAAGTTGGCCAGAATAATATCAACTGAGCAGTTTGACTACAGAAATTCCCGAGGTGTCAATATCACTTCCCAGTTATTAGAATCAAATCCAGAACTCAGTTTATTGGTCCACTAGGTGGTCATGGAACTTAGACAGATAGATCTGACTAGCCTTAGGACCCCAGTCAGATTACAGTTTGTTCTTAAACGGTTACTACGCTTCTAGATAAGCAGCTCTGACCAGTCTAGAGCCCAGTTTCAGAATTTGATCTGATAAGACTCTCAGGGTACTTTTAATTATATATACCTGACTAGTATTGGACCCACTTTTAAGCTATCAGTTGAGTATTCAGTCTAGGATTATCCAGTGGGAGTAGGACTTAGCACCGAGCGAACCGGGGTTCCAGCGCACCCAGGTTCCCAGAACTACGTCACCAGCATAGTTTACAACATTTATTGGCCTAATTGTCCCCAGACTTTTGTGATCACCCAGTTCATGCCTTTATATCCTGAAAAGGTATATTGGGTCCTACCGGTAGGGTGTATACATTGGACTCCACGTTTAGCTCATGTGGTTACATGTTGGTTATAGACTCTCCCACTAGTCAATTCAGTCTAGCCTCAGTCCAGTTTAGTATTCCACACTTAGAAGATGCTTTGACCAACAGATAGAGTCTTCTAGACCACCTCAGCATTTCAGTTATTTAGTTTAGTAATTACAGTTGGTTATTGCATGTCTTTCAGTTCAACATTTCTTTATTGTTTATTTCATTGTGTTATGTCCCTCTCACTTACTCAGTACATTCAAAGTATTAATGCATGCTTTTATGTTGTATCATTTTATGATAAGCTGCAGGATCTCAATCTCAGCTTCGTTAGTTGACCGCTCATCGAAGACCTCAACTTTGTTAGTTGGTGAGTCCTTCGAGGACGGTGGTTCATGTTTTCTGCTATACGTTCATGCTTTCTCTTTAGATTTGGACTTAGCTGGTGGCTTGTCCCAGCAACTCATCAGACATAGTGGCTTTCAGACTCAAATTAGTATTTCAGACTTGTAGCATTGTTTTAAAATGTTCTAATACTATGTATTAGATTTATTTCGTTTAAATATTTATATTTCTCCTTTAAACTTCCGCTGTATGTATTTATATTACTCAGAATACCAGTGTATGATAGACCAGGGGTTGACTTGGGGTCACTTGTGACTTCAAGTACCGTGTTTCGTCCAGGGTGTAAACTTAGGGCGTGACATTAATTATCACCTAAAGACATGAAAAACTCTATAAAATAAAGCAAAGACGTGTTGCAAATTCTGAACACATCAATGACCGTGTTCCTACTGCGTTTAATATGATTATGTTTATATCATTTTTATGCTGAGCCTCATCAGTTTTGGCTTGTTGTAGTTGGTTAGCTGCAGGGTTCACTCGGTCAAGTGAGACACTGGGTGTCGGTCATGCTTTCTCGGGTTTGGGGTGTGACACAAGAGGCACTAATTATCAACAGGACTCTGCTTACTACACCTATGCACATATAGTAACCTTGAGTCTAAAACACCTAGCAAGATCATCGACTCACTCTCTCAGCCTACCATAGGAGAAGTCTTTAAAAATAGCTGGTAGTGTACATGTATAACTAGAGTAGTACAAGTAAAAGAATAGTATGCAAGTAAAAGACTGAACTCTCATCATCAATAGATTAAAGAAAGTAAGATTTGATACGTGGATGTTAAATTAAGGTATTTCCATGAGACATTGCTCAATTTCAACCTACCTATGGGAACAAGGGTACATTGACCCAGATCAACCCGGTTATGGTTCTATGAATTGCACTTATCCAAGCTCGAATATTTGTAATTCTATGCGTAACTTGTATTGGTTCCATGAAGACACTACTCAAGCTCAATAACACCGCTATCGGTCGAATCGATCAATCTAACTCCCAGCCTTGAAAGCCGGTGAACATCTTTCACCAATTCCTTCTTCCCCTCATCCATATGGGACACACTCTCCATTGAGAGCCTACTGAGCGCATCTGCAACCACATTAGCCTTGCTCGGGTGGTAAAGGACACTCATGTCATAATCCTTAAGTAACTCCAACCACCCCCTTTGTCGAAGATTTAGATCCTTCTGTCTGAACACATATTACAAGCTCTTGTGGTCCGTAAATACATCCACGTGGACCCCATACAAGTAATGCCACAATATCTTCAATGCGAACACCACAGCAGCCAATTCCAGATCATGGGTCAGGTAATTCTTCTCATGCACCTTCAGCTGTTAAGAGGCATAAGCTATCACCCTCCCACGCTTCATCAACACACACCCAAGTCCAACTCTGGAAACATCACAATACACCACGAAACCATCGTTACCCTTGGGTAGGGTCAGCACTGGTGCTGAAGTAAGTCGAGTCTTCAACTCTTGGAAGATTTTCTCACATGCCTCCGACCACTGAAACTTCACCTTCTTCTGTGTCAACTTAGTCAAAGGCACTGCAATGGATGAGAAACTCTCAACAAACCTCCGATAGTAGTCAACAAAGCCCAAGAAACTACGAATATCCGAAGGGTTCACCGGTCTGGGACGATTCTTCACCGCCTCAATTTTCTGTGAGTCTATTTTTATGCCTTCGCTAGACACCACATGGCCCAAGAATGCCACGGAGTCCAACCAAAACTCACAGTTGCTGAACTTTGCATACAATTGGCGGTCCTTGAGGATCTGGAGTACTACTCTCAAGTGAGCGGCATGCTCTTCCTTGCTCCTAGAGTATATTAAGATGTCATCAATGAATATGATCACGAACATGTCCAAGTATGGCTTGAACACCATGTTCATCAAGTCCATAAAAGCTGCAGGAGCATTCATTAGCCCAAAAGACATAACTACAAACTCGTAATGGCCATACCGTGTTCTGAATGTTGTCTTCGGGATATCACTCTCCCAAACTCTGAGCGGATGATACCCAGATGTAAGATCAATCTTGGAAAAGCACTTGGCACCCTGAAGCTAGTCCAAAAAATCATCAATCCTGGGTAAGGGGTACTTGTTCTTAACAGTAACCTTATTCAAATGCCGATAATAAATGTACATATGAAGGGAACCATCTTTCTTCCGAACAAATAATACTGGTGCGCCCCATGGAGACTGGCTCGGTCTAATGAAGCCCTTATCTAGTAAATCCTTTAACTGATCCTTCAACTCTTTTAGCCTGGCTGGAGCCATCCTGTATGGAGGAATTGATATAGGCTGCGTATCGGGAAGGAGGTCAATACCGAAGTCAATCTACCGCTCGGGAGGAATACCTGGCAAATCATATGAAAATACCTCTGGATACTCACGTACTACTGGAACTGACTGGATAGTCGGGGTCTCGGACTCAACATCCTTGACCCTAACCAAATGATACATGCAACCCTTGGAAATCATCTTCCTGTCCTTGAGGTAGGAAACGAAGTGACCTACAGGCACAACTGAACTACTCTTCCATCCTAAGACTGGCTCACCCGAGAATCTGAATTCTACTGATCGGGTCTTGCAATTAATGGAAGCATAACAAGCATACAACTAATCCATGCTGAGAATAACATCAATATCGGTCATGGCTAACTTTATCAGATCTGCTGAGGTGACCTTATAGAGGACCAAGACCGGGCAATTTCTATACACCCGTCTAGCTATAATTGAGTCACCTACTAGAGTAGAAACTGAGAAGGATTCTGGCAAGACATCGAGACTGACTCCGAAGCTACTGGCTACATAAGGTGTCACAAAGGACAAGGTGTCCCATAGATCTAACAAAGCATAAACATCAACATGGAAGACTTGTAACATACTAGTAACCAAGTCCGGGGAGACCTCCTGCTCCTGACAGGATGCTAGGGCATAGAATCTATTCTGGCGCTGACCGCCAACTACAGTGGTAGACGCCCCCTAATGTGCTAAACGAGGAGGTGGGGCTGCTGGGCCAGAAGCTGGGCCACGGCCCCCAACCTTATCCTGTCTCGTTGTTGTACAATCTCTAAGCATGTTCTTAGGTTGCCCGCACCCAAAACACGCACCCGAACCTGCCAAGAACTGGCCTACATGCCCTCGACTACATCTGCGACAAGCTGGGACACCTGAATCTGTGGGCCTGCTGCTCTGACCCTCGAGCCTGATGCTCGCCCTCTCTGATCATGCCTAGACCGAGATGGCACACTCCAAGCTGATGATGTAGGGGCTGATGATCTCTGATGGGTCTGTTGTCGATGCCCACCGTCGAACCTCTACTAGGAGAATCTGTGGTTCTCAGTCCTGGCCCTTTTGGCCTCTCTCTCTCTCTCGAATGTGCCGCCTCCATCTGCTGGGCGTATAACACCATCCGAAGGAAGTCCATATCCTGATGGAGCATAGCTATCCTGCATTCCTTATCCAAGTAACCTACTATTCCCATGCACAAACCTGCTCACTCACGCCCTTTGGTCAGCCACTAACTCAGGAGCATACTTCAATAGGCGGGTGAACTCAAGAGAATACTCTAGTACTGTTATCCTCCCTTGCTTCAGATTTACAAACTCAGTTGCCTTTAGCTTCCTCATCTCTCGAGGGAAGAACCGATCCAGGAATGCAACATGGAACTCTTCCCAAGTGACCGGACCTGCTCTAGCAACCCTACTGTCTTTCCACTGGCGGAACCAAATATGCGCAACCCCCTTCAACTGGTAGGCGGCCAACTCTACGCACTCTACACTACCCACCCCCATAACCTGGATGATCTTGATAACCGCATCCATGAACTCGTGCGGGTACACATCTACCATGGACCCAAGAAACTCCGACGGGTTCATCCTCAAGAAGTCCCTAACTCGAGCCGCCGCTGCACATGCGCAACGGCCTGCTTATTTACCTGAGCGTTGGCCTGCACAAGCATCTAGATAGCAACTCGAAACTAAGCGTGGGCAGCTGCCTCCGGTGCCTGAGGCTCCTGAATCAGTGGGACCTGTTGATGCCCACGACCCATGCCATCCTCGTGGCCTTCACCGTCTCCGTTCATCCTTCGAGGAGCCATGATTCTTCAATCGTAAATAGCACAAATTAGAGGGATAGAAAGGCTTTTCATTGCATGATATACATCATGAAAGATGGGAACATTTCATAAAATGTTTCGTAGACTCTTCTTCATAAGTGTGGCGCGCTTCACAACCATGAAAAAAACTCTACTTAACGCAGCTTTCAGACTCCCTAAGACATTTCAAACCTATGGCTTTGATACCAACTTTGTCACGATCCGAGAGGAGACCCGGATCGTAAACACGGGACAAGGGACCCCGAGAGACCCCAAGTCAACCCATGGCATAAGCATTTACTAACTCAGTCAATAAACATGAAGAAACATAATCATAACTCAGCGGAAGTCTAACTTAACATAACAACAGAATAAACGTCTAAAGCTGAATATGTATCTAAGTCTGATAAGCCTCTAATCTGGAAGAGCTGATGGGACAACACCCCCAACTAGCTTAGAAATACTGAAACTAAAAATACATCCAAGGTAACTGATAGTCTAGTCCTCAAAAGAAGAGGACTGACCAATCTAGCAGGTGCTATCTCTAATAAGTGACTATGAATGGAGCTGAACCTGTGATACGGATCCTGCACATGAAACGATGCAGCATAGAAGGTATGCTGTCAGTACGTGGAATGTATCGAGTATGCAAGGTAAGTAAAACCGCTTTGATAACATAAATCATGTAAAAACATTCATACATATAATAAGTTTTTAAGAGTAAGTAGAAGACTACATTCACTTATTCTGAAATCGTACTTTTATCATAAAGTGTTCATGCATGGCTTTAGAACCTCATAACTGACCCGAATGACTCAAAGCTAAAACATAACATTTATATCAAAAGCTGAACAATGAATCAAACCTTGCTTTTTGAACATGCATACATAAGGTATTTATCATGAGGTAATGGGTATGCAAATTTGAATGATATAGATAGTGGGAGACTCATCACTGAACTGACGTACCACGATAGAGCTTACGTGGTCCCGACTATTACGCTCAATGGGCAGATCCGTCCAAAACCTTGCCAGGGCTAAGGATGCTACCATGATATCGATATCAAGCTGAAGGTCCAAGACGAGGATAGCTCACAAGGGAGGTCCCAACAATATAATAGTATCAACCTACGTTGGTGCGTAATTCTAGGGCATTGGGTAGTCGACCCTTAGCCCGCTAGGTGCTAGACTCTTCTCTCAAAATATGCAATGCTCTACATCATATAAATATGAAGCTCAACATCATCTAGTGATGAAGCTCAACATGAAATCATGGGTAAACTCAACATCATAGGAAATGAAACTCAACATTTTCTATTGACAAAGCTAATTATGAAATCATGCATACACTAGACATCATGTGAACATGAAGCTCAACAATGTCATTTCGACAAAGCTTTAAAATTAAATCATATTTAGACTCAACATCATGTGAAATGAAGCTTAACATTTTCCTTGACAAAGTTCGACAATAATATGCATATCAATTAAGAATTTACGGATAGAGAAGTGATTTACTTTGAAACATACCACAAGCTAGAATTCATAATAAGGGTTAAAGGAAAATTTCATCTCAACCATGTGGAAGCTCATGTCGGGGAAAAATCACAATTTGAAACATCATATGGGCATCGCCCAAAGCTCTACCATACTTGGGTCTATTTAATCTTCTTTGAAACCATCAGCAAAATCATGGGTAAGGTTGGAAACATGCCTTTCATCATCTACTCCATCATCATCACATTTTTCCACAATCACTTCTATTATGAATTACCCACACATGGGCATTATAGATTCAATTTTTAGAAAAACAATTTTGTAAAAGAAATTAAGTTAGAATCCACCCAAGCTTGGTAAATCATCAATATCAACTCAATTTAATCATACCCATGAATAGGGATGTAAGAATCATGCAATTGAATGAAACCCCATACTTGATCATTACAAACCAATCATAAATTGATAGGAAATGGGCATGGGTGTGGAAGGAAGCACCCACTCATAGCCTTACATACCTGGAATTAAAGAATTCTAACTCTTCCTAATTGCCCAATTGAGATTCCCCTTTGAAAACCTTGAGAATTCACCTTGATTCTTCTCCTCAAACCCCCAACCTTGCATGCATGAAAGTAATGGCCTAAATAGTGTGGTCCACAACTGGTGACCACGAGTTGTGGTCATAGATGACGACTCTTTAGGTACCTCATCGTGACCTACTAAGGATCCTAGGCAGTGTACCTAACGGGAGTGACCACGAGTCGTGGTCAGTCACCACTACTCGTTAGGTGACCTGTTAGCAGCACCTGACATTTTTCCCAGTGAATTTCTAAGGGCTATTTAGTAATTTTCTATTATCCTAAGCTCTAAACCACGTCGGTTTGAACGTAAAATTAGACTTATTAGAGGGTTGGGAAGGTTCCTCCCCTTATTCTCACATTTATTCTTAGAAATCTATCGAGGGGTTCCTCAAGAAAACTCTCAAGCAAGCTTAGGTGTCTCACCTATCGCAGCAGTTCAAGTCCCTTTCTTTGGGTGAATTTTATTTAGGTTTATACAAAAGTGAATCTAAGCCCTAACTTTCGAGTTATGGTTTTGCTTATTAAATTTTCTCTAGTGAATGAAGAATGGCTTGGGCTGAACTTTGTAGAATTTCCTATGTGTGTGTGTATGTTGAGTAAATATTCTATTAATGAGAATGACTTTAGCTATGTTGAATGAAATTCCTAAGATTCTCGAAATTTGCTCTACATTACGAAGTTCCCGTGTTGTTGGGATAAGTTGTGTTCTCTATTAGCTTCTACTAGTTCACACCAGTTAGAATGTTGAGTCTATTCAGAATCTTTCAGAAAATTGTCAACTGATCAGTTTGACTTCATTCTTATTTTGAGGTGTCAGTGGTGCCTCTCAGTTATTAGTATCAGACTCAGATTTATAGTTTTTGGTCCATTGCGGTCATGACATTCTAGTATATAGCTCTGACCAGCCCCAGGACCCCAATTCAGTTACAGATTGTTCTTAGACGATCACGACACTTCCAGATAAGCAGCTCTGACCAGTCTAGAACTCAGTTTCAAAATCTTGTCCGATAAGACTATCAGGGTACATGCTGTTATACGTCCCTGACTAGTCTTGAACCCCAGTTTCAATCTATCAGCTTAGTATTTCAGTTTAGGTTTTTCAGTGGGATTCGAACTTAGCACCGAGTGGGTCGGGGTTCCAGCGCACCCAGGTTCCCAAAACTACGTTGCCAGCGTAGGTTACAGTATTACCTGACCTGATTGGCCCCAAACTTTTGTGATCACTCAGTTCATGCCTTTATACCCTGGCAAGGTATATTGGATCCTACCAGAGGGGTGTACACATCAGACTCCACGTCTAGCTCACATGGTTATATGTCGGTTATAGATTCTCCCAGTAGTCAGTCCAGTCTAGTATTATAATAAGCAGCTCAGATCAGTACAGTATCTTAGATTCAGTGTTTCAGACTTAGGGCATGTTCTTGACCATCAGACAGGGCATCTTGACCATTTTAGATTGCATCAGTAGTTCAGTTCAGCTTACCTGTTGGTCATTGTGTGTCATTTCAGTTCATACTTTATATTCAGTTATGTTTCTCCCACTTACTTAGTATATTCAAAGTACTGATGCATACTTTTATTGTATCATTTAATGATACACCTGCAGGTTCTCAGACTCAGCACCATTAGTTGCCGCAGTTGAAATTCTCCATCGCAATAGTTGAAGTGTGAGTCCTCATCATCTGAGGGCACTATTTTCCTTATTTTAGTCATGCATTAGTTTTAGTTAGACTTAGAGTTAGTTGGGGGATTGTCCCAGAAACTCCTCTATTAGATGGCTTTCAGACAAACATGATTTCAGATTCATCGGTATTACTCAATTGTTTGAACTTTATGTTTTCAGACTTTTCTCTCATAAATATTTTATGATATTATTTAAAAGTTCCACTGTGCTTGTTTACTCAGAATGCTAGTAACTATTCCATGGGGTGACTTGGGGTCACTTGTGGCTTCAAGTACCGTGTTACACCCAGGGTGTAGGCTCGGGACGTGACACAACGTGCCACGGCAGGCGCATGGCGCGACCAGCAGCGTGCCACGCCGGGCGACGCGCAAGACCTGCCGAGAAGACACGTCTAGTAGCTATCCGCGTTTGCTCCGTGGCACGGAGGAAAATCTCCGTGATAGCCTCTATGACATAGAGTTGTTCCATCACAGGCTAATTTTTTGCAATTTTTCAATTAGTATAAATTGAACCCTTAGCTTCAAAATTCATTATCAAAAAATATTTTTGGGAAACTATAAAGGAGCGAAGGAGAACGAGGGAAACTCTACCTAGGGTTCATAAACTTTCATTCTATTTTACCATTCTTGTAAGTACATTACTTTAATTATGTTTTTGAGTAATTGTACAAATGTGAGTGGCTAAAACCCTTCCTCTAGTGTTGAGGCCGCAAGATATGAATGTAATTACATGAATTCTTCATTGGTTTGAGTTTTAGTTGTTGTTTTATCTTACATTCTTTATTATTGTTGTTTTAATGCTTGATCACCACGAAAATAAATGTGTTAATCTTAGGCAAAAGCTTGAAAGAGTAACCCTAGGCTAGAACATGAGAATGTAGGGAGAAAGTTCTTACCTTTATAGTAGGATTAGCGGTTAGGATAGAAATTATTCCTAATTTGTCTTGCTTGATTATTAAAACGGGATGAGCTAGACACCGACTTAGAATTATTACATCACCACTCATAGAAGTAGTTGTGAAGCTAAGTTTGGTTAAATGATTAGAGGTACGAAAGTCCATAATCAAGGGTGCAAACTCCGTAAACCACATCCATGTAATTAACTTGCTCACGAATTAGGACGTCACATCTCCGCTCAACGATGTAAGTGTGAGACTAGTTTGTCATGTTTAGAGGTTTGAAAGACCATGAACATAGCATTTTAATTATGTGAGACAACAACTGAAGTTTTCATACTCGAACCATTGTGAATTGTAGCATTGCATGATTATTAGGCCTCAACTCTAGTTGTTTCTTATATTGTTTCTCAAGTATTTTGTGATCACCACTAGACTTAATTAGAATTTATCGAAAATTTTATAATCAGCACTTGTGAAGTCAATTTTAACACTTGAACTTGAATATTCGCTAAATTGGTCCAGTTCCTGTGGGTTCAACATCTGGCTCTTAAAAGAAGGGCCATTGTATTACTTGTACGACCGCGTACACTTGTGTGTGTGCTGGGGTGCAAACAAGTTTTTGGCGCCATTATCAAGGACTGGCGAAGTTTAGTGAATTTTTCTATTTTTGTGTGATTTTTAATTTCCTTAAGTGTTGAGAAACTTGGTCTTAGTCTGCTATATTGTAGGTGATAGGTTGTCCTGGAAGAGCTGGCAAGGAATAGAGAGCTGGTTGAACCGTTGTTGGAACCTGAATCGGTCAATTTCATTGGGAATGTTCAGAGAAACAATCAGAATTTTGGAAACAATTACAACAAGAATTGGCAGAGCCACCTGAATTTTTCTTGGGGTGGAAATCAAAGTCAAAGCTACCAGCAACCTCAGCAGCAGCAGAACGGGCAGAATAGTGGCCAGTTGAGCAGCAACATTGAGGAGACGTTGCAGAAGATTATGGCAACACAGACTCAACTAGCAGAGAATCAGGCGAGGATGGTGTCAGATTTGATAAATCAGCAGTTGGCCACCCAAAATCTAGAGAAGCAGATGGGTCAAATAGCAGCTTTTCAGCACACAGACCTCAGGGAGGTTACCCAATGACATAGATACAAACACCCAACAGGTCAACGACCATTAGTCTGAGGAGTGGCAGGCAATTGGATGATGCACCACCAAAAGAGAAGAGAAATAAGGTGCAACCAGAGTTGGTTAAAAAAGGACCATCTACTGAAAAGGGAGATAATCAAAGTGCTATGCAACAAAATGCACAATCATCATTGCATCCAGCACAGAGACCACCACCGTCATTCCCGCAAAGACTCAAAAAGAGCAAGGAAGAGGATTGCTTTAAAAAGTTCTTTGATATATTCAAAGAACTTCACATAAATTTGCCTTTGCTTGATGTTTTGCAGGGAATACCCAAGTACGCTAAGTACTTGAAGGACATGGTGGCCAACAAAGTCAGATTGGTGGATGTTCAGACTGAGGAGTGTAACCATAGGGTAATGAGCAAGATATCGAAAAAGCTGAAAGAAATAGGGAGTTTTACCCTCCCCATACAAATTGGTAAAGTTGAGGTTATAAGAGCTCTATGTGATTTAGGGGCATCAGTTAATTTAATGCCATTATCTTTGTTTAACACCTTGGGGTTGGGTCAACCGAGACCAACACAAATGATGTTGCAGTTGGCAGACAAGTCTCAAGTGGCACCAGATGGAATAATTGAGGACCTTCTCATCAAAGTGGGTAAGTTCATTATACCAACTAATTTCATCATACTTGATTTTAATGTTGATGACAAGGTACCCCTGATCTTTGGACGGCCATTCTTGGCCACTAGAGGAGCAATTATTAATGTAAGAGCAAAGACCCTGAAAATGAGGGTCGATGATGAAGAAGAACTCTTCCGGGTCTACCAAGAGATTAACCCACCCACACACTACAGAGACCTTTGTAAGGTTAGTGTGTTGTCAGAGGCTAAGTGTGGGGTGGCATATTCCATAGGTCCACAGCCACAGGAGATGATTACTTTTCAGCCCGAATTTGATGGAGGGCTTCAGTTAGAAAAGAAGTTGGAAAAAGAGAGGGACAGAGTGGAAGATGTTCCCTCGAAAAACAAAAAGAGAAGAAGATGGTTCTCGAAAGGGAACACTGGTTTGAGGATGTCCTGAGAAGGATAGTCCACGCCGTGCCGCAACGTAAAATCAGGCGCTTCTTGGGAGGCAATCCAAGGGTACCACAGGTGCAATTTTATTTTTCCTTTTTGTTAATTTTGTTTATGTTCATCTTATTGTTGTTTTTGGTGGTGAATTAAGCACAGATGGAGGAGAAGTCTAAATACCCTTGGAAGAAGAAGCTAAGAAGCATGAAAGAGGAAAAGTGTGGGGTCGATAATCCACTTGTACAAAAATGAAGAAAAACATGTTGTTAGCTAGGCCTAGAGGCCTCAGGGAGTATTTCTCACCCTTGTATTACTTTTAATTGATGCTTTGGGGACATAGCATGATTCAAGTGTGGGGTGAGAAAAATTTTAAAATTTTGTGCTTAATGATTTCGGGTGAATTTAGTGCTTGATATGGTATTGGTTGATGAAAATTTTTTGAGTTGAGCATGATTCACCCACCCGTTGGTTTTTTTTCGGTTCTTTTCCGATCGGGGGGGGGGGACTTTGAACCAATGAATAAAATTTTTCTTTGTCTGTACATAGTTGTTTTACTCATAGTTAGGGATTTTTCCCGACGATGGATGGACGATGACCGTCTTGAGGGAAACTTAGTCAATAGGTTTTTATTTTTGAACCCGTAGTTGATTGATGGCTTGATGTTCCTATTATGTGTTATAGATGATTGTGAGATGCAAGTGTTATAAATATTGAAGCATGTTAGCAAATGTATAATGTTGTTTGAGATACCTAGGCTCTTGAATGTGACTCGATGTGTGTAAAGCTGAATTTTGCATTCTTGTGATTAGCTGAGTTAAGAGTCTATTGAATTTGTCTTGAATTGAGCATGTGCTGTGAGTGTAAGGTTTTTGAATAGTCCATGCTATTGTGTAGTGTCTAGAACTTTCCTGGTGTGTATACAAAACGAAATGAAGGATTTCGATTGTAGGAGATGATTTAGGTATTTCTTTGAATGAGCCTAATTTTTATCCCTCGCTTTACCTACCTTGAACGTCTGATCCTAGTTAGCCCCATTGAGACTTTAGCCTATTCCTTGCTAGCCACAAAATGAGCTTATTCCTTTATTTTCATTAGCCTTGAATTTGATCCAAAACTCTTAAGCGCTTATGTGAAATTGCAAAAGAAGTTAAGGAGTGAAAAGTGAAAGAAGAAGGAAAATAGTAGTTGTGGGAGTGGAAGAGAAGACTAGAGGTGCACTTGTTTAAAAATGAATAAGAGTTAGTAAGGAGTAAAAGAAGAAAATAATGAAAAAGAAAATCAAAGGGAAAAGTTGCTTACGTAGTCCTTACTAATAAGCTAAGTGTCCATAAAGAAATGGGGAAACAAAAGAGGAAAATGGGAGTAGAAAAATATAAAGGTGAAGTAAGAGAATGGAAGTTCTTATGGAGAGTGTGGTGTATTAAAAGCTCTTAGGGAAGATAGTCACTATTATTAGTCATAATAGTACTTACCCGCCCTTAGCTTACATTACAACCCGATAAGTCCTACTTGATCTTACTTTCAACATTCTTAAATTAGTGGAGTAAAACACTAAGGGAAAGCTTATGGGTCAATACACGTGGCCTGTGAATTCTTTGTGAGAGTGAGCTTATTTCATATCCATATACCGCTACATGTTATAATTTGAAAACATATGAGCAAAAATGGTAACTCTCTTGTTGTGAGGGCACATGTTTAATGAAGGATAAAATTCATGTCAGATTTCTTGATCGGTTAATTGGCATGAGTTTGTGGAGATTGAAAGTTCATTCTTGAGGCTAGGAAGTCTTAACATAGTTATATTTGATTTTAATGGTTATAACCGTGCATGCTATATTTTTAACTTGCTATCTAAAAACAATCATTGTAGCCGTAGCTTGTATTATCTTACTTCAATTAGCTATATGAGAGTCTTCATGTGTATGAGATGTAATAGAGTTGTTCGAGGACGAACAAGGCTTTAAGTGTGGGGTAGTGATCTTGGGCATAATTACGTGCCTAAGTGCTATTTATAGCTTAATTTAGTCGTGTTTGTCAAATTATGCACTTACATTCTTATGCGATTTTGTGTAAATTTGGCTATGCACTAACCAACATGATAAGTCCTTGTTTTGTAGGTGTAAAATGCATGTGAGGGACTAAAATATGATAGTTGAAGCAAAGGAATGAAGTTCGGATTCAATGGCAAATGAAGGCAACATGGCAGGCTAAAGATAGGGACTGCCGGCAAGAGCAGCATGCCACGCAGCACAAGTTGTGCGCTGAGTGCTATACCATGCCATGCCATGTCATGTGAGGAGTGTCATACAGTGGCCCTGCGCGATGGCAACGTGCCACGGCAGGAGCATGGCACGACCAACAGCGTGCCACGCCGGGCGACGCGCAGGTACCTCGCGCAAGACCTACCAAGAAGACACATCCAGTAGTTGTCCGCGTTTTCTCCGTGGCACGGAGGAAAATCTCCGTGATAGCCTCCTGACATGTAGCTGTTCCATCACAGGCTAATTTTTTGCAATTTTTCAATTAGTATAAATTGAACCCTTAGCTTCAAAATTCATTATCACGAAATATTTTTGGGAAACCGTAAAGGAGCGAAGGGAGAACGAGGGAAACTCTACCTAGGGTTCATAAACTTTCATTATCTTTTACCATTCTTGTAAGTACATTACTTTAATTATGTTTTTGAGTAATTTTATGAACATGTGTGGCTAAAACCCTTCCTCTAGGGTTGAGGCCACGAGATATGAATGTAATTGCATGATTTCTTCATTGGTTTGAGTTTTAGTTGTTGTTTTGTCTTACATTCTTTATAATTGTTGTTTTTATGCTTGATCATCATGAAAAAAAAATACGTTTAGCTTAGGTAAAAGCTCGAAAGAGTAACCCTAGGCTAGAACATAAGAATGTAGGGAGCAAGTTCTTACCTTTATAGTAGGATTAGCGGTTATGATAGAAATTATAACTAATTTCTCTTGCTTGGTTATTAAAATGGGATGAGCAAGACACCGACTTAGAATTATCATATCAACACTCATAGAAGTAGTTGTGAAGCTAAGTTTGGTTAAATAATAATCAAGGGTGCAAACTCCGTAAACCACATCCATGTAATTAAATTTCTCACGAATTAGGACGTCACATCCCCGCTCAACGATGTAGGTGTGAGACTAGTTTGTCGTGTTTAGAGGTTAGAAAGACCATGAACATAGCATTTTAATTATGTGAGACAACAACTGAAGTTTTCATACTCGAACCATTGTGAATTGTAGCATTGCATGATTATTAGGCCTCAACTCTAGTTGCTTCTTATATTGTTTCTCAAGTATTTTTTCATCACCACTAGATGTAATTAGAATTTATCAAAAAATTTTATAATCAGCACTTATGAAGTTAATTTTAAAACTTGAACTTGAATATTCACTGAATTGGTCCAGTCTCTGTGGGTTCGACATCCGACTCTTAAAAAAAGGGCCACTATATTAGTTGTACGACCGCATACGCTTGCGTGTGCGCTGGGGAGCAAACATTGGGGCTCACCAAAAGCTGTGCTGAGATAGCCTACTGAGTTGCCCTTCTAAGAATGTCCATACCTGAGACTATATTACAAAATAATGCAGCAGCCCTGGAAAAAAGGGGCATTAGTACATGAAATCATACTATATATAAGATGGCAAAATATTATGAAGCATAGGATACTGAATAGAGAAACTAAGCATGTAAATCATAATATAGTATACATTAAACCATCAATAGGATTCAGAAAGAAAAATATGCATTTTCCTATTTTAAATTTTGTATCTAGAAATACTGTCTGAAATTACTGATATTGTAGTACTGTCTAAAAATACTAGAAAGATCATGGAGTAACTGACATAGTGCACCATGTGGACATGGAATCCAATTCATATGGTCCAACCGGCTAAGCTACCAACTACCTTATTGGGTAGAAGTCCTGAACTGAATTGACTTGCTAGCAAGATTTCCTGAATCATCCCCCACTTTTAGGGGTAATAAAATTTGGGGATATGGTCGTACTCGGCCCGTTTCACTCCTACGTTGGCAATATAGTTTCTGCACTTGCCTTGGAAGGCTCAAGTCATTGCGGTTAGCCATTTACTTCAATATAAAAATACTAATAACTATAGTAGCCTTTGGGCTTAAATCTGACTGATAATCATTTGGCGTTATTTGAAGGCTCTATCTCTAAGAGTATTCCTTTTCTGAAGGCCTGAACCTAACTCTTGGGCTCAACTGATTTACATACATACAGATATACATATACATATACATATATATATATATATATATATATATATATATATATATATATATATATATATATATATATACACACTTTTAGAAAACAAGGAGGTTAACAATTTATAAATCATGCTTTCAATCTTTGAACTCCATAAACATTCTAAAACAATAATTTCTCAATTCAAGTAACTCATATGTGTCTTGGACAAAATTAATCACAATAATAATCTTAAAGTAAGCATGTGTGGTATATATACACTTTTAGAAAACAAGGAGGTTAACAATTTAAAAATCATGCTTTCAATCTTTGAACTCCATAAACATTCTAAAACAATAATTTCTCAATTCAAGTAACTCATATGTGTCTTGGACAAAATTAATCACAATAATAATCTTAAAGTAAGCATGTGTGGTCTTGTCCATATACATAATAACAATCTCAAGATATTTCACAAAAATTTGCACTTTTGACTCATAAGAAAAAATAGTCATTTTAATATTACCATGCACATTATGAAAACTTCATAAAAATTCACTCATGAGATAGATTTGAGTTAAATCATGCCAGATATATAAGGTTCTCAAAACTATGGTCATGGAATCATCAATGCATGGAACAATTTCTCAAAATCATCTAGTAGAATATTACATGGGTTTGGAAGTAGAGAAATAGTGGGAAGGACATGATGTCCCATATTTTAGTGTTTCCTTATAAACCTTAATGCTCTAAAGCAAGAGAAATCACTAGTATAAGCTTGAGGAAAAAGGATGCCACACTTCTTTGAATTAGAGAATGGGTTTTCCTTCGAAGCTAAGAACTCAACAATTGAAGCTTGCATGCAACAATAATCCATAGAAGAAGCTTGAAAGAATTTACCTTAGAGCTAGGAGAGCTTGGAGAGAAGGAAAAAATCTATTCTGCCAACACTACAAGAAATCAGATTTTTAACGATCAATTCATAACGATCGGGTATGAATCTGGTTGTTAAAAGTATATTTATAGTGACATAATTTTTTTCAGTCATTAAAAGTCAAATTTTAATTTAATATTAACGAGGGGATAATATTCGGACGCAAAAAATTAATATCCGGTGGTTAATAGGAATAAAAAAGGGCGCTATATTTTTCCCACATTATTTTCACCCTACCTACTCACTCCCATACACCGCTTTGCACACCAACACAACTTGAACATCCCCTCCGCTCACCCCCGCCTCCTCACTCACGCACACCGCACGAAGCACACCATACCCACACCGCGAGAAGCACACTCAGACGACTTCCCCACCCCCTCCGCTCAGCCCCACCTTCTCACTCCCCACACACCGCTTCCAAACACACGACTTCCCCATCCCCTCTGAAAAATCAAAGACATAGTCAAAATAGGTATCAATTTCAGTTTTGTTAGAGCGATTTCAGGAATGGGTGTGCGATTTTCTCTGGTTTTCGAATTGTTAGAGAAAAATCAGGAAATCGGCTGTGCTTTCTCCGGTTTCCAGATTGTTAGAGCAAAATATTCTACAAGGCATGCGGTAATTTTCTATTTTCATATTTGTTAGAGAAAAATTTGCAAACCCTGATAAACTTCTAGGTTTGTTATAGAAAAATAATGAACACGTATCTCAGTTCCATCTTTATAAAAAAGAAACCAACTTCTCTTTGTTTAGATTGTAGAAATATTCCAACAAAATTAGCCTTCTCTTCTTACTGTTCTTCGTCACTTTTGTTGCAACTAATAACATCTAGACATATTCTTGGAGTTTTCTTTAATTCAAAGTAAGTTTATGTTGTTTACGATTCTATTCTAGGTTTCTTTTTCCTCTTTTTGTTGTCTGTGCACCTATATATATTTGGTTTGAGTTTTTAAAAATACAGAAAAATACGGTTCATGATATTTTTATTGTTTCCAATCTTTTATTACCTTTCTTAGCTCAACCTTTGTTTTTACATGCTCTTGATCTCTCTAAATTCTTAAAGTATGATGTATGCTCATTAAATGTCATATAGAATAGACAATGAATGAAGAGGTTAACAAGGTGAGTGATCAGTCTCGTTAAGCTTAGTATGAAGTTTATTAGAACTCTATCATGTCCCTGCATTTTAAAAGTATAGATGAGTTGTGTGTGTACTATGTAGATGGATGATTCCCTTAAGCTAGCAAATGGTAAGGAAGCTTTAATGAACATTTGATCATCAAGTGTTGGGTATATCAAGAAGGTTTGTATTTTGGAATTAGCAGTCATCATCTTAAGATAGTTAATAAATGGTTTGTATTCTAGAATTTGTATTATTGAATTAGTGGTCATCATCTTATCATCTTAAGATAGTTAATAAATGGTTTGTATTCTAGAATTTTTATTATGGAATTAGTAGTCATCATCTTAAGATATTTAATAAATGGCTTGTATTCTGGAATTAGTATTCTGGAATGGGTAAATCAAGAAGGTTTGATCTCTAGTTGTGCAATTACCTTGATGCATAATGTTGTATTGTTTTACTTTGTCTCGAATGTTTAAACAATTAGAAAGTGAATAATAGTAATAATATGTCGAAGCATTGAGCACTCCTATATAAAGGTCCATCATTTATGTTTTAGTACATACATTTCTCACTTTTAATATTCATGGGAGTTCTTCATTTTTGTGTGTGTGTGTTTTTTTTAAAATTCCTTTACTGTTTGGTTTGATGCAACTGATTTTGTCATATTAGCTCCATATGGTGTATGTTGATGAATCAAGACTAAGAATTAATTTAGTTTTGAACCTTTTGATTCGTCAAATACAAGAAAAATTAATTTAGTTTTGAACCTTTTGATTCGTCAAATACAAGAAAATTGAAAGGGGTAGGGCAACCATGGTGCTTTCTTGAAAAACCTAATAATTATTGTTAACGAGATTCTTTTTCTTAATAAGTATTGTCTTGTATTTACTTCGTTAATATGAGCTTGATTCAGTTTGGAGCATAACAGTTCCGAAAGAGAAAAAACTGATTGTTAGACTAAAAGCAGTCAATTGTCCTCGTTTGAAAGCTTTTTTATTAGTTGGAATTCTTGCCTCTATACACAACATTATGTTTTCGATCTAGGGTGGTCTAAATTCTCTTTCCTAGTAGAAATGTTGCTTTACTGATACAAGTAAGATATAATTTGGTATATTTTGGATGTGACTTATTGTATTTTCTTATTTAAAATTAGTGTACTGGAGAATTAAAGATAGGGTTTATTCCACTTCTGTTGTTGCTTGCTTTCTTTATTATGTAATCAAAGTATTGTACCTGGACTATTTGTTTGCCTGCTAATAACTATTGCTGCTTTAGCTGCTACTAAGGCTGTCAAGGGAACCGGGTTCGACCCGGTCGGGTCCGATTCTGGTAAGGTAAGACCCGGTTTCGGTAGGTCCGGTATATATCGATATAGGGGGTACCGAGAGGGAAACTGGTGCGGAAGGGTAAACTATACCGGTTAACTCGGTACCGGTAAACCCGGTTCTGGTCTGATTCCGGTCAGATTTTTTTTAAAAAAATGTTTTTTTGGTAATGACCGTTAGGAGCCGTTTGGCAACGGGCAGTGGGGCCCGCCAATGGCTCCTAACAGCTATTCCCCCCCCCCCCCCCCCTCCAAAAAACCCCCCAAACACCTCTACACTATAAATATATCCCATATTTATTCTATTTTTGTCACAAAATCTTCAATTCTCTCTATTATTTTCTCAAAGACTCAAACTCACAAATTCTCTCTAGTTTCTACTCTCTAATATTTTGATTTTATATTTTGTGGTATAAGCTAATTGGAGTTAGGAGATTTTTTTGAAGCCATTTGCAAGCTTCAATTGTCATCTCTCAATTTCTTCGGTACATTCATTGCAACTTTAATCTCCTTATTTATTTACTTCTAATTTTTTTGTTGTTATATTTATCATTTTATATTGCTTGTTAATTTGTTATTTTTTTTATTTAATATCTCTATTTGCTTATTTTATATTTTAAATATAGATGCGGGTAAATAAAGTAGAGGTAAAAGAATTATGAGTGCTACTAATAGGGGACGTGGAAATAGTTCTATATCATTACCACCACCGCCACCACCTAGATTTAGTAATGTAGACGAAACTTATATTGATGAAACTTATTTACCACGTCAACAACCTTATGATGTTAATTCTACTACTCAATTAGACGATTTCGACAATGATACGATTGATAGAATTTATACTAATTTTGAAGAAGACTTAGAGGATTCTCAAGAGGTACAAGAAAAAGAGTTAGAGGAAACCCCTACCCCTATTAGTCCGATTACAGAATTACCTACTTTTACTAGGGCCATTAGGGCTAAACATCCTAAAAGGTCATTAGTTTGGTAATTTATGGAGCAAAATAGTGCACTGCTACTTGTTTAAAATGTAAGAAAGTATTAAAACATTTGACTGGGGGATCAAAAGGTGGGACGGGGTTGCTAACTAAACATTTAAGATCGTGTAATAAAGAATTTGCTCAGCTAGAAGCTCTTGCTAGGGCTAAAATTAATGGTAAACCTTTGCCTGAAGAATCTAGGAGTAGGAGGGTCAAACATGGTTCAAACTGTTTTAAATGGGACTAACCCGGCTGGCCCAAGCACAAACGTTACATATAGTTAGGAAAAAGATCATCGAGAATTAGCTAAAATGGTAGCTGTTTTTGGTTTACCCTTCAGTTTTCCTTCACATCCCGATTTTATTCATTATATTCGGGAGGTGTATAATCTATCTTTTTAAGATTTTTCTAGAAACACAACTAAAAATGATATTTTTAAATATCAAGCTGAACACTATGATTATCTTCGTTGTCTCTTTGTATATTTTGATGGTAGAATATCTATTACTTCTGATATGGGTAGTAGTATTAATGGTAATGATTATTTTACTGTTACCGCTCATTGGATTGATCATAATTGGAATATGCAAAAAAGAATAATAAGATATAAATGTGTAGAAGAAAATAAAATCGGTTCTTACATTGCTTTTACAATAGCAGGTATTTTACAATATTTTAATCTCTGTGATAAATAAAGGGTGTCACTTTAGACAATGCTTCTAATAATTTGAAAGCGGTTGATTTTTTAAAACCTAGACTTTGTCCAATTGATAATGATGTTTTTCATACTAAATGTGTTGCACATATTTTTAATTTAATTGTAAAAGATGGTCTTGATACTTTTGGATTTAGTTGTCAAAAGGTTAGACTTACTTGTGCTTGAATTTTTAAAGCAAAAATAAAGGCTAGACTTATTGAATTTAAAAATCGTTGTGTAGAATGCCAACTTGAATATAGAAAAGTTCCAAAAGAAGTGTCTACTAGATGGAACTCTTTATATGAAATGCTTGAAGTAGCTTATGTTTATCGCATGCCTATACAATTAGTTTATAATGCTCATAATGCGGATACTTATTCAAGACTTTGTGATGATGATTTGGCTCAAGTTTATGAAATTATTAAATTTTTGAAAACTTTTTATAAAGCTACAAATGCAGTATCTGGTCAATATTATCTGACCGTTTCTTCGGTGTTAGTAAATATTACTGCTATTTCAAGGAAATTTGTAATTTTTAAAAAAATTAAAATGTGTAAAGAGCCTATTCAATATATGATTGAATAATTTTAAAAATATATTTTTCCTATTCCCTAAATTTGTTTGACTGCTACTTTATTCAACCCTTTTTATAAAGCTCGGGGTGTTGAAAAAATGGTTGAAACTATTTATATAAATTTAGAAATTCAACCAGATAAATTGCCAACCCTTGAGATGTGTAAGAGTATTATAATACTTAAAGCTAGAAACTTATATAATGTATATAGAATAATCGAATGAAATGTTCCACCGACGCGACCTATTAGTTCTAGGCCTAGAGTAGACAATGTTGATGACTTGATGGGTGATTATCTTGGTCTCAAATCATCTGATAGTAATGACTTTGATTCATATATTTCGCAGGCACGAGATAGCATCAGAGATGCAAATGGAGAGCCGCAACTTTTGGCGTGATGGAAGAACCATAGGGAACAATATCCAAGGCTTTCAAGGGTGGTTCAAGATGTCTTAGTCATTCAAGCGTCTTCAGTAGCTTCAGAGCAAGATTTCAGCGCGGGAAGATTTATTATTGGAGACCACCGATATTCTTTGAGAAAAGACAGTTTAGAAATATCGGTGTTATTCAGAGATTGGATAAATGCTGAACGCAGAAACTTTGGACTGCCAAAGTTATCGATCCAAATTGAAGATGAAATAGATGAAATATTTGGGGAAAATAGTGATGACGGCATGGATGCAATGGAGGTACAAGGAAGAGTACCAATTCCAGAAAATATTACAGAGGACGTGATAAATAAATTACATAAACAACATTTTGGAGATTATAGATTTTAGTTATTTAGTATAATAATAGAGACCTAATTGAAACAGAACTCTTCCTAGAAGGTGGCTGTGTAGATTAGGTACTCTTTTAGTCTTCTAAATATTTTGCAATACATGTACGATTTTATTTATTTGAATAAATTTTTAGGCTATCCGCCTTAATTTTTTAAAATAATTGTCTTTTATTTAATGCAACTCAGTTTATAAATACTTAGTATTACTTATTTAAAATTAAATTTATATTTGATTTGCTGACTTAGTAACTTACCGAGTTACTTCATAAATTTATTACTATTTATAATTTTACCAAAACTTTAATAAACTATAAATTTAATTAGTTTTGACTTTTGTAAAAATAATTAGTCAGTTTCGTAAAAAAGTTCATAAGTATTAACTTTAAAATATTTAATAAGTTATTTAAAATATTTAAAAGTTCATAAGTTATTAACTTTATAAGTTATAATTTTGAAAAAAAAATAATCAAAAAATATCTCCAAAAAAATGGTTAACTTAAATTATTAATAGACTAATAATTATACTAATGGACTAATAATTAAAAAATTATAAAAAAAACTTTTTAAAAAAAATACAAAAATGAATTAAAAAAAAATTAAACTCGGTTCCGCACCGGTATTACACAGATCGGACTGGACAATGTGGAATATCCGATAGACCCGGTTCTGGTCAAAGTTTTGGTCAAATGGGTCTCGGACCCGGTCCGTTTATGAAAAAACCAGTCCGGTGATTTCGGTTCCGGTCCATTGCCAGCCTTAGCTACGGCTAACGACCGCTTAAGTGCTAGTTTAAAAATGCCCTTAACAGCTGCTTAGATATAATACTGTGTTTTATTTTGAATCTTCATTTGTTAATTATTATATATTTAAGTGTAAAATTAGTATATTATTTAAATTTGGGAATTTATTATGCAGTCGCAAAATACATTTGTGTTAAAAGAAGAACTCCAACCTTTTCTCGCTACTGCTCATCACTCATTAAACTTGCTCGTCTCTTGGTTTTGCTCTTGTCAACTATTAGTGATAACTAAAAACGCATTCTTAGAGTGTTTTTCTCATCAAGGTAAATTTCTATTTTCATACATGTATTAATGAATTTGATTACTATTTATTATTTTTCCTCCTCTTCGATGTGGTAGTGGTGGGGGCATCAATGCTGTTCTGCGATTACTATATGTTCGACACTCCTTTTATTGGATTTGAACTACCTATATTTATTTGATTGACAACATCAAAATTTTCATCTATAATATGAATGTGTTTCTCATTTCTTCTAATAAGCTTCACGTTCTCTTCCAAGGAAGGTAAAAAAGTTGGTTTTCACTACCTCATCCATAAAACTCTTGGCTGATAGCATGATTGATAACAAAGAATCTAAACAAGCTTGTGATCAATAACAAACACATATGATCTAATACAACAATAAGATCTTTCAACAGAATATAAACGAAGAGGACGATAGGAAAAGTGTCATAAGAAAGCAGAGATAGCAAATGCATGTAAAGCTAAAAAATAATCTACAGATTAGTAAAATAAAGCAGTGTCACATAAAAATGAAATAGTTTTATCTCCTTCTTAGAGAAGTCAATTCCAGTCCCTTTGCACAGTTGAGAAAATGTAAAGGTGAAGTTTTTTCAATCACCCAAAATTATCACTACATAGGATACTAAACATATCTTCAGATAGCATAATAGTGCAACAATGTGTTGTCCTAAAGTCCTTTCCTATAGTAGGATGAGCCTTCTTTGATACTAATATCACATTTGTACAATTAATGGCTTTATACAATCTTCTAATATTAAAAAACTTGTTAACAACTACAACTGAAATTCAGTTGTTAACTTTTAATGTCAAGGCCAATAACAACCGGCGACGACCAAAATTTTAGCAGTCGTTATTGGCCTTTAGCGATCGGAATTGGACATTTAACCATCAAATTTCCCCTTGATAAAGACCTTTTTTCTTGTAGTGCAAGTTGAAAGTGAAAAAAATGAGTATGAAGTCAGGGTGGGTCTATTTATAAATGTAGGGAAAAAAGTTGAACTTACGATACCTGGGTAGCAATTACAGACCGTGGATTTAATCTGTTGTCCGTAAACTAAATCGCAGATTGGTATGGAGAAATTAACTTCTCTAAAGTCTTATCTATGGAACCAGATATGAAGCATAAATCCAAGATACAGTCAGTAGATCCTTTCGTAACTCTTATCCAGTAGTTCAAAATATCTTAATCTCCACTTACAGCAGCAAGTATGATTTGTAGATTGGGTTCACGGTTTGTAGGTTACCTTTGTATGTCTTAGGCAGTAACTCAAGGAAAATGGGACTTCAACTCACGGTTCAATGTACATTCATAGATTCCATCTATGGTTCGTATATTTCTTGGTAAGCTAACCCAGTCACTTAGGATACCTAACTTACAATTGGACTTACGGCTCGTATGTCATTGCAATACCTGCATAGTGGAAATTTTTTGCAACTTTCCACATTTGGTATTTAAACTCTCGGGCTGTTCTACGCTTGGTATAAGTACTCCACACACCATGTACACTTCACAAAACATGTAATACTGAGGTTGGAAATTCTTTCTGAGGATACGAGGTGTTACAATATCTCCCCTTGGGATCATTCATTCGCGAATGATGACTACGAACACTAGTAGACTCTAAAATCCTATATAAATTTTACCAGAGTTTCCTTTGTAATTGGCACTATCCCAAATTTCAAATCGCACAATAGCCAACTAAAATCAATAATCATAAGCCTCACAGGGCAACATCAAGCACAACACAGGAAAATAAAGCACAAGGAAATTATATAAAATCCCTCATTGGATTCTAAACTGCTAAATGGAACATCACCACTATCACAATACATTACCTATTGTATCTTCCTCACTCCCCTATAACTCTTCTCCAATGATGGGACAATATTACTACTAGGCACCAGATTGTAAGGGAAGAATTCATAGAATCATAGAGAATAAGATATTACAGGCACGAATCATGGGGAATAGGGGAATATATCATGAGTCAAGAATTTATAGAGTGTAGCAATATTCTATTTAGGCATGAAGCATGAAAATACCGAGTAAGGCTAGAATATATACTTGGGGCACCTTCCTCCTGCTCGAGGAACAACTGGGGATATTTTGCTTTCTTGTCATCTTCGGCTTCCAATGTAGCCTCTTTGACACACCGACTTCTCCACAAGACTCTCATTGAAGAAACCTCTTTAGTCCTCAACTTGTGGACCTTTCGATCGAGGATAGCCATTGAGACTTTTTTATAAGTCAGATCCCCTTGGGCACCTATATTCTCAATAAGGACCCCTAGAGACGGGTCTCTTATGAACTTTCTCAACATACACACATGAAAAATTAGAAGTGTTGAAGCTAATTCTGTGGGAAACTCTAACTTATATTCCACCACTCCAACTCTCTGCACAATTTTGTAAGGGATAATATACCTCTGGATGAGCTTCCCTTTTCTTCCAAATCAAATGACGCCTCTCATAGGAAGGACTTTCAAGAACACTCAATTATTAAAAACAAACTCCAATTCTATATGTTGCGTATACGCATAGAATTTCTAATGACTCCGAGCAGTCTTCAACCACTCCTGAATTAATTTAACCTTCTCCACGGCCTGGTGTACCAAGTCAGGTCCAAGTAACTCTACCTCTCCTACCTTAAACCGCTTGATAAGTGATCTATAACTTCTCCTATATAAAGCCTCATAGAAGGCCATCTGAATACTAGCATGGTAACTGTTATTGTATGCAAACTTAATAAGAGGCAAATGGTCATCCCAACTACATTTGAAATCAAGAATGTAGGCTCTCAACATGTCCTCCAGCTTCTAGATAGTGCACTTGGCCTAACCATCTATCTGTGGGTGAAAAGTTGTACTTAGATTTATGCAGGTACCCAAACCCCTTTGAAATGACTTCCAAAAGTGAGCAGTGAACTGAGCACTAGTATCTAAAATGATAGACACTGAAACTCCATGTAGCTGAATGATCTCCCGGATGTACAACTTAGCACAATCCTCTGCTGAGTCTGTCATCTTAACAAGTAGGAAATATGTTGACTTAGTGAGTCAGTCCATAATCACCCAAATAAATCATGCTTCCAAAATGGCCTATCAAAAAATTCATATTTATCATCTACCACTTCCATATTGGTAGCTATATACTCTAAGCTAGGCCTCTTAGATTCTAATGTTCTTCTTTTACCTGTTGACAATTCATACACTTAGCCATGTAGTCTGCTATATTCTCCTTTATATCAACCCACCAATAAACCTCCATGATACATCTTGGTGGAACCTGAATAGATAGAGTGTTGTGTGCCTCATCCATGATTCCCTCCTGAAGCTCGTTTATATTTGGAACACACAACCTGCTTGGTAACTTAGTGTACCTTCTCCCCCTTGTTCCAAATCCATCACTCGGTGCTTGTGAATTCCCTTTTTCAGCTAGAGCAAAGTGGGATCATCATACTGCTTTCTTTTCACCTCTGCAGCTAAGGACGATTTTGCTCTATTTAGTACCACTACACCACCATCCTTGATGTCTAACAAGCGGGCACCTAGGTTTGCTAACTTGTGAACATCTCTAGATAATTCCCTCTTGCTCCTTTCAACATGAGCCAAGCTCCCCATAGAGCGTCGACTAAGAACATCAACTACTACATTAGCCTTCCTCGAGTGATATAAGATTTCAACGTCATAGTCATTAAGCAACTCAAGCCACCTCCGTTGCTTAAGATTCAACTTCTTCTTCTTGAAAATATATTATAGTCTCTTAGCGTCTATGAATATGTCCATATGGACTCCATACAAGTAATGGTGCCACATCTTGAAAGGGAAGATCACAGAAGCTAGTTCTAGATCATGTGTCAGGTAGTTCTTTCATGAACCTTAAACTATTTTGAGGGATATTCTATCGCCTTTCCATTCTGCATCAACTCACATCCAAGTCCTATCCCTAAAGCATCACAATATACTATGAACCTGTCAGTTCTCTCCGGTAAAGTCAACACTAGAGTTGTAGTCAACCTGGTCTTCAATTATTGGAAGCTCTTCTCACAAGTTTTTGACCACTGAAATTTAGTCTTCTTCTAAGTCAACTTGGTAAATGGAGTGAATATAGAGGAGAATCATTCATAAACCACTAATAGTAAACTACAAAACCTAGAAAACTTCTAATATCCACGAGGATCGTGGGCCTTGGCCAGTCCTTCACCGCCTCAATATTTTGAGGATCTACCTTAATGCAATCACCTGACACCACGTGGCCCAAGAAAGCCACTGAATCTAGCCAAAACATGCACTTGGAGTACTTAGCAGACAATTGGCGATCCTTGAGAGTCTATAACATAATTCTAAGGTGATCTTCATGTTCACCCTCATTCCTCAAATACACCAAAATATTTTCAATGAATACTATCATAATAGGTTGAGATATTATTCATGAGGTCCATAAAGGTTTTTGGTGAATTTGTCAACTCGAAGGATGTAATAAGGAACTCATAGCATCCATATCGAGTCCTAAATGCCATCTTCACAATATTTTAATTTCTAGCCCACAACTGATGATACCCTAATCTAAGGTCAATCTTGAAGAAACACTTGGCTCCCTGAAGCTGGTCACAAAAATCATCAAATCCTACGAAATGGGTACTTGTTCTTTATAATGACCTTATTTTGCTAGAAATCTATACACATTTGCAAAGATCTATCCTTCTTTCGAAAAAATAAGACTAGTGCACCCCATGGTGAGGTAGTTGGTCGAATAACCCTTTGTTATGGAGATCCTTAAACTTCTCTTTTAACTCCTTCAACTCTATTAGAGCTATTCTATATGGGGGAACAAAACTAGGCTTCATTCCATGAACAACATTAATCCTAAAGTCAATCTGCCTGTCAGGAAGGATCCCTAGTAGCTCATTTGGAAAAACCTCTGGAAATTCATTAACAACTGAAACTGACTAGAAGTTCATTGCCTCAACATTGGTTTCCTTCACCTTTACTAGGTGGTATAGACACCCCTTTGAAATCAGCTTCCTTTCCTTAAGGTAGAAAACAAACCTACCCTTTGGCATTATAATATTTTCCCTCCATTCTAACCTTGGTTCATTTGGGAACTGGAATGAGACCACCTTGGTACGAAAATATAGGGTGGCATAACACGAGGACAACCAATCCATACCAATGATGACGTCAAAATTGACCATTTTTAATTTAACAAGGTTAGCTCTAATATCTCTATGGCACACTGTGACTATGCAATTTCTATATACCTATCCTGAAACTACCTACTCACCGATTGGACTAGATACTAAGAATAATTCATGGAGCTATTTGTTCTCCAACCCAAACCTCTCAGCAATATAAGGAGTCACATATGATAAAGTAGATTGAAGATCCTTAAGGGCATACACATCAAAAACAAAAACTGTGAGTATACCTGTAGCAAAACATCTGGAGATGTGTCTAGGTCCTGGTGGCCTGTTAAAGCATATAAGCGATTTCGCCCACCGCTTCAGCTCACACCTCTCCCTTGTTGGGCTTGAGTACCATGAGAGGGACTAGGGCGGTACTATGAGATCTCACTATGCTATCTTCAACTCTCTGGCCTGTATGGGGGAAGTCCCTCTAAAAATGGCCATGTCACCCACACCTAAAGCACCCACTTGCCCTTAATCTACATTCCCAGATGCCTTCTCTCACACTTGCTGCAAGGGGAAAGTTGTGGGACACTTTAAGTCACAATGGCTTGGGACTAGGTCCCTGAAGCTTTGTAACCATGACCTTGACTACTCTGGCCTCGCTAATTATTTTTGGACTCTGTGGCGATGTATTGGTTGTGGATGGAGTAGGTCCTAATGATCGTTGGTGGAATGCAGGTCTAGTGCTACTCTCTCTGTAGCTATTATCATGGCTAGTTGATTTGGCCCTCTTATACTAGCGCTGCTCTGTATCTGATCGCATAGCTTGCTTTCGATCCCTGGTCTGCTAGGCATAGACCACCAGCCTAGTTGTATCCATGTCTTTGTGAAGCAAGCTGTGGAACACTCACCCACTATATGCCTTAAGGGAATACACCAATCTGTGCATCCCGGCCCGCATAGTGATAACCATCTCTAGAGAAAATCTGGCCAAGTGTGGGAACTTGACACTATACCCTCTCACACCCGTGCTGCCCTTCCTGAGATTAATAAACTCCTCATCCTTGGCCTCTCTTAATTCTAAGGGTAAAAAGCGATCCATAAAGTTATCTCATTCTACTGGGGTTGTGTCATCCTCTCGAGACATCTCTCACTGCTTATACCACACACTAGCGATACTCTTCAACTAATAAGAGGCAAGTTCAACCCCCTCCATTTTAGTTACATGCATAACTTTGAGGATTTTCTAAACCTCATCAAGGAAATCCTAGGGGTCTTCCTCTAGTCTAGACCCTGTAAAGGCTGGTGGATTCATTTTAAGAAATTCTAGAATTCGGGAAGTGTCGGACTGGTTTTGAGAACAATCATGGAAAAGAGATGAGTGAAACTGAGCTGCAATGAGTTGGGTGAGCATTTAGATTGCTCCCCTGAAGTTGACATCTAAAGAGTGGGGCTATTGAGGTGAATTTTGTGTTCCCTATTGGATCTATAGTCGGAGGAGATGATGGCCTAACTGGGTGGCCAACTGAATGGCCCTGGGATCTGATCTGCATCCCTTAGGTCCGAGGCAACTCAATAGCCTCTCTCTGTGCGATCACGTTGACGCTAGCATTAGCCTTTTGGCCGACTGCAGTCTTTCCTTGTGGAGGCATTCTCAAGATCAAACGCATACGAGTTAAATTCAACTCTTAGAGCTCACTATATAGCACGAGTTAGAGTAGAAACAAAGAGTAGCATTTTCCTAAATGTCCTATAGCCTTCCAATTATAAGTGTGGCATGCAACACACCCATAAGTAGGACTCTACTAGATAAGGCTTCATACACTCCCTAGGATACACCAACCTAATGCTTTTATGTCAAGTTTGTCAGGCCTCAGGCTAGGGCCTAACAAGACCGACACCAGTAACCATTGCTGGCCCGAGCGTACCGCTGAATTGGCATGGAACTATGAAACATCTAACAAGAGGTCTAAATAATAAAATCTATAATCTAAAAGGTAAAACATGCAACTGAAATAGAGTCTTTCATAAAATCATTGTTTATTAAAAAGGTGACTCAACGGTCAAATCAGGGTAGAAGCAAGAATCACACTGTCTGAATAACTAGTCAATAAAGCCTCTACTGAATTGGAGTATCTTAGTCAACGGGACAAGGTCCCCAATATAAATGCTAATAGAAAACTAGGCCCTGAGTAATCTGCCCCAATAAAGGGTAGAGCTCACCAAAAGTTGTGCTAAGATAGCTTACCAAGCTACCCATTTGAGAGTTCCGTACCTGAGACTGCATTATAAAATAATGCACGCCTAACAAGGAGAGGCATTATTACATGGAATCGTATTGTATGTAAGATAGAAAAACACATGAAGCATACGATACCAAGTAGAAAATTTTAGCATGTAAATCATAATCTAGTATGCATAAACCATCAACAGGGTACAGAAACAAAAACATGTATTTGCCATTTTTAAAATTTGTATTTGATAATACTGTTTAAAAGTACTAGGTAGGTCATGTTATTATTGATATAGTGCATCATTTAGGCATGTAGTTGGATCCCTATGGCTCAACTGGCTAAGCCACGAACTATCTTACCGAGTAGAAACCCTAAACTGAACTAACTTGTTAGCAAGATTTTTGAATTATCCACCACTTTCGAGGGTACAAAAATTTGAGGATGCGGTTGTACTTGGTCCGCTCCACTCCTACGTCGACAAATATTATTTCTGGCACTTGCCTTAAGAAGCTCATGACATCTTGATTAGCAATTTACTCCAATCTAAATATATTGATAACTATAGTCACCCTTGGGCTTAAAATCTAATTAATAAACATTCTAAAAGCTTGGCCTTATCTAAAGGCTCTATTTCTGAAAGTGTGCCTTTTCCGAAGGTCTAGACTTATCCCTTGAGATCAACTAATATGCATACACATATATACTTTTAAAACATAAGCGGGCTAACAAATTGTAAATCATGATTTCAACCTTTGAAATCCATAGTCATGCTAAAACAACTTCTCAATTCAACTAAATCATATGCGTGGTCTTGGCTAAAATTCATCACAATAATAATCTTTGAAAATAAGCATGTGTGGCCTTAGCCATAATCTCAAGGTAGTTCACAAAAATTTGCACTTTTGAGTCATAATGGCAAAATGGTCATTTTTAATATTTCCATGCACATTTTGAGAACTTCATAAAAATTCACTCATGAGATAAATTTTAGTTAAATCATACTAGACATGTAAGTGTCTTAAAACTTTGGTCGTGGAATCATCAATGCATGGAACAATTTCTCAAAATCATTTAGCAGAACCTTACATGGGTTTAAAAGTAGAGAAATAGCGGGAAGGACATGATGTCTCACATTTTAGGGTTTCCTTACATACCTTAGTCCTCTAAAACCAAGAGAAATCACTAGTTTAAGCTTGAGGGAATGGGTCGTTGCACTTCCTTGAACTAGAGAATGGGTTTTTCTTGAAACCCTAGGAAGAAAGAAGCTAAGAACTCAATAATTTAAGCCTTCTATCACGACCCAAATAGAGGCCCGGATTGTAGACACGGGACAAGGGACCCCGAGAGATCCCAAGTCGACCCATGGTATAAGCATACAACTAACTCATTCAATCAATCAAAGAAAACATGAATATAATCTTAACGAAAATCTAAAACAACATCACATCAGAATAATATCCGAAGCTACCCCTACATAAGTCTGAAAGCCTCTAATCTGGACGAGTTGATAGGAAAAGACCCCAACTAACTCAACAATACTAAAACTGAATCATATAAAGGAAAACTAAAAGTATAGTCCTTGAAAGATGAGGACTCACCAATCCCGAGCTGATAAGGAATCTGGAAAGCTAACTAAGATTGGGGATGAAGCTGCGAGCCGGGTCCTGTATCATGAAACGATACAACATAGAACATATGTGGTCAGTACGTGGAATGTACCGTGTATGCAAGTTAAGTAAAACCTCTTAAGTAAAGTAAATCATTTAAAACATTTCATACATATCATAAGCTTTGAAATATGAGAGGAGAGGCCATATGCATTCTTTCTGAAATCATAATCTTATCATAACATGAACATGTATAGCTTTATAGCATCATGACTGACTTGAATGACTCAAAGATGAAACATAACATTTATCATTAAAAGTTGAACAATGTGTCAAACCTTAATTTAGAACATGCATGCATAAGTTAACTTCCATGAGTAATGAATATGCAAATCTGAATAGTATATACAGTGGGAGACTCGTCACCTAACCGACATACCACGATAGAGCTTACGTGGTCCCAACTATCACACTCAAGTGGGCAAAGCCGTCCAAAATCTTGCCAGGGCTAAGGACGATACCATGATATCAATATCAAGCTCAAAGGGACAATTGGGCCGGGGATATCTCACAAGGGAGGTCCCAATAACATAATAGTATCAACCTACATTGGCGCGTAGTTCTGGGGCATAGGGTGATCTACCCTTAACCCGCTCAATGCTAGACTCTTCTCCCAAAATATGCAATGCTCTACATCGTATATAACAAAGATCAACATCGTCTATTGACGAAGCTCAACATTGTCTAATGACGAAGCTCAATATGAAATCATGCATAACTCAACATCGTATGAAACGAAGCTCAACATTGTTATCGACAAAGTTCAACAATGCAATCATGCATAGACTCGACATCATATAAAAATGAAGCTCAACATTGTCCTTTGACAAAGCTCAATAATGAAATACATCTCAATTATGGATTCATGCATATGAGAAGCTTTATTTTGAAATATACCACAAGCTAGAATTTATGAAACTTAGGAGACTTCGCTCCAAACAATATGGTAAGCTTTTTTCGGGAAAATCATCATTTTAAATCAATATGTGGGCATTTCCCAAAGCTTTATCAAACTTAGATCTGCTCAATTCATTTTGAAAACAACATCATAATCACGGGTAGCTTTAGAAACATGCTTTTCATCATCAAATCTCATCATCATCATACATTCAACATCATTCTCTTCTTTCATACACTTCTCATCCATGGGCATTCAATTTCATAACTTATAAATCACAATTTGGAGTGAAAATAATTTAGAATCTGCCTAAGCTTCACAATTCACCAATATAAACATAACCAAATCATACCCATGTGTAGAGATTGAAGAATCATGCAATTGGGTGAAACCCCATACTTGATCATATGCAATTTATCATGATTTGATAGAAATTGGGCATGAGTGTGGAAGGAGGCACCCACTCATAGCCTTACATACCTGGGAATGGTGAATTCTAACACCTTTTAATTGCCTAAGATGAGATTCCAATGAAAACCTTGAGATCTTGCCTTGAATCACCTCTTCAAACCTTCAAACTTGCATGCATGGGAAGAATGACTTAGAATAGGTTTTCCCCTGCTAAAAACCCACTAAAACCAGTCTTAAACAACGTAGTATAGGCCCCTAGGATCTATATATTACGGAAAAGCCCTTACTAAAATCGCTGAAAATAACTGCCAGGGGTTCCCAATGAGGGACCTAACGACTCGTCATGAAGGGCCATGACTCGTCAAGTCGTTCGTCAAGTACACTGGTTATGAGATCTCTTAGGGCTCATAACGGGTGACGTAACAATTCGTTCTTCGAGACCACGACTCATGGTCACCTCCCGTCATGTACACTGCCTCAGCATCAAATAAAGTTCACCCTGCTAGCTCATGCCTCACCCCACGAATCGTGGGGACTGACCATGACTCATGGGGTCCCTTCCGTTAGGTACACTGGTCGATTCTTATATTTATTCCTCAACCTCATCCCATGGCTAACTTGACGACTCGTGGTGGCTGACCACGAGCCATTCCCACCCCTGTGGGGACCTCAAACCTTGATTTTCTCCAAGCCCCTCCACGAGTCACTTGACGACTCGTGGGGTCTCCTCATGAGTCGTCCAATGACTCATCCTGCAACTGAAGCACCAGTTCCCGAATTTTTCCTACTTCAACTCTCGGGTCTGATCTTTGAATTTTCATGGTATAACACCTTCATGCAACAATAATCCATGGAAAAAGCTTAGAAGAACATACCATAGAGCTAGGAGAGCTTAGAGAGAAGGGAGAAGTCTATTGTACCAAGTTGAAGGTAAAGAAAATGAGTATGAAGTCGGGATGGGTCTATTTGTAGATGCAGGGGGAAAACATGAACTTATGGTACCTGGATTGCAGTTACAGATAGTGGATTCAATCTGCAGTCCATAAACCAAATCGTGGATTATGTAACACCCTGTACAATTTAAGCAATAAACTCATACTCTCAAGACATGTCCTAGAGTTCTTAATACTATAAGCAGCATATCTTATGAGGTTTTAAAATCACACAATGACCGTATGTTAAGATTTGAGGTCGAAAAATTGTAAAACAAAAATCGACAAAAGTTATTGGAATTTACTTCCAAAAGTTCTTTGAAATTTGGGTTTGTCTCGGAGTTTTTCTCTCAATCTATAAAGAGTTAGCGGGCCTACTATATATCAAATTAAAGGCCTATGAGTCTAATTTCCAAACACGTAAAATGGTTCACCAATACAATTTTAGAATATAGATATATTCGCATTTTTGTGCGACTACACAAATAGGCATATGGAGGTGGGCCCTATGTCGGCGGGAATATATCTATACGACTTGGATGTAATTTTTTCATTCCAAATAGTTAAAATACCAGTTCGTGTTCTACATGGTTCCTCTAAGGTTCCAAGGTTCAATAGGTGATTCCACCATACAAATTCTCCAAAATCAAGGTAAAAGTCAGGGTTGTCGTGAAGAACAACTAGCATGCATTTGTTTCATTGATTTAGAATTTGTTTGTGAGTTCTTCAAAGGGCCAGATTGTTGAAGAGGATATTTATGACCTGTTTTCTCTTGTAGATTCTAAGGTGGCTATGAAGCTGTGTAAAATAGTGATTATTGTGCTGCAATATATAATTGAAGGATTGGTTGAGAATAGTTGAGCTAGAGGATCTCTTATGAGGTATGTTAAGGAGAAACCTTTTTCGTCAAGCTTTTTTCATCATTTAGTTATATGACTTATTCTTTATCTCCATAGTACTAGAATCCATAATAGTTGTTGATTGAGTTAGCTGCTGGAGTTATATATATGTGTGTGTGTGTGTGTGTGTGTGTGTGTGCATGTGTGTGTGTGTGTGTGTGCATGTGTGTGTGTGTGTGTGTGCATGTGTGTGCATGCGTATTCATATAAGCTTTCATTGCTGGTGCCACATGTTACAACGACATAAAAATCTTCTCGTCTAAATCGTCATCGCTTAGTTAGCTATTGATAATTTGTTGTTTTGCTGATGCCTTAAGGGCTTTGTGATTAGATTCTTAGCATTTCATGTTGATATTGGCAGCATAATTATTAGTTTTGCATAGAAACTATACGATTGTAATGCCTATAAACTACATAGCTCGTTTATGTGCCTTTGGCGTATCTTGATGCATATAGAACTAAAGAATTAGAGTTGTAGTTTTACCTTCATGTAAAGAGAGATGTGGCTACTTATTGAGTTATTGTGGTGAGATGCTAGGTGTTTCACCTATTTATTAGCAACTTTATAGTTTGATACCACGTACAAAATGTTGTGCAGGTCACTTAGAAAGTCACCTTGCTTGCTGATAGGTTAGAAGATTGTTTGATGCCTTCATTAGCATCTTGTCACCAGTTAGTGTTGGCGTCTACCTCTTTAAGCTATACATGTACATGTTCCCATTTATAGGTTTCCTAGAAGAGCTATTAACAAGTGTACCTTACCTATGGGACTATACTTTGCTTATAAGAGCTATAAAATGTATAGAAGGACTAAATTGAAGCCCGCAGAACCACATTGAAGTCTACTTCTAGTGGACTTCCTTTATGCCTTGTTGGCATTACTAACCCTCTGCAGAGCCTTGTGTGCTCGGGGTGCAGTTATAGGATCTAGAAGGCCTAGCTATAGCTACAGGAGCCCAAAAGGATCAAGATACAGATACAGGAGCCTAGTGTGCTCAAGATACAGTTACAACTTGCCTATGAGGCTACAATGTTACGAATAGGATATGCAGATTGAGGTGTACCTGGCAAGGCTTACAGGGGCTCAGGTAGGTTATTGTTTGTTGTTTGTAGCTACCAGGATTATAAAGGCTAGGTTAGGTTCTTGTTTGTTTATTGCCTATTTAGTTTTTTACATAACTTGATAAGATCTTTTGGGTTGTTCTCTTATTCTTACAGTTGTTTAGATTCAGTTGTTACTATCAATTCAGTTCTAGCTTATTGTTATTACTTTAGATAGTTGGTGCATTATTATATTGATGCCTGAGCCTAGGGTGTTGCATTCTTACCTGCAGGTTCTGATAGACAGATTCAGATACCTCCTTAGTAGAAGTCAGACTCAGCATATTGGTCAGCTCTCTCTTTCGGAGTTGCCATACTTTAGAGGTTTGCTTGTCTTTTGTTGTATAATTCGTTTTGGGTAGGTCAAAGCCATGTCCCGACCAAGTATTTACTCTTTAAGACTTGCAGATAATGGAATTGTATAGGAATACACTGTTGTCCATCTTGGCTTTGTTATTTTGTCTGGGAAGTTAAGTAGCCTTAATGGCTCTTGTATATATATATAGATATTCTTTTAGCTTTATCTAATTTAGATAACATTATGGTCTTGTCGGTTCGAATAGGATGCTATTATTATTGTGAATTGTTGGGTCAGTTGAATATCTGCACAGGTGTTTATATTGCAGCCTTGTCGGCCAAGGACTTCTTTAAGCCGATATATACTTGATTTTTTTTAATAATGTGTTGCTGGTATGCACCAGAGATGTATATGTCCAAATAAGTCAACTCTAGGTCTAGAATGGCATCAGGTGCCAGTTACGCCTCCCAAGGTAGGGCATGAAAAACTTTGTATCAGAGAAACATCGATCCTAGGGAATCTGTGAGCCGTGTCTAGTAGAGTCTTGTTTATAAATATGTTGTGTATCACATTTTATAAGAAGGGAGCTATGGGGCATAGTAGGATGGTTACTCTTCTTCTGTTCCGATCATGCTATAGAGCCGAGTCTTACAGGAGTGAGTCCCTAAGTTTATTATCAATGTATGTCTACAGAGATGCCTGATACACGGCAGACTGTAGTTGGCTGAGAGTTAGACACAGGAGCACGAGAAGGTACTAGAAGAGTGCCATGAGCGGAGATGGCTCAGCCTAAGACTGAAGGGGAGAAAATTTCTCTATCCCCTAAGCATTCTCCACTACGTTAGGAGCCTCTGAGGGGTACAGACTAGCCATTAACATCTCCAACTCCTCCTATTCCTTCAAATCAGGATCTTAGGAGTGCAGTTACATGTTAGCTCAGTTTATGTTTGCTAAGCGATAGCCAGTGGCACCAGAGGTTGTCAGGCCTTCTGAAGGACCCAGAAGTTCGACGTGAGTTAATTGCCTCCACATTTTATAGGGACAAATCGTAAAGAGGACCCTCAATATTTTCTTCACCAGTTTCATAGTATTTTCAAAGTTATGCATGCTTTAGCTACTGAATCAGTTGAGTTAGCTGTTTTCGACTACGAGATTTTAGCTATTCTATGGTTGAAAGGTGGGAGAGATCCAGAAAGGGGGATGCACCTCCATCTACTTGGTCTAGTTTCTCTGAGGCTTTCATAGATCACTATTTTCTATGAGAGAATCGAGAGATCAGGGTAGATCAATTTTTTATATCTAGAGTAGGGCAGGATGAGTTTCCGAGAGTATGCACTGACATTTGACTCCTTGGCTAGATATGTACCAACCTTTATCACTACAATGTCAGCCAGAGTACATCAGTTCATAGCAGGGCTAGATCTAGATTATATTGAGTCTTATACTACATATGCATTGTAATAGGATATGGATATATCACAGATCTAGAATATAAAATATGTCATACAATGACGGCGTATGGCCAAGAGGGTAGATAGAGGGCAGCACAAAAGGGCCAGACCAATTGATTTATATATAGAGTCCCAAGGTGGATGTCACGACCCGAGCATAGGCTTCGAATCGAGACACAGGACCTGGAGCCACGAATGACCCCAAGCTAACCCATGAGACCGAAGAAATTCAAAAGCATAACTACAACAGAATTTAAAATTGAAGCATAATTAAGCGGAAGTCAAAAGTATCTCAAAATAATATAAATGGAGTCATCACTCGACAACAGTTGAAACATCTACATATCATCTAAAAAGCCTATAGAATGTGGGATGAGTTGATGGGACAACACTCCCAACTAGCTCGCTAAAGTCTGGAACTGAAATAACATACAAAACATAAATAGAGAGAATGTCCTCGACTGATGACGACTTACCAAGACTGGACTAATGCGGTCTGATATGGGAGTAGGACTAATTGTGGGGATGAGTTTGATCACTCGGACCTATATCATCAAATGATACAGCATAGAATATGCGGTCAGTACTTAAAATATACTGAGTATGAAGGTAATTAAAGCGGATGATTAAAATACATAAAATTTCTTGAGAGTAGGATATTTCAAGAAAAAAACATGAAGTAATAATCATAACTGAAACATGAGGGCTCAAGGTTTTTCAAAACTATTCACAATCTTGTCATAATTGTAATCATAAGAGAAAACTTGCAAAACAGGACTTGGGTCAAAGTATCATAATCATATCATGCATAAAACATAAGGAAGAATGGGAGAACTCATCATAACCGACGCCTTCATGATAGAGCTTACATGATGCCCCAACTATCTTGCTCAAGTGGGCAGAGCTGTCTTAAACCTTGCCAGGGCTAAGAACGATAACATGGCGTGATCACTGAAGAAACCCCATAGGATTAACATGAATATCAACCTATGTTGGCACGTAGTTCTGAGACTCAGAATTTTCCTGAACCCAGCCTACTCGGTGCTAGGCACTACCCCCAAAAACATGCGCATGACTCATAATAAATATCATAAAATCATACATAAAGTTCATGGGATAGTTTAAATACTGATAATCTTGAACATGCTTGTAATACATGAACTAGCCATGAAATAAAGGCCCGAGAGTCGGCCATAATCATAATTCTGATAATCATGAAAAAGTCATACATATATGAAAAAAATCCTCATAGTTGAAATTCATAAATTCATGAAGGCTTCTTGTAGGAAATCATGTAACATACATCATAAAACATAAATTAGGGCTTGAGTGAATTGAAAACATAAGAGGGTCATAAAATCTCATAATAATGAGTTTAGACCTAATAGTCCATAATCATACTTATAACATAAGGGGGTCATAATTTCATGAAATTTAGGAGGGAACATAAGACCCCATCATGAAAATCATAAATTCTTATCAATTAAACTATACCCATAAGAGAATCATAGAGGAATTTCATAACCAAACATAAACCCTAAAATTTCAAAAACAAGGCTTGGGGGAATGGGTGATCATGAATTTGTTTGAAGAAGGGGCATGAGGTTGAAAGAACTCATCATTGATAAGCTCAATTGGCAATCAACAACTAGCCTTGAAACTCCAATTGCACTTACGGAGAATTTGAGGAAGAATACTAGAAAAATCTTAAGAGGGTTTTGGGAGACTTGATTTCCAATTAAGAGTGTTAGGAGAGGAATGGGTGATCTAGCGTGAATAATACCCTTCAAAATACTCCTTTTCAAGCTTAAAATGACGTAGTTTAGGACTTAGGAGCTTAGAAATTATGAAAATACCCTTAATGATTCGACAGAAAAATAGTCACTGCCAGTCCCAACGACTTGTACCACTAGTTGTACCACGAAACAATGACTCGTGGTTGTAATTTATCATCACCACTGCCCTCAAGCTTACTTTTCTGAATTTCCACAACGGGCACATAGAACAAGTCATTCCCCATGACAATGGGTCATTAAACTATCCATTGTCACTACACCAACTTCCACTGCTTCTTCTTACGAGTACAAACCACGACTCATTGTACCTACAATGAGTCATACCATATCTCATACCATACAGCCTTGACGAACCAGGGACATACTACGACTCCTAATCATGACCCATCACTACCAACGACAAGTCATACCTTGACTCGTTGTTCAAAGATCTAGCAACCAGCAACTCATCACGATTCTTGACAACGGCCCGTGACAACAACCTACAAGTCGTACCTTAACTCGTTATACTGGGCCTTACTCTGTAGATACTGAGCATGGCTTGATCTCACGAACCGTTACTCCACATCACGACTTGTACATGAGTCATTCTGATATTTTTTGAACTTTTTCTGCTGATCATATTTCTAATCTCAAATCTAGTCTTAGAAACTGTTATACCCCATAAGATTTCCGACACCTAGATGGCCTATTCGCACGTTGGTTAAGCATATTTGAAGGTCATACGTGCTAAAGAAAGGCCCGGGAAAAAGATCGGACGAGAAACCTGCCGAACCATCGCGGGAGGAGCTAAGGCAGAGCCCCTCCGCGATGGCAGCGTGTCACGGAGGTGGAGCCTCCGCATTGGCTCCGTGACACGTTGGCCCTGTCCAGGCTCAAGTATATAAAGCCCCACTTCGGTTTAATTCATTTAAAACTTATGAAAATTTCCAGAAAACGCAGAGGGCAGAGAGGGACGAAGGAAGGTAATATCGTCCGATTACGCTGCCAAACGTTGTCCAAACTCAAATTAACCTCAGGTACTGAGGTATTTAGCAGCAGAGAGCATTCCTACGGATTTAGTTTCGTGAAATGCGGCCGATGAATCGTCGAGCTACCGAGCTAAGGTAAGTGGAATTGCTCCAAACTACTGTCTATGTGTTTCTAGCGGTGAAGTGAATATTTCTCTCTTCTGGACCTCTGAAAAATAGCGAGTTTTCGACCGTCTTTTGATAAACCTAAGTTTAGGCTATAAATTACATCGAAGTGATGTTGTTCATTTAAAATAAAGTTATATTTGGTATTAATTGATATATATATGAATGCAGTTGGGAGGAATAGCTGAAATACCGACCAAGCTACGCCAGTTAGTCGGGAAATCAGAAACGAAGGTATGTAAAGCTAGTTTCCTCGGCAAGTTAGTAATCTCGATATAGTAAAGTAATATAAAGGCCAGTAGAATATTCAGAAATCATGTGTTCTGTTTATTACGAATGTTGGTACGATATTAGAAGCATCATGTTATGATTAGCGCGAGACTTACCAGCACGATATAGATTCTAATATAAGTGTTAGGAACTGCACAGCATGCTCAGTATGTGATGTAGTACAGAATGTTAGGATATCATTTTATTCAGTTGAAACCCAGTAAAGCAATGTAATATCTGTAAGGCATCTCAGAAGTAGAATGATAGGTTAAAATGAAGTTTAGAAAGCATGTTAGAAATAGTAAATCATGTTAATACAGAAACTCAGTATACAACATGGTTTTCAGCAGAAAGACTATATCTTGTTCAGCACTAGACTCAGTACAGTATGGCAGAAGATTATATTTATACATATATACTATTATCAGTCTCAGCATGTATTAAGTACGTACATATTACTATTACTAGCTCAGCATATAGTATGTACAAATACTTTACTACTATTAGCTTCAATATATGGGATATGCAGATAGTGTTACTAGTTGAGACCGTGTATTTGTTTTGGGGTTGGATTACCTAGCATCCATGACCGCCTCAGGGTTGATAGCTGTATCGACTCGTCCGCCAGAGGACGAGGATACGTCGCTCTACGGAGTGGCATGCCATCCCACAGGGGATGAAGATGGGATGCCAGTTTTCCCCATGTTGTGCCTTGATCGGCCCTTACACACCTCTGTCGAGCGGATACGCCCAGGTGTTGATTCAGGAGTCCTCCGGACTCAGATGCAGTTATAGTCAGGGGCTCAGCGAGCCCAAGTGCATACCCAGGGTACCGGCAGGATGCTTATAGCTATTATAGGAGATGGGATGACCGGGGTAGGGGTATAGATTCTGTGCTGGTTGTACCTCTCGGCTTATGGGGGCCGGGTAAGGTTTGTGTGTGCTATGTTATGTTATGATATGTTATGCCATGTTACAGTAGATACGAGTAGATCGATAGTAGAACGATGATCTCCAGGTATGACTCCTACTCCTTCCAGTATAGTTAAGAGTAGGCATAGTCCTACATTATCAGACAGTTAATCTTTTTCTTCCTATTTCAGTTTCATCAGTTGTATTGTTGTTTTCAGTTATTGCTTTACATACTCAGTACCATCGGTACTGACGCCCTGTGGGGCGCTGCGTTACTTGCCTGCAGGTACTCATAGACGAGGAGGCGATCCCTCGTGGTTCCTGTCAGCGATCGAGTATTCAGCTCCTGTCATACGGAGACTGAATTCCAGAGGTGTATTTCATTTTCTTTTGTTGTACAGTGTGGGTAGGTCGGGGCCCTGTCCCGATCATTTCTATTGTTATTCGTAGAGGCTTGCAGTCTGTATATATTTTCCTGTGGTCAGATGAGCCGGTCGTGTGGGACCGTGCAGTTGTATAACTGTTAGTACTTCTGTTTCCTTTATGTTGGCCGTGTGGGGCCATAGCTTGCCAGTAGTGGTGACCTTGCCGGTCACGTAGCTATCCAATATTTCATTGTTGAGTCACAGATAACTAGACAGCATGGTGGCCTTGTCAGCCCACATAGGTTTCCCTATATTGATATGTTTCTGGTTAGCTGTCAGCACAGGTACAGGTGGCTATAGGCCTAGTCGGCCGGAGGCTGTATTTACAGCCGTCATATAGCCCGCTGTTTCCCTGAATCTGAGTTAGAGCCAGCCAGGCACCAGATGTGCTCAAGCTCAGCAGTCTAGCAGTTCAGGTCCTAGTAGGGCACCAGGTGCCAGTCATACCCCCCAAGGCGGGGTGTGACAAACTTGGTATCAGAGCAGGTCGTGTCCCAGGGAGTCTGCAAGCCGTGCTAAGTAGAGTCTTGTCTATGGATGTGTTGTGCACCACATACTATAGGCAGGAGGCTGCGAGGCATAATAGGATGGTTACCTTTCTTTCATACTCAGTCGTGCCATAGCACAGTACAGTACAGGGTTGGTCCTTTTAAAACTCATCATATTCTTTGAATACAGATACAAGTCAGACCAGCGAAATCCTATCCCAGGCAGAAGATCAGATATAGCAACAGGAGAGAACATCAGCCAGTTACAAGGTAACTACAGCAGTAGGAGGAGGTAATAGGGACCTCCCAATGTTAATCTTTTATTGGTATCATCCCTATTATATGTTGATAACTTCAGAATAGGAAGTCATAAGCATAACGTATAAATGAGTCAATTTATTTGTTAGATATATATATATATATATATATATATATATATATATATATATAAGACCTGATTAAGATAGTAGACAATATTAGATTATTAGATAAGTGTGAGAAAGAGAGGGAAATGTAGGATTCCCACCTCCATTCCTTCAGGTGTGGTACAGTTCCATGTCTTCGTTTCGTTGCAGTAAGAGAAAGTTATTCCTACCCCTTAGTTTTGATCCCAGTGTAGTAAAGGGCATAAGGATTGAGATGATGTTGCCCAAAGCAGGCAGTAAGTGAAAGGTGGATTGGTTGATTCCAGAAAGTGTTAGAAAGAGTAAGGAGCCCTTATGATTATGTAAGTTGTGCAGACCCTCACGGTAATAAGTCAGGAGAGCAAGTAAGACTACTAGCTTACTCAAAGTGGGTGTAGGAGATCCGTCAATGATGGACTCCCCGTAAGAGTCAAGTTCAAGTCAGGAAAGGGTTGAATCCGCCGTGGCATGCTAACAACGGCAGGGTATGTCTGCAAGATAATAGTTATAATCTTAGCTGTGATATCAAAAGACAGGGAGATTATATGAATAAGATGGGTCCGACTGCAAGCCAGAAGAAGTATAGGCCGAGGATTGATCAGTAATCTCATTAACAACCAAAGGCAGGTACCTTGAACCCCAGAGTTCAGCTTAAGCAAGATGAGGGGAAGAAGCAGGAGTGTCGGATGTTGTGGGGAAATTAGGATTACCCCCGGATTGATAGAATATCGTATTAAGGATTAAGCCTCGGGCTGACAGTAAGATTGCTGTCCAGAATACTGCAGCATGTTCGCTTATGGGGAAGTTGAGAAATTGCCGATACAACGAATTTTATCTAGTGTGGTCTAGAGATAAGGCCCAACAGACAGTCATGGGCTCTCAATATATGCCTAGTAAGGCCACAAGATTCGAACGTTGACCCCACATCGCAAGAGTGGCGAAATTTCAAACAGCAGATAATAACTAAAGTGTTTATGTTTGTTACTTTCAGAATGAGGTGACAATACAATGAAATGATAAGTCAGGGCAGGAGATATTATTAGGCCGTAGAAGCGGTGTATCATGTACGGTATGAGACTCAGCAGAGCATGTCAGAGATTATGTATTACCGCAGAATTCAGTACATATTGTACGTAGCTATTGATATATATATACAGATAATAGATATGCTGTGAGTAGCTGCCTATAAGGGGTACAATCACATATGCTGATTAGTAATAGAAAGCATGTACAAACTACATTGCAGGACCCCCCCTTGCCAAAAGAAAAAAGGAGAGAAGAAAGAAAGAAAAGGAGAGAAGAAAGGAGAAAGGGAAAGGAGAAGTGAAAGGGCAGATTAGGTGTGAATTACGTGTGAAGTCATAGAAACTATCTCAGTTCTCAGTTATTAAGTTAATAGACTTATGTGTTTTTGCCAGATCTAGGCTCTAGGAGCTTACCAGAGTTAATGGCCTAAACCAGAAGGCTAGATGAGAAGGGCGCAGTTAGACGGTCTACCGACCAGCTGGCGCCTGCATTAGCAGGGAAGCATCCCTGAAGATCGGTAACATTAGTGCATATGCTAGAACCAGGATTAGAGGCCGAATAGGCAAATTTCAGAGATTAGCAATACCAGAATTGTTCTAGTATGTTAAGTGGTCGTACGTCGTTTTCCCAGCCTTGTAGGCGAGAGTCGGCCTTAGTCAACCTAGCAGTTGTTATGTGGAACATCCCATAAGTCAGTCGGCCGTCCCAGTCAGAATACCCGTGGGTACCCCAAGGAAGGGTCCACATCAGTAGTCAGCGACAGACTAGTGCTTCAGCTGGTTCTCGTAAGATATTCAGATGCGGAGCCCTAGCAGAAGGCCAGTATTTACAGAATAGCTCATAAGATCGAGAATTCCCAAGAATAGCAGTATAAATCCAAGTGGATACACACAAGGCGTAAGAAATTGATAGTACCCTGCTAGCACAGTGTTTATTAAAACCAGGAGATCAGCAGACTCCCCGTGAAGATCCAGAGATTGATCGCCTGGGAGTAAGTTTGATTAAAAAGAGTCTGCCAGTTGAAAAAAAGTAAAAAGCAAGGGGGCATGCAAATCTATAAAGCTATCCCTCGACCACTGCCACCATTCCCTCAAAGGATGAAGAAGAAGGCAAAAGATGGTAAGTTTCAAAAATTCCTCTCTATGCTCAAACAATTATCGATGAACATACCATTGGTCGAGGCATTGGAGCAGATGCCTGGATATGCCAAGTTTATGAAGGACCTTGTGACCAAGAAGAGGTCCTTGAGCTATGAGCCGGTAGGTAACTTTCATCATTGCAGTGCCATAGCTTCACGGGTCCTTGCTCAAAAGAAGGAGGATCCAAGTGCCTTCACCATTCAGTGCACGATTGGTGATTTTAAATTTGCGCAGGCACTTTGTGTTTTAGATGCAAGCATCAACCTGATGCCATTAGCTATCTTCAAACATCTGGGCTTGGGAGCCCCCACACCGATGTCAATGTGGCTATTGATGGCATATCGTATAGTTAAAAAGCAAGTACAAATCTTAGTTGATGTGCTTGTCAAGGTGGACTATTTCATCTTCCCAGCAGACTTCATAATCCTAGATTCGCAATTTTGAGGTCCCCATCATATTGGGGAGACAATTCCTAGCTATTGGGAGATCCTTGGTAGATGTGGAAGCTGGCCAACTAAAGTTCAGGTTAAATAAAGAGGAGGTCACTTTTAATTTATGCTAGTCAATGAAGCAGCCCAATGAATTCAGGGTTGTCTCAGCAATCGATGATGATTTTGAGTTTCTTGATGAATTATGAGTAGTCAAGAGACTTGCATCGTGCCGTGACATTAAATCAGGCGCTTCTTGGGAGGTAACCCATGTGGTGGTTTGGTGAAGTCTGAGTAACCAAACCACCTGCGTCGTGTCGCGATGTCAAGTGCTTCTTGGGAGGCAACCTAAGTATCTTAACTTTTGTGTATTCAGTGTGCAAGTAAAACAAAAATAAGTGGGTGAAAAACTTGCAGCACAAGGCTGTACTATGAGTCTCAGTACGAGTCATATGACTATTGTACGACTCATAGTACCATCCGTGGTTCAAGGCAAAAGACTAAGCTAAAGCATGAGTTTATGTTATGGTTGGATATTACAAATTGTACCTATGTTTTATGGGTCATAGTACTTATTGTAATGGTAAACAATGCCAAGTGTGGAAGTTTAGAAAAGTGTTGACCTACAGCTCATAGTACGGTTCGTACCATAGTTGTACGGGTCGTACAATGAACTCGTAAGTCCCCAGGTAAATTTCCTAAGTCTTCTGCTACGAGTCCAAGGGATGAGCTATAGGTCAAACCTATGACTCGTGGTACCATTCGTGATGGACTAATTTAATAAATGCGACCCGGCTTGACCTAGAATCCTCAAAGTTCCGCCCTAACCTATTTAAACTTGAATTTCTTCGACATTCACTCCCACGCAAAAATAAGCTATCGAACCCACGACTATCACCCAACTCTCGCACACCCATAACTCAACATTCCCACGAGATTCAAGATCAAACTCCGGCAAGTTTACTCCTGCACAATTGGCATTCCTACCCTAAAATCACTGAAGCAAGCAAACACTTGAAATTTCAAGTAATCATGTTTAAATTTGTGAAAAGTTTGCTCTGTATGATCTTAAAACTGATTGTGATTCCTCAAACTCACCAAAAATAGGTTGAGGAAGATGAATAGTAGCTCTTCTGATTCTATTGAATTGGTAGAACTTCGAAATGCTTGAAACGATAAATTAGGTTGGTGAAAAATTGAAAAATTTGAGTTACGGGATGTGACCTAGGTTGGGAGTGAACTGGGTATGCATAAACAATGAAAATTGGTAGCCTAAAATAGGGAAGTCTGAGTACCCATAACAAATAAAAGGTTTACCTGAACAATTGAACAAAAATAAAGAGGTGGGCCGGCTTCATGAGTCTTCCTACGACTCATGATTTTATACCACGACTCGTATGATGACTCATTAGGACTATCCCAGGTCAATAAAAGTGTAAGTGTTGGTAAGAACCTGGTACAATTTGTAGGATCCTGCTACAAGTCGTATCTGGTGATCTTACCATGAGGCAGCAATGGTCAAAGTTCACAAGTAATTGTACGACACTTTGTACGACTTGTGAACCTAATCACAAACCGTAACATGAGTCATATAAAAAGATAGAAACTCTGAAGTTTAGGACAATCCTCCTACAACTCTTTGTATGAACCGTACCTGCCTGGTACAAGTCGTACCAAGAAGTCGTGACAGAATCAACATGACCTACGAGTCTTAATACGAGTCGTACCACCATTATATGACCCGTACTATAGACTCATGGAAAAGTACAAATGATTTCTTTCTTTCTTTTTCTCAGATCATTCATACTAACTATTTTCTCCACAGGTACAATGATAATGAAGAAAAGAGCAACCAAATCTGCCCAGGACAAGAGAGCTAGAGCGGAGATAGCTGCTCGAAGGGCATTGAGAGATGAGCCCTCCAACTCTGATCAAGTAGGAAGCTCCCCTAGTGGTTCGATCAAAGAGTACCAAGTTGAGATGTCCGACACTGATGAGCCACAGACCACTAGGATTCAAGCAAAGGCAGAGGCCGAAGCCACTTCTACCGTTCCGACCACTGCTCCCCAGTCTGAAGAGGGAGCAGAAGAACAGGTTCAGGAGTCAGGGAGTGGCTCTAATAATGATGAGGGGACAAGGAGGCCCAATCCGTAGATGGAAACAATGAGGATGGGTCTGAAGAAGGAGATGATGCAAAGGAAGTTGAGCAGATCCTACCTACAGCAAGGCGTACTATGAGATGTCAGGTGCCCGGGGCGCAGGAAATTTATGATAAGGGCTTGGCACTTACATCCAAGCAACACCCCAGGCGCAGTATTCAAGAAGAACTGCGGATCCTCACTAGTGCCTTAAATGGGGTTGAGGAGATGAAGCAGATCTTTAGATTTGATGGGTTTGATTGGATAGCTAGGACCCCTAATTTATACAGTCTAGAGATAGTCAGGGAGTTCTATGCCAACTATTATGCAATGTTGGAGAAGAATGCATAGACCGGCAAGCAATTGAAGGAGAAACCCAAACTTGACAAGGTATTAGTTCGGGGATAAGAAGTCAAGATATTAGAGAAAACCATTGCCCAATACTCTATGGGCCACAGTTCGTTGCTCTATCATCTACAATAGAGTTCAACTACCGGATAGATGCCTTGAAATAAGTGAAGTTGTTAGGTGATGAGGAGAGACAAAGCCAACTCAAGTGGTTAGCCAGGGTCATAGCAGAGGATAAAGAGGAAGCTGAGTGGGTGGCTGGTGTAAAGCAGGTTACTAAATCTTCGCCAAACTTCATAGAGAAGGCTTGCTGGACACTAGTCCACCATAGACTGATACCAATTGTGAACGATAACATGTCAGTGCAGATAGGGCAGCTGTGGTAGCATGCATCATGTCCCTATATGAAATAAATATCTCGAGGGTGATAGAAAATGGGATCCGAGATTGTGCTCTTGCGCTGAGCACCACCATGCCATTTTTGAGCCTTATTTATCAGATGGGCAGAGATGCTGGGGTCCAACTGCTGAAAGATGTTGATGTTGAGACGGGAGGCTAGAGATGGCAAATACAGGGCTGATTTGGGATGAAATGAACCCAGTGAGCTGGATAGACATCCAAAGCAATCCCGATATCATGGGCATCTGGGGGCGAGCAGGTTAATTCCCCCACCTCAGTGGAGCACCGGCTATAGAGGTTGGCCATATAGAGGCAGCGCCCAATACTTCAGCTGCACCTCCGATGGGTCTCCTAAGCTAGACGCCAGTTGGGTATGTGTTTTTCCCTCATGAATTCTCCGAAAGATAGCTAAAAGGCCGATGATAACAAAGAGAAAAGTTCAATCTATGATGGAAAACATCAAGTCTTGGGTGAAGGCAGAGAAGGCGTAGATTGAGGAGGTCGTAAGGGGATTGCATTGTCTGATTGATGGATTTGAGAACCGATTCAATGAGTGCTTAGTGGAGAAGCTAGACACTGGTAGCCTCTGGGAGGAGTTGCTGGCTCTTTGGAGCCAAGTGATTGAGTTGTCCTCTAGACAATTGGCAATTCTAGCAGCCCCTACTCTTCCGGATATAGATGTTTATCTAGATGAGGAGATCGACTTGGAGGCATATTGGGGCCCAATGATTTCTAGTGGAGACAAAGGGAAGAAGAAGGTCTCATAGGAAGTTGAAAATAAGCCCTCAAAGAAGATAAAAAAGAAGGAGAAGAAAGACAGAAAGTAGATGAGAGTAGAGAGCCTGCAAGCTCATGACGCACATAAGTCGAAGTTGTACGAGCGAGCCAGAGAAGTAGGGAGCTCCACTATTGCCCAGAGAGTGATTGTGGGTGGCGAGGACCCTTTGTGGGATTCACATTCAAATAGAGTAGAGCATGAGGTCGTGAAAGCGACCGCTAGTGATGTGGGGGCAACAAATCCCCCAACAGAGGTACCATTGAGTGCGCCGGCCATCACTAGCGCCACTGATGCAGTAGAGGTACCACCTCCGCAGGATGACAGAAGCGCTTATGGTGCCATAGGTATGTCCCTTTTACTTGTTCTTACATATTTTATTCTTCGCAGATGAAGCACGTTTTTCAAAGGGGGGGTGTACTTGTATATTTGGGAATTTTTTATTAGTCCGAGGGTTTTTCTTACCATATTTCTTTTCTCTCGGGCATTTCTTCTAGTAGAACCAGCTTCTTTAGGTTGTTTTCATTTAATTAAAAGTAGCTTAGAATTACTTTGCAGCCAATAAATGCACTAATTTGTTGTTTTTGAAAAAATTGACCCTGTTTGAAAGTTTTGTTTTGATGTCAGCTGTGTAGTTAATTGCAATTGCATGACTTTTGTGGATTTTTGTATGACATTTAAATTATGAGCAGTTGTAGTTTATCCGTTCTTGAACTGGATAGGTAGATTCAATGCAAACTGACACCATGAGTTAGTGAGGATGTATACCTAGTTCAATACTACGTAGAGGATCTAGAACTTGCCTGGTTGGTCTTTGCATAGGCTTTAGGATAGTTGGTTAGGAGATGATCATAGGCTATTATTGGTTTTAGCCACTTTAGCTAAAATGACTCTACCAAATGATAATGAATCCCTTGATCTCGATTTTGAGCCTTATATTAGCCATTTTTTTAACCTTTAACCTTACCCATTATTTATAATGAACCTATTTTGGTCCTGGTCCCTCCTTGGATATTGTGAACCTCAACCCAGACAAAATGCCTAAGTTGAGGGTGGCTATAGTAGGGGGTGCATTAATTGTGGGGAGGTGAAAAAGGAAATGAAAGGAAAAAGGATAAAGATGAGGTGTGGTATGACAAGAAAAAGAAAGAAAAGAATAGTTGGAAAAGAAAAATGGAAAGAAAAGAAAACACAAGAGAAAAAGGAATGAAAAAAATGAAAAAAACACACCATACCTGCTAATTGCATTTAAATAGGGAAAAGGGAGGAAAAAGTTGAAAAAGTGTAAAGTGGAGCCACAAGTATGTAGTTCCAAGGAGGGTTTAGTTACTTAATTCCATATTTACCATAAACATCCCGAAGCCTGCATTACAAGCCGAACAAGTCCTATAGTGATCCTAGTTTACTGTTCGAAGAGCAGAAGTAGAGAAAATAAGGGCAAGCCTATGGTATTCGATATGTAGTATTTGAAAATTCTTTGGGAGAGTGAGAGTCCTATTTGTTTAGTCCCAAGTTCATTATTTTATATATCTGTGAGTGTTGGGGACTTCATTTGTTATAAGGGTACTTGGTTTTTGTTGCATTTTACCAATTGTCTGTGTGAATAACATTGGTGATAGCTCAATTCTCTGGTAATAGTTGGATTCCATATCTTGATTCCTTTATGTCATTGATTATGGTTAAATATGTTCTTACCTGACTTAGTTTGAACGGAAAAGGGGTCATTAGCTGATTGTGGTTCATAGTGCAAATTTTGTTGTGTTGGTTGTAGGTATTCTAGGTTTACTTTCTAGTTAAGCATCATTTTTAGTTTTTGTTTTCTTTGCCTTAGTACATGGAAAAAGTCTTAAGTTGAGGGTGTTGATGTATTGTGAGTTTACAACACTTTTGACACTTAAAACTGGGAAACTAGCATGGACTTAGGTGTATTTATATGGATATGAGACACTTTTACTTTATTTTCAGGGAAAATAGATGTTGGAGCTGAATTGTGCAAAAGATGGAGAAAATGCAGAAAAATGGCTTAGTACGGATCTTAGTATGAGTCCTACCATCCTGGTATGAGCCGTATTGAAGTCGTAGAAAGGTCCATGACCAAATCATGAGGCAAAGGCAAGTTGCGGCTCATGGTACGAGTTGTACCATCCTAGTACGAGGCGTACCATGGCAGTCGTAGAAAGTTCCAAGAGGAATTACACAGGCCAAGTATCCTGGTACAAGTAGCAACAACAAGTCGTGAGACCTACCTAAGACTCGTATCAAGGAGCCGTGGAAACGATCAGAAGAATAGAAGACTGACAGAACTCAAGGTACGAGAAGGAATCACAGATCGTGGAACTGAGGTACGAGTCGTACCAAGCCATTCTTGGAAGTTAACAGAGAATGTCAGTAAGTGCAAGTTCAAGACACGAGAATATTTTATGACTCGGAGGTTCTTGGTACGAGTCGCACCATAAGCAAACACTTAGCCAAATTCAGCAGAAGCCAGCCAATGTACAAGTCAAGGTACGACCCATACAATCCTGTTATGGGTTGTATGTGAAGGTGGCTCTACCTTTGGTAGTTTCATTGTTTACTTAGAAGAAGGTTCCAATTATTTGTATAAATACTTTTTAGGTTATTTTCAGTAAAGGGACGCAATTAGAGGAGATCAAAGAGTCAAACATTGAGTTTTATTTTCATTGAGAGACCAGTTGTTGTTAATTTTAATTCAAGTCTTGGAGATTTTCTTGCTTTGATTTCTTTCGAATTACTCAACATCAATTCTTGCATTAATCAAGCAGGTTTTCTTTTCAATCATTTTTGTAAGTATTCAATTATGTATTTGTCTATGAATGCTAATAACGATGTTACAATCATGAGAGGCTAAAACCTCCATAATTAGGATTGTGGGAACCATGATGAATTAACGAACTAGGGTTACACAAAGTGATTCAGAACCAATGCTAAACACTTGTATTGTATTCTCTTCATCTTTAATATTTATTAATGAAGCACAACGTTAAGACTTGCCCAAATTCTTTACTTACTTGAACCTAGAGAAGTAGAAATTAGGAAAAGAGAATTACAACAAGGCATTGATCATTATGGGTCATTATATGACTTGAGCTGCGGTCGTAGGATAGTTAACTTGGAACAAATTAATAACGGTTGAATTAAAATCGCTCATGAGATCTAACCAGTGATTGAGTATAGTCATCCAATAGGGACGAACCAGTCGTTTGGATGAACCCTAGTTATCAATTCTACAAGAAAGCATTGGGATAGATCATGAGTGTAAAACCCAAGTAGTTATGAATCCATGGGGAATACTTATCCTAGTTAATTGCAAATCTTGACAAACAACAACCAATTTTCAATCTTTTTATAATTGTTTTTATAACCCCCTCTTTTTGGAGATAACATACCTAAAAGCTTAAATACCTGTGTTTTTTATATCTTGACCACATTCCCTATGGGATGAACCCCAACCTTTGTTGGGTTCTTTATTGACAATGTCCGCTTCATGCTTTATCAGGAGTGTGAGTTTGAGTATTATCATCACTCTCCCTAACTCTGAGTAGGTGATAGCCAGATTTGAGGTCTATCTTAGAGAAGCACTTAGCACCCTGAAGCTGGTCAAACAATTCATTAATCCTGGGGAGGGGATACTTATTCTTGATTGTGACCTTATTCAACTGTCGATAATCACTGCATATACAAAGAGAACCATCCTTCTTTCAAAAAAAGAGAATGTGTGCACCCCATGGGGACTTACTAGGCCAGATAAACACCTTTCCTAGGAGATCTTTCAATTGCTCCTTCAATTCTTTTAGCTCAGCTGGAGCTATTCTGTAAGGAGGAATAGATATGGGTTGCGTAACACAAAGAAGGTCAATACCACACAGTCAATCTCCACTCAGGAGGGACTTCTGGTAAATCATCTGGAAACACCTTCGAATACTCGCATACAACAGGAACTGACTGGAGAGTCAGTATCTCAGATGTAGAATCCTAAACCCGAACTAGATGGTATACACAACCCTTAGAGATCATCTTTCTGGCCTTAAGATAGGAGACAAAAACGACCAAAAGGAATTACTGAACTACCTTTCCACTCTTGGACCCACTCACCTGGAAATCAAAACTCTACCATACGGGTTCTACAATCAACTGAAGCATAACATACATGTAACTAATCCATACCAAATATAACATCAAATGGTTCATGTATAACTCTACTCCGTCAGCTGAGGTGACTTTCTAAAGGACTGTGATAAGGCAATTTCTATATACCCATTGAGCTATAATTGAGTCACCAACTGGAGTAGAGACTGAGAGGGTTCTGATAGGGTTTCAGGACTGACACCAAATCGAACTGTAACATAGGGAGTCACGAAGGATAATATGGCTCCAGGGTCTAGCAATTATACACATCAATATGGAATATTCATAACATACCAGTAACCATATCGGGTGAAATCTACTACTCTTGATGAGATGAGAGTGCAAATGTTTTTGTGGCACTAACTGCCAGCTGCGCTAGTAGATGCACCCTGTTGAAAAGGACGTGTTGTTGGAGCTGTTGCTGAACTGGTGGCTAGCGCACGACCTCTCCTATCACCCTACCTAGCCAAAGAACACTCCCTCGGCATGTGCCTGGGCTTCCCACACCTGAAGAAAACATCTGATGCAGCTAGGAACTCTCCTATGTGGTTCTTACCATATTTCTTGCAAACTAGGAAGGTGCGTTCTATCGGCATGTTCCTCTGTCCCCTAGAACCTGACACCTACTCTTCTAATCACCCCAAGGTCTGGATGGAACACTGGATAATGATTGTTCTTGGGCTGATGGCATCTGGTGGGACTGGAGGTGATGTCTGCCACCAGACCTCTACTGGGAGAACCCAAAGTTGCCTGTACTGGCCCTCTTGGCCTCTCACTCTCCTTCTCCTTCATTTGCTTTGCCTCAATCTATTGGGCATATATGAAAAAATGGGAGAAGTCTATGTCATTGATCAACATAGCGTCTCTGCACTCCTTGACCAAATTGTTTGCCACCCCATTCACAAACCTACTCACACGGGCCCTCTAATTCGCTACCATCTCCGATGTATACTTGGACAACCAGGTAAACTCCAAAGCGGCCATAAATTCATCCTAACCGAGAGGAAATGCTCCAACTCCCCTGCTATCCTTCAACTGATGGAACCATATGTGAGAAACCCCTATCAGCTGATAGGAGGCTAAGTCTATGCTCTCCTCTCCTATCAGCCCCATAATCTAGGTGATCTTTGTACCTCCTCAAGAAACTCATGCGGGTCCTCATCCACCTTCGACCTAAGAAACTCAGGTGGGTTCATCCTGAGAAAGTCTTGCACTCTCGCCATTGTCGCATTTCCATACCCGGGAACATGAGCCACCGCCTGCTGGTTGACCTGAGTGGTCATGGCATGTATCAACATCTAAAATATTTCCCTAAACTCAGCATGAGTAACCTGCTCAGGCAAGGGATCCGCTGGAGCTGGTGGTGCTTGTTAATGCCCATCTCCAATGCCATTACCATGGTAATTTCCGTTGCTATTTTTCCTACAATTAACATCGCGTGAAGGTATAATTCTACAAATGCGTAAAGCTAGAGTCAGAGGAATAGAGAGAGAGAGAGAGTTGAACTCATAGCACGATACAGAATCATGAAAGAAGGGAAGTTTCCTAAAACATTTCGTAGCCTCTTCATCATAAGTGTGGTGCTTCACACCTATGAAATAGATTCCACTTAATGCAGCTTTTAGATATCCTAGGATACTTCAAAACCTAATGTTCTGATACCAAGTTTGTCACAACCCAAGCATGGGCTCGGGATCAAGACACGAGAACTGGAGCCACGAATGACCCCAAGCTAACCCATGGCACATACTAAGCAATTCAAGAGTATAACTACAATGGAATTTAAAATTGAATCATAATTAAGTGGAACTCAAAAGTATCTAAAATAACATAAATGGAGTCAACACTCGACAACAGCTGAAACATCTACATATCGTCTGAAAAACCTCTAGAACGTTTGATGAGCTAATGGGACAACACCTCAGCTAGCTTGTTAAAGTCTGAAACTGAAATAACATACCAAACATAAATGGAGAGAATGTCCTTGAACAATGAGGACTCACCAAGACTAGTCTAATGCGGTCTGAGATAGGAGCAGGACTAACAGCGGGGCTGAGTCTGATCACTCGGACTTGTATCATGAAATAATATAGCAAAGAGTATACAGACAATATTTGGAATATAGTGAGTATGAAGGTAATTAAAGAGTAAAATTAAAATACATAAAAGTTCATGAAAGTAGGATATTTCACGAAAAAAGCATGAAATAATAGTCATAACTGGAACCTGAGGGCTCAAGGTTTTTCAAAACTATTCATAATCTTGTCGTAAAACAGGACTTGAGCCAAAGTATCATAATCATAATCATGCATAAAAATATAAGGAACAATGGGAAGACTCGTCATATCCGACACCATCATCATAGAGCTTAATTGATGCCCCAACTATCTCGTTCAAGTGGGTAGAGCCGTCCTAAGCCTTGCCTGGGAAAAGAACGATAACATGGACTGATCACTAAAGAGACCCCATAGGGTTAACATGAATATCAACCAACATTGGCATGTAGTTTTGAGACTCGGCGTTTGCCTCAACTACAGCCTACTCGATGCTAGACAGTACTCCCAAAAACATGCACATGGATCATAATAAATATCGTGAAATCATATAAGAAGTTCATGTGGCTAGTTTAAATCATGATAATACATGCTTGTAATACGTGAACTAGCCATAAAAGAAGGTCTCGAGAGTGGGCCATAATCATAATCTTGATAATCATGAAAAAGTCATAAATACTTGAGAAAATCCTCATACTTGAAATTCATAATTTCATGAAGGCTTCTTGTAGGAAATCATGTAACATATAGCATAAAACATAAATTAGGGCTTGAGTGAATTGTAAACATAAGAGGATCATAAAATCTCATAGAAAGGAGTTTAGCCCTAAGAGTCCATAATCATGCTTGTAACATAAGAGGGACATAATTTCATGAAATTTAAGAGGGAACATAAGACCCCATCATGGAAATCATTAATTCTTATCAATTCAGCTATACCCATAAGAGAATCATAGAGGAATTTCATAACCCAAAATAAACCTTAGAATTTCGAAAATAGGGCTTGGGGGAATGGGTGATCATGAATTTGTTGGAAAAAAGGGCATGAGGGTGAAAGAACCCATCATTGATAAGTACATATACCTAGAATTTGACAATTTAACAACTATCCTTGAACCCAAATTATACTTAGGGAGAACTTGAGGAAGAACCCTAGAAAAATCTTGAGAGGGTTTTGCGAGACGATTTCCAATTAAGAGTGATAGGAGAGGAATGGATGATCTATGGTGAATAATTCCCTTAAAACACTCTTTTTGAAGCTTAAAAAGACGTAGTTTAGGATTTAGGAGCTTATAAATTATGAAAATACCCTTAATGATTCGACAGAAAAATAGTCACTGACAGTCCCAATGAGTCATACCACGAAACAGTAACTCGTGGTTCCCTCTCGGCATTACCATTGCCCTCAAGCATAATTTTTGGAATTTCCACAACATGCACATACAACAAGTAATTACTTGTGACAATGGGTCATTGAACCATCCGTTGTCACTGCACCAACTTCCACTACTCCTTCTTATGAATACAAACCACGACTCATTATTCCCTACAATGAGTCGTACCATGTCTCGTACCATCTAGCCTAGACACACCAGGGACATATTACGACTCCTGATCACGACTCGTCACTCCCAACAATGAGTCATACCTAGAATCTGGAAACCAGCAACTCATCATGATTCCTAAAAGTGGCCCGTGACAACAACCTATGAGTTGTACCTTGACTCGTTATACCAGGACTTCCTGCAGATACTGACCACGAATCAATCCCATGATCCATTAGTCCATACCACGACTCATCAATGAGTCGTTCTAAGACATTTTTCAAACTCTTTCTGTTGATCATATTTCCAATCCTGAATCTAGTCTTAGAAACTTTTGGGGTATTATAGTGGACCCAGACTCCGATTCTCAGGAAGGCCACCTAGGCCTTCACCTCAGCAGCAGAAGAGTAGCAGGTTGGATCATCACAACAAACAGGTCCAAGCAAGAGTTCACGAGCAACAGGCTCGCAGTAGCAGAGAGGCTCAAATTAAATAAGGTCAGCCCCGCCACATTGTGTTACATGTGGCAGGAGGCATTTGGGGAGATGCAGATATGATTCCACATCTTGCAATTCTTGTAGACAGGAGGGTCACATAATGAGAGATTGCCCGACTAGAGATCATAGTGATAGGGGTCAGCAGATCAGATCATCAATAACGTCACTTTTGCCAACACCTTCTATAGGGAATGGACCCCAGAATTCAATAGGCAGAGTTAGAGGAAAAATGGGAGCATCTAGTTCTGGAAGGGGCCAGAACTGTACTTATGCACTAGCAGGATGACAGGACTCTGAGTCGTCGCCAGATGTTATGACATGTATACTAAATATTTGTTCCCACTTGGTATATGCTTTGATAGATCCAGGCTCTACTATGTCCTACGTTACTTCGCTGGTAGTAGAGAAATTCTATATAGTACCAGAATTGCTCTAGCGATCATTTTCTATGTATACACCTATTGGTGAACCCATTATCTCCAGGAGAATTTATCGGGGTTGTATAGTGGAAATTGTTGACCGCCAGACATCTATAGACTTGATAGAGTTAGAGATGGTTGATTTTAATATAATTATGGGCATGGATTGGGTAGTACCTTATTATAGCAATGTTGAGTTTTGGACAAAGATTGTTAGATTTTATTTCCTTGGAGAAATAGTTCAAGAATTGAAGGGCACTGCAGCTGCGCCTAAAGGTAGGTTCATTTCCTATCTTCGGGCAAGGAAGTTAATTGCAAAAGGTTGCATCTATCATATTATTAGAGTTCGAGATGTGCAGGCAGAATCCCCAACTCTGCAGTCTATTTCAGTGGTTAGTGAATTCCTGGATGTGTTTCCAAAAGAGCTTCCTGGTATTCTCCCAAAAAGGAAAATCAATTTTACCATTCCTATGCTACCAGATACACAACCCATATCTATTACTCCATTGAAAATGACTCCTGTTGAGCTAAAGGAGTTGAAGGATCAACTAAAAAACTTGCTGGCTAAAGGCTTTATCAGGCCTAGGGCTTCGCCTTGACGCACGCTAGTCTTGTTTGTGAGATAAAAAGATGGCTCCCAACAAATGTGTGTATATTACTGGTAGTTGAATAAAGTTACTATTAAGAACAAATATCCCTTTCTGAGGATAAATTACTTGTTTGATCAGCTTCAAGATCCTAGATATTTCCCAAAGATTGATTTGAGATTAGGGTACCATCAGGTGCAAGTTTGGAGAAAGATATTTTAAAGACAACTTTTAGAACCAGATATGGCCACTTTGAGATCTTGGTGATGTCTTTTGGATTGAAAAACGCCCCAACAGTGTTTATAAACCTAATGAAATCAAGTTCTTGAGACTCAATATAGCTTTAGAGATTTTGTTAATAAGTTTATATTATTATAAGTATTTCATTATGATTTCTTCTAAATCTTTTGATTTTATTCTCATAAACATGAGCAGCTAAAATCTCTTAAGATAGGGTTGTGGGAACCATGATGATTAACGAATGTAGGCATAATAAAATAGTGATTCTTATATGGTGAATTGAGTGAACTGTCATTTTCTTCATCTTAACGCTATGTTGCCCGTATCATTAACTTACCCGATCAAGGCGGTTGAAGTTAGGAAAAAAGAGTAATAATGACAATTTAAGGAAAGAAAACCTCATCTAAATTAACTTGAGCTCTAAGCGAGGATAGTTAAGTCAAGACTCGCTGCAAGACAAAATTATATACACTTTGAGATCGAGAGGAGATAAGTGAAATTCATCTACCAAGGTCGAGAGAAGTTAGATGAACTAAATGTAAATCTTGCACAAAATTCACCAAGATAGATCACTAGCAAAAGCCTACTAAGTTATGAAATCATGAGGAACACAATCCTAGTTTAGTCTTAGTAACTTGATAGACAACTTAATCATTATTAGCATTCTTTTATTTTATTTACTAGTGAATAATTACGCGTTTCGCGCGATTATAAAAAAGATAAGATATCACTAATTTTATTAAATATAATATAAATAGAAGAAGTATTTACAATATCTTTCGAACTTTTGTCGACATCCACTCCCACAAGTCGATCACCATTCAACAGTCTTCATCTTATTCATAAAGTCAAACTAAAATATTTATATATAATAAAGAAAAACATAACAACTTAAAAGGCTAATATGATCATTTCTACAAAGTCTTACAATGTCTCTATTTGTAAGATTACAATGTGTATACCAAATAATGTCATGAATATGACTATTAATTACTTTAGGGGTTATGATAACAAAAAGTTATGAGAGTAATGAAAATAAAGACCATTATGTTTTACATTAAAGAAATTTTTAAAAAATAATTTTTTTATTTTCTTAATATTGGATATTTAATATAATTAAGATATTAATTTTTGTATTTTTTTAATATAGCACATAACTGAGAAAAAAATAGAGAAAAAACAAAAAGTAGAAAAAAGATAATTGTGTTTCTCGACCGGTGCCACGTGACTTCTTCTATTCCTATACTAGAAATTTGATCGAGATAGAAGAAATAGAAAAAATCAACTATAGAATTAAGAAAATGATAAAACCACAAAATAAACATTTTATTAGAATTTGAGTTTAAAAGAATTATATTTTCATTGTCAAATATTCATTAAAAAAATTATTAAGAAAAAATTTCATATATTATGAGGTTAATACATGATTTTCTTAATTTAATATAGTTTGAATAGATTTATTTAAGAACTTAAAACTTTTTTTGCTTTCACAATTTCGTTAATGAATTTTCTTCTGTTAATCTAAAATAAGAAAGCAAAAAAAGTGATGAAACTTAAAATAGGAGGAAAAAGAGATAAGTATTATTTCATTACTTCTTTTAATATTTTATCATTTCACGATTATTTTTTTTCTTTTATTTTTGTTAACATCATCTTAAATCATATTGCTAATTTTTTCTTTATCCTTTACTAAAATATTAATTTTTTATTCTTTTATTACTTTTTTTATTTCTGTTTTTTCTTTTTCTTTCTCCATCCTAAAGTCACTTTAAAAAAATATTATTTTTATATGCTTACAATTTTCTATTTTCTTATTCTAACTCTCTGACATCAGAATTGTTATTTTAACATTTATATTACCCATCTTAGAAATAAAGAAAAGTACATCTAAGAAAAAAATAAATGGTTGAAAAATAAAAAAGAAAAACCTTACAAATTACATAATTTATATAAAAAAATTCAGCAAGAATATTTAATATTTTATTTTATTTTATCTTTACTTATAACCATTACATGACAATAGAAGTTGAGATTGTTACCCTTTTCACTTTATCTTGACATCAACATTTGATACAAAATTACCTAAAGATATTCTTGATATTAATTTCAGTTTAATTTATTAAATAGATATAATTGATTAAGATTGAAGTTGAATAACATTATTATATTTATCAATTATATATATATTTGTTACAGTTAGTTCTTTTACTAAATTTTAAAATGTAGTAAAAATGAATAAATCTTTAAGGAATAAATGTTTTCATATCATAAGAAACACAAAAAGAAGCGCATATTTCAATATTTAATATATATTTCTTTTAATCTATCACTAATATATTTTGAACCTTGATTTGTAGTAGTAGATTTTTGATAAAATTACACATAATTAATTGACCCTAACTGAAAATGTACAAACTTGCGACAATAAAAAGTTTATCAAAATCTAAATTAATGAAATTTCATAGAGAGAACACACGAGAAAATAAACAGAAAAAGAAAAAGATACAATATACATCTTTTAGAGGATCTTAATCACCGTGGTTCATAGCCACGTGCTCTGATCCTCTAAGCTACAGGTTCCACCACAATAGATGAAAAAAGAAATAACAATCAGTGTATAATTTTTTTGAGCTCTTATCCGACATCCTCTCGCGCAAACTGATCAACATCCAAAAGTCTTCTTTAATTGAGTCTAGCTATAACATGAATCTAATTAAATAATAACAATATAAGGACATCACTACTTCAAATATGAAATGAAAAGGATAATCTTGAGTAGGAATCTCATGAAACAAAAAAATTGTGAATTTCTATAAATAAAAATGGAGGAATATTATAAGGTATCTTAAATTTTAAAATTAATTAGTTGAGGGTTATGAATATGAAAAACAAAAATCATAAAGTGAATAATACCATTAAGAGTAGGAATTTAATAGATTTGAGTTAAGAAGGTGAAAATTTAAAATAAATTGTCATACATTTAAATTTTTACAATAAATAAAAAATAAAAATAAATAGAGGGAGTAATTGACACAATTATTTTTGTATAATAATAAGTAAATAGGAATATAAGAAAAATTATCCAAAAAAGTAAGAAAAAAGATAAATAAGAACATTGCCAAGAGAGGTGCTACATAGTTCTCTGATGCCTAACTTTAGATTAGATACACGTATATGTATAGTACTTAAATGTTTGTTTGTTAAATATATTATCTTTTCAAATTATAGAATTATTTTAGTCAAATAAATGAAACATGAAATGAAAAGAAAAAACTAAGAAGCGAAGAAATCACTATTAACATAGAGAGAAATAATAACAAATAAATGGCAACACAAGTCGCACTCTCTGTCCGTTACTGCTTCTTAATTCTTTTCTACCAAGGAATAATATTGTTTGTTCTTTGTAGTCTTTTTATTATTCTTTTATTGTTTCCTTTTTAATTGTTCTTCCGCTCAATTCTTCATGTCTTAGAATAGCTCAAATTTCAAAATTTTTTAGGAAAAATTGATTTCTTTTTGCTTCGTTCATTATTACATGTAATATTTCATTTATAATTAACATTTGCCTTGTAATATTTCTCCTACTGCAATCACGTAAAATTAAAATACAATTGTGCCAATTAGTTATTATGTTGAAAGGTTTTAGTTTTAATATCATTAAGCTTACCTTGGAGCATGAGAAACTTCCGACAGTTCCAAGTTTGTGTTAGTTCCTTGAAATGCTTCTTTCACCCTCCAACACCTAAAATTATTTGGTAACTTATGGTGTGACCCAAAATTTAACAGAATAAAAAAAATATGAAACTATTCTCATTGTTTAAGTAATCATACCTCTATAAAATATGGTTGATGGTCTTGATATGTTGCAAAAGTCAGAAACTTTTTACTGGAACATGAGTGTTTCTTGAAATTAATCTTTGCATAAGCCAAGCAACTCTACGCCATACTATTCAAACTCAATGCCGTAATTCAAGCACAAGCAGTTCTGCCAAAATAAATAAAATAATTTTTTATATTGAACATATCAAATCAAAGATATATACAACAAGTAAAATAAAGAAAGTTTTCAAAAATAGTCCATGACTTTGTGCTCAAAGTCCCCTTCTCCCAAGCGAGTGTAGCCATTCTTAATCATGAGGACCTCGAAAACACCTAACATATTTTGCTCTTGTACTTGATTGGATCAGTTAACAAAAGTAAATATGTTGGAGATCAATCATCAAAGTGAGATTGACTTAGGCAGCACGACATGCAGCAAAATTATTCTTTTTTTCTACAAAAACTTATAATATTTTTATTTATAGTACTACAATATGAAATACCAAATAATATCATGAATATGACTATTTAATTATTTTAAGGGTTATGATAATAAAAAATTACAGGAGTAATGAAAATAAAGACCATTGTAAGAATAAAAATTTTATAATTATGTCCACAAGCCAATAGAGAAGATGTCCAAGTCTAAAGTAGTAACTATTGATGAAGCTGTTGTGTGTGATAAGATTTCAAAATATAGAGAGATAGATTTTGGTGGTGCTTTTCTTCAGTATGCAAGTTTTTTATTGGGATGAAGATTTAAGATGGTATTTATAGGAAACAGAGGCTAGGGTTGTGAGGATAGACTTCGAATTTGAAATTTCAGACTCTAAGTCAAAGAGGCGTTGTTGTGTCATGGCAGAGAGTGCAGGAATTCTTATTCAAAAAATGCTAAAAGGTGGAAAACAAATATAAAGAAAGTTTAAACCCTTTTAGATTTATAATGGTCTTCATCTTGAACTTCAAAGGGTCAAAAAAGTCTGCTTTCGGTCGATTACCAAAATGGCAAAATCTTTGATATGCTTTCAATATTTGGATGCTTGTGAAGCATGAAATGGAATAGAGACGTGAGATATGTCAAGTGAAGCGTGGAGAGAGAGAGGGTTTTTGCATAAATAAAGCTCTAAAAAGGTCTGTCCATGGCTGTAACTTGGTGAATTCTTGTGCAGAAATGGAAAGGAAGAGACAGGGGGTGTAGCTACTTTTCATAATATTTCATAAGAAAAGATGCAATTTAGTGAGGAAACATTAAATATTTGGAGGTTACAGAGTTGAAAAGACACAATCATAATGAAAAGGTGTGATTATGATTGTTGATTTGTTGGGTTATACGACCTAAGGACTTGTCTCTACTTTTTGCTTATGAATGAACCAAGTCGTCAAACGTGTTCCACTTATGTGAATAAAATAGTGAGTAAATGAGATAGTGAGTTAGCGTGGAAAAACCCAGCTCTAAAGGTGAAAACCCACGACCTGTACTCCACAGGATTTTTATTCAACTTCACTAACTTCAAAGAGCCTCTTCAAATGGTTGATTACAACTTTTTGCAATTTACGAAATTATAAACTCTAACTCCTAACTGTTAATTCAACAACCACAATATCTTCCTAGCAACACTCACTATAAGACAAATTGTTCTTGCTCCAGTTTATAACTTACTGAAACAAGAGTACAATGATCATGACCCTAATCACAAACTTCTAGTACAAGAATGACTAACTCTAGCTTGACTCTTTACTAGACAAGTTTGTTGACAACAACCTCACCAAAGAAAATTGCTATTTTCTTTCTTTATCAGTGCGCGCCTTGTACTAAGAATTCACACTTCTATATATACACAATTCTTCCACATCTTTGCTGAAAAAAAATTTTGAAACGTTTCTTCTAGTGAGAGTAGTGTTGTCTGTTGAAATACAGAGGTCTTAATGAGGAGTGTCCATCTTAAAGGATTGCACCTAGAATTTAATATGTTGCCATCTGATCTTTTTCTCACTTTGTGGTTAAGAATTTTTAAGTGAGACCTGCTTACACCAATTGATAATCAAAGGGGGGGTGAATTTTAAAAAGTAACACTTAGTCGACTCAATTCCTGCAGAAAAAGTTAGTAATAACAAATCAAACTCAAAGCATGAAAATAAAGACACAAGATTTATCCTGATTTAGATCGCCCTTGTAGTGCCTAGTCCAGTCCCCTTAGGTTGTAAGGATTTCCCTTTGAGCTTTCGAATTTGTCAACGATTACAAGAGCAAGTTCACCAATCTATGTTGAATAGTAATGAACTTGATACAGCCTCTCCTTATATATCTATCTCACTATTTCTATCTTTTAATCTCAGTAGTAATGCTTTTAGGATTACAATGATTGAATAAGAAGAGAATTGTCAGTTTTGGTCACGTGAAGTTGTACAGGGAATTAGTCTTTTGACTTAGTATATATATAGGCTCTTTCGTACAAGATCAGTTCCTTTTGATCTTGTTTTATCGCTCATCAAGGGATAACCCAAGGGATTTTGAACTCATTATATCCTCTGGAGAAGATGTCGAGCCTTGATTGATTTGGGAAGGATTTCTTCCTTTTGAGGTGATCGAGATTGAGGTAGATGACAATGATTTGAGGCTGATTGATATCAAGAGTGATTCCTTCCTTATTTAACCCGTATATTAGGCTGGAATATTCCTTGGAAATCTTCTCTTAATTCTGAATCAGTTTCCTTCCTTTTGGAGTCGATCTTCCTTCTATACACGCCACAATATGTTCCTTGATTTATTCATCCTACATAAATTTTGTCATCATTGAAACATATTAGTACAACTTTATGTTTAGCTTTATATCTCACTTGCTCAGTACATTAAAAGTACTGATGCATACCTTCTATGCTTTATTGTCTTATGATACATACGCAGATTCTCAGCCTCAACACCATTAGTAGTCCTTCTCCGGCGAAGTTCAGCAGATTTCTGTGGTGAGTCCTCATTTGTCAAGGACCGGATGTTTCTCTTCCAGCTATTATATTATGTTACTAGTTTCAGACCTTAGAGTTTGTTGGGGACGTGTCTCTGCAACTCATCAGTTTCTTTGTTGGTTTCAGACAAAGTTAATAGTTCAGTATGTTATCTGATGTTGTTGTTTAAGACATTTATCTTTGTTATGATTTCAAAGCCTCCACTTACAGCTTATTTTCAGCATTTCAGTAGTATGCTATGCCATGGGTTAGCTTGGGGTCACTTGTGGCCCTAAGTACTGTGTCGCGTCCAGGGTGTAGACTCGGGTCCTGACAAACTTGGTATCAGAGAACTAGGTTTAGAGTGTCCTAGGGTGTCTAAAAGCTGCGTCAAGTAGAGTCCTTTTCATGAGTGTGAAGCGCGCCACTTATGAGGGGGAGGCTACGAGGCATTTCTAGGAAAATTCCCTTCATTCATAATTCTTATCATGCGTAGAGCTTGAGACTCTAATACGTCCTCCTAACTTATGCTCCACTCTTTGCAGATAATGATGCCTCCCAAGAGAGTAAATGGTAGAAGGACTGGGAATGTTAACCGTCCCGCTCCACCACTCCCGCAGCTCCTCAGGACGACTAGGTGTCGCACGCGGAATTTTGGGCTGCTATTCAGATGCTGGCTCAGGCAATGATCAACCAGGTCAACTAGTAGGTCATGGTATCAATGAACACTAATGGGTCTGCAGTTGCGACCAGGGTCCAGGATTTCACGCGAATGAATCCCCCAGCTTTTCATGTGTCTAAGGTAGAAGAGGACCCGCAAGAGTTTATGAACGAGATCCAGAAAATCACCCAAATCATGGGTGTCACCTCTACAGAAAGTGCTGAATTGGTTGCCTACCAGTTGAAAGAGGTGGCTCAAATTTGATACAAGCAGTGGAAGGAAGGGAGGGCGAATGGAGCAGGTCCGATAGAGTAGGACGAGTTTGTTACAATGTTCCTTGAAAACTTCTTTCCTCGGGGTTGAGAGAAGCTAAGGCAGCCGAATTCATGAACTTGAGGTAGAATAACATGATAGTGGAGGAGCATGCATTGAATTTCACTCAGCTATTGAGATATGCTCTGGAGATGGTTGCTGAGCCGAGGGCTCGTATGCTCATGTTCGTTAACGGAGTTTTGGACTTGGTGCTTAAAGAATGCAGGACCGCCATACTCATCAAAGATGTAGATCTTTCCAGCCTCATTATTCATGCCCAGTAGATAGAGGCAGAAAAGTTGAAGTAGTTGAGAGAGAGAACAAGTGGGCAAGGACAGGCCAGTTTGAGTATGGCCAGCAGAGGTCAGGCGGTAGTTGTCACCCGCAGCAGCAGTAAAGATCTCCAACACCCTTATCAGCTAGTGCCCCCTCTTTTTGGTCCCGCAAGGACCAAAAGAGTTGAGCATTAGGCCCCCAGTCCCAGATTCATGTTTCCAGTAGCCGTTCATTTCCAACCTGCCCTAAATGTGACAAGAATCACCCTGAGGAGTGTTGTCGGGCAAGTAGGGTTGTTTTGATTGTGGCCATCTGGGTCACAAGTTGACAGAGTACCCATCAACAGGACGGGAAAGGGCCCAGTCTACTACCTCAATAGCCTTGATAGGTCGCCTAGCTCAGTAGGGCACTACTACAGGCACAGGTGACGATCAACACTAGAATAATTTCTATGCCTTATCTTCTCGGCAAGATCAAGAGAACTCACTTGATGTGGTTACTGGTATGTTGTGCCTTTTCCATATTAATGTATATGCTTTGCTAGATCTAGGAGCCACACTTTCCTTTGTGACTCCTTACATCCCTATTCAGTTTGACATTAGTCCAAAAGTCCTCTCAGAACCATTCTCAGTTTCTACTCAGGTTGGTGAGCCAGTTAGAGCCAACTGAGTATATAGAAATTGTCTCATCACAGTGTTGAGTAAAGTCACCTCAGTTGATCTAGTAGAGCTAGATATGGTTGACTTAGACCACATCCTTGGCATGGACTGGCTGCATTCTTGTTATGCTTCAGTCTACTGTAGAACAAGAGTCATCAAGTTTAAGTTTCCTAACGAGCCATTCTTAGAATGGAAGGGTAGTGTTTCAGCGCCTAAGTGTCAGTTTATTTCCTAACTTAAGGCTAGGAAAATGATCTCAAAGAGGTACATATACCACTTAGTTAGGGTCACGGATTCCAGCTCCGAAACCCTGACTATTTAGTCGGTTCTAGTTGTTAGTGAATTCTTGATGTCTTTCCCGAAGATCTTCCCAGAGTCCCTCCCGAGCGGGAAATAGAATTTGGCAAAGACCTTCTTCTAGACACCCCGCCATCTCTATTCTTCCTCACAGAATGGTTCCAACTAATCTTAAGGAGTTGAAGGAACAGCTGAAAGACCTTCTATATTAGGGCTTCATCATGCCCAATATCTCTCCATGGGGTGCCTAGTTCTATTCCTGCAAAAGAAAGATGGTACCCTCAGAATGTGCATCGACTGCTGCCAGCTGAACAAAGTCATAGTCAAAAATAGATATCCTCTATCCAAGATTTGTGACTTGTTCGATGAGCTTGAAGGAGCTAGCTATTTCTCCAAAATAAATCTCATATTAGGATACCACTAACTCAGGGTCAGAGAATGTGACATTCCGAAAATAGTCTTCAAAACTCGGTATGGTCACTATGAATTTGTAGTTATGTCGTTTGGACTAACCAATGCTCTTGTAGCCTTTATGGACTTGATGAATAGGATGTTCAAGTCGTACCTGGACATGTTCGTCATTATCTTTATAGAAGACATTTTGATATATTCTAGAATAGAGGAGGAACATGCCGACCATTTGAGAATAGTATTACAAACTCTCAAGGATCGCCAGTTATTCACCAAATTCAGTAAATGTGAATTCTGGTTAAAGTTAGTTGCTTTCATTGGTCCTGTGGTCTCTAGAGAGGGTATTCAAGTGCATCCTCAAAAGATAGCAGCGGTGAAGGACTGTCCAAGACCCACTTCTCCAATAGATATTAGGAGCTTCTTGGGTCTAACCGGCTATTACAGATGGTTTATTAAAGGATTCTCTTCCATTTCCTCCCCTTTGACCAAGTTAACTCAGAAGGTCTTTTTCAATGGTCGGATGTATATGAGAAGAGCTTTCAGGAGTTGAAGACTCAACTCACTACAACCCCAGTTTTGACTCTGCCAGAAGGTTCAGATGGGTTCGTGATCTATTGTGATGCCTATGAAATTTGCCTTGGGTGTGTTTTGATGTAGCATGGTAAAGTAATAGCTTATGCCTCCAGACAGCTCAAGGGTCATGAGAAGAACTATTTGACTCATGATCTTGAATTGGCAGCATAAGTGTTTGCCTTAAAGATTTGGAGACATTATCTCTATTGGGTTCATGTAGATGTCTTCACTGATCACAAGAGTCTGCAATATGTATTCAGTCAAAAGGATTTGAATCTCCATCAGAGAAGATGTCTGGAATTATTGAAGGACTATGACATAAGTGTACTGTACCACCCAGGCAAGGCTAATGTAGTGGCTGATGCTCTCAGCAGGATGTCTATGGGGAGTGTTGCACATGTTGAAGAAAGTAAAAAAGAGCTGGCAAAGGATGTTCACAGATTGGCTCAGTTAAGAGTACAGTTAGTTGATTCATCTGATGGAATAGTTGTAATCCAGAGTGGGTCGGAACCTCACTAATGGTAGAGGTTAAGTCAAAGCAGGACGAAGACCACATCCTACTCAAGTTAAAAGAAGCAATTTTAAGAAAAGTGGTGGAAGCATTCTCCAAAGGGGAAGATAGTGTGCTCCTTTACTGGGGCAGGCTATATGTTCCAGAGGTAGATGATTTGAAACAATAGATACTAATGGAAGCTCACAACACCAGGTACTCTATGCACCTAGATGCCACCAAGATGTACCATGATCTACGGAAAATCTACTGGTGGAATGGTATGAAGAAGGACATTGCAGAATTTGTGGCTAAGTGTCCAAACTGCCAATAGGTCAAGGTTGAACATCAGAGACCTGGGGGTATGACTCATAATATCAGTATTCCTACTTGAAAGTGGGAGGAAGTAAATATGGACTTTATCACAAGTTTACCTCGCACTCGCCGACAGCATGACTCAATTTGGGTGGTCGTAGACTGGATGACCAAGTCAGCACACTTCCTGCCGATTAAGACCACAGATTCAGTGGAGGACTATGCTAGGCTATACATCCAGGAGTTAGTCAGACTTCATGGATTTCCCTTGTCGATCATTTCAAATAGGGGTACTCAGTTCACTTCGCATTTCTGGAAGTCGTTTCAGAAAGGACATGGTACTCAGGTCAAGCTTAGCACAACTTTTCACCCATAGATAGATGGCTAGGCTGAGTGAATGATTCAGACCTTGGAAGATATGTTGAGGGCTTGTGTGATTGATTTCAAGGGCAGTTGGGATGATCACCTACCTCTTATTGAATTTGCATACAACAACAACTACCACTCTAGTATTTAGATGGCCCCGTTCAAGGCATTATATGGTAGGAGGCGTAGGTCTCCTATAGAGTGGTTTGAGGTTAGTGAAATTACCTTGATATGACCTGATTCAATACATATAGCCATGCAGAAGGTTCAACTTATCAAGGAACGGCTAAAAACAACTCAAAGCCAAAAAAATCATATGCGGATGTAAGGAGAAGGGAGTTGGACTTTGCTATGGATGATTAGGTATACCTAAAAATATCACCTATGAAGGGGGTGATGAGATTCGAGAAAGGAAAGCTCAGTCCTATATATATCGGCCCTTACATAATTTTGAGATGCATTGGCAATGTGGCTTATGAGTTGGAGTTGCCTGCAGAGTTAGCATTGGTGCACTCGGTCGTCCATGTTTCCTTTCTAAAGAAACACATCAGTGACCCAACCTTGGTAGTGCCTCTAGATAGTGTTGGTGTAAAGGACAGTCTATCTTATGAAGAAGTTCCAGTTGAGATCCTAGACTGTCAGGTTCAGAAGCTGAGAAACAAGGAGGTTGCTTCAGTAAAAGTTTTATGGAGGAACCAGCTAGTTAAGGGAGCTACATCGAAGCAGAAGTAGACATGATGGCTAAATACCCTCATTTATTCCCCTCCAGTTTAGCTTCAACATCAGGTATTATGTCCCTCCTCAGTACTCTATTCAGTTCCGTACTCATCAGCTCTATTCATGTTTTAATGTGCACCCTAGTTGCATAAGTTTAGTTAGTATGTCTATCTTAGTTCGGAGTCAGTCACTTCTTTAGAAATCAGTTTATAGTTTTCAGTTTGGGATTGCCACTCATTTTCCAGTCTTTCAGCTTATTTAGCCTTCATTCGATGACGATGATCCCAAGGGGGAGATATTGTAACACCCCAAAAGTTTCTTAAACCAAATCTAGACTAAGCAGGCAAAACCAGGAAATTTTTTTTCTCAAAATGATCCATGACGAGTCGTTGTCAGCAATAATGACCCATTGTCTGAGTTGTTTTCAGCCATGCAAATTATCTTTCAGGAACCAACGAGATATGGGATGACCTATTGTGAGGAGTAATGAGTCATCCTGTCATTCATTGCCTCTGCAGTACAGAGACCTTCTTAGACCCTTCCAAGAACCAACGAGCCTAGTAACGGATCATGGAAGAAACCAATGACCCATCCTATTGAGCCACTGGAAGAATCAAGAGAAGGTGACAAATCCCTTCCAGTGACAATGAGTGACAACAAAGACCCGTTGTTCCACAAAAGGAGTTGTTGTTTCCATTCATGGGTTAAGTATAGAAACCCTTCAGAAATTCCAGTGGCTAGAATGAGTAGTGACAACAACTTGTTGGTTCAACCAATGAGTCATTGTGTCGTCCATTGGTAGGTGTCCAAGCTTTTGTTCAAAATCATTCTAGTGACCACGAGAGGAACCAACAAACCATTGGTTCATCAAATGAGTCATTGTTCCCTTCCATTGCCTGGTTCCAGTAAGCAAGAATTTTTGTCCCAAGATCAATGACTGGTCCCAATGAGTCATGGTATCAGCCAACAACTTGTTGTGTGACCCATTGGATACCGATAGGCAATTTTTCAAACTTTCTCTCTAAAACATTACAAGAAAAAGGCATAGACTTCTCAGAGCAAAGCTAGGGAATTAAATCTTTCTTCTCAAATTCTCAAGGACTATCTCAGACATGAATATTATTTGTCAGAATAATTCCTTTTAAATTACTATGGTTATTATAGAATTATGACTAGAAGTTAGTCTTTGACTTACTTAGTCTCAGAGTCTCAATCAACACTCAGTGTTCTAAAGAAATGTTAGCTGATTTGACTACTACTAGTCTTAAGGAACTCAGTAACCTCAACTGTACCAGATATCAGTTTGCCAGTTGTTCCTCAGACTGTTATGACACTTTCAGATAAAGAAGCTCTGACGAGTCTTAGAATATATAGTTACTTTTAGGTCCTTAGACTCTCGGGACACTTCTAGACTAGTAGTTCTTGCTCGAGTCTTAGTACAACAGTTCCGAGCTATCAGCCTAGTAAGTCAAAATTAGGATTTCCAATTGGAGTTAAAGTTAGTATCGAGCGGGGTGGGGTTCAGCGCACCAGGTTCCTAGAACTGCATTACCAATGTAGGTTAGTAGCCCATATGGGCATTGATAACGCTCAAACTCACACTCCTAGTAAAGTATGAAGTGGATGTTGTCAACAAAGAACCCAACAAAGGTTGTGATCGATCCCACAGAGAATAAGGTCAGGATATAGAATAACGCTACTATTTAAGATTTTGAGTCAATTGCTTCTTAAGAGGGGGAAGATTATAAAAGTAACATGTAACAATGTTGAGAATTTGAGTGTTGATTTCATATTAATGCAATTAACTATGGTGAGTGTTCCCCATAGATTCATACTTACTTCGGGTTTTACACTTGTGATCTATCCCAATACTTTACTTGTAGAACTAATAACTAGGGTTGATCTAAACGACTGGTTCATCCCTATTAGATGACTATACACAATTATAGGATTAGGTCTCATGAGTGATTTCACTTTAACCGTTATCAATTTGTTCCAAAAGTAACTATCTTGCGACCACATCTCATGTTATACAATGATCATAAAGATCAAGGCTTTGTTGTACTTGTATTTTCCTAATCTCTACCTTTCTAGGCTCAAACAAGTAAAGAATTCAAGCAAGTCCTAACATTGCGCACCGTTAAGGAATATTTAATGATGAAGAGAAGAAAATACAAGCATTTAATATTGGTTTAGACTCACTTTGTGCAAACCCTAGTTCGTTAATTCATCATAGTTCTCACAATCCTAGTTGTGGAGGTTTAGCCTCTCATAATTATAACGGAATTAATAGCATTCATAGACAAACACATAATTTAATACTTACAAAGATGATTGGAAGAAAACCCATTTGATTATTGCTAGAACTAAGGAAGAATAATTCAAGAAAAATATCTCATTGTATTAAGTGAAATAAAACTTCTCCCCCTCTCTCATTACAAATAAAGGGTATTTATACTAGTAGATTTAAGCCTTCGTATTTCCTTTATGAATTTGATTTGGGATTTGAAACTCCTTTTCCTAATTGAAGTAGGAATTCACTGCCAACCACTGGACATGCTTGGCGTGTCGTGCCTGATCGCGTAGGAAGAGCTCCGCGTTGCGCCTCTGGTCGTACTGGCATGGCTGCGCGTTGCGCTACTAGCTGCATTGGTGTGGCCAGTGATGGTAAATATTCAGATCTAGACTTGTTCAATTCGACTTCTTCATCTTCATTCCAAAAGCCTCAAATGCACCCAAATTCATCACTTTTAGCCCTGAAAGCATCTAATCATGTGCGTTAGCTTTTTCTCACAAATATATATCATCAAACACATGCAAACAAACATAATTTATTCTCAAAATGAAGTAAAGTCTAAGCAAAATATGGCTAAGAAGTGCGTAAATACGCCCTTCATCAGGCATCAGACAGTGATCATCCAGTTCATCTATTATACCCTATCAAGGTTTAGCCTTCTCTGATGGGGGGTATATATCAGATTCCACATCTAGCTCACGTGGTTAAATATCAGTTTTAATCACTCGCACAGTATAGTAAATTATAGCTCAGTACAGTCACAGTCTTTAGTTCAGTTCAATCCTCCAGATTCCAGGATGTGCCTATGACCTTTAGACAGTTATTAGTACTTACAACATTTTCAGCTATTACAGATGACTTCAGTATTTATGGTTGTAGTTATGGTCTTGCATGTCCTATCAACATAGCTTTAGATTTTTTTCAGTATTCTTATATTTAGCTTCATATCTCACTTAGTCAGTACATTCAAGGTACTGATGCATACCTTCTATATTGTATCATCTTACGATATTGGTGCAGGTTCTCAGGCTCAACACCATCAGTAGTCATTCTTCGGCGACGTTCAGCAGACCTCTATGGTGAGTCATCATTTGCCGATGTCCCTATGTTTCTCTTCTAGTGTTATATTTTGTTACTAGTTTTAGACCTTAGAGTTAGCTAGAGACTTGTTCTAGCAACCCATCTATTTCTTTCGTTGGCTTTCAGAAAAAGTTAGTAGTTCAGTATGCTATCTGATGTTGTTGTTTTAGACATTTATCTCAGTTATGATTTCAAAGCTTCCGCTTACAACTTATTTTCAACATTTTAGTAGTATGCTATGTCATGGGTTAGTTTGGGATCACTTGTAGCCCAAAGTATCATGTCGCGTCTAGGGTTTAGACTCGGGTCGTGACATGCTAACGGTGGTATATTCATTTGAGAAGTTCAAGGCCTATCTACTGGGCTCAAATGTCATAGTTCATACATATCATGCAACCATACGACATCTCATTGCCAAGAAGGATGCAATACCAATATTGATCCAGTGGGTACTGTTGTTACAAAAGTTTGACTTCGAAATGACGGATTGAAAAGGCTTAAAAAATCAAGTTGTTGATCACTTATCCAGGTGAGATAAAAAGGGCTTTATAATAGGGAGGTGGAAATAAATGAGTCATTCCTAGATGAGCAGGTGTTAGCTGCCTCACAGGATCTGATCTTGTGGTTCACAGATTTTGCAAACTTTTTGGTGAGCGATGTGTTTCTAGAAGATATGAGCTCTCATCAAAAGAGAAAGTTCCTCCGTGATGTGAAGATGTTCTTCTGAGATGAGCCATACCTATTTAGAGTCTATGTAGACAATACATCAGAAGGTGTGCCCTAAGAGCTGAGATGTTGTATATACTCGAGGCATGCCATTCATCTCCATATGGGGGCCATTATAGTGGTATCCACATAGTGTAGAAGATTTGGCAATGTGGGTACTACTGCCCCGTGATTCATCAAGACACACAATTTTATGAAATCTTATGACAAGTATTAGCAGCAATGAGGTGTGTCTATGAAGCATGAGTTACCATTGACTCCGATTCTTGAAATAGAGCTCTTTGATGTCTTGGGTGTTGACTTCATGGGACCATTTATGAGCTCATATGGATTGAAGTAGATATTGGTGGCAGTCGAATATGTCTCAAAGTGGGTGGACGCGATAGCAGTTTCAAATAATGAGAGAAAGTCAGTCACTACATTCTTGAGAAGGAACATTTTCTCCAGGTTTGGTACACCAAGAGCAATAATCAGCGATGGCGGATAGCATTTTTATAACAGACTATTTCGAATCTTACTGGAGAAGTATGGTGTTAAGCACAAGGTGTCAACACTTTCTCACCCACAGACAAGTGGTCAAGTAGAGTTCTCCAATTGAGAAATAAATATAATACTTGTGAAGACCATAAATGCAAATAGAACAGATTGGTCACGACGATTGGATGATGCTCTATGGGCCTATAGAACAATTTTTAAGACACCTATTGGGATATTTGCAGACCAGCTAGTCTAGGGAAGTCATGTTTCCTACAGGTGAAGCTTGAGAATAAGGCCTTATGTGTGCTCAAGAAGCTGAACTTGAATCGAGGTGAAGCTGCAAATCTACGACTTAGTCAACTCAGTGAAATAGATGAGTTTTGGATTGGGACTTATGAGAGCGCAACCCTATATAAGGAGAAGATGAAGCTTTACCATGAATGGAAAATTAAAAAAAAAGAGTTCAACCCAAGATAACTGGTGCTGCTATTCAACTCTAAACTTCACTTGTTTCTTAGCAAGTTGAGGTCTAACTGGCCCGGTCCATTTAAAGTGGTAAAAATGTTCCCGCATAGGATGATTGATCTTGAATCAAAAGATGAAACGAAGTTCAAAGTTAATGGGCAGTGAGTCAAACAGTATTTTGGGACGCCAGATGAGGTAATTGTAATTGACGAAATGTATCTTAATGAAGTCTGAGTGTCAAGATACCCACGTCTTGCCGCGATGTTAAGTCAAGAACTAATCAAAAAGCAACCCAAGGGGCATCTTGTTGAAGTTTGAGTAATCAATATACCCATGTTGTATCACAACGTTAAATCAATTGCTAATTTGGGAGGCAACCCATAAATATCTTGTATGTTGTGTATTATATGTTGTATTTTTGGTGTCCGGGGTAATTTTGATGTTTGTTAGAGTGTGCAATAGATAGAAATTCAAATCTGGCAAACTAAATAGTGGTAAACAACAGACGAGTCCATGGATCGTGCATTGTTAGATGATCCGTGGATGTATTCATCATTTTGTAGAAACAGACCCCAATTCTTTAAACATTTTAGAAAAATGACAGAATGGTCTGTCAAACAAATCATGGGAAGCTGAAGGTGAAGGACCCAATTTTTTGAATATTTTTGACGGATGATAGGATAGTCCGTCCAATTTGCTGTGGATAACTCGGTACAAAAGTTGCTATATTACGAGTTCACGGAGAAGAGGACAACCTGTTCTTTATTTTACAGGTCATCAATTTGGTCATGGTCAGTTGGAATGATAAAACCCTAACCCAATCCAATACTTGCCTTCTTTTTCCTTACTCACCCGTATCAAATTCAAAACGTGCCCCGTGAAGACAAAACCTCCCTCACTAAAAATGTAACACCCCAAAACTTTTCTAGACCAGACTCAGACATTTCAAGAAAATTTAGAAGAAAAACTAGAAAAAAATATCGGAGAACGACTGAGACAACGAGTCATGATTAGCTCCAACAACTCGTTGTGTCAGTCGTGGTGAGCAGTTCTTGGTCTCTCGGGAACCCACGAGACAAGGAACGACCTGTTGTGAGAAACAATGAGTCATCCTGTCAGTCGTAGTTTCCCCAACTCAAAAATCCTTTCTAGGATCCCACGACTCAACCAACGAGTTGTCAGAAATGATGACCCGTTATGAGAGTCATCAGGTGAAATCCGTGAAATCCCCTTCCAGTGAAGACGCGAGGAAATAACAACTCGTTGTTTCCCATAATGAGTAGTTGTCAGCACCCGTCGTGTCAACTTGGACATTTTAAAAAAATCTTTCCAGTGAACCTAACGACTGGACACAATGACCCGTTGGTTCAACCAACGAGTCGTTGTGTCACCCATTGTCAAGCTTACCAATTTTCTTTGTCCAGTGTCCACAGGAGGAACCAACGACCCATTGGTTCACCCAACGAGTCATGGTGACCCTCGTTGCCAGATCTAGTGTCTTCTCATCCCAGGCAGTGGAACCAACAAGAGGTCCCAACGAGTCGTGGTCTCAATCAACGACTCATTGAGTGATCCGTTGGAAACATGTCGGCCAGTTTTCATATTTAATTCCCAGGGTTACTTTTGTAATTTTTCACCTACTTAGTCCCTAAATTACATCATTTTGGATTTTAATTAGGGGTTTGAGGGGGGTAACTGACGCTTTCTCTCATTTTCACATCCCTTCAACAGTTAGAACATAAAGTTTCTATCAGAAAGGCTTAGAGCAGAAGTTAGGGAGAACGATCCTTCTAAGATTTTTCAAGGAATTCTCTCAGGGATTTCCATCACCAGGTTTGTGGAAATTCAACAAGGGAATAGTTCTTCCCTTGTGTCCCCAAAATTCTCCTTCATCTTCTATATCAGTTCTAGCCCTAAAACTTTTGAATGTGAAGGAATTATCTGTTAGACTTCGTTTAATTCATGTGGAATATTGGTTGTGTTAATTGTAGATATTTTTCCACCAGTTTGTGACTTTTTGACGATTGTCCCTGTAAAGTAAATTCTAGCCCTAGCTCTTGAATGCAGAAAAACTAGAGTCTTGTATAAATGATTAATTATCAAAATTGCTTGATTCTATTAGTGTTGGGGGTTCCTATATTGTTAGTTTGGACTGAAATCTTAGTCAGATCTAGGTCAGTTAAGTTTCAGTCAGAATGTTAGAATACTCAGTGTTAGTCAGAAATGTTAGCAGATTAGTTTGACTACAGAAATTCTCAAGGTGTCAGTAATGCCACCTAGTTATTAGTATTAGACTTAATATCAGATTTTAATGTTTCTTTAGGCAATCATGACAATTTCAGATAAGTAGCTTTGACCAGCCTTAGGACCTCAGCTTCAGATTACAGTTTATTCTTTAGACGGTTACGACGCTTCTAGATAAGCAACTCTGACCAGTCTTAGAACCCAGTTATAGAATCTGGTCCGATAAGACTTTCAGGGTACTCTCAGACAGTATTCCTGACTCAGTTGAAGTCTTGGGCCCTAGTTTCGAGCTATCAACTTAGTAGTCAGTCTAGGACTATCCAGTAGGAGTGGGACTTAGCACCGAGCGGACCGGGGTTCCAGCGCACCCAGGTTTCCAGAACTAAATTGCCACTGTAGGTTATATTTATTGGCCTCATGGCTCAACCTGTGATCACTCAGTTCATGCCTTTATATCCTAGCAAGGTATATTGGGTCCTACCGATGGGGTATATACATAGGACTCCATGTCTAGCTCATGCGGTTATATGCTGGTTATAGACTCTCTCACCAGTCAGCTCAGTTCAGTCTCAGATTAGTCAGTGCAGAACAGTTCAGTACAGTATTTTAGATTAGTATCTCAGATTTAGTGCATGTCCTTGACTACCAGATAGGGTCATTTAGACCATCTCAGTTTATTACAGTTATTCAGTTGCAGCATTATCAGTTGGTCATTGCATGTCTTTTCAGTTCATTTATTACACTCCTTGAGTAGGGTTTCTCTCACTTATTCAGCACATTCAAAGTACTGATGCATACCATTTATGTTGTATCATTTTATGATACAGCTGCAGGATCTCAGTCACAACCTCATTAGCATATCACTCTTAGAAGATTTCAGCTGCACCATTGGTGAGTCCTCATTTTTCGAGGACGAGTTCATTCAGTTCTATTATCTTTTATTTAGACTTGAAGTTAGCTGGGGGCTTGTCCCAGCAACTCATCAGTTCTAGTTGGCTTTCAGAAACAGACATGGTTTCAGATTTCAGCTTTATTTTAGTTGTTTTTAAACTTTATGATTTAGCTTATTTTTCATAAACGTTTTGTACTCTTTCTTTGAAGCTTCTGCTATATATAGTTACTCAGAATGCAAATGTTATGATAGACCATGGGTTGACTTGGGGTTACTTGTGACTCCAAGTACCGTGTCCCGTCCAGGTGTAGATTCAGGGCGTGACACTAAATTTTCAAGATTCAAAACTCCCAAATTCCGGCACCCCTACCATTAAAATCCATGATCATTAGAACCCACGATTATCTCCATCATAATGTTCACTGATACGGCAAGTGCACATGCAAGTGTACGTGGTCGTCAAGTAATATAAATCCAGATATCGTCCCACAGAGAGTTGTTAGATTAATTGTCTCAGTTTGAATCCTTATTTCACTATTCCTAAGAGAAAGAAAATTGGTTTGCAAGAGTTAAAGTAAATTCTACCAAGTGTTGCAATGTAAATTAGATACTTTGGAAATTCGTTTTCAGAAAGATTGTATTTCAAATGAGGAATAAAATCCACGATCATGACACTTTCACTTTCAGGTTGAGTTATCGAGTTTAATTACGCCAAACTTACTCTCCAAGATTGTTAGTTTCAGGTTGCGAATTCATTTCTCAACTTATTCTTCCGAATATGCATGAACTATCTCACTAATCCTAGCACCTATATTCTGATACTTGTAGGAGAAAAGTGAAATACAATTATAGATACCTGATTTAACTAAGTAGGGTTAAAGGGTATATCCCTATCCACAACAAGGAATCCAATTTCCCTTGTTCTTAATAGGGAATCAAAACCTACTCTACACTTCTTTTTACCCTCATTTGTTCCCTCTTTTGAGTTCAACAACTGAGTCAATAGATATTATTCGTCTGGTGATCAGACTAACAAATAATCATTAAATCAAGAAAGCATAAATGATCTTAAAAGGAGATTTAAATGTCTAGCATAAATGAATTTTAAACTACAACAGTCATGCTTGTGGCCAAAACCCTAGATTAAGGTTATTAGCCACTCATGTTCAAATGGAAAACCACCAAAATCATCATTCTCATAATAGAAAAATAGTGAAATAATGTAAAGAAGAAAACCTAAAAGATGGAACTCTTGTCTATGCATACTTCCCCAGAAAATGTCGATTCCCCTTTACAGATGCCCTAGAGATGTATTTATAATCATAAGAAAAATTCCCATTTTTTCCCCAAGTAATTCAACTTTTAGACTTAGAAAAATCTTCCCTAAAACAGCCTTAATGCGCCACGCCAGGAATAGTGCTGATTTGTTCTCGGACTTCATCTAAAGTTTGGGTATTAGCGCACCACACCTCTCATCTCTCCAAGGTGTTGGAGAAAATTCTCTAGAATTTATGAGATGGCATGCTACGCCTCACATTTCTCCAAGTAGTTGAACACTTCCATCTGATGTTCAAGGGGTGGCGTGGTGCGTCTAGGTGTTAGATAATTTTCATCCATTTTTTCTTCCCTGCCGCGCCACGCCAGGCATCTCGCCACTTGGGAAAAAAATTCCTCTGATGTTCATGGTCTAGTGTGCCATGCCAACTATCTCACCAGGCTGATTTTCTTTTAATTATTCTTTCATCACTCCTTGGAGCTTGAACTTTCCTTGTTGCTTCTTTTTTGGGTATTTTTCAATTTGTTTCCTACAAACATAATCTAAACACATCCATCAACACTTTTCAACAACACTTTCATGAAAACATCGATTTTCATAAGGATATTCTTCTCGGAGAACAGTAAAATATGAGTAAAATATGGTAAGAGGGCATATAAATATGCCCAAGATCACCACCCCACACTTAAGTCATTATTTGTCCTTGAACAACTCTATTCTTTCATTCAACACAACTTCATTACATACCACCTATCACCTCTATCAGTTCACACTTAGGCAGCGAGAATAGAACATCAGGATAGGTAGTTCATCAGTGTATAAGCAATAACTTGAGCTTTTTATTCAAAACTACATACCCTCTATAAATGACTCTTCTTTATCAAAATAGGGCCAATATAATTAAGTACAATAAATGTGACACATAGTAGAGCAATTCTAGCCATCTTGTGCCCTCACTTATTTGGTGATGTCCCCTTCTTTCTCTCATATTAGCATGCAAAACACTTAGGACACAAATCAACAAGGCACACTCACTCTCCCAAAAGATATTTTAGACATATGCAACATACATAAGCTTGCCTTTAATTTATACTTGGATTAACCAATTAATCAAAAAGAATAAGATCATAAGGACTTCCATGGTTGTAATGTCGGCTAAGGGACAGGTAGGAATTATTTTGGAAATAGTGGCTACAAATCCTAAGCACTTTAAGACAATATTTTCACTTTGTTCTTCTTCTGCACTCCTCATATTTACTTCTTACACTTACACTTCATTAACTGGTCCCTTTTTTTCTCTCATGCCCCCCTTTTCACTATTTGACTACTAGTTTCTACTTTAAGATAAAAAAATTCTACTGTTGAGAATTTCTCTTTTCTTCCTTTCCTATGGTTCTAGTAGCAAGTAAATATTTTATTACATGGGCACCCTTATTTCTTTATCTCTTTTCCAATCCACATTCTCATCTTTCCTCCTTATCAGTGTTACTATCCCAGTGAAACCCTCATCATCATTTTTTTCGGATCTCAAAGTGCATTAAGGCTTCTTTGGATCAAATTCATTTAGGCTCAACAACAATTGGGGATAGGCTTCTCATTTGGCTAGACAAGAAATAGTCTTATAAGCTCAATGGGGTTGGGTAGGGAAAACTTCACAGGTTGTGCGAACAATAAGTAACAAAACATAGGTGTTCAAAGAAATGCCTTGATCATGCCCTAGCTCTTTGACAATTGGTTATCATACAAACATGCCAGACAAGTTCTAAATGTTACCTCATGCATGAAACACAACAATTACAAGCTCACCTCTCACGGCATAATGGCTTGAATTAGTTTCCTATGACCCCATATTCACAACAATCATATTAAATGAATCTTCATTATTAAGCCCAATTTTTGTATCTTGAGTCAAGTTAAAAAACGTATGTGTTTCTAATAAAATTTTCACTTCTCATGTATTTAAGATGAACAATCCATGCCTTGTAGCTTATCTCCTAAGTGAAATATCAAGAGCACACAAATGGTGGTTTTTACTCCTAAAAAATTACGTGACTAATTTTTCTTAAGATGATCATCATCCATCCATCATCGAGACCAATCACTATATCTATGACAGACTCTTCACAAGATAAAAAAAAGGAAAAATAGACACTCTATTAAAAAAATAAGCAAAACAAACAAGCACATAGCATAGCAACACTACTATCTGCACAACCATCCACTTACTAATTATTACAAACCATTAGCACTCTAACAAACATTAATGACACAAAAGGTTGATAACGACTCTAAAGCCCAACTCTAAAGATATAAAAAAGATAGAATATAAGGAAATTTTATTTCCCCCAACCCTGAGTTAAACATTTCACTGTCATCAATGCTTAAACATGTCATAACAAAGGGAGAGAAAAGAACTCTCTGAGTCTTTAAGCATAGTCATTATCATCAAGATTAAAATCCATATCATCAGTGTCCCTTGTTTCGTCAATCATCATTGTCCCCGTGGTGTCATCATCCTCATCATCATCATTAACTGGACTTGCTAGCACTATAGACTCATCATCATCCAAAGGCTCGACAAATGCTTGTCCCACTTTGCACATCGACATGGCACTGTCTGTATGTGGTTACTGCTCCTCTAGTGCATTCATCTTCTCAACAGTTGGAGGTCTACCCGCTATCCTCAGCTGCATGTTAAATATTTCGAACATGCGACCTCTCCAGATATTATCACGAGCGTGGTGCTCGGTTGTAGTGAGAGCAGGTCCGAATACTATGTTTGGCTCCTTAACATTTGTCACATTTGTTACACCTCGTAAATTCTCGTCATGTAGATGACCTATTTGCATGTTGGTTAAGAGTTTTGGAATGCCATACATGCTAGGAAAAGGCCCGGGAAAAACCGGACGAACATTGCATCGAACCACCGCGGGAGAAGCCGGGGCAGAACCCCTCCGCGATGGCAGCGTGCCACGAAGGGAGGGCCTCCGCGATGGCGGCGTGTCACGGAGGCCCTGTCCAGGCCCAAGTATATAATCCCCTCCACTTCGGTTTTAATCATTTTAATTTCATTTCCTTTCCAAAGAACGACAGAGAACAGAGAGGAACGAAGTTTTAATATAGAAATTCAACCGATTACGCCATCAGACACGGTCCAAACTCAAATTAACTCCAGATACCGAAGTATAAAGCTGCAGAGAGCATTCCTGTGGAATTAGTTTTGTGAAATTCGACCGGCGAATCGTCGTCCTATCGAGCTAAGGTGGGTGATATTGCTCCAAATCAGTGTTAATATACTTCTAGCCCTAAAGTGAGTATTTATACCTTCTGGACTTTCGAGAAATAGCGAGTTTTCGGCTGTTTTTCGATATGTTAAAGTTTGGGCTATATATATATATTAAAAGTGATGTTTTCTTCCATGATATTGTCGAATTTAGTCCTAATTGCTATGAATGTGAATATAGGTGGAAAAAATAGCTGAATATTGGTCGAGTTACGCCAGTTAGCCGAAAAGCCGACAACTGAGGTATGTAAAGCCAGTTTCTTCGGCAAGCTAGTAGTTCCAGTATAGTAACATAGCTCAAGTGCCAGTAGAATGTTTCAGAAGTCGCATATTATGCTTAGTATAAATTTTAGTATGATGTTGGAAGCGTCATATCATGTATAGCGTGAAACTTACTAGCACGATATAAATCCTAGTAGAAAGTGTCAGAAACAGTACAACATGCCCAGTATGTGATTTAGTAAAGTATGTTAGGATATTATCGTGTTCAGTCGAAACTTAGTAAAGCAATATAAGTTCCCGTAGAGTATTTCAGAAATAGAATAGTAGCCTAAAATGAAGTTTATAAAGCATGTTAAAAGTAGTAAATCATGTTTACTATGAAACTCAGTTATGCAGCATGATTCTCAGCAAAACAATTATATCTTGTTCAGTATTAGACTCAGCACAGTATGACAGAAGGTTATATATACCATTGTCAGTTTCAGCATGTATTAAATACATATATAACACTATTATTAGTTTCAGCATGTAGTATATACATACATATTATTATCACTAGTTTCATCATGTGGTATACGCAGTTAGTATTACTAGTTGAGACCTGACTGTATTATTTTGGGGTTAGATTACCTAGCATTCATGACCGCCCCAGGGTTAATAGTTGTATCGACTCGTCCGCCAGAGGGCGAGGATACGTCGTTCTACGGAGTGGCATGCTGTCCCCCAAGGGACGAAGATGGGATGCTGGTTTCCCCATATTTTGCCTTGGTAGGCTTTTATACACCCCCGTCGAGCGGGTATGCCCGGGGTGTTGATTCAGGAGTCCTCCGAACTCAGGTATAGTCATAGTCAGGGGCTCAACGAGCCCAAGTGCATACCCAGCGTACCGGCAGGATGCTTATAGTTACTATGGGAGATGGGATGACTGGGATAGGGGTATAGATTGCGTGTTGGTTGTACCCCCCGGCTTATGAGGGCCGTAAGGTTTATGTGTGCTATGCTAAGTTATGTTATGTTATATTATGCCATGTTTGGCTAGATATGAATAGATCGATAGTAGAACACTACATTTCCAGGTATGACTCCTACTCCTTTCAGTATAGTTGCGGACAGTCTTGAACTCATACTTTCAGTCAGTTACAGTCTATTTCCTTATACTTCAGTTCTACTAGTTATATTGCTTGTCTTTAGTTATATTCCAGTTATTGCTTTACATACTCAGTACCAGCGGTATTAACGCCCATTTGGGGCGCTGCATTACTTGCCTACAGAGTCATCAGCTCCAGTAATCCGAAGCTAGATAGCTAGAGGTTTATCCCTTTTCTTTTGTTGTACAGTATGGGTAGGCCGAGGCCCTGTCCCGACCATATTATCAGTATTCATAGAGGCTTGCAGATTGTATATTCCCTGTGGTTAGCTGTATCGGTCGTGTGAGGTCGTGTGTATGTCTTAGTTGTTTATGATGGTCGTGTGAGGCCTCGTTCAATTGGTAGCAGTGACCGTGTTGGTCACGTAGCAGTTTAGAACCCGTTTTCTTGATTCAGAGGTAACTAGACAGCATGGTGGCCTTGTCGGCCCGCATAGGTTCCTTCATACTACTGTTGTTCTGGTTAGCTATTGTTGCTTACAGGTGGCTATAGGCCTAGTTGGCCGGAGGATGTATTTACAACCATTATATAGCCCATCGTTTTCTTGAATCCAGTGTTAGAGCCAGCCAGGCACCAGAAGTGCTTAGGCTCAACAGTCTATCAGTTCAGGTCCTAGTAGGGCACTAGGTGCCAGTCATACCCCCCAAGGTGAGGCGTGACAACATCTATCAGCTTCCCAACAAAGTGCCCTGCTAGTGATAGTCGGAGTTTAGCCTCCTCTTCTTCAATGCTATGCTCCTTTATGTATTGGTCAACATGCTGCCATAACAATATCTCCATCGACAATTGTCCCTGGATCGCCGCATATGTCTCTAAGCACTAATCCAAAGTTAATTCTCAACCCATTCATCAACATGTACTACCACTCTTTCTCGAGTGATCTCAGCGGTGTGCTTGCCGGGGAGGAGCACAACACTGACCAGCTTAACCAATACTCTGGACTCCTTGTTCAAATAAGAGAATGAGAGTGTAGAATGAACACAAGTCTCACTCCATGTCCACCTAGCAGCTGAATGCTCTCCGCACAATGTGTGGAAGATATCTCTATAAGGGGGCTTCTCAAGCAATTAGAAATACATCTTTGCGTCCTCAACTAGTGTGCCAAGAAATTCATTTAAATGATCTAGCAGTGAAACGGACCACTTGAGCCCTACTTTGGCCTTTTTGCTCTCCCCATAAGGCATGTTCCAGACTCTCTCTCTATAGTGAGGTTACACTCCTTTGGCTCTGCAAACACATATCCCAGCCCTAATCTATGGACAATGTCATGGATGGCTGGGAATTCAATTGCAAATTGGCCTTCGACAATCCAGTTCTTGGGTAGTATTTAGCCTCTTTTTGCGTATTAAACCATTTTAGGCCATACTCCTCAATAGCTTGGGCTCCGAACCTCCTAGAAGGGGGTGGGGTCGATAAACTTAGTGCAACTCTCTTTCTCAGTCGTTTGAAACCTTTGCTTAAATGATCTTAGGCATAATTACGTGCCCAAGTGCTTTTTTATAACTTAGTTTAGTCGTGTTTGTCAAATTAAGTGAGTATATATTCTCATGTGATTTTGTATATATTCGTGCATAAACTAACTGACATGATTAGCTCTTTGTTTTGTAGGTGAAAAATGCTAGGAGGGGCTTAAAATTTATGATGCACGAACAAGATGAAGCGTTAGAGGAAGATTGCATGAAATGTGCACGAAAATATCAATGTCGCACTGCCCAGCGTGCCACGCCGGCAAACCTGCGCGACTAGCGCCGTGTCACACCTGTGCGGGCTGCGCGCTAGGCGTCGTGCCACGCAAGGGCATGCATGCGTGAAGGGAAAAGTGAGGCAACGCCTGTGCGCTACTGTCGTGTCACGCTTGCGTGGGCTGCGCGACCAGTGCCGTGCCACGCCACGCGCATAACTTGCACCCATGACATGCAAATGCCGAAGTTCTAGTGAGCCTGCATGACCAGTCCATGTCATGGAGGCAAATTGAGGCGTTCAGGTCTGTGAGACAGAGCTGGTCCATCCACGGCAAAAATTTGCATTTTTCTCACTTAGTATAAATTAAACGCTTAGCTTCTAAAATCCTATATCACGAAATTTCTTAAGAACAACGAAAGGAGCTAAGGTAGAACGGAAGAACTCTACCTAGGGTTCATTATTTTTCATTCTCTTTTAATCATTCTTGTATGTACTTTACTTGAATCATGCTTTTAAGTATTTGTACGAACATGAGTGGCTAAAACGCATCCTCTAGGCTTGAGGCCACATGGTATGATTGTAAATGCATGAATTCTTTGTGGTTTCAGTTTTAGTTGTTGTTTTGTCTTACACTCTTTATTTATTTATGTTTTTATATTTGATCACCATGAAAACAAACTCTTTAAACTTAGGCAAAAGCTCGAAACAGTAACCCTAGGCTAGAACACAAGAATGTAGGGAGCAAGTTCTTATATTTGCAATAGGATTAGCGGTTAGGATAGAATTATACCTAATTTGGCTTGCTTGGTTACTAAAACGGGATGAGTTAGACACCGATTTAGAATCATCATATCACCAGTAGTACAAGTAGTTGTGACGCTAAGTCAGGTTAAATGATTAGAGGTACGAAAGTCCATAATCAAGGGCACAAACCCCGTAAACCACATCTACATAGTTAAATTGCTCACGAATTATGACGTCACATCCCCGCACAATGATGTAGGTGTGAGACTAGTTTGTCGTGTTTAGAGGCTTGAAAGATCATGAATATCACATTTTAACTATTTGAGACAACAACTAAAGTTTTCATAATTGAACCATTGTAAATTATAGCATTTCATGATTATCAAGCCTTAACTCTAGCTGCTTCTTGTATTGTTTCTCGATTGTTTTGTGATCACCTCTAGATTTAATTAGAATTTTCTGAAATTTCTATAATCAGCACTTGTGAAGGTTAAATTAGCACTTGATCTTGATAGTTTGCTGATTAGTCCAGTCCCTGTGGGTTCGACATCCGTCTCTTAAAAATGGCCATTGTATTATTTGTACGACCGAGAGGCTCAATATTAAAGTCGCTACCTCCTTGCCTTTGTTTGGATATGAAGCGATAGCACAGTTATAGCAAAAATTAGCTCATGAATATCATGGCTAGCTAATTAAGTGTATGAAATGCAAAATAACTCCATACATAATTTGCTAGTATGGTGGTGAATGTTTTTGAAATAGAGTACTCTTATATGTCAAACCTTAACAAGCCACCATATTCACAATTTTTCGCAAACATTCATTGGTCAAATTCGTGAACCTCACTATATTTTTTTTGCAATTTTTAATTTCCTCCTTACAAGAGTGCTTTAAATTAGCTATCCTAACAATTTCTCCAATTCATAATTCACAACAACTCATGTGTGGAGGATTTTTTTCACAATGTACACCTAAAAGAATTTTTTTTTCTTTTCAATATTCCTCCACAATTGATTCTAGTAATGTTAAATTCACAATATTCTCAACCATCATGAATAATTAATAAAACATCTTCTTTTACAATAGTACAACAACTTTGAGAATTTCATGAAAACCCTCTACCACCTATTCAGCAGTTTTCTTCAAACCACAAATATAACACTATTATGCTAAATATATGGGTTTGAAGTAATGGGGACCCAAATTGTCAAAGTCGTGACTTTGCCCAACAATGATGGACATGAATCTAGTTGGGAAAAAAAGAGGAAATGAGTGAGCATGTCAAGAAAGATAATACTAAAGGAGAGAAGATATTTACTTACTTGAAGTGGAGAATCTTGCTTCACCAAGCTTTGGAGAAGATAACAATGGGGGAATTAGGGAGTGGGAGTTATGGCTCTAGAGAGAGGGAGAGGGAGCTGCATTTTTTTTTTTGCTTTTATAGAGAGAGAATGAGTGGGAAATAAAAATAATGGGTGGAGGATAAGATTTTAAATTAATTTGGGGTCCTTGGGTCAGGTAGACCCTTGGACCTAAATTTTTTTGACCATATACCCTTGACATGACGCGCCACCCAATATGCCCAACAATTGGAAAGAAATTTTAGACCTCTAAGACCTGGCGTGGCGCGTCAATCATTTTACCATGCTGTCCAAAAATTATTTCTGAAGTTTATTTGACACCTAGCATGGCACGCTAGGTAATACCCCAACCTGAATTTTTTTTCTAAAGTTTTCGCCTAGAGTGGAACGCCAGGCAGTACGCCCCATCTTAACATTTTTTTTCAGCTTTTCTTTTCATATTCATCCTCCTCAAGCTCCCTATTTGTCTTAGAAAAAATAAAAAATGCATCAAAAAGATGGTTTTCCTCCCACCAAGCGCTTTATTTGTAGTCGTGGCATGACATTCATCGGTTGCCTCCCATACAGCACCTGATTTAACATTGCAGCACGATGCAAGACTTCTCAATCCCTTTTCAACAGAATCGAAGTCTTCTTTCTATCAAACTCTCCTCCATAGTAATACTTCACCTTTTGGCCATTAACCAGGAAGGTCCTATTCAACCCTAAGGGCTTCAACTCCACTGCTCCATACGCAGTCATATTCACAATCTTAAAGGGACATGACCACTTCAACCTCAATGTACCCCCAAACAACTTCAACCTTGAGGTTTACAACAACATAATCTGTCCCGGCCTAAACTCATGAGGCTGGATATGCTTATCATGCAATTTCTTTGTCCGCTCCTTGTATAACATGAAATTTTCATATACATTAAAGTGGAACTCATCAAGCTCATGGAGCTACAACAACCTTTTCTCTCCCGCAGGCTTCATATCCATATTAAACCTTTGGATGGCCCAGTACGCTTGATGCTCAAGCTCAACCAGCAGATGACACATTTTTTCAAAGACCAACCTATATGGAAAGGTGCCGATAGGTGTTTTAAATGCAATCCTGTACGTCCAAAGCGCTCATCTAGTTTATGAGACCGGTCCTTCCTGTTTGTGCTCACTGTCTTATTGAGGATTCTTTTGATTTCTCGATTAGAAACCTCCACCTACCCGTTGGTCTGCTGATGATAAGTTGTGGCTACCTTGTGCTTAACATTATACTTAGCCAACAAGTTATTCAAAAACTAGTTAGAAAAATGTGTACCTTCATCACTTGTGATAGCTCAAGGTGTCCTAAAAAGGGTGAAAATATTCTTCTTCAAAAATCTGATTATCACCTACATCTTGTCTTCTAACAGCTGTCACAAGGTTTCGCAAATGCATACGAATCCTTGAATAGGGTAGGCCAATAAAATCCAGACTGAAGGACCTTTGCATCAGTCCTATCTCCACTATGATGTCCTCGTAGAGGGAGGAATAAAACCTCTCAAAAGTATTCCACACTTCACCTTTAGGCACACATCTTCTGACCAGCTGGTCTAGCCCCACTTTATACAGAACAGGTCACAATGCTGAAAGTTTCTAGGCCAAACTTGGAGAATGCTTCTAAAGCAATCAGCAAGCCGTCTATCACTGGGGACTTTGAATTGAAGGAGGTAACCATGCGATTTGTTCAAAACACATGTCAATATCATGGAAAGCTGCACAAGGATCCCCACAGGCACTTGATGGTATTTTTGGAATTGAGCGAGAACTTTCACTACCAAAACGTTTTTGATGAGTACGTTAAGCTTACTCTGTTCCATTCTCATCCATTGGAGAGGCAAAAGAATGGCTATAGAATGAACTAGCAGGGTTCATTACCACTTGGGAAGCTCTTTCCAACAAGTTCATAAATAAGTTTTTCTCTTCGAAAAGAATGAAGGAGTTAAGAGGAAAGATCTTAGGGTTCATTCAGAAGGATGGTGAAACCTTAGCTCAGGCATGGGAGAGATGGGTTATCTACGGGATTGCCCTAATCACATACAGCCAAAGGAGATCATTGGACACAATTTCTTCGAGGGATGAAGCCAGAGTCAAAAAATTTACTTGATGCTACTGCACAGGGACAGATACTGTCCAAAAGTTATGCTGAGTTAGAAACTCTACTAAATTTCATGTCTGCCGGAAGTCTGGATTACCAGGATTTAGGTAGAAGATTTACAACACCCAAGGTTCCAAGGAAGCTAGAAGTTGATGGTGCGGCTGTGATTTGGTCAGATATCAGTCAGTTTGGTGAATGTTATAAGCAAGTGTACGTGGTCATCAAGTAATATAGAATAGAAGTCCAGATATCATCCCATATAGACTTGTTAGATCAATTATCTCAGTTTGAATCCTTATTTCATTATTCATAAGAGAAAGAAAATTAGTTTGCAAGAGTTAAGGTAAATTCTACTAAGTGTTGCAATATAAATTAAATATTTTGGATATTCAATTTTAGGAAGGTTGTATTTCAAATGATGAATAAAAATCAGGGTCTTGGTAAAAGCTTTCAGGATGAGTTATCGAGTTCAATTACACCAAATTTAGTTCTCCAAGTTTGTTAGTTTCAGGTTACAAATTCATTTCTCAACTTATTCTTCCGAATATACAAGAACTATATCACTAACCGTAACACCTATATTCCTATGATTGCAAGAGAAAAGTGAAACACCGATTATAGATGCATGATTCAACTAAGTAGGGTTGCAGGGTATATCTATATTCACAACAACATATCCAATTCTCTTTTTTCTTGATAAGGAATCAAAACCTACACTATACTTCCTTTTACCCTTATTTGTTCCCTCTTTCGAGTTCAACAACTGAGTCAATAGGTATTATTCAAAAGGTGATTCGTATTTATAATAATAAGAAAAATTTTCCGTTTCACCAAATTTAGCTTTTGAAAATTATTCCCTAGAACAGCCCTGGCGTGCTATGCCAGGCATAATACCAACATGTGCTGGGACTTCATATGAAGTTTGGTTCTTTGCCTCTCATCTTGCCAAGGTGGTGGACAAAATTCTCTAGAGTTTATGAGATGGTGCACCACACTTCCCATTTTGCCAAGTAGCTAAACACTTTCCTCTGAAGTTCAAGGGGTAGCACACCACGCCACCAATTGCACCTAGGTGTTAGATAATTTTTGGCCATTTTTTCTTCGCTGGTGTGCCACACAAGACATCTCGCCAATTGGTGCAAAAAGACCTATGAAGTTCATGGTCTGGTGCACCACGCTTTGCAGCTTGGAGCTTCAACTTTCCTTGGCTGCTCCTTTTTTGGATATTGTTTCATTTGTTTCCTACAAATATCATCTAAACACATCTGTCAACTCTTTTCAATAACACTTTTATGAAAACATCAAATTTCATTAGGATATTCTTCTCAGAACACGATAAAATATGGGCAAAATATGCCCAAGATCATCTACAAGCTTCTCAATCGACCCCATCTTCCTCCTCTACAAAAGATACTTTCTCTACCTTCCACTCGGCCACATCACCAAAGAACATAAACCACATCCATAGACATGATTAAAGTGCACAGCTCGCTAGGTAAACTCATTAGCGTTCCCAGGATCATCACACTACTTCTGCAAAAATCACAAACACAGAGAAAGGATGGTTCATCCTTAGAAGCACTGTTCATGCACTTGACAGTTCTTTCTTGACAAGAGTTACTCAAGTTTCGAAGACTTTTAATGATCAATAGGATGCTTCATCAACTTAAATGATGACTCGTCAAATTTCCCGTGTAACTGTGCATGATCAGTTTGACGATCCTTGATACCATCAATGGTTCGTCCTTTGCCTCATGAATTCCAATATTTCCATATCCAGTATATTCTCACTGTCTAAACATTTCCATGCCTCATAAGTTTCAGATGAGGAGAGGGTCCAGTAGTACACCGCAAGAAAGCAAAGGGCTGTTAGTACCCATTTATGGGATAAGGATAACATTGAGGAAAAATAACAATTGCAACCTCATACTACGAGGCAGATATTACACCATCAACAATCTCCTCCCTAGTTTGAAGAGGGAAGAGATGTCTGGTAAGCAGTTATATTTACACATATTTGCTTCTGCTCCTGTATCAATCATAGGTGTGGAATTTTAGCGATACTAGAAATAAAAATTATACACTCAAGCTTAGGAAGAAGATTTAAAAAAATAGGAGACCAATTATATTTAATGTTAGAAAAAGAATCGGCAAAACGACCAAACAATGATATATGCAAACTCGAGAGAGCATAAAGAAGACACTCATAGGAACAACAAAAATATGGTTACAAAACTTATCAGCAGAAAGTTAATCTTATTTCTAGCCATTATCTTATGTTTTGTTGTTAGTACATATAAATTTTTACATCTAGCTGTAAATATTTTACTGCCAGGTCATATACTGAACCACAAATAAAATGGGAGATAAATAGAAAAGAATTATTTGCATTAGCTAGGCCAATAATTCTTTTGTTAGCATAGAATTCTGGTATATCTGTACATGTTATCTCATCTATTTCAGTTGTCATGCTACTAAATTCGTTTCTTATTGCCATTTCATATTTGTTTAATATATCTATAGATGTTGTTGCTACTTCATTATTCGGTTTCTTATTATTTCTTAGTGTTTCTAAACTTTCTGCTGATAAGTTTTGTAACCATATTTTTGCTGTTCGTATGAGTGTTCTTTCTATATATCCAGGGGAATCTGCTACTGTTATTTTATTATCTATTAGTTGTTTTTAAATATATCCTATCCATAATTGGATTGTTTTATTTGTATCTGCTACACAGTCTAGATCTAAGAAGTTATATTGTTCTATGTTCTGTCTAGGTGTCCAATTTCTGTTTAACCTTTTATCCCATAATGTTTTATTTCTATTTTCTCTTTCGTAACTATAATAAATTGGGAATCAGTGTCTGTAAAGTTTTTTGTTTTTATGTAAAAAGTCGTAAAATAAATAGTAGTAAATAGTAAGAGTCAGGTACTATTTATAAATAGTAAAGGCCGAATACTGTGCAAACAGTAAAAGGCAAACACTATTAATAAATAGTAAAAGTCATATTACTGTGTAAATAGTAGAAGTCGGTTACTGTTCATGAATAGTAAAGGTCATTCATGAATAGTAAAGGTCATTTGTAAAGAATTCTTTTGTTTATAAATAGAGAAGCCAGACGGAGGCAACAACCATCCGTCTTCACAACAATTTCCTATCATCTCTACTTCCTAATTCCGCAACCCCCCAAATTGGTTATTTAATCTGTGTTGTATTTAATCTTGTGTAATCATTTTGTCGTAATATTTATTTTTTAATGTATCTTTTTCTTCTTTAATCTGTGTTGTATCTTTTTCTTCACGTTGTTTTTCTCTGGCTTTTAATTTTTCTTCATACAATTGTTTAAGTTTTTCCAATTCTTTTTCTAATTATTGGATTCTTGTATCTTTTTCTATCTTTTTCTTTTACTATTTCTAAATCTTCTTCAATATCTATTTCTTTATAACTATAATCATTATTATCAATGATAGTAAATATTTTGTCAAAAGGGTTTTCTATCGGGGGGTTGCGGAATTAGGAAGTAGAGGTGAGAGGAAATTGTTGTGAAGACGGATGGTTGTTGCCTCCGTCTGGCTTCTCTATTTATAAACAAAAGAATTCTTTACAAATGACCTTTACTATTCATGAATGACCTTTACTATTCATAAACAGTAACCGACTTCTACTATTTACACAGTAATATGACTTTTACTATTTATTAATAGTGTTTGCCTTTTACTGTTTGCACAGTATTCGGCCTTTACTATTTATAAATAGTACCTGACTCTTACTATTTACTACTATTTATTTTACGACTTTTTACATAAAAACAAAAAACTTTACAGACACTGATATCTTTTTTCTTCATATCTTTTTCTTTATGTCGCCTTCCTCTTTATGTCATTCCAGCTGGACTTCTGGTAGCTGTTTGTTGTCTTCACCATGGCATTTTGAACAATGGTGATCTGGATATTTTTGTCCTATGGTTTTGCAATATCTTGTCAGAAGTGCTGGAGAAATATAATTTTTCCGTATAGCTCTTGTCGTGGGTTTCTCTTCTGGTTTAAGCAGACTAAGTATCCATTGGCGTAGTTCTTCCATGTCTGCTTCTTTATGCTCTCTCGAGTTTGCATATATCATTGTTTGGTCTCTAGCATAATAGCTCCAGATAGAATTCCCATTTAAGTAATTATTGGCTAGTTCGTTTAATATTGTAGCTAGGCCAATAATTCTTTTGTTAGCGTAGAATTCTGGTATATCTGTACATGTTATCTCCTCCTGTTGGTCTATTTTTTGGTATAATCATTTCTCTTGTCAATCCTATCTTTACAACTTGTATAATTGGTTTTATTTCATCATATAGTATTTCTGCTGGTGCCGAGTATATTTTTATTTAGAAGAATGTTCCTTTTGTTATTCTTTTGTAGGTTGTGAATGCTTTGTGTAGTTCCGGTATAGTAGCTATTTCATCTCCTGTCTTGGTATAGACTGTGCTGAGTAGTCCATAATTGTAACAGGTTCTGACTAGGTTGGAGTTGGTATTTGGTTGTGCTATCAGTTTATTATATCCCTGTAGGTATTGGGTAATATAGTCTTCTTCTGGGTGCTTGGTATTTGTAGATCTTGGGTTTTTGTTTAAGAATGTTTGTATTTTGTGGATATTTTGTATGTAGTTGCTGGCTATATGGTTGTATGTTTGTTTTGCCTGGTATAGGCTTTCTTTGTATGTACTGGTTTGTGGGGTAGGATTAGGTTGTATATTTTTCCTTGGTACGAATGTTTTTTCAAATAGTTTGTTCTTGGTAGTTTGGGTAATATTGTCTTCTTTTCCTGCAGTTCCTGAAGTCCCTGCAGCTGAACTCAACAAACTGTTAGTTTGGGTTTTTAGGTGTTTCCCAACGTCACCTTTTAGCTCTAGAATTTTAGCGTCTTCCGATCGACGTAGCTCCGCATGTTTAGAGTCATGCTGCTGACTGTTAGCTCTGCTTTTTAGCTGTTGTATCTCTATGTCCATACTATCCACTTTTTTACAAAGTGTAGTAAGGAGATTGAGTATTTGTTCCATTTTGTCTTTTCCTCCTTCAGTATTTGTATCTGGAGAGGTAGTCTGCAATTGTATTTCTTTCAGTTTTGATAATCTCAATTGTAAATGAAAAATTTAGTATATTTAAAACTAATCTTCTTATTTCTTTTGTTGTGACTGAATCTTGTACCTTTTTAGTTATCCACCATTTAACTTGTGTATTATCTGTTCTAACAATAAATTTGTTATAAACAATATATGGTTCAAATGCTAATAAACATTTATATAATGCAAATAATTCTTTTCTATTTATCTCCCATTTTATTTGTGGTTCAGTATATGACCCTGAGTAGTATCTACAATGGTGTTCTATCCATTCATTTTTATATTTATATTTTAATACTCCTCCATAGCTGTGGTCACTAGAATCTGTTTCTACTATATAACTAAACTGTCTATTTTCGTCTGGAAAATATAGTTTTGGTAGGTTTTTACATATGTCCTTTATCTTTTTTATATGGTTTCTATCTTTTTCATCAAAATAGTATTCTATGTCCTTTTTTAATTTTTTCTGTAATGGTTTTAGGTTTTCTGCTAATTTTGGTATATACTCTCGTACTTGGTTAACTAGTCCTAAAAAGGATTGCAATTTTTTCTTAGTATCTAATAATTCTTTAGAATTAATTATTTTTTGTACTATATGTGTTTGCATTTTTATTCCATTTTTATCTATTTGTATTCCTAGGAGTTCTATTTGATTTTTTAATATTTCAGCCTTTTTTCTACTTAAGCTTATTCCTGATATTTCTATTATATGCATAAATTTCTCTAATAATTTTATATGTTCTTCTTTTGTTCTTGAATAAAGTAGTATATCATCTATGTATACTATGCAATTTTCTAGTTGATTAAAGTAGTTATCCATAAAATGTTGATATCTACCTGGTGCGTTTTTATATCCAAAAGGTAGTACATTCCATTCATAAAATCCTTGTGGTACCGTAAATGCTGTTAATTGTTTTGATTCCTCTTCTAGTTTTAGATGGTAAAATCCTGATTTACAATCAAATTTACTAAAATAATTGTATCCTTGTATCTGTCTTACTTTTAGTATTTTGTTTGGTATTGGGTAACTATATGTTTTAGTTTTTGCATTTAAATTTCTATAATCTATAACCATTCTGCTTTTTCCTCTTTTTTGTTCACTATGTTTATTTACTATAAATGCTGGACTATTATGTTTGCTATTACTTTCTTGTATATAATTATTTTCTAGTAATTCTTTTATATGCATTTGAAATTCTTTTTGATCTTCAAAATTGTATCTCAGTGGTTTTTGTGTTATTATACTATTTTAATCTATTAATTCAATTTTTATCTTTGTTTTATGTTTTTCCCATCCTTGTAACGGATTTTCATTATATAATGAATTTAACTTATTTTGTAATGCTTGTATTCTATCTATTGTGAATATTATAATTTCTATTTTGTGATCGCTTGGCGTTATATTTTCTAATTTTTGGGTAATTTTTTCACTTCCTTTTATCCATGGTGTATTTTTTCTTACCTTGTTACTAACTCTTTTTGCTCCTACTTTCTTATTACATGGGGTAGTAAACCACCAATGTGTCTTTGTTATGGTATGTGGGTATAATTTTTTCAAAAAGGGCATTCCTAACAGTATGTCCTTATTGGTAAATTCATAACTATACATTTCTTCTATTGTTAATATTTTATCCCATATTTGTATTTTTATGTTTTTAGCCTTATGTGTTATCATACTTCCTTCATTATTAAATCCGGTAACTATTAATGGTGTTTTTAATTTTTCCCATTTACTGTCTGGTAAGCAGTTATATTTACACATATTTGCTTCTGCTCCTGTATCTATCATAGGTGTGTAATATCTATTATAATATCCTTCTGCTATAATTTTTGTTAATATATAGATTTTTGGCATTATTTTATATCAAAGTTCTTTTAATAATTATCTTCTTATTCTCATAATGTATTATTAGTTGTTTTTCATCTAAATTATAAGGTTTTACTGTTTCTAGCCATCTTATTCCTAAAGTAATATTATCTTTTCCTTGATATATTTTGAATTTTATTTTTATTGGTACTCCTCCAATAATTAATTCTTGTTCTGTACTGTGTTCTATATTTGTCAGTATTCTAGGTAATTCTGTATTTATATTTTCGTTTTTATTAATCTCTTCTTCCTTTACTAATTCTCTTGTAATATAGTTTTCAATTTGTCCTGTGTCTATTTTTATTAAATACTTTCGTTGATCTAGTATTCCTGTTATGTAATATTGGTAAGGTTGTATTTCGTTTATTTTTTGTTCTAATAATTTTGGTTGTAATTCATAGTCTATTCTTCTTGAGGTACTACTTCTTGATGATGATGGTGTATCATAATTTATTCTTTTTGATGTACTTAGTCTTTCTTTTACTATTTCTAAATCTTCTTCAATATCTATTTCTTTATAACTATAATCATTATTATCCAAGAATCCAAGAATTAGAAAAAGAATTGGAAAAACTTAAACAATTGTATGAAGAAAATTTAAAAGCCAGAGAAAAACAACGTGATCTTTAATCTATAACACAGATTAAAGAAGAAAAAGATACAAGAATCCAAGAATTAGAAAAAGAATTGGAAAAACTTAAACAATTGTATGAAGAAAAATTAAAAGCCAGAGAAAAACAACGTGAAGAATTAAAACTCACAGAAGAAATAGAAAAATTTAAAACATTACTAGAAGAAACAAGTACATTAGAAGACCAACCTAGGATAGGAATAGATGAAATAAATGAACAAAATAATGAAAATTCAGAAGCAGATCTAGGCCAATATTCAGAAACTTCAGAAACATATACTAACCTAATAGAAAAAAAAAATAATATAAAAATTAATGTGGAAGATGTAGATGAAAAACCTAGTACGTCGGGACTAGTTAACCAAGTACGAGAGTATATACCAAAATTAGCAGAAAACCTAAAACCATTACAGAAAAAATTAAAAAAGGACATCTCTTTTTTCTAAATTTGATTTCATTTATTATTTCATTTATTTTATTAAGTAGTTGTTGTTTGTACTCTTCTTTGCTATTGATATTGTCTTTCATGTTTTATTTTATCTATGCTTAAATCTAATTCTTTTTCTTTTATTTGTTCAAACATATTGTTGTCAAATATTATTTTTTGTTCTGCACTTTCACTGTCTTGGTATTCTTCCTTACTTATTATTCTTATATCTTTCTCAGTCATTATCTGTCTCGTATTCATCTAGCAAGGAGACTGATGCTACAGTAGAGACCCTATCTCCTGATGAGATGAGATAACAAGAGAGCGGGGGTAAATCAGCACAACATAAGAAGGACCTTTGCTGGGCTAAAACGATGACTAAAGGAAATGTGAAATAGAGCATCTTTTAGGAGGTCCAAATACGCTCCTCAGACTTGACTGGGTTGCTCAATTAAGAGGCAAAATAGTTGACATCTTAAAGTGTACCGTCCAAAAGTTCTTGTTCGGTCCCACTTATAAGGCGCCACATATTAGAATACAAATGGATTACAAAATGCGCATAGTAAGTGGGTAGAGAAAGTACGATAATGCATCAGATAGGATGAGACAAATACGGTGGCTATGGTTAGTGCTTACTAACAGAGAGCAGGCTTACATAAAGGAGGACATAACCACTATTACAAAGGGATCCTTGAGCTTTGCCACTATGCTTTGGTGGGTTATGGTATGACTGTGCTTGCTTCCCACACAGGCTGATAATCAATTGACATTAGACCAAGCCATGCTTGTTGCTAGCCCCATGTTGAGGTTCACAGTAAATTTTTCCCCGATAATAGTCATAGAGATTCGGGAGAGAGCTGTGAGGTATAGGACTTCCATCCTATTTTCTTGCTTGATAGCTTGATTGTGCCATGAGGCAGGAGTTCCCTTTTTAGCTGCAGTTGATCAAAAGGTAGAGGTCATCTGTATTCAGGACATGTCTAAGGTTCGTGATGAGTCAAACCCAATTGCTAAGGTGTCACAACCCAAACATGGGCTCGAATCGAGACACGGGACAAAGAACTCCGAGAATCTCCAAGTTGACCCATGGAATGAACATATCATCTAACTCAATCATAATAAAGCAAAAGATCAACATAATTAATATAGCGGAAGTTTGATAATTTCATCATATCGGAATACATAATTCAAGACCGAAGTTGATTACATGCTATATCTGAAAAGTCTCTATTGCTAACGAGTTGATGGAACAAAACCCCAACTAACTCACTAAAGTCTGAAACTGAAAGTACTAGATACTACTGAGAAGAAAGGCCCTCAAATAATGAGGAATCACCAACTCTGGTTGATAAATGCTAATACTCCAGGCTTGGCTAATGATTGGACTGAGCCTGAATATCCGAACCTACATCATGAAATGATACAACATAGAGTATACGGTCAGTACGTGGAACGTATCGTGTATTCAACGTAAGTAAAACCTCTAAGTAAGTAAAATCATAAATCATGCATATTATAAAACATAATCAAGATAAGATTCTGAGAGTAGGGCTTGCATGCTATTTTTGAAATCATGATCTGAACATAACCGAACATCATAACTGAATCAAATGACCCAAAGCTGAATACTGATAATCATAAGTAAAACTGAACATTGGGTCAAACCTGCTGAAAACATAATATGATGACTGATGAACGTGCATAATTGAAATCATGAGGAACAATGGGAGACTCTTCATATAACTAACATTACCACGATAGAGCTTACGTGGTCCCGACTGTCACAGTCAAGTGGTTAGAGTCGTCCAAGGCTTTTCCAGGGATAAGGATGCTACCATGATATTGATATCAAGTTGAATGCCCATTGGGGGCAGGGGAAGCTCACAAGGGAGGTCCCAAATAATCTGAACATACCTATGTTAGCGCGTAGTTCTGAGGCATAGGGTTGACTAATCCTTAGCCTATTCAGTGCTAGACACTGCTCTCAAAACCATGCATATGCTCTCCGTCATTTTTCAATGAAGCAGAACCATCGTCTAATGATAAAGGTGACTCATAACATACATACATAAATCTGAAATCATAACATGAGGAGCCTTGACTCATACCATACCACAAGCTAAACATAGTAGGAGTCTAGACTCCAAAATACATGTGGTAAGCTAATACATGAAGTATAGATAAATTCATGAAGCATACTTGATCATATGGGCTTGCTCAATACTTAAACATGCTTGACATAGACTTGATAATTTGAAAACATGAACATAGACATAGGTAATTCATAATAATACTTTCTTCATATAGATCTCATCATGCTTGAATACATATTTCATAGATCTCAATTTTCATGAACTTTCACGGACGGACATCATAATTTATAAAACTTGAAAACATAATTTATAATTGAAAACATTGTAAAATATTCCCATTAATCAAAATTCAACATTAGAAACATACTTAGTTCATACCCACGACTGAAACTTAGAGAATTCACATATTGGGTAAAACCCCATAGATTCATCAACTAGAATTTTCATGAATTGAGAGGTAATTGGGTATGAGTGTGGACAATTACACCCATTCATAACCCTACATACCTGTAGAAATCTGATTTCACAACTTCACTAATTGACCAATTAGAATTTGGGGAAGAACTTGAAGAATTTAGGCTTGATCACCCTTAGGAACTTCTATACTTGCATGCATGGAAGTGAATAAGCCTCTATGAACTTACCCCTCTTAAACACTCTATTCTAAGCATAAAAAGATGTTGTTTAGGCCTTAGGAATTTAGGAATTACAGAAAAGTCATTAATAAATTGGCAGGAAAAAATAAACTGCCAGTCCCAACGAGGGACTGGACGACTCGTCGTTAGTGACCACAACTCGTGGTCACCTCCCGTCGCCTACACTGTAATTCCACCTTCATTGGTCACCACGAGGACACCACGACTCATGTCGTGCACGAGACTCGTGGTGACTGGTTGTTAGGTGCACTGCCAGAACATTCATCCTTCAAACCCATTTCCGACCAAGATCCATTGGACGACTCGTGGTCCCACCCGTTGTCAGCCTCAAACTCCAAAATCTTAGCCATGTCCAACTTCCTCCCCACAAGTCACTTAATGACTCGTGGCGCACCTAACGGGTCACTGGATGACTCGTCCCGTGACCTGGTGCAGAAATATCTTGTTTTTTCTGTTTCAACTCCCGAGTCTAATCTTAGGGCTTTCGGGGTATTACAGTATCTCCCCCGGGAACATTCGTCCTCGAATGTGGAAAAACATACTGAAAAGTAAAGAAATGCAATCATCATACTTAAATACTGAACATACAAGCTAAAAACTGACGGAATGACTGACTCCAAATTGAACTACATGACTGAACTGATTTCCTGAATAACACATACATTAATTGACATGAAAGACACTGGAGCACATGAACTGAACATGAAACTGCATAAAGTACTAAGAAGGAAACTATTACCTCAAGCTGAAACTGAGCCGGAAAGGAATAGATGTGGGTATTTAGCCATCATATCTGCTTCGTCTTCCCACGTAGCTCCCTCAACATACTGATTCCTCCACAAAACCTTGACTGAGGCTACTTCTTTGTTCCTTAGCTATGAACCTGACTATCACGCATCTCCACCTGAACTATCCACCAGAACAACCAGAGCTAGATCACCCAAACACTTCATTAAGAGCGATACATGGGAAACTGGATGAACTGAAACTAACTCTGAGGGCAACTTCAACTCATATGCTTGCCAACCCGTTTCACAATCCAGTATGGACCAACATAACGAGGAATGAGTTTCCCTTTCTTTTCGAATCTCATCACTCCCTTCATGGGAGACACCTTTAGAAACACCCAATTATCGTCTTCAAACTCAAATTCTCTCCTCCTCACATCCGCATAGGACTTTTGGCGACTCCGAGCTAATTTTCAACCTGTCCCTTATAAGCTTAACTTTCTTCATAGCCTCATCGACTGAATCTGGACCTATCAATGTAGCTTCACCGACCTCAAACCAACCAATAGGCGATCAACATCGTCGCCTATAGAGAGCCTCAAACAAAGCCATCTGAATGCTGAAATGGTAGCTGTTGTTATATGCAAACTCAATGAGAGGAAAATGGTCATCCCAACTACCATTGAAATCAAGCACACACTCTCAACATATCCTCAAGAGTCTGAATGGTCCGCTACGCCTGACCATCCATTTGTGGGTGAAATGTTGTGCTAAGCTAGACCTGAGTACCAAGTCCCTTTTGAAATGATCTCCAAAACTGAGAGGTAAACTGAGTACCTCTATTTGATATGATGGACAATGACACTCTGTGCAACCAAATTAGCTCCCGAATGTACAACTTAGCATGATCCTCCGCTGAATCAGTAGTTTTGACCGGTAGGAAATGAGCTTCTTTAGTCAATCTATCCGCAACCACCAAATAGAGTCATAGTGTCAGCGAGTATGAGGCAACCCTATAACGAAGTCCATATTGATCTCCTCCCACTTACAAGTAGGGATATAAATGTCTTGGAGTACACCTCCAAGTCTTTGATGCTCAACTATCACTTGTTGATAATTTGGACACTTAGTCACAAATGTTGCTATGTCCTTCTTCATGCCACTCCACCAATACACTTCCCGTAGGTCACGCTACATCTTGGTGGCACCTTGATGTATAGAGTATCTGGAACCATGAGCCTCATTCAATATCCGATCTTTCAAATTATCAACACCCAAAACACACAAGTGACCCTGGTATTGAAGCACCCCATCTCCCCCTTTGAAGAAGACCTCTACCTTCTGATTCTGAATGACTTCCTTCAATTTTACCAAAATAGGATCCTCGTCTAGTCTAGCTTTAACTGTGGTCATTAAGAATGATTCAAACCCATTCTGAATAATGACACCACCATCGGTCGAGTCAACTAGATGGACTCCTAGCTGTGCAAGACAATGTACATCCTTCACTAATTCCTTCCTTTCCTCATCTATATGGGACACACTCTCCATGAAAATCCTGCTAAGAGCATCTTCCACCACATTAGCCTTGTCCGGATGATAGAGGACACTCATATCATAATCCTTCAAAAGCTCCAACCACCTTCTCTAACGTAGATTCAAATCCTTTTGGGTAAACACGTACTATAGGGTCTTGTGGTCCGTAAACACGTCTACATAGACCCCATACATATAGTGTCTACAAATCTTCAAGGCAAATACTACTGCCGCTAACTCAAGATCGTTAGTCGGATAATTCTTTTCATGAACCTTCAACTGTCTGGAAGCGTAGGCTATAACTTTACTGTTGCATGAGTACACAACCAAGGACGATCCTCAAGGCATCACAATATACCACAAATCCATCGGTACCATCAGGTAGGGTCAACACTGGTGCTAAGGTGAGTCGAGTCTTCAACTCTTAAAAACTCTTCTCACAAGCCTCCGACCATTGAAATTTCACTTTCTTCTGGGTCAATTTAGTCAATGGTGCTGTGATGGACAAAAACCTCTTAATAAATCTCCGATAATAACCAGATAAACCCAAATAACTCTAGATGTCCAAAGGACTCATTGGTCTAGGCCAATTCTTCATCGCTTCTATCTTTTGATAGTCCACCTGAACAACCTCGCTTGACACCACATGACCAAAAAATTGCCACTGAGTTCAACCAACACTCACATTTACTGAATTTAGCATACAACTGGCGATCCTTAAGAGTCTGTAGCACCACCCTCAAATGAGCGGCATGCTCCTCCTTGCTCCGAGAGTATTTAAGGATGTCATCTATGAATACAATCACGAACATATCGAAATATGGCTTGAACACCATGTTCATTAAATCCATAAAAGCTGCAGGAGCATTCAATAGTTCAAAAGACATAACTACAAACTCATGGTGACCCTATCGAGTCCTGAAGGCTGTCTTCGGGATGTTACTCTCCCAAATTATGAGCTAATATCTGGATCTGAGGTCTATCTTAGAAAAACACTTGTCACCCTAAAGCTGGTCAAAAAAATCATCAATCCTGGGGAGGGGATACCTGTTCTTGATTGTAACTTTGTTCAATTGCTGATAGTCAATGCACATCCAAAGAGAACTGGCGCACCCCATGGGGATTTGCTAGGTTTGATGAATCCCTTGTCTAAGAGGTCTTTCCGTTGCTCCTTCAGCTCCTTTAGCTCAAATGGAGCCATTCTGTAAGGAGGAACAGATATAGGCTGCGTATTGGGAAGGTCAATCAAAATTGATCTCCCACTCGAGAAGAATTCCCGGTAAATCATCTGGAAACACCTCTAGATATTCACACACTACAGGAACTGACTGGATAGTCAGTGTTTCAGATGTAGCATCCTTAACTCTAACTAGATTGTACATGCAACCCTTATAAATCATCTTTCTAGCCTTAAAGTAGGAAATGAAGCGACCTACAGGCACAGCTGAACTACCCTTTCACTCTAGGACTGGTTCACCCAGAAATCTGAACTCTACTGTAGGGTTCTACAATTGACCGAGGCATAACATGCATATAAACAATCCATGCCGAGGGTAACATCAAAATCGTTCATGGCTAAGTCTACTAAATCTGCTAAGGTGACTTTCTGAAGGACTTTGACAAGGCAATTTCTATATACCCGTCTAGCTATAACTGAATCACAGACTAGAAAAGAGACTGAGAAGGTTTCTGACAAGATTTTGAGACTGACTCTTAAACTACTAGCAGCATAGGGCGTCACTAAAGACAAAGTAGCCCCTGGATCTAACAATGCATATATCTAGGTGGAATACTCATAACATACCAATGACTACAACTGGGGAGACCTCCTACTCCTGACGAGATGCTAGGACATAGAATCTATTTTGACGCTGAGCACCACCCGCACTTGTAGATGCTCCCTGCTAGGCTGGGCATGCTGGTGGAGCTGCTGAATTAGAGGCTGGGCCTCGACCTCTATCATGACCCTGTTTGGGCACTGGGCTATCTCTAAGCATATGTCTGGGCTTTCCGCACTCAAAACAAGCACCTGAACCTGCTAAGGATTGACCCACGTGTCTCGGCCATATTTGCTACACTTTGGAGGGCTGGTCTCTTCTGGTTTGCTACTTTGACCCCTCGAGCTTGATGCTCGTCACCTCTGATCATGCCTAAATCTAGATGGAACACTCATAGCCGAAGGCACTGGGGTTGAAGATCTCTGGTGGGACTACTAACGATGCCCACTAGGTCTCTACTGGGAGAATCAAAAACTATTAGTCCTGGCCCTCTTGGCCTCTCTCTCCCACTAACTCATCAGCACCGCCTCCATCTGCTGGGCATACAAGACTACCTGAGAAAAGTATATATCCTGATGAAGCATCGATAATCCTTGACTAGGTAATCTGCTACCCCATGCACGAACCGGCTCACTCGGGCTCTCAGATCTGCCACCATCTTGGGTGCATACTTTGACAAATGAGTGAATTCCAAGACATACTCTTGAACTGTTATCTTCCCCTACTTTAGATTCACAAACTCGGCTGCTTTGATCTCCCTCATCTCACGAGGGAAGAACCAACCCACAAATGCAGCATGAAACTCATCCCAATGAATAGGGCTTGCTCAAATTCCCTACTATCCTTCCATTGCTTGAACCAGATTAGTGCAACCCCTTTCAATTGATACGAGGCTAGATCGACGCACTCCCCTACGGTCACCCCCATGATCTGGGTGATCTTCAGCACCTCATCAATGAACTCATGTGGATCCTCGTCCACCTTTGATCCAAAAAACTCCGGAGGGTTCATCCTTAGAAAATCTCTGACTCTTGCTGCCGCTGCATTCCCCTTCTGAGGGACATGCATTATCGCCTGCTGATTGGCCTGGGCAATCAAGGCCTGAGCTAACATCTGTATGGTTACCCTGAACTCAGCGTGGGCAACCAGCTGGGGTACATGCTCCTCATGGGCTGGTGGGGCCTGCTGGTGCCCATCTCCATTGCCATTCTCGTGGCCATTTCTGTTTCATTTCTGTTTCATTTCTTCTTCCATTAACTCAGTGAGGAGGCATGATTCTGCAAATGCGTATAGCACGAGTTTGAAGGATAAAGTGGCATTTCATTGCACAACTTAGATCATGAAACAAGGGAATATTTCCTAAACGTCTCGTAGCCTCTTCGTCATAAGTGTGGCGCGATTCACACCCATAAAAGATACTCTACTTAGTGTAACTTTGAAACAACCTAGGACACTTCAAAACCTAAGGCTTTGATACCAAGTTTGTCACAACCTGAACATGGGCCCAGATCGAGACACGGGACAAACAACCTAGAGAGACTCCAAGTCGACCCATGGCATGAGCATATCATCTAACTCAATCATAATAAAGTGGAAGATCAACATAATTAATATAGCAGAAGTTTGATAATCTCATAATATCGGAATACATAATTCAAGACCGAAGCTGATTACATGCTATATCTGAAAAGCCTCTACTACGGATAAGTTAATGAGACAATATCCCAACTAACTCACTAAAATATGAAACTAAAAGTACTAGATACTACTGCGAAGAAAGGCCCTCGAATTATGAGGACTAACCAACACTGGCTGGTAAATGCTAATACTACAGGTCTGGCTAATGACGAGACTAAGCCTGAATATTTGAGCCTGTTTCATGAAATGATACAAGATAAATATGCGGTCAGTACGTGGAATATACCATATATGTGGTAAGTAAACTCTCTAAATAAGTAAAATCATAAATCATGCATATTATAAAACATAATCAAGATAAGATTTTGAGAGTAGGACTTGCATTCTACTTTCTGAAATCATGATCTGAACATAACCGAACATCATAACTGAATCAAATGACCCAAAGCAGAAAACTGATAATCATAAGTAAAACTGAATATTGGGTCAAACCTGATAAAAACATAATATCATGACTGATGAACATGCATAACTGAAATCATGAGGAATAATGGGAGACTCATCATATAACTGACATTACCACCATTAGAGCTTACGTGGTCCCGACTATTACACTCAAGTGGGCAAAGCCGTCCAAAACTTTTCCAGGGCTAAGGATGCTACCATGATATCCATATCAAGCAGGAGAAGCTCACATGGGAGGTCCCAAATATTCTGAACATACCAGACACGTAATTCTAAGGCATAGGGTTGACCGACCCTTAGCCTACTTGATGCTAGACACTACTCCCAAAAACATGAATATGCTCTCCATCATTTTCAATGAAGCTGAACCATCATATAATGATGAAGTCGACTCATAGCATACATACATAAATCTAAAATCATAACATGAGGAGCCTTAGCTCAAACCATACCACAAGCTGAACATAGTGGGAGTCTAGACTTTAAAATCTATGTGGTAAGCTAATACATGAAGTTTAGATAAATTCATGAAACATACTTGATCATAAGGGCTTGCCCAATACTTAAACATGCTTGACATAGACTTGATCATTTGCAAATATGAACATAGACATGGGTAATTCGAAATCATATTTTCTTCATATACATCTCATCATGCTTGAATACATATTTCACAGATCTCAACTTTCATGAACTTTCATGGATGTGCATCATAATTTATAAAACTTGAAAACATAATTTATAATTGAAAACATTGTAAAATATGCCCATTAATCATAATTTAAAATTAGAAACATACTTAGATCATTCCCATAATTGAAACTTAGAGAATTCACATATTAGGTAAAAAAACCCATAGATTCATCAACTAGAATTTTCATGAATTGAGAGGGAATTGGGCATGAGTGTGGACAATTAAACCCATTCATAACCCTACATACCTGTAGAAATCTGATTTCACAACTTCCTTGATTGCCCAATGAGAATTTGGGGAAGAACTTGAGGAATTTAGGCCTTGATCACCCTTAGGAACTTAGAGACTTGCATGCATGGAAGTGAATAAGCCTAGAATGAACTTAGACAGAAACACTTTGTTCTGTGCTTAAAATGACGTAGTTTAGGCCTTAGGAACTAGGAATTACGGAAAAGCGTTTAATAAATTCACAGGGAAAAACACACTGCTAGTCCCAATGAGGGACTGACTTGTGGTCACCTCCCATTGCCTACACTGTAATTCCACCTTCATTGCTCACCACAGGGACACCACGACTCATGGTGTGCCCGAAAACTCATGGTGACTAGTCATTAGGTGCACTGCCAGAACATTCATCCTTCAAACCAATTTCTGACCGTGACCTACTAGATGACTCGTGGTGGTAACCACGACTCATGCTCCCACCCGTGGTAAACCTCGAACTCCAAAATCTTATCCATGTCCAACATCCTCCCCACGAGTCACTTAATGAATCGTGGCGCACCCAATGGGTCACTGGACGACTCGTCCTGTGACCTGGTGCAGAAAAATTCTGTTTTCTCCATTTCAACTCTCGAGTTTGATCTTAGGGCTTTCGGGGTATTACAGAAGGGCAGGTCACAACCATCCATATCAGGGGGTACTCTTTTCTTAGATATGCTAGATGATAGTACACCAGGTGTTGTGCCTACAATCACTGAAGATGGAACAACATCAATTGTCGAGTCTTTAGCCATAGAGGCTAACATTACTACAGCTTCGTCAGCATCTCCGGGCATATTAGTCCCTACATCCAGCTTTGGCTCTAGTTGTCTTGTTCACCTAGGAACACCTAACAACACTAGCTAGGCGTACCGAGCGGAATGAGAAGTAGATTGACTTTTCTTTTTAGCATCTTAAGCCATTTGTTTCTAAATCCATCTCTATAGTAGTTGCTCCTTTACAAAAGGCTATTGAGATGTTACATGGCTGGATAGACGATATTTAGGAGTGAGTCAATGAGAGATTGAGGATGAGTCAGGCACCTAACTTAAGCAGACTTTTCACAGAGCTGACACATGCCCGAGATGATATTATAACATTATAAGCCAGTTCTGTGTCATTATTTGAGGCACCTGAAGCTACACTATTAGGGGGACCTAGAGGAGGAGAGGCCTCTGTTTGACTTGTTTGAGGAGTCACCCCCATGGAATGGGGGAGGAGGGTCTGTGAGCATTATGATAAGAGTGATGAGGAAGGCACAATTGAGAGAGCGCACAAGAAAATAGAAGATATATGCATGAAGCACTCCAATACTCTCGTGCTGAGATGCACATAGTTGAAGAGGTTGGAGCTTTATCGAGTAGGGCACCTGAGAGTGCCGAGCATACTGGGGACCATGACCTGAAGGGCAAGTCTCAGACACTGATTGGTTTGACTGGCACCACTGATGCTGCTACCATTGATGGTAACCTCATAGAGGTACTACCACAAAGGCTATACCTACATCCCTGACTTTGACACCAGACGCTGGTACTTGAGCATCATAGGTAAGTTCTTATTTCCTTTGATTTGACACCCTTTAGTGTTTCGGGGACAAAGCACAACTTTTTTGGTGGGGGTGGGAGCTTGGTTTGTGTTTGTCCTTAGGTTTTTCTTATTGTGTTCTTTTTCTGAGGATGTTTATTTTCTGTAGAACTAGAATGTTTAGCCTAGAGTTGTTAGTAGTTAGATAAAAGAGAAATAGGATGACTTGGCTATCAAAATGTTAAAAAAGGACCTGGCACTTTTGAGCATGAATGTTGATTTTTGATGAAAAAGGATACCCCTCCTAATTTTTTTTAAAATATGGTTTACTGTTTTAATATGTTGACTTGTATGGTGCATTGTTTGACATTATGTGTATTGATAGCATGATCATGACTTAATCTAGTACCCTAATCTAATTATTGGTAGTGAACTATGAAAATTCGAATTCATATGTTTGAGAGAGCTATACTTCTTAGTCTTGCATTGTGCGTATAATCTAGAACTTTCCCGGTTAGTCGTGCTATAGTCATATGATTGGTTGGTCAGGAAAGGATCATATGCATTTTTTGTTGTAAACTCACTTAAGCCTAAAAGATCTTCCAAATAATTGAAATAATCCCTAAATTCCAATTTTGAGCCTTAGCCATTTTTTGTTGATTAGCTAATTTGCCACTCCCCACTTTATTTTTGTAATTCCTATTTTTAGCCCCATTTCCTCCTAGGATACTAGGCTTCAACTTAGGAAAATCGCCTAAGTTTAGGATGGCTGAATTGTAAAAAAAGTGAATTCAAACTGATGGGCATGAAAAGAAAAAGCTAGTTGATCAAAGAAAGATGGGTGTGGCAAGGAAAAAAACTGATAAAGGGGGACAAAAGAAAAGAACTAGAAAAAAAAAGAGAAAGGAAATTTGAAAGGAAAAGAAGAAAAATCAAGAAATTATATCACAAAAAGAAGAGTAACCTGTGTTCAAGAATAAAACCACACCCAATTCATGCAATAAAAAGGGAAGGGAGAACAAAGACTTATAGATGACATGAAAAATAAAATAAAGAAAGTGTAGTATTCAAGGAGGGTCAAGTCACTTATCCCAAATATAGCATAGTCATCCCTAAACCTACATTAGAAGCCTAACAAAGTCTTACAGTGATCCTAATCCAACCATCTGATGATAGAAGCATAGAAAATAAGGGCAAGCCTATGGTATATGTATATTCATTTCTTGAACTTCTTTGTGAGTGAGAGTGAGGGCTAGCATGTCTATTGTCGTTGTCTTATTTGTGTATATGTGTAAGGGACATTCTTTGCTAGTGAGGACACTAGGATGACATGTTCTAACTGCAAATTGTGATGGTTTGGGGTCGTTGGTATATGTATTATCATCTATCAATACCTCTCTATCATTTTTTTATCCTTCAATATCTGTTTGAGAACTTTGATTGAGCAGATGTGTTTGTGAGATGAAAGAGGGGGTGAGATTGAAAAAAAAATATTTTGGTTGCCAAAGGTTCATGTGACTAGCGTAGTTTCCCAATTTTCTTATCTCTAAGCATCATGTTAGTAGAGTCTTGTTTAGTTTCTTGAGGACAAGCAATATTGTAAGTTGAGAGTGTTGACGAGCTGAAAAATTTTGGCATAAAACAATGCTTTTAACTTAAAATATTGTGGTTCTTAAGTATGTTTTAGTAGATATGATAGTATATTGTTCCTATTTGCAAGTGAAATAGGTCGTTGAATATAAAAGTTAGACGTGGAGCTAAAAAACATAAGTCAAGGTCGTGGAAGCAGTTGACAGACCGTAAAAGTAAAGAACGATTCAGCGTGAAAGCATGAAAAAGAGTTAGAGAGGTAGCAATTTGAGGCTAAAATGACTGATGAGTTGGTAATTTATGAACTTATCTAGCTCTTAAGCACGAGTTATCACTTCATTTTAACACAATTTATAACGATTTTATGCCTTTTCTTCTCTTATATGCAGGAATTTTTTGAAACAAAGATCATGTATGATTTGAATTTAAAGCAATATATCGGAGGAAAAATAGGTGACATGCGTGCCGCATATCAGTACCTATGTTAGTAGGTGCCATGCAAGAGAAGTTGAAAATTTGCTAGAAAAGGAACTATCTGCCGTAGGTTGATATCTGCGGACCGCAAGTGTCACGTAGGAAGAAGTGAGAGAAGACTGCCCTGGACTTGTTGTTGCATCAGCGTGCCGCAAGTTTACACCTACGAAATGCGGGTGCCAAAGCAAGTGAATTGTCCTTCCTCAAAAGCAAAAAATCATCCATAAGGCAAGTACGTACTTAGGAAGCTTCCAAGGGCGTTTTGGGAATCTATGCAACGAATATATGTAGATTTTTTACCCCATTTATAGGAGATGATTGAGGGGGAGAGATATTTGGAAGGAGAGTACAATTTTCTACTTTCTTCTTTTTCCTAGTGAAAACACCATTGTTGAAGATAAAAATCTTGGAATTGATTTTAATTGCTTATGATGAATGGTTTTGAGGATTTTTTCTTTGGTATAATTTCTCTTTCCCTATTATGGCAGCTAATTTCTCTTCTAAGGGTGTTTGTAAATGATGAGTGTTTATAATTAATTGGGTGTTGACTAATTGATCTTAGAATTTATTATAATGCATGAATCTATTGATTTCTTCGAGTTTTCATCTGAAAATTAATGGTTGCAAATATTAATTGAATTCACTAACTTTGTTTTTTCTTGAGAAAGAGAAGTAAAGTTGGGTAAGACTTCAATAGTGAGGAATTGGAGCTTTTGATCTATGGGTTAGAGCTCGAAATAGTCAATATCCAATTCATGCTTCATTCAAAGGTTAGAGCCAGAAATAATCTATGCTCGCTTAAGCAATGATCCGTTGTTTTGTAGAACTTGGTGTTGGGGTTTGAAAGAACTTGAAATATACACATTCTTTTGATTGAGAAACTTATAGCTAACACCAAAGCTATCCATGCATTAATTGATTCTAAGACTTTTAGTTAATATCTATCAAGTCAATGCCCCATCAAATGCACATCCCTAGTCTCGCTAATCTGGTCAACAAAATTTGTGTTACCTTATTTTATTTACAAATTTTCTATTGATAGTTGTTCAACCTACTTCCTCCAATTTTACTTTATATTTATACTTGATGCTATCTCTTGTGAATTAATTTACTACTTTTGATAAATTGAGCCTCCAATCTCTATGGAAAATCGACTCCAGCTCTTCTTGGATACTTGTTTTACATATGACCGTAGCCACCTTCTTAATTGGAGAGTTGTTTTGGACGTTATAAAAAATGGCATCGTTGTCGGGGATTAGAAATTGATTGCTTGTTTGTTGATTCACATTTGTATTGTGTCTTGTTTTTTTACGCTGTTTTGTTGTCTTTGGTATTTGAGTAGGTGACATGATGAACCATGGGGACGAAGGGGGGTGCCATTCGCCAACCTGCAATGGTTGGGAATGTCGTCTTTCATATAACTAGCACTATGCTTCATCTCCTACAAATAAAGGGCTTATTTGAGGGCCTTTTGAGCGAGGATGCTAATCGACATATAAAAAAGTTTGTGGATGTTTGGAAATCCTTGACTATGGTCAATATTAGCCAAGAATATATATGATTGAGGCTATTTCCTTTTTCCTTAATGGGAGAAGCGACAATTTGTTTTGAAGAACTTTCTATAGGGGCAATATCTTCTTGGAATGAGTTGCTTGATGCTTTTCTTCACAATTTTTTCCCATGTACCGGATGTTATAATTATGAGATGAGATAACTAGTTTTAAGGAAGAGCATGGTGAACCTTCCCATGAGGTATGGCTAAGATTTAAGAGGAAAATTGCAATGCCAAATGCATGGCCTTCCAGATGACTTGCTCCTGCAATACATCTATCGCTTATTGGATTCTAACAACAAAACTATCATCAATAACCTAGCCGAGGGTTCTTTAATGGACCAAACTTTTGGGTTTGCTAAAGGCTTGCGTGAGAAAGTGACTAAAACAAATCATGTATGGGATGCATGGGGCATCGAGGGGGCAATGGGTGCCACCTCAGCACACATGCTTGAAGAGTGGAAAAGGAGAGGCGAAGCACGGGATAGGAAAATGGCAGGAATCATGGAACTTCTTGAAATGCTCACTAGGTTGGTGATGGAAACAAAGGTATGGAGTGTGAATGCCACTGGGACAATTGAAAGAATGGAGCAAATTGATGTTGAGGTTTATTTCCTCAATGATGAAAAAGAGTGTGTTGCGACTGATGAGAAGCATGAGCTTTAGTCTAGTTTTCAAGTCATTTATATGGATTTTATATCCTTTTTGCCTTTTGTGTGCAGATTTTTATGATTTGTAGAAAAGAGCAAAAAAGGGAGCAAAAAGAAGGGAATCAGGTGAAACAGGCGCTTCACTAGAGAAGATCGGTGAAATGCCACTCAAAAGAAAATGAACACTGCTTCTGGGAATTATAGCAACCATTGAATGCGAACTTCAACCAGTGATTCGCTAATCCATTTGTCGAATGACACCTAAATTTGCTGGATCGAAAAGAAAAGGATTGGCGGTGCACCGGCAGAGACCAGTGAAATGCCGAATTAATCACCTAAGATCACTGGAACTCACTGAAGGCACAGTTAATTAGGCAGTCACATTTTGCGAACCACTGGTACTCCCATAAGTGCCAGAACGCTGATCAAGGGTAAAAATGTCTAGCACGAAAAAAAAGGAGAATTGGATACCCTACATTTGGTGTAGAGAAAAATCCTTTGTACCCATGAGATCTTAATTTTTAGCTTTTAGAACATTCTCTTGGTAGGAGAAGAAGTAAGAATCCTATTGGTGGAAATTCTATTGTTTTCTTTTTCTTCTTCTTCTTTCTGCATAGCAAAGTACTACCATTGTTGATGACTTTTTGTTGAATTTGATTTTGCTACTCCTATTATTGAATTCAATGAGTTTATTGTTAAATGTGCCTTTGAATTTCTTAACTATAAATAGCTAAATCATTAACTAGAGGTTTGTGGTGATGAATGCTTTATTAGAGTGGGTATTGCTAGAGTCATCTCAATATTGTTTAATTTGTGTAAATGTGATAAATTCACTTCAATCTATAATTGAAGATCCGTTGTTGTTGATGTGGGTCTAATTGTTCTTACTTGATTTTTGCTTGAAAAAGAAGAATTGAGTATTGAGAGAGAATTTAATGGTGAACATGGAGGTGAGATTATGAAATTGGGCTAGAAATAGCCAAAATTACATTCTCACTCTTAATTAATAGCTAATAGGTAGAAATTAGTGCATCTATTAATCTAAATCTGATCGGGTTGCTTTAATTGTGTCTAGTGGTTTGAAAGAACTCTAGCAAGAGGTGTTTATGAGGTTGAAAAACATCAAATGCCCACTTTTCCAAGGTTATTTACACAACTTGAACTCATGAGATGACCTAGAATGACCCTATCTAGTTAGCATATCATCTACACCACACCTCTAGTCTTTCACGTTATTGTCAACAACCTTGGTGATTTTGCTATCTTAGTGACCAAATTAGAAGTTATATTCTATTGTAAATCTCAATCTCCCCCAAAATGTTTATTTCCATGTTATTTTCAAGTGGTGCGAGCTAAATTCAATTTCTCAAACGACACTCGTGCATATCATTCACTAGTCCCTGTGGGATTCGACCCCAACATCCGTAGGAATATTTTTTTTGATACACCGATCATTTATGCTCTTTGTATGAAGAGTATATTTTGGATGTTATCAAAAATGGCGCCGCTACCGGGGACTAGCGCTGGAAACTCTCTTGTTGATTGTTATTGAATTAGTCTTGCATCGTAAGTGTTTACATAAATTTTGCTGTTCTTGTTAGGATAAAGTCATATGAGTCATCATTCACAAGCAGGGATATCTCAGTGGAGGGTAATATGGAGCATGAGGAAGTTTGTTATACCCTGGAAGCCCAAAGATCAAACCCGAGAATCGAAACGGAGAAAAGTTTTAAAACTGCCATCAGGCACAGAACGGGTAGTGAGGTGACCCGTGAGAGTAGCCCATGATTCATGATGTGACTCATGGTGAGGCTCAGGAGATGAGTTTTAAATTAGGGAATACGGATGAGACCACGAGTAGTGGTCAGGCCCCACGACTCATTAGGTCAGTCCTGAGGAGTGGTGAGTGAGAAAAGAGAAAGAAGAAGGCAGTGTGCCCAATGGAAGGACCCCACAAGTTGTGGTCAGTCACCACGATTCATGGGAAGGGTCGTGAGCAGCAGGATGAAGCAAGGTAAAATCCCAAGCAGTATACGTGATGAGTGGTGACCATGACTCGTGGTCACTGGCAACAAATCGTGTGGTCACCCTTGATGAACCCAGATGATTTGATAAGCAGTGTACTCGATGGATCATACCACGAGTCGTGGCCAGTGGTAACGAGTCGTCATGTCCCTCTCAGTAACTGATTGGCAGTTATTTTCTACAAATTTAGTAACGGCTTTTTCGTAATTTCTAAGATCCTAAGGTCTAAATTACATCATTTTAAGTTATGAATGATGAATTTTAAGAGGGTTAAGTTCATTTAAGTCCATATTCATTCATGCATACAAAAGTGATAGTCTAAAGAGGTGATCAAGACAATTCTTTCAAGGTTCTGTTCAATCTCTTCTTGGGAATTCAAGTGTAAGAATTAGCTATAATCAGGTATGTAGGGTTACGAATGGGTGAATCTTTTCACACCCATGCCCAATCCCTCTCTAAGTCATGAATTTCCTACATCTAATCTATGGGGTTTTAACCCAAGGCATGTATTTCCTATTTCTCTACATGGGTATGATTTAAATATATAGATACTATTGAATTATGAATCATTGGCAAGTTTTATATTGTTTTCAATTAAAATCATATTTCAAGTTTTATGAATTAAAAGCCCATTCATGAGAAGTTCATGAAAGATAAGATTTGTGATGAATGTATGATTATGATGAGATATTATGATGATAAGTATGTTTTAAAGCTACCCATGTTTATAATCATTTTTTCGATGTGAATTGAGTATTTTCAAGCATGTGAAAGTATTGGAAAATGCCCACATGTTCAAGTATGACTTAAGATTTTTCTGAATTAAGCTTACCACATGGTTTTGGAGCGAAGAATCCCAATTATCTTTCAGCTTGTGGTATGTTTTGAGTTAAATCTTCTCATATGAATGATTTCAGATTTGAGATGTATTTGATTATTGAACTTCATCAAAAGATGATATTGTGCTTCATTGTAAAATGGAGAGCATATGCATGTTTTTGGGAGTAGTGTCTAGCACCGAATAGGCTAAGGGTCGATCACCCTATGCCTCAGAACTACGCACCAACGTAGGTTTATTCTTATATATATTATTTCGAGACCTACCTTGTGAGATATCCCCGGCCCTATTAACCCACGAGATTGATATTGATATCATTGTATTGTCCTTAGCCCTGGCAAGGCTTTGGACGGCTTTACCCACTTGAGTGTGATAGTTGGGACCACATAAGCTCTATCTTGGTATATCGGTTAAAAGATGAGTCTCCCATTGTTCCTCATGATTTCAGTTATGCATTGACTCAATGTTTCATTTTACTCATAACTATCAGATTTCAGCTTTGAATCAATTGATTCAGTTATGATGTTATTTTATGTTATAATGAGATCATGATTTCGGAAAGAATGCATTCAAGCCCTACTCTCAGATTTTTATCATTTACAATCTACATTATGCATGTTCTTAAATGATTTTACCTACTTAAGCGGTTTTACTTACCCTGCATACTCAGTACATTCCACGTACTAATCGCATACTCTATGTTATATCATTTCATGATACAGGACCCGACACTCAGACTCAGCCCCATTCATAGCCAATCTTCAGAGATAACATCTTACGTTTGTTGGTGAGTCCTCATCTCCCGAGGACCATGCTTGTTTAGATTGCTCTATGTATTTTAAGTTTTCAGTTTATTCCAGTTAGTTGGGGTCTTGTCCCATCAACTCATTAGGTTTAGAGGCTTTTCAGACAAAAGGATGTATTCAGCTTCAGATTATGTATTATGATGTTATGTTTATTTCAGACCTCTGCTAAGATTATTATGTTAACTCTTCAGTTTTTAGTAATTGAGTTAGATGTATGCTCATGCCATGGGTCGACTTGGAGTCTCCCGGGGCTCCTTATCCCGTGTTGCGATTTGGGCCTCCGTTTGGGTCGTGACAAACTTGGTATCAAAGCCATAGGTTTGAAGTTTCCTAGGGTGTCAGAAAGCCGCGTTAAGTAGATTCTTTTTCATGGGTGTGAATCACGCAACACTTATGACAAAGAGGCTACGAGACGTTTAGGAAATGTTCCCTTCTTTCAGGATCTATGTCGTGCGATGAAAAGTCTCCCTATCCTTCTAATTCATGTTATTCGCGATTGTAGAATCATGGCTCCCCGCAGAGTAAATGGTAGGAGGAATGTAAATGGAGAAGGCCACGAAGATGGCAATGGAGAAAAGCAACAGCAGGCCCCTCCAGTCCAGGAGCACCATGCACCGGAGCCGGTTGCCCATGCTGAGTTTCAGGCAACTATTCAGATGCTTGCACAAGCCTTGACTACTCAGGTCAATCAACAACAAGTTGCGTATGCCCCCCAAAATGGCAATGCGGCGGCAGCTCGAGTTAGGGATTTCTTGGGAATGAACCCGCCAGAGTTCCTCGGGTCAAAATTAGATAAGGACCCACACGAGTTCATTGATGAAATTGTGAAGATCACCCAGGTCATGAGGGTTAATGGGGTTGAATGTGCAGAGTTGGCCTCATACCAACTGAAAGGGGTCGCACACATCTGGTATCGACAATGGAAAGATAGTAGGGCCGTTGGAACAGGTCCTGTCTCTTGGAGGAGTTCCACGTTGCGTTCTTAGATCAGTTCTTTGTAATACCTCGAAAGTGCCTAAGATAAGACCCGGGATTTAAAATGAAAGTTGGCTAGAAACTAGGAAAAATGTTGCAGGACAGATGACCCAATGGATCGTTGGTCCAACCAATGACCCGTGGGAAGCAGTCGTGGGAAGGATCAGGCCTGGTGACAGTTAAAACAACGAGTGAAGTAACAACTCGTTGTTGGGTACAATGAGTCATCGTTTGGAGTCGTGGTGGGTACTAGACTTCAGCATTAAGGGATATAATGGGCCATCCAATAGGTAACGGGTCATGGTCATGAGTCGTGGTATAGGATGTTAATATTTTCCAGTGGACCTAACAGAAGACAACCACGACTTGTTGGATGAAGTAACGAGTCGTGGTGAGGCTCATTGGAAGGCTGGTGCAGGAGCTTGGGGGGGGGGGCAAACAACGATCGAGTCAATGACCCATTGGATGAAAGGACGACTCGTTCTGTAGAGTCATGGGTTGAATTTGAGATCAGGGTTTTGATAGTTCAGATGACGAATGGATACCATGAGTCGTGGTATCCTCCAACGACTCATTGGTACGCTCGTTAGTTCACCCTGTGCAGATTTTTTAGGGTTTCTCATTAAGGGTATTTTCTTCATTTCTATGCTATAAGGTCCTAAACTATGTCGTATTAAGTTATTTTCTGAATGTATTAAGATAGGTTAATCCCTCCTAGCCTATTCATTCTCATGCATGCAAAAATTAGAAAATCTAGAGGTGATCAAGCTAGTCTTCAAGGTGTTCATCAATTTTCCTTTGGGCTTTCAAGGAGTGGTGAGAATTGATCTAATCCAGGTGTGTAGGGTTATGAATTGGTGTTTTCGTTCACACCCATGCCCAATCTCTCCTAATTTATGAAAGTTGATTCAAAAATGTATTGGGGTTTTAACTTAAATCTTGTGGAATTCTAATGATCTATTGATGGGTTATTTTCTTTTGTGATTTATGTTATATTTTTTTGAATTATGATCAGATGCTACAACTATTTTAATTATAAAATTATTGATTTCAATTTCTACTAAATTAAGCCCAATTATGCATGTTCTATAATGAAATGAGTTATGATCTTTACTTAAATTATTGATATTCATTAACCCATCATGATTTATGATTTGAAATATGGATTTATTCAAATATCCATTATGATTTGATGATTTGCAAAGTTTATCTATGATTTACAATGCATGAATCCCATGATTTACTAATTATGTTTTTGGCTGACTCATGGGCCTTACCCTCATGGCTAGTTCATGAATTTACAAGCATGTTTCTGATTATCATGATTTAACTAGCCCATGAGTCTCATGCATATTATACTATGAGCACTATATATATTTTGGGAGTATATTTAACACCGAGTAGGTTGGGGGCCCAGGTTCTGCCCCGAATCTCAAAACTACTTGCCATCGTAGGACATGATGGGACCTCCCTAGTGATTGTCCCCTTGCCCTAATGGGCCCTTTTCATGGTGATATAACGCCTTTCATGGTTCTACACTTGAAAGGTAAAAATGCCCTCCCGACTAGTGTTATAGGTCGTGCTCCATGTGTGCTCGTATGGCGTATGTTGGTTATGAGAATCTCGCACTGTTCCTCATGATTTATCATGTTTATGATTATGTATATTGCCTCAAGTCATGCTCAATAAAACTCTTCTCTTATTATTATGATTACGAATGAATTACGAATGTTTTGAAAAGCTTGAGCCTTATGTTATCCTATGCTATTTATGTTATGAGCATGTTGTCCTACTCTTATGATCATTTATGAGATTTTATGTATTTCAAATGTCCATTTTACTTACCTTGCATACTCGGTATATTCCACATAATCACTGCATACTTTCTATGTTGTATCATTTCATGATATAGGACCCGGCTCTCAGGCTCATCCCCGTGAGTAGTCCCTTTCAGAGTTAGCTATCAACCCTTTTGGTGAGTCCTCATGTTCGGAGGGTCATATGTTCAGACAGTGATGTTTCTTTTGTTTCAATTTTACCGAGTTAGTTGGGCATGTTGTCCCATCAACCCATCTGGTATGACAGAGGCTTTCAGACTAATTATAGCAGCTGATATGTATCTTTAGTACGTTCCGCTTATCGCGCTATGTTATTTTACGTTTATGTTTTCGCTATATCGTATGTTTAGTATTCCGCTTTAGGTGATATGAAGTTAGATGAATGTTCATGCCATGGATTGACTTGGAGTCTCTGGGGCTCCTTGTCCCGTGTTGCGATCCGGGCCTCCGTTCGGGTCGTGGCAAACTTGGTATCAGAGCCATAGGTTGTGTCCTAGGGCGTCTTAAAGCCATGTTGAGAAGAGTTCTTTTCATGGGTATGAAGCGCGCCACAATTATAAAAAAGAGGCTACGAGACGTTTAGGAAATGTCCCTTTTTTATGATCTATGTCGTGCGATGAAAAGTCTTTCTATCCTTCTAATTCATGCTATTCGCGATTGCAGAATCATGGCTCCTCGAAGAATGAATGGTAGGAGAAATGGGAATAGTGAAGGCCATGAGGATGGCAACGGTAATGGGCACCAGCAAGCCCCACTCGTTCAGGAGCATCAGGCACTAGAGCCAGTTGCCCAAGATGAGTTTCAGGCAGTTATCCAGATGCTTCTGCAGGCCTTGACTGCTTAGGTCAATCAGCAGGCCGTTGCGCATGTTCCACAAAATGGCAATGCAGCGACAGCTCGAGTCAAAGATTTCTTGAGGATGAACCTACCAGAGTTCTTGGGGTCCAAGGTAGATGAGGACCCGCATGACTTCATCGACAAGATTCTGAAGATCATCCAGGTCATGGGGGTGACTGATGTGCCGTGACTTTATGGAACTTTCGACGCTTAAAACCAAGAAATTATGCACATTCCAAGTATGTTTATATGGATATAAGGTATTTTGTGCTTAATGTGCAGGAAAACAGGTCTGGAAGTGATTTTGGTAGAATTAATGATAAAAAAAACTAAAAAGGTGACTGTCAGGCACTTAACGAGTCATTGGCAGTAGGCACGACCCGTCACTTGAAGCGTTGGCAAAAAGATGAAGTTTGGAAGATACAAGGCAGTGCACTTGACGAGTTGGAGGAACGAGTCGTGAGGTCAACTGTCGGGTTTTGAAGAGAAATTTCAGCTAAGTGTCCAGTGGAGTTGACGACCGATATCACAAGTCGTCACATGAAGGAATGACTCGTTGGCAAACTACTGGAACCATCCGTGAAGTACACTGGACTTTCTGAGGAAGTAGACCACGAGGGACCTAACGACTCGTGCTAAGGCACGCCGAGTCGTTAGGTGACCCGTTGCCAAGCCTGGGTATGCTGCTGAGGATGACTGATTTAAGCAAGGAACGAATCGTCAGGAGGCCTAATGATCTGTCACCCAGCCCGTTGCCACTGCCGACCTGGTTTCCTGATTTATTTAGGAAAAGGATTTCTTTGTATTATAAATACCCAGTTTTAGGTTTATTTTAGGAGGAGATTTTTTAGGGGGATTTTTCAAACAAATTTTTGGAAAGATTTTTAGCCGAATTAAGAGAGAGTTTTCATACACTTGTTCTTGATTCAAGACACAAAAGCTACATTGGAATTTTATTCAATCTACTTAGTTTTTATTCTACAATACATTGTAAGTTGCAATTATGATTTCTTCTATATTTTGTGATTGCAATAACACAAACATGAGTAGCTAAACTCATAAACTAGGTTTGTGGGAACCAAGATGAATTAACACACATAGGTAAAATACTTAGTAATTCTTGAACAGGGTTTTATGCATGAACTGTTTTTCCCTTCATTTTGATAGATTCTTGACGGTTGCAAACATTAGGACTTGCCTTATTCTTACTTACCGGATCAAGGGGGTAGAGAATGGGAAAAAGAGATTAACAACGGAGATTTGAGGCTACCAACCCTCATCTAATAGCTTGAACTTGTACGGGGATAGCTAATCTGATATTAAGGGTAACGGTCAAGTAAAGAACACCCGTATACAAACCAAGTTGCGTGGTGAAAATCACCTAGATAGGGGACCAACCATTTAGGTGAACCTAAGTTACCAATATTGCATGTTAAACACCGGAATAGATCACTAATGTATAATCCTTGTGGTTATGAAATCTTGGGGAACACAATCCTAGTCTGTCGTAAATTGAATACAAACTAAAGTTGATACAAGCATTCATTAGTTTTACTTTTGTTTATTATTCTATATTTTTCCCCCTTTGGAAATAAGTCAATCAGTAGTAATAGTTATTCGCATTAACTGTTCTTACCATATTCCCTGTGAGATCGACCTCAATCTTTGTTGGGTTCTATATTTGACAATCGACTGCTTATACCTCAATTACGAGGTGTAATTTGGGCGACATCAAATTTTGGCGCCGTTGCCGGGGAATACGGCTAAGGATTTTGTTAATTGTGTTAACTTTACTATTGGTTCTTATTTCTCTATTTTATTTTTCTTTTGTTGTTTTGGTTGCTTAACAGGTCTTAGGTGTGCATGCCCGACACTAGAAGTCAAGGAAATCCCTTGATACCAATTGATCACGAACTTGAGCTAACGTTGAGAAACCTGAGGGGAATGGCCAACATACATGAGCAAGAAACCGTGGACCAAGCCCCAGCAAGGATGTTGGCCGAAGAGAAAGCTCGGGCTAGAGATCGTGAGTTAGCCAGAGTTGCTGAAGAGCAGCGTCTAGCTGCAGAAGCTGAACGAGCTAGACGACCTAGAGGTCCAGAGCACCAGCGACACCGATATTTTGATGAGGAAGATGATGGGACATAGATGAAGCTAGTGCCACTGGAGCGATAGTCCCTCCTCCTTTGCCTGCTGGGGCAAATTTTGATATTACAAATGCAATGATTCAGCTGCTGAATATGAAGGGAATATTTGCAGGTCATGCATCCGATGACGCCCACGCTCACTTGAAAAATTTTGTGGGTATATGCAAGGCATACAAGCAGCCAGGGGTCAGTCAAGACACGATCAGATTGAGGTTATTTCCATTCTCTTGGGAGTGAGGCGACGATGTGGTTGGATGAGCTGCCGAACGACTCCATCACTACTTCGGGAGAGCTCAAGAGAGCTTTTCTTGAAAGGTTCTTCCCACCATCCAAGGCGTTGCAGCTAAAGGATGAAATATATAACTTCAGGCAGCTAGATTCTAAGGCACTCCATGATACCTGGCTGCGGTTCAACAAAAAGCTTAAGAAGGTGCCAAACCACGGGATTCCGGATGATACATTATTGGAAATCTTTTACCGGTCCTTAAATGCCAACACCAAAGTGGTTGCTGATACTGTCTCAGGAGGATCATTTATGAGTCATACTTATGAGAGGCTATGGAGTTGCTGGATTGTATCAATAAACCAACCGAGCTTGGCACACTAGAGAGTCAGAGGTTATGGCTGGTTCTTATATGGTTGGTGTGTTTGCCGAACAGCGGAGAAGAGATGAGGGGCGTGACCAGGAAATTGCAGAGCTCAAGACCACCATGGGGTTGCTTGCCAAGCACTTAATGGGAATGGGAGCAGAAAAGGTGAATGTTGTAGGTTCTCAGGGCAAGGCCCCAAGCAATGATGGGTGCGAGTCTGAGTCTGAAGAAGATGTTAATTATTTGAATGATTAGCGGATGGGTTTCTGGACCAACACCCAAGGGTCTAACCAAGACTCTTGGAGTCAAGGTCAAGGGAACCAAGGTTAGAACTTCTACAAGGATAATAATTTCAACCGGGGCCAATACCGGGATAATGGGGACTTGAAAAAGCGAGAGGAGTTTAAAAATAATAGGAACGGTCTGTATGTTCCTCCACGAAATCGAGAGACAGAGTCGAGCGGTTCAAGGGTCGAAGATATGCTTTCCAAAGTGCTCAAAAGCAGATGGAGGCAACAAACAACCACTTTAAGGAGCTCCACGCTAATATTTCGGGCTTAAACCAAAAGGTGGAGTCACATGTTGTGGCAATCAGGCAAATTGAACAGCAGATGAGTAAGATGTCTGTTGCAGTGAATCAAAGGCAGAAAGGCACACTTCCCAACAATATTGTTCAAAATCCAAAAAATGACAGTCACTGCATGACAGTCACTACTAGGAGCGGGAATGCCACAGTTGATCCACTGAGGCCAGTTGTAGTTAGAAAGGCCCGGGTTGATAAATGATGATGATGTAGTGGATGTTGACAACCCAACTTTCGTTAGGAACTCAGATGTACAAACTGCTCCAAGTAGTGCAAAGGAGCAAGGAGATATCCATGGGAAGGAGAAGGAGGCGCAACAAAAACTCATAATAATTCCTAGACCTCCTCCTCCTTACGCGCTTGAAGAAGAAAGCTGAAGATGGAAAATATCACAAGTTTATCTCTATGCTCAAGCAGTTGTCGGTGAATATCCCATTGGTGGAGGCACTTGAGCAAATGTCCGGATATGCCAAATTTATGAAGGACCTCGTCACCAAAAAGATAACTGTAAGTTTGAAACCTGCTGATAATCTGCACCACTGTGGTGCCATCACTACACGGGCCCTAGCACAGAAAAAGGAAGACCCAGGTGCGTTTACTATACCTTGCACCATTGGGGAGGTTGAGTTTGCAAGCGCGCTTTGTGACTTGGGAGCTAGCATAAATCTGATGTCGCCAGCAGTATTTAAAAAGTTAGGCTTGGGAACCCCCACACCAACTTTGATGCGGCTATTGATGGCTCACCGAATAGTTAAAAAGCCGGTGGGAATTTTGTTTTGATGTGCTAGTCAAAGTGGACAAGTTCATATTCCCAGCAGACTTTGTGATTCTGGACTGCGAAGTCGATTCAGAGGTCCCCATTATTTTGGGGCAACTTTTCCTTGCAATGGGTAGGGCCCTAGTTGATGTGGAAGCAGGGCAACTGAAATTTTTGTTGAATGAAGAAGTGGTTACCTTCAACATTAGCCAATCCATGAAACAGCCCAAGGAACCTAGCATAATCTCTGCAGGAGGATAGGGAAGAGTCACTTGATGAATTATGAATAGTCAAGTGACTTGCGTCGTGCCGCGACGTTACATCAGGCGCTGCATGGGAGGCAACCGATGGAGGCGTTTTGGTGAAGTCTGAGTAGCCAAAACACCCATGTCGTGCCACGACGTTAAATCAAGCGCTTCTTGGGAGGCAACCCAAGTTTTAAATGTAATAAAAAGTTAGTGTTAACGCTTGTTGATGTATGCAGGTGAGTAAGATGGAAAATCTAAAGCTGGAACCAAAAACTGGAACTTCTGTTCTAGTGCAGAAAAATCACAAAATGATTCGTCGTCTGACTTGACGACTCGTTTAGCCAGTCGTGAAGAGAACTGCAGAAAACAGGGGAGCAACGGGTTACTTCACGAGTCATTTCTTCAAGGAACGAATCGTTTATCCCCCTTTAGGTACACTGGATCTAAGAATGAATTAAAAGAAAAAGGGTGATGCTGGTTCACTCAACGAATCGTTGGGAAACCAAATGAGTCGTCAAGTGACCCGTCCTGAAACTACAACAGGCCAAGGACCACGACTCAGGGAATGACTCATTGGGTAACACCACGAGTCGTTACATGAGTCGTTAGGTCCCAGGTAAGTTAACATTAACCCGATCCACGACTGCAAATTGGGAAAAGCTTTTAAAATAAATTAAAATCAAAGAACCTAATTGAATTTAATACTCCCCGTTAAACTCACTTCAAATTTCCCTCTTCTCGTCTTCCCCTTCTTCACGCAAACCCATCAAAACACCATTGAAATCACTTCACCACTGCACACACATTCATTGAAGCACAAGCACAACTACTATTTCACTCCATCTCTAATAAATTGAATTGTAAGTGATCTTCCCCACACAAATTCTTTAATTTTTTTCAATTCCATCAAGAAATTTCGAAGACCCATGAATGAGTTAGCTTGAATGATTCTTCGATTTATATTGTGTTCTTACGTGCCTTGTGATGTAGATAAACACTAGAAAGTATAAAACATTGATTTTCGATCATGTAGTCACCTGGGTTGATGTTTAATTGAAGTTGTGTGTTTGTGGAATTGAAAACTGAAAAGAAGAAGAAGAAGATGAATAGGAACTCTTGAGCATGAGCCACATCACGAGTTGTTGGGTCACCAAACGACTCGTCATGTAGCTCGTGCTGAGTGGGAAAAATAAACTGCTGAGGCAGTGTACTTGATGAGTGACCTAATGACTCGTTGCCTCTGGTAACGACTCATTGGGACAAATCGTCAAGTACACTGGACCTATTTGGAAAATGTCCAGCCTGGGTTAACGAGTGACTTCATGAATCGTTGCTAGAGGCAACGACTCGTTTAGTCACCCGTCAGGACCACTGACACCAGTTTAAAAATATTTTCTGTTTCATCTCATTTTATGTACAAATATTGTTTCCACAGGCACAATGGCTCCACGAGGCACACCAAAGAAGGGTCAAACCAAAAAGCAGGTACCTAAGCGCAGTCAACCATCATACCGAAGGCTGCGAGATGATCCATCCTCCTCTGAAGAGTCGAATGGCTCTGAAGAGGAATATGAGGTGTCGGAGGAGCAGCTGGTGAGGAGGACGACCAGGGTTAGGGCTCAACAAGTTTCAAATCCGATAGCCCTAGTTGAGACTCCTACTCCACTAGCAAGAGATCCGCCTAGCCGCACTAATGAAAGCGCCAGGGCTACTGCTGCACTTGTTCCGGAGGCTCCCACAGCTGGGCAAAATACAGAGAGAGTTGATGAGTCGCATGCCCAACGAGGGGACTCGAACAATAAGCTGATTGAGACATCGGGCACATCGAATGAGCAACCACGAAATGTGAGGAGATTGTGTGTCCATGGCATGCAGGCTATATACAATCGGGATATTTCTCCAAATGGCAAAGGCAATCTGAAGCAGAGCCTTTACGAGGAGCAAGGGTTGATCAACCACCGGGTTGAAAGACCTCCCAGAACTACAGACAGTGTTTGAAAAATACAGGTTCGGGTGGTTGACAGAACCTTCAGGCAGCTATAGCCCATGCCTGGTGCGCGAGTTCTAAGCAGCATATGCAGCCACCTTGCAGCGGTTGGCACTAGGAGGCCAAGATTGGAAGAAGCGTCTTGCATTGAACCAAGTGATGGTGCGTGAGACCTCAGTGACATATCTGAGTAGACGATTTCCAAGATTCTGTACGGGCCAGAATATTGAGCTCCGATGAGCACGAAAGAGTTTGATCACAGGTTATTCGAGTTGTAGAAAGTCAAAACAATGAAGTTACATAGCATGGAGTAGATACAACAGTACACTTGACTTTCCCGCATCATTGCCACAAAGGGGCCGTTAGTTGAATGGTTGCATGGTACTGAGTCACAGATAAAGAAGGCCACTTTGAACTTTCAGGCTAAATTTTGGTGGTCACTGGTGAGGTACAGGCTAGTTCCAACAAGCAATGACAATATACTCTCACTCGACAAAGCAGCACTGGTAGCCAGCTAATGGAGGGGTACGCAATCAATTTCCCGTGGTTCATCATTGAGGAGATTCGGGAATGGGCTGTAAATGATGGTATGATGATTCCCTTCCCTTGCTTGTTTGATAGACTTTGTCGGGAATCTTGAGTGCCAGAACTACCATCAGTGGATTAGAGAGTGGTGGTTCAGAGATTACCGATATCGGGCTGATTAGAGATGATACAAACCCAGTATCGAGGGCAAGTACTCAGGCATCTGCATCCGCTGGAGAAACCATAATAGCAGAGGCATTTGGCAGTGGGATGCAGACTAATGCAACACAGTTCGCCGAGTTAGCGGCTGAGCCTACTGAGGGCAGAGAGATGGGTAGCCAGGCTGAGGCTATAGATGCAGCGGATGCCTCCACACCTGCCGACATTCCTGAGTCATCATCTACAACAGCAGCACCCAGATCATCAGTCGCACCTCCACGATCTAGCTCAGCCGGCCTAGTCACAGTTTCACAGGAGTTTTTGGTTGACATGGCTAGGCGGCTAGCTAAAGATGAGAAGCAACAAGCACACACGACTCTACAGGTCAAAGTCTTGATGGAGCAGGTTAAGCCGTTGGTGTCAAAGGAGTTGGAGACATTATCTACTTCGATGCATGGGCAATTGGATGCTTTTGAGAGAAGGATGGAAGAGCGCCTTTCACAGTTACAGGTGCCAAAGTTATCTCGATGGTACATAGAGCTGGGAGCACTATGATCCGAGGTGCAGGAGTATGCCGCATGACAGACAGCTGCGGTACCTCCACCGGTACTTCCCATGATTGATGATGAGTTTGAGGAGGAGCTACCACCGATTTTTGACTTCATCACGGAGGAGCCGGTGCCAAGGGGAAGAGGCCTCATGAGGAGGCAAGTGAGAGAGCGCGGCACGAATCAAGAGAGAAGGCTCGACTGAGAGCCGAGACTGAGGCAGCAAGAGCTCGTGGTGAAGGAACAAGCTCAGTTGGATCTGAGAATGCGTCGGGTCAAGCCGACAATATTGGAGTTGATGTTGGAGGCGTATCTACACCCTCCACCGACCAGGTAGCTGACACCTATGTCGCATAGGTATGTTTCCTATTTCCTTGGTTTTTGTCTTGTACATATATGCGTTGAGGACGACGCATGCTTTTTTGATGGGGGTGGGGGAGGGATACCTGTGCATTCTATTTTGCTGAACATAACCCGAGGGATTTCCTTGCCAAATATCTTTTCCCTCGGGTGTTCCATATATAGTAGAACCGACATGTTTAGGATTTTATTTTGTATTTTTGTTTTTTTGTGTTAGTCGGAAGAAGGTTAGGAAAACTGAAAGTAGTCAAGAGCTAAAATTGTTTGATATTTTGATTTTTGATGATTTGATACCCCTCCAAAAAATTTTGTATATGTGTATGTGAGAGTTGACAATTATGACCTTTGTGAATCCTTGCATGGCATTGAAACTGTGAATTTGTTTACGATTGCATGGATGTACCTGAACTAGAGATTAGTAGAATTGATGATGTTGACCGGTTCTATATGTGAAGTGAGGTCTGATAGCTGAATTTGGTTGCGTGTCAATCTAGAAATTGCCTGGTCAGTCGTACCGAGATAGAGGATAAGGAACTAGGAAAGGATCATAGGCCGTTTTTGATTTATGAGTCCACCTTAGCCTAAAAGACCTACCAAAGAAAATAAAAATCCCTTGATCCAAATGTTTGAGCTTAAATTGACCTTTCTTTTCGTTCACACCAATTCACCTACCTGATTTTATTATGAATGAACATGTTTTGGCCCTGGCCCCCCCTTGGACATTGTGAACTTCAACTCAGGCAAATCGCCTAAGTTGAGGGTAGCTATGATAGGGGTGAGTGAGAAGAGTCAGGTGGAAGTAAAGTTGGGTAATGAAAAAGAAGGAAAAAGAGCGGTTGCGGTATGTATGATGAAAAGAAAAAAATAAAAAAATTGTTGTCAGAAAAGCAAGAAAAGAAAAGAAAATAATATGTGACATCAATAAGTTTTTGTTGAATAAAAAGTAACTGCATCCGTAGTGTCTAAAACAAGGAAAAGGAAAAGACAAAAAAATGGGAAAAGGGAAAAAATAGAAATAAAGGTGAAAAGTGGAGTAAAAGGGCGTAGTGCAAAGGAGGGTTGAGCTACTAAAATCCATATGTACCACACCCAAGCCCGAGCCTACGTTACAAGTCGAGAAAGTCCTATAGTGATCCTGGCTACTTGTCCGAAAATTGAGGTATTGAAAGTAAAGGCAAGCCTATGGTATTGTATGCATACAATTCAAATTTCTTTGTGAGAGTGAGTGAATCTTACCTAGTCCCAAGAAAAATATACCGAGATAATCATATACACATGTGTGAGTGTGGGACTTCTTTGAGGTGAGAGCATTTGGTCAACAAAATCGTCTGCAAATTATCTGGGGCAGTGTTATAGATGTATGTGCGTGGTTGCAGGTGATAATATATTGCCATGTTTCTATTCCTTTGTGTTATGGTTGGAAATTTTGCATATGCGTAGTGTTTTGAGTTGATATGATGAGGAAGGGGTTAGAAAATTTGATTTTGATGTATAAAAAAAATGACTGTTGTAAGTTTCCTAAAGTTTTTCCAATTGAAGCATCAAAGTAGATTGTTTGTTTTATTTTGTTTTTGCCTGAGGACATGCAAAAGTTCTAATTTGAGGGTGTTGATGTATCGTGATTTTACAGCACTTTCGACGCTTAAAACTAAGAAATTATGCACATTTCAGGTATGTTTATATGGGTATAAGGTATTTTGTACTTATTGTGCAGGAAAATAGGTCTGGAAGTTATTTTGGTCGAATTAATGATAAAAACAACTGAAAGGTGACTGCCAGGCACTTAACGAGTCGTTGGCAGGAGGCACGACCCATCACTTGAAGCATTGGCAAAAAGATGAAGTTTGGAAGATACAAGGCAGTGCACTTCACGAGTTGGAGGAATGACTCGTTACACTTAGTAACGAGTCATGAGGTCAACCATTGGGTTTTGAAGAAAAAAATTTAGTTAAGTGTCCAGTGGAGTTGACGACCGACATCATGAGTCGTCACATGAATGAACGACTCATTGGCAAGCTACTGGAACCACCCGTGAAGTGCACTGGTCTTTCTGAGGAAGTAGACCATGAGGGACCTAACGACTCGTGCTAAGGTATGACGAGTCGTTAGGTGAACCGTGGCCAAGCCTGGGTATGCTGCCAAGGACGACTGATTTAAGCAAAGAATGACTCATCAGGAGGCCTAATGATCCGTCACCTAGCCCGTTGCCATTGCCGACCTGGTTTCCTGATTTATTTAGGAAAAAGATTTCTTTATATTATAAATACCCAGTTTTAGGTTTATTTTAGGAGGAGATTTTTAGGGGGATTTTTCAGATAAATTTCTAGAAAGATTTTTAGCTGAATTGAGAGAGAATTTTCATACACTTGTTCTTGATTCAAGACACAAAAGCTACATTGGAATTTTATTCAATCTACTTGGTTTTTATTCTACAATACTTTATAAGTTGCAATTATGATTTCTTCTATATTTTGTGATTGCAATAACACAAACATGAGTAGCTAAACTCATAAACTAGGTTTGTGGGAACCAAGATGAATTAACACAAATAGGTAAAAATACTTAGTGATTCTTGAACGGGGTTTTATGCATAAATTGTTTTTCCCTTCGTTTTGATTGATTCTTGATAGTTGCAAACGTTAGGACTTACCTTATTCTTACTTACCGGATCAAGGGGGTAAAGAATGGGAATAAGGGATTAACAACGGAGATTTGAGGCTACCAACCTTCATCTAATAGCTTGAACATTGTCCAGGGATAGCTAATCCGATATTAAGGGTAAGGGTAAAGTAAAGAACACCCGTAGACATACCAAGTTGCGTGATAAAAATCACCTAGATAGGGGACCAACCATTTAGGTGAACCTAAGTTACCAATATTGCATGTTAAACACCGGAATAGATCACTAATGTATAAGCCTTGTGGTTATGAAATCTCGGGGAACACAATCCTAGTCTAGTCGTAAATTGAATACAAATCAAAGTTGATACAAGCATTCATTAGTTTTACATTTGTTTATTATTCTATATTTTCCCCCCTTTGGAAATAAGTCAATCATTAGTAATAGTTATTCGCATTAACCTATGTTCTTACCATATTCCCTGTGGGATCGACCTCAGCCTTTGTTTGGTTCTATATTTGACAATCGACCGCTTATATCTCAATTGCGAGGTGTAATTTGAGCGACATCAGTGAGAAATGAAGAGTGTATTGATTTGGCCTCTTATCAGCTGAAAGGGGTGGCACATATATGGTTCAAGCAATGGAGAGATGCTAGGGCAGTGAGGGCAGGCCCTATAGGTTGGGAAGAGTTTCATGCGGCCTTTCTGGATCGATTCTTTCTTCTTGAGATGAGGGAAATGAAGGCGGTCAAGTTTGTAAATCTGAAACAGGGTGATATGTCAGTTTAGGAGTACTCTCTGGAGTTCACCCATTTATCCAAGTATGCACCAGAATTGGTGGCAGACCAGAGGGCTCGAATGAGCCGATTTGTGCATGGAGTGGCGGACTACCTGGATAAGGATTGAAGGATCGCTATGCTGAATGGGAATATAGATTTTTCCCGCATAGTGTTGCATGCCCAACAGATAGAGTCAGTGTATCGAGGTCAGAGAGAGGCCAAGAAGGCCAGGACAGACAATTATGGAATTTCTCAGGCTAGATCGGGGGGTGGACAATGCCAGCAGACTCAGCATAGGTCTTTTGCTCCAGCACCATCATCAGCCAACACACCATTTAGATCACGAGGAATCGAAGGACTAGGGCTTTAGATTCGAGGAACCCGAGTGGCATGTAGATAGAGCGCACTTTACCAGCTTGTGCGGGGTGCATCAAGAATCTCCCATGAAGGTGCCTAGTTGGCGTAAGATGCTTGTTTCAGGTGTGGCAAACCTGGACACAGACTCAGGGATTGGCTTTTGGCCAAATCAGGGGGTGGCGATGCTTGTATGTCAGTCGCTCCAGCATTATGTCCCCCTCAGTAGGGTGCCTCCACTAGTTTAGCCGGCGGTCAGTGCCAGAGCAGGTTTTATGCTCTTGCGACCCGTCAGGAGCAGGAGACTTCACCGGATGTGGTTATTGGTATATATAGGTGTTTCATCTTGATGCTTATTCTTTGTTAAGATCCAGGGGATACCTTTTCTTTTGAACCTTATATTTCTAGTAGCTTTGGAGTTAGTCCCGATACTCTATCAGAACCATTTTCAGTTTCTACTCCTGTTGGTGATTCAGTTGTACCTAAACGGGTGTATAGAGGATGGCCGATCACTATATTGCAGAAAGTCACCTCCACAGACCTTATAGAGTTAGCCATGACTGACTTTGATATTATTCTTGGCATGAATTGGTTGTATGCGTGTTATGATTCTGTTAATTATAGAACCCGTGCGGTGGAGTTCCGCTTTTTGGGTGAGTCAGTCTTGGAGTGGAAGGGTAGTTCGACCATGCCGGTAGGTCATTTTATTTCCTATCTTAAGTCTAGGAAGATGATCTCCAAGGGTTGTATGTATCATCTAGTTAGAGTTAAGGATGTTGAGTCTGAGACCCCGACTATCCAGTAAGTTCTGCTGGTGTGTGAGTACCCAGAAGTATTTCTAGATGATTTACCAGGTGTTCCTCCCGAGAGAGAAATCAACTTTGGTATTGACCTTTGTTATACCCGGGGGGGGGGGGGGGCTCAAAGATCGGATCTAGGAGTTAAAACAGGGAAAAATATGAAAATGTTGTAGCAGTGCAGGATGAGTCGTTAGACGACTCTTGAGGAGACCCCATGAGTCGTTAGGATGGCTCGTGGGAAGGCTGGGCTGGGTTGAGGAGTTGAGGTCCCCACGGGCGTGGGAACGACTCATGGTCAGTTACCACGAGTCATCAGGTCTACCATGGGCTAAGGTTGAGGAATTAATAGGAGGTCTGACCAGTGTACCTAATGGATGGAGCCCCACGAGTTGTGGCCAGTCCCAACAACTCGTGAGGTGAGTTGTGATCGAGCAAGATGGTTTTTCATGAATTTTAAGGAAGTGTTCACGGCGGAAGGTGACCACGAGTCTTGGTCTCGAGGCATGAGTCGTACGTCCCTCATTACGAGCCCCAGCAGATCAGTTGTCCAGTGTACTTGATGGGCGACTCAACGAGTCGTTGCCATCCTGACGAATCGTCAGGTCACCCGTTAGGGTCACCTGGCAGTTATTTTTTGCGAAGTAGTAAGAGCTTTCTCGTAATTTCCTAAGTTCCTAAGACCTATACTATGTCGTTTAAGGCTCGTTTTAGTGGGTTTTAAGCAGGGTAAAACCTATTCTAAGCCATTACCCTCATGCATGCAAGTTTGAAGGTTTGAAGGGAAGGTTCAAGGTGAAATCTCAAGGTTTCCAATTGGAATCTCAGCTGGGCAATTAGAGGGTGTCAGAATTCACCATTTCCAAGTATGTAAGGCTATGAGTGGGTGTTTTCTTCCACACCCATGCCCAATTCCTATCAAATGTGCTAAATTATCTATGATCAAGTATGGGGTTTTTACCCAATTGCATGATTCTTCAATCTTTACACATGGGTATGATTAGATTATATTTGTATTGATGATTTATGAAGCTTGGGCGGATTCTAAATTGTTTTTCTTTATAAACATTGTTTTTCAAAATTTGAATCTAAAACGCCCATGGGTGATGAGTTCATAAAAGAGGTGATTTACGGTAAATGTGTGATAATGATGAAGTTGATGATGAAAAGCATGTTTCTAAAGCTACCCATGATTATGACGTTGTTTTCAAAATAAGAATGTGTAGATCCTAGTATGATAAAGCTTTGGGCAATGCCTACATGATGATTTAAAGTGATGATTTCTTCGACATAAGCTTACCACATTGTTTAAAGTGAAATTTCCCAATTGTTATTATGAATTTTAGCTTGTGGTATGTTATGATTTGGAGTAGATGCTCCCACCTATGATTGAGCTTGTGGTATATTTCGAAATAAAGATTCTCATATGCATGTATTTATAATTGAGATGTATGGCATTACTGAGCTTTGTTGAAGGACAATGTTGAGCTTTATTTTCATATGATGTTAGGTCTATGCATGATTTCATTAATGAGCTTTGTCAATAGACAAAGTCGATCTTCGTTTCATACGATGTTGAGTCATGCATGATTTTATGTTGAGCTTCATCAATAGATGATGTTGAGCTTCGTTATATACGATGTAGAGCATGGCCTATTTCTGGGAGAAGAGTCTAGCATCGAGCGGGTTAAGGGTTGATTACCCTATGCCCCAGAACTATGCGTCAACGTAGGTTGATTTTATTATATTATCGGGACCTCCCTTGTGAGCTATCCCCAGCCCGATTGGCCCTTCAACTTGATATCGATATCATGGTATCGTCCATCGCTCTAGCAAGGTTATGGACAACTCTACCCACTTGAGTGTGATAGTTGGAACCACGTAAGCTCTATCGTGGTTAAGTGATGAGTCTCCCACTGTCTCCATCATTCAGATTTGCATATTCATTACTGATGATGATTACATATGCATGCATGTTCATAAAGCAAGGTTTGACTCATTGTTCAGCTTTTGATATAAATGTTATGTTTCAACTTTAAGTCATTCGAGTCAGTCATGATGTTATAAGCCTATGCATGGTCATGTTATGATAGGATTATGAATTCAGAAAGAATGCATGTATGCCTTTCCCCTCATGTTGAAAGCTTATGATATATTATGAGATGTCTGTCTTAAATGATTACTTTGCTTGAGCGGTTTCACTTACCTTGCATACTCGGTACATTCCATGTATTGACCGCATACTTTCTATGTTGCATCGTTTCATGATGTAGGATCAGATTCTCAGGTTCAGCCTCGTTCGTAGTCACTTATCTGAGTCAGCACCTACTTGATTGGTGAGTCCTTATCTTTCGAGGACTAGACTTTCAGTTATCTTGGTTGTATTTTTAGTTTCAGTATTGTTGAGCTAGTTGGGGGTGTTGTCCCATCAGCTCGTCCAGATTAGAGGCTTATCAGACTTAGACATGTATTCAGCTTCATATGTTCATTCTCTTGTTATATTAAGTGTGACTTCCGCTGAGTTTATAGTTATCTTTCTTCATGTTTATTGATTGAGTTAGTGAATGCTTATGCCATGGGTTGACTTGGGGGTCTCTTGGAGTCCCTTGTCCCTTGTCTACGGTCCGGGTCTACGCTTGAGTCATGATAACCTTCTTCACAGCATGCAGCCTACATCTACCCCTCCTTACATGATAGCTCCAACTAAGCTAAGGGAGTTGAAGGATCAGTTGAAGGACCTGTTAGATAAAGGTTTCATTAGACCGAGCAAGTCTCCATGGGGTGCACCAGTCTTATTTGTTCGAAAGAAGGATGCTTCCCTTCGGATGTGTATTGACTATCGACAATTGAGCAAAGTCACCGTTAAGAACAGGTATCCTCTACCCAGGATTAATGATTTATTTGACCAGCTTCAGGGTTCCAACTGTTTCTCAAAGATAGATCTCAGATCCTGGTATCATCAGCTTAGAGTTCAGGAGTGCGATATCCCGAAGACAACCTTCAAGATGCAGTATGGTCATTATGAGTCTGTAGTTATGTCTTTTGGACTAACAAATGCTCCTGCAGCTTTTATGGACCTGATGAACAGGGTGTTCAAACCATATTTGGATATGTTCGTGATTGTGTTTATCGATGCCATCCTGATAAACTCTCGAAGCGAGGAGGCGCATGCCGCTCATTTGTGAATAGTGCTTAACACTCTCAGGGACTGTCAGTTATATTCCAAATTCAGCAAGTGTGAGTTTTGTTGAACTCTATAGCATTTCTGGGCCATGTGGTGACAAGTGAGGGTATAAAGGTGGATTCTAAGAAAATAGAGGCGGTAAAGAATTTGCCTAGACCGGTGAATCCTTCAGATATTCAGAATTTCTAGGGTTTAGCTGGCTATTATCAGAGGTTTGTTGAAGATTTCTCATCTATTATGACACCTTTGACCAAATTGACCTAGAAGAAGGTGAAGTGCCAATGGTCGGAGGCTTGTGAGAAGAGATTCCAAAAGTTGAAGACTCGACTTACTTCAGCACCAGTGTTAACTCTCCCGTAGGGTTCTGATAGTTTCATGGTGTATTGTGATGCTTCAATAAACAGACTGGGGTGTGTATTGATGCAACATGGGAAAGTGATAGCATATGCCTCTAGGCAGTTGAAAGTCCATGAGAAGAATTATCCTACCCATGATCTTGAATTGGTTGTGATGGTGTCCGCATTGAAGATATGGCGACATTATTTGTATGGGGTCACATGGATGTTTTTATGGACCATAAGAGCTTACAATATGTGTTCACTCAGAAGGATCTCAATCTTCAACAAAGGAGGTGGTTGGAACTACTCAAGGTCTACGATTATAAGTGTCCTTTACCATCTGAGTAAGGCTAATGTGGTAGCTGACACACTTAGCAAACTCTCTCTGGAGAGTGTGTCCCATGTGGATGAGGGGAAGAGGGAGTTGGTGAAAGATGTGCATCGACTCGCTAGGTTGGGAGTGAGGTTAGTTGACTCGACTGATGGTGGTGTGTTGTTGTCCAAAATGGATCAGAGTCATCCTTTGTGACTGATGTGAAAGCTAGACAAGATGAGAACCCGATGTTGGTAAAGTTGAAGGAAGTCGTTCAAAGTCAGAAGGTGGAGGTCTCTCCCAAGGGGGAGATGGTGTGCTTCGGTACTAGGGTCGCTTATATGTCCCAGATGTTGATGATTTGAGGAGCCGAATGTTGCATGAGACTCATGGATCCAGGTATTCTATCCATCCAGGTGCCACCAAGATGTACCGTGACTTACGGGAAATCTATTGGTGGAATGGCATGAAGAAGGATATTGAGGAATTCGTAGCCAAGTGTCCGAACTGTCAGCAAGTAGTTGAGAATCAAATGCCGGGAGGTGTACTTTAGGATATCAGCATTCCCACTTGGAAGTGGGAAGAGATTAACATTGATTTCATAACAGGATTACCTCGTACTCGTCGATAATATGATTCCATTTGGGTTGTGGTAGACAGGTTGACCAAGGCTGCTCATTTTCTACCAGTTAAAACCACAGACTCGGTGGAGAATTATGCCAAACTATATATTCAAGAGTTGGTTCGATTGAACGGAGTGCCCTTATCCATCATTTCAAATTGAGGTACTCAATTTACCTCTCAATTTTGGAGGTCATTTCAAAAAGGGCTTGATACGCGGGTTAAGCTCAGCATAGCATTTCACCCGTAAATGGATGGTCAAGCGGAGCGGACATTCCAGACTCTCGAGGACATGTTGATGGCATGCATGATTGACATCAGGGGTGGTTGGGACGATCACTTGCACATGATCGAGTTTGCCTACAATAACAACTATCACTCTAGTATTCAAATGGTGTCGTTCGAGGCTCTTTACAAGCAAAGATGTAGATCACCCATCGGAGGGTTTGAGGTTGGTGAGGCGGCAATGATAGGGCCAGATTCGGTTCACAAGGCAATGGAGAAGGTTCAGTTGATAAGAGACAGGTTGAAAACTGTCTAGAGTCGCCAAAAGTCTTATACGGACGTGAGAAGAAGAGAATTAGAATTTGAAGTCAATTACTGGGTATTTCTGAGGGTGTCTCCCATGAAGAGAGTGATGCGGTTTGGAAAGAAAGGGAAAATCAGTCCCCGCTATGTTGGCCCTTATCGGATTGTGAGAAGAGTTGGCAAGGTGGCGTATGAATTGGAGTTGCCCTCAGAGTTATCTTCCATGCATCTTGTGTTTCATGTATCGCTTTTGAAGAAGTGTTTGGGTGATCCAGCTCTAATTGTCCCGGTGGACAGTGTTGGTGTAAGAGACAGCCTTAGCTATGAGGAGGTGGCGGTGGAAATATTGGATCGGCAGGTTCGAAGGCTAAGGAACAATAAAGTAGCTTCAGTTAAAGTGTTATGCAGAAATCAGCATGTTGAAGGAGCTACGTGGGAGGTCGAAGCGGATATGATGGCTAGAGACCCACATTTGTTTTCTACCGGCTCAGTTCAAACTTGAGGTATCAGTTTTTCCCTAAAACTCTATTTAGTTTTCATGTTCACTTCATGTGTTCAAGCTTCTTTTATGTATATGGATGTGTATATGAATCATGAAGTCAGTTCAGCTATATGGTTTGAATCGGAGATAGTCATTCCGTCAGATTTCGATTTAAATGATTAGTAATTGAGTGTAATGATTGCATGTCTCTGTTTTCTGCTTGTTTCCAACATTCGAGGACGAATGTTCCCAAGGGGGGGATATTGTAATACCCCGAAATTGCCTAAGATTAGACCTGAGATTTAAAATAGAAGTTGGCTAGAAACTGGGGAAAATATTGCAGGACGGACGACCCAACGGATCGTTGGTCCAACCAATGACCCGTGGGAAGCAGTCATGGGAAGGATTAGGCCTAGTGACAGTGGAAACAAAGAGTGAAGTAACGACTCATTGTTGGGTACAACGAGTCATCATTTGGAGCCGTGGTGGGTACTGGACTTTAGCATTAAGGGATATAGCTGGCCATCCCATGACCCGTCGTGAGAGGTAACGGGTCGTGGTCACGAGTCGTAGTATGGGATCTTAATATTTTCTAGTGGACCTAATGGAAGACAAACATGACTCGTTGGATGAAGTAACGAGTCATGGTGAGGCTCGTTGGAAGGACCAATACAGGATCTGGAAAGGGGCAAACAACAATCGAATTAATAACCCGTTGGATGAAACGATGACTCATCCTGTAGAGTCTTAGGTTGAATTTGAGATTAGGGTTTTGATAGTGCATATAACGAACGGATACCATGAGTCGTCGTATCCTCCAACGACTCATTGGTACGCCCGTTAGTTCACCTAGTGCAGATTTTTCAGGGTTTTGCATTAAAGTATTTTCACCATTTCTATGCTCTAAGGCCCTAAACTACGTTGTTTTAAGTTATTTTCTGAATGTATTAAGATAGGTTAATCCCTCCTAGCCTATTCATTCTTATGCATGCAAAAGTTAGAAAATCTAGAGGTAATCAAGCTAGTCTTCAAGGTGTTCTTCATCAATTTTCCTTTGGGCTTTCAAGGAGTGGTGAGAATTGATCTTACCTAGGTGTGTGGGGTTATGAATGGGTGTTTTGGTTCACACTCATACCCAATCTCTCCTAATTTATGAAAGTTGATCAAAAAATCTATTGGGTTTTAACTCAAATCTTGTGAAATTCTAATGATCTATTAATGGGTTATTTTCTTTTGTGATTTATATTATATTTTTCTGAATTATGATCAGATGTTACAACTATTTGATTATAAAATTATTGATTTCAATTTCTACTAAAGTTAAGCCCAATTATGCATGTTCTATGATGAATCGAGTTATGATCTTTACTTAAATTGTTGATATTCATAAACCCATTATGTTATATGATTTGAAATATGGATTTATTCAAATACCCATTATGATTTGATGATTTGAAAGTTTATGTATGATTTACAAGTATGCATGAATCCCATTATTTACTAATTATGTTTTTGGCCGACTCACGAGCCTTACTCTCATGGCTAGTTCATGAATTTACAAGCCTGTTTATGATTATCATGATTTAACTAGCCCATGAATCTCATGCATATCATACTATGCGCACTATATATATTTTAGGAGTAGTATTTAACACCGAATAGGTTTGGGGCCTAGGTTCTGCACTGAATCTCAGAACTATGTGCCACCGTAGGACATGATGGGACCTCCCTTGTGATTGTACCCTTGCCCTATGGGCCCTTTTCATGGTGATATCACGCCTTTCATTGTTCTACCCTTGGCAAGGTACGAATGCCCTCCCTACTAGGGTTACAGGTCGGGCTCCATGTGTGCTCGTATGGGGTATGTCGGTTATGAGAATCACCCACTGTTCCTCATGATTTATGCATGTTTATGATTATGTATATTGGCTCAAGTCATGCTCAATAAAATCTCTTATTATTATGATTACGACTGAATTACGAATGTTTTGAAAACCTTGAGCCTTATGTTATCATATGCTATTTATGTTTTGAGCATGTTTTCCTACTCTTATTATCATTTATGAGCTTTTATGTATTTTAAATGTCCATTTTAGTTACATTGCATACTCGGTACATTCCATGTACTGACCGCATACTTTCTGTGCTGTATCATTTCATGATACAGGACTTGGCTCTCAAGCTCATCCCCATCAATAGTCCCTTTCAGAGTTAGCTGTCAGCCATTTTGGTGAGTCCTCATGTTCCGAGGGCCATATATTCAGACAGTGATGTTTTTTTGTTTCAGTTTTGCCGGGTTAGTTGGGGATGTTCTCCCCTCAACCCATCTGGTATTATAGAGGCTTTTAGACTAATTATAGTACTCAGCTGATATGTATCATTAGTACGTTCCACTTATCAAACTATGTTATGTTACATTTATGTTCTCGTTATATCGCATGTTTAGTATTCCTCTTTAGGTGATATGAAGTTAGATGAATGTTACATTCCATGTGTCGACTTGGAATCTCTCGGGGCACCTTGTCCCATGTTGCAATCCGGGCCTCCGTTCGGGTCGTGACATTCTTCCTCGTGAGATGAGGGAGCTGAAGGCAGTTGAGATCTTTAATATGGGAGAATGACAGTGCAGGACTATGCTCTTGAGTTCACTCGCCTATCAAAGTAAGCCCCAGAGTTAGTGGTTGATCAGAGGGCGTGGGTGAGCAGGTTCGTTCATGGAGTGGCGAGCTATTTTGACAAGGATTGTAGGACCGCTATGCTCCACCAGGATATGGATTTCTCTCAGATAGTCTTGTACGCCCAGTAGATGGAGGCGGCACATTTGAGAGAGAGGGAGGCCAAGAGGGCTAGGACTGAATACTACAGATTCTCTCAGCCGAGGTCAGGTGGTGGACACCAATAGTAAACCCACCAGGGATCTTAAGCCCCAGCATCTTCAGTGTTGAGTGTGCCATCCAGGCCTAGGCACGATCAGAGGGGACGAGCATCTGGCTCTAGGGTTCAGAGCAGCAGACCCGCAGATTCTAGTATCCCATCTTGCCGCAGGTGTGGTTGGGGGCACACGGGTTGGTGCTTAGCAAGTACAAGTGCTTGTTTTGGGTGTGGGAAGCTCAGACACATTCTCAGAGATTGCCAAGCAGTGAGACGGGACCATGATGGGGGTCGAGGGCCAGCTTCTAGTTCAGCAGCCCCACCCACACGCTCAGTACATCAGGTGGCATCTACCAGCACAGGTGGTGGTCAGCGCCAAAACAGATTCTATGCATTAGCATCCTGCCAGGAGCAGGAGGTCTCCCTAGATGTAGTCATTGGAATGTTACGAGTTTTCCATCTTGATGTATATGCCTTGTTAAATCCGGGGTCTACCTTGTCTTTTGTGACACCTTATGTGGCCAGTAGCTTCGGAGTCAGTCCCAAAGTCTTGTTAGAACTCTTCTTAGTCTCTACTCCAGTAGGTGAGTCAGTTGTAGCTAGAAGGGTGTACAGACATTGCCCGATCTTAGTCCTTCAGAAAGTCACCTCAGCAGATTTGATAGAGTTAGCCATGAACGATTTTGATATTATCCTCAACATGGACTGGCTATTTGCATGTTATGCCTCAGTTAATTGTAGTACTCAGGCAATAGAGTTTAGATTTCCGAGTGAGCTAGCCTTAGAATGGAAGGGTAGTTCAGTTGTGGCGGTAGGTTGTTTCATTTCCTACCTTAAGGCCAGAAAGATGATCTCTAAAGGTTGTGTGTACCACCTAGATAGGGTTAAGGATGCGACATCCGAGACCCCGACTATCTAGTCTGTCCCAGTAGTATGTGAGTATCCTGATGTCTTTCCAGATGATTTACTGGGAATCCCTCTCGAGCGGGAGATTGATTTAAGTATTGACCTTCTTCCTAACATGTAGCCTATATCTATTCCTTCCTACATAATGGCTCTAGCTGAGCTAAAAGAGTTGAAGCAACAGTTGAAGGACCTGTTAGATAAGGGTTTCATTAGACCGAGCAAGTCCCCATGGAGTGCACTAGTTCTCTGTCCGCAAGAAGGATGGTTCTCTTCGCATGTGTATTGACTATCGGCAATTGAACAAGGTCACCATCAAGAACAGGTATCCTCTACCCAAGATTGATGATTTATTTGACCAGCTTCAAGGTGCTAGGTGTTTCTCGAAGATAGATCTCAGATCCGGGTACCATCAACTCAGAGTTCGGGAGAACAATATCCTGAAGACAGCCTTCAGGATGCGTTATGGTCATTACGAATTTCTAGTTATGTCTTTTGGACTAACGAATGCTCCTGCATCTTTTATGGACTTGATGAATAGGGTGTTCAAGCCATACCTGGATATGTTCGTGACTGTTTTTATTGACGACATCTTGATATACTCTTGGGGCGAGAAGGAGCATGCCTCTCATTTGAGAATAGTGCTTCAGATTCTCAAGGATCGACAACTATATGCTAAATTTAGCAAGTGTGAGCTTTGGTTGAACTCAGTGGCGTTTTTGGTCCATGTGGTATCAATTGAGGGTATAAAGGTGGACTATCAAAAAATAGAAGCGGTGAAGAATTGGTATAGAAAAGTGTGAATCCTTCGGATATTCGGAGTTTCTTGGGTTTAGCTGGCTACTATCAAAGATTCGTGGAAGGTTTCTCATCGATTGCAGCACCATTGACCAAATTGACCCAAAAAAGGTGAAATTCCAATGGTCAGAGGCTTGTGAGAAGAGCTTCCAAGAGTTGAAGACTCGACTTACTTCAGCACCCGTGTTAACTCTAGCGGAGGGTACCGATGGGTTCATGGTGTATCATGATGCCTCAAGGATCAGACTTGGGTGCGTATTGATGCATCATGGAAAAGTTATAGCATATTCCTCCAAATAGATAAAAGTTCATGAGAAGAATTACCTGACCCATGATCTTGAGTGGGTCGCGGTGGTATTCACCTTGAAGATTTGAAGACATTATTTGTACGGGTCCACGTGGATGTGTTTACGGACCATAAGAGTTTACAATATGTGTTTACCCAGAAAGATCTCAATCTTTAGCAAAGGAGGTGGTTGGAGCAACTCAAGGACTATGATATGAGTGTCCTTTATCATTCAAGTAAGGCCAATGTAGTAGCATACGCACTTAGTAGACTCTCTATGGAGATTGTGTCTCATGTGGATGAGGGGAAGAAGGAGCTGGTGAAGGATGTGCAACGACACGCAAGGTTGGGAGTTCGGTTGGTTGACTCGACTGAGGGCAGTGTTATTGTTCAGAACGGATCAGAATTGTCTTTGGTTACTGATGTAAAATCTAGGCAAGATGAGGATCCGATTTTGGTAAAGGTAAAGGAAGCCGTTCAGAATTAGAAGGTAGAGGACTTCTCCAAAGGAGGAGATGGTGTGCTTCGATACCAAGGTCGCTTATGTATTCCGGCTGTTGATACTTTGAGGAGCCCGACGTTGCACTAGGCTCATGGATCCAGGTATTCTATTCATCCAGGTTCCACCAAGATGTACCGTCACTTACGGGAGGTCTATTGGTGGAATGGCATGAAGAAGGACATCGCGTAATTTGCTGCTAAGTGTCCAAACTGTCAGCAAATAAAGGTCGAGCACCAGAGACCAGGAGGTGTGCTTCAGAATATCAGTATTCCTACTTGGAAATGGGAAGAAATAAACATGGACTTCATCACAGGGTTGCCTCGCACTCGTCGACAATATGACTCTATTTGGGTTGTGGTAGACAGGTTGACCAAGGCCACTCATTTTCTATCGGTCAAAACCATGGATTCGGTGGAGGATTATGCCAAACTATATATCCGGGAGCTGTTCAATTGCAGGGAGTACCCTTGTCCGTCATATCAGACAGAGGTACCCAATTTACCTCTTAGTTTTGGAAGTCGTTTCAAAAAGGACTAGGTACTCAGGTTAAGCTCAGCACAACATTTCACTCGCAAACGGATGGTCAAGCGGAGAGGACAATTCAGACTCTCGAAGACCTGTTGAGAGCATGCATGATTGACTTCTAAGGTAGTTAGGATGATCATTTTCCTCTGATCGAGTTTGCATACAATAACAAATATCATTCCAGTATTCAGATGGCACCGTTCGAGGCTCTCTATAGGCAGAGATGTAGGTCACCCATTGGTTTGTTCGAAGTTGGTGAAGCGGCAATGATAGGACTAGATTCGGTTAATGAGGCTATGGAGAAGGCTCAGCACATATGGGACAGGTTGAAAATAGCTCAAAGTCGCCAACAGTCATATGCCGATGTGAGAAGGAGGGAATTAGAATTCGAGGTGGATTATTCGGTCTTTCTAAAGGTATCTCCCATGAAGGGAGTGATGCAGTTTGGAAAGAAAGGAAAACTCAACCCTCGTTATGTTGGCCCCTATCGATCGAAAGGGGTTGGCAATGTGCCGTATGAATTGGAGTCACCCTCAGAATTAACTTCTATTCATCCTATATTTCCATGTATCGCTCTTAAAGAAGTGTTTGGGTGATCCAGCTCTAGTTGTCTCGGTGGACAGTGTTGGTGTGAAAGACAGCCTTAGTTATGAGGAGGTTCCAGTGGAAATACTGGATCGTCAAGTTCGAAGGCTAAGGAACAAGGAAGTATCTTCAGTTAAAGTTTTATGGAGGAATCAGCATGTTGAAGGAGCTACGTGGAAAGCCAAAGTGGATATGATGGCTAGATACCAACATTTATTCTCTACCGGCTCAATTCCAGCATGAGGTATCAATTTTTCTCTCAAACTCTATTTATTTTTCATGTTCAGTTCATGAGCCCAAGTTTCTTAATGTATATGGATGTATGATTCATGAACTCAGTTATGCTATGTGGTTTGAATTGGAGATAGTCATTCCATCAGTTTTCGACTTAAATGATCAATATTTGAATATGATGCATTTCTCTGCTTTTTATATGTGTTCCAACATTCAAGGATGAATGTTCCCAGGGGGGAGATATTGTTATACCCCAGAAGCCCAAAGATCAAACTCAAGAGTTGAAACGGAGAAAACTTTAAAAATTGGCATCACGCACAAAACGGGTCGTGAGGTGACCCTTGAGAGAAGCCCACGAGTCATGATGTGACTCGTGGTGAGGCTCAAGAGATGAGTTTGATATTAGGGAATTTAACTCCCCTCGAATGAGACAATGAATCGTTGTCAGGCCCCACGACTCATTAGGTAAGTCATGAGGAGTGGTGAGTTAGAAAAGAGAAAGAAGAAGGCATCGTGCCGAACGGAAGGACCCCACAAGTCGTGGTCAGTCACCATGATTCATGGGGAGGGTCGTGAGCAGCAGGATGAAGCAAGGTAATATCACAAGCAGTGTACGTGACGAGTGGTGGCCACGATTCGTGGTCACCAGCAACGAATCGTGAGGTCACCCTTGATAAGCCCAGATGATTTGATAAGCAGTGTACTCGATGGATCATGCCACGAGTCGTGGCCAGTGGTGATGAGTCATCATGTCCCTCGTGGGGACTGACTGGCAATTATTTTCTGCAAATTTAGTAAGGGTTTTCCCATAATTCCTAAGATTCTAATTATGATGATGAGATATTATGATGAAAAACATGTTTTCAAGCTACCCATATTTATAATCATGTTTTCGATGTGAATTGAGTATTTTCAAGCATGTGAAAGTATTGGGCAATGCCCACATGTTCAAGTATGATTTATGATTTTCCTAAATTAAGCTTACCACATGGTTTTGGAGCGAAGACTCCCAATTATCTTTCATCTTGTGGTATGTTTTGAGTTAAAGCTTCTTGTATGCATAATTTCAGATTTCAGATGTATTTGATTATTGAGCCTTCGTCAAAAGACGATGTTGAGCTTCGTTGAAAAATGATGGAGAGCATATGCATATTTTTGGGAGTAGTGTCTAGCACCGAGTAGGCTAAGGGTCGATCACCCTATTCCTCAAAACTACGCGCCAATGTGGTTTATCCTTATATATATTACTTCGGGACCTCCCGTGCAAGCTAGTTATTTTATTTATTTTATTAATTAGTTGGCGTCTGTATTCTTCGTCGTTATCTATATTGTTTTTCATGTTTTCTTTTTCAGATATTTTATATAATTATATTCTGTTTCTGAAATTAGATCTATTAAGTATTCAAGTCTATTATTATTTGTTTTATTTAAGCTTAACTGTTTATATTCGGGATATAATATTTTTAATTGATTCTTTAATTTTTTAACTTTTTTCTGAATATGTCCTTTTCTTGATTTCTGTAGTTCTTTATTCATTAATCCTGTGTAAACATTTTATTATAATATTCAATTTTTAAAAGTACAAATCAAGAATTAATTATTGGAGGAATACCAATAAAAATAAAATTTAAAATATATGAAGGAAAAGATAATATTACTTTAGGAATAAAATGGCTGGAAACAGTAAAACCTTATAATATAGATGAAAAACAACTAATAATACATTACGAAAATAAAAAGATAATCATTAAAAGAACTGGCACTATTAACCAGATACTGTAAAGTTATCGGACAAAAGTACCCCGACCACCATTGCTCAAAATGCCATGGTGAAGATATGGACAAAATACCGGAGGTACAGCTGGAGTGAGATAATACGCAGCAAAAAAGAAGAGGCTCAGATAGAGGGAAAACGACATATGGAGAACAACACGGACTTTCATGAACAAAGAAGAATATGCTGTAGAAGAAGAAAAATATATGAGTCAAAAGGGACTAGAAATAAAAATTATACACTCGAGTTTAGGACAAAGATTTAAAAAGATAGGAGACCAACTATATTTAATGTTAGAAAAAGAATCAGCAATTTATATTTTAATACTCCTCCATAGCTATGATTACTGGAGTCTGATTCTACTATATAATTAAATTGTCTGCTTTCATCTGGAAAATATAGTTTTGGTAGATTTTTGCACATATCTTTTATTTTCTTTATATGATTTCTATCTTTTTCATCAAAATGGTATTCTATATCCTTTTTTAATTTTCTTTGTAACGGTTTTAAGTTTTCTGCTAATTTTGGTACGTATTCTCGTACTTGGTTGACTAGTCCTAAAAAGGGTACGAAACAGATAATGACTGAGACAGATATAAGAATTATAAGTAAGGAAGAATACCAAGATAGTGAAAGTACAGAGCAAAAAATAATATTCGATAATAATATGTTTGAACAAATAAAAGGAAAAGAATTATATTCGGGATATAATATTTTTAATTGATTCTTTAATTTTTTAACTTTTTTCTGAATATGTCCTTTTCTTGATTTCTGTAGTTCTTTATTCATTAATCATGTGTAAACATTTTATTATAATATTCAATTTTTAATGGTTCTAGTCTCTGTATTTCTTTTATATTTTCTAGTGCATATTCTAAGTGCTCTAGATCTCTATTTCTTATATAATTTTTATATTAGTTTCTAATAGGATTGTTTTTTATACTTTTATTTTGTTCTAAATGGTCTGTATTTTTTAATTCTTTTCTTGTATTTATATTTATTTGTGCATCCAAACTGTGGTGCTGTTCTAGTTGTGCAACATGTATCTATATTGTTTTTCATGTTTTCTTTTTCAGATATTTTATATAATTATATTCTGTTTCTGAAATTAGATCTATTAAGTATTCAAGTCTATTATTATTTGTTTTATTTAAGCTTAACTGTTTATATTCGGGATATAATATTTTTAATTGATTCTTTAATTTTTTAACTTTTTTCTGAATATGTCCTTTTCTTGATTTCTGTAGTTCTTTATTCATTAATCCTGTGTAAACATTTTATTATAATATTCAATTTTTAATGGTTCTAGTCTCTGTATTTCTTTTATATTTTCTAGTGTATATTCTAAGTGCTCTAGATCTCTATTTCTTATATAATCTTTTATATTAGTTTCTAATTATTTTAGCAAATTTGACTGTAAATATAAATACAACTAGAACAACACCACAGTTTGGATGCACAAATAAATATAAATACAAGAAAAGAATTAAAAAATACAGACCATTTAGAACAAAATACAAGTATAAAAAACAATCCTATTAGAAACTAATATAAAAGATTATATAAGAAATAGAGATCTAGAGCACTTAGAATATGCACTAGAAAATATAAAAGAAATACAGAGACTAGAACCATTAAAAATTGAATATTATAATAAAATGTTTACAGAGGATTAATGAATAAAGAACTACAGAAATCAAGAAAAGGACATATTCAGAAAAAAGTTAAAAAATTAAAGAATCAATTAAAAATATTATATCCCGAATATAAACAGTTAAGCTTAGTAGTATGACTACCGAAATAGATGAACGACAGAAAGATAAAGAACTAAATAGGAACCTAATGAATAAATTAAGTATATGTAAAATAAGTTATATAGACGAATATACATGTGCATTTAAAGAATATTATTATAAAGGATTATATACGAATGAAGAAAGTAGAGAAATAAGAAAACTATACTATACAAAATTACCAGAACCATTTAGTTCAAAAATAACTAAAGAATGGCAAGAGTCAGGATTGGTAGATACACTAGGATTTAGAATAAAAATTTTACAAAAATGGTTTAATGCTATAGGCATGCAAGGTCCATCGCAATTTGAAGGAGAATCGTCGCCACCGAGGTACGATGAGGAATTCCAATACATGGGAAATCAGATGGGGGGTTCTTGACCTGGGTTTTAAGGGACTAATCAAGGTCCTTGGCACCCAAGGGAAGAGAACCAAGGTTGGAGAAACCGTGATGCACATGGATGGCCCGAAAGAAATGAAAGATGGGACAACAGAGAGCAGAATCGAGAGGGAGACCATTATCACAGGATTTCAAATCCATATGTTCCCCCTCCAAAAGTTAAGAACGGCAAAAGTCAGCCAGGTGTGAGCGATGCAGGTAACTCCAAAATTGAAGAGATGTTAGCAAGAGTCCTCAAGAAAGTGGAATCAACCGACAGCGGGGTCAAGGAATTGAAAGAGGAGGTGCCTAACCTTGCTCAGATGGTGAGCTCTCATTCAACCTCCATTAAGAATTTGAAGCTCAAATGAACCACTTGTTCGCTCAAATGAATCCCTGAATGAAGCGAACGCTCCCAAGTGATACAATGCCAAACCCAAAGAAAGATAGTCAATGCATGGCTATTGTTACAAGGAGTGGTAAATTAGTTGGAGATGCAAGAGTGAACCTAAGGAGGTTGCTGCTCCTAAATCAAATGAGGAAAATGAATTTGATGAGGTGCCAAAAACACCAAGTAGTGGGGAAAAGAGTGAAGATGAATGTGAAGGGAAGGATGATGAAGTTCCCTCACATGTGATGAAGATGAGGTAGGCATGAAGGCCTCAAATGATGATAAAATTGAAACAAGAGTTCCAAATTCATTGACATGTTCAGTAAATTGTCTATTCAATATACCATTGGTGGATGCCCTTCTTCAAATGCCCGAATATGCCAAATTCATGAAGGAGTTGCTGAAAAAGAAGAAGGTGGTTGATGCAGGTAACGGGGAGACAATGCACTATTGTAGTGCGATGATGATGAGAAATCTTGCCCCCAAGCAGAAAGACCCAGGAGCTTTCACAATCCTTTGTATAATTGGGATATGTGTGTTTAGGAAAGCTCTATGCGATCTTGGCGCGAGCATAAATCTAATGCCCCTCATCATTTTCAAGAAGTTGGGACTTGGAAGAACCAAACCAACATCAATAAGATTGCTAATAGTGGATCGTTCCATAAGAAAGCCGTTGGGGGTATTAGAAGATGTATTGGTGAGGGTGGATAAATTCATTCTACCAACTGATTTCGAAGTCCTTGATTGTAAAATGCATGTTGAAGTGCTAATTATTTTGGGAAGACCATTGCTCGCCACGGGTAGAGCTTTGGTTGATGTGGAGCTAGGAGAGCTCAAGTTCCGAGTCGGAAGTGAAGAAGTCACCTTCAAGATGTGTCCATCAGCGAAAACTCCCAACGAGTGCAAGGTTATCGGAGTGTTGCATGTAGAGAATGAGGAGAGTGAAGTTGAGATGGAGAAGTCTGAGTTGGAGGATGATCCTTTGAAGAAAGATTGCTAAATGAGCGCTATGTCGTGCCACGATATTAACTAAGGCATTTCTTGGGAGGAAACCCAAGTGTTTTATTTGATTTGTTTTATTTCATTGTTGTTTTTGATTTTGTAGGACCATAAAATGAGAAGCAGGGAGAGAAAACACAAAAATAAGGCAAGTAGCGCGCTAGACTGGCGAATCACCGATCCAGATCCGCAACCCATCGTGCCCTAATACAAGAAAGAAGAAAGATGGGAACATGAGTGTTCGACCGATGATTGAACCAGCAGACCACCGATTCAGAATCGTGTACTGCCGATCAACCGCTGGTACAACGCAGATTACCTGAGCATTAGGTGCCCAAGCAGCGATCCATCGACAAAATGCTAACCCTATTTGCAAACCGCCGGTCTATCGTCGATTGTTAAATAGTGAACTGTACATGAATTCAAGCATAAAAAAGTAAGGCGGCTAAGCACCGGCTAATATCGGTGATCACCAGTGTAACACCGATCGACGCACTGATTTTGTTTCAGAATCTAAATCAAATATGGACCCACCTGATCCCAAAAATTTGCTGAGCTGCCCTAATCTGAAAAATATTCCCTTAGGTTTCTCTTTTCCTCTTTGACCATTTTCCCACAAACCTTTTTGTCTTCCCAATACCCCATTTTTCTTCATTCCCACAACCCCCTCTCTTCCACTTTCCATAAGCACATTAACACACCATTACTACCCCACCTTCTCCTAAACCAACCACATTCTCACCTGCTCACCTATAAAGCCCATCACTCTCTTTGCCAAATTCTCACTACACTCACATTCTCCCTCTTCACTACACAAGTCTCAGAAGTGCCACTGTTGAAGCATTATCCAGACACCACAAATTAGTCTTTGCAAAACTCTCTTCTAAGTGTGGTAATGTATCTCTAACTCTTTGTATGTTTTCATCAATGGAACCTTGATTGCATATTCCTATTGCTTTAATATATATTCCCCTCCTTGTTAATGCCTTCTCTCCCATTAGTTTCATTGTTGATACTCTGTTTGTTGAAAGTGTGGGGAGATAGTAGTTTTTGGCTGAGAGGGGTATCGGATGGTTGTTATATTTGTGTGGTGGGGTGAAGTGTGAGTAACCCAAATGGATTAAAAAGTCATAATTTTCCCTATGATAGATTAGGTGACGTCGTTCTTAAGGGTAAATCGTCAATTGAGTCCTTTCTCTGTGTAGAATTGATGCTTTAATATAATGTGAGTGTGTGTTTGTAATTTTCTGCCATTGAAATTCTTGGAATTGCTTTTGGAACGACGACATTCGGCTATTCACCGGTTGAGTCCTGTGAAACGCCGATGGCACGTCGGTCCAATCTCTAGTTGGCTTCAGGCCACTGCTTGGAACTCGCGTTACATCAGCAGTTTGCAGATCGGAATCGGTGAATTACCGCCTTGTCACTGGTGGAATCTGTCTGCCCAATTTACTGCTGCGTATCGGTGAGCCAACGACGATCTACAGATACCATTCTGCGGCTCACTGGTGTTTCATAGGTGCTGCCAGTTTTGTAACTGATAGTTTTTCATCTTTGCTTCTCATCTTAATTTTAGTATAATGTTTAGTTATTTTATTCCAATGCATTATGTTTGCCACTAACATCATGTTTGTAGAAAATGTCTTCATCTAGGAACACAGGCAAAGGCAAGGCACCAGCCTCCTCAACCATCAAAGACAAAGGCAAGGCCAGAGCCTTCGCAACACCCGCCGACTCTAGGGAGGCCATAATCTTCTGTGTGCCCGACATGAAAAGGCACTACACTATATGCAAGGGTCGGCCCATAATGGTGGAGAAAAGGTTCGATTTGGCGAGACTGCGCGGGGACTTTCCCAATATCATTGCTCAATTCACAAACATGCAATGGCATGCTTTTGCCAATCCTCTCCCAGACTATCCAAACCTGGTACTGGAATTCTATGCCTCCTGGCAGGCTAGACAGGATATTATGAAGCATAAAGGCAAAATCGATGTAGTCCCCTACCTACTATCAGTCATGGTACGTGAGGTGAAGGTAGACATATAACCCTGACTACAATCAATTATTTGTTCTAGGAAGAGAATTTACTCGGGCACAGAGTATATGGCCAGGATTACAGACATGAAAAATTAGTTCACCTAGATAACCCCCATCATCGCAGTTGACACCTCCATGGGTGGCGAAATTTCTCACCACGATATGATGTTCGAGGCCAGTTAAGGTTGGATTTTATCTATGGCCGCATCATTCCTTCCAAAAATGAGCAGCGGGTCAGCTTGGAGTCAGCAATTCTCATAGCCTGCATCAAGTCCGAAGTCCCCATTAACTTTGGGGAGATTGTGGCCCAAAAAATGAAGCGAAGACAAGATAGGCCAGCACCTCCATGCTTATGCGGTCCTTATTTCCCAGCTGTGTTTACAAGCGGGAGTGTCATTGTTCCCTAATGAGACCCCTGTCCCTGCCTCAGGAGTGATCGCCATAGCTAAAAAGAGATGCCAAGGCACCCACAGTCAAGAGTAAGAGATTGCAAGCTTTTGGGTTGGTTGAGGGATCATTATCCCATGGGTCGGAGCAGTCACTGCATGCCCCAGATTTGAATGTGTCCCACTAAGAAACTACAGGCCAAACCTCTGGCAACACACCTCTTAGGGGAGCATCTCCCCTCCTACATCCTCCCAGCTGAGTGGTCTCCACAAACTCGTGGAATCACTGACTAACTCTCATGAGAGCCAAGTCCAAAAGTTGGCTAGAAGTCTCCCGACATTCATTCCTCAAACAGTCAAATGGGAGCTGAAATTAATGTATGAAAACCTTACAACATTATGCAAATGGGTGGATGCAGTGGAGGAGGCCGTCACTTCTCTCCGAACCGGGTGCGAGAGTGGAAAAGTTGGACACCTATGGAAGTGCCTGACATGAGTGCTCTCAACGCCACAATGTCTGCTCCTTCCACTATTTGAGGCCCAATTGATGGTCCATTTGCAACCTTAGGAGATGACACTGAGGATTTGGGAGAGGGTAGTTTTGCTAGTGCCACAGGAGCGGGGGAAGCTGCGGATGATGAGGATGAGGAGTGACCTGCTCAAGAAGTCTCTTACCCCTTTATTTTGCATGCATACATTGGCGACAATGTATTCTCTTTGCTGGGGGCTGAGTGTTTGTTGGGGGGTCACTGATGTTTTATTTTATGATGAGTTGAAGTAGCCCTTGCCGGATTTTATGTTTTCTTAGATGAGTTGAAGTATCCCTCATCAGGCTTTTGTGTTTTTTTAAAATTATTATCTATGATAAACTGTGAGCCTTTGTCGGGCTCAGTTTTTACTCTTGTGGATGATTGCCCTCGCTGGGCTTGTGATGTTGAAAAGAAAAAAACGAATGACTTGGTTGAATTTTCTTGGATGAATATTAGTGGCTAATGATGAGAATGGGGTCCTTTTCTTGAATTGCTTACTCCTTCAGGACCCAAGTCTTTTGTTTATTCGCCATGTAAATAGTAGAATAGTAATCAAACTCCAAGGATGTTTGTCATACCACGGTTCTTTCCCAAGGAGCATTTTTTTGTTTTTCCTTTCTTTTTATTGTCGAACCAAGTTGACACTTCCCGATGATAGATTCAATGGCAACTTTCTTAAGGGAAAATGCTTGTCATTTTTGAGTCTTTTTATGTAGCTGTTATGAGAGGTACCACCAGAAAATTTTTGATGTAGAATTTTGAAATGGGGCATGAAAATGTGAAATGATGAGTAGGTGTTTGAAACGAGAGCAATAACACTCTTTGTCATAATTTGTAGATTCCTCATTTGACTTATGAATTTGCATGTGCTAATGTCTTAAATCAAGATTCTGTGTGGATAATGACTTTTGTGGATTCTTTAGGTGTGATGCCTTGTGTGGTAAGGACTTTTGTGAATCTCATGTACAACTTTTTATCTAGAACTTGCCCCAAGTGTGACACCTAGATGTAGATGCACTTAGAAAATGATCCTAGGCCCTCTTTTGTTAAGTCACTTCACCAAAAATGAACTCCTTGAACATTAATCTTTGATAGCCAACGTTTGAGCCTTGGACCCTTTCTTTGGAAACCACATTACAAGCCTAATGACCATTTTTTTTATCCTTCTCTTTGGCACTCATCCTCCCTAATTGCTAGTAATAAAATAATGAAAAATGGGGCTTGAAGCCCATGAAATAGGGAGTGATAAGGAAATGAGTGTCAGATGAGGCAAAGGGGGAAAATGGGAGCTTCAATGTGACGTAGCACCAGAGTGTGATGAAATGAATGAATCGATGGGTTGAAAGACCTGAAATCTTCAATAGAGAAAGAATAGTAAAAGGTGCTATCTCTTGCATATATAAGGCCAAGTGGGAAATTCACAAGTGTTATAAGGGTGGCTTGTGTTACACCAATGATGAAGATAATGAACAAGGACAAATAAGATGGAGTGATCTCAATAAGATAATGGGATGTTTGAGTGTTTATAAAGGCATTAGGGGGGAATTAGTCACTAAAGCTAAACGTTTATCCAACCCTTAGCCCTAACCTACATTATGACCCATAAGTCCTAAGTGATTTAAGTGTAGTTTCTCTACATTAGTAGAAAATTACATGAAGGACAAGCCTATGGGTCGTGTTGTATGTATGAAGATTTCTTTTAGAGAGTGAGTGCAATCTTTTTTTTGCACAATCCCTTGTATGAATGCATTGATTTCATGAAAAAAAACTAATAGGGATTTTCTCTTCGGTGAGTGGCATCATCCCTTTTGAGGACACAATTATATTAAAGGTAAATTTGTGCAAAAATTTATGCATAGGGCATGAGAAATGCAAGCTTTAAAGAAAGCTTTGAATGTACAATGATCATGAATTGAGATGCTATGTGTACTTCATGGATAAGTTATGACCTCATTTTGCAAAATGAAAGCTCTTGTGAATCACGCTTTTGAATGGTGGTGGACTCTTGAAATGTTTCCATCTTTCTTGTTTGGAGGAATTTGCTTCCCTTTTTCGGTGAGTCGGTGAGCATTGTTGGGTTGTCTGAAGTCAAGTGGTCATTGATGCATACATTTGCATGGAGTGGCATGTTTGGTTACCTGATAATTATTGTAATACTTGAGGACAAGCAATGGTTCAAGTTTGGGATTTTGATGAGTTGGTAAATTACCAACTCATTAGGCTCTTAATTATGAGCTTTAGTCTAATTTTCAAGTCATTTATATGGATTTTATGCCATTTTTACCTTTTTGTGTGTAGATATCTGATTTGTAGAAAAAAGCAAGAAAGGGAGCAAAAAGAAGGGAATCAGGTGAATACCGGGGCTTCATCGGAGAAGATCGGCGAAACGCCATCCAAAAGATGATGAACACTGCTTCTGGGAATTATAGTAACCGGCGAACATGAACTTCAATCGACGATTTGCCGGTCCATTCACCCAATGAGACCTGAATTTGCTGGATCAAAAAGAAAAGGATCGGCGGCACACGGGTGGAGACCGGTGACACGCCGAAGGAATTGCCTAAGGCCACTGAAACTCACGAAGGCACAGTTAATTAGAGCCGGCAATTCGCGAAATGTAACTAGCGAACCGTCGGTACTGCTGCAAGTGCTAGAACTTTGATCAGGGGAAAAATGTTCAACACTGAAAAAGAGAGAATTGGATACCATACTTTTAGATATATTCTACATAAAAATACTGTGTACCCATTAGATCTTAACTTTTAGCTTTTAGAACATTCTCTTGGCAGGAGAAGAAAGTAAAAATCCTATTGGTGGAAATTGTAAAGAATTGTTTTCTTTTTCTTCTTCTTCTTCCTCCATAGCAAGGTACTACTATTGTTGAAGACTTCTTGTTGAATTTGATTTTGCTATTCCTATTATTGAATTCAATGAGTTTACTGTTAAATGTGCCTTTGAATTTCTTAACTATTAGTAGCTAAATCATTAACTAGAGGTGTGTGGTGATGAATGTTTAATTAGAGCGAGTACTGCTAGAGTCATCTCAATTTTTTTTTAATTTGTGCTAATTTGTTAAATTCTCTCCAATCTATAATTGAAGATCCATTGTTGTTTATTTGGGTCTGCTCTTACTTGATCTTTGCTTAACAAAGAAGAATTGAGTATTGGGAGAGAATTTAATGGTGGACATGGAGGTGAGATTGTGAAATTGGGCTGAAAATAGACAAAATTACATTCTCACTCCTAATTAATAGCTAATAGATAGAAATTGGTGCAGCTATTAATTCAAATTTGATTGGGTTGCTTTAATTGTGTCTAGTGGTTTGAAAGAACTTTAGCAAGAGGTGTTTATGAGGTTGAAAAACATCAAATGCCCACTTTTCTGAGGTTATTTACACAACTTGAACTCATGAGATGACCTAGCATGACCCTATCTAGTTAGCATATCATCTATACTACACCTCTAGTCTTTCACGTTATTGTCAACCTTAGTAATTTTTCCATCTTACTTAGCCAAATTAGAAGTTACATTGTATTGTAAATCTCAATCTCCCCCAAAATGTTTATGTCCATGTTATTTTCAAGTGGTGCGAGCTAAATTTAATTTCTCAAACAACACTCGTGCATATAATTCACTAGTCCTTGCTGGATTCGACCCCGACATCCGTCGGGATATTTGTTTTGATACAATGACCATTTATGCTCTTTGTAAGAAGAGTATATTTTGGACGTTATCAGTGGCGAACTACGGTATGGGTTCCCGTCCTAGTCATCAAGAATCAAGTCAAGGATCTTGGAGACAGGGATATATGAATCAAGGTAGGAACTATGATCATCCAACTAATTAGGGAAATAGAGAGAGAGAAGAATCCATAAAGTCAAAAACTGAATTGTGCTTGAAAGATTTTTGGAAAGAATGGTATCAACCGATTTAGGAGTCCGGGAGTTAAAGTATGATCTATTAACCCTCACTCAAACCATGGAATCTCATTCCATCTCCATTAGGCACCTTGAAGAATGATTGAATCGATTGGCATCCCAAATTGAGCTGGGATTAGGTGTAGATGTGAAGGGTCCTCTTGTTGAAACGGTCACCACAAATCTTTGAGTGCATTGTGCATCGTGGGAAAAACTAGGAGTGGCAAAACACTTCATAATAGGATGGAGAATGTTGACGAAGAGAGTATGGAACAAGATTATGAGGCAATGCTCTTAGAGGAGCCACTAGAAGTAGTCTTGTTGAATCATGATAGCGAGCAACTTCATTCAAGGGTTGAGAATCTTAATAAGATTGATGAGTTCAAGATACGAGCTTATGAGAATGTTTTCCTATATAAGGCTCGAATGGAACATTTCCATGATCAGAGGATATTGAAATGGGAGTTTTCTCTTGGGGATTAGGTGCTTCTGTTCAACTCAAGGCTTCACCTATTCCTTGAAGAATTGAAATCCAAGTGGTCTAGCCCATCTAAAGTGCCTCAAGTCTTTCCAAATGGGGCCAGTGAACTCGAAGGGGAAGACAGGCTGATGTTTAAGGTGAATGGACAAAGCATCAAGAAATTCTTGGGTATCCCTAAAGAGGTCACCCTAATTGGGGTCACTTACCTTGATGAGTCGTAGTTGTTTGAAGTGTTATTTTGGACATTATCAATGAAGACAAGACAGGTTGTGGAACTGGTCCACGGAGCATCTCATCAATCATGGAAAATCATCAAAAATAAAGGAAAAATATAGTCAAATTAATGACTTAGTTAATGGCCCGTGAAACCAAAGGACGAGCTGTCATGTCAGTCGTGGAAAATTTTTGGCAGATGTTCTAACTTGTGGGATTCAAACCATAGCCAAGTTGATGGTTCGTGGAAAATTTAATGGACCATGGTTTGAACCGTCCTTACCTATAGAGACCTAGTCAATAGAGGCGATTAACGGATGACTTTATGTTTCCACGGATCGTGGTTCCAAAGGATGGTTGAAGTGTGATATGATAAAGTTTTCCTAATTTCCATAAGATAGGGTTGCTATGTTTTAAATATTTTTAGTAGGTTTTCCTTGTGACATTACACATTATGCAGTACGTATTATGATAGATGAAGAACAACTCTTGCTTTTGAGGATTGAATCTTGATTTCATTTTGATAATATACATCCAAGTTCTCTTATTCATATTTTCTAAGTTATTCTTATGAATTCTTATACTCAATTTGATAGAATTAACCTATACATGAGTGGCGAAATCTCATAACTAGAATTGTGGGAATCATGATAGAATAACAAATGCAGGACAATAAACATAGCGATTCTTAAATGGTAAATAGGATTGTATTGTAATTCTCTATGTTTTAATTCACTTTTAGTGATTGTTTCAACTTTTGTCCAACCCTTGACCACGGCTCACATGAAGACTCATGGTGTTGACCACGACTCGTGGTCATACCCGTGGGCTGCTCAACTCGCACTCTCAGCGGAACTAACACCCATAATCTGGGTGATCTTCCATACCTCATCCGTGAACTCCTGTGGGTCCTCTTCCACCTTGGACCCATGAAAGGCTGGAGGGTTCATTCGGGTGAAGTCCCAAACCCTGGCAGCCGCTACGAACCCATTTGAGTTTACTGGAACCATTTGCTGGTCACCTGGTTTGTTACTGTCTAAGCAAGCAACTGAATTCCGTTGAGGATACTTGATCGTTGTGAGGGGCTGCTGGAGCTGGTGGGGCAGGTTGGTTACCGTTGCCAGCCTTTTTTCCGTTTTTGCGCCTTAGAGGCATGGTTTCACTAAAACGAAATCACTTGGTCATCTTGAGGGGCTACTGGAGATGGTGGGGCGGGTCGGTTAGCGTTGCCGGCCTTTCTTCTATTTTCGCTCCTTAGAGGCATGGTTTCACTGAAATGAAATAGAGCACGAGTTAGGAGAACATTTCTAAAATTGAACTTCAACACACGATAAGGTGTACGAACAAAAGGGAGTTTTCCTAATAATGTCTCGTAGCCTCCCCATCATAAGTGTGGCGCATTTCACACCTATGAAAAGGACTCTACTTGACGCGGCTTTTAGACATCCTAGGATACTCAAAACCTAGTGCTTTGATACCAAGTTTGTCAAGACCCGAGTCTATACCCTGGATGAGATATGGTACTTGAAGTCACAAGTAACTACAAGCCAACCCATGGTCTAACATTACACTGGTAATCTAAGTAATCATAGTGGAAGCTTAAATAATAAAACCATTTAAGAAAGCTAATTTGATAAAAGTTCATACATTTGAAAGCAAAACTGAATTTCTTAGTCTATATATGAAAGCCATCTACAAATGATGAGTTGCTGGGACAAGCCCCCAGCTAACTCTAAAGTCTAACTCAAAGAAATAACTGAATAATAAATATCGTCCTCGAAATATAAGGACTCACTAACTGCAGTTGCTGATATCACAGGAAGGAAATTGTCTAACAATAATGAGGCTGAGAACCTGTCTCTATATCATGATACGATACATCATAGAAGGTATGCGTTAGTACTTGTAATGTACTGAGTAGGTGGGAGATAATATAAACATGTAGAAATGAATAACTGAACTGAAATGATATGAAATGACCAACTGAAATAATGAAACTAAACAATTGAATATATAACTGATATGGTCGATAATGACCCTAGTTGTTGGTCATAAACATGCCCTGAATCTGAGATTCTGATTTGAGCTAACTATATTGAATTGAGCTAAACTGAAACTGTACTAAGCTGAGCTAAACTAAAACTGTATTGAGAGTGGAAGAGCCTATAACCGACATATAACCACATGAGCTAAATGTGGAGTCCGATGTATACACCCCACCGCTAGGACCCAATATACCTTGCCAGGGTATAAAGGCATGAGCTGGATGATCGAAAGTCTGGGGCCATAGGGCCAATACAATAACCTATAGTGGCAACATAGTTTTGGGAACCTGGGTGCGCTAGAACCCCGATCTGCTTGGTGTTAAGTCCTACTCCCACTGGATAGTCAGGCTGAATACGAAGCTGAAAGCTCGAAACTGGGGTCCAAGACTATGTTAGGGATACCTATATGGTACCCTGAGAGTCTTATCAGACCGGATTCTATAAATGGTGTGCTAAGACTAGCCAGAGCTACTTATCTCGAAGCATCGTAACCGTCTAAAGAACCAGCTAAAGAATCGCAGGTCCACTCTCGGTCCTTTCGTAACAAATCGGTGAGCGGAGCGGCGATGGTAGAGTATCCTGCTGTGAACCTCCTGTAGTAGTTGGTGAGGCTAAGAAATGATTTTAACTCGGCTACTTTTGTCGGGGCCTCCCAACTGCGGATAGCTTCAACTTTATCGCTATCCATCTTGATTTGCCCATGGCAAATCGTGTGCCCAAGGAATTGTATTGACGATTGGGAAAAGCTGCATTTCTTCCTCTTTACGAACAACTCATTTTGCCTTAGCACCTCAAAAACCTTCCGCAGGTGCTCCAAATTCTCCTCCAAGCTGTTGCTGTAAATAACAATGTCATCTAAGTAGATGACCACGAACATATCCAAGTAAGGATTAGAACAGCTTATTCATCAACGTGCAGAATGTGGCGAGGGCGTTGGTTAGTCCAAATGGCATGACCAACCACTCAAAAGCTCCATATTGGGTGACACAAGTCATCTTGGCTTCGTCCCCTTCAGCTATGCGGACTTGATAATACCCCTTTCTCAAGTCCATCTTCGAAAAGATTTTCGCTTGCCCCAATATGTCAAACAAATCGGCAATGAGCGGAATAGGGTACTTATTCTTGATCGTGACTTTGTTAAGTGCACGGTAGTCAATACACTCGTAAAGTACCCTCCTTCTTCTTTTGAAATAGCACCGGTGCTCCAAACGGTGCTTTCGATGGCCGAATATGGCCGACCTCAAGTAGCTCCTGCAGTTGCCTCCGGAGTTCCTCTAACTCTGGTGGAGCCATGCGATAAGGGGACATTGCAGGTGCTTTAGCCCCTGGAATAAGCTCAATCTTATGATCTACTTCCCTCCTTGGCGGCAACTTCTTGGGAAGTTCTTCTAGCATAACATCCTTGTTTTCCTCCAAAACTTGTAGCACACATGGAGGTATTGCTTCAGCTTCTTGGGATTCTTTTGAAACCTCCTTTATGGCAACAAGAAAGGTTGGTTCCCCCTTCTTAATGCCCTTGGCCAGTTGCATGGCCGACAGACACATTCCGTCTTGTGGAACACGGACAAGCGGCACGATGTAGGAAACTCCCTTTTCAAGGATTAGGAGTTGGCTGCGGCATGGCGAAATCCATGCGTCCACATTGTACCAAAAGTCCAGTCCGAGTACAATGTCAAACACATCCGTTGGCCCTATGACAAAGTTAGCATGCCCCTTCCAGTCTCCTAAAGTAATCTGTACTTGAGGAGCGATGCCGCTGACTGTTGATGGTGGTGCATTAACAGTTTTCATCATGCCATCACTTGCACCATACCCTAGCCCAAGAGCTTCGGCTTTGGCTTCGGTCACAAAGTTGTGTGTTGCCCCTGTATCAACAAGGATACTTATGGGTTTCCCATTGACAACAGCCTCAACAAACAGTGAGTCTCTTGGCTAGGCACGAAGCGGTTGAGCCGCCATGGCCATCAGCTTCATGTGACCATTGAGAGTCATCTGATTTGGGAAGCCCTTGTTTGAATTCCCTGCTTGTTCCTTCGATTGCTGCGCCTTTTGTTGCTGGTTAGCAGCGATCATGGCTCTGAGTTTACCCCAATTGGAACACTGTCAGGAAAAATAGTCTCCTCCGCAAAGATAGCACCCTTTGAATGGTGAAGGGGCCGTCTTCTTCTTGTCCAAGTAGCTTTTGCGGAAGTCTGACGTTGAACTCCGGTTTGGTTTACTGATGCTTCCCTTACTTCTATTCCTGTTCCCTCTTTCTGCCTTGGCAGAGGCAGACTTGGCCTTATCCTTGACCTTAGTGGACTCCGAGCAATACTCCTTTAATGACTCCGCTACTGCAATAGCTTCGTCAAGTGACCGTACTTGTCGTCTTTCTAGTTCCTGTTGGGCCCAATTCTGTAGGCCGTCCAAGAAAAAGAATAGCAAGTCGTCATCGGTCATGCTGCGCGCTTGAAGAGAGAGTTTAATGAACTCCTTCACATACTCTTGGACGGTGGACGTTTGTTTCAGCTCCCTCAGCTTATGCCGTGCCTCCCTGACGGCATTGTTTGGATAGAACTGCCTCTTGAGTTCTTCCTTGAACTGCCCCCATGTCCCTATGGTGCAGTCTCCTCTGTCCATCTCCGCCTTCTTCCTTCGCCACCACAACATGGCCATATCTCCCAAGTACATGGCTGCCGTGCGGATTTTGGCAGCCTCATCCTCAATAGCGAGGTGCTCGAAGTATGTCTCCATCTGCCAGATGAAGTTCTCCATCTCTTGTGCATTCCTTTCGCCCTTAAACTCTTTGGGCGGGGGAGCCATCACACGGGGTGCTGGAGCACATTCTACTCCATATGGGCCTGCTTTTAACTCCCTATTGCAGGCTTCCAACTTGGCTTCAAACTCTTCCTTTAAAGAAGAGAGAGCTGCCATGAGTTTGCGTTCAAGGGCCGTCATGCCCTCCTTGTGCTCCACTGTTAGGGCCCTAATGCCCTCGCGATGTTCTTCGGCCAGCTATGTAACAGTTTCTTTGATGTCATCCAACCCATCAAATGTTGTAGACTCAAGGTTGTTTAAGTTGCTTCCACCGCTTCTAGCCTTTGTTCTTGTTGTCCAAGAAAGGCTTCAACACCAAGTATCCTTTCTTCGGACATGTCGATGCCCGAAGAAGGTTCAGCCTCCGTGGCCCTGACGTCGGTGATCGGAGGGAGAGTGAGGTCCTTGGTTTTACTCTTACCATGACCCTTAGCCTTGTCCTTCTTAGAGAACCTGGCTTCCACGACCTCTCCGTCACGAACCTACTCCTCGACACGGTATGATTCTTCAGCCATTACGTACTAAACGACCAAAGCTCTGATACCAGTTGTCACGGGGTCAAAGTTTAGACCACACGGAGCACCCAATCGTTGCCTTGACTTTTCTTAGAAAGGGTTCAGCTCTAACACTTAGCCTTGATGGCTAAGAACCATTTATGCTTGGCTATTCACACAAACTCAAGTATAGAAGATTTGTAAGAAGAGAGGATTGGTAGCAAATGCCAAAAAACTCTTTATATCACAAATGTAAAGGACTTTGTTTGCTTGCTTGTGGATGGTTGCAAATGAATGCCATCCCTCCTATTTATACTACTCTATGGAACATCCTAGAACATGGCTAGATATTTACAAGATGGAATATTCTTGGAATATGCCTAGAGATGCCTAGACTTGCTTAGAGTGTCCTAGACTTGCCTAGAAGGTTCTAGGGAGTGTTGGGGCGTTTTTATGCTTCCTAGCATTTCCTAGAATGTTGTAGGTCATGCTAGATCACTCAAGTATACTCAAGAACACCCTAGACACTTCTAGAACAGCCCGGGGCCCTAATTTTAATCTGGGTGGGTACAGAGAGTTGTCACGGGGTCAAATTTTAGACCACGCGGAGCACCCAATCGTTGCCTTGACTTCGCTTAGAAAGGGTTCATCTCTAACACTTAGCCTTGATGGCTAAGAACCGTTTATGCTTGGCTATTCACACAAACTCAAGTATAGAAGATTTGTAAGAAGAGAGGATTGGTGGCAAATGCCAAAGAACTCTTTATATCACAAAGAATGCTTTACAAGTGAAGGACTTTGTTTGCTTGCTTGTGGATGGTTGCAAATGAATGTCATCCCTCCTATTTATACTACTCTATGGAACATCCTAGAACATGGCTAGATATTTACAAGATGGAATATTCTTGGAATATGCCTAGAGATGCGTAGACTTGCTTAGAGTGTCCTAGACTTGCCTAGAAGGTTCTAGGGAGTGTTGGGGCGTTTTTATGCTTCCTAGCATTTCCTAGAATGTTCTAGGTCATGCTAGATCACTCAAGTATACTCAAGAACGCCCTAGACACTTCTAGAACAGCCCGGGGCCCTAATTTTAAGCCGGGTGGGTACAGACTCCCCCACCTGAATCGGCGACGTCCTCGGCTCCGTGCTGCTGTTGTGACTGCTGCTGCTGCCTCAGGAATGCATGTACTTGATCCTTGAATTGCCACAAATCTTCATAGCGTTCCCATGTTGCTTCTTCCGGAGACTGGCCCTTCCAATGTACTAGGAACATCTCTGCTTGATTGTTCCAACCTTTTCCTCGAACCAGCTGATAGTCCATGATTGCCTCTATCTGCTTGTCTATGGCAGGCGGGGTGATGAAAATTTGGCTTCTTCTAGACTGACCCCTCTCTGTATCCTCTCGGTCTTCATGAAATGGCTTGAGTTGGCTTGCATGGAAGACAGGGTAGATCTTCAAATGTCGAGGCATATCAAGCTTGTAAGAGATCTTGCCAACCTTGGCAATAATCTCGAAGGGACCCTCGTAGCGCCGGATTAGATTCTGATTGACGCCTCTTAACGACTTGAACTGGCGAGGGTTCAACTTCACCATGACCTTGTCCCCGATCTGGTAGTGCACGGGATGCCTCTTTCGATCGGCAAACTTCATCTTGAGGGCTGCCTTGTCAAGATAGGCCCTGGCCATGTCTAGCTGCTCTTCCCAGGCCTTGGCCATGTAATATGTGCCTGGGTTTCTCATCCCAACTTGTGTGGGTAATGACTGCGGGGTGTTGGGCTGCTGCCCCGTAGCCAACTCGAACGGGTGCTTGCCAGTCGCCTCGCTCCTTTGCAAATTATACGAGAACTGGGAAACATCAAGCAACTTGGCCCAATCCTTCTCGTTGGAACTCACATAGTGCCACAAGTAGCTAGTTCTTTAGACGGTTACGATGCTTCTAGATAAGTAGTGTTACAGAATCTGGTCTGATAAGACTCTCAGGGTACCATATAGGTATCCCTAACATAGTCTTGGACCCCAGTTTTGAGCTATCAGCTTAGTATTCAGCCTGACTATCTGAGTCTAATAACTGATAATTGGGAGGCACCACTGACACCTCAAGGAAGGACTGTAGCCAAAATGATCAGCTGACATTTCTAAAAATACTGAACATGCTAACATTCTGACTGAAACTGGACTAGCATGCAACTGACTGAGATTTCAACTAATATTAATAATATAGGAATCCCAACACTGATAGAATCAAGCAACATGAATAACTACTCAATTATGCAAGACTCTAATTTACTGCATTCAAAAGTTAGGGCTAAAACATTTTACAAGAAGCTAGTTTCCATATGATTTCTAAGAATTGGGAAAATATAGCAGCTAATAACATGGATAAAATTCCACCTGAAATTTATCGAATTTTGTCAAAAACTTTCAAAATTTCAAAACCTCAGGGCTATGATAGAAGATTATGGAAGGGTTTCGGGGACATAAAGAAGAACAATTCCCTTGTTGAATTCCCACATACGTGGTGAAGGAATCCCAAAGAAAATCCCTTAAGAATCTGAGAACAAAATCGATTGCCCTAGCTTCTGCTCTATGTTTTTCTGAGAGAGTTTTACAATTTGACTTCTGAGGGAATGAGAGAAGTGAAGTATATCATCGAATACCCCTCTAAATTCCCTGAAAATAACCCAAAACGACATTAAAGGTGGAAAATTACAAAAATATCCCTAGGAAAAAATCTGGAAAAACTGTCGGCAGGGACCAACAGGTCACTCAACAAGTCGTTGATTGAGGCCATGAATCGTTAGGATCAGTTGTTGGTCCTGGGCCTGGATTCTTGGCTCATTGGAACTGGCAATGAGAGGGACCATGACTCATTGGATGAACCAACTGGTCATTGGTACCTCCTATGACCAGTGGCAAGAAATAGAACAAAAAACACTGGACCCTCTCTCCACGGGTGACACAATGACTCGTTGGTTGGGAAAATGAGTCATTTTCACCTTTCATTCTGTACACTGGAAATCCTGAAGGATTGTTGAGCTTGACACCATGGGTGGCGACAACGACTCGTTGTGTGGTACAACGGGTGGTTTTTGCCACTCGTTGTTTGTAATACCCCGGGAACCCAAGGATGATACCCGAGAGTCAAACGGGGAAAATTTGGATTACATGGGTATGATTAGATTATGTTTATATTGGTGAATTGTGAAGCTTGGGTAGATTTTAAATTGTTTTCAATCCAAATTGTGATTTCTAAATTATGAAATTGAATGCCCATTGATGAGAAGTTCATGAAAGAAGAGAATGATGTTGAATGTATGATGATGATGTGATTTGATAATGAAAAACATGTTTCTAAAGCTACCCATGACTCTGATGTTGTTTTCAAAATGAATTGAGTAGATCTAAGTTTGATAAAGCTTTGGGCAATGCCCACATGTCGATTTAAAATGATAATTTTCCTGAAATAAGCTTACCACATGGTTAGGAGCGAAGACTCCCAAATTTCAAAATATCTAGCTTGTGGTATGTTGAGCTAAATATTCGTACATATAGCTTGCCACATGATTTGGAGTAGATGCTCCGATTTATACTTGAGCTTGTGGTTTGTTTCAAAATAATGCTTCTCATATGCTTGAATTTATAATTGAGATGTATGTCATTATTGAGCTTTGTCAAAAGACAATGTTGAGCTTCATTTTCATATGATGTCGAGTCTATGCATGATTTCATATTGAGCTTCTTCATTATACGATGTTGAGCTTCATCAATAGACGATGTTGAGCTTCGTTATACACGATGTAGAGCATTGCATGTTTTGGGGGAAGATTCTAGCACCGAGCGGGTTAAGGATCGAACACCCTATTTCTTAGAACTACGCACCAATGTAGGTTGATACTATTATGTTATTGGGACCTCCCTTGTGTGCTATCCCCGGCCCGATTGTCCCTTCAGCTTGATATCGATATCATGGTAGCGTCCTTAGCCCTGACAAGGTTTTGGATGGCTCTGCCCACTTGAGTGTGATAGTTGGGACCACGTCAGCTCTATCGTGGTATGTCGGTTAAGTGATGAGTCTCCCACTATCTATATTTTTCGGATTTGCATATCCATTATTCATGGAAGTTATCTTACGCATGCATGTTCTAAAAGTAAGGTTTGACTCAATGTTCAGCTTTTAAAATAAATGTCATGTTTCAGCTTTGAGTCATTTGAGTCAGTCATGATGTTATAAAGCTTTGCATGGTCATGTTATGATAAGATTATGATTTTAGAAAGATTGTATTTATGCCCTTCCTCTCATGTGAAAGCTTATGATATGTATGAAATATTTTAAATGATTTACTCTACTAAAGCGGTTTTACTTACCTTGCATACTCGGTACATTCCACGTACTGACTGCATACTTTCTATGTTGTATCGTCTCATGATACAGGAGCCGGCTCACAACTTCAGCCCTGATCTTAATCAGCTTTCCAGAGTCCTTATCAGCTTAGGATTTGGTGAGTCCTCATCTTTCTAGGACTAGACTTTTAATTTTCATTTTATATTTCAAATTCAGTATCGTTGCGTTAGTTGGGGTCTTGTCTCATCAATTCATTCAGATTAGAGGCTTTCATACTTATATATGTGTAGCTTCAGATATTCTTCCGATGTGCTGTTGTATGAGACTTCCGGTGAGTTTATATTTATGGTTTCTTCATGTTTATTGAATGAGTAAGTTGAATGCTTATGCCATGGGTCGACTTGGGGTCTCTCGGGGTCCCTTATCCTGTGTCTATGATTCGGGCCTCTGTTCGGGTCGTGACATTGTCACTGAAGGATATATCTGGGAGCCCAACTAACGACTCACACCATGAGTCGTTACATCAAACGATGACTAGTTGCTTGACTCATGTGTTCTTGGAAAAGGGATCAACTTGGTTTTTGAGCTAGGGATGCAATGAGTGACAGGACGACTAACTGTTTCTCACAACAGGTCATTCCATGTCCCGTTGGTTCCTAAAGAACTAAGGCAGGGCTGACCACGAGCCAGACAACAGGTCGTTGGTGCTGACCGCGACTCGTTGTCTCAGTTGTTTTGAGGCAAAACTTCTAGTTTCTTCTGTATTTTTCTTGCAAGGTATGAGTTTGATTTAAGAAAGTTTGGGGTGTTACAATCTGTTGGATTTCGACTGAACTTTGGAAAAGGAATCGAAAAGGTTAAAAATAAATACAGAACGGGAATTCAAAGACCCTTGAACCCATTAGTGATAGGATAAAAGTTGTTGTTGACATACCCTTCAACCCGATTTAGTTGAAATAAAAGTAGGCATAATCTTCGTTTCATTATTCTCCTCCGATCATAAGGATATAAGCGTTAAGGTTCATGAAATAGTTCTTAGATGCTAGGGATAGTGGAAAGAAATGGGATAGTAGCTTGCAACTAACAACCGTAGGAAGAATCATGATAATTTAATTACGTCTGAAAAACTCAACTTGAAAGCAACCAAGTGTCATTGTCGTAGTCTATCATCATTATTGAAATACAATCAAGCTTGCTTTCATTTTAGTTAATTTTACATTAGAAGTTTTAGTAGTTTAATTTTCCAAACCAATCTTCATTTTACACTCTTTGTAGATTAGTGAAATTAAAGTGATAACCTTATAATGATTAAATTGACAAGTCCCTGTGGGTATGATATTTGGACTTAACAATCCTATATTACTTGACGACGACGTGTACTTGCGTGCGCTTGGGTGACACAATGGACTTCATTGATTGAATAGAGTCATGGAAGTTCTATGTATTTAAGCCTAATTATGCATGCCCCATGATGAATTGATTTATGATCTATTTACCCATTGATAATATCTATAAGCCTAGCATGAATTATGATTTAAATCATGAATTTATTATGTTACCCATTATGATTTTATGGAATTGAAGCTATATGCATGATCTACAAGTATGTATTAATCTTATGAATCATGAATTATGTTTTTGACCGACTCACGAGCCCCATGTCATGGCTAGTTCACGTATGTTCAAGCATGTTTATAATTATCATGATTTAACTAGCCCATGAATCTATGCATATTATACTATGAGCACTATATATATGTTTTGGAGTAGTATCAAATACCGAGTAGGTTTAGCGCCTAGGTTCTACCCCGGATCTCATAAACTACGTGCCACCGCAGGTATTTGGGACCCTTCATGACTGTCCCCGGCCCAATTGGCCCTTATCATGTGTGATCACACCTTTCATGGTTCTACCCTTGGCAAGGTACGAACACCCTCCCGACTAGGGTCACAAGTTGGGCTTCATGTGTGCTTATATGAGGTATGTCGTTAAGAGAATCTCCCATTGTTCCTCATGATTTATGCATGTTATGATTATGTATGTTGGCTCACGTCATGTTAAGTAAAACCTTTTTTACTATGATCATGATTATGTTTATGTTACGAATGTTTTGAAAACCTTGAGCCTTATGACATGTTATGATGATTTACGATATGAGCATGATGTCCTACTCTTATAATCATTTATGAATTTTGTATATGTTTTAAACGTCCATTTTACTTACCTTGCATACTCAGTATATTCCACGTACTGACCGCATACATTCTATGATGCATCGTTTTATGATACATGCCCCAGCTCTCCAGCTCACCCTCACCCGTAGATTGTCTCGAAGTTGTTCTCAACATACTTGGTGAGTCCTCATGTTCTGAGGGCTATGTATTCAGAATCTATGTTGTTCATTCAGTTCAGGATTGTTGGGTTAGTTGGGGAGTTGTCCCATCAACCCGTCTTTTCATGATTAGAGGCTTATCAAACTACAAGTTGTAATCAGCCGTATCGTATGAGTCTAGTTTCGCTTTTCCTTTTATTGTGTCATGATTACATTTTGTTTATGCTAAGTTTTCCACTTATGTAATTGGGATTAGATGTATGCTCATGCCATGGGTCAACTTGGGTCCCTCGGGGCTCCTTGTCGATCCGGGTGTACATTCGGGTCGTGAAAAACTTGGTCTTAGAGCAATAGGTTTGAAGTTTTTTGGGGAGTCGAAAGCCACGTTAAGTAGAGTCTTTTTCATGTGTGTGAAGCGCGCCATACTTATGATGTAGAGGCTAATAGACATTTAGGAAATGTTCCCTTCTTTCATGATCTATGTCGTGCGATGAAAGTCCTTTACCCTTCTAATTCGTGCTATTCACGTTTGCAGAATCATGCCTCCACGCAGAGTGAACGCTAGAAGAAATGGTAACAGCAATGATCATGAGGCTGTCCATGATTGTGAGAGTCATCTAGTCCCACCCGTTCACGGGGAGTACGCACCAGAGCCATCTATCCACGCTAAGTTTAGGGCAGCGATTCAGATGCTGGCACAGGCTTCAAGATACTAGTAAGGACACTCCTACTCTTGATTTTGTTCTAGTGGTGCAGGGGTTTGTTGATGTGTTTCTTTCTAATCTACCAACATTCCACCTGATGATGATATAGATTTTGATATTGATTTTGTTCCAGACACTCAAACTATTCCAGTTCGACTATATAGGATCACACTGAGAAAGTTGAAGGAACTAAAAGAGAGATCACAGAAATTTCTGATTAAGGGATTTATTAGTCGAGTTTCTTTCCCAGGGTGCTCTTATTTTGTAATTTGAAGAAGGTAATCTATCGGGATTTTATGGCACATTTGAACTTCTTTTCATAGAATTTTGCATGCCTTTAAGTACTATTATTATAAGTAAATACCAATGTTATTTTTCTAAGTTTCAAGAATCTCAATGACTTGGAGAAAAGATACACAAATCCAAGATATCTACTGCATAACGATGACATACGAGTTGCAAGTTCAATATGTGGTTCATATGATGAATCGTGAATTGACTTCACAAAGAAGTTGCAAGTCTGGAGTCAACATATAAAGCCAGTTAAAGTTCGTAGATGTAATTTACTGACCTGAATGGCCGTCGCAGAGTGAGATTTAGAGATATTGCAACCTGAGACTCCAATAAATGGAAGCAATTAATCCGTAGATTTAGAGTATAGACCATGAATGAAGCCGCAGATCAAAAGTTCAGAGATGCCTTCTGAAGATTTAATCTACGAGGGGTAGATACGGACCACATATCTAAAGTATGGGCTGCAGATTGATTCACGATTACTGACAAATCACAGATAGAGTATAACTTATGGTGCAATATATGGACCGTGAATCCAATATATGGTTTGTATTTAATAACTGGGCGGATCAGAATTAAATTGGGCTTGGGGTTTAGATCTTAGTATAAATTGTATCTTTAGTCTTTTTCTTGGAGAGTCAGAACATTATCATAGAGAATAGAGGTTCTGGAGAACACCCATTGTATTTCAAGATACTTTTGAAGATTCACGTTGAGGATTTTGAATTCTCTCTTCTACTCTATTACATGTTGATTATGATTAATTCAATGAGTTCTTCTTCATATTCAATCATGAGGGTTGTGAACCCAATTGGATTATGAAACCTAGAGAGATCAATTGTGATCAATTGATATTTGGCTCTAATATGCCTGATTGATCTTTGATTTTCTAGTTAAAAATATTTTAAAACACCGTTCACGCTAATTTTTCCCAATTGTGCTTGAAAGAGCCAATTAGGATTTTTTAGTATCAATCAACAATAGCTCAAGGCATAACTCTTGTTTAATAAATTAACTTAGAAATATATTAAATATAATTGGCAATTTATGATCGATTTGTGTTGAATTCTTGTCGATTTGAAAAAATTAATTTAGATAAACATTGCTTGATTGTTGAAAGACATTGAGTGATTACTTAGTGATTGTTTCCATATTATTAAAAGCCCATTATCCATTAATCTAATTGAGTGATCTAGGTGGATCAACCCTAAATAATATTGTGTTGCTCACAAAGAAGTTGATCGAAAATGAGCTTAAGAAAGTGAATGTGGTTGATAATGTGCAAGGTTTCTCCTACCTTATTTGTATGTATGCCACCCTCCTTACCAAAATCAATAATTTCAAGACTAATATCCAGTGCAATTTGAGGAAGAAAACTATATTAGCAATGCACCGGGAGGTTATTCAAGGAAAAATTATCAATAACCAAATCAAATCCATCCATTATCAAACTATGAAAGTCAATGGAGACCTCAACCGCAAGGCCAAGGTAGTTATTATGGTATAATTGACTATAGAGGTCTAAGTAAAGTTGGAAATGGAAATTTCAAGAATAGGATCTCTAATCGTTATGTTACACCGAGGGACCCCATCCTTTTTTCCTCAAAATTGGAGGAAAGGGCCACTCGAGATCACGGAGGCTCAATGATTGAAGGCATGTTGGAAAAATTGCTCCAAAATCAAGAGAGGTCAGATGCATGTTTAAAAAGTTTGATTGTAGTTGTTAGCTCCTACATAGAGTCCATCTAAAAGTTAGAGCAACAAATGAGAGACTTTTCTAGGGAGCACAATCTAAAGCTATAGGGGAAACATCCTAGTGACACAGTTGTGAATTCCAAAGGAAATGGAGGAGGTCCTAATGCTCATTGTATGGCTATTATGACTCGTAGTGGCAAGATGTTGGTGTTGATTAGAATATTGATGTCAAGGTTGATGAAGGTAGTATTTATGAGGGCAAGCTAGGTGATGATATTATGGTGAAGCCTCAAGTTGTATTGCAAGTGAAGATATTGTGCTGGGCTTAAGGGGCAAGGAGAAGGTTAACGAAAAGTTGGTAGACATAGCAAATTCTTACCACAAATTCCAAAACCTCTTCCTCCCTTATAACAAACCTTAAGGGGGCAATTCTTTGATGCTATCAAAGAAATGCTCAATTTTTCCACGTATCTTAAAAAGTTGCTTGCCAAGAAGAGACCCATTGATGAGGAAGTGGTTCCTATTACTCATCGGGTTAGTGTTATCATCACGGGTGCCAATGTTGAAAAGAGGTGTGACCCCAACACATTTACAATTCCATGCACTACTCAGGCTTATGACTATGTGAGAGCATTATGTGATGGTGGGAAAAGCACAAATTTGATATCGCTTTCCATTTACAAGAGGTCCGGTCTTACCATGCTTAAACCCATTAATATACGACTATAAATGGCGGATAAAAACTATGAAGAAACCGGAGGGTATTATGGAGGATGTTCTTGGTAAAGTCGGTAAGTTCACACTTTCGGCTGATTTTGTGGTCATTAATTATGCGATGGATATTGAGATTCCCATCATTCTTGGGCGTCCATTCCTTGATGCACAAAGAGGTATAATGGACTCGAAAAAATATGATATCAAATTTTGAGTCAAGGATGAGGAGATCACTTTCAAAGCATGGAAAGGGCATTTGTTGCCTAACGGTTGTGAGTATGCTTATTGTGATTGAGGATACAAAAGGTGTGAATGATCCTGCCAAGCTTGAAGGAAAGTTAGCACCCAAGAAGAAAGAGGCAAAAAGCAAATGGGTGAAGCACTACCTCTATGACTCCAAAGGAAGAAAGTGGGTGAGGAAATTCTTTGCTAGGGATGGCTCACCCAATAGTTGATTCAGGTTTTTGGGTCATACCGCGACGTTAAATCAGGCACTTCTTGGAGGCAATCTAAGGGATATTAGACAATGCATAGTATTTTTGTCGTGTTGCAATATTAAATCAAACACTTCTTGCGAGGAAACTCAAGTATTTTATTCTAATGGGTATTTATAAGTGCAGGTTTGGCATTGGGAGATATGGGAAGGAATGACAAAGGCAAAGAAAAGAGCATCAGCCTTTGATAAGCTCAAACTGACACTCCTGACATAGTATGAAGTGGACGTTGTCAATAAAGAACCAACAAAGAGGTAGGGGTTGAATTCACCGGAAATATGGTAAGAACTAGACTAATGCCGGTATTTAAGCTTTTTGGTGTACTATCTCCAAATTGGGGGGTTTGTGGAAAAAATAATTGTGAAACAAGCATAAAAATCAAGTCTTGTTAATCAAGATTTGCAATTAACTAGGGTAAGGGTTTCCCATGGTCTCATAACTACTTTGGGTTTACACTCGTGATCAACCCCAATGCTTACTTGCATAATTGATAAATAGGGTTCATCCAAACGACTGGTTCATCCTTATTGGATGACGATACTTAATCACCGAGTTACATCCCATGAGCGATTTCAAATTAACAGTTATCAATTTATTCCAAATTAAATATTCTGCGACCGCAGCTCAAGTTATACAATGATCATAAAAATCAAGGCGTTGTTGTAATTCTATTTTCCTAATCTCTACCTCTCTAGGTTCAAGTAAAGCATTCGGGAAAGTCCTAACATTGCACTTTGTTAAGAAACATTAAAGAGGAAGAGAATACAATACAAGCATTTAGCATTGGTTTCGAATCACTTTGTGTAACCCTAGTTCATTAATCCATCATGGTTCCCACAACCCTAGATGCGGATGTTTTAGCCTCTCATAATTGTACAATTGCGATTAGTATTCATAGAAATACACATAATTAAAATACTTACAACGACCATTGAAAGAAAATCTGTTGTGAATACTGCAATAGAATATGATGAACAAACTCAAGAACAATTGAGAAATCTAAGTTTTTATTCTCAAGAATTGCTCTCCAATGTTGTTAAAAACTAATTACAAACTTGATAGTAATTATCAATCAACTAATTATGACCCTTTCTAACCCAAAAAAAATAGTAAACGTATTTATACAGACAATAAAATCCTTTTCCTAAGTTAACAGGAAAATAACCAAATCTGGTGCCGATACATTCTATGACTCATCATATGAACCGTAACAGGATTGTATGGGTCGTGCCTTACTCTCGTATATTCCTTGACTTCTACAGAATTGGCTAAGTGTTGGGATCTGGTACGATTCGTAACATGATCCCACGGGTCATATAATCCAATCGTGGTTTGGCTCTAAGAACTTTGACATCTTCTGAAGTTTTCTATGAGTGTCTTGGTACGCCTCGTACCTTGCTCCTACAACTCATAACAGCTTCCGCATCATGAATTCTACCAAGTTCTTAAAATCCCTGAAGCTTCCCATGGCTCCTAGAACTGGTCTTTGGTAGATACTATGATTCGTAGGTGCTACCCGTATCAGGAGACTTCAATTGTGCAAATTTTCTATGAAATATTCCACGACCCACGTTACGGCTCATACCAGCTTCGTACGGCTCGTATTGAAAGTCATACTCTATCTTTGCATTGTTCCAGCCTTTTGAGTTTTTCTATGAGTCTCAGTACGTCTCATACAATCTAGGTACGGCTCGTACTGAGATCAGTACTTAGCTGCTTTTCTATACTTTTCTGCAACTTTTGCATATTCTTGCTCCAACACCTATTTTTCCTAAAAACAAAGTAAAAACACCTCATATTCATATAAACATATCTAAGTCCATGCTATTTTCCCAGTTTGAAGTGTCGAAAGTGTTGTAAACTCATAGCATATCAGCCTTCAATCTGTGATCCCAGTCACGGATCGTGAAATGCACCTACTGTTCATGAATAGTGTCGCAGGTTAAAGTACAGGAATCTAACTCTCTGATGTTTCATACATGGATAACATATAGTTTTCAAATTTCATTTACGAATCATAACTTGAATCGTGGATGAAAAATGTATTGCTGCTCTCTAAAGTTGATATACGACCCATCAAACGGACAGTATGTTGCTTTGATAGTCCATAGAAGGGACCGTGATTTGGATTTAATGCAAGTGGGCTCAAACCTTATCTGGGGTGACTTACAACCCCATTTATGCCTTGTAAACTTGATAAACGGTCATAAATGGGGCATACCCGACCCAACCCATCATGAGTTTTCAAAATATAAGTGTGCCTCATGCTATTGCTATTCATCTTCTTCCTCTCCGCTATTTGACCTCCATTGTTGCATATTCACTCAAACTATACACACACTCACACACTCAATCGCACACTTGATCACTGCCCTCTTGCAAGTTAGGGTTTCTAAAAGTCAAGAAGCAAAAACTTCATCAACACATACTGTGCAGTGACAAATGGACTAAACCTAGGTAATGGGTTCATTAGTAACATTTCTATAAAAGTTATTTCCATTGGGTGATTGAATTATATGCTTGAACATGATCTTGGGAGGGAGAACTGAGGGATATTATTTGATTTGCTTGGGGTTTTTGATCTTGAACTGTTGCATTCATATAAATATGGTCTGCAAATGTGATATATGGCCATAAATGATCCTACAGCTATGCTTAATGAACAAATATAAATTTTTCAAAGTGTAAAATTGTTATACCCCTAGAACTCAAAGATCGGACCCGGGAGTTTAAAACGGGGAAAAACTAAAAATCTGGATTGCAGGCACAGGACGAGTCGTTGGATGACTCGTGAGGAGAGCCCACAGTCATCAGGTGACTCGTTAGGAGGCTTGGGAGAATGTGAATAAGATTAAGGAAAAGGGAGTCCCCACGGGCTTGGGAATGACTCGTGGTCAGACACCATGAGTCGTTAGGTCATCCATGGGAAGGAGGTATAAGAAAAATAGAGAAGGCAAGGCAGTGGGTTAACGGAAGGAGACCGCGACTCATCATGTCTGGCAACAAGTCGTGGTATGAGTCGTTGGGTGAAATTTCCATAATTGGCATAAGGAAGGAAGGCAATGCACTTGACGAGTGGTTGGCCGTAACTAGTCGTTATGTCATCCGTTAGGACCCCAGTGATCAGTTAAGACAGTGTACCTGATGGGCAAGGTGACGGATCCTTTGGACATGTGATGAGTCGTTAGGTCCCTCGTTGGGACCCCTTGGTAGTTATTTTCTACGAAATAGTAAGGGTCTTTCCATAATTTCCTAAGACCCTAAAGCCTAAACTACGTCGTTTTGGGTTATGAATAAGGAAATTTAAAGGGGTTAAGTTCAGTTGTCTCTTCATTCATGCATGCAAGAATAGTGAGAGGCAATCTAAGGAGATTTTAGGCTCTTCTCTTCAATTCTTCCAATTTCATTTTTGGATAATCAAGGGAAGTAAAGAATCAGATATTCCCAGGTATTTAAGGCTATCAATGGGTGATTTCTTCCACACCCATGCCCCTCCTCTATGATTTTCACAAAGATTTCAACAAAAACTCATGGAGTTATGAATTTGATTTACTTAAACTCTAATGAGTTGATTATGGGTTTTGTGATTTTAAAATCTTATCATAATCTAGGGGACTTAATCAGCTTTTGTGATTTAAATTAATTATAGTATTGTTGATTTGGAAGTTTTATGTACTTAAGCCTAATTATGTATGCCCCATGATGAATTGATTTATGATCTATTTATCAGTTGATGATATCTATAAGCCAAACATGAATTATGATTTAAATCATGAATTTATTATGTTACTCACTATGATTCTATGGAATTCATGCTATATGCATGATCTATAAGTATGTATGAATCTTATGAATCATGAATTATGTTTTTGACCGACTCACGGGCCCCATGTAATGGCTAGTTCACGTATGCTCAAGCATGTTAGTATCATGATTTAACTAGCCCACGAATCCATGCATATTATACTATGAGCACTATATATATGTTTTGGAGTAGTATCGAATACTGAGTAGGTTCGACGCCTAGGTTCTGCCCTGGATCTCATAAATTATGTGCCACTGTAGGTATTTGGGACCCTGCATGACTGTCCCCAGCCCAATTAGCCCTTATCATATGTGATCACGCCTTTCATGGTTCTACCCGTGGCAAGGTACGAACACCCTCCCGACTAGGGTCACAAGTCGGGCTTTCATGTGTGCTTATATGGGGTATGTTGGTTAAGAGAATCTCCCACTATTCCTCATGATTTATCCATGTTATGATTATGTATGTTGGCTCAAGTCATGTTAAGTAAAACACTTTTATTACGATCATGATTATATTTATGTTACGAATGTTTTGAAAACCTTGAGCCTTATAACATGTTACGATGATTTACGATATGAGCATGATGTCCTACTCTTATAATCATTTATGAATTTTATATATGTTTTAAACATCCATTTTTCCTTGCATAGTCAGTACATTCAATGTACTGATCGAATACTTTCTATGATGTATGATTTTATGATACAGGCCCAAGCTTTCCGGCTCAGCCTCACCCTTAGATTGTCTCGGAGTTGTTCTCAACATACTTGGTGAGTCCTCATGTTCCGAGGGCTATGTATTCAGACTCTATGTTGTTCTTTCAGTTTTAGGATTGTTGAATTAGTTGGGGAGTTGTCCCATCAACCCGTCTTTTCATGATTAGAGGCTTATCAGACTACAAATAGTAATCAGCCATATCGTTTGAGTCTAGTTTTACTTTTCCTTTTATTTTGTCATGATTACATTCTGTTTATGATAAGTCTTCCGCTCATGTGATTGGGATTAGATGTATGCTCATGCCATTTGTCGACTTGGGGTCCCTCAGGGCTCCTTGTCCCGTGTCTACAATTCGGGTGTATGTTTGGGTCGTGACAAACTTGTTATCAGAGCAATAGGTGTGAAGTGTTCTAGGGAGTCTGAAAGCCACGTTAAGTAGAGTCTTTTTCATGGGTGTAAAACGCGCCATACTTATGATGAAGAGGCTAGTAGACATTTAGGAAATGTTCCCTTCTTTCATGATCAATGTCGTGCAATGAAAGTTCTTTAGCCTTCTAATTCATGCTATGCGCATTTGCAGAATCATGCCTCCAAGAAGAGTGAACGCCAGAAGAATGGTAAAGGAAATGATCATGAGGATGTCCATGATGGTGAGCATCAGTTAGCCCCACCCATTCATGGGGAGTACGCACTAGAGCCAGCTGCCCACGCTGAGTTTAGGGCAGCGATTCAGATGCTGGCACAGGCCATGGATGCCCAGGTCCAGAATCAGACGGTGCGCATTTCCCTTAGAATGGGAATGCAGCGGCAGCTAGGGCGAGGAATTTCTTGAGGATGAGCCCTCCGGAGTTCACGGGGTCAAATGTGGACGAGGATCCACATGATTTCATTGAGAAGTTTCTGAAGATCACCCATGTTATGGGGGTGAACCACGGAGAGTGCGTTGACTTGACCTCCTATCAGCTTAAGGTGGTGGCTCATATATGGTTCAAGTAATGGAGAGATGCCAGGGCAGTGGGTGCAGGCCCGATAGGTTGGGAGGAGTTTCACACGATATTTTTGGATTGGTTCTTCCCTCGGGAGATGAGGGAGCTCAAGGCGGCCAAGTTTGTTAATTTGAAATAGGATAACATGTACATTCAAGAATACGCATTGGAGTTTACTCGATTATCTAAGTATGCTCGGGAGTTGGTGGTGGACCAGAGGGCTCAGTTGGGCCGTTTTATGCATGGGGTGGTGGACACTTGGACAAGGATTGCAGGATCGCCATGCTTCATCGGGATATTGAAATCCCCCATATTGTATTGCATGCACAACAGATGGAGTTAGTCTACAGGAGGCAGATGGAGGCCAAGAGGGCAAGGACCGATAGCTATGGGGTTTCTCAGGCCAGGTCAGGGGGTGGACAGCGTCAGCAATCCCAGCACAGGTCCATCGCTCCAGCCCCATCATCGGCCAGTACGCCATCGAGGTTCAGAGGAGATCAGAGGAGCAGGGCTTCAGGTCGAGGGATCAGGGTAGCGTACAAGTGGAGCGCACTTTTCCAGCTTGTGCCAAGTGCGGCAAGAATCATCCCGGAAGGTGCTTACTTGGCTCGGATGCGTGTTTGGGTGTGGCAAACCCGGGCACAGACTCAGGGATTGCCCCTCAGCCAGATCAGGGGTCAGCGGGACCTGTGCGACAATAGCTAATTCTACAGCTCCAGCAGCCCGTCCCCCTCAACAGGGTGGATCTACTAGTTCAGCAGGCGGTCAGCGCCAAAACAGGTTTTATGCTTTAGTACCCCGCCAGGAGCAGGAGGTTCACCAGATGTGGTCAGTGGTATGTTGCAAGTCTTCCATATTGATGCTTATGCCTTGCTAGATCCCTTTGTGACCCCTTATATTGCTAGTAGTTTTGGAGTTAGCCTTGAAATTCTGTCGGAACTGTTCTCGGTCTCTACTCCAGTCAGTGATTAGGTGGTAGCTAGGCGGGTGTATAGAGGTTGCCCCATTACAGTGTTGCATAAGGTTACCTCCGCCAGACTTAGTAGAGTTGGCTATAACTGAATTTGACATCATTTTGGGTATGGATTGGTTGTTTGCATGTTACGCTTCAATAAATTGTAGGACCCGTGCGGTGGAATTCTGATTTCTGGGTGAGTCAGTTTTGAGTGGAGGGGTAACTCAGCTATACCATCTAGTCGGTTTATTTCGTATCTTAAGGCCAGGAAAATGATCTCTAAGGGTTGCATGTATCACCTAGTTAGGGTTAAGGATGTGGAGTCTGAGACCCCAACTATTCAGTCAGTTTCGGTGGTGTGTGAATATCTAGAGGTTTTCCCCGATGATTTTTCAGGTGTTCCTCCAGAAAGGGAAATTGATTTCGGCATTGATCTCTTACTCGATACACAGCCCATCTCTATTCCTCCCTACAGGATGGCCCCAACCGAGCTAAAGGAACTAAAGGATCAGTTGAAGGACTTGTTAGATAAGGGATTTATCAGGCCGAGCAAGTCTCCATGGGGTGCACCAGTGTTATTTTTTCGAAAGAAAGATGGTTCCCTTCGCATGTGTATTGATTACCGGAAATTGAACAAGGTCACCGTCAAGAATAGGTACCCTATACCCAGAGCGATGATTTGTTTGACCAACTCCAGGGTGCCAACTATTTTTCCAAGATTGATCTCAGGTCTGGGTATCACCAGCTCAGGGTTTGGGAGAGTGACATCCCGAAAACCTCTTTTAGGACACGGTATGGTCACTATGAATTTGTTGGTATGTCTTTTGGACTAACCAATGCCCCTACAGCTTTTATGGACTTGATGAACAGGGTGTTCAAGCAATATCTAGACATGTTCATGATCGTGTTCATCGATGATATCCTTATATACTCTCGGAGCGAGGAGGAGCATGCTGCTCACTTGAAAGTGTGCTTCAGGTTCTCAAGGATCGTCAGTTGTATGCAAAATTCAGCAAGTGTGAATTTTGGCTGGACTCGGTGGCATTTCTGGGCGATGTGGTATCAAATGAAGGTATAAAGGTAGATTCTCAGAAAATCGAGGCGGTAAAGAATTGGCCCAGATCGGTGAACCCATCAGACATCAGGAGCTTTTTGGGCTTAGCGGGTTACTACCAGAGATTTGTTGAGGGTTTCTCATCTATTGCGGCGCCTTTGACCAAGTTTACCTCTAGAAGGTAAAGTTCCAATGGTCGGATGCTTGTGAGAAAAGCTTCCAAGAGTTGAAGGCTCGACTCACTTCAGCACCAGTGTTGACCCTACTTGAGGGTACCAATGGTTTTGTGGTGTATTGTGATGCTTTGAGAATCGGACTTGGGTGTGTTTTGATGCAGCATGGGAAGGTGATAGCATACGCCTCAACACAGTTGAAGATTCATGAAAGGAACTACCCGACCCATGATCTTGAGTTGGCCAGCGGTGGTGTTTGCATTGAAGATATGGCGACATTACTTGTATGGGGTCGACGTGGATGTATTTACGAACCACAAGAGCTTGCAATATGTGTTAACGCAGAAGGATCTCAATATTCGATAAAGGAGGTGGTTGGAGCTACTTAACTACTATGATATGAGTGTTCTTTACAACCTGGGGAAGGCTAATGTGGTAGCGGACACACTTAGTAGACTCTCTATGGAGAGTGTGTCCCACGTGGATGAGGGAAAGAAGGAGTTGGTGAAGGATGTCCATCGACTTGCGAGATTGGGAGTTAGATTGGTCGACTCGACCAATGACGGCGTCGTTGTGTAAAACGAATTAGAATCAATCCTTGGTGGTGGATGTGAAATCTAGGCAAGATGAGGATCCGATGTTGGTAAAGCTGAAGGAAGACGTTCCGAGTAAAAAGGTGGAGGTTTTCTCCCAAGAGGGAGATAGGGTGTTGCGATACCAGAGTCGTCTATGTGTTCCAGATGTTGATAGTTTGAGGGATCGGATATTGCATGAGGCGCATGGATCTAGGTATTCTATCTATTCGGGTGCCACCAAGATGTATCATAATTTGCGGGAAATATATTGGTGGAACGGCATGAAGAAGGATATTGCAGAATTTGTAGTCAAGTGCCCGAACTGCGAACAAGTGAAGGTCGAACATCAAAGGCTGGGAGGCGTACTTCAGGATATTAGAATTCCCACTTGGAAGTGGGAAGAGATTAATATGGATTTCATTATAGGCCTACCTCGTACTCACTGACACTATGATTCTATTTGGGTGGTGGTAGACAAGTTGACTAAGGCTGCACACTTTCTACCGGTCAAACCACAGATTTAGCAGATGATTATGCCAAATTATATATTCAGGAATTGGTTCGACTTCATGGAGTGCCCTTGTCTATTATTTCAGACCGAGGCACTCAGTTTACCTCTCAGTTTTGGCGGTCTTTCCAAAAAGGGCTTGGGACTCAGGTTAAACTCAGCACAGTATTTCATACGCAAACAGATGGTCAGGCGGAGCGAACAATCCAGACTCTTGAGGACATGTTGAGATCATGTGTGATGGACTTCAAAGGTAGTTGGGATGATCACTTGCCCTTGATCGAGTTCACTTATAATAACAACTATCACTCCAATATCCAATTGGCACAGTTTGAGACTTTTTATGGGTGTAGGTGTAGATCTCTCATCGGATGGTTTGAGGTTGGTGAGGCAGCTAAGATAGGGACAGACTCGGTTCACGAGGCTATGGTGAAGGTTCAGTTGATAAGGGACAGGCTAAAAACTGCTCAGAGATGTCAAAGTTCATATGCTGATGAGGAGGAGAGAGTTGGAGTTCGAGGTGGACGATTGGGTAATCCTGAAGGTGTCTCCCATGAAGGGAGTAATGCGGTTTGGAAAGAAAGGAAAACTCAGTCCCTGCTATGTTGGTCCTACCAGGTTATGAGAAGAATTGGTAAGGTATCATATGAGTTGGACTTGCCATCAGAGTTATCTTCTGTGTATCCCGTGTTTCATGTGTCGCTCTTGAAAAAGTGCTTGGGTGATCCATCTTTAGTTGTCCCGGTGGAAAACGTTGGTGTGGGGAGATAGTCTCAATTATGAGGAAATTCCAGTTGCAATTTTGGATCGCCAAGTTCGGAGGCTGAGGAACAAAAACGTAGCTTCGGTGAAGGTGTTATAGAGAAACCAACATGTTGAGGGAGCTACGTGGGAGGCCGAAGCAGCTATGATGGTTAAATACCCTCACCTGTTCCCTACCGCTCAGTTTCAGTTTGAGGTATCCGTTTTTGCCCTAATTCTCTAATCAGGATAAGTATTTTATATCTATGATCTTTATCCAGTAGGTACGAATTCATCTTTTGAATGTTTTCTAAACATAATATTCCCTCTAATCTCTTTAGGTATTATTAGAAATTATCCGGTTATTATAACGTTACTTTGAATAATCTTTTTCGGTCACTACTATGTGTTTTCAGCTTTGATCAGTTACCCTAACATCGCCTCAACTTTGTGTACTCCCCTAAAACGGCTCTCTTGGCCTCACCGGTTTCCACCTTAGGATGGCATAGTCTGGGCTTACTTATTCGCAGCTTACTGGCCTCGTACATAGCAAACTTAATCAAGATTTATTCATTATAACGGCATAATAAGTAGATAATATCACATAATACTTAGGAGATTATAAGGAATATAAAAGTTTAGCTATTCATATTTATGAATTTATATACCTTATTTTGTAGATCTGCATCGTTGCTATTTTTCTCCATAGCTTGATATTTTCTGGGTAGCTTGTTTTATTTTATGTGCTAGCTTTGATACCAATCTGGGGGATGGGGATTTGCGGAAGTAGGAATTGGTTTTATTTCATCATACAGTATCTCTGCTGGTGTCGAGTATATTTTTATATAAAAGAATGTGCCTTTAGTTATTCTTTTGTATATAGTAAATGCTTTATGTATTTCTGGTATGGTAGCTATTTCATCTCCTGTTGCTGTATATACAGTACTAAGTAGTCCATAGTCGTAACAAGTCCTTACTAGGTTAGCATTTGTTTTAGGTTGGGCTATTAGTTTGTTGTATCCCTGTTCTTTAAGATAAAACAAGAAGAATATTATGTAGTAAGCCAAAAAGAACACATAATAGACTGTAAATATACTCAAGGAAAAGCTAAAATACCCATAATAAATAAAAAGATAATAAATAAAGAAATTCAAGAAATAAAGGCTAGGAATCCAATAAAATACGTACACCTAGGAGGAACAGAAATACTAATAAAAGCATGTTTCAGAGAAGGAATAGATACACCAATAGAAATATATTTAGCAGATGATAGAATAATTCACCCTATAGAGAAAAGTATAATAAGTGCAGTTAAAGGAAATCTAATATACCAAAAATTTAAATTTATAATAAGTGCAAATTATTCAGTAGCCTTGGACGATAGAAATATAGACAAATCATTAGTATTATACTGGAAAATGTCAGGAATAGAATTAACACCAGGCAGTAAAGTATTCACAGCTAGATGTAAAAATTTATATGTACTAACAACAAAACATAAAATAATGGCTAGAAATAAGATTCAAAGAATTAAGATAGAAAACCCTTTTGACAAAATAGGCCACTACTATGCGTTTTCAGCTTTGATCAGTTACCCTAACATCGCCTCAACTTTGTGTACTCCCCTAAAACGGCTCTCTTCTGAAGTTTCTGAATATTGATCTAGATCTGCTTCTGAATTTTCATTATTTTGTTCATTTATTTCATCTATTCCTATTCTAGAAAAGGGCACTCCTAATAGTATATCCTTATTAGTAAATTCATAACTATACATTTCTTCTATTGTTAATATTTTATCCCATATTTGTATTTTTATGTTTTTAGCCTTATGTGTTATCATACTTCCTTCATTATTAAATCCGGTAACTATTAATGGTGTTTTTAATTTTTCCCATTTATTATCTGGTAAACAGTTATATTTACACATATTTGCTTCTGCTCCTGTATCTATCATAGGTGTGTAGTATCTATTATAATATCCTTCTGCTATAATTTTTGTTAATATATAGAATGTGAGGACGGATGCCTTATGCCTCCATTTCTCTTCTTATTTATAAACAAAAGAATGCCTTTACAAAAGAATGACCTTTACTATTCATGAACAGTAACTGACCTTTACTATTTACTACTATTTACACAGTAATATGACTTTTACTATTTATTAATAGTATTTGCCTTTTGCTGTTTGCACAGTATTTGGCCTTTCCTATTTATAAATAGTAATTGACCCTTATTATTTTATTTAGAAGGATAACTACAAAGCCTAGAATATAAATTACAACACGAATTACCATGAATAAAGAAGAATATGCCCTAGAAGAAGAAAAATATATGAGTCAAAAAGGACTAGAAATAAAAATTATACACTCAAGCTTAGGAAGGAGATTTAAAAAAATAGGAGATCAATTATATTTAATGTTAGAAAAAGAATCGGCAAAACTAGAAGATAGCTTAACTGCAATGGTAAGAATTAATAAAGAAAATGAAGAGATAGATAGGAAAAAAGAAATAGAAAAAAGTAAAAAACAAGCCCAAATAGAAGTACAACAGATTAAAGAAGAAAAGGATACGAGAATCCAAGAATTAGAAAAAGAATTGGAAAAACTTAAAAAATTGTATGAAGAAAAATTAAAAGCTAGAGAAAAACAACGTGAAGAATTAAAACTCACAGAAGAAATAGAAAAATTTAAAACATTACTAGAAGAAACAAGTACATTAGAAGACCAACCTAGAATAGGAATAGATGAAATAAATGAACAAAATAATGAAAATTCAGAAGCAGATCTAGATCAATATTCAGAAATTTCAGAAACATATACTAACCTAATAGAAAAAGAAAATAATATAGAAATTAATGTGGAAGATGTAGATGAAAAACCTAGTACGTCAGGAACTAAAAGCCCAAAAAAATTAGATACTAGCCCAATTTATTATACTTACGAAAGAGAAAATAGAAGTAAAACATTATGGAATAAAAGATTAAATAGAAACTGGACACCTAGACAAAACATAGAACAATATAACTTCTTAGATCTAGATTGTGTAGCAGATACAAATAAAACAATCCAATTATGGATAGGATATATTTCAAAACAACTAATAGATAATAAAATATCAATAGCAGATTCCCCTGGATATATAGAAAGAACACTCATAGGAACAACAAAAATATGGTTACAAAACTTATCAGCAGAAAGTTTAGAAACACTAAGAAATAATAAGAAACCCAATAATGAAGTAGCAGCAACATCTATAGATATATTAATAAATATGAAATGGCAATAAGAAACGAATTTAGTAGCATGACAACTGAAATAGATGAACGACTATATAACAGGAATACTAGATCAACGAAAGTATTTAATAATAATAGACACAGGACAAATTGAAAACTATATTACAAGAGAATTAGTAAAAGAAGAAGAAATCAATAAAAATGAAAATATAAATACAGAATTACCTAGAATACTGACAAATATAGAACACAGTACAGAACAAGAATTAATTATTGGAGGAGTATCAATAAAAATAAAATTCAAAATATACCAAGGAAAAGATAATATTACTTTAGGAATAAGATGGCTAGAAACAGTAAAACCTTATAATTTAGATGAAAAACAACTAATGATACATTATGAAAATAAGAAGATAATTATTAAAAGAACTTTGATATAAAATAATGCCAAAAAACCGTTACAGAAAAAATTAAAAAGGGACATAGAATACTATTTTGATGAAAAAGATAGGAACCATATAAAAAAGATAAAGGACATGTGTAAAAACCTAGGTTGGTCTTCTAAAGTACTTGTTTCTTCTAGTAATGTTTTAAATTTTTCTATTTCTTCTGTGAGTTTTAATTCTTCACGTTGTTTTTCTCTAGCTTTTAATTTTTCTTCATACAATTTTTTAAGTTTTTCCAATTCTTTTTCTAATTCTTGGATTCTCGTATCTTTTTCTTCTTTAATTTGTTGTACTTCTATTTGGGCTTGTTTTTTAATTTTTTCTATTTCTTTATATAGATCTAATTTCAAGAACAGAATATAATTATATAAAATATCTAAAAAAGAAAACATGAAAGACAATATCAACAACAATGAAGAGTACAAGCAACAACTACTTAATAAAATAAATGAAGTAATAAATAAAATCGAATTTAGAAGAAAGAGATTAAACTATAACATAGTTGTAGGAGTATGTAAAATATCAATTAAAGCACAAAGAAAAGAAATATTTTATTTAGAAGGAGGGTTGCGGAATTAGAGAGAAGATTTTTGAAATTGTCTGTGGATATCCTCAATTGTGAGGATCCTCTGAATTTATAGAATTTACAAATGGCCTTACTGTTTACATACGACCTTTACTATGTGACCTTGTATGAAGAAAAATTAAAAGCTAGAGAAAAACAACGTGAAGAATTAAAACTCACAGAAGAAATAGAAAAATTTAAAACATTACTAGAAGAAACAAGTACATTAGAAGACCAACCTAGAATAGGAATAGATGAAATAAATGAACAAAATAATGAAAATTCAGAAGCAGATCTAGATCAATATTCAGAAACTTCAGAAACATATACTAACCTAATAGAAAAAGAAAATAATATAGAAATTAATGTGGAAGATGTAGATGAAAAACGGTTACTGGTGCTGGTAGATCTTGGATTTTTATTTAAAAAGGTTTGTATTTTATGGATATTTTATATATATCTGCTGGATATGTGGTTATAGGTTTGTTTGGTCTGATATACGAATGAAGAAAGCAGAGAAATAAGAAAATTATATTACGCAAAATTACCAGAACCATTTAGTTCAAAAATAACTAAAGAATGGCAAGAATCATCTATTCCTATTCTAGGTTGGTCTTCTAATGTACTTGTTTCTTCTAGTAATGTTTTAAATTTTTCTATTTCTTCTGTGAGTTTTAATTCTTCACGTTGTTTTTCTCTAGCTTTTAATTTTTCTTCATACAATTTTTTAAGTTTTTCCAATTCTTTTTCTAATTCTTGGATTCTCGTATCTTTTTCTTCTTTAATCTGTTGTACTTCTATTTGGGCTTGTAAATTTTTTCTAAACATAATATTCCCTCTAATCTCTTTAGGTATTATTAGAAATTATCCGGTTATTATAACGTTATTTTGAATAGTCTTTTTCGGTCACTACTATGCGTTTTCAGCTTTGATCAGTTACCCTAACATCGCCTCAACTTTGTGTACTCCCCTAAAACGGCTCTCTTGGCCTCACCGGTTTCCACCTTAGGATGGCATAGTCTGGGCTTACTTATTCGCAGCTTACTGGCCTCGTACATAGCAAACTTAATCAAGATTTATTCATTATAACGGCATAATAAGTAGATAATATCACATAATACTTAGGAGATTATAAGGAATATAAAAGTTTAGCACATAAAATAAAACAAGCTAGGATTTTATGAATGGAATGTACTACCTTTTGGATAAAATAAAATAAAACAAGTAAATTTGATTGTAAATCAGGATTTTACCATCTAAAACTAGAAGAGGAATCAAAACAATTAACAGCATTTACTGTACCACAAGGATTTTATGAATGGAATGTACTACCTTTTGGATATAAAAACGCACCAGGAAGATATCAACATTTTATGGATGTATACTTTAATCAACTAGAAAATTGCATAGTATACATAGATGATATACTATTTTATTCAAAAACAAAAGAAGAACATATAAAATTATTAGAGAAATTTATGCATATAATAGAGATATCAGGAATAAGCTTAAGTAGAAAGAAGACTGAAATATTAAAAAATCAAATAGAATTCCTAGGAATACAAATAGATAAAAATGGGATAAAAATGCAAACACATATAGTACAAAAAATAATTAATTCTAAAGAATTATTAGATACTAAGAAAAAATTACAATCCTTTTTAGGATTAGTTAACCAAGTACGAGAGTATGTACCAAAGTTAGCAGAAAACTTAAAACCATTACAGAAAAAATTAAAAAAGGACATAGAATACTATTTTGATGAAAAAGATAAAAACCATATAAAAAAGATAAAAGACATGTGTAAAAACCTACCAAAACTATATTTTCCAGACGAAAATAGACAATTTCATTATATAGTGGAAACAGATTCCAGTGACCACAGCTATGGGGGAGTATTAAAATATAAATATAAAAATGAAAAAATAGAACACCATTGTAGATACTACTCAGGGTCATATACTGAACCACAAATAAAATGGGAGATAAATAGAAAAGAATTATTTGCATTATATAAATGTTTATTAGCATTTGAACCATATATTGTTTATAACAAATTTATTGTTAGAACAGATAATACACAAGTTAAATGGTGGATAACTAAAAAGGTACAAGATTCAGTCACAACAAAAGAATTAAGAAGATTAGTTTTAAATATACAAAATTTTTCATTTACAATTGAGATTATCAAAACTGAAAGGAATACAATATAATAGAGATATCAGGAATAAGTTTAAGTAGAAAGAAGGCTGAAATATTAAAAAATCAAATAGAATTCCTAGGAATACAAATAGATAAAAATGGGATAAAAATGCAAACACATATAGTACAAAAAATAATTAATTCTAAAGAATTACAATTATTAGATACCAAGAAAAAATTACAATCCTTTTTAATACTCCTCCATAGCTGTGGTCACTGGAATCTGTTTCCACTATATAACTAAACTGAAATTAATGTGGAAGATGTAGATGAAAAACCTAGGACAGAAATATCCAGATCACCATTGTTCAAAATGCCTAGAAATAAAAATTATACACTCAAGCTTAGGAAGGAGATTTAAAAAAATAGGAGATCAATTATTGTTTAATTTCTATATTAACCGTTTTTCATCTACATCTTCCACATTAATTTCTATATTATTTTCTTTTTCTATTAGGTTAGTATATGTTTCTGAAGTTTCTGAATATTGATCTAGATCTGCTTCTGAATTTTCATTATTTTGTTCATTTATTTCATCTATTCCTATTCTAGGTTGGTCTTCTAATGTACTTGTTTCTTCTAGTAATGTTTTAAATTTTTCTATTTCTTCTGTGAGTTTTAATTCTTCACGTTGTTTTTCTCTAGCTTTTAATTTTTCTTCATACAATCTTTTAAGTTTTTCCAATTCTTTTTCTAATTCTTGGATTCTCGTATCTTTTTCTTCTTTAATCTGTTGTACTTCTATTTGGGCTTGTTTTTTAATTTTTTCTATTTCTTTTTTCCTATCTATCTCTTCATTTTCTTTATTAATTCTTACCATTGCTGTTAAGCTATCTTCTAGTTTTGCCGATTCTTTTTCTAACATTAAATATAATTGATCTCCTATTTTTTTAAATCTCCTTCCTAAGCTTGAGTGTATAATTTTTATTTCTAGTCCTTTTTTCTTCTTCTAGGGCATATTCTTCTTTATTCATGGTAATTCGTGTTGTAATTTATATTCTAGGCTTTGTAGTTGTCCTTCTAAATAAAATATTTCTTTTCTTTGTGCTTTAATTGATGTTTTACATACTCCTACAACTATGTTATAGTTTAATCTCTTTCTTCTAAATTTGATTTTATTTATTACTTCATTTATTTTATTAAGTAGTTGTTGCTTGTACTCTTCATTGTTGTTGATATTGTCTTTCATGTTTTCTTTTTTAGATATTTTATATAATTATATTCACTATATATATGTTTTGGGAGTAGTATCAAACACTGAGTAGGTTGGGGGCCTAGGTTCTGCTCTAGATATCATAAACTACGTGCCACCGTAGGTATTTGGGACCCTTATCATGTGTGATCTCACCTTTCATGGTTCTACCCTTGGCAAGGTATGAACGCCCTCCCGACTAGGGTCACAAGTAGGGCTTCATGTGTGCTTATATGGGGTATGTCGGTTAAGAGAATCTCCCACTGTTCCTCATGATTTATGCATATTATGATTATGTATGTTGGCTCAAGTCATGTTAAGTAAAACACTTTTATTATGATCATGATTATGTTTATGTTACGAATGTTTTGAAAACCTTGGGCCTTATGACATGTTACGATGATTTACGCTATGAGCATGATGTCCTACTCTTATAATCATTTATGAATTTTATATATGTTTTAAACATCCATTTTAATTACCTTGCATACTCAGTACATTCAATGTACTGACCGAATACTTTCTATGATGTATCATTTTATGATACAGGCCCCACCTCTCCGGCTCACCCTCACCCGTAGATTGTCTTAGAGTTGTTCTTAGCATACTTGGTGAGTACTCATGTTCTGAGGGCTATGTATTCAGACTCTATGTTGTTCGTTCAGTTTTAGGATTGTTGGGTTAGTCGGGGAGTTGCCCATCAACCCGTCTTTTCATGATTAGAGGCTTATCAGACTACAAGTTGTAATCAGTCGTATCGTATGAGTCTAGTTTCGCTTTTCCTTTTATTATGCCATGATTACTTTCTGTTTATGCTAAGTCTTCCGCTCCTGTGATTGGATTAGATGTATGCTCATGCCATGGGTCAACTTGGGGTCCCTCGGGGCTCCTTGTCCCATGTCTACGATCGGGGTGCACGTTCGGGTCGTGATAAAAATGTTCCCATAAATTAATGTACGAGTCATATATAAGAATCATAAATTGTTTCATATGTTTGACCTAAGAGTACTGATTCTCTGAAGTTTGATTTATAATCAAATATATAGTCCATAGATATAATCTACAAACTGCAATTTGGGTCATAAATTGAACTTACAGTTGCTAGTTCTCTGAAGTTTAACATATTATCCACTTTACGGTTCGTAGATTGCATCTATGAATTGTAACTGTATTTTTCTCCCTCCATAACTCCAGAACAGTGTTCCATAACTGAACAAACAGATTGTATCTTCCAAATAAGGTCCCTAACTGGATATTTGGAGACACTTGTTTACTATTTAGTAGTACGCCTAAATTACACCTCCTAAGAAGTGTAAAGTGATCGTTTTCAAATATAGAATTCAAATAGGTTGGGGTTGAAACTCATAGGGAATATGGCAAGAAATTAGTCAAACGTGAGTATTTAACTGGTATTCGATATTTCTCAGGTGGGTTTATCATAAAAAATTAGGAACTTAAAGACTTCTAGTAATAGAGTTGATGTGCGAAAACCTTTTAATTGTATTCAGGAAATTAGAACGAACTAGGAATGTATTCCCTATGATTTCGTAACTTAGTAGTTCTATTGTATTAGTGACCTATCCCAGTGATATTCATGCAAAAATTGACGATTAAGTTCATCTAGCATCTTTTGACCTACATAAACGAATATCACTCTCAATGATATACAACGTCCAACATATACTCCTTATACAAAGAGTATACAGGGTCTCTATATTAAAACAAGTAACCTGGCGGATGTCGGGATCGAATCCCACAAGGACTAGTGAATGATATAATTAGAAGGGTTGGTTGGGAAGTTGAATTTAGCTTGCACCACTTAGAAATAATATAGAAATAAACAAGTTGGGGGAGATTGAAATTTGTAATAGAGTATGGTTGCTAATTTGGTTAACCTTGATAGCAAAATTACCAAGGTTGTTGACAAGAATGTGAAAGACTAGAGGTATGGTGTAGATGATATACTAACTAGATAAGGTCATGCTAGGTCATCTCATGAGTTCAATTAGTGTAAATAATCTCAGGAAAATGGGCATTCACTACTTTTCATCTTTATAAATATCTCTTTCTAGAGTTTTATCAAACCTCTAGCCACCATTAGCTCAACCCGATCAGATTTGGATTAATAGCTGCACTAATTTCAAGCTATTAGCTTCTAATTAGGAGTGAGAATGTAATTTTGGCTATTTCTAGTCTAATTTCACAATCTCTCATCCATACCCAACATTAAATTCTCTTCCAATACTTAATTATTCATTTGCAAGCAACAATCAAGTAAGAACAATTAGACCCACATCATAATCAATGGATCTTCTAGTATAGATTGAAGAGAATCTAATAAATTTACACTTATTTAAACAATATTGAGATGACTCTAGCAATACCCACTCTAATTAAGCATTCATCATCATACACCTCTAGTTAATGATTTAGCTACTCATAATTAAGAAATTCAAAAGCACATTTAATAATAAACTCATTGAATTCAATAACAAGAGTAGTAAAATCAAGTTCACAAAAAGTCTTCAACGATGGCAGTACCTTGCTATCATGAAGAAGAAGAAGAAGAAGAAGAAGAAAAAGAGGATAGTACTTTTCAAATTCTACCAATAAAATTCTCCTCCTCTCTACCAAGGGAATGTTCTAAAGCTAAAAATGGAAAGATGATATATGCTATGATATGCTCAGTGCACAGTACTTTTCTAGAATTTATATATCCAAGAAAATATGGTATCTTCTCTCTCTTTTTCCGTGCTGGATAATTTTGACCCTGAGCAGTATTCTGGAATCGGCGGGAGTACCGGCAGTTCACCGGTTACAATCCGCGGACCGCCAATTACTCTAACTGGGCCGTTAACAAATTTCAGTAGACATCGGCTATTCATTTGCCGTTTGTTGATCTCCATCCGCACACCGCCGATGCTTTGATCTTCTCCAGCAAGTCAGGTGTCATTCGGTGGCTGGTTGGGCGAGTCGCCATTGGCAACTCACGTTTCGCCGGTGCCTTCTTTCCCAGAGGTAGTGGTGATCGACTTTTGACCGGCGTTTCGCCAGTTTTCTTCGGTGGAACGCCGAATTTCATCTCACTTCCTTCTTTTTGCTCCATTTCTTGCTCTTTTCTTCACATTAGGCATAACAAAAGCAAAAGGGCATAAAATCCACATAAACAACTTAAAAACTAAGCAAAAATTCAGGCTTAAAAGCCTAATAAGTTGGTGAATTACCAACTCATCAAACTCCCAAACTTGAATCATTGCTTGTCCTCAAGTAATGAAATTTTCATCATCCGAAAGGCATACCACTCTAAAACATCAACAACCACCTAGTCTATGACAACCCAAAATGCTCATCAATCTCATCGAAAAAGAGAAGCCAAATCCCCTAAAAAAACAGAACAATGAAGACATTTCAAGAAACTACCACCATTCACAATATGGTTCACAAGAATTTTCCTTTCATAGAACAAGGGGCATTGTTCATCCAAGAAATACACATAGCTGCTCAATTCATAATCATTGCACGTTCAAAACCTGCTTTAGAGCTTGCCTTTATCATGCCTTATGCACATATTTACCTTTAATGCAATTGTGTTCTCAAAAGGGGTGATGCCACTCACCGAAGAGAGAATCCCCATTTTTTCATGATTCAATGCACCCACACAAGGGATTTCACAAAGTTAAGATTGCATTCACTCTCTTAAAAGAATCTGCATGCACCCAACTCGACCCATAGGCTTGACCTTCATGTAAATCACCACTAATATAGAGCAGTTATACTTAAAATCACTTAGGACTTGCAGGTCATGATGTAGGCTAGGGCTAAGGGTAGGATAAATGTTTTGCTTTAGTGACTAATACCTCCCTAATGCCTTTATAACCACTTGCAACATCCCGCTACATTATTGAAATTACTCCATCTTATTTCTCCTTTTTCATTATTTTCATTTTTTGTGTAACACTAACCATCCTCTTAACACCCATGAATTCCACAGTAGCCTTTTGTATGCAAGAGATAGCACCTTTTGTTACCATTCTTTTCTCTTTTGATGATTCAAGGCCATTCAACCCGAATGATTCATTCCTTTCATTACAGTTTTGGGTGCTACCTCACATTGAAGTTTTCATTTTTTCCTTTTCTCTCGCAAACTCCAAAACTTAGGCTTTTGCCTCATCTTCACATTCATCTCCTTATCGCTCCCCGATTCCTTGGCTTGAAGCCCCCATTATCACTATTTTATTGCTAGTCATTAGGGAGGATGGATGCCAAGAGAAGGATTAAAAATGGTCATAAGGCTTGTAATGTGGTTTCCAAGAAAGGGTCCGAGGCTCAAATATTGGCTATCAATGATTAATGCTCAAAGAGGTCATTTTGGGTGAAGTGACTACCAAAAGGAGGCCTAAGATCACATTCTAAGTGCAACTACATCTAGAATTTCTCCTTGAGTCACACTTGGGGCAAGTTCTAGTCAAGAAGAGGTGCATGGGATTCACAAAAGTCCTTACACACAAAGCATCACTCGTCAAGAGACCACAAAAGTCATTGTCTACACATAATCTTGGTCTAAGACATCAAAACATGCAAATTCATAAATCAAGCAAGGAATCTACGAAGTATGACAAAGAGTGCTATGTTCTTGATTCAAGCATCTGCTCATTATCATTTTCATCTTCCTGCCCCATTTTAATAAAACAAACATTTCAAAAATTTTCTGGTGGTGCCTCTTAAAACAGCTTCATAAAAGACTCAAAAGCAACATGACATTTTCCCTTAAGAAAGTCGTCACTCCATCTATCATCGGAAAATGCCAACCCGGTTCGACAAAGAAAAAAAAGAAAACAAATGAGTGCTCCTCGAGAAACAACCATGGTATAAAGAAAACCCTTGGAGTTTATTTATTATTCTACTATTTGCAAAGGAGAACAAGGAAACAAGAAAACTTGGGTCATGTGCACAAAATTTATCAACTCAAAGCGAAGACCCCTTTTTATCACTAACACATCAATCCTTGAAAATTAAATCATGTCATTCATTTCATTACTATAACAAGCCCGGCGAGGGCAATCATCAACAACCAAAATAAACAAAAGCCCGACAAAGGCTATATGAAATCAATTCAAATAAAAAAACATCAATGACCCCCCCCCTCCAACCAACAAACACTCGTCCCTCCCTCTCTTAAGAGAATACATTGTCCCAATGTATGCATGCAAAAGGGAAAGGGACAAGAGACTCCATGAGTGGGTCATTGTTCCTCATTTTCATCAACGACATCACCTGCACCATCACCACCGACCTCACCTAGCCCAGCAAAATCATCCCCAAGTCCTCGAATAGATCATCAATGGGGCCCTGAATTATGGAGGGAGCAGCCATTGCAACATCAAGTGACACTCACGTCAGGCACCTCTATTGAAGTTCGACTCTTCCATTCCTGCACCTCAGTTTAGAGAGAGGTGACAACCTCCTCAATCGCATCAACCCACTTGCCCAATGTAGTGATGCTCTCATACAAGGATTTGAGCTCCTTCTTAACTATTTGCGCAATGAGTGTAGAGAGACTCTTGGTCAATCTTTGGAGTTGGCTCTCATGATTGGGGCTATCCAGGAGAATTGGTCCTTCATGTTTGCCGCCTGGGCCATATACTCCGTACTCGAGTCAATCTCATCTTCCCAAAATAAGTAGTTGATGGTAGCTGGAATAATGTCGACTTCCACTCCCCTTATCATGACCGATGGTAGGCATGGAAAGTCATCAACTTTGCCTCTGTGTTGCATACTATCCTGCCTGGATTGGTATGAAGCATAGAACTCTGGTACCAGGCTAGGGTAGTAAGGCAGGAGAGGATTGGCAAAAGCATGCCATTGTCTGTCCATGAATTGAGTGGTGATGTTGGAAAGATCACCACGCAAGCCTGCTAGGTCAAATCAGTTCTCCATAGTGATATGAGCGGCCCTAACATATGTCATAGTGCTCCTTCATGTTGGGCACACAGAGTATGATGGCCTCTTTAGAGTTCGCAGGTGGTGCTGAGGCCTTGGCTTTGCCTTTGCCTTTGCTAGTGGATGATTCAAAGGCCTTGCCCCTTCCGGTGTTCCTGGATGAAGACATGATATTTTTGCAAACATCGTGTTAGTGACAGCTACACTGTAATTGTACTAAAATAACTCAAGCTATTCTAAAGGCGAAATGGAAAGCAAAGATGAAAACCATCAGTTAAAGGACCAGCACCGTCAGCGACACACCGACAAGTCGCAGGAGGGGTCCGCGAACTGCCACTGACTTTCCGATGTGCAGCAGAAGACTGAGTATCTCAATAGCCTAGCGGTGATGAGGCGACGAGTCGCTGGTACCGATCCGCAAACCATCGATGCATCGCGGGATCCAAATAGCGGCCTAAAGCCAACTACAAATAGGACCAACATTCCATTAGTGTTTCACTGGACCCCACTGGTGAATTGTCGAATGTCGTCATCCCCAAATCAATTCCAAACATTTCAACGACGCCTATTCATAAACACGCACACACATTTCAATGAATCATCAACTCTACACATGAAAAAGTGCTCAAATGACGATTTACCCTTTAAATAGTTTCACGCAATCTATCATCAGGCAAAGCATGACATTTCAATCCTAATGGGTTACTCAGACTTCACCCTATTCAAATTCACACAAATAGCATACCTATCCCACACCTATATCCACCTTACATTTCTTTCCCCCAAATATTTCAACAAATGGAGCATCAACCATGAATCCAATGGGAAGGAAAGGCATTAAAAGGGAAGAGAAAGGCATGTTTGAGCTATATACACAATGCAATAAATGTGCCATTGATGAGAACATAAAAGAGACAAGGATACATTACCACACTGTAAGAAAGAATGCTACAAAGAAGAGCTTGTGGGAGCTTAGCACTTTAAACAAATGGCAACATCAGAGGTTGTGTAGCAGAGAAGGAGAATGTGAGTGTAGTGAGGATGTTGGTGAAGGAAGGAAAGGTTTATAGGTAGGAAGGTGAGAGAGTGATAGGTTGAGGAGAAGGTAGGGTAGTAATGGTGAGTTAATGTGTTGGTGGTAAGTGGAAAGGTGGGAAAGAGTTATATGGAAAAGTGAAAAGGTTGGGTATTGAGGAGACAAAAAGGGTATGAAAAAATGGTAAAAAGGGGAATCTAAGGGAATATTATGCAGAATAAGGGGGTTCAAGCAAGTATTTAGGGTCAGGTGGGTCCACATTTGATTTAAATTCTTAACCAAAATCGTACCTCGACTGGCACTGCGTCATCGGTTCACTAAATTGAACCGGAGTTATGCCGCTTTTACATTTTACACTTGAAATAATGCCAGCTCATTATATCTCAGCTGGCTATTGACCAGCGGTTCGCGAACTGGATCGGCGATCCGTCGGTGAGCCGCCGCTTGGGTCCCTAATGCTTCAGGTGATTTGCATTGTATCAACAACATACTGGCGGTACACGATTTTACATCGGCGGTTTGTCGGAGTGTCCATCGGTCAATTGCTCAAAATTTCAGCCTTCTGCCTTCTCGTGACCTGAGACGGTGATTCGTACTACTATTTCAGCGATTCGCCGGTACAGTGCAGTTCCCGCATTGTTGTGGAACTTTCCCTCTTTGCTCCTCATTTCATTGATCCTACAAAAACAAAAACAACACATAAAATAAATCAAATAAAACACTTGGGTTGCCTCCTAAGAAGTGCCTTAGTTAATGTCATGGCACGACGTAACTCTCATTTAACAATTCTTCTTCAAAGGGTCATCCTCTGACTCCGTCTCCTCCATCTCAATTCCACTATCCTCATCCTCTTTCTACAACAACCCGATCACCTTGCATTCAGCAGTGGTTTCAGCTGATGGGCAGACCATGAAGGTGACTTCTTCATGTCCAACTCTGAACTTGAGCTCCCCTACCTGCACATCATCCACAGCTCTTCCCAGCGTGCAATGGTCTCCCCAAAATAATGGGCACCTCGACATCCATTTCACAATTGAGGACTTCAAAATCAGCTGGTAGGATGATTTTCTCCACCCTCACCAACACATCTTCTAATACCCCCATAGGTTTTTTAATGGAACGATCCACCATGAGCAACCTCATAGACGTAGGCTTTGTGCTTCCAAGTCCCAACTTCTTGAAAATGATTAGGGGCATTAGATTTATGCTTGCACCAAGATCGTGTAGAGCTTTCTTAAACATACATATCCCAATTGTACAAGGGATTATAAAAGCTCTAGGGTCTTCCCGCTTGGGGGCAACATTGCTCATCATCACTGCACTATAATGGTACATCGTCTCCCCACAACCTGCATTAACCTCCTTCTTCTTTTTCAGCAATTCTTTCATGAATTTAGCATATCCTGGCATTTGGAGAAGAGCATCCACCAATGGTATATTAATGGATAATTTGATGAACATGTCAACGAATTTTCTAAACTGATCATCCTTCTTTTTCTTAGCCAACCGTTGTAGATAAGGGGGTGGAGCTCTTGCACCTTATCATCATTTGGGGCCTTCATGCCCACCTCATCTTCATCAACGTATGAGGGGATTTCATCATCCTTCCACTCACCTTCCTCTTCACTCTTTTCACCACTCCTTGGAGTCTTTGGCATCTCATCGATTCTATTTTCCTCATTTGATTTGGGATCATTAGCCTCCTTGGGCTTCACTAATGCATCTCCGACCACTTTACCAATCCTAGTGACAATAGCCATGCATTGACTATCTTTCTTCGGGTTCAGCATTGTGTCACTTGGGAGCGTTCCCGTCATTCGGGGTTCATTTGAGCAGACAAGTGATTAATTTGAGCTTCCAATTGCTTGATGAAGGCTGAATGAGAGCTCACTGTTTGGCCAAGGTTAGACACCTCCCCTCTCAATTCCTTGACCCTGCTCTCGGTTGATTCCATTTTCATGAGGACTCTTGCTAACATTTCCTCAATTTTTGAGCTGCCAGCATCGCTCACACCTGGCTGAATTTGAGCATTTCCAGCTTTTGGAGGGGGTACATACGGGTTTGAACTTCGGTGATAGTGGTCTCCCTCTTGATTCTGCTCTCTATTTCCCATCTTTCATTTCTTTCAGGCCATCCCTGTGCATCACTGTTTCTCCAGGCTTGGGTTTCATCCTTTGGCCATCAAGGGCCTTGATTGGTCCCTTGAAACCCAGGTCGAGGACCTCCCATTTGATTTTCCATGTATTGGCATTCTTTCTTGTACCTTGGTGGTGATGATTCTCCTTCATATTGCAAAGGACCTTGCATACCTACAACATTTACCACCTTGGGCCCTGCCCCCATCACATGTTTGGTCGTGAGTTCTAGCTGTTTCATCATTTTAGCAAGATTTTCATCTCTTCATCTCTTTCACAACTCAACCACCAATGGACTAGAGATGATCTCATGTGTAGATACATTTGTCTCTCTCGTGTGCTAGGCCCTATTAGTTTTTGTCATTCTATCTAAAAGGGTTGTAGCTAACCCATATGTTTGATCCATAATAGACTCTCCGGCTAAATTATTGGCAACAGCTTTGTTGATGGAGTCAAGGGCTCGATAAAAGCTTTTGGAGAAGCACTCCATCAGGAAGACCATGATTGGGACAAAGAGCAACCTTCTTTTTGAACTACAGCCATGCCTCATGCAAAGGCTCTCTAGGCTCTTGCCTAAAATTTGTGATGTCATCCCTCAGCTGCAACATTTTCGATGGAGGGAAGAAACGATCAAAAAAGTCTTTAGTTAATTCTTGCCAAGATGTAATACAACCAGGAGACAATTCTTCCAACCACATCGTCGCTTCTCCCGTTAGAGAAAATGGGAAAAGCCTTAGCCTAAAAGACTCTTGACTTATGTTTGTGATGTTGAAAGGCCGGCATATCTCAAAGAAATTTCTCAAATGCTGATTTGTATCCTCACTTGGTTTACCCCCGAAGAGTCTCTTCATTTGCAACATAGCAGCATGGTGCTTGTGACATGAAATACGGCAATCTCTACCGTGGGTGGTAGGCGAATGGCTCCCAAAATTTTCGGCATTTCCGAGTTACTGTCCTCATGCTCCATGTTACCTTCCATGAAGCTATCCCCTGCTTGGGAGTGATGAGTCATATGTTTGTGATATCCTAACAATTGCAGCAAAATCATGTTAAGTAATTACGATGCAAAGTTATTTCAAAGTAACAATCAACACAAGAATATCAAGCGCCAGTCCCGGCAATGGCGCCATTTTTGATAATGTCCAAAATATACTCATATAAAGAGTATACACAATCGCTATATCAAAACAAGTAACCCAATGGATGTCGGGGTCGAATCACACAAGGACTAGTGAGTGATAATTACAAGTGTTGGTTGAGAAATTAAATTTATCTTGCACCACTTAGAAATAACATAGAAATAAACAAGTTAGGGGAGATTGGAATTTGTAATAGAGTATGATTGCTAATTGGTTAACCACGATAGCAAAATTACCAAGGTTGTTGACAAAAATGTGAAAGACTAAAGGTGTGGTGTAGATGATATAGTAACTAGATAGGGTCATCCTAGGTCATCTCATGAGTTCAATTAGTGTAAATAATCTCGGGAAAATAGGTATTTACTGCTTTTCAGTTTTATAAATACCTCTTGCTAGAGCTTTATCAAACCTCTAGCCACCATTAGCTCAACCCGATCTTTTTTTGAATTAATAACTGCACTAATTTCTAGCTATTAGCTACTAATTATGAGTGAGAATGTAATTTGGTCTATTTCTAGTCCAATTTCACAATCTCTCATCCATACCCACCATTAAATTCTCTTCCAACACTTAGTTATTCTTTTGCAAGCAACAATCAAGTAAGAACAATTACATTCTCTTCCAACACTTAATTATTCTTTTGCAAGCAACAATCAAGTAAGAACAATTACACCCACATCATAATCAATGAATCTTCTATTATAGATTGAAGAGAATCTAACAGATTTACACTTATTTAAACAATATTGAGATGACTCTAGCAATACCCACTCTAATTAAGCATTCATCATCACACACCTCTAGTTAATGATTTAGCTACTCATAATTAAGAAATTCAAAAGAACATTTAATAATAAACTCATTGAATTCAATAACAAGAGTAGTAAAATCAAGTTCACAAGTAGTCTTCAACAATGGAAGTACCTTGCTATCAAGAAGAAGAAGAAAAATAGGATAGGACTTTTCAAATTCTACCAATCGAATTTTCCTCCTCTTTGCCAAGGGAATGTTCTAAAGCTAAGAATGGAAAGATGATATATGATATGATATGCTCAGTACACAATACTTTTTCTAGAATTTATATATCCAAGAAAATAGGGTATCTTCTCTCACTTTTTCTGTGCTGGAAAATTTTGCCCCTGAGCAACATTCTGGAATCGGTGGGAGTATCGTCGGTTCGCCAGTTATAATCCGCAGATCGTCGGTTACATTAACTAAGCCGTTAACAAATTCCAGTAGCCATTGGCTGTTCATTCCGCATTTTGCCAATCTCCATCCGCACGCCGCCGATACTTTGATCTTAAATCCAGCAAGTCATGTGTCATTTGATGGCTAGACCGGCGAGTCGCCATGGGCAACTCGCGTTTCGCCGGTGGCTTGTTTCCCGCAGGCAGTGGTGATCGGCTTTTGACGGTGTTTCACCGGTCTTCTTCGGTGGAATGCCGAATTTCATCTCACTTCCTTTTTTTGCTCCATTTCTTGCTCTTTTCTTCACATTAGGCATCTACACACAACAAAACCAAAACGGGGATAAAATCCACATAAACAACTTGAAAACTAAGCAAAATTTAAGGCTTAAGAGCCTAATGAGTTGGTGAATTACCAACTCATCAATCATCTTGGACTTTAAGTGTTTGTATTATTGCCTTTGTCATTTATCTTGGATTGACTATGCTCGTTAGAGCTCAAGTCATTGCATGATTGTTAGTTGTCTCAAATCTCCACTATTATTTATTTTTCCTAACCTAAACTTCTTTGGTCAAGCAAGTTAAAGATATAGGAGGATTTTAACGTTTTGATCTGGCCTCCTACTAGTTGAAAGGGGTGGCAAAAATCTGGTATGATCAGTGGAAAGAAGAGAGATCAACGGGAGCAGAATCGGTAGAGTGGGAAGAGTTCACCAGAGCATTCTTAGACAGATTCTTCCCCCGAGAGTTAAGGGAGACTTAGGTTGCGAAGTTCATGAATTTGAAGTAGGGCAACAGGACAGTGGAGGAATATGCATTGGAATTCATGCGGTTGTGAAGATATGCTCCGGAGATAGTAGCTGAGCCAAGGGCTCACATGCTTAAGTTCATCAATAGAGTATCAAACCTAGTACTTAAGGATTGTAGGACCATGATGCTCATAAAAGATATTGACCTCTCCAGCCTCATCGTTCATACCCAGCAGATTGAGGCAGAAAAGTTGAAAGACATGGAGTGGGAGAATAAGCGGGTTCGGACTGGCCAATCAAATTATGGCCACCAGAGGTCTGGCGGTAGTAGCCTCACACAGTAGTAGTAGCAGCAGCAGCAAAGGGCTCAAACACCCACTTCGGGCAGCGCCCCTACTTTTCGATCCCGCAAGGATTGGAAGGGTGGAGCATTTGGCTCTCAATCCCAGAGTCACAGCATCAGCAACCATTATCCAGCTTGTCCTAAGTGTGGAAAAAACCATTCAGGAGAATTCCTTCAAGGAAAGGAGGGTTGTTTTGGATGTGGACAGCTCGATCACCGACTTAGAGAATGTCTGTTAGTAGGACGGGGGAGATCACAGTCTACCACTTCAGCAGCACCAATAGGCTGACCAGCTCAGTAGGCTAACACTTCAGGTGCCGATGGCAGTCAGCGCCAAAACCGCTTTTATGCTTTGTCCTCTTATCAGGATCAGGAGAGCTCATCTAACGTGGTCACGGGTATGTTACGTCTCTTTCACCTAGATGTGTATGACCTACTAGATCCAGGAGCCACACTATTGTTCGTGACTCCCTATGTAGCAATGTAGTTTGAAATTAGTCCAGAAGTCCTCTTAGAATCACTCTCAAACTCTAACCCAGTTGGTGAGTCAGTTAAAGCCAATCGGGTGTATAGAAACTGCCCGGTCTCAGTATTGAATAAGGTCATTCCAGCTGATCTAGTAGAGTTAGACATGGTCGATTTCGATCTCATTCTTGGCATGGATTGGTTATACTCTACTTATGCCTCAGTCGACTGTAGAACTAGAGTCGTCAGATTTCAGTTCCTTAATGAGCCCTTTTTCGAGAGGATAGGCAGTAGTTCAATGCCTAAGGATTGGTTTATTTCCTTCCTTAAGTCAAGGAAGCTTATTACTAAAGGGTGCATTTATCACCTAGTTCAGGTCAAAGATTCCAACTCTGAGACCCCAACTACCTAGTCAGTTCCAATTATCAGTGAATTCCCCGACATGTTTCCCGAAGATCTTCCTGGAGTCCCTCTCGAGTGGGAAATAGACTTCAGCATAGACCTTCTTCCAGACACTCAGCCTATCTCCATCCCTCCTTATAGAATGGCTCCAGCTGAGCTTAAGGAGTTGAAGGAGCAGCTAAAAGTCCTCTTGATAAAGGTTTCATCAGGCCTAGCATCTCTCCATGGGGTGGTCCAATATTATTCATGCGAAAGAAAGATGGTATTCTCAGAATGTGTACAGATTATCGTCAGCTAAACAAAGTCACCATTAAGAACAAGTATCACTTAACCAGGATTGACGACTTGTTCGATCAGCTTCAGGGAGACAATTGTTTTTCCAAGGTAGATCTCATGTCAGGGTATCATCATTTTAGAGTCATAGAATGTGACATACTGAAAACATCCTTCCGAACTCGATATGTTCACCATGAATTCATGGTTATGTCCTTCAGACTGACTAATGCCCCTGCAACATTCATGAACCTGATGAATAGGGTTTTCAAGCATTATCTAGACATGTTCGTCATTGTATTCATTGATGAAATTCTGGAATACTCCATAAATGAGGAAGAGCATGCAAACCATATGAGGATAGTGCTACAGACACTCAGAGACCGCTAGTTGTTTACTAAGTTCAGCAAATGTAAATTTTGGTTAAAGTCTGTGACTTTCCTTGGTCATGTGGTCTTAGGTGAGGGTATTTAGATCCTCAAATAGCAGCGATGAAAGACTAGCCAAGACCTACTTCCCCGACCGAAATCAGAAGTTTCTTGGGTCTAGCCGGTTATTACCGATGTTTTGTAGAAGGATTTTCCTCTATTGCATCTCCTCTGAGTAAGTTGACTCAGAAAAAGGTGAAGTTTCAGTAGTCAGATGCTTGTGAGAAGAGTTTCCAGGAGTTGAAAACTTGACTCACTACCGCTCCAATTTTAACCTTACCAGAAGGAACAAATGGGTTCGTAGTATATTGTGATGCTTCTAGAGTAGGACTCGATTGTGTTATGATACTGCGGGGTAAGGAGATAGCTTATGCCTTCAGACATCTATTTCATGAAAAGAACTATCCGACTCATGACCTTGAGTTGGCAGCAGTGGTGTTTGCGTTGAAAATATGGAGGCATTACCTTAATGGAGCTCACGTGGATGTTTTCACCGATCACAAGAGCCTTAAGTATGTGTTTAGTCAAAAAGAGTTGAATCTTTGTCATACAAGGTGGTTGGAGTTATTGAAGGATCACAACATGAGTGTGTTGTACCAACCGGGCAAGGCCAATGTGGTGGCTAATGGCCAAAGCAGGATGTCCATGGGGAGTTTGGCTCATGTTGAAGAGAGCAAAAAGGAACCGGCAAAGGATATTCACAAGTTAGCTTGGTTGGGAGTGCATTTAGTTGATTCAGCTGTGGGCGGAGTAGTAGTGCAAAGTGGATTAGATTCCTCTTTAGTTGTTGAAGTTAAGTCAAGGCAGGATGAAGATCCCGTACTGCTTAAGTTGAAAGAAGTAGTTCTCAGAAAAGAAGTGGAGGCTTTCTCCAAAAGGAGAGATGATGTGCTCAACAACCAGGGCAGACTATGTGTACCGGATGTAGGTGACTTGAGACAACAGATATTGGTGGAAGCAGACAGTTCGAGATATTCTATTCACCCAGGTGCCACAAAGATGTACCGTGATCTACAAGATATTTACTGGTGAAACGGCATGAAAAAAGACATAGAAGAATTTGTGGCTAAGTGCCGAACTGCCAGTAGGTTAAGGTGGAACATCAGAGACCGGGAGGTATGACTCCGGATATCATCATACCTACATGGAAGTGGAAAGAAGTGAATATGGACTTTATTACAGGTCTACCATGTATTTGTCGGCAACATGACTCAATTTGGGTGATAGTAGTCCAGATGACCAAGTCAGCACATTTCCTCCCAGTTAAAGCTACAGACTCAGCTAAGGATTATGCTAGGCTATATATTCGGGAGATAGTTAGACTGCATGGGGTTCCCTTGTCCATCATTTCAGATAGAGGTACCCAATTCACCTCGAATTTTTGGAAGTCATTTTAGAAAGGACTCGGTACTCATCAAGCTCAGCACAACTTTTCACCCTCAGACTTATGAACAAGCTGAGTGGACTATTTAGACTTTAGAAGATATTCTAAGAGCTTGTGTGATCAACTTCAAGGGCAGTTGGGATGATCACTTGCCTCTCATCGAGTTTGCGTAACCAACAGCCACCACTCCAGTATTCAGATGGCCTCATTTGAGGCATTATACGGTAGGAGGTGTAGGTCTCCTATAGGGTTGTTTGAGGTTGGTAAAGCTACCTTGATAGGGCCAGATTCAGTTCATGATGCTATGCAGAAGGTGCAACTTATTAGAGAGAGGTTGAAAACAGCGCAAAGCTGGTAGAAATCTTATGCTGATGTTAGGTGGAGATAGTTAGAATTTGTGGTAGATGATTGGGTTTACCTAAAGATTTTACCCGTGAAGGGGGTGAAGAGGTTTGGAAAGAAAGGGAAACTCAGTCCGAGATATGTAGGACCCTACATGATTCTGAGGCGAATGGCAGTCTGGCATATGAGTTAGAGTTACCTCCAGAGTTAGCATCTGTGCACCTAGTCTTCCATGTGTCACTATTGAAGAAGTGCATCGGTGATTCGACTTCAGTTGTGCCACTAGATAGTGTGAGAGTGAAAGATAGTCTCTCTTATAAAGAGGTACCAATTCAAATCCTAGACCGTCAGGTTCATAAGCTGAGAAATAAGGAATTCACTTTTGTGAAACTCTTGTGGAGGAACCAGCTAGTTGAGGGAGCCACATGGGAGGTAGAAGCAGACATGATGGCCAAATACCATCATTTATTCCCTTCTAGTTCAGTTCCAGCATCAGGTACTAAATTCCTTCTCAATACTCTGTTCAGTTCCGTACTCATAAGCTCTATTCAAATTTTCAATGTGCATTCTAGTTGCATCAACTCTGTTAGCATGATTAAATCAGTTTGGAGTCAGTCATTCCTTCGGAAATTAGTTCATAGTCTCAATCTGGGAAATTACAGCACTTTTCCTAGTTTTCCGTAGTTTTAGCCTTCATTCGAGGATGAATGGTCCCACAGCGGAGATATTGTAACACCCCAAAACTTTTCTAGATCAAACCAGACGTTGCAAGAAAAATCCCGAAGAAACCAAAAATTTTGCCTTAGAACGATCTAGACAATGAGTCGTGGTCAGCTCCAATGACCCATTGTCTGGGTCGTGGTCAGCCCTGCCTTGGTTCTTTGGGAACCAACGAGACATAGAATGACCCATTATGAGAAATAATGAGTCGTCCTGTCACTCGTTGCATCCCCAGCTCAGAAACTAGTTGATCCCTTTTCTCGGAATCCACGATTCAACCAGCGAGTCGTCATTTGATGTAACGACTCATGGTGTGAGTCGTTAGTTGGGCTTCCAAATATCTCCTTTAGTGAAAACGAGTGGCAACAATGACCCGTTGTACCACAAAATGAGTCTTTGTCACCACTCGTGTTGTCAAGCTCAAGAATCCTTCAGGATTTCTAGTGTACAGAACGAAAGGTGACAACGACTTGTTGTCCCAACCAATGAGTCATTGTGTCACCCGTGGAGAGAGGGTCCAGTGTTTTTGTTTGATTTATTGCCAGTGTTCACACGAGGTACCAATGACCCGTTGGTTCATCCAACGAGTCGTGGTCCTTCTCATTGACAGTTCTAGTGAGCCAAGAACCTAGGCCTAGGACCAACGACTGGTCAGTTATTTCTTTCAGTTAGGGGCTTGTTCCAGCAACTCATCATTTGTAGATGACTTTCAGACATAGACTCAGACATTCAGTTTTGCTTTCAGATGTATGAACTTTTATCAAATTAGCTTTCTTAAATGGTTTTATTATTTAAGCTTCCTCTATGATTACTCAGATTACCAGTGTTATGATAGACCATGGGTTGGCTTGGGGTTACTTGTGACTTCAAGTACCGTGTCTCGTCGAGGGTATAGACTCAGATCGTGACACAGATTACTTTTACAAGGTGATCAGTCTTATAAATAATAAATTCACACAAATAAATACAAAAAAAACATAAAAGAAGAATCAAAGTAAGTTTATTTAGTCTGTCAAACAATCAACAATTCACCATTGCCACAACCCTTGAATATGAGTTTATCCATTCATAGACAAGCAGAAAAAAAATACTTAGTCATCATCAAGCAAAAATACAAAGTAAAGAAGAGAAAACCTAGTTGTAGAACCTTATATTCCTTCCAAACGGCTTACAATCTTTCATGAATGAACTACGAATAAAAATGAGTAAAGACTACTTCAAAGAAGTCCAAGACTACTCCAAGAAGTCAAAAAACTATGTAACAAATGACTCAAGGCTTATATTTATAGATGAGCCTTCAAATGATGCTTCTGCCCTTCAAGACTTGGCTTAAAAATCAGCATTTTTCATCTCGGAATGACCCTGGAGCGCCACCCCATTTATATTGCCATAAACTTAGTCAAATTTCCAGCAATTTCAGCTCCAGATAGGGCCCGGCGCCCCGTCCCAGCCATAGCACCAAACTGAGATTTTTCTCTAATGTTTGGGACTTGGTGCGGGGCGCCAGCCATAGTACTAGCCTAAGATTTTTTCCGCTGAAGTTTGTGACTTGGTGCAGGGCACCAACGATAGCATCAAAACCATCAGATCCTCAAATCTTCATTCCTTGCATCATTTTGAGCCTATTTTGCTTACAAATCAACTCAAATCATTTGTCAGCTCATAAAACACACGCATACATAAATTTAAGCATAAATTAAGGATTATGAACTCAAAATATGATCAAATATGGGTAAAACATGGAAAATGGGCATAAAAATATGCCCAACATCATCACCCCACACTTAAACCATTGTTCGTCCTCAAACAATCCTTAAAACATACCTAAAGTCATGTTTCACCATCACACTTGACACCTCTATCAACTCATAACCAACTAGCATGGAGCATACATAAAGTGATTTATCATCATACAACAATTCTCAACAAAGCACATTTCACAATCAAGAACACACAACCTCTATAAATGACTCATTTTTTCAACACAAAGGGTCAATATGATTACGTGTGACACATGCAACAAGTAGCACACCGATCTAGACCTCTTGTGCCCCTCACTTTTAGTGATGTTCCTCTCTCAACTTCATCAATGTAAGACATGGAACACAATAAATAAGGCACATTCACTCTCACAAATGATGTAATGAACATATGCGACATACCATAGGCTTGCCCTTCATGTACGTTAAGACTACCTAATTGCTTCAAGAGATTAAGATCACAAGGACTTTTCTTGATTGTAATGTCGGCTAAGGGATGGGTAGGATCGATATTTCGTTTTATAGTGACTACCATCCTAAGCACTTTTAAGACATATTTTACTTTTATTGTCCACCACCTCTTTCCTTGCTTGTTCACCTTTCTTCTACTCACTCTTGTCTTTTCTTTTTATGCCCCATTTTCACTACTTGACTGCTAGTTTCTAATCATAGAATAACTAGAAATTTTGCAATTAAAGCTCTCTTTTTTCATTTCCCTAGCAACAAGTAGACAACACAATTTTATGGGCACCCCTTCTTCTCACTTTTCTTTTCTTACCACAACTTTTTCTTTTTTCCTTAACATTATAATTCAGTGGACCTTAACTATCAAGTCTCAAAGTGCCTAAGACTACTTTGGATCAATAATTCTAAGGTCTCACAAAAAGAGGGATTAAGCTATTATTGAGGCTAAGAAAGAATAAGACTTTTAGGCTCAAAGGGGTTAACTAGGGAGAATGACGAGGAAGGTAAAACAATTAGTGGGAAAAAATGGCTTCTTCAAAGAAGTGACTTGATCATTTCTCAACTCCCTATCAACTAGTTATCCTACATACACTAAGGCAAGTTCTAGATATTACAATATATACATACAAAACAATTCAACTCACCTCTCATGGCAAAAAAGAATCTAGTTAGTTTCTACAGCTACACATTCACACTATCTTATTGAATGACAAGTTAAATTCATAATTAATCCCTAAGGGTATATTGAGTCAAATTAAAGAGATATATACCTATCTCAAGGACTCTTAACTCATACAATCAAGATGACCACTCTGTTTACTCTAGCATAGTAGCTAAGCAGAATATCAACAAGCATACAAGTGGATGACCTATGACTCAATCCTAGAAAATAAAAAAAAATGTGACAAAACTTCCCTTAAGACAGTCGTCATCCATCTATTATAGGGAAACGTCATTACTCTATGTCTACAACAGCTCAAACAAAACCAAACATTCACCCCAAAATAAAGCAACAAAACAAAACATAGTCAAGACGAACAACAACACAAACATCTAAGCATCCAAGTCAACATCACATACTAGCTATTACATCCCAAGACCTACAAATCATCAAGCTACTACTACCAGGAATGACATAATAATGCTACGACCTAAAAATATAACAATTAAAGAATAACAGAAATCAAACTTTTCTCCACCCCACACTTAAAAAAGTGCACTGTCCTCTGTGCACACACAATCACATCATAAAGGGAGAGAAAAGAAACTTCCTAGTCGGTAAGCATCATCCTACATGGCACCTGTAGCAGCATCCTCCTCCTCCATGTCTAAATCATCAACACAATCAGTAAGGACTATAGCCTCATAATCATCCACTGCTTCTCAAAAGCCGGGCCCACTCAGCACATCAATATAGCACTCTCTATGAGCGAGTACCGTGCCTCTAAAGCCGATATCTCCTCTACAGTGGCTGGTTGACCTCCTATAATCAGCTATAATTCCAACATCCCAAACATACGACCCTGCCAACTCTCATTTAGGGCTTGCCGATTATAGTAAGAGAGGGGCCTATGAAAGGGAAAATCTCTTTCATCTTTGTGACGTCTATCATCTGTCCAGCCAAATGTCCTGCCAAAGGTAAAACAAGGTTTGCATCCTCCTCCTCGATACCTGCCTCCCTCAAGTACATGATCAAGAGACTGCCATGACAATGTTTCCATTTACAATTGTCTCATGATCTCCTTATATTGTGACGAATCACAACACCAAATTAACCGATATCCCCTTCATCAACATGTACACTTAGACAATCCGCTCTTGAGTCACCTCTGTCAAATGTGTCCTAGGGAGAAAGACAACAATACCGTCTTCACCCACACCTTTGCCTCCCTATTCAAATAGGCAAACGCAAGTGTGGAATGGGTTCCATTTTTATCCCTCGCCCATCGAGCGGATGAGTGCTCACCGCATAAAGTGTGGCAGATGTCTTTTTTTGGTGGCTTCTCTAACAAGATGAAATACTCCGAAGGGTCTATTGTTGGTGTCTCTAAGAAGACATTAAACCTTTTAGCTTTGAATTGCACCACCTGTCCTCTGATCTTGACCTTTGTACTCTCTCCGAATGAGGTGTCCCAATTTGCGTAGAATTCCCTCACCAAAGTGAGGTTGCACCTCTCTAGCTCATTGAAGATATAGCCAGCTCCCACTCACGTATCTTTTCCCGAACAGCCGGGAACTCAAGTTCCAAGAGGCCCTCATCTCAGGTGCATACTTGGCTTCTTTTTTAGTGTTAAACCAAGTAAGCCCATGAGGATCTACTGCTCTCACTCTGAATCTACTTGCGGGGCCTGCTTTGGGAGCCGAAGAACTAGCTTCTATTTTTCTTGGTTTACCCCTCTTTCGACTCTTCTCAACTACAATCACCTCCTTTCCTTTTGGTGCCATGGTACCTAGAAAGCAAAAAATCAAGAACTTTACAAAATTAGTTTGTGAACCAAATGGCTAACTAACTAAGTGTGAAAGGTGCAAAATTCACCCCACACTTAATTTGCTAGCGTATATTTGAGAATTCATTAAATAGAGTACTCAAGACGTCCCCCATCATCATCCAATCTCAACAATCCAATTTAATTCACTAACTCATACTACACCAAGTTTAAGAATTTTTCTTTCTTTTTAACTCTCCTCTATATTTTAAGTTTTAATCAAGAATGCACTATCCTATCCCCCACTTTCCTTCTCCAATTCACTATTCATGTAATTCATGTAATGAAGTAACAATATTCAATTCAATCAACCAAAAATAAACAACTTACTACCATTCAACATGAATTAATCAAGAATTTCACCAACTCAATCAATTGTCACATTTAAGAATTCAAAGCTTCATGTATTTTCTCTCTCTATAATCAATGCACCTACCCACCAACATTCAACAATTCAATTCACCTACTTCATCATCCCCACAAGTTCAAATCACCATATTCAACCAAGAATCAAGTTATCCAACAAAGATAACATACATTAATGGAAGAACTTAAGACTTTAAGCTCATAAAACCCAAAACATGAAATTCAAGTTTTTCACCAACAATGGTGATTTTTGGTTTCTAGATCTTAGGGAAGAAGGGTATGGGAGCATGCTTGCATCTTTACTCGAACAAGAGAGAAGAAATATACTTACTTGAGTTGAAGATGAGAGCTTCACCAACTTGTTGGAGAAGACAACAATGGAGGGGAGAGGGTATGGGAGTTACGACCCTATGGGAGAGAGAGAAATTTTTTCTTTTAATTTTTTTAAACTTTTTGAGGGAAGAGGATGAATGGGACTTTTAAATAAAAGGTAGGGCATGGGCTTTTATGTAATTTTAAGGTCTTTTGAGTCAATATTGACTCAAATTGACCAAAAATTTTCATCTAGATACCCCCTTCCCCTCTCTCTCACCATAGACTTAGAAAAAAAATTTTCCTCTGGATATAGAGGTTGGGGCCGTGCGCCACGGCCCCTGTAGCCTTACTTGACAAAATTTTCTTCTTCTAGGATTTAACTCCTGGTATCCCATGCTGTACTTACACTTTTTAGCTTAATGTCCCAGCTTGTTCTTGCCTCTTAAGCCCTGTTCGTCTCTACAAAATAAATGAAAACATACAAAATGTTAAAAAGGATGGGTTGCCTCCCACCAAGAACCATATTTTTTGTCGTGGCATGACATTCATGGGTTGCCTCCCATGCATCGCCTGATTTAATGTTGCGGCACGACTATGGTCCTCGTCACTCATTTACCGGAATGGACTTATGACCATAGCAAGGATCTGTTAAGCTTTCATGCAACACTTGCTTCTCCACTAACTGATTACAACCTCTAGGTTCTCCCGTCGGCTTCATCTTAAAAACCTCAAAATGAGGTAACATTCGTGCTGCTCTGAACACTTCAAACACTGCCTCCTGACCATCTACTCTCATAGACATATTACCAAACTGAGTATGTATGACTGCGTAGGTGGTGGCTAAAAATCCTTTACCCAAAATGAGGGGAACTGCTGCATCTGCCTTAGACTCTATGATTATAAACTCCCCCGGCAGGATGAAAGGTCTTACCTTAATCAAGACATTTTTAATGATTCCCTTAGGATAGGCCAAAGACCGATCCGCAAGTTGCAATGTCACTATGGTAGGACGTGGTTCATCTAATCCCAGTGTTCTGAATAGGGATGCAAGCATTAAATTGATGCTCGCACCCAAATCACATAAGACTAAACCAACTTCCTTGCTTCCAATAATCACAGGAATAGTGAAACTCCCAAGATCCTTTAACTTTTTAGGAATTTTGTTCTTGATTCAGGAATTGCACTGTTCCGCCGGAGCCACGATTTCAAATTCCTAAATGCCTCCTCTTATTGGCCATGATATCCCTGAGATACCTGGCGTACTTTGGAACTTCCTGCGAAAGCTCCACCAATGGAATATTCACATGAAGTTGTTTCAACAACTCAAGAAAACTTACTACAGGCTGTGTTCTCTGTCATTTTCTTCAACCTTTGAGGAAATGAGGGAGGTAGTCTAGCTACTGCAATTTTCAGTTGTGGATTGCTAGAATCCCCTACTTTAGTCTTGGATTTCACTTCCTGTTCCTCATTCACCTTTTCTTTTTTGGGGATAACCTCACCCGGCTCCTTACTACTGCGCAAGAAAATAACATTTACATTCTCCTTGGGGTTCTTTTTGGTATTACCCGAGAGTGCTCCCTATGGTCTATTGTTCTGCTATAGGGCCAATTTCCCCATCTGCCTTTCAAGCTCATGGATGGTTTTTGTATTTCATTTACCACTTTGTCTACTGCACCATCCATCGCTTCATTGTCTCCTCAAGAAAACTATTCTGCTGCTGGCCCTGTAGCCTCTAATAAGTGTTTTGGGGCCTTTGGAAATTTTGATTCCCTCCCCATAAGGGATTCGCTCCATTCTGGTACCCCTGATTATAGCCATTACCTGCAAAACCTCCACCACAACCTTGTTGTCACATAAAAAATATAGACTCAGAATAAAGATGACAACCTGAATAGGCGTGGCCTTCTCCACATGCCTCACATGATGGTGATGGGACTTGCACCTGTTGTACCTGCTGCACTTGGCCTCCTGCTGGTGTGGTCACCAAATTACTGATGACATTTACCAACTGGCTAATGTCTGCCCGGATTACCGCTACACCATCAATCTCAAGCTTTCGCAGCACCTTTGCTGCTGCAAATCCTCTTCATGAATCCTGATAATCTTCACTCCCCGCAGACATGAGGTTTAAGAGAACCTCAATTTCATCATAACTTTTGGACAGAATCTGTCCTTGTGCGATAGTGTCAAGGACTATCTTGGATTCAGGCTTCAGACCCTCAATGAATTTGTGCCCACTTATATTCTTACGTTGCATGTGGTGTGGACAATCCCTCAAGATACCTTTGTAATGTTCCTATGCTTGAGCTAGTTTCTCCTCCTGTCAGTATGAATTTGGAGATCTTTCCTCTCAGTTCTTCAGTTCTTCTTGAAGAGAAAAATTGGTTAATGAACTTATTAGAGAGGATCTCCAAAGTGGTGATGGATCCTGCAGGCTCATGTTGAAGCCACTCCTTGGCCTCTTCGATTAGTGAGAACAGAAACAACGTCAACTTAACATATTCATCCAACACGTCTGGTAGTGGAAGTTTTCACTCAGCTCTACAAACATCATCAGATGCCTGTGGGGATCCTTATGTGGCTTGCCCTGAAATTGGCAAGCGTGTTGGACCAACCGCACAGTCCCTTCCTTTAGCTCAAAGTTCCCAATGATGGCCGGTTTAACAATTGCTTTAGAAGTATTTTCCACATTTATCCTAGCAAACTGCATCACTAGAGCTCTCTCATTCTCTTCACCTGCTGCTTACCTGATGTTTTCCATAGCTAACCTTCAAAAGGTTCTCTCTATTTCAAGATCAAGAGAAGCTAAGGTTGGTCCTTGACTTCTCGTGCTTGGCATACACTAAGGAAAAAACCCCTGTGAACTTCAAGAGAAAACAAGAAACAAACATAAATTACAGACTAGCAAAATAAAATTCTAACCTATAAATGGCACGACCTGAACGTACACCCGGATCGTAGACACAGGACAAGGGACCCCGAGAGACCCCAAGTTGACCCATGGCACATGCATACATCGAATCTCATTTAATAAAGCGGAATACTTAGCATAAAATATAACGAAAATGTAAGCATAGCATAACAACTGGAAGTACTGGGCATTTACAAAAGCTGAGTTCTAAATCTTGTCTGAAAGCCTCTACTACATAAGATGGGTTGATAGGACAACATCCCCAACTAACCCGACCAATACTGAAACATAAATAACATGAAAGTCTGTCAAACGGCCCTTGGAACATGAGGACTCACCAATAACTGAGAGCAAGAAGTGAGGTGAACTAAGGATGAGGATGAGCCTGAGATCCGGACCCTGAATACTAAAACGAAATAGCATAGAAAGTATACGGTCAGTACGTGAACTGTACCGAGTATGCAAGGTAAGTAAAACAAACATATAAAAGTAAAATAAACTCATAAATAAACATAGGAGAAGGATATCATGCTGGTATCATAAACTTCGTAAGTAAACATAAGGCTCAAGACTTTCAAATTGTTCATAAATTATTCATTATCATAATCATATGTAAACTTTATCAAAACATAACTTGAGAAAATAACATAAGTATAACAATGCATAAAAATGCGGAACAATGGGAGGACTCGTCTTAACCAATACCATCATAGTAGAGCCTTTCATGATGCTCCAACTATCTCACTCAAGTGGGCAGAGCTGACCTTGGCTTGCCAGGCGAGGGTCGTGCATTAGGCGTGATATCACATTTGAGGGGATCAATATCAATACAATATATAACATTAGAACCCATAATGCCACGTGGTTATGAGACACCGACATAATCCTTTGAACTCCGGCTGCTCGATGTTAGACACGACTCCCAAAAACATGCATATAGGTTCATACATAAATCAATAACATCATGCATTAAAATTCATTGGGTAAAATTTAACATTTATCATCATTGATCCCCTTTAAAACATGCTTAGCAAAGAATCAAAGGCCCTTTTCATTGGCCGACATCATAGATCGATAAATCATGTAATTCGTTTCATAAATCGTAAATCATTCTTCAAATGTGGGCATCGCCCAATACTTTAACATACACAATTCTTTTCAAAAATATGCTCATAAACATAGGAACTTGAAATCATACTTTTCCATCATCAATAAACTCAAAATATTGAATACTCATCATAAATCATAACTTTCATGAACTCTCATCAATGGGCATTTCAGATTTAAATAGCTTGAAACATGATTTTAAAAAAAAATAATATAAGACCTGCCCATCATTCAAAATTCCATAATGAAAACTCAATCAAATTATACCCATAAAGAGAAATCATATTTTCATGGATTTGGGTAAAACTCTGCTATACCCCGTAGAATTCTCGGTACCTAAATGACCTATTCGCACGTTGGTTAAGCATATTTGAAGACCATACGTGCTGGAGAAAGGCCCGGGAAAAGATCGGACGAGAAACCTGTCGAACCATCGCGGAAGGAGCCGAGGCAGAGCCCCTCCGCGATGGCAGCGTGTCACGGAGGAGGGGCCTCCGCGTTGGCTCCGTGACACGTTGGCCTTGTCCAGGACCAAGTATATAAAGCCCCACTTCAGTTTTAAATGATAAAAACATATTTTAAACTTCAGAGAACAGAGCAAACCAGCAGAGGGAGAAAAGGAACGAAGGAGGGATTATAATTTTCGACCGATTACGCTGCTAAACGTTGTCCAAACTCAAATTAACTCCAGCTACTGAGGTATTTAGCAGCAGAGAGCATTCCTACGGATTCAGTTTCGTGAAATACGGCCGACGAATCGTCAAGCCACCGAGCTAAGGTAAGTGGAATTGCTCTAAATTAGTGTCTATGTGTTCCTAGCTGTGAAGTGAATATTTCTCCCTTCTGGACCGCTGAAAAATAGCGAGTTTTCGACCGTCTTTCGATAAGCCTAAGTTTAGGCTATAAACTATATCGAAAGTGACGTTGCCTTTTAAAGCAAAGCTGTATTTAGTATTAATTGACATTTTTATGAATGCAGTTGGGAGAAAATAGTTAAAGTACCGGTCGAGTCTCGTTCGACAGACGAATAATTCAAGGATAAGGTATGTAAAGCTAGTTTCCTCGGCAAGTTAGTAATCTTGGTACAGTACAGTAATTTAAAGGCCAGTAGAATATTCAGAAGCCATGTATGGTGTTTATTACGAACATTGGTATGATATTAGAAACATCAGGTTATGATCAGCGCGAGACTTGCTAGCACGATATAGATTCTAATATAAGCGTTAAGAACTGCACAACATGCTCAGTATGTGATGTGACACAGAATGTTAGGATATCATTATATTCAATTGAAACCCAGTAAAACAATGTAATATCTATAAGACATCTCAGAAGTAGAACGATAAGTTAAAGTGAAGCTAGAAAGCATATTAGAACTAGTAAATCACGTTAATACAGAAACTCAGTATACAACATAGGTTGCAGCAGAAATACTATATTTCATATAGCATTTGCCCCAGTACAGTCCGGCAGGAGACTATATTCATGTATACATATTTACCAGTCTCAGCACGTATTAAATATGTACTAATTACTATCACTAGCTCAGCATGTAATATATACGATACTTCACCCATATTAGCCTCAGCATGTGAGATACGCAGACAGTATTACTAGTTGAGACCGTTGTATTGTTTGGGGTTGGATTACCTAGCATCCATGACCGCCCCAGGGTTAATAGCTGTATCGACTCGTCCGCCAGAGGACGAGGATACGTCGCTCTACGGAGTGGCATGCCGTCCCCCAGGGGACAAAGATGGGATGCCAGTTTTCCCCATATTGTGCCTTGGTCGGCCCTTATACACCCCCGTCGAGCGGATACGCCCGGGGTGTTGATTCAGGAGTCCTCCGGACTCAGGTACAATTATAGTCAGGGGCTCAGCGAGCCCAAGTGCATACCCAGGGGACCGGCAGGATGCTTACAGGGTTATAGGAGATGGGATGACCGGGGTAGGGGTGTAGATTCTGTGCTGGTTGTACCTCCCGGCTTATGGGGGCCGGGTAAGGTTTGTGTGTGCTATGTTATGTTATGTATGTTATGCCATGTTACATTAGATGCGAGTAGATCAGCAGTAGAACGATACGTCTCCAGGTATGACTCCTACTCCTTCCAGTATATATATGAGAGAAGGTATGACTTACATTATCAGACAGTTAATCTGATCCTTCTTACTTCAGTTTCATCAGTTACATTGTTGTTCTCAGATTTTGCTTTCAGTTATAGCTTTACATACTCAGTACCAGTGGTACTGACGCCCGGTGGGGCGCTGCATTACTTGCCTGCAGGTACTCGTAGACGAGCCGGCGATACCACGTGATTCCTGTCAGCGATCGAGTATTCAGCTCCTGTTATCCGGAGACTGAATTCCAGAGGTGTATTTCATTTTCTTTTGGTTGTATAGTACGGGTAGGTCGGGGCCCTGTCCCGATCATTTCTATTGCTATTCCTAGAGGCTTGCGGTCTGTATATGTTTCCCTGTGGTCAGATGAGCCGGTCGTGTGAGGCCGTGTAGTGGTTAGCTGTTAGTACTTCTGTTTCTTTTATGTTGGCCGTGTGGGGCCATAGTTCGACAGTAGTGGTGACCTTGTCAGTCACATAGCTATCCAGTACTTCAAGGTTGAGTTATAGATAACTAGACAGCATGGTGGCCTTGTCGGCCCGCATAGGTTTCCCTATATTGACATGTTTCTGGTCAGCTGTAGTACAGGTACAGGAGGCTATAGGCCAATGGGCCGTGGGCTGTGTTTACAGCCGTTATATAGCCTTTTGTTTCCAGTAATGTGAGTTAGAGCCAGCCAGGCACCAGATGTGCCCAGGCTTAGTAGTCCAGCAGTTCAGGTCCTAGTAGGGCACCAGGTGCCAGTCATACCCCTCAAGGCGGGGTGTGAAAAACTCCATAGTCTTGAATAGGAGAATTCATGATTTAAAACGAAGTTTGGGCATGGGTGTGAAAGGATTCACCCATTCTAAACCCTACATACCCGGGAACACTTGGTTCTTAATTTCCCTTTGAAAGCCCAAGATGGAATTTGGAGAATTTGAGAAAGAACACTTGAATCACCTTCTACTCTCCTCTCTGACTCTTGCATGCACAAATGAGGCTTAACATGGACTAACCCCCCTTAAAAGACCCTATTCCGACCTTAAAACGACATAGTTTAGGCATTAGAAATTTAGAAAATTACGAGAAGGCCCTTACTAATTCGCAGAAAATAACTACCAGGTGACTCTAACGGGTGACCTGACGACTCGTCAGGATGGGCAACGACTCGTCGTGTCGCTCGTCAAGTACACAACCTCATCCTTAATTAAAATCCCATAGGCTTGCTCACGACCCACCTCACGAGTTGTTGGGACTGACCACGAGTCGTGGGGTCCCATCCATTAAGTACACTAGTCAGACCCCTATTTAATCCCCAACCTCATCCCACGGTTGACCTGATGACTCGTGGTAGCTGACCACGAGTCGTTCCCATGTCCATGGGGACCTCAACTCCTTAACCCAGTCCAGCCTTCCAACGAGCCACCCGACGACTCGTGGGGTGCCCTCACAAGTCATCTAACGACTCGTCATGCACTGCTGCAACATTTTCCAGATTTTCTTCATTTGACTCCCGGGTTTGATCCTTAGGTTTCCGAGGTATAACAATAAATGATTAAACAATATTCAAGTCCCCAGCAACGGCGCTAAAAACTTGGTGTCGCCCAAGCGCACGCAACCGCACGTGGTCATTAAGTAATATAGGATTGTTAAGTCCAGATGTCATACCCACAGGGACTTATCAATTTAATCATTATGGTTCGTTGGTCCTTCCTACAATTCGTACCACGAGTTGTCCTGAGTCAAAATTTTAGATTTTCTACTGATCACATTCCCAAATACGAGTCTAATCTTAGGCACTTCCGGGGTATTACACTTAGTCGATCATATGCCTTGACATATATTTTCTCTGATTTTTTGTAGATTTGTTTGTTCAATTATTTTTGAGACTACACTTGGTGTGCTGTTGTTATTTGTTCAAATTTTAATATTACTGAGCTAAATATGGTTTCTTTTGATCACAGTGAAAATTTTATTTGGAATGTTGACTGACTTTTCTGTGGGTGATCCTGAAGAAGTGTTTACAACACCACCAATTAATCTTTTCATTCTAGCTCCTTTTAAGATATGTTTTCTTCTTCATAGAAATTTTATTTACTAAACAAACTTGATATAAGTAAGTATTATCCTACATTTCGGTTATTACACACTTTTTTTCTCTAAAAGGTTTATGCTTTCTCCAGTATAATTCTTATAACCAAAATTATATGTAACTTGTTGAAGATCCTCAGTAAAGGAGCTTAGCCGCAATGAAGAATAAGAGGAGAGCCAAAAATGAATAAGAGGAGGCCATATAAATGAATAAGAGGAGAGCAAAGTGCCAGTGGCGTGCATAAAAGTAATGTGATTGAACTCTTCGATGAGACTAAGCAGTTGATAGTGCCACATTACTCTATGCTTCACCAATATCAAACCAACCAATTAGAGATCTACACCTTTGCCCATAAAGAGCCTCATAAGGAGCCATCTGAATGTTAGAATGATAACTATTGTTATTGGAAAACTCAACAATAGGTAAATGTTCATCCCAATTTCCTTTAAAATCAAACACATGCCCTTAATATATCCTCCAAGTCTGAATAGTACGCTTTACCTAACCATCTGTATTTGGATGACAAGTGGTACTAAGGTTCATCTTCGAACCCAAACCTTTATGAAATGAATTCTAAAACTGAGTGGTAAACTTAGTACCTCTATCTGAAATAATGGACAATGGTACCCCATGGAGTCTCACCACTTCCCTAAGGTACAACCTAGCAAGATCCTCCACTGAGTCCGTAGGCTTTACCGCTAAGAAGTGGGCTATCTTAGTCATTTGATCTATAATCACCCAAATAGAGTCATAATGTCTGCAAGATCTTGGTATACCAATAATAAAGTCTATAATAACCATCTTCCACTTCCACTCGAGGAGTGCTATATTCTAAGCAACACCACATGGCCTTTGGTGCTCGACCTTAACTTGCTGATAGTTTGGACACTTAGTAACAAAATCAGAAATGTTCCCCTTCATACCATTCCACCAATAGACTTCTCTCCAGTCATGATACATATTTTTGGAACCTAGATGAATCAAAAATGCAGAACTGTGTGCTGCTGCCATGATTCTACTCTGAAGCATCTGCCTTAGGAACACATAATCAACCTTGGTACCTCAAGACACCATCTCCCCCTTGTGCGAAAACCAAATACCTTATGCTTTTGGATATCTTCCTTTAACTTAAGCACACTTCCTTCTTCAGAGTCTAAAAGACGAACTTCGAAGCATGAGAGTCGAAGCACATCATTTGCTAATTGTCTCTTTTCTCCTTCGACATGGGTTATATTACCCATAGACAACATGCTTGGTAGGGAATACACATGTCATAATCCTTGAGCAACTCCAACCATCTTCTAATTCTCAAATTTAGCTCCTTTTAGTTGAACATATATTGCAAACTCTTGTGTTCCGTGAACACATATACATGAGCACCATAGAGATGGTGCCAAATCTTCAATCTGAATACAACTACTGCCAACTCTATATTATGAGTCAGATAATTCTTATCGTGGACATTTAGCTGTTTGGAGGCATAAGCTATAACGACACCATTTTGCATCAATACACATCCAAAGCCAACTCTAGAGGCATCACTATATACAACAAATTCATTTGTACCCTATGGTAGGGTCAATACAAGAGCATTAGTCAAACAAGTCTCCACTTCCTAAAAGCTTTTCTCATGAGCTTCAGACCATTGAAATTTGTCCTTCTTCTGGGTCAACTTAGTCAACAGAGTAGAAATAGATGAAAATCCTTCTACAAACCTCCAATAATAGCCTGTTAAACCCAAGAAACTCTTGATATCTATTAAAGTTATGCGTCAAGGCCAATTCTTAACTGCTTCAATCTTTTGAGAGTCGACCTTAATACCCTTGCTAGAAACTATATGGCCTAAGAATGTGTAACACCCTAAAAGTCCCTAAGATAAGACCCGAGAACTGAAATGGAGAAAATAGGAAAATCTGCACCAGGTCATAGAATGAGTGGTGGTGTGACTCGTTATATGACTCAACAGGTCATTAAGTGACCTAGTGTGTGTGCTTGAGTTGGTAAAATATTGGGGTGTCCTGGAGACATAACGAGTTGAGGGATGAGTCGTGGTTCTACTTCACGATCGTCTAGGGAGTCATTGTCTGGGATGGGTGAAAGGATTGAAAATTCCAGTAGTGACAATGAGTGGTTCCAACGACTCATTGTGACACCTAATAAGTCATTGGGTGTCTCATTTAGTGTGATGAATGCTTAAAAACTTAAGTTTCAGAGAGTCTTAACGAGTGTGGGAGAGACTCATTTAGTGTCATGACAAATCATTAAGGGATGCGTCAGGTTAAGATCAAAATTTGGAATTTTTATCCAGTGGTGATGAGAGGAATTGATGAGTTGTCTAGGGACTTGATGAGTCGTTCGGTCACTCGTTAGGTCTGGCAGTGCCCATTTAGCTGCTTGAATTCTAGGGGCATTTTTGTAACTTTTTGCTATTTTAGTTCCTAAACTATGTCATTTTGGAAATATGTTCAAAGAATTTAGAGGGGTAAATGGTTCTCCCCCTCATTCTCCACTCATATTTTAGAATATCGTTCGTAGACTTTAGAGCTTCTCTCTCAAGCCAAGAACTAGGGCTTTCAATTCTCCTAAGAAATTTTGAGCTACTTCTTTGAGGTTTCTTCTCCAGGGATGTGGGATTTCAACAAGGGTTATCCTTTCACCCTTGTGTCCTAAAAAGATTTCATAAAACATTGATATCTCAGACCCATAGAAAAATCATGTCTTAGGGTTTTTGTTCAGTTATGAGTTCCCTTATTACTTTAATGTTCTTAAGTCTCCTGTGATTTCTAGTATATGATATTGATGGTTTTACAAATTCAGTTACAAATGATACTTTCATGAAAGATTTTCACATGATTCAAGTTCAGTTATATAAATATATATTTTGCTTCTACTAAGAATTGAGTTGACATGAATTCATATTTCAGTCTTTGTGATTCGATCATGATTTCAGAATACAGATGTTGACAGCATAATCAGTATTTTCAGGTTCTTCAGGTTCTAAATATAAGAACACTATTTCTCAAGCTATCAATAAATTATCAGTAAACTTATCAGTTGGTAGTAGTTCATAGAACTGAGATAGTCAAGGGTTCAGAGCACTCGGGAACCAGAACTACGTTCCTGTCACGCCCCGCCTTGGGGGGCATGACTGGCACCTGGTGCCCTACTAGGACCTGAACCACTAGACTGCTGAGCCTGAGAACATCTGGTGCCTGGCTAGCTCTAACTCAGATTTCTAGAAATAAAGGGCTATATAACGGCTGTAAACACAGCCTCCAGCCAGCTGGGCCTATAGCCACCTGTACCTATACTAACAGCTAACTAGAAACACATCAATATAAGGGAGTCTATGCGGGCCGACAAGGCCACCATGCTATCTAGTCATCTGTAACTCAACAATGAAATACTGGAAAGCTACGTGACCAGCGAGGTCACCACTACTGTCAACGGAGGCCTCACACGACTGGCTCAGCTGACCACAGGGAAATATATACAGACTGCAAGCCTCTAAGAACACTGATAAGATGGTCAGGATAGGGCCCCGGCCTACCCATGCTGTACAACAAAAGAAAAGGGATAAACCTCTAGCTATCTAGCTCCGGATGACTGGAGTTGATGACCCTGTAAGCTGACTGGAATCACGAGGTATCGGCCCCTCGTCTATGAGTACCTGCAGGCAAGTAATGCAGCGCCCCCAAGGGGCGTCAGTACCGCTGGTACTGAGTATGTAAAACAACAGCTGAAAGATATTTGAGAAATAACAATACAACTGATGGAACTGAAATAGAAAGGAATAGACTACACTGATTGAAAATGTAAAGCTAAGCCTACTCTTAACCATGCTGGGAGGGGTAGGAGTCATACCTAGAGATGTATCGCTCTACTGTCGATCTACTCGTATCTAGTGTAACATGGCATAACACAACATAACATAGCATAGCACACACAAACCTTACCCGGCCCCCATAAGCCGGGAGGTACAATCAACACGCAATCTATACCCCTACCCCGGTCGTCCCATCTCCTATAATAACTATAAGCATCCTGCCGATCCCCTGGGTATGCACTTGGGCTCGCTGAGCCCCTGACTATAACTGTACCTGAGTCCGGAGGACTCCTGAATCAACACCCCGGGCGTACCCGCTCGACGGGGGTGTATAAGGGCCGACCAAGGCACAATATGGGGAAAACCGGCGTCCCATCTTTGTCCCCTGTGGGACGGCATGCCACTCCGTAGAGCGACGTATCCTCGCCCTCTGGCGGATGAGTCGATACAGCTATTAACCCTGGGGCGGTCATGAATGCTACGTAATCCAACCCCAAGACAATACAGTGGTCTCAACTAGTAATACTATCTGCATATACCACATGATGAAGCTAGTGATGATAATGTATCTGCACATACTATATGCTGACTAGTGATGGTGATATGTATGTGTTGAATATATGCTGAGACTGATAATGGTATATATATATATATATATATATATATATATATATATATATATATATATATATATATATATATATATATATATATATATATATATATATATATATATATATAATCTTCTGTCATACTGTGCTGAGTTTAATGTTGAACAAGATATAGTTTTTCTGCTGGAAATCATGCTGTATAACTGAGCTTCTATAGTAACATGATTTACTATTTCTAACATGCTTTCTAAACTTTATTTTAATCTACCATTCTACTTCTGAGATACCCTTCAGATACTTATATTGCTTTACTAAGTTTCAACTGAATACGATACTATCCTAACATACTTTACTAAATCACATACTGGGCATGCTGTACAGTTCCTAACACTTTGTATTAGAATTTATATCATGCTAGCAAGTTTCACTCTATACATAACATGATGCTTCTAATATCGTACCAATATTCATAATAAACATAACACACGACTTCTGAACATTCTACTAGCCTTTAAACTATTTTACTATACCGAGACTACTAACTTGCCGAGGAAGCTAGCTTTACATACCTTCGCTTCTGATTTCCCGACTAACTGGCGTAGCTCGGTCAGTTTTTCAGCTATTTCTCCCAACTGCATTCATATATATGTCAATTAGTACTAAATACAACTTTATTCCGAAGGACGACATCACTTTCGATATAATTATAGCCTAAACTTAGGCTTATCGAAAGATGGTCGAAAACTCGCTATTTTCCAGAAGTCCAGAAGGGAGAAGTATTCACTTCACAGATAGGAACACATAGACACTAGTTTGGAGCAATTCCACTTACCTTAGCCCGGTAGCACGATGATTTGTCGGCCGTATCTCGCGAAACTAAATCCGTAGGAATGCTCCCTGCTGCTAAATACTTCGGTATCTGGAGTTAATTTAGATTTGGACTACGTTTGGCAGCGTAATCAGACGGAAATTATCAAGAAACCTTCGTTCCCTTTTCCTCTCTGGTTTTTCTCTCTGTTTTCGCTGGAAATTATGAAAATTATTTCATTTAAAATCGAAGTGGAGCTTTATATTCTTGGGCTTGTACAGGCCCAACGTGTCATGGAGCCAACGCGGAGGCTCCACCTCCGTGACACGTTGCCATCGCGGCGGAGCTCTGCCTCGGCTCCTTCCGCGATGGTTCGACAGGTTACCCGTCTGATCCTTTCCCGGGCCTTTCTCTAGCACGTATGGCTTTCAAATATGCTTAACCAACGTGCGAATAGGCCATCTAGGTGTCGGAAATCTTACGGGGTATAACAGTTCCACCATAGGTTATTAGCCCGAATGGCCATCAGTTTTAGTGATCACGTTAGCCATGCCCTTATACCCTGGCAAGGTATATTGGGTCCTATCGAACAGGTGTATATCTCAAACTTTACATTTAGCTCACATGGTTATATGTTGGTTAACAGGCTCTCCCATTATTTAGCACAATTACAGTCTCATTCATAGTTACGGATTTAGTTTTTAGTAAATGAACATGAACCTTAAATCAGTTTTACTATACCTTATTACGTATTTTCATACTACTACTTCAAATCGATATTTATGTATTTTAGTAAGGGACATGGTACTTCAGTTGAGTTATGTATTTCAGTATAGCTTTTTAGATTATTAGTATGTTCTATATATTCTAATTTCATATCTCATATACTTAGTACATTCAAAGTATTGACCGCATACTTCTTGTGCTATATCGTTTTATAATATAGGCTCAAGCTCTCAAGATCAGCAGTGGGGAGAACTTCTCCTTCAGACTTATTGTAGCAGAGTTCTATTGGTGAGTCCTCATCTTTAGAGGATTGGAGTTTTTATTTCCAGATAGTGCCATTTTCAATTTTTCAGACATTAGAGTTGGGGGATTGTCCTAGAAACTCATCACTTTCTTTTAGAAGGCTTTCAGACAGAGTAAGTTTCAACTTGGGTTTTAGTGTTTAATTGAAATTTTAGTATCTTATCAAGTGTTCTTTAATAATAGCTTGCGCTTAAGATTCTTTTTCAGTAGTTCAGTCATCATAGAATTATGCTATGCCATAGGTTTGCTTGGGGTCACTTGTGATTCTAAGTACCGTGTCGCGTTCAGGGGATAGACTTGGGTCGTGAAAAACTTGGTATCAGAGCATCAGGTTTAGAGTGTACCAGGATTTCTGAAAGCCGCATCAAGTATAGTCCTTTTCATGGGTATGAAGCACGCCACACTTATAAGGGGGAGGCTACGAGGCATTTTAGGAAAATTCCTTTTCTTCATAACAATTATCGTGCATAGAGTTTTAGTCTCTAAAATGTCCTTCTAACTCATGCTCTACCCTTTTCAGTTGACGATAGCCTCCAATAAGAGGAAATGGAAGGAGGAACGATAATTCTAACTAGACAGCCCCAACAACCCCTCAAGGCGATCTAGTGTTGCATGCAGAGTTCAGGGCTGCTATTCAAATGCTAGCTCAGGCAATGACAAAGTAGGTCAACCAGCAAGTCTCGTACCTTCCAATGTTAATGGGTCTATAGCTACTACCAGAGTCCGAGATTTTGCTCGAATGAATCCCCCAACATTTCATAGGTCTACGGTAGATGAGGACCCGTAGGAGTTCATTGACAAGGTTTAGAAGATCACCCAAATCATGGGTCTCACCTCTATTGAAAGTGTAGATTTGGCTGCTTATTAGTTGAAAGGAGTGGCTCAGATATGGTATAAGTAGTGGAAAGAGGGAAGGTGGAATGGTGCAGGTCCAGTGATGTGGGACGAGTTTGTGACTGCATTCCTAAACAGATTTTTCCCCGGGAGTTAAGGGAAGCTAAGGCTGCTGAGTTTGTGATTTGAAGCACAACGACATGATGGTGCAAGAGTATGCCTTGAAGTTCACTCAACTGTCAAAGTATGCTCCAAAAATGGTTGCTGAGCCAAGGGATCGCATGTTCAAATTCATGAATAAAGTCTCACACTTGGTAGTCAAGGAGTGCGAGACTTCCATGCTTATAAATGAGATGGACATATCCAGGATTATTATTCATGCACAATAGATAGAGGCGGAGAAACTGAAGGAGATAGAAAGGGAGAGTAAATGGGTACGGACAGGTCAGATTGAGTATTTGTAGTAGAAATCGGGCAGTGGTAGTAACCTATAATAGCAATAGAGACCTCCAACACCTGTGTCAGCCAGTGCTCCTTCTTCCAGGCCCTGTAAAGATAGGGGGTGGGGCATCAGGCTCCCAGTCACAGAGCCATGCCTATAGCAGCCACACTTTTTTGGTATGTCCTAAGTATGGTAAGAACCATCTAGGTGAATGCTGTCTGGGCAAGGAGGGTTGTTTTGGTAGTGGTCAGTCGGGTCATAAGCTGAGGGATAGCCTGTCAACAGGACGGGGGAAGGCCCAGTCCACCAAATCAGCAGCTCCGCCAAGTTGCTCTACTGAGTAAGGTACTACCTTAGGTACAAGTGGCGATCAGCGCCAGAATCACTTCTATGCCCTATCCTCTCGTTAAGACCAGGAGAACTCACCTGTTGTAGTCATGGGTATGTTACGTCTCTTTCCAATAGATGTTTATGCTTTACTAGATCCAGGAGCCACACTTTCTTTTGTGACTCCTTATATTGCAGTCTAGTTTGATATAAGCCCAAAAATTCTCTCAAAGCCATTTTTAGTCTCTACTCTGTTTGGTGAGTCAGTTAGAGCCGGCCGAGTATATAAAAATTGTCTAGTCACAGTGTTACATAAACTCACCTCAGTTGATCTATTAGAGTTAGATATGGTCGACTTCCATCTCATGCTTGGCATAGACTGGTTACATTCATGTTATCCTCAGTTGACTACAGAATTAGAGTTGCTAGATTCCAGTTTCCTAACGAACCAGTCTTAAAGTGGAAAGGTAGTACTTCAGTGCCTAAGGTTCAGTTCATTTCATACCTTAAGGCTAGGAAAACCATCTCTAATGGGTACTTTTATCACTTAGTTAGTGTCAAGGATTCTAGCTCTGGAACCCCGACATTTCAGTCAATCCCAATTGTCAGTGGGTTTCAAGACGTGTTTCTGGAAGATCTTCCCGAAGTCCCTCCTGAGCGGGAAATAGACTTCAGCATAGACCTTCTTCCAAACACTCAGCTTATCTCTATTCCTCCATACCTAATAGTTCCAATTGAGCTTAAAGAGTTAAAGGAATAGATAAAAGGCTTTTAGATAAGAGCTTCATCAGACCCAACATCTCTCCATGGGGTGCCCCAATCCTATTCATATGAAAGAAAGATGGTACACTCAGGATGTGCATCGACTACCGTCAGGTGAACAAGGTCACAGTCAAGAACAGGTATCCCCTACCCAGCATTGATGACTTGTTCAACCAACTTCAGGGAGCTAGCTATTTTTCAAAGGTAGATCTTAGATCAGGATACCACTAGCTTAGGGTTAGAGAATGTGATATTATGAAAACAGCCTTCAGAACTTGATATGGTCACTACGAATTCGTAGTTATATCTTTTGGACTAATAAATGACCCTTCAGCTTTTATGGATCTGATGTATAGGGTATTCAAGGCGTATCTAGACATGTTTGTTATTTTCTTCATAAACGATATCCTGGTTTACTAAAAAATAGAGGGGGAACATGCAGATCACTGAGGATAGTTTCGCAGTGTCTTAGGGACCGATAGTTGTTTGCTAAATTCTACAAGTGTGAATTCTAGCTAAAATTAGTTGCATTCCTTAGTCATGTGGTCTCCAGTGAGGGTATTTAGGTGGATCCTCAAAAGATAGCGGCAGTCAAGGACTGGCCAAGACCCACTGAAATTTTAACTACTCTATCTTAATTAAAATACTTTTTTTTGAAAAGATTAAGAAGAATTTATTTATATTTTCTTTATAATATATTTATATAAGTAAGGTGTTAATATAGTGTAATTGTGATGTTTATTAAAAAGCTAAAGTCATAATTATTGTATGAATAAATGGCAATGATTAAATAAATGACTAAAAAATTTAAAGGGAGAAAATGCTCAAAAAAATAAATGGGAATACAGGCTTTAAACGCATGCTACATCAGCATGCCCATAACCTTTGATTGATTTTAAAGTGTAAGTGTTGTGCGAGGCAACCCCATAATGAAGTCCATATTGATTTTCTTCCATTTCCAAGTAGGGATACTAATGTCTTGAAGCACACCTCCATCAAACATCAAGAGTTTCTTGGGCCTAGCTGATTATTATAGAAGATTCATAGAAGGGTTCTCCTCCATTCCTTCTCCATTGACCAGGCTAATTCAAAATAAGGTCTGTTTCAATGGTCTGATGCATGTGAGAAGAGTTTTCAGGAGTTGAAAACTCGACTCACTATGACCCCAGTTTTAACACTACTAGAAGGGTTAGACGGGTTTGTGATCTATTGTGATGCCTCCAGAGTTGGCCTTTGTTTTTCTCTGATTTTGCATGGTAAAGTCATAGCTTATGCTTCCAGACAACTTAAGGTTCATGAGAAGAACTATCCAACTCATGATCTTCCAGACAACTTAAGGTTCAGGAGGCACTACCTTTATGGGGTTCATGTGGATGTTTTTACTGACTACAAGAGCCTGCATTATGTGTTCAGTCAGAAGCAACTGAATATGCATCAAAGAAGGTGGTTAGAGTTGTTTAAACACTATGACATGAGCATCTTGTACTACCTGGGTAAGGCCAACATAGTGGTTGATTCTTTCAGCAAATTGTCTATGGGGAGTGTTGCTCATGTTGAGGATGGTAAAATGGAGCTGACAAAGGATATTTATAGACTGACTCGGTTAGAGGTCCAGTTGGTTTATTCAGCAGAAAGTGGAATTTTAGTCTAGAGTGGGTCAGAATCCTCCTCGGTGATGTAGGTTAAGTCAAAGCAAGATGAAGACCCAATTCTACTCTAGTTGAAGGAAATAGTCTAAAGAAAGAGGTGGAAGCATTCTCCAAAGGGGGAGATGGTGTGCTTCGTTACTGGGAAAGGTTGTGTGTTCTAGATGTAGATGATTTGAGGCAACGGATACTAACAAAAGCTCACAGCACCAGGTACTCTATCCACCCAAGTGCCACCAAGTTGTACCATGATCTGCGGGAAATTTGTTAGTGAAATGGCATGAAGAAGAACATTGCAGAATTTGTGGCTAAGTGTCCAAACTACCAGCAGGTCAAGGTTGAACATCAGAGATCAGAGGGTATGACTCAGGATATTAGCATTCCTACTTGGAAATGGGAAGAATTGAATATGGATTTTATTACAGGCCTACTTCGTACGCGCTGACAACATGACTCAATTTGGGTGGTAGTAGACCGGATGACTAGGTCAGCATATTTTCTACCAATTAAGATCACAGATTAAGCATAGGATTATGCTAGACTATACATCCAGGAGTTAGTTAGACTGCATGGAGTCCCCTTGTTCATCATTTCAGATAGGGGTACTTAGTTCACCTTGCACTTTTGAAAGTCAATTCAGAAGGGACTTGGTACTCAGGTTAAGCTCAGCATAGCTTTTCACCCACAGACAGATGGCCAGGCTGAGCAGACTATTCAGACTCTGGAGGATATGTTGAGGGCTTGCATGATCAATTTCAATGAAAGTTTGGATGATCACCTACCTCTCATCAAGCTTGAATACAACGATAGCTATCACTCCAGTATTCAGATGGCCCCATTCGACGTAGTATATGGTAGGAGGTGTAGATCTCCTATAGGGTGGTTTGAGGTTAATGAAGCTACTTCAATAGGACCTGATTTAATATATGAAACTATGCACAAGGTTCAACTTATCAAGGAATAATTGGAAACAACTCATAGCCAACAAAAAAATCATATGCAGATGTATGGAGAAGGGAGTTGGAGTTCGCTGTGGATGATTGGGTATATTTAAAATTTTCACCTATGAGAGAGGTGATGAGGTTCTGGAAGAAAGGAAAGCTCAGTCCTATGTTGGTCCTTACAGAATCCAAAGACGCATTGGCAATGTGGCTTATGAGTTGGATTGCCTGCAGAGTTAGCATCGGTGCACCCAGTCTTCCATGTGTCTCTGTTGAAGAAATGCATCATTGATCCGACCTTGATTGTGCCTCTAAAGAGTGTTGAGGTAAAGGATATTCTCTCTTACGAAAATGTTCAAGTTCAAATTCTAGACCGTCAGGTTCATAAGCTAAGGAATAACAAGGTTACTTCAGTAAAAGTTTTATGGAGGAACCAACTAGTTGAGGGAGCTACAGGGGAGGCCAAAGCAGATATGATGGACAGATACCCTCACCTATTCCCTTCTAGCTCGCTTCAGCATCATGTACTAAATTTCTCCTTAGTACTCTATTTTGTTCCATACTCATCAACTCTATTCATGTCTAAGTTTCAATGCATATATTTATGGTTGTAAACATATATTGTATTTAGTTATCTTGCTTTTTCTTGAAAAAGGGAAGTAGGATATGGATATGAAAGCATTAGTGGGGATTTGAGTTTTGTAAATGTAGGGTTGGGTTAGAAATAGCCAAAACCTATTTTCGTAACTCAATTTAAGAATTATGGATAGAAATAGCTTAATTCTTCCCTAAGCCAATATGGTAATGTGTTAATTGAGCTTGGGGTTTGAAAGAACCCAAGTAGAATATGCCCAAGTGGTCGAAACACATCGGGTATAGACTTGTCCATGGCTATTCGTGTTAGTAGTTAATTCTTGTGACTTGTTGATTAATCCTAATCCTATCGATGCCCTATCAATAGCACATCCCTAGTACTTTCTCTCATTATTGCTTCAACTTGCATTACTTCATTTTGATATTGAGTAGAATCATATAGTGTTCTCACTTTTCCCCAACATTTATTTTATGTATTATGATACGATGATGCTAACTAGTTTAGGTTGACATACAACTTTTGTAGTTTCTATCCCTATTTCATGTGGATTCGATCACTGCTCATTAAGTTGGATAAATTATGTTGTGAACGACCTTGCACACTCTCTCCTAGCGAGAAGTGGATCTGGACGTGATCAATGTGGCACCGTTGTCGAGGAATAGGCATTGATAGCCTAGAGTTGTTGTTAATTTGAACTATTTAAGAATCTTGTGCAAATTTACATTTGTTTTAATTTTTCACTACTTGTTAAGGTTGGATCTAATGAGCCAAGACTCGCAAGTGGGTTTTGTGGATGACCACATGGACCATGATGACGTTGAGCCCATGTTTCCTGAGTAGCGAGTTCCATTCGCCTACCACCTATGGTAGGGAATGCGGTGTTTCATGTGACCAGTACTATGTTTCGTTTGCTACAAATGTAAGGGCTATTTTGAGACCAATCAAGTGAAGACGCTAATAGAAACCTTCCCAGCTTTCTTGAAATCTGTCAGCCCTTCAATATCACCAATATTAACCAAGAGTCGATTCGACTAAGGCTTTTCCCATTCTAATTGATAGGAGAAGCCGCTATTTGGCTAGAGGAGCTGCCCTCGGGGTGTATTACTTCTTCGCAAGAGTTGATGGAGGATTTCTTGAACAGGTTCTTCTCTCCCTCAAGGATGTTGCAGTTGAGGGATGAAATCACCAATTTTAGACAACTCCTTGGTCAACCCTTTCATGAGGTTTGGCTCCGATTCAAAAAGAAAGTTGCAATACATCCAAACCATGAGTTGCCTAATGGAGTTCTTCTCCAAATCTTCTATCGCTCATTTGGGTCGATAAATAAGTCCATGGCTAATAATCTCGCTGATGGGTCCTTGATGGACCAAACATATGGATTGGCCAAAGCTCTCTTAGATCTGATGACCAAGATGAACCAATCATGGCACACTAGGGACACCGAGGTGTCCTCAAGTAGTGCTAGTTCCAACCTTGTGACTGCGGAGATGAGAAACCATGATGAAGAAAGGGATGAGATCTTAGCCAAAATAATACCCCATCTTTAGCTAATTACCAAGCACGTGATGGGGGATGGTGCCAAGAGTATAAACACAGTGGGAACCCAAGGCCACATGCAATATGAAGGGGAGACTTTACCTTCAAGATATGAAAAAGAGTGTTAATATATGGATGGCCAAGTGGTGGGTTCTCATCAGGGATATCAAGGTGCAACCAAGGCCCTTGGCATCCTCATGAAGAGAATCAAAGTTGGAGAAATTGGGATAGTGAAGGGTGGAATGATAAGAATGAGAGATGGGGAAACCATGAACTGAATCATGAAGGGGAACAATACCATAGAAGTTCAAATCCATACGTTCCTCCTCCTAAGGTTGAGGCACCCCAAATGCAACCCGGAGTGAGTGATGTTGGTAACTCCAAGATAGAGGAGATATTGTCAAGAGTTTTGAAGAAGGTTGAGTCCACTAATAGTAGGGTGAGGGAGCTTAAAGGGAAGGTATCTATCCTCGCCCAAATGGTGTATTCTCATTCGGCTTCCATTAAGCATTTGGAAGCTCAAATGAACCACCTTTCATCCCTAATGAATACCCGGATGAAGGGAACCCTTCCTAGTGATACCGTACCAACTTCGCAGAAGGATGGCCATTGCATGGCGATTGTCACTAAGAGTGGGAAAATTATGGCCGATGCTTTGATCCAATTGCAAATGATGGAGTAAAAGATGTGGTGCCAAAGCACCAAGTTGTGTTGATGATGAAGAGGAACTTGAAGAGGAAGGACTGGATGTTACTCCCAAAGATGTTGATGTTGAGAAAAAGGGTGAGGAGGCCTCAAATGCACAAGGCCAAGAGCCTAGAATCCCACCTCCTTACCCTTAGCAGTTAGAGAAAAAGAAAGAGGACAACCAGTTCAAGAAATTCATTAATATGTTTAGCAAGTTATCCATCAACATACCATTGGTTGATGCGTTGCTCTAAACACTAGGATATGAAAAATTCATGAAAGAGCTGCTGAAGAAAAAGAAGATAGTGGATGGGGGCACAGTGGCAGTGTTGCATCACTTTGGTGCTGTGATGGCTAGTAACCTTGCTCCAAAAAGAGGGGATCCTGGAGCATTCACTATCCCTTGCACTATTGGGATGTGTATGTTCAACAAGGCATTATGTGATCTTAGGGCTAGCATCAATCTAATGCCTCTCATAATCTTCAAGAAGTTAGGTTTGGGAAATCCCAAGCCTACAATGATGAGGTTGTCGACGACAGATCATTCAATCAAGTGTCCTGTTGGTGTTCTTGAATATGTCTTAGTCGGGGTGGACAAGTTCATTCTACCAGCCAATTTTATCGTGCCAGATTGTGACTTGGATATTGAGGTGCCTATCATCTTGGGGCAACCATTTCTAGCCACGGGAAGAGCACTTGTTGATGTGGAGCTAGGGGAAATTAAATTTAGAGTTGGTGGTGAAATTGTCACTTTTAATGTATGTCAACCAACAACATCCCTTGATGAATATAAAGTGGTTCCAATTCTTGATGAGTACGAGGAGAAATAGGGTGAATGTGAAGATGAAGTTGATAGGGAGGATGATCCTTCCAATGAATGATGTTGGTGATGAACTCGTCGAGCCACGACGTTAAATAAGGCACTTCTTGGGAGGAAACCCAAGTTCTTTTAATTTCAGTTACTTTTTATGTTTGTGTTATTTTTGGTGTTATAAGATGATTGGGTGACAAACCATGTGAAAGAAAATAGGGGAAGAGCTGCGTGAGACCTGCGAAATGCAGGTGCTCATGCATAAAATGTAGGTCTAGCGCAGCCCTAAGGCAAAATACCTGGCAACAATCTAAAAAGAGAGGGGACCTACGAGCCATCTGTGAAACGCATATGTGCATCCGCTAAACACAGGTCAGGCACTGGCTAGAAGTGGAAAACTAAGCAACAATGGGCTAACCTGCATTTGGACTTGTGTTTCGCAGGTGACCTCTTACGATCGCAGGTCCGGCGTAGGTGCAGGTATGCATGGTCATTTAAATGTTGACCGACCCGTTGACTAAACTCGACCCATGGCCAACCCAACCGATTGAAATTCACCCCACATCCCAACATCCACTTTTTCTTAACCTTTTTACCTTCCCCATGACCTCCTTTACTACACTCTTCCACCTTTTCCTATTACTCCATTGAATCCACCTCTTAAAACCACCAATCACTTCAACTCCTTTCCATCTATAAAACCCATTCACTTTCACCATTTTCTTCATCACCTCTCAAACTACTCTCTCACTAAATCAAAAGAAGTTCAAGCTTTTTGGGTTGGCCTTTGTTGAACAAAAACTCCAAGTTCTCAATTTCCTTAATTCTCTCTTCTCACTTGGTATGTGTACCTCTCAATTTCCTTTATTGATATTTGAAGGTGTTAGTACAAAAGAAAGCATGTTAATTTCAAAATTTTCTTGACCCATGTTCCCCCATAACCCATCTTGTACTTCTTATTCTTTGAATAGGTTTATTTGTTGTAGGTATGGCGGGATGAGTTAAAATTGCAAAATGTGGGTTATGTTGTTCATCTTAATAGATTTTCTATGTGGGTACTATGCTTTAAAAATATAGTTGGGGTGAAATTTGAGTAACCCATATGCTTGAAATGTATGATTTTCCCGATGATAGATAGGTTGACGTCTTTCTTAAGGAAAAATCATCATTTTTTCTCTTTTGTTCTGCTTCTAATCGTCAAAATGATGAGTAGATAAATGAGATAGTTGTGAAATTGAGTTGATAGAATTTATTGGGTTGGACACTTGATATTTCCCGATGATAGACGGGGTAATGTCCATCTTAAGGGAAGGCATTGAGTGGTCCTAAAATGTTTTTGTGTGATTGATGAATTTTTTGGGGAAGTATGAGTGCCCGTTAGATGAAAATATGCTCATGGTTGTGTTAAAAGTTGGCCTACTTAGAGCTGTAGAAATGAATAAGTCACTGCCTAGTACCTGCGAAACGCATGTGAAGCGCATGAGAAGGATGAGGATTTAGGCTCACTGTCACTTGCCTACGCTACACCTGTGAGCCACGGATTGCCACCTACGAAATCAGGCCAAACTCAGGTGACCAAAAATTTTAGCCCAATTTCTATCATAGACCTGCGACGTACCTGCATACCACGGGTCCCTACCTGTGAAATGCAGGTGCTTCTAGTTCTTGATATGGATGCTTCATGTGGTTTTGTAATACCTCGAGAACCCAAGGATCAGACTCAGGAGTCAAACAGGAAAAATCTGGGAAATGATGCTGCAGTTGCAGGACGAGTCGTTGGATGACTCGTGAGGAGAACCCACGAGTCGTCAGGTGGCTCATGGGAAGGCCTGGATGAATTGAAGGGTTGAGTCCCCATGGGCATGGGAACGACTCGTGGTCAGCCAACATGAGTTGTCAGGTTAATCGTGGGGTGAAGTTGAGAAATAAATGGGAGAATTGACCAATGTACCAAACAGAAGGGACCCACGAGTCGTAGTCTATCCCAACGACTTGTGAGGTGAGTCATGAGCAAGCAAGGTGAGTTCCATTTGATGTTAAGGCAGTGTACATGACGGGAGGGTGCAACGAGTCGTGACCAGTGGCAACGAGTTGTTAAGTCACCCGTTGTGAGCCCTAAGGACCAGTTAACCAGTGCACCCAATGAGTGACATAACGAGTCATTTGGGCCAGTGATGATCCATCAGGTCATCCATTAAGACCACCTGGCAGTGTTTTCCTACGAATTAAGTAAGGGTCTTTTCGTAATTCCTAAGTTCCTAAGACCTATACTACGTCATTTAATGCTCGTTTTATAGGGTTTTAAGAGGGGAAAACCTACTCTAAGCTGGTTCATTCCATGCATGCAAACTTGAGAGCTTGAAGGGAGGATTTAGAGCAAGTTTTGAAGGTTTTCATTGGAATCTCATCTTGGGCAATTAGAGAAGTGTTAAAGTCATGTCTCCCAGGTATGTAAGGTTACGAGTGGGTGCCTCCTTCCACACCCGTACCCATTTTTTATCAACACATGATGGATTGCCTATGATCAAGTATGGGGTTTCTACCCAATTGCATAATTCTTCAATCTCTGCACATGGGTATGATTAGATTATATTTATATTGATGAATTGTGAAGCTTGGGCAGATTTTAAATTATTTTCAATCCAAATTTTTATTTCTAAATTATGAAATTGAATGCCCATGGATGAGAATTTCATGAAAGAAGAGAATGATATTGAATAGATTTAACGATGAAAAGCATGTTTCCAAAGCTACCCATGATTATGATGTTGTTTTTAAAATGAAATGAGTAGATCCTAGTATGATAAAGTTTTGGGCAATGCCCATATGTTGATTTAAAGTGATTATTTTCCGACATACACTTACCACATTGTTTGAAGTGAGGTCCCAATTTTTTCATAAATTATAGCTTGTGGTATGTTGAGTTTAATATTTCTACATGTATCTTACCACATGATTTGGAGTAGATGCTCTCACCTATGATTGATCTTGTGGTATGTTTCTAAATAAAGCTTCTCATATGCATGAATTCATAATTGAGATGTATGTCATTATTAAGCTTTGTCAAAGGACAATGTTGAGCTTCATTCTCATATGATGATGAGTCTATGCATGATTTCGTTATTGAGCTTTGTCAATAGACAATGTTGAGCTTCGTTTCATACGATGTTGAGTTATGCAGGATTTCACATTGAGCTTCGTCATCAGACAATATTGAGCTTCTTCAACAGACAATGTTGAGCTTTGTTATATACGATGTAGAGCATTGCATGTTTTGGGAGAAGAGTCCAGCACCGAGCGGGCTAAGGGTCGATCACCCTATGCCCCAGAACTATGCGCCAATGTAGGTTGAATACTATATGACTTGGGCCTCCCTATTGAGCTTCCCCCTGCCCAAATGGGCCTTCAACTTGATATCGATATCATGGTAGCGTCCTTAGCCCTGGCAAGGTTTTGGACAGCTCTGCCCACTCAAGTGTAATAGTCGGAACCACGTAAGCTCTATCGTGGTTTGTCGGTTAAGTGACGAGTCTCCCATTGTCTATATGATTCAGATTTGCATACTCATTACTCATGATTATTTCTTTACACATGCATGATCTAGAAGCAAGGTTTGACTCATTGTTCAGCTTTTCAATATAAATGTTATGTTTCAACTTTGAGTCATTCGAATCAGTTATGATGTTATAAAGCTATGCATGGTCATGTTATGATGAGATTATGATTTCAGAAAGAATGCATGTGTGCCCTTCCTCTCATGTTGAAAGAGTATCAATGCATGAAATGTTTTAAATGATTTACTTTATTAAAGCGGTTTTACTTACCTTGCATACTCGGTACATTCCACGTACTAACCACATACTTTCTATGTGGTATCGTATCATGATATAGGACCCATCTCGCAGCTTCAGCCCTGTTCTTAGACAGCTTTCCGAAGTTAGTATCTGCTCGGATTGGTGAGTCCTCATCCTTCGAGGACTAGACTATCATTTTCCTTTATGTATTTCCTGTTTCAATATTGTTGAGTTAGTTGGGGTCTTGTCCCATCAACTCATATAGAATAGAGGCTTTCAGACTTATGTATGTGCAGCTTTGGATGTTATTCTGATGTTATGTTTAGACATTCGCTGAGTTATATTGATGATTTCTTCAGTTTATCGCATGAGTTAGTTGTATGCTTATGCCATGGGTTGACTTGGGGTCTCTCAAGGTCCCTTGTCCCGTGTCTACAATCTAGGTCCCCATTAGGATCGTGACAAACTTGGTATCAAAGCAGTAGGTTTGATGTGTCCTAGGGAGACTGAAAGCCGCGTTAGGTAGAGTCTTTTTCATGGGTGTGAAGCGCGCCACACTTATGACGAAGAGGCTACAAGACGTTTTAGGAAATGTTTCCTTCTTTCATGATCTATGTCGTGCAACGAAAATCCTTTTTATCCTTCTATTCGTGCTATTCACGAATGCGGAATCATGGATCCTCAAAGGACGAATGGAAGGAGGAAGGAGGTGGTGAAGGCCACGAGGATGGAAACGGTCAGGAGCATCAGCCAGCCCCACCAGTTTAGGAGCCTCAGGCACTGGAGCCAACTGCTCATGCTGAGTTCCGAGCTTCTATTCAGATGCTTGTGCAAGCCTTGACCACTTAGGTCAATCAGAAGGCCATTGCACATGTTTCGCAAAATGGCAATGTGGCAGCGACTCGAGTCAGGGATTTCTTAAGGATGAACCCGTCGGAGTTTCTGGGGTCTAAGGTAGATGAGGACCCACATGATTTTCATTAATGAGATTGTCAAGATCACCCAAGTTATGGGGGTGAGTAGTGTTGAGTGCACAGAGTTGGCCTCCTACCAATTGAAGGGGGTTGTGAATATTTGGTTCCGCCAGTGGAAGGACAGCAGAGTCGCAGGAGTAGGCCCGATCACTTGGGAGAAGTTTCAGATTGCATTCCTAGATTGGTTCTTCCCTCGAGAGATGAGGGAGTTGAAAGGAGTTGAGTTCGTGAATTTAAAGCAAGGAAGGATAACTCTTTAGGAGTACGCTCTTGAGTTCACCCGCCTATCTAAGTATACCCCGGAGTTAGTGGCAGACCAACGGGCGCAGGTGAGCAGATTTGTGCATGGTATAGGATATTTGGACAAGGACTGCAAAACAGCTATGCTCTATCAGGACATGGACTTCCCTTGTACGGTGTTATACGCTGAACAGATGGAGGCGACATATTCAAGAGAAAGGGAGGCCACGAGGGCCAAGACTGAGGACCACAGATTCTCTCAACAGAGGTCCGGTGGTAGACACTAACAGCAGACCCACCAGATATCATCAGACACAGCATCTTCAGCGCTGAGTGTGCCATCTAGGCCCAGTGAGTCGAGTCTTTAGCTCCTGAAAACTCTTTTGATAGGCATCCGACCACTGGAATTTAACCTTCTTTGGATCAACATAGTCAATGGTGCTGCAATGGATAAAAATCCCTTAACAAACCTCCTATAGCAGCCAGCTAAATCAAAGAAGCTCCTAATCAAAGGACTAACTGGTCTAGGCCAATTCTTCATTGCCTCTATCTTTTGAGAGTCCACCTGCACACCCTCGCTAGACACCACATGGCCCAAAATGCTACTGAGTTCACCCAAAACTCACACTTGCTGAATTTAGCAAACAACTGGCGATCCTTGACAGACTGTAGCACAATTCTCAAATGAGTGGCATACTCCTCCTCGCTCTGAGAGCATATGAGAATATCATCTATGAAGACAATCATAAATATATCTAACTACAGCTTGACTAACCTGTACATCAAATCCATAAAAGCTATAGGGGCATTCATTAGTCCAAAAGATATAACTACGAACTCATAGTGACTATACTGAATCCTGAAGGCTATCTATGGAATATCGCTTTCCCGAACTCTGAGCTGATGATAGCCAGATCTGAGGTCTATCTTTGAGAAGAACTTAGCACCCTAAACTGTTCAAACAAATCATCAATCCTGGGGAGGGGATATTTGTTCTTGATTGTGACCTTGTTCAACTGTCGATAATCAATGCACATTCTAAGGGAGCAATCCTTCTTCCAAACAAAGAGGATTTGAGAACTCTATAGGGATTTACTAGGCCTGATGAAACCCCATGAATGAGATCTTTGAACTACTCTTTCAACTCCTTTAGCTCGATTGGAGCCATTTTGTAAGAAGGAATGGATATAGGTTGCGCATCAGGGAGAAGGTCCATCCAAAGTCAATCTCCCGTTTGGGAGGAACTGTTGGTAGATCATCTGAAATCACCTCTAGATACTCACACATTATAGGAACTGACTAAAGAGTCGAGGTCTCAAATGTAGCATCCTTAGCCCGAACTAAATGGTACACACATCCTTTAGAAATCATCTTCCTGGCCTTGAGATAGGAAACAAAGTCATCTACAGGCACAACTGAACTACCCTTCCATTCTAGGACTGGCTCACCCGAAAATGGGAATTCTACTGTACAGGTTCTACAATTTACTGAGGTATAATATGCATGGAACCAATCCATACAGAAAATAACATCAAAATTAGTCATGCCTAACTCTACTAGGTTGGTTGAGGTGACTTATTGAAAGACTATGATAGGGCAATTTCTATATACCATCGAGCTATAATAGAGTTACCGACTGAGTAGAGACTGAGAAGGGTTCTGATAGAACTTCGAGATTGACTCTAAAACTAATAGCAACATAAGGAGTCACAAAAGATAAGGTAGCCCTTAGATCTAATAGTGTATACATATCAAGATGGAATACTCATAAGATACTAGTAACCACATTGGGAGAGACCTCCTGCTTCTGACTAGATGAGAGGGCATAAAATCTGTTCTGATGCTAACCACCACCTACACTAATGGATGCACCCTGTTATGCTGGGCCGGGTCATGCCCTCTACTATGACCTATCTAGCAGAAGGGCAATCTCTAAGCAGATGTCCAGACTTCCTATACCCAAAGCACATGCTTAAACCTGCTAAGCACTCTCCAGTGTGCCTCCCACCACACCTTCCACAAATTGGAATGTTGGGCTCTCCTAACATGCTCCCCTGACCTCTAGAGCCTGATGCTCTACCCCTCTAATCATGCCTAGATCTAGACGAACACTAGCTAATGACGGTGATGGGGCTGACGACCAGTGGGACTAATGGCGATGTCCTCCACCGAGCCTCTGCTGGACATAATTCCCTGTCCTAGCCCTCTTGGCCTCTCCTCTCCTTCTCCTTCATCTAATCCGCCTTTATCTGCGGGGAGTATATGACTAACCTCGAGAAATTTAAATCACTATTCTGCATAACGGTCCTGCACTCCTTGACCAGCAAATCTACTACTCCATTTACAAACCTGCTCATACGAGCCCTCTGATCTACAACCATCTCCAGTGCATACTTGGACATCCAGGTAAACTCCAAGGCATACTCTTGGACAGTTTCGTGGTGCTGCTTCAAGTTGACGAACTCATCTTCTTTTTCCTCTCTCAACTCTCTAGGGAAGAACCTATCCAAGAAGGCAATCAAGAACTCATCCCAACTCATGGGGACTGCTCCCACTGCTCTATCATCCTTACACTAGCGGTACCTTATGTAAGCAACCCCCTTTAGTTGATAGGAGGCTAGGTCTACACCTTCTCTCCTATCACCGCCATAGTCTGGTTGATCTTCAGCACATCTTCAATAAACTCATGCAGGTCCTCACCCATTTTTGACCCTAAAAACTCAGGTGGGTTCATCCTGAGAAAGTCCTGAACTCTACTCGTTGTTGCATTCATTCTAAGGAACATGGGCCACTATCCGCTAATTGACCTAAGCGGTCATAGCTTGTGCCAACATCTGACATACTGCTCTAAACTTGGCATCAGTGACCTGCTCTGGAAAATGATCTACTGGTGTCGATGGGTCTTGCTGATGCCCATCTCTATTGACATTATCATGTTATTTCCGTTGCCATTACTTCTACCATTCACCTGGTGTAGAGGCATATTTCTGCAAACATGTATAGAACGAGTTAGAAGGAACAGAGAGACACTGTATCGTATGACATAGATCATGAAAGAAGGGAAATTTCCTAAAACATGTTGTAGCCTCTTCCCCATAAATGTAGCACGCTTCACACCCATGGAAAAGACTCTACTCAATGTGATTTTCAGATACCTTAGGACACTATAATCCTTCACTCTGATACCAAATTTGTGATGACCTGATTTGGGACCCCGGATCAAGAGACGGGACCTAGAACCACGAATGGCTCCAAGTTGACCCATGACATGAACATAGAAACTGAAAAGAAAATATTAAAGCAGAAAATGATAACGTAAACATGAATAAGTGGATTTCAAAATAACACAATGTATAACAACAATCATAACTAGACTCAACACTCGACAAAGCTGAAAGTCGACATAATGTCTGATAAGCCTCTAAACTGTTTGATAAGCTGATGGGACAACACCCCCAACTAGCTCGCTAAAGTCTAAAACTAAAATAGCATAATCAAACACTAAGCTGAAGGTCCTTGGAAAACGAGCACACACTAAAAATGAGAACTGGGCTAGATTACAGGGAAGCTGGACTACAACAGAACTAAGTCTAATCGCTCGGACCTGTATCATGAAATAATACAGCATAAAGTATACAATTAATACTTGGAATATACTGAGTATGAGAGGTAACTAAAACAAGTTGAGTAAACATTAACTGAAAACATGCATATAAATATAAATTATTAGATCGTGAGTGGAAGGACTGCATGCCAAAATTTGAATTTGAGACATATATAATCATAAGCTAATTATCATATCTGAATAGAATGACTCAAGGTTAAAATAGAAATCATATGACTTTTCATAGCTTAAATCATAACTAAAAGCTCATAAACTGGTCATTGGGTCTAACGTACTATAAAACATAACATCATAAGGCATGAACATTAATAACTGAAATCATGAGGAATAATGGGAGACTCCTCATAACTAACTCCATCACGATAGATCTTATGGATGCCCCAACTATCACACTCAAGTGGACAGAGCAGTCCAAAACCTTTCCAGGGCTAAGGACGATACCATGATATTGATATCAAGTTAAGGCCCCTTGCGGGCGAGGAAAACACTCAAGGGAGGTCCCAATGTATATGTATACCTACCTTGGCGTGTAGTTCTAAGACTTGGGGTTTACTCACTGAATCCCCTAGTCTTCTCAGTGCTAGACACTACTCTTAAAAGCATGTATAGTGCTCACATTATTTTTCAACAAAGCTAAAATCATAAATTACATGCATAGTCTAAAATCAGAACATTGGGATTCTTGACTCCAAAACACATCATAAGTTGCATTGGGAGTCTTGACTCCAAAACATATGATAAGCTGATCTTATTAGCCTTGGTTAAATCATGAAAACATACTTAACTTGTGTGGGCTTGCCTAAATCATAAATCATGCTTACTTGACATATAATTCATAAGTCAAAATCATGGATTCATACATGGGTAATTCATAAACACTCATTCATGATATATCTCATCATACTTGAAATCATGATTCATAAGCTTGACTTTTCATAAAACTTGCTTAATAAGGCATAATCTCTAATTACTTGAAATCATGAATTTATGATCAAATTGCGTATAAAATTTGCCCAAGAATCTTAAAACATGCTTGGAAACATCAGGCGAATTGACCCATAAACATATCATAGAGAATTTTATAAAATTGGGTTAAAATCCTATAATATCATATACTCGAATTAGAACTTGAATTCATGAACTTGAGGAGAAATTTAGGATTGATAGTGAAAGAAAATTCTTATTCATTGCCCTACATGTAAACTAATTCTCAAATTATCCTTGAAAGCCCAAGAGAATTGGGGAAGAATTGAGAGAGTTCTAGCTTGATCATGAAGAAGATTCTCAACAATTTGCATGCATGGGAATCTTAAGGCATTAGAATGTGTTAAACCCTCTTAAAATACTCCTTTTAGGCTTAAAACTGTTTCATTAGGGAATTAGAATCTTAGGAGTTACAAAACTACCCTTAGAAAATGGGCAAGAAATTAGACACTTCCAGTCCCAATGAGGGACTGGAAGAATCATGGTGGCACACGCGGGTCACAGGAAGCCTCTTCTCATTCTTGGGCCCTTCTCACCTCATGGTCAACTTGATGAGTCGTTAGGGGCATAAGGACTCGTTCCCTTAATCCATCGTCAACACTGCCAAAATAATACCTTCTTCATTACTGGGCACTTAACGAGTGATTTAACAAATCGTGGGGTGACACAATGACTCGTCACCCCATCCATTTTCATCCCAGGGAATCACAAAACTTTCAACTAAGGCACACATACAATGGACCATATAATGACCTTTTGGGTCATTTGACGAGTCACTGGATGACTCGTCTTGTGACTTGATGCTAGTTCTACTAATTTCTTTGGTTCAACCCTCATGTCGGATCATTGGGACTTTTGGGGTACTACATAGACTCCTTATCATATAGGTCAATCTCCCTCCGTCTTTGCATCTTAACTACAACCAGTAAGGGAGGGTCAATGGTGGTTTTTCCACACCTAGTCATCACATCCTTGTAGTGATTGTCATTTTTCGGATTTTGGACTGTATTGCTACAAAGTGTACCCTTTTGCATTTGGTTCACTGATGCAGACATTTTCCCTAGTTGCTGATCTATCTGCTAGATCGTTGTGGCATGCGATTCAACTTTCATGCTCATGCAAAATATGTCTCTCCGTATGTCCTTTAGTTGATCATCTGTGGATTTTTCTTTATTAAGCAGCTCAACCATCATTCTCTCCAACTTTAAGGGTCCAACATCACCCTCTCGCACCCTTGATGGAACATATGAGCTTATAAGGTCGTTGTGTTAGCCATCATTCTTTCTCCATTCACATTCTCTCTCACGACCGCTGCTCCTATCCTGCACCCATTCCTATTGTAGTTGTCTCTATACTAGTTCCGACCTTGATTTTCTGAGTCTTGGCTCCAAGTGTCCTGACCATACCCTTGGGCGTTGGCCTAAAAACCCGCCACTTGATTATTCAAGAAGTTTACCTCCTCCTCGAAATTAGACTGCTCAAACCCTATTTCCTGACCTTGAGCTCCCACTGCATTTACCTTCTGAGCTCCAGACCCCATAATATGTTTTGTGAGTAGGTCTGAAGATGTCCTTATATGAGCCAACTCCTAATCATGCTCTTCCTCTTTTTTGTGTTGCTCCATAGTCATCCCTATAGCATATGTACCTGCAGCTACTTCAGCTTCCCTTATGTGCCAGGCTCTATTTGTTTTGGTCACTCAGTCTAGTGGTAGATTCCTGCTCCCCCGAGTGACTCATAAGTGCTCCTCCCACTACTATATTTTCTACATCCTTAGTTTTGTTGTTCAAAAACCTATAAAAAAATTTCATAAAACATGCATAATAGGGCATAATTTCTAATAGCTTGAAAACATGAATTGATAATCAAATTGAGTATAAATTCTACCCATTAGACTTAAATCATTCATTAGACCATGAGAGGAATGGACCCATAGATATAGCATAGGTAATTCCATAGAATTGGGTTAAACCCCTAGAAATCAATAGACTTGATTAGAGACTTGAATTCATGAATTAGAGGAGAAATTTAGCATGAGGTGGAAGAAATCTCCCATTAATGGCCCTACAAACCTGGGTAATTTAATTTCCATGCTGGTCTTGAAAGCCCAAGAGAGTTGAGAGCGAAGTTGATGAGAATTTCTAGCTTGATCTTGGAAGAGGATGAAGTTTCGAGAGCCTAATGACCTAGACTAGGCTAAACCCTCTTAAAACACTCATTAAAAGGCTCAAAATGACATCATTAATGAGTTGGAGCTTAGGAGATTACAAAATCTCCCCTGGAAATCAAGCTAAATTTGGATAACTAGGCGTCCTGACGGTGGCCATGACGGGCTGTCACATTCTCGACTGTCCGTTGCCTTTACCATTAACCTTATCAAGTAAAGGAGGTCCTGACTTTCCTAAAAAACGGTGAAAAATTTATGGGCCATCACTCCCTTGATGGTTCGTCGAGTCAGCCATCACCCTGAACTTTGAGACCCCATGCGATGGAACATGTGATGGTCTATCATCCTAACCGTCAAACCTCAATGCCACCTACGACGGTTCGTTGCCTACCTGACGGTCATCATTCATACCTTTGGAGCCACGATAGCAGTGCGATGGGCCTTTACTAGGCTGATGGGGCCATCAGCTCCTCCATCAACCTCTGCACTAGACCTGCAACTTTAGTTCCTTTTTCCTTCAAGGATCCATTTCGAGACTCGAGGTGCTATAGCTCATGTCCTCATGCGTTTCTTAGGCAAACATCAAAACATCATTATAAATCACTTTATCTATACATATAATGAATCTTTAAAATCATCTGTGGAGTCTTTTGCTCAAAATCTCTTTAAACTTTTCTTATGAGCCTCTCGCTCAAAACATCATTTAAAACATCAACAAATAGCCTTTCACTCAAAATCATCTCATGAGTTTTCAAAAATAAGACTTTACTTAAGCTTTAGAAAATCATGTTAAAATCGTATATTTATGCTCAAAATCTCATCATGCATACTCTCTTGAAAATATGCTTAATCTTTGTCAAAATAATGCATTTACTTTACGACACTTGCTTTCAAAATCATGCTTCTATAAATCGTGCTTTCATGCGATTGGGTTCATGGGATAAGAGACATGAACCAACTCATCAATCAATCAATCAATAATCAATAATCAAGAGAGGAGGATCAACAGTTCAATAGACAGGATAATAATATGTCATGCCCCAAAACTGGGAAATGGCGTAACTGATACTCAATCCTAAGATAATTGAGAAATCGACTATATAGCATCTATATCGGTAATGCTGAGACCCATGAGGTCTCCGCAATAACAATTAAACAATTGAAAAGCTAACAAGGATACAATATGCTAAACTGCACAACGAAAGGTTGACAAGGCCACACAACCCAAACAGCTATACAACTAGTCCACCCAAGCCTCTAAAGAGTAGGTAACTGAAATGCACGGGAAAAGGCCCCGCCCTACCCCACTGTACACAACATAAATATTCAAAAAGAAAACATAACTCCTAGAAGAAAGGAGCATACCACTACTCTCCTAAAATCAGGCTCCTATTAAGACTATCGATCCAAGCCTCTACCTGTACCTGTAGCATGATTGCAGGAAGAGGGTCCCCAGGCAAAGGGACGTCAGTATGAATAAAATGCACTAGTATTTAAGGTTGAAACGGTAAACATAGATACACCAAGATACTGAAAATCTGAGTAGCGAATAGATACAACTTGCGACCCTGGAAGGTGACATTTGAAAAAAATAAGATACATCATGTGAATACAATAAAATAAGCACATATACAAGTCATGTGGCATTATCCATAAGCTATACAGTCCCTAATCAAATAATGACCTAGTCTGGTCAATCAATACTGCCCTGCGAAGGTGGCCATCTTGGAGGTATCATAACAAAAAGGACATGTGCTTACCTGACATAACCACATCAGTGGTAAGGTCATAGTCTCATATTTGAAGACAACTGCCCACCTGATTTAATCGCATCACTGGTAATATCATAGTCTCATATCTGAAGGACAAATGCCCACCTGACATTATCCCATCGGTGGTAATGTCCTAAGTCTTATATATTAAATATGCCAAAGGAAAACTTCCCACCGGACGTACCGGGTTAGTGGTATGGTCATAGTCTCATGTCCGGAGACGACTATGCTTATATAATGTAGATCTAACACATATGGCATAAAAAATAACAAATTTCGAGACTGTAACCTGAATAGGCCTCTTTCATAATTCATAGCTAAACAAAAGTACATATATCACATAAAACTTTCAAATAACACTTAGATGCATATACTCAGTGAATTTCACAGTTATAATAAAGTTTAGATGACATAAGAAATTGAAAAAGCACCAACACAGTTATTATATATATATAAGGTATTTTCACTTCGAAAAGCTCATTTACCTTACTAGATTGTGACATCGATTCTTAGCTCAAACTTATTTGCCGGTCATCGTCGTAACTCTTTTCTTAATTTCACTTGAAAACCGGACCTATAGATATAATTAACATCAGATATACACATAATAAAGTAGGTACCAGCTCACAGTGTCCATGATAAGGGGACTTCAGACTCGATTTATAGCTACGACATAATTGAAAGTAACACGTACTTCACTTCACATTTACTTGGCCAAAACATGATTAAAAATTCAAACTCAATGTCATGAACTTTTGGCTCTTTGGGACAATTTATACTTTCTTAAATATGAGTGTGAATACACAAGAATATTGGTCCTTTTGACAGTATATATTTGTTCTTCAACAACGAGGATAGGACGCCTTAACATATCTTGTTTCAACGAGCTTTCTTTAGTCACTTCTTTCCTTCAACAACCAGAACTTATCCCCTTCAATTACTTGAGTTTATAACCAAATGATGAGGGTGTTTCAATCCAATATATCCAACCAAAACGTCACATCAACAGCAGCCACAACAATGACACACAAGGCAACATTTTAGCATAATACAACAACTTGTTCTACACACTTTTAAGGAAAGAATGGATGTAGTAAATTACCTAACTTCCTTTGTAACCAAATCCCATCAATATATACTATATTTCCAGTAATACAAAGCTACAACAACCTTCAAAAAATGAGCAGTAACGTTCAGCAAAATCGCACCAAAAATGATAGCAAAACTTGGCGTGCAACTTCTAGTTTCAAACTAGGATTTTTGCAAGTCTGAATACTAGAAACACTTACCTTTTATGGGGGAGTTATTCTTGGTTAAAATAGGAGTATTTGACTTCAACTTCCTGTCCCATAATGCAGCAACCTTGCTGTCCAAAATTCAGCAAAAACAGTTGACAAACACATCAAACACACCTCCAACTTCTAGTCTTTTACTCATGAATTCACGCAAGGGTTGTAGTAGGATTCTTACCTTTTTTACTTGTATTTAGTCCATACAAAAGGGAGCACATATGTAGCTCGTAACTGCTGCAAGGACGCAGTAAATTCACCATAACAACACTGCCCAAACGCAGCCAAAACAGCCACCAACACACCACCTTTACCTTGTGATTGATCTCCTTCACTTAGCTTGAGTTTTAATGGAGCTTAGCATGGTTTTTCCCCTTGCTCTTCATTGGTTTAGTTTCTGGAAAATAGAGAGGATATTTCACTTAGCAAGCAGCTCCTTTGGGTTAAGGATGAGAATGAAAAATTACACTTTAAAACGTGAAATAAAGGGTGGGGCAATGGAGTCTTTTTAAGGCGGTGGGCTACGTCATTACTTCACAGTGCCCCAGTTAAATGCCTATAACATTTTACTCCAAACTCCATTTTTTGCGAGCGGATTGGTATTCTAAAAATTAGACTCAAATACCCTTAATTTGATAGATTGTAAGACTCCTAACTCATTATAGATTAGGAGATAGGGTCATTTAAAATTGACCCTTACTTATGAACTTCACATACTCTTTGCTTTTCCCTTTGTACATGTTTTTTCTCCTCACCTATGATCAATGTATAGCATGTACTTCCTTTGACATAGCATACACATATCCAATAGTCACCAAAAGTTTTCTGAGGTGTAACACAATCAATAGACATCAACAATTAACTCAATGTGAAGAATTAAAAAAAAAGGCAATTCTACATATATAGATAGGGCGGAAGATCATGAATTGAATAATAAACCCTAGATTTAAACTCAAAAATATCATTAATGAATTTAGGACATGAGGAATATTTGAACTCCTCACTTAGGTTAGCTTTACATACCTAGTAATTAGAATCAATCTTGAGAAACCCTAATTTGGAGAAGAAAAATTCCTAGCTTCCTTGATGAACTTGAGAACTATGATCTTGAAACATACATTGTGATTGAAAGAATAGTATTTTAGGCTTAATATACCATTAAATAATCCCTTTAGGAATACCAAAACATTTTGGTTTAGGAGATAAAAGTATAGGAATTTACTAAAAGGCCGTTAAGTTCCCGTTTGTGAAAACTGCCCGCCAGTGCTCACGACTCCTACTATGAGTCGTCCTACCTTACTACGACTCATACTGAGTCTCATAGTGAGTGATCTTGCATTGTAAAATTCTCCGATAATCATCATATGGGCCCCTCAATACGATTTGTACCTTCCTGGTACGATTCGTAGGTTGCTATCGTGACTTCTTGGCAGATTTTAGCTATCTCTGATCCTCACACTATGAGTCTTGGTAAGACTCATACCATGTAGTCATGAGTCATACCGAGACTCCTTCTAAGAAAAAATTTAATTTTTCTTTTGGTTTCCAATTCAAGTTCGGGATCTAATCTTAGGGACTTTTGAGGGTTGTTACAAATTGTCTCTAACTCTGTTAGAGGAACAAGTTTTGCGATGAGTTCCCCTGAAATATTGCTAACTTATTCACTTTCTATTGGAGATATTTTAAGGACCGAGTTCTTGTATTCTTTCTTCATTCCTATATATAGATCGTCATTTGTACAAAGTTTGTCAACCATCAAAATACTATATGATCTTGAATGTAGATTTGAAGATCAATGTAGCTCCTAGTATCTCAACACTTGATGAATCACTTTGAATGGTCTAAGGTACACTATAAGTCCCATAACTTGGGGGCACTATAGCTCTGCCCTATGAGCCATTGCAACCCTAACCTATAGGCTCATTGTAACTATGCTTTTTAGGCGCACTACAACCCTATGTAGAATAGGAGCTGTGAGAAGTTTATAGAACTACTGGTATGACCTACTGGAAGGCCCCTAGCATAACGCCTCTTGATCCTAGATGAGGCACCACTAAATCCACCTGAACTCTGAGGCCTTCTTATCCTCATGTTGCTCCCCCTCCTGCATGTGGATACACTTAATCCTCTTGGCTATATCAATGACATGATGAAATGACATCCCCAACTCAGCCTCTCATGCCATGGCCAATTTGATCGAATAATGAAGTGCCTTAACAAATACTTTCACTCTCTTTGACATTGTGAGGACCAAGATGGCAGCACAACAAGATTATGAAATAAACCTTACCTCATACTCAACATATTTTCTATAATCCAATAACGTGTGCTCAAATTGTCCGTTCAACTCATCCTGTGTGTTGGACAGAGCTATATGAGTTATACCCAAGAGAGAGGAGGAGACCAAAGTGTTTTACCCTCGACATATGCCTCCACCACTGTCTAGTCAAGCACTTCAATGGAATTGTAGTTTGATCACACCCAAATTACACCATGCAATTAAAGTATAAAGTAGTTGCTGTCAATTATAATAACCCAACAAAGGTTGGGATCAATCCCTCAGGGAATAGGCAGAAATAATATGTTAATGATGAAAATAAGCTAACTTGTAATCAATATTTTGGAAGAGGGGTTTGCAACAAAAGGAAATAATTCTAAGAATAATTGAGTCTGTATCAAATTGATGAAGCTAAGCTAGGAATGTTTTCCCCATGATTTCATAATTTAGTATGCTTTTACTAGTAATCTATCCTGGTGAATTTTGTGTAAGACTTACATTTAGTACATCTACTGTTTCTCGATTTAAGAATTACACTTATCTCCTCTTGGTCTCAGAGTGTATATGTTACTTTCATAAATAGACAATAGATGTTTTCCATCTATCTCCTCTCGGTCTCAAAAGTGTGTATATTTTAGCTTTGCAGTAAGTCTTGATTTTAACTATCCTCGGTTAGAGCTCAGTTAATTAGATGAGAGTTATTAACCTCAAATTATGATTGTTATTCTCTTTTCCTAATTTCAACCTCCTTAGTCGGGCAAGTTGAAGATACGAGCACGTTTCAACATTTGCAATCTCTAAAACTTAATTAAAACAAAGAGAATAACAAACTACCCAATTCACCATTCATGAATCACTATTTTATTATGCCTACATTCGTTAATTCATTATGGTTCCTACAACCCTAGACTAAGAGATTTAGCCGCTCATGTTTATGAGAAAATAAATAAAAGATGTAGAAGAAATCATAATTAAATACTTACTTTAATATAATCTTGTTCATAAAAATTTCCAAGCTAAAAGGTTTCACAAGAACTCGATGGAATTTCAACAATTGTCAACTGAACTATTACACAAATTCTCAAAGTATGAATTATGCATCACTAACTCCAAGACTACAATATTGGAATTCAACTTGATACACTAGATGCCTAAAACATGTTATGAGAGGGTATTTATAATAGTAGATTAAGACTTCGTTGTTCCTTCTTGTATTAGAATTGGGTTTTGCAGCTTCAGTTCCTAGTAGATTGGGATTTAACTTTTCTGGATGGCTGAACATTGTGGCATCTCCCACTACTCCGTGTGCCGTATTGCCTGGCACACCGCTCTGCTTAAAGCATAGCCTGTACGGTGCGCAGATATAAGACCCCAAAAGTCCCTAAGATCAGACACGAGGAGTGAAACGGATAAAACAGGAAAATCTGCACCAGGTCACAGGATGAGTCATCGAGTGATCCATCAAGTGACCTAACAAGTCGTTGAGTGACCCATTAGGTGGTGTAGAGTTAGAGTAAGGGTGTTTTCCATAAGCCGTGATGGATTGAGGAATGAGTTGTTAAGTCCCATGATGATCCGTTAAGTGAGTCGTTGAGTGAGAAAAGATTAGAGAATGGGTTTTGGCTCTAGTGGCAATGGGTTAGACCGCGGCCCGTTACTTGACCCGACAGATTGTGGTGTGGGTCGTTGGGTCTGGCAGTGTGGTTTTTCTTGTCGGATCATTAACGGTGTTTTTGTAATTTCTAAGTTTGTAACTCCTAAACTAAATCTTTTTAAGACTTTTAAAGGGTGTTTTTAAGGGTTTTAATAATCCTACACCCTCATTCTACTCCTAACATCCTTAAGTGAAGATCAAGTTCCCTCAAGAGAAGCTAAAATTCTTTATCAATCTTCCTCTCAATTTTCCTTTAGGTCTCCGATCAAGTTGAAGGTCCTTCAAGCCTAGGTATGTAGGGTTATAAATGGGGGAAATCCTTCCACTCTCATGTCCAATTTCATCCCAATTTTATGATTTCAATTCTCTAAGCATGTCAAATTGAATTCTATGGTTTTACCCAATTTTTATTAAATCTTCCATGCTATCTCTATGTTTAATCCCTTCATGTTTCAAGTGATGCTTCATGGCTATTAGGGAAGACTTAAACCTAAATTTACTTGATAATTCATGATTTCAAGTTTATAAAGATTATGCCCTATTATGCATGATTTATGAAATTCAAGCTTATGAGTTTATGATTTCAAGTATGATGTATTATCAAGTATGCATGAATATTTATGAATTCTCAACTTATAATTCTAAGATTTTGAAGTTATGAAGTTTGATTTAAGCATGCATTATTCTAATGAAATTTAAGTTCGAGTATCATGGCCAACTTATGGGCTTATCCATGGGTAGTTCACGTATGTCAAATATGATTTTGATTTCACGATTTTAGACTAGACCATGCGAGTCCATGTATGTTTCATGTTAACGATTATGAGCCATGTGCATGTTTTTAGGAGTAGTGCTTAGCACTGAGTAGGCTAGGGGTTCAGGCAAATCCTGAGTCTCATAACTATGTGCCACCTTAGGTATATGTTCATGTATGGGGCCTCTCTAGAGAGTGTTTCCCCCAGCCCCACAGGGCTCACGAGTGATATCATGCCTTATCATCCTTTGCCTAGCAAGGCTTGGTACGGCTCTGCCTACTTGAGTGAGATAGTTTGGCCATCACGTAAGCTCTATCATGATGGTGTCGGTTATGACGAAGCCTCCCACTGTTCCTCATATTATTAGTCACTCATGTTCATGTCTTATAGTATATTTGACCTATTGATCAGTTTATGAATTTTCACTTATGTTTTCAAGTATAGTACGCTATATAATTTTTATTTCTAATCCTTGGGTCATTATGTTCATGTTATGATGATTAGCTTATGATTATATATATATATATATATATATATTTCAGATATATGGCTTTTAGCATGTTATCCTTACTCTCATGACCTATCTTAATTTTATATTCATGATTTTATATTATCACTTTACTAGCATGTTTTACTTTCTTTACATACCAGTACATTCAAAGTACTGACCGCACACTCTATGTTATATTGTCTCATGATATAGGTTCAGGTGATCCCTCCCAGTCTCGTCATTAGTTCGCTCCCGCTCAGACCAACTCAGTTCCCAGTCTTGGTGAGTCTTCATCATCTGAGGACATCTATTAGTTTATTTTGTAATGTCTTGTACTAGTTTCAGACTTTTAGTTATCTAGTTGGTGGTGTTCTCCCATCAGCCCGTCTTACGGCTAAAGGCTTTTCAGACAGACATGTAGCGGGTGACTCAGCATTGTGATATTTTCACTCTTACTCATGCTCTATGTGATATAGATTTTCTCTATTCCATGCTCCTGTTTTAATTTCCACTTGATTATGCTCTTATGTCATGCTATATATCTACCATGGGTTAGCTTGGAGCCTTTCGTGGTTTTGGTCTCATGCCTCGATTCGGGGTCTCAGCTCGGGTTGTGATAGCAGCCATAACACAGCTATGCATGTGCACTGCCAACTTCTACATACTTGATCCGTCAACCCCGTTTTGCCATTCTTGCATTTTTAAGCCACAAATAAAGCCCAAATCCATCATTTTAAGCCCTAGAGGAATCTAATCATGTGTGTTAGCTCTTTTTCACAAATATATCATAAAACATAGGAAAACACACATAATTTTTTCTCAAAACACTTAGTATGGGCAAAATATATCTAAGAAATGCGTAAATACGCCTTTTATCACAGTGAATCAACTCCGTTGGACTCCATTAGGCCTAAGTATAAAACATCTCATGACAATGGTATAAGTACTCTTGAGCATCAGCGAGAATCTCCATTATAGCTTGAAGGAAATAACCTCCTGATCCTATCTAGCCTATTTTGCTCACCAATAGACATAGGAGGCTATGGTACTTGCTATGGAATAAGAACGGGCAGCAGAGCACCCATAGGCTAATATTTTTCTATAGTTGGATGAACCCCTAGGACCTAATAAATTAGAGCATATTGTTGATCTAGGGTTTGTCCTCCCCCTCCTGTCTATTAACGATTTGGCGTCATAAGTATGACCATAACTTGATCAGGTTTCTTAAAGAAGAAAAAATCCAAACTAAAGTCTCTTAAAGCAAAGTCATGTAAATAGAACCCTCTAGGACCTGAGTTGGTCATGTCTTAACTGATGGAATCAAATTCCTTCTAAACTGCTGGTAAATCAACTGAAGCAGCAGTAGCACAACCTGGAACAACAGCTAGTGCTTGACCTCTTAACAAGTGTTATTGTGCAGGACCTTGTTTGACCTCAGCCCATCCTCTGCCTTCACCTTTACCTCTAGTAGAGGCCCTAGACACAAGTGGGATCCTGCTGTCCAACCGCAGATGCACATTTCTCACCATCCGCAGGAAAGTAAAACAAATAAATTTAGAACTCAAGTTGATAAAAAATGCATGATAAGGGAAGAAAGAAACCAAATTCCTATGATATCTCATAACCTCTTTAAGATACTATAGATATCTATGTGCCAATCCACAGAACTCTACTAGATATTTTTTAAAACTCATAAGACCAGTGAACTTAGAGCTCTAATAACACTTTGTCACCGCATAATTTACCTAACTTTGCAACTGTACCTACGCCCCAAACTAATAGGTGAACCAATTACATGCAAATCAAATTCCACTTTTAAGAAACAATGATTAAGCCTTTGAAAATAGTCATTAAGTAAAAATTTGAAATCATAAAATCAATAGTGTGAAAAATGCATAAAACCCCCAGGAACTAGCTATATGATCAAAGAGCTTGCTAAACTGAATAAGTATATAAGTCTCAAATATTAAATAAAGTGTCTGAATAAAAAAGGACATCAGCAAATAAGATAAGAATAGAGTACATGGTGTTGCGAACAAGCCAAGTAGCTAGCCCTGATATCTCCGATCAAGCTCTATGCTGCTCTCGAATACCACTAACACACAAATCAATATCTATACATAAAGTATAGGAAGTGTAGTATGAGTACGTAAATCTATACGTACCTGAAAAATATCATCAATTGACCGTAATAAAGCGGTGGTAAGGGTTAGTTTCAAAACACTCACTATAACTTATGTAGTTAACAAATACATAATTCAACATAGGACACCTTAATATGACTATGCAATTGTGAACAAATGAGGCATAATGATATATGCATAAAAAACAGCACAAATAAGTATGACAGTCACGACATATAAAGATATGCATCAACAAGAATCATAAATCAGGGGAGGTATAATAAAGACTCAAACGTTAATACTAATATCAGCCCTCCTAGCTCAACAAACTTATGTCTACATTGTTCATATTGTACTGGGTAATATAGTAACTCATGAGGAATGGTCCCATTTCAACATACTACGTGGACAACTCATGTGCCAATCATATCTGACACGAACAACTCGCATTTCATATTCAAATTATGATGCATGATCAGAATCTAATATGCAGATAGCCCATGACAGACAATTTAACATGGAAACAATTCCTAAAACATCACCATTAGCGTAGAGTGTGCTCAAATAGTCATGTAACAAATAAGATATAGAAAGTAGACAGGGTTTGCCACACCTATATGTCACCTCCATAAACATAATTATCAAAAATTAATTCAATTGGAGGAAATTTCCTTATCGACGTCAAAGCCCTAACCTACCTCGACCTAAAGCATACTAGCATCCTCAAAAAGACTTTACTTTCATTAACACCTCTGAATACTCTTAATCTATTTTTCAAAAAATACTCTATAAAGTTATATAAGTCTAGGGATACCATATTGTAATATTTTTATGAATTAAAAGTCAAAGTCAATCAAAAAGTAAAACCCAAACCTCGGGTTCAAAATTAAAAATTGATTATATTTTTAATTCACACTAGTCTCCCTATTTCAAATATATAATAAAACCTTAATTTGGTAACAATTTGATAGTCAAATCAGCAAGATACCCTCTCTCAGGCTTAGGTCCAAAACCCCTCAAATTTCTACTTTGAATCCATGATTTAGGCATATTATCAAGTTTATAATCGATGTAAGTAATCAGATAATAGTTAGAATAACTTACCCAATAATAGGTGTTGAAATTCCCCATTTATATTGTCCAAATATGGGATCCCAACTACCAAAAGTATTGAAATAACCAAATTTCCTGAAACTGCCAGATTTTATTCTACAATACTATCGCAATTATGACTACCAAGTTGTAAAAGTGAGACAATAAGAGTGACCAAATCCATCACAATTGTGGAAGTTTTTCAGGCTTTGACCTTTAGTTGAAATGACCACTGGTTCACAAAAGCAAGCATAAAATTAAGAGCCTCCCACCATAAAAGTGATGCACCAGTAAAAGGAATAAGTTAGCAATAACTGAAATAGAAATACATTCCCAAAGCTCATTCAAATCCCTTGGATCCCAACCTGAACCCATAAAACAAATTCCAAATAGTAAATATGACTTTAAAAAAGCTTTTAAATATGCAGTCAATTGTTAAAACTCAAAATTAACGATCGAGTTGTTACATCTCCCCTTACTTAAATAAATGTTTGTCTTATAATGGGTTGATTTTTGGTGTATTTGTACATCCACTTTACGTATTTTGTCCATATATATTATCCTTGTTTTGAGAAGTATATTCACTTATAATTGCATGTTTTGATTGAAAACTTTTGATAGTGAGATAATGAATGTGATTAGATGTTTTATAGGAAAATGTGGTGGAAATCAACCCCAAGTGAGCTAAAAAGAAAGGTTCAGTATATTAGAGAAACTTTAAATGAGTTTTCGGGCAAAATCAACTTGGTGCTATGGTTGCTGCCAACCCTAGAGCCAAAACTTCAAAAGAAGTTCAAGGGAGCATACTGGCACCTTGGCTGGCTCCATACACCAAAGCAACAACATCAGAAGAAATCAATTTGGAGCAGGCTAGCGTGTCGCAATAGAAGCTACCCCAGAATAAGTTTTTCAAAATTTTTGTAATCTGGTCCCATGTAGGATAAGAAGGTATTTTCCAATACTATATATATATATATATATATTCTCTCATGACATTTTTATTAGGGTTGTTCACTAATAGCAAGCATCAAGTGGACAGAGATTTCACCATTAGTTTTTTTTTTCTTCTTGATTTCTTTAGTCTTTACTATGAATGAACACATTAATTTCTTGTGTTCTTGCTTAGAAATGAGTGCTAAAAATCATTATTCTGGGGTTACGGCTAGAAGCATGAATGTTTAGTGGATGATTAACTTGATGAAGTTAGTTTATTCTATTGGTTGTTCTTATATTCTTTACTTTACTATCTTGATGATTGGCCACCATTGAAATACATTTATATTCTTGTTGTGAACCTGGAAAAAAGATCAATAAGAAAGAACAAAGAATATAAAGAGCAAGATCTTTTCTTGAAATAAAACTTAGAGTTGATTTTCGGCTGGGATAGGGATATACTATGAACACCTTTCTTGATTTTTACATAGGAGAAGCAAATTCACTCGCATGATTTATTCTTGATCATACAAATATAGATATAGAATCACTTTTGAATAGATGATTCGAGGCTCAAAAGAACATAATCTTACAATTAATTCCATAAACCAACAACCAAATAAACTAGCTAGGCAAGGAAATTTAATGCTAGATATAATTGCTAAGCAAAGTCGTAATCTGAGAATACATTATTAAGAGTGATCACAACTTTTAATTACTCTTTAGTCTTTATTTTTGTTCATAGTATAGATTAATAGTCAAAATATTCTTTGGTTACTTTGCTCACTTGAATTAAGTCACAGTAATTGAATTAACTAGACATTGGTATTACAAGTTTCTTGGGTCCTATATTTCTTGGACAACCATGTACACTTGTGTGTATTTGGGAGTCACCAACAAATTTTTGGTGTCGTTGCCAGGGAATAGAAATTAGCAAATTACATTTCTAGTTTTTCTTTTACTTTTTATTGTTCAAGTATTGACGACTTGATCTTAGTCATTATTTCTATAGGTACATTCTTGCTACTGAAATAAGCTGGCACATGATAAAGGAGTAGTTGAACCACATCCTGAACATAAACAATTATTTTATCAGAAAAGGAAAGAAGCTTCTTTATATCCAATCCAACAGGTCTAGGATCATAAGATTATTCTGGTAGAAATGGCAGCTCGAAGACGTATCCGCGAAGTGGCAATCCCACTCGCAGGTAATGTCACCTCCAGCATTCACAGACCTGAAGCGAGAGGTAGATTTGAGCTAAAAAAGAAGATGCTGCAACTTTTACACACTAGCGAGCAATTCAATGATCTTTCACCCGAAGATCCACAGTAGCATATTCAAAAAATTTTGGAGAACTCTCTACATTTCTATTGGAGTCTCAACTGATTATGTGAGACTCACTCTTTTCCCGTTCTCTCTATTAGGGGAAGCAAAGAGATGGTTGAAATTAGAGTTGTCGAACTTAATCATCTCATAGAATGATCTAGCACAGAAGTTTCTGATTTGTTTCTTTCCATCAGGAAAAATTACATGATTGAGAAATGAGATCCTAAGCTTCAATCAAAGAGAAGGTAAATACGTACTAGGATTGGAAGGTATTTAAATCCCTTCTTAGAGATTATCCATATCGCGATTAGATGAATAAGGTTTTGATGCACACATTTATAGAGAGTCTCAAACCGCTCATAAAGATTATATGGATTCAGCAGCAGGTGGTCAGGATTTAGATAAAACATATGATAAAATATATACTCTTTTGAATCGTATTTCACAAGGTAATCCAGAATGGAATGGGGCTAGCTCAAGGGCGATGGTGAAAAAGGCAACAAGTGTGTTAGAAGTTGATAGTTTTACAACACTGTCCGCGCAGTTAGCCACCTTGCAGAATTAGATGAACACTCACTTTAGAAATCTGAGTATATGTCAGCCGCGAACCCCGGTTAATGTAGTACAATAGGTTAAGACTTGGTGCTAAATTTGCGGCGGGAGTGATCATCCAGCGGAAGTGTGTTGGCAAATTCAGTCTCAATTAATTTTATAGATAATGCGTGTCGCACCCCATTTTTCTCGTGAAAAGTGGGACTCAACATGTGACAAATCTTTTAGGATTATTAAAAGAGAAGAGTCATCACCTAACGAATTATGGTGTGTTAGCGCATTGTACTATACATACTAGATAGATAACTTTGTTTAACTAGTCTACGTCACCAGAGTTAAGTAAGCATTCAAGTTACCTCGAAAGGAAGGTGTTAGGCACCTTTCAAGGTCCACTACTGTGGGTCCCTTTCGAATACATTATTATGTGGAAAAATGACTAAGTGATAAGAAATGATCAATTAATTTTACTAAAACTAACTTAGCTACGTAATTGGATAAATAAACTCTTATTAAAATAAATAAATAAGTTTAAAATAAATTAAGTCATTTACTAATTAATATGAAAACTAAACAATTATATGACTTATTTCAAGACAAATAAATAATCAAGCATGATTTAATTTATAGTTAACATGATTTATAAATTAAATCATGCAGACTTCTCAAAACAGAAAGATAATATTTGAAAATATTTATAAATTACATAAGACAATTAAAATCGTAAATTAAGTCATTTACCAATTAATGTGATTACACTCAAACTCACACTCCTAACAAAGTATAGTGGACTTCGTCAATAAAAAACCCAAAAAAGTTGAATATGGTAAGGATTAGACTAATGTAGGTATTTAGGTTTTTAGGTCTGTTATCTCTAAAAAGGGGGTTTATTGAAAAAAATTGTAAAATAAGATGGAAAATCAGTTGTTGTTTATTAAGATTTGCAATTAACTAGGGTAAGTGTTCACCATGGGTTCATAACTACTTTGGGTTTACACTCATGATCTATCCCAATGCATATTTGTAGAATTGATAACTAGGGTTCATCCAAGTGACTGGTTCATCCCTATTGGATAACTATACTCAATCACTAGGTTAGGTTTCATGAGCGATTTCAATTTAACCATTATCAATTTGTTCCAAATTAACTATTCTGCAACCGCAACTCAAGTTATACAATGGCCCATAAAAATCAAGGCTTTGTTGTAATTCTGTTTTTCTAATCTTTACTTCTCTAGGTTCAAGAAAGTAAAGAATTCAGGAAAGTATTATCGTTGGGCTTCATTAAGAAACGTTTAATGATGAAGAGAATACAATACAAGCATTTAACATTGGTTTTGAATTACTTTGTGTAACCTTAGTTTGTTAATTCACCATGATTCCCACAATCCTAGTTGTGGAGGTTTTAGCCTCTCATGATTGTGAGACTATTATTAGTATTCATAAATAATCACATAATTGAATACTTACAACAACCTGCTTTGTATATTGCAATAATAGATGTTGAATAATCCAAAAACAAAGAAGAAATTCAAGAAAGAAATCTCCAAGACTTGAATTAAAATTCACAATAACTTGTCCCTAATTGTGTCTGATTACCTCTCTGCACTTCTATCGTCCTTTTATACTCAAAATAACCTAAGAAGTATTTATACAAACAATTGGAAACTTCTCCTAAGCAAATAGAGAAAACTACCAAATCTGACACTGCCTTCACCTACAACTCGTAACAGCATTATATGGTTCATACCTTGACTCGTACATTGGCTAGCTTCTGTTGAATCTGACTAAGTGTTGAGATATGGTACGACTCATACCAAGAACCTACGAGTCATACAATCTTCCCGTGGCTTGATCGTGCAATTGCTGGCATCTTCTGTTAACTTTCACGGATGGCATGGTACGACTTGTACCTTGATTCCACAATCCATAAGTTCTTCTTGTACCTTGAGTTTTGTCAGTCATCTATTCTTCTGGTCTTCTCCATGGTTTCTTGGTATAGGTCTTAGATAGGTTTCACGAATAGTGAGTGCCACCCCTACTAGGATACTTGGCCTGTGCAATTTCTTCTAAAACTTTTCACGACTGCCATGGTACGGCTCGTACCATGAGTCATAACTTGACTTTACTTCACAGTTAGCTCTTGGACCTTTCCACGATTCTCAGTACGTTTCGTACCAAGATGGTACGGCTCGTACTGAGATTCGTACTAAGCCTCTTTTCTGGATTTTCTCTATATTTTGCATAATTCAGCTCCAATACATCCTGAAAATAAAGTAAAAGCACCTCATATCCGTATAAACACACCTAAGTCCATGCTATTTTCCAGTTTTAACGGTCGAAAGTGCTATAAACTCATAGCACATCATAATGCAAAACTATGTAATAAGAAAAACCTATTTCCTAATTAGACATATAAAAATTTATTTTAAGACAATAAGTATCTCAATTTAAATTAAATTAATACTCTAATTAATATAAAATTTAAGTGATAAAGCAATTTAGTTCTCAAACTTATTTGTTAATTAAATTTCTAAAGTGATAAGCAAGGAGGAAGAAATTTAAAATGATGATAATAAACATACTACAATGTTACTTTTATTCACAAGCTCAAACTTAGAGTAAGTAGAAAAATTTAACAATCCAAACAAAGCAAAAGACAGACATTAAAAATTAAAATCAATTATTGAAATACATGTATGATTTTAACATAACATGAGTGAATTTTAAAAATATAAAAATGTTTATTGTTTTATCAGGATGATAACACGATATTATAAATTGTGATCTTTAACCTTAGCAACAAATTAATGGGAGTTCAGTCTTATGTTGAAAATATAATAATAATATATTTAAGAAGATTTGAATAAAAATTTTAATTTTAAAATATAAACACATGAAATATCTACATATAATTACACATAATCTTTTTGAAAATCTTAGGTTGATGTTACTTCTGGAGAACAGGTCGGCTTAGTTTAAAAAGTTCGAAATTTGACCTTGTCCTTTTACTTTCCTAATAACTATATGTTAAGGGATAGTATTTATACGATTAGTGACAAAAATACATCGCCCAGTTCATTCATATATATAAAAGATTTGGATAGTGATTTTGATTATAAAAAATAAAGATTGTAAAACATAAGTGTAAGAAACTTTTTAAAAAAAAAATAAATTAAACAACTAGCACATAATTTCCAACTTCCTTTAGCATCCTCTTTCAACTATGCATCATTGTTCATTACAATATTATAGATTGAATAAATGAAGTAATGAAAAGTCTAAACTAAATTGACTCCAATTCGAGCGGCCTCCCATTTCCCCATTCCAGACAATGCTTCATCATATTCCAAACACATAAGATCCTGCTAAACATCCAAAATAGATACACATGCCACATATACATACCAAATAGCTTGCAAAAAATCAAATAGAGATATACTCTCAAGTGTTTTAGACTTCTCAATATCCAAACTATACAAGAGGACTAAACTACATAAAACTACCACAAAAAATAGAAATTGCATAGTTGAGGCACTAACCAATTTGGAAGCGACAACAAAAAAATAGAAAATCAAGAATCAATCTGATTGAGTCTACAAGTCTTTTTATAGTATTAGAGGAAGAGCACTGTTTATTATTCTATTGCTAGAAAAATGAGTAATCTCTGAATGAATAGAGTGAGAAAAGCATGTTTATGTAGTCGTCTTGTTAGAGGAACTAAAGGAGAAGGAAAATATTAAGAGGAAGTGATTAAGGGATCCTCTTGCTTAATTAACAAAGCTGAAACCATATAAAATATTTAACAGAAATAAGTAATCCATTAAAGTTGTCCCAATCAGGAACGGGTGGATATTAAAAAATTAATCAAAGGGAAATTCTTCCTTAAACAGCATAATCAAATCAGAAGGTGTAAAACTAATCAAAATTTACCATAAGCAAAAAAGTACCAAATTGGTTAAAGGATGGAAATATGTCGCACAAATCTTTCCCTATTAGATATTTAGCATATAAAATGGGATAATCAATTATAGAAATCCTTGCTTTAATGGAATAACTGAATCAAATAGGATTTCAAATTACCATATATATTAAATACGATTAAAAAATGTTGAATTATTATAGTAATACATAAATAAAGAGACTTTCCTTTATAGCCAAAGTTTACCAAATGCACAAATAATTTTTCTCAAAATATTAGCAGTGTATAGAATCAAATAGGATTGCTAAAACATATATTGGGCAGCTTCGCACACACAACATGTAAAGGCTATTCAAAATTTATTTGAAGTAGGGAAGAAAACAAATCATACAGGGTTGTCAAGGCGCACCAAGAAATATCAAAAGATCATATCATGTTTGAGATTAAGAATGGAAAACGTGTAGAAAGTCATATTCAAACCTAAAGAATACAAATACCAACTTAATTTATTAAGAGGTTAACAAGACTAATTATAGACATATTAGGGCTAATGATAATCTGACTGGATTAATCAAGCAAAATCACATAAGAATTAGGCAAAATTTTGAAGCCATATATCGTAGTTCTCAAATCTAAAACCCCAATGCATGAATCTTTCCTAATTTTCTACATAGGTATGATCTAAGTATGTTTCTACTATTGAATTATGATTCATGAGCTGAAATACTGAAAAACCAAATAGAATTTCTAGGCATACAGATAGACAAGAATGGAGTAAAAATGCAAACACATATAGTACAAAAGATAATCAATTCTGAAGAATTATTAGTACTAAGAAAAAATTACAATCCTTTTTAGGATTAGTTAACCAAGTACGAGAATATATACCAAAGTTAGCAGAAAATCTAAAGCCATTACAAAGAAAATTAAAAAAGGATATAGAATATAATTTCGATGAAAAAGACAGAAATTACATAAAAAAGATAAAAGAAATGTGTAAAAAATTACCAAAATTATATTTCCCGGATGAAAATAAACAATTTACTTATATAGTGGAATCAGATTCTAGTAACCATAGTTATGGAGGAGTACTGAAATATAAATATGAAAATGAAAAGGTAGAACACCACTGTAGATATCACTCAGGATCATATACAGAACCACAGATTAAATGGGAGATAAACAGAAAAGAATTATTTGCATTATATAAATGTTTACTTGCATTCGAACCATATATTGTTTATAACAGATTTATTGTTAGAACAGATAATACACAAGTGAAATGGTGGATAACTAGAAAAGTACAAGATTCTGTAACAACAAAAGAAATAAGGAGATTGGTATTGAATATATTAAATTTCTCATTTACAATTGAAGTTATCAAGACTGAAAAGAATACAATTGCAGATTACATCTCAAGATGCAAAACCTGAAGAAGGTAAAATGGAACAGATACTCGGACTCCTAACTACACTTTGCAAAAAAGTGGAAAGTATGGAGGAAGAAATACAGCAGCTAAAAGGCAAAGCTAGTAGTCAGCAGCGTGACTCAAAAAACGCGGAACTACGTCGATCGGAAGACGTTAAACTTCCAGAGCTAAAAGGAGACGTTGGGAAACTCCATAAAACCCAAGCTAACATTTCACCTAGTACAGTTGCAGGTACTTCAAGACCTACAGAAAGAAGAGATATCATCAGGAAACAACTATTCGACAAACAATTTACAATGAAAAATGTACCTCCTACTCCACAAACCAGCACATACAAGGAAAGTCTAAACCAGACTAAACAGACCTATAACCATATAGCCAGTACCTACATACAAAACATCCACAAAATACAAACTTTCCTAAACAGAAACCCACGATCTATAAATACCAAGCATCCAGAAGAGGATTATATTACCCAATATCTACAAGGATATAACAAGTTAATAGCACAACCAAATACCAACTCCAACCTAGTTAAAACATGTTACAACTACGGACTACTCAGTACAGTATATACCAAAACAGGAGACGAAATAGCAACTATACCGGAGCTACATAAAACATTTATGACATATAAAAGAATAACAAAAGGAACATTCTTTTATATTAAAATATACGCAGCACCTGCGGAAATATTATTTGATGAAATAAAACCAATTATACAAGTGGTAAAGATAGGACTGACAAGAGAGATGATTATACCAGAAAAAATAGACCAACAGGAGGAGATAACATGTACAGATATACCAGAATTCTACGCAAACAAAAGAATTATTGGTTTAGCTACGATATTAAGTGAACTAGCCAATAATTTCTTAAACGGGAATTCTATCTGGAGCTACTATTCAAGAGATCAAACAATGATATATGCAAACTCCAGAGAACATAAAGAAGCAGATATGGAAGAATTACGCCAGTGGATACTCAGTCTGCTTAAACCAGAAGAAATACCCACAACAAGAGCTATACGAAGAAACTATATTTCTCCAGCACTACTGACAAGATACTGCAAGACTATAGGACAAAAATACCCAGATCACCATTGTTCCAAGTGTCATGGTGAAAATGACGACCAAATACCATAAGTACAGCTGGAATAAGATAGAAAAGAAAAACCAAAGAAAACGACATAAAGGAAAAGCTGAAAAGAAGGAAGACAAGAGAAAATAACATAAAGATGTCGGCCAACAGATAAAGGTGTCGGCCAACAGAAAAAGAAGAAGACAGCTATGTAAAGTTTTTTGTTTTATTACTTTTACAGCTATGTAAAGTTTTTTGTTTTATTACTTTTGTACAAAAGTCGTAAAGTCTACAGTAATAGGGCGACTGCTTTAACAAAAGTCGCAAAGTAGAATAGTAAAGTGTCGGCCACAAATTACTATTCATAAATAGTAGAGGACGTTTATGAACAGTAAAGGCCACTTGTAAAGAGTCACTTGTAAATTTTTGTTTATAAATAGACAGGAGACGGAAGCCAAAGGCATCCGCAATCTCCATTCCACAACTTCTCTCTCAATTTACAATTCCGCAACCCTCAAATTAAAATGCCCAATTATGAGAAGTTCATGAAAGTTGAGATTTATGATGAACATACAAGTATGATGAGATATTATTAATGAAAAGAATGTTTTCAAATTACCAATGCTTATGATCATGTTTTCAAGTGAATTATGTATTTTCAACTATGGTAAAAGTATTGGGCAATGCCCATATGTTCAAGCATGATTTATGATTTCACGAAATAGCTTACCACATGATTTTAGAGTTAAGACTCCCATTGATGTTCAGCTTGTGGTATGGTTTGAGCAGAAGCTCCTCATATATGACTTCAAATTTGATATGTATTTGATTATTCATCTTCGTCAATAGACGATGGTAAGCTTCGTTGAAAAATAATGGAGAGCATATGCATGTTTTTAGGAGTAGTATCTAGCACAGAGTAGGCTAAGGGTCGGACAACCCTATGCCTAAGAAATACGTGCCAACATAGGTTTACATATCATATATATATTTTGGCACCTCCCTTGTGAGCTATCCCCTGCCTCGATTGGGTCTTGAGCTTGATATAGTTATCATGGTATCATCCTTAGCCCTGACAAGGCTTTGGACGACTCTAACCACTTGAGTGTGATAGTTGGGACCACGTAAGCGTTATCGTGGTAATGTCAGTTATAAGACGAGTCTCCCATTGTTCCTCATGATTTCAGTTATGCATGTTTATCATTCATGACATATATATATATATATAAAGAAGGTTTGACCCAATGTTCAGTTTTACTTATGATTATCAGATTTAGCTTGGGTCATTCGATTCAGTTATGATGTCTAGTTATGTTCAGATCACAATTTCAGAAAATAGCATGCAAGCCCTACTCTCAAATTCTTGATTGATAGCATGCAAGCCCTACTCTCAGATTCTTGATTTGATTATGTTTTATATTATGCTTGTTCTAAATGATTTTACTTATTTAAGCGGTTTTACTTACTTTGCATACACGGTACATTCCATGTACTGACCACATACTTTATGATGTATCATTTTATGATACAAGATCTGATCTTCAGACTCAGCCCCATCACTAGCCAGCTTTCAAAGTTAGAATCTAGTCACTATTGGTGAGTCCTCATCTCCCGAGGACCATTTGTTATCAGATAACTTTGTATTTTCAGTTTTCAGACTTAGAGAGTTAGTTGGGGTCTTGTCCCATCAACTCACTTTGCCTTCCGCTATGTTTATTATGTTAAGTCTTCCGCTTTATTTGATGAGTTAGATGTATGTTTATGCCATGGGTCCACTTGGAGTCTCTCGGGCTTCCTTATCTCGTTTCTCAATCCATGCCTATGTTCGAGTCATGACATTTTTCGTCCACTACTCTGACGAAACCAGATTCACCACTGGAGCCACCCTCAGCCTTCAATATCTCTCTCATCACTCGTGCACTCATTTCTTCATCTCCCTCACTACACCACCACTAAGTCGCCGGTGAACCACAGGTGCTACAAACAACCAGAAGCCACCAGACCTAATCTCCCTCTCCTCACTCCAGCAAATGCATACAAACACAGCCTCCATTAATTCCAGCATTACACCCACCGTTCCACTATCTCCCTCCTCTCTTTTAATCGGCAACTACCATTTCTCTAATGAAGGTATCACACACAGTCATCATCTCCATTTACTTCTTCACTCCTCTCATCTCATTCTACTTTATCTCCCCTTTCGCTCTCACTGCTCCGGTCAGCTCTGACAAGCCACCAGCGAAACACCACTCTAGACAGCCAACATCGTCATTGTTCTCTTCTCCACCACTTTTTCACATCTCTGGTCAAGCCATCTGACCAGGAAGCCAGCATAATTTCGATGACCACCGCTGAAAAACATAGCCGACTAGACCTTGCTGCCTTACTGTTTCGACCGAAATCAAGGGCGTTCGCCTTAGCTTATCTCTGGCTGATGAGACACTTCTCCTCCTCTCTTCCAATAATATAAGTGAGCAAGAAAATCCATATAGGTCTTAGCTTTGGCCGATTCAAAGTTGCTCGAAAACGACATAAAGGAAAAGCTGAAAAGAAGGAAGACAAGAGAAAATAACATAAAGATGTCGGCCAGCAGATAAAGGTGTCGGCCAACAGAAAAAGAAGAAGACAGCTATGTAAAGTTTTTTGTTTTATTACTTTTACAGCTATGTAAAATTTTTTGTTTTATTACTTTTGTACAAAAGTCGTAAAGTCTACAGTAATAGGGCGACTGCTTTAACAAAAGTCGCAAAGTAGAATAGTAAAGTGTCGGCCACAAATTACTATTCATAAACAGTAGAGGACGTTTATGAACAGTAAAGGCCACTTGTAAAGAGTCACTTGTAAATTTTTGTTTATAAATAGACAGGAGACGGAAGCCAAAGGCATCCGCAATCTCCATTCCACAACTTCTCTCTCAATTTACAATTCCGCAACCCTCAAACCCCCAAATTGGTATCAGAGCCACAAACATAAAATAAAAACAATCTACTCAGAAAATATCCATCTATGGAGAAATCTAGCAACGATGCAAAACTACAAACTGAGGTATGGAAATTCATGAATATGAATAGCTAAACTGCTATATTCCTTATAATCTCCTAAGTATTATATGATATTATCTTCTTGTTATATCGTTATGATGAAAGCTTGATTAAGTTTGATATGTACGTGATTAGTAAGCTGCGAGTAAGTAAGCCCAGACTATGCCATCCTAAGGTGGAAACCGGTGAGGCCAAGAGAGTCGTTTTAGGGGAGTACACGGTGTTGAGGCACTGTTAGGGTAACTGATCAAAGCTGAAAACGCATAGTAATGACCGAAAAAGACTATTCAAAATAACGCTATAATAACTGGATAATTTCAAATAATGCCTAAAGAGATTAGAGGGAATATTATGTTTAGAAAAAAATTCATAAAATGAATTCAAACCAACCAGGTAAAGATCGTAGATATCAGATACTTATCCTATGTATGATAAAAATCTTAGTTCAGATATTAGAAGAAATAACAGAACTCAATGAAACCATAGAATTAATGAACCAAGGATGGACGGAGATGACTATAGAAGAAATTAGAAAATTAGATAAAAATTCAGATTAGAAATGATAAACTACGAATATATGAAATATTGGTTAGATACTGTAGAAAACATAAGACTGTTAGAACTTTTATTAGAAGAAAATATAAGAAAATATATGAGAACTAGAGATCTAGAATATTTAGAATATGCACTAGAAAATATAAAAGAAATACAGAGATTAGAACCATTAAAAATTAAATATTATAATAAAATGTTTATACAAGATTAATGAATAAAGAACTACAGAAGTCAAGAAAAGGACATATTCAGAAAAAAGTCAAAAAATTAAAAAATCAATTAAAAATATTATATCCTGAATATAAGCAATTAAGCTCAAATAAAACAAATAACATTAGACTTGAATACTTAATAGACCTAATTTCAAAAACCGAATATAATTATATAAAATATCTAAAAAAGCAAAAATGAGAAATAATATCAATAACAGCGAAGAATATAGACGACAACTACTTAATAAAATAAATGAAATAACTGATGAAATTGAATTTAGAAAGGAAAGGTTAATCTACAACATAACTGCAGGAGTATGTCCCACATCAATAAAAACACAAAGGAAAGAAATATTCTATTTAGAAATCAAACTACAACACCTAGAATATAAATTACAACACGGACTTCCATGAATAAAGAAGAATATGCTGTAGAAGAAGAAAAATATACAAGTCAAAAAGGACTAGAAATAAAAATTGTACACTCAAATTTAGGACGAAGATTTAAAAATATAGGAGATCAACTATATTTAATGTTAGAAAAAGAATCAGCAAAACTAGAAGATAGTCTAACAGCAATGGTAAGAATAAACAGAGAAAATGAAGAAATAGACAGAAAAAAGGAAATAGAAAAAATTAAAAAACAAGCACAAACAGAAGTTCAGCAAATTAAAGAAGAAAAAGACACGAGAATCCAAGAACTAGAAAAAGAATTAGAAAAACTTAAACAATTATATGAAGAAAAATTAAAAGCTAAAGAAAAACAACGAGAAGAGTTAAAACTCACAGAAGAAATAGAAAAATTCAAAATATTAATAGAAGAATCAGGAACAATAGAAAATCAACCTAAAATAGGAATAGACGATATAAGCGAACAAAATGACGAAGATTTAGATCAATATTCAGAAACTTCGGAAACCTATACTAACCTAATAGAAAGAGAAAACAACATAGAAATTAATGTAGAAGATGTAGATGAAAAACCTAGTACGTCAGGAACTAGAAGTCCAAAGAGATTAGATACTAGCCTAACTTATTACACTTACGAAAGAGAAAATAGAAATAAAACATTATGGAATAAAAGACTAAATAAAAACTGGACACCTAGACAAAACATAGAACAATATAACTTTTTAGATTTAGACTGTGTAGCAGATACAAATAAAACAATCCAATTATGGATAGGATACATTTCAAAACAACTAATAGATAATAAAATATTAATAACAGATACCCCTGGATATGTAGAAAGGACACTTATAGGAACAGCTAAAATATGGTTACAAAATTTATCGCCAGAAAGTTTAGAAACATTAAGAAATAATAAGAAAATTAATAATGAACCAGCAACAACATCTATAGACATATTAAATAAATATGAAATGGCAATAAGAAACGAATTTAGTAGTATGACTACCGAAATAGATAAGCGACAAAAAGATAAAGAACTAAACAGAAATCTACTGAATAAATTAAGTATATGTAAGATGAGTTATATGGATGAATACACATGTGCATTTAAAGAATACTACTATAAAGGACTATATACGAATGAGGAAAGTAAAGAAATAAGAAAATTATACTATACGAAATTACCAGAACCATTTAGTTCAAAAATAACTAAAGAATGGCAAGAGTCAGGATTGGTAGATACACTAGGATCTAGAATAAAATTTTTACAAAAATGGTTTACAGAATTATGCGAAAAACATAAAGAAGATATGAAAATGGAAAAAATATTAGTAAAAAACCTAGCATGTTGCACAACTAGAACATCACCACAATTTGGATGCACAAATAAATATAAATACAAGAAAAGAATCAAAAAATATAGACCATTTAGAACAAAATACAAGTATAAAAAGCCAAGAAAAAGATACTACATAAAAAATTACAAACAAAAAAGACCTCACAGAACTAAGAAAAATATAACAGAATGTAAATGCTACAATTGTGGCAAATTAGGACATTTAGCTAGAGATTGTAAAATGCCTAGGAATATAACCAAAAAACAAGTATCAGAAGTAGTAATAGAAAATGAAGAATACAAACAAATAGAATACATAGACTATAATTTAAACGATGATGATAGTATATACGAACTAACAGAATATGAGAAAACAGATAGTGAAAATGAGATAATAGAGTACGAAACAGATAATGACTGAGACGGATATAAGAATTATAAGTAAAGAAGGATACCAAGATAGTGAAAGTACAGAGCAAAAAATAATATTTGATAATAATATGTTTGAACAAATAAAAGGAAAAGAATTAGATTTAAGTATAGATAAAATATTAGAAGTACCTAAACTAAGAAATTTCTTTAAAATAAGACAAGAAGAATATTACGTAGTAAGCCAAAAAGAACACATAATAGATTGCAAATATACTCAGAGAAAAGCTAAAATACCCATAATAAATAAAAAGATAATAAACAAAGAAATCCAAGAAATAAAAGCTAAAAATCCGATAAAATATGTACATTTAGGAGGAACAGAAATACTTATAAAAGCATATTTTAGAGAAGGAATAGATACACCAATTGAAATATACTTAGCAGATGACAGAATTATCCACCCAATAGAAAAAAGTATAATAAGCGCAGTTAAAGGAAATTTAATATACCAAAAATTTAAATTTATAATAAGTGCTAACTACTCAGTAGCATTAGATGACAGAAACATAGATAAATCACTAGTACTATACTGGAAAATGTCAGGAATAGAGCTAGCACCAGGTAGCAAAATATTTACAGCAAGATGTAAAAATCTATATGTATTAACAACAAAACATAAAATAATGGCTAGAAATAAAATCCAAAGAATTAAAATAGAAAATCCTTTCGATAAAATAGTTACTATCATTGATAATAATGATTATAGTTACAAAGAAATAAACATTGAAGAAGATTTAGAAATAGTAAAAGAAAGATTAAGCACATCAAAAAGAATAAACTATGATACACCATCATCATCTAGAAATAGTACCTCAAGAAGGATAGATTATGAAATACAACCAAGATTATTAGAACAAAGAATAGATGAAATACAACCCTATCAATATTATATAACAGGAATACTAAACCAACGAAAATATCTAATAAAAATAGATACAGGACAGATTGAAAGCTACATTACAAGAGAACTGGTAAAAGAAGAAGAAATTGATAGAAACGAGAATATAAATACAGAATTACCAGGAATACTAACAAATATGGAACAAAGTACAGAACAAGAATTAATTATTGGCGGAATACCAATAAAGATAAAATTCAAAATACACCAAGGAAAAGATAATATTATTTTAGGAATAAAATGGCTGGAAATAGTAAAACCTTATAATCTAGATGAAAGACAACTAATAATACACTATAAAAAAAAAAGATAATCATTAAAAGGACCCAAATATGAAAGAATGACAAAAATCTATATACTAATGAAAATTATAGTAGAAGGATATTACAATAGATACTACACACCTATGATAGATACGGGAGCAGGAGCAAATATCTGTAAACATAATTGCTTGCCAGAAGATAAATGGGAAAAACTAAAAACACCACTTATAGTTACTGGATTTAACAATGAAGGTAGTATGATAGCACATAAAGCTAAAAATATAAAAGTACAGATATGGGATAAAATACTAATAATAGAAGAAATGTATAGTTACGAATTCACTAATAGAGATATACTATTAGGAATGCCATTTTTAGAAAAATTATACCCACATACTATAACAAAAACACATTGGTGGTTTACTACCCCATGTAATAAGAAAATAGGAGCAAAAAGAGTAAACAATAAAATAAGAAAAAATACGCCATGGATAAAAGGAAGCGAAAAAATTACTCAAAAATTAGAAAATATAACACCAAACGACCAAAAGATTGAAATGATAATATTCACAATAGATAAAATACAAATAATACAAGATAAGTTAAAATCATTATATAATGAAAACCCATTACAAGGATGGAAAAAACATAAAACAAAAGTAAAAATCGAACTAATAGATGAGAATAGTATAATAACACAAAAACCATTGAGATATAATTTTGAAGATCAAAAAGAATTCCAGATGCATATAAAAGAACTACTAGAAAATAATTACATACAAGAAAGCAATAATAAACATAACAGTCCGGCATTTATAGTAAATAAACATAATGAACAAAAAAGAGGAAAAAGCAGAATGGTAATAGATTACAGAAATCTAAATGCAAAAACCAAAACATATAACTACCCAATACCAAATAAGATACTAAAAATAAGGCAAATACAAGGATATAACTACTTCAGTAAATTCGATTGTAAATCAGGATTTTACCACTTAAAGCTAGAAGAAGAATCAAAACAACTAACAGCATTTACTGTACCACAAGGATTCTACGAATGGAACGTATTACCTTTTGGATACAAAAATGCACCAGGTAGATATCAACACTTCATGGATAGTTATTTTAACCAACTAGAAAACTGTATAGTATACATAGATGACATATTACTTTATTCAAGAACGAAAGAAGAACATATAAGATTACTGGAAAAATTCGTACACATTATTTCTTTATTATAAATTGTTTTCTCTTTCTATTAGGTTAGTATAGGTTTCCGAAGTTTCTAAATATTGATCTAAATCTTCGTCATTTTGTTCGCTTATATCGTCTATTCCTATTTTAGGTTGATTTTCTATTGTTCCTGATTCTTCTAATAATATTTTGAATTTTTCTATTTCTTCTGTGAGTTTTAACTCTTCTCGTTGTTTTTCTTTAGCTTTTAATTTTTCTTCATATAATTGTTTAAGTTTTTCTAATTCTTTTTATTTCATCAAATAATATTTCCGCAGGTGCTGCATATATTTTAATATAAAAGAATGTTCCTTTTGTTATTCTTTTATATGTCATAAATGCTTTATGTAGCTCCGGTATAGTTGCTATTTCGTCTCCTGTTTTGGTATATACTGTACTGAGTAGTCTGTATCTTTTTTATGTAATTTCTGTCTTTTTCATCGAAATTATATTCTATATCCTTTTTTAATTTTCTTTGTAATGGCTTTAGATTTTCTGCTAACTTTGGTATATATTCTCGTACTTGGGTCCTTTTAATGATTATCTTTTTGTTTTCATAGTGTATTATTAGTTGTCTTTCATCTAGATTATAAGGTTTTACTATTTCCAGCCATTTTATTCCTAAAATAATATTATCTTTTCCTTGGTGTATTTTGAATTTTATCTTTATTGGTATTCCGCCAATAATTAATTCTTGTGCTGTACTTTGTTCCATATTTGTTAGTATTCCTGGTAATTCTGTATTTATATTCTCGTTTCTATCAATTTCTTCTTCTTTTACCAGTTCTCTTGTAATGTAGCTTTCAATCTGTCCTGTATCTATTTTTATTAGATATTTTCGTTGGTTTAGTATTCCTGTTATATAATATTGATAGGGTTGTATTTCATCTATTCTTTGTTCTAATAATCTTGGTTGTATTTCATAATCTATCCTTCTTGAGGTACTATTTCTAGATGATGATGGTGTATCATAGTTTATTCTTTTTGATGTGCTTAATCTTTCTTTTACTATTTCTAAATCTTCTTCAATGTTTATTTCTTTGTAACTATAATCATTATTATCAATGATAGTAACTATTTTATCGAAAGGATTTTCTATTTTAATTCTTTGGATTTTATTTCTAGGGATTGGTCATGGATGTGAATGAATTCACCCATTCATAACCCTACATACCTGATAGAATCAGATTACACCAATTCCTTGATAGCCCAAAGATAATTAAGGGAGAACTTGTGGAGAACCTAAGCTTGATCACCTTCTAAGCCCTCAATCTTGCATGCATGAATGTGAATGAGCCTAGGGTGACTTACCCCTCATAAAACTACCTATTTCGATCTTAAAATGACATAGTTTAGGACCCTAGGTCTTAGAAATAACGAAAATACCCTTAATGAAAATTCTAGAAAAACTGAACTGTCAATGACAACGGACGTCAGTACGATCCATTGCGAGCTGCTATGGTTCGTTGTTACCTTCCGTTGTTACTCCCTAAATCCAGGTCTCTGATCCCTCACCATGACCGGACAGGACGGGTTGTTGCTAGCTCAAACAACTCGCTGCTGCGAGTCGTCGTCACCAACCTTAACCTGGGATCCCTTTAAACGACTACTGACGAAGACCTATTATTCACTGAAACGGGTCGTTCCATGACTCGTTACTTCCTCCTTGACCAAGGACTAGTCTCACCACGACACATCCAACGACTCGTGACATCGAACAACGGGTCGTTCCTGGACCCGTTACATCCAACTCCAAACCTACAGTACCTCACCACGAACACGTCCAACGGGTCATTAGTGGCGCCAACAATCCCTACCATGACCCGTTTTGAGAATATTTTTTCCAAATTATTGCTACTTTTAATTTTTAAATCCTGAGCCTAGTCTTGGGCACTTTTGGGGTACTAAAATATCTCTCTCTTGGGAACATTCAACCTCGAATATAGGCAAACCTACAAGAAAATAGAGAAATGCAATCATCATACTCAATTACTGATCGTACAAGCTAAAAACTGACGGAATGATTAACTCCGATTTATACTACACAACTGAACTAAATTCATGAATCATACATACATATATATACATGAAAGAAACTGGTGCACATGAACTGAACATGAAACTGAATAAAGTTTTAGGGTAGGAACTAATACCTCACGCTGGGACTGAGTCGGTAGAGAATAAATGTGGGTATCTAGCTATAATATCTGCTTCGGCTTTCCACGTAGCTCCCTCAACATGCTGATTCCTTCATAAAACATTAATTAAAGCTACTTCCTTATTTCTTAGCCTTCGAACCTGCCGATCCAGTATTTCCACCAGAATCTCCTCATAACTAAGGTTGTCTTTCACACCGACACTGTCCACCGGGACAACTAGAGCTTGATCAACTAAACACTTCAGTTTCAGGCTGAGGTATTAGTTTCTTCCTTAAAACACTATTTAGTTTCATGTTCAGTTCTTGTGTCCCAGGTTCTTTCATTTCAAAGAATGTATGTATGATCATGAATTTAGTTCAGTCATGTAGTCAAATCGAAGTCCGTCACTCTGCTAGTTTTCAGCATGTATGCTAAGTATTTAAGTATGATGATTGCATTTTTCTACTTTTCTGTATTTTTTTCAACATTCGAGGACAAATGTTTCCAAGGGGGAGCTATTGTTGTATCCCCAAAAGCCCTAAGATCAGACTTGGGAGTTAAAATGGAGAAATAAGATTTTCTGCACCAGGTCACAGAATAAGTCGTCCTGTGACCCGTCAGGATGACCACGAGTCGTTAAGTGACTCATGGTGAGGTGTTTGACTTAATTTGGAATTTTCAAGTTCAAGGTGACCACAGGTGTGACCATGAGTCGTGGTCAACCCCACGATTTATTAGGTCACCTGTGGTCAAGTATGGGCAAAGAAAGAAGAGAAGTTTGGACAGTGCACTTAACGGGTCCTCACCACGAGTCGTGGTGTCGCCTGTGGTGACACCAAACTAATCTTTCGGTAGTGAGGGTGACAGAAGGTGACCATGAGTCGTGGTCACCAGCAACGGGTCGTTAAGTGCCTCATGGTGGCGATCTTAGTGTAAATTCGAGTGAAGCCAAAGACTGCAAAACACGAGTCGTGGCTTGTGACGACGACTCGTCCAGTCCCTCGTTGGGACTGGCAGCCTATTTTTCCCTGCAAGTTTATTAAGGGTTTTTTCGTAATTCCTATGATCCTAAGGCCTAAACTATATCATTTTAAGGTCAGAATGGAGTGTTTTAAGAAGGGTTAAGTTATTCTAAGCCTGGACTAATTCATGCATGCAAGTTTAGAAGTCTATATGGGTGATCAAGCTCAATCTCTTAAGGTTCTTCCTCAATTATTCCTTGGGCAATCAGAAAAGTTGTAGAATCAGATTCTCTCGGGTATGTAAGGTTATGAATGGGTAAAATTGTTCAAACCCATGCCCAATCCCTCTCTAGTTCATGAAAATCTACATGTTTATTCTATGGGGTTTTAACCCAATGCATGAATTCCCTAAGTTTCTATCATGGGTATGATCCAAGCATGTTTTAATTGATGAATTATGATTGATGGGCTGATTTTACCATGTTTAAATTATAAATTATGTTTTCAAATTTTCTAAACTATGATGCCCATCCAAGAATGTTCACGAAAGTGCAGATTATGTTCAAGTATGTTGTGATGCTTATGAAGAAAGTATGATTTCGAAATACTCATGTTATGTTCATGTTTTCAAAGTGAATCTAGTTGATTCAAGCATGTTAAGGTATTGGGCAAGCCCATATGATTAAGTATGACTTATGATTTCATGAATTAGCTTACCGCATGGTTTTGGAGTCAATACTCCTATTATTTTTTTAGCTTTTGGTATGATTGAGACAAGGCTCCTCATGTTATGATTTCAGATTATGCATGTATGTTATTATTCAACTTCATTTAAAAATGATGGAGAGCATATGTATGTTTTGGGAGTAATGTCTAGCACCGAGTAGGCTAAGGGTCAGTCAACCCTATACCTTAGAACTATGAGCCAATGTAGGTATGATCAAATTATTTGGGACCTCCTTTGGAGTTTTCCCCCTCCCCCCAAGGGGCCTTGAGCTTGATATCGATATCATGGTAGCATCTTTAGCCTTCGCAAGGTTTTGGACAGCTCTGCCCACTTGAGTGTAATAGCCGGGACCACGTAAGCTCTATTATGGTAATGCCGGTTAATGATGAGTCTCCTATTGTTCCTCATGATTTCAGTTATGCATGTACATCAGTCATGATATTATGTTTTCAGCAGGTTTGACCCAATGTTCAGTTTTTCATATGATTATTAGATTCTAGCTTTGGGTCATTCAATTCAATTATGATGTTCAGTTATGTTCTGATCATGATTTCAGAAAATAGCATGCAAGCCTTACTCTCAGAATCTTATCTTGATTCTTGTTTATGAAATGCATTGTTACTGATTTTACTTACTTAAGCGGTTTTACTTACCTTGCTTACTCGGTACATTTCACGTATTGACCGCATACTCTATGCTGTATCATTTTATGATACAGGCTCCGATCTTCAGACTCAGCCCCGTCACTAGCCAGCTTCTGGAGTTGGCATCCAGCTTTAGTTGGTGAGTCCTTGGACCATTCCTTATCAGTTATCTTTACATTTTCAGTTTCAGGCTTAGAGGGTTAGTTGGGGTCTTATCCCATTAACTCATCAGAAGTAGAGGCTTTTTAGACATAGGTTGTATTTAGCTTCAGACTCATGTTATATGTTCAAATTTCATGTTATGTCACACTTCTACTATGTTTATACTACTAATCCGTTTTGCTTAATAATTTTTAAAAAGGTTTGGATATGTTTGAAGAACAGGTCAATATCTTCTGAGTATATTAAAACATCATCTATGTAAACTATAGAAATATGACTATGAGGATTAAATATATTGTTCATTATATTCTGAAATTTAGACGGTGCATTTTTTAATCCGAATGGCATTACATTCCATTCATATTGTCAAAAAAGAACATTAAAAGTTGTTTTATATTTATCTTTTTCTGCTATCTGTATGTCACACCCCACCTTGGGAGGGGGCATGACTGGCACCTGGTGCCCTACTAAGACCTAACCTGCTAGACTGTTAAGCCTGGGCGCATCTGGCGCCTTGCTGGCTCTAACTCACATTTCTGGAAACAAAGGGCTATATAACGGCTGTAAATACAGCCCCCGGCCCATTGGCTTATAGCCTTCTGTACCTGTCTTAGCAGCTAGCCAGAAACATAGTAATTCAGGGAAACCTATACGGGCCGACAAGGCCACCATGCTGTATAGTTATCTGCAACTTAATCATAAAGCACAAAAAGAAGCTACGTGACTGGCAAGGTCACCACTACTGACAACTATGGCCCCACACGACCAGCTCATCTGACCACAGGGATTTCATACAGAATGCAAGCCTCTAGGAATAGTAACAGAACTGATCGGGATAGGGCCCCGACCTACCCATTCTATATACAACAAAAGGAACTGAACTACACCTCTGAAATTCAGCCTCCGGATGACTGGAGCTGAATACTCAACCGCTGACAGGGAGTCACGTAGAATCGCCTGCTCGTCTAGGAGTACCTGCAGGCAAGTAATGCAGTGCCCCACTGGGCATCAGTACCACTGGTACTGAGTATGTAAAGCAACTGAAATAATATAACTGAAAACATCATCTGAAAGCAATAATATGACTGATGAAGCAGAAGTAGGAGGAATAACTTAACTGTCTAATGAAGTAGATCGTACCTGTTCTTACTGATACCGAAGGAAGCAGGAATCATACCTGGAGGCGTATCATTCTACTACCAACCCACTCGCGTCTAATATAACATAGCATAGCATACATAACATAACATAGCACACACAAACCTTACCCGACCCCCATAAGCCGGGAGGTACAATCAACACAGAATCTATGCCCCTACCCCGGTCATCCCATCTCCTATAGTGGCTATAAGCATCCTGCCGGTCCTTGGGTATGCACTTGGGCTCGCTGATCCCCTGACTATAACTGTACCTGAGTCCGAAGGACTCTAAATCAACACCCCGGGCGTACCCGCTCGACGGGGGTGTATAAGGGCCGACCAAGGCACAATTTGGGGAAACTGGCATCCCATCTTCGTCCCCTTGCGGGACGGCATATCACTCCGTAGAGTGACGTATCCTCGTCCTCTGGCGGACGAGTCGATACAGCTATTAACCCTGGGCGGTCGGGGATGCTAGGTAATCCAACCCCAATCAATACAACGGTCTCAACTAGTCATGCTGTCTGTGTATCTCATAAGCTAAGGCTAACAGGTGTAAGGTATCATATAAATCACATACTGAGCTAATAATAGCAATCTATAAGTGTCTGATACATGCTGAGACAGGTAAGTATAAATATGAATATAGCCTCCTGTCAAACTGTACTGGGGCAAAGGTTATACAAGAAGGTGTTTCTGCTGAAAGCTATACTGTTTACTGAGTTTCTGTATTAACATGATTTCCTATTTCTAACATGCATTCTAAACTTTATTTAGTTGCTATGCTATGTCTGAAATGCTTTACGGATACTGTACGCCCGAATCTATATCGTACGGATAGGTATCCTACACGTTACAACTCAAAACTTCTCATATTGCACCAATATTCAAAATAACACGATAATCGATTTCTAAACATGCAACTGGTCTGTAAATTACTATACTGCTTCGAGGTTACTCAACTTGCCGAGGAAACTTAACTTTACATACCTTATCTTTGAATATTCGTCCGTCGGACGCGGCTCGGCTGGTACTTCAACTATTTTCTCCCAACTGCATTCATAAATACGTCAATCAATACTAAATACAACGTTATTGTAAAGAGCGACGTTACTTTCGATTTAATTTATAGCCTAAACTTAGGCTTATTGAAAGACGGTCAAAAACATGCTATTTTTCAGCGGCCCAGAAGGGAGAAATATTTACTTCTCAGCTAGGAACACATAGACATTAATTTATAGCAATTCTACTTACTTTAGTTCGGCGGCTCGCCGATTCGTCGGCTGTATTTCGCAAAACTAACTCCGTAGAAATGCTCTCTGCAGCTAAATACCTTGGTATCTAGGATTAATTTGGGTTTGGGCAGCGTTTGGCAGCATAATCGGACGATAATTTATAATCTCCCTTCGTTTTCCCTCTGTTCACTAAGTTTCTGGAAATTTTTATAAGTATGGAATGATTTCCAACCGAAGTGGGGGCTTTATATAATTGGGCCTGAACTTGGGCAACGTGTCACGGAGCCATCGCGGAGGCCTCACCTCCGTGACACGCTGCCATCACGGAGGGGCTCTGCCTCAGCTCCTTCCGTGATGGTTCGACGGGTTTCTCGTCCGATCTTTTCCCGGGCCTTTCCCTAGCACGTATGGCTTTCAAATATGCTTAACCAACGTGCGAATAGGTCATCTAAGTGCCGGGAATTCTACGGGGTATAACATTCTCCCCCCCTTAGGAACATTCGTCCTCGAATGTATATTGCTATCTAGAGGACTGCTTACTTTACCTTCTGGGAAAATTTTGGCAGAGTTTCTCCTGTAACATGGACTATCGCAAAAACCTGAAATGCAGAAAAATCTAACACAGGCACTGCACACAATGTTCTAAACTTCACTGGACAACTAAATATCACTCCTTCTTTATCATTTACAAACATACAATCATAAGATACTGTATAAGTACTGATACGGACATACCTGTCGTCCGACTAGGCCTGAAATAGGTGAGGGTATCTGATTTTCATATCTTCTTCAGCCTCCCACGTCATTTCTTCCCGATTTCTGTTACTCCACAATACCTTGACAGACGCAACGTCTTTAGTTCTCAGCCTGCGAATCTGTCTGTCTAAAATGGCTACGGGAACCTCTTCATAGGCTAACTCCTCTGTGACCTGAACATCCTGGACTGGAACTACTGTAGAAGGGTCCCCTACGAACTTTCTTAACATAGAAACATGGAATACTGGGTGAACAGATGCTAACTCTGGAGGCAAGTTTAACTCATATGCCACGCGGCCTATTCTTCGCCGAATTTGATACGGCCCAATGAATCTTGGGCTAAGCTTGCCTTTCTTGCCAAACCTCATTACCCCTTTCATCGGGGACACTTTCAGATATACCCAGTCGTTTACCGAAAATTCTAGATTTCTGCGCCGTCTATCTGCATATGACTTCTGACGGCTCTGAGCGGTCAGTAAACGTTCTCGGATAAGCTTTATCTTTTCCTCAAACTGTCGAACAATGTCTGGGCCAACTAATGCTGATTCTCCTATCTCAAACCAGCCCACTGGAGATCTACATTTTCGCCCGTACAATGCCTCGAAAGGCGCCATCTGAATAGCTGAATGGTAGCTATTATTATAAGCAAATTCGATTAACGGAAGATGTTCATCCCAGCTACCCCCAAAATCTAACACACACGCTCGTAGCATATCTTCGAGCGTCTGAATTGTACGTTCAGCCTGCCCGTCTGTCTGAGGATGGAATGCTGTGCTCAGATTAATCTGTCCCCAGACCTTTCTGAAATGACTGCCATAACCTAGCTGTAAACTGTGCCCCTCTATCTGAAATGATAGATGCCGGCACTCCATGTAATCTAACTATTTCTCTGATATACAATTCGGCATAATTCTCAGCTGAGAAGGTAGCCCTTACTGGCAAGAAATGAGCTGATTTTGTCAGCCTATCAACTATTACCCAAATGGAATCATTTCTGCGTCTGGTATGGGGTAACCCTGTTACAAAATCCATATTTATTGCTTCCCATTTCCACATAGGTATCGATATCTCTTGAGTCAAACCACCCGGTTTCTGGTGCTCTGCTTTCACCTACTGACAATTAGCACATCTAGATACAAATTCGGCTATTTCAGTTTTCATACCTGGCCACCAGTAGATGTCTCTGATGTCGTGGTACATTTTCGTCGCCCCTGGGTGAAGGGAATAGCGAGCGTAATGTACCTCGTGCATAATCTACCCACGAAGGCCTGAGACATTCGGGACACAAAGGCGGCCCTTACAGCGTAGCACACCATCCTCGGTTGTCTGAAAATCTGGTTCCTTACCCTTCTGAACTCTATCTCTGAGCTGGACTAAATCGGGATCCTCATACTGTCGTTCCTTTACCTCTGCAACTAATGACGACACTGCCGAATTTTGAATTATGGCCCCATTATCTCCTGTTTCCATTACCTGAACGGCTAGCCCAGCTAACTGATGAATTTCTTTAGCTAATTTCTATCTCTCGGGTCGCAAATATGCCAAGCTCCCCATTGACTTTCGACTCAGAGCATCTGCTACAACATTAGCTTTCCCGGGGTGGTATAGAATATTCACATCATAATCCTTCAACAATTCTAACCAGCGACGTTGCCGTAGATTTAACTCCCTCTGAGTAAAAATGTACTGCAAGCTCTTATGATCTGTATAAATGTCAACATGAACGCCGTACAGGTAATGCCTCCACATCTTCAAGGCATGAATTACTGCGGCCAACTCTAAATCATGGGTGGGGTAATTCTTCTCGTGTTTCCTCAGCTGCCTGGAAGCATATGCAATTACTCTACCATGCTGCATCAACACACAACCCAAACCGACACCTGACGCGTCGCAATAGACTGAATAACCTTCTGTGCCTTCCGGCAGTGCTAGTACTGGGGCGGATGTTAATCTGTCTTTCAGTTCTTGGAAACTCTGCTCACATGCCTCCGTCCACTGAAACTTTGTTGCTTTCAGTGTCAATTTAGTTAAGGGTGCTGCAATGGTTGAGAACCCTTCGACGAACCTCCGATAGTATCCTGCCAACACCAGAAAGCTACGAACTTCAGTCGGGGTGGTAGGCCTGGGCCATGACTTAACTGCTTCTATCTTCTGCTTGTCTACCTGTATACCAGCGTCTGAGACTATATACCCCAAAAAGGCCACTAAGTTAAGCCAGAATTCACACTTCGAAAATTTCGCGTACAACTGGTGGTCCTTGAGAATCTGGAGCACTGTCTGCAAATGAGTCCGGTGATCTGCTTCAGAGCGAGAATACACCAGGATATCATCAATAAATACTATCACGAACAAGTCCAGGAAGGGTCTGAAAATACTGTTCATCAGGTCCATAAAGACTGCCGGGGCATTTGTTAGCCCGAAGGACATAACCAGAAATTCAAAATGTCCATATCGGGTCCTGAATGCTGTCTTAGGGATGTCCCTCTCACGTACTCGGACCTGGTGATATCCGGACCGCAAGTCAATCTTAGAAAAGTATCTGGCTCCCTGTAACTGATCAAATAGGTCATCAATCCTAGGAAGCGGATACTTGTTCTTTACTGTAACTTTGTTTAGCTGCCGATAGTATATGCACATTCGGAGCGAGCCATCTTTCTTTCTCACAAACAAGACTGGCGCACCCCACGGGGAAGTACTCGGCCTGATAAAACCCTTGTCTAACAAATCTTTCAACTGCTCCTTTAATTCTCTGAGTTCTGCAGGAGCCATACGGTAAGGAGGTATTGATATTGGCTGAGTGTCTGGTAGCAAGTCAACAACGAAGTCTATTTCCCTTTCTGGGGGAATACCAGGTAACTCATCAGGAAATACATCTGGGAATTCATTTACCACTGGAACAGACTGGAGTGTCGGAGATTCTGCTTGGACGTCTTGAACTCTGACAAGATGGTAAATGCACCCCTTAGATATCATCTTTCTCGCCCGAAGGTAGGAAATAAACCTACCTTTTGGCGTCGCGGTGCTGCCCTTCCACTCCCGTACTGCCTCCCCCGGGAAGTGGAATCGGACCGTTTTGGTCCAACATTCAACATTAGCAAAACATGGTACTAACCAATCCATACCCATTATGGCATCGAAGCCTATCATTTCCAACTCGACCAGATCTACTGTGGTCTGACGGTCAACAATCTCTACTGTACACCCGCGGTAGATTCGACTAGCTGTGATAGAGTCACCGACGGGCGTAGATACTAAAAAGGGATGCTGTAATGATTCTGGTACAATACTAAACTTCCGTGCCACAAATGGAGTAATATAGGACAAAGTAGACCCTGGATCAATTAGCACATAAGCAGGGTGTGAGCAGATAGTTAGCATACCTGTCACAACACCAGGCGATGCCTCTGAATCTTGCCTCCCTGGTAAGGCATATGTGCGGCTTGGACCCGCACCTGGACTGGAGGCCCCTGATCTGCCTCGACCCCTGCCTGCCTCGACTGGGGGCCTGCGCCCAGTCGAGGATGCTGTAGCTCGTGATCCTGTGGATGCGCTATCCTGTCTGTCCTAGTCCTCACGACCTCTGGCTGGGCAATCTCTCATCAAATGGCCTTCTTGGCCACAAATATAGCATGCGGTGGAACCATACCTGCATGCTCCAGAATGACGTCGACTGCATATAGGGCAAAGTGGTAGGGTATACCTACTCTACTCCGCCCTCCTCTGTGACGGTGAATCTGCCGTCTGCGAACCTCTACCAGCCTCTGATTGCCCCCTGCGGCTGAATCTACCTCCCTGTGACTGTGGCGGAGGTGGGGGCCTGGGCGGCCTGTCTGACAATCGTGGCCTGGGTCCTCCCCGGGCCTCTCTTTGTAACTCAACTGGCCTATCCCGGCGACGCTGCTCCTGCTTAACCCTTCTAATTTCCCGATGTCGCTGTCTGATGCCCTCAATATTCTGGGCAAATGCCTGGATTTGGGAAATATCCATATCTTCTCACAGTGTGGCCGTGATACAAGTCTCGACATACTCTGGGTTCAACCCCATAATAAAACGGTGCACTCTGGATGCCATGGTATCAACAAAAGCTGGTGCATATCGAGCCAAAGAATCAAACCGCAAGGAATATTCCCGAACACTCATGGCCCCCTGTTCCAGATGTAGGAACTGGTCTACTCGGGCCTGTCGAATTTCCCGCGGCAAATAGTGATCTAGAAAGACTCCTGAAAAGCTGGACCAGGTGGGAGGGGGAACATCTCTCCCTCGGGACCTCTCCTAGCTTTCATACCATAACACCGCAATATCTCGCAACCGGAATGCGGCCAATTCAACTGACTCAGTAGGTGTAGCATGCATAACCCTGAAGATTCTCTGCATCTGATCCAGAAAATCCGGGGGGTCCTCTATGCGGTCCGTGCCTGTGAACTGTGGGGGATTCAGGGCTAAGAACTCTCGGACCCTCGAACTACCGGGCCCTCCTGATGCTTCTGCAACTGTGGATGGCATTTGCTGACGCTGAGCAGCCATCATCTGTGCTATCATAACTACAGCACCCCTAACCTCCTGGTCGGAAGGTGTCGGTATAGGGACTGCTGAAGATACTGTCGCTCCAAACGGCTCCTGACATGGTGGAGACTGCTGAGGAGGCTGAGATGAAGCCTCTATAGGGCCCTCTGATCGGGCTGTCTCAAAATGAGGGGGAGGCATCCTGCTGGTGCCCTCCCCTGCTGCAATGTCTAAGCTCCGACCTGTGACGGGATGGCGCTAGTCTGACATTATCTGTAGCCAAAGAATATGGTAAGATTTTAGGAATTCAACCCTATACTGTACCGCTCTATGGCACGACTGAATCAGAATAAAAGACAACCATCCTATCATGCCTTGCAGCCTCCTACCCATAGTATGTGGTGCACAACACATCCATGGACAGGACTCTACTTAGCACGGCTTGCAGACTCCCTGGGATACGACCTGCTCTGATACCAAGTTTGTCACACCCCACCTTGGGAGGGGCATGACTGGCACCTGGTGCCCTACTAAGACCTAACCTGCTAGACTGTTAAGCCTGGGCGCATCTGGCGCCTGGCTGCTCTAACTCACATTTCTGGAAACAAAGGGCTATATAACGGCTGTAAATACAGCCCCCGGCCCATTGGCCTATAGCCTTCTGTACCTGTCTTAGCAGCTAGCCAGAAACATAGTAATTCAGGGAAACCTATACGGGCCGACAAGGCCACCATGCTGTCTAGTTATCTGCAACTTAATCATAAAGCACAAAAAGAAGCTACGTGACCGACAAGGTCACCACTACTGACAACTATGGCCCCACACGACCAGCTCATCTGACCACAGGGATTTCATACAGAATGCAAGCCTCTAGGAATAGTAACAGAACTGATCGGGACAGGGCCCCGACCTACCCATTCTATATACAACAAAAGGAACTGAACTACACCTCTGAAATTCAGCCTCCGGATGACTGGAGCTGAATACTCAACCGCTGACAAGGAGTCACGTAGAATTGCCTGCTCGTCTAGGAGTACCTGCAGGCAAGTAATGCAGCGCCCCACTGGGTGTCAGTACCACTGGTACTGAGTATGTAAAGCAACTGAAATAATATAACTGAAAACATCATCTGAAAGCAATAATATGACTGATGAAGCAGAAGTAGGAGGAATAACTTAACTGTCTGATGAAGTAGATCGTACCTGTTCTTACTGATACCGAAGGAAGTAGGAATCATACCTGGAGGCGTATCATTCTACTACCAACCCACTCGCGTTTAATATAACATAGCATAGCATACATAACATAACATAGCACACACAAACCTTACCAGGCCCCCATAAGCCGGGAGGTACAATCAACACAGAATCTATGCCCCTACCCCGGTCATCCCATCTCCTATAGTGGCTATAAGCATCCTGCCGGTCCCTGGGTATGCACTTGGGCTCGCTGAGCCCCTGACTATAACTGTACCTGAGTCCGAAGGACTCTAAAATCAACACCCCGGGCGTACCCGCTCGACGGGGGTGTATAAGGGCCGACCAAGGCACAATATGGGGAAACTGGCATCCCATCTTCGTCCCCTTGCGGGACGGCATATCACTCCGTAGAGTGACGTATCCTCGTCCTCTGGAGAACGAGTCGATACAGCTATTAACCCTGGGCGGTCAGGGATGCTAGGTAATCCAACCCCAATCAATACAACGGTCTCAACTAGTCATGCTGTCTGTGTATCTCATAAGCTAAGGCTAACAGGTGTAAGGTATCATATAAATCACATACTGAGCTAATAATAGCAATCTATAAGTGTCTGATACATGCTGAGACAGGTAAGTATAAATATGAATATAGCCTCCTGTCAAACTGTACTGGGGCAAAGGTTATACAAGAAGGTGTTTCTGCTGAAAGCTATACTGTTTTCTGAGTTTCTGTATTAACATGATTTCCTATTTCTAACATGCTTTCTAAACTTTATTTAGTTGCTATGCTATGTCTGAAATGCTTTACGGATACTGTACTACTTCATGAGGCTTCAGCTAAACACAACAATATCTTAACATGGCATATTACATCATATACTGAATATACTGGGCAATCTTAATCACTTACGCCCGAATCTATATCGTACGGATAGGTATCGTACACGTTACAACCCAAAACTTCTCATATTGCACCAATATTCAAAATAACACGATAATCGATTTCTAAACATGCAACTGGTCTGTAAATTACTATACTGCTTCGAGGTTACTCAACTTGCCGAGGAAACTTAACTTTACATACCTTATCTTTGAATATTCGTCCGTCGGACGAGGCTCGGCTGGTACTTCAACTATTTTCTCCCAACTGCATTCATAAATACGTCAATCAATACTAAATACAACGTTATTGTAAAGAGCGACGTTACTTTCGATTTAATTTATAGCCTAAACTTAGGCTTATCGAAAGACGGTCAAAAACTCGCTATTTTTCAGCGGCCCAGAAGGGAGAAATATTTACTTCTCAGCTAGGAACACATAGACATTAATTTATAGCAATTCTACTTACTTTAGTTCGGCGGCTCGCTGATTCGTCGGCCGTATTTCGCGAAACTAACTCCGTAGAAATGCTCTCTGCAGCTAAATACCTTGGTATCTAGGATTAATTTGGGTTTGGGCAGCGTTTGGCAGCGTAATCGGGCGATAATTTATAATCTCCCTTTGTTTTCCCTCTGTTCGCTACGTTTCTGGAAATTTTTATTAGTATGGAATGATTTCCAACCGAAGTGGGGGCTTTATATACTTGGGCCTGAACTTGGGCAACGTGTCACGGAGCCATCGCGGAGGCCTCACCTCCGTGACACGCTGCCATCGCGGAGGGGCTCTGCCTCGGCTCCTTCCACGATGGTTCGACGGGTTTCTCGTCCGATCTTTTCCCGGGCCTTTCCCTAGCACGTATGGCTTTCAAAAATGCTTAACCAACGTGCGAATAGGTCATCTAAGTGCCGGGAATTCTACGGGGTATAACACTGTATTTGCCAAAATCCGGATTTCATATCGAACTTACTATAAATGTTAGCTTTATAAATTCTTTTAAGAAGATCTCTTTTATTGGGTATTGGATACCTGATCCATTTTAAAACTTTGTTAAGAGGCTTATAATTAATGACTAGCCTTGGGGCCCCTCTTTCTTTTTCCGCACTATTATTGACATAGAATGCTGAACAACTCCATGGTGACTTGGAAGGTCTAATAATCTTTTTATCAAGTAAATTATTGATTTCTTTTTTACAATATTCTATTAACTCCTGATTCATTTGAATAGGTCTTGCCCTAATAGGGATATTCTCTCGTTGAATCCCTCAATATATGGTAACTCAATAATATGGCGTTTCCTATCTCAAAAGGCATTAGGAAATTCTGAACAGACTTCTCATTCTATGAATTCTTGTAGGCTTTTAATTTTGGCTTCTACCTTCGGATTTTTTAAAGCGGATTCAATCCGTTTAAATTTTATCTCGTTCTTTAAATAGTTTATTTGTTGGGAAAGTAGATTTATTCTAAAGATAGTTATTTCTTTTATAAATTCACTTTCTTCTTTTGAGATATTATTTAGGTAGGGAAAAATGATATCTTTTCCTAGAGCAGTGGTGTGGATGTCGTCTTAATCAGTGACATAGGGTTTTATTTGGGTTATAAAGGGGGTGCCTAATATTATTTCTTCGTTTATATCTTTAGTTATTACAAAATCATTAATAAAGCAGATTCCATTATTGCATATGTGTGCCTTATAGAGTTTATAATTTATTTAGCCTTTCTCCTGTCGCGGAGAATAATCGCGTTGTACTTTTTTCAAGGCACTTAGTAGAGATTATTCCTTCAATAATGCAGTTTTGGTTTGCACATGTGTCTAATAATGCAATTTTGTAAATAGTATAATTTTTATTTATAACCAATGTGATAGGTATATGCCAACTCTGCGCTTTAACTATTGCAATAGTTTTTACTCCAGATTTACCTTCTAGAGGGCTCCCTAGAGACTCATCTTCTTCTTCACCTTTTTCTAATTTTGATGTTTCTCCTGGTTTGGATTGATACAATTCAGATCCTTGCATTGGTTCTAGTTCATTTAATAGTTTATTAGCAAGGACATCTGTTTCTAGCTTGTTAAGTCTTTGCTTAATTTCTTTGACTTCATTTTTAATATCTAATAATTCGGTTTGAAGATCTTGTACTGTTGTACTAGACTTTTGTTCTTTAAATTTATTTAGTACGTTTTTCATATTAAAAGGCTCAATTGTTTCTTTGTCATGTTGTTGGTTAAGAACTATATTTTTTAATTCTATTAAATATTTTCTTTTAAGATCTTTATCTTCAATATGATCAATCATATCAAAGAAGATTTCCTTGTTATTATTGGTAATGACATTTATTGAGTGGCTATCACAGGTGTAAATTGCTCCCGTGCATCAACAATGATCAGTTGAGTCACTATTGTCAGAACTATATGCTATATTAAGCTGGTCTTCATCACTGAAACATTCTTCAAGAGAAGAATTATTGTCATGTTCATCAAGAATAGAATATAATCTATCTTTTATTTCTGGCTCAAGTTCTAACATATTGATCTTATCTTTCTTTTTATTAGGGACCTTACAATCCTTAGCCCTATGGCCAAATTTTTCACAATTCCAACACTTATCATTATTTCCTTGAAGGCCACCTTTGTTGGCTTCTCGTTTGTGCCTTTAAATCTTTTTCTATAGTGATGGGGTTTTTCAGATTTATTTTTATAGTGCTTGTGTCTTCTTTTAATTCTCTTGGATGCCTCTTTTGAAGGGGCAGACAACTTGATGTATCCAAATTCTTGACAAAAGCCTCCTATTTATTTTTTGGATATTTTATTATCCTTTTTAAGTTGATTTTTAAGCTTCATATCTGTACATAATTCAAGTCCTGTGACATTTATAAAACTTATAAGGTCACCATAGGTTAATTGGCTATAAGGAATTTTTCCATCAAATCTATCTTTTAATTTTATTCTAACCTTTTCAGCGAATAATGTTGGTAAACCACTAATGAATTTTTCTTTCCAATAATCATGACTACAGTCTTCTCTGACCATAACCTTGTTGAGGAATACATCCTTATACCATCTTAAATCATCTAACTTTGGGCAAGATAGGTTAGATAGTATTTCTAAACTCCTATCTTGAAAAAGTTGAGGTTCTCCTATAAAATGTTTTGCTATACTATAAATTAAGGTAGCAGTGGCGTCTTCTACGCATAGATTCTCAAAAGTTTGTCTTGTAGATTCAGTCTTAATAACTTGAGTGATGGTTGTAGCATTTGTTACACTATCTCTATTATCTTCAGTGAGATACTTATCCTACCAATATTTTAATATCCCTGTAAATCCAGATATAATTAGAGTGGCAGCTTGTTTATCCGTGCAGTTTTTCATTTTATAGGCCGTAATAGCCATCCCCATTTCATGTAACTTATTGTATATCTGATGTTCTGCAAGTCCATCAATATTCCATCCAGCAATTTCATTTCCAGAGTGTGAAGTGTGAGATAAAAATTCATTTTCTTCATACTGCATATCCGGGAATGAGGGTTTACTATAATAATTTTTTTTGATGGAATATTTAGAGCTTAACTTATTAATGTCGTTATCAGACTTTTCGGATATTGTTCTTATGACCTTATCATCTTTTAATTTTGATTCATCCTTTAATTTTAATTCATTATTTAATTTTAATTCAGCCTTTAACTTCTCATTAATCTTTTCTATAAGATCATCTGTGATTTCAAACTTTTCTTGAAATTTGGGGAATTTATCTTTGAAAAATTCTGGTAATTTAAATATTGGATGGGTTTCTAATTTATTATTATTATAGGAAGGGATAGGTTTATCCTTGAAAATTAATTTATTATCAGTCTTAAGGATCTGATTAGAGACTACGTATTGATTAGTGTAATTGTTTTGTTGAATTAATCTATTTATATCTTTATTCTTAGGATCACCTTGGGTGTCTACTATATCAATTTTAAAAGGTGTAGCTGTGACAATTTTACCATCTATTGGTAAACTAATTTCCTCTAGTGGGGGAATTATAGATTCAACCACCTTAGTTTTGGTATGCTATTTATTAACAGTCATGCTTAATGATTCCTTTTAATCATCCAATTTTCCTGTGTACTCAAACCATTTAAAGAACTCTATATTGCATCTCATCCTTTTCATATCGGTGCACCATTTTTTCCTAAAGGATAATCTTTCCTTTAATGAATATTTTTCTGCATATTATTGCCGTTTTATGCTATTTTCTGGATCTAACTAGAGTTTATCTAAATATTCGAAGTCTGGTTCGAACTCCTCATCAAATCTAATCATGCATAAAGAGTCTCTTGCTCCTAGCATCTCTCACTAGCAGTTGGACTTGTTATTTTGGTAATTCTAGGTTCATATTCAACCTTAGGAATTGTTTAAGAGAAATCTACTCCCTTTAGTTTTTTCTCTACGTCTCAAGTGTTACCTTCTTTTCTTCTAGCGTTCTCGAAAAAAGACATTCTTTTACTTGAAGAAGCATGACTAAAGGATTGAGAACTTAGAAATTTTAAATCTATAGATCCATCAAGAAATTGTATTGCCTGCTCAATGATTGAATTTTCTTCCACAATTTCTGGCTCCGTTATGGAGTCAAAATGCCAATTATCCTTTACTAATACATCATCCCATTTTATCATTTTTGGGACGAAAATATTGTTGTGATTGTGATTGGCTTCCATAAGCATGGTAATCCCTTTGTTACTTACTATTTTTTCTTTTGGAGCTAGGGTAGTTTTCATTAGCCTGTAATAAGTACTCTGTATATTATAGCTATTTCTCTTGTATTTTCTTTGCTATTCATGTTTTTTGTTTTAACATTTAATGTTAGGGTATCCATAACATTTTGATCATTAATATCTATAGAAAAATTGGGATAACAGTTAAAATATATCGGGCCATTAGCTAGGTTACTTTGTAATACTGCTAATAATGAATCATCAAAGTTTAGTAGCCTATTGTCTCTTAATAGAAGACATATAGGTCTAAGCCTAATCGATACAACGGTTTAACCGCGACCTGGACAAGTCCTATGTGAAAAAACTTATAGTTTTTCCTATATCTGTTAATGTCTTCAGCTGCTAATAATTTAATAGTCTCAATAGACTTATTAATAGGAACCGTAGATTCAAAGGTTTTAATATTATAATTTTTAATAAAATTAAAGTGTCCAGTCTTATATACCTTTTCAAAACGTTCCTTTGGGATATTCCAATTTTGTAAAACACTCTTTATCTTAGCTATTTTAGTAGTTGTGGCAGAAATATTAATACTATTTATTATGTTCTAATTTTCAGAGGTATCCATTAAAATTTTGCAGATAGTTTTAACTGAATAATTAATATATCATCTTATTGTCTTCTTTGTATAGAAAAATTATGACTAACATAACATAATTCAGTATATAACCTGATTAGATTGTCAAGAATTAATTTTCTAGTTATTTTTCTAGAATAATTATCCAGAGTTTCTGAAGGTTTTAGTTTTTTATAATAATCTAAGTTCTTTAATATTTCTGTTCTTTTCTTTTTATAGTTACTCTGATATTTCAAACATATCCATTTTCTCCTATTGTAGTATTTTTTTATTTGTTCTGTAAATGGATGTGTAAGCATAAATTTTAATATAATATAAAGTATTCGGGGGAATGTTAGTACTATCCTGGGGCTAATATCTACTTTAGATGTTACTCCTTAATAGTTATTTCTTTGTAAAGTATTTACTGGTTATCTTATCTAATTTCTTTTATCTTATTTCTTTAGGTCTAGTGACGGGAATACCATTCGGGTCCGACTCTAGTATCAAAACTTTAGAGCTAATCCAACGGAAAATACAAGCTTGCCAACGTCTAGACCGTGATTAAACGGTTACCCAACTTAAGGAATAAAACTAAGAAAATATAGTAAGAGTATCAACAAAACCAGACACAGAAATAACCGCTCAAGAGCAACATAATTTCGACTGGCTCTAGGATATTATAAAGATTTAGCTACTCAAACTCATACTCCTCCCGGCCAACATGGCTCTGATACCAATATGACGGATCGTAGAAAATGACTTGAAAATTAATTACAAAGGCAGGAGCAAAATAAAAGAAAATATTACAAGTAGTAATAAAGTAGAAGAAAAGAACAGTTACAAAGAGCTGTTTATTGATAAGAAGGAAAAATAGAAAAGATAGAGAGGTTTGGGAAATTTGAAAGTGAGTGTAGTGTTTTCCGAATGCCCTTCCTAATACAAGGGGAAGGTCTTAAATAGACCTCAATATGATGAATCAACTAATTACTACCTGCTATATATTTACATGTGTCCACACGTGGCAGATTTAATTTTACACGGATCTATTTAAGAGATGTTTTCATCTTCTTGAAACTTGATTTCCTTGAAATTTGATATTTTTCCTGATGTGACTTTGGAATTTGATGAAGATTCGTCTTTGTCTGCATGGGAGTTTGTAGAGATTCCATTTTGTCCTTATGTAGCTCGTCTTTTTGCTGCATTGTTTTTTGGGTGGATTCCTGAGGGGTCCACTGCTTTTGATTGTAGTAGCTTTTCATTTTTCTGAAAGGATAGTCTGGTCGTCTTCTTTAGTTGAGAAGATAAGCTTGAGCTATCCCTTGCGGATCTAGCATGTCTCTATTGCTTGGTTCATTTGTATTACCTCGTACTCGTCGGTAGCATGACTCAATTTGTGTAGTTGTAGACCGGATGACTAAATTAGTACATTTCCTACAAGTTAAGACCATAGACTCAGCAGAGGATTATGATATACTATACATCCAAGAGTTAATCAGAATACATGGAGTTCCCTTGTCTATTATTTTGGATAGGGGTACTTAGTTTACCTCACACTTCTGGAAGTCATTTCAGAAGGGACTTGGTACTCAGGTTAAGCTCAGTACAACTTTTCACCCACAGACAGATGATCAGGCTGAGCGGACTATACAAACTTTAGAGGATATGTTGAGGGCTTACGTGATCAATTTCAAGGGCAGCTGGGATGATCACTTTACCTCTCATAAGTCTACGTACAACAATAGCTACCACTTTAGTATTCAGATGGCCCCATTCGAGGCATTATATGGTAAAAGGTGTAGACCTCCCATAGGGTGGTTTGAGGTTGGTGAAGCTACCTTAATAGGACCTAAGTACATGAGGTTATGCAGAAGCTTCATCTTATCAGGGAGCGGCTGAAAACAGCTCAAAGCTAACAGAAATCGTATGCGGATGTAAGAAGAAGGGAGTTAGAGTTTGTTGTGGATGATTAGGTATATCTGAAATTCTCACTAATGAAGGGGGTGATGAGATTCGAGAAGAAAGGAAAGCTTAGTCCCTGATATGTTGGTCCTTACAGGATCCTAAAACACATTAGCAATGTGGCTTATGAGCTAGATTTGCCTACGGAGTTAACATCGGTGCACCTAGTCTTCCATGTGTTGAAGAGATGCATCAGTGACCCGACATCAATAGTGCCTCTAGAAAGAATTGGTATAAAGGACACCCTCTCTTATAGTCACGCCCCGCCTTGGGGGGCACGACTGACACCTGGTGCCCTACTAGGACCTGAACTGCTAGACTGCTGAGCCTAAGCACTTCTGGTGCCTGGCTGTCTCTAACTCTAATTCATGGAATCAACGGGGCTATATAACGGCTGTAAATACAACTCCCGGCCGGCTAGGCCTATATCCACCTGTACAACCACAACAGCTAACTAGAACCACATCAACATAAGGGAACCTATGCGGGCTGACAAGGCCACCATGCTGTCTAGTTATCTCTAAATCAAGAAAACAGGTGCTAAACCACTACGTGACCGACAAGGTCACCACTACCAACTGAATAAGGCCCCACACAACCATCATTAACAAGCTAAAATGTACACACGGCCTCACACGACCGGTATAACTAACCACAGGGAATACACAATCTGCAAGCCTCTAAGAATACTGATAATAAGGTCGGGACAGGGCCCCGGCCTACCCACACTGTACAACAAAAGAAAAGGGATAAACCTCTAGCTATCTAGCTCCGGATGACTGGAGCTGATGACTCTATGTGCTGGCTGGAATCACGAGGCATCGGCTCCTCGTCTATGAGTACCTGCTGCAAGCAATGCAGCCCCCCAAACGGGCGTCAGTACCGCTGGTAGTGAGTATGTAAAGCAACAACTGAAAAATAACTAAAGTCAAGCAATATAACTAATAGAGCTGAAGTAGAAGGAAATAGACTGTAACTGACTGCAAGTATGAGTTCAAGATTGTCCACAACTATACTGAAAGGAGTAGGATTCATACCTGGAAATGTAGCGTTCTACTGTCGATCTATTCATATCTAGCGTGACATGGCATAATATAACATAACAAACATAGCATAGCACACATAAACCTTACCCAGCTCCTATAAGCCGGGAGGTACAACCAACACACAATCTATACCCCAACCCCGGTCATCCCATCTCCCATAGTAACTATACGCATCCTGCCGGTCCACTGGGTATGCACTTGGGCTCGCTGAGCCGCTGACTATAACTATACCTGAGTCCAGAGGACTCCTGATTCAACACCTCGGGCGTACCCGCTCGATGGGGGCATATAAAAGACGATCAAGGCAAAATATGGGGAAACCGGCATCCCATCTTCGTCCCCCGGGGGACGGCATGCCACTCCGTAGAGCGATGTATCCTCGCTCTCTGGCGGACGAGTCGATACAATTATTAACCCTGGGGCGGTCATGAATGCTAGGTAATCCAACCCCAAAACAATACAGTCAGGTCTCAACTAGTAATACTAATTGTGTATACCACATGCTGAAACTAGTGATAATAATGTATATGTATATACTACATGTTGAAACTAATGACAGTGTTATGTATGTATTTAATACAAGCTGAGACTGATAATGGTATATATATAACCTTCTGTCATACTGTGCTGAGTCTAATACTGAACAAGATATAATTGTTCAGCTGAGAATCATGTTGTATAACTGAGTTTAATGTAAACATGATTTACTACTTCCAACATGTTTTCTAAACTTCATTTTAGGCTACTATTCTATTTCTGAAATACTCTACGGGAACTTATATTGCTTTACTAAGTTTCGGCTGAACACGATAATATCCTAACATACTTTACTAAATCACATACTGGGCATGCTGTACTGTTTCTGACACTTTCTACTAGAAATTATATCGTGCTAGTAAGTTTCACGCTATACATGACATGATGCTTCCCACATCGTACTAAAATTTATACTAAGCATAATATGCGACTTCTGAAACATTCTACTGGCACTTGAGCTATGTTACTATACCGGAACTACTAGCTTGCCGAAGAAACTGGCTTTACATACCTCTGTTTCTGATTTCCCAGCTAATTGGCATAATTAGGTTAATATTCCGCTATTTCTCCCAACTGCATCCATATATATCAATTAGGACTAAATACATTAATATTCTAAAAGAAAATATAACTTTTAATATATATATAGCCCAAACTTTGACTTATCGAAAAACTGTCGAAACTCGCTATTTCTCGAAAGTCCAGAAAGGAAAAATACTCACTTTAGGGCTAGGAGTATATTGACACTAATTTGGATCAATTCCACTAACCCTAGCTCGGTAGCACGACGGTTCGCCGCCGAATTTCACGAAACTAAACCCGTAGGAATGAACCTTGCTGCTTAATACTCCGGTATCTAGGATTAATTTGAGTTTGGACTGCGTATAATGGCGTAATCGGAAGGAAATTTTAAAGAAACCTTCGTGCCCTCTGTTCTTAGTTGTGTTCTTTGTGTATTTTCTGGAAATTATAAAATTAAAATGATTAAAACCGAAGTTGGTGCTTTTGTACTGGGGGCTGCACCTCACCTCCGTGGCACGTTGGCCATCATGGAGGTGAGTCTCTGTGACACACTAGCCATCGCGGAGGAGGTCTGCTAGCTTCCTCTTGCAATAGTTCGACGTGTCGCTTATCCGGTCTTTTCCTGGGCCCTTCACCAACATGTATGACATTCAAAAATTCTTAACCAACATGTGAGTAGGCCATCTAAACGTCAAGAATTTGCGGGGTGTAACATTTATGAAGAATTTCAGTTTAGATCTTAGGCCTTTAGGTTCATAAGCTGAGGAACAAAGATATCACTTTATTAAAGATTTTATGGAGGAATCAGTTAGTCGAAGGAGCCACATGGGAAGTAGAAGCGGATATGATGGCTAAATACCTTCATCTATTCCCTTCCAACCCAGTTACAACATCAGCTACTAAATTCCTCCTCAGTACTCTATACATTTCCTTAACCTTTAGCTCTATTCATGTTTTAAGGTGCACTTTATAATCATAACTTAGTCTATATGTCCATCTTAATTCCGAGCCAGTCACTCCTTCAGTAATCAATTATTAGTTTTCAGTTCGGGGCTGCAATTTTTTCCTCAGTTTCCAGCTTACTTAGTCGTCATTCAAGAATGAATGTTCCCAAGAAGGAGTTGTTGTAACACCTCAGAAATCTCTAGAACTAGCCTTCAGACTTAAAATGTGACCATGCAGAAAATTGGGAAAAACAGGTCTCAGTATGAGTCATAGGTAAGAGTCATACCAGGACTTCTAATAGAAGGGTTAGGGAAAATAGTATGGGTGGCTAGAAGAAGCCATGATTGCATATCACGGTTCGCACCACCATGGTACCGATCATACTAATCAGTCATGAAAAGGTTCAGAGAAGAAGGTCAGGAATTCTAGGAAAAACCACAAACCAAGGTACGACTCATAGTAGGCAGGTACAAATCATACCATCAAATCGTGATTTGAGTTTAAACGAAATGTTCAAAAGGATTTAAGGGAAATATGAATCATAGTAAGATCTCACAGATCGTGGTAGACTTCCGTGGAAAACTTTAGAGAATGGCATTGAGCTGGGTCCCTAACCATGGATGCCAGTATGGATGGTATGATTCTGGTATGACTCGTAGGTTAAGTCGTACCACCCGACGACCAGAATTTTTAATATAAGTTTCCAGGGGTATTTGCAAAAAAACCCTAAGATCCCAACTCCTAACTTTGTCATATTGGAATTATTTAGAAGGGGATTTAGGGGATTAAATGACCCTCTTCCTCATTCTTTCTAAAACACGTAGAAACTCACCGTAAGAACTCAAACAGACTCCTTCAGGAAAGAGTTAGGGCTTCTTCCCCTTCTCAGAGTTCCAGGTGCTATCTCAAGGTCTTTTCTCTAGGATTTCCAATGGGGTTCGGCGCACCTAGGTTCCTAGAACTACATTACCACCCTAGGTTATTAGCTTGACTGGTTCCAGATAGTGATCATTCAGTTCAACTACTATACCCTGGCAAAGTATAGTGGACTTTCTTCGATGGGGTATATACATCATAATCAACATTTAGCTCAGGTGGTTACATGTCAGTTATAGTCTCTCCCATAGTATAGTTTAGTCTAGTATTGTCATGATTCTCAGTCCAGTCCAGATTTTCAGATTTTAGTCTATATCTATAGTGCTATAGTTCAGCTTACTATTACTCGGTATATCAATGTTTTAGTTCCATATTGCTTACTCAGTACATTTAAAGTACTAATTGAAAATTTTCATTGTGCTATATCATTTTATGATATAGGCTCAGGTACCCAGCCTCCATATCGCAGCTAGTTCTCTCTCGGTGATTCCCCAACAACTTCAGTGGTGAGTCCTCATATGCCAAGGGCCAGAGTTCTATTACAATTTTATTTCTTTTGCTTAGTCACAGACATTAGAGTTTGCTGGGGGTTTATCCCACTAACTCATCAGTTCTTTTGAAGGCTTTCAGACAGTATTTATAGATTCAGCTTCGATTTTTGAGAGTTTGTTCAGATTTTGTATTATCCAGTACTTGTTATTTTCTTCGTCAAGTTTCGCTTTATGGTTATTTTCAGCGGATTAGTCTTCATAGAAATATGCTTTACCATGGGTTTGCTTAGGGTCACTTGTGATCCTAAGTACCGTGTAGCGTCCAGGGTGTGAACTCGTGTCATGATAATGGAATAAACAAGGTCAAGTCATGTTGAACATCATACTCTCAACTTGAAGTGTGTTCTCAATTATTACTATCATTTCATTTTGCCAACCTAGTTTTCACTTCAGAAGACCATTATGGAGTTTTAAAGAACTTGGCCGGGGGGGGGGGGCAATGAAAATTTTATTATCATGAGACCAAACTCATTAAATAAGCGCCTACGTATCCCTTTTAAACAAAAATCAGGTCAATTGTAGTTCACAATATAAAGAAATTGAAAGTGAGGAAAGTTGAAAAAAGGAAAGAAAATAGAAATGGTAGCCTTGCAAACTATTAGATGTCATCTCCTATATGGAGTGTTGGAAATATAGCAATGTTTTTGTACTTTTGATTTCCGATCATTGGAAGCAATCTTCATTGGCACAATTGAGTCATAACTTGGGGTTTCCTTGTCTTAAACTTAGGAGGTTTGATTATAGCTTTCCCTTATCCTTGGATTGCGGTTTGGCGAGACCAAACTTGTTGTGCTTCGGTACTCCTTCTATGACCAGTTCTGTAATCTTTCTCTTCAGTTTATTGCCATACTGCTCCAGAAAGCTGTGAGCCAAATGGTTCCAAGAAACCCAATTATTTGTGCCTTTTATTCCGTACCACATCAAAGTTGATCCAGTGAGTGTCCTAATGAAAAGTTTCATCTTAAGCTCTTCATTTTGCCCAATACCCACTAGTTTGTTGAGGTATGCTTTCAAATAGAAATAAGGATCTCCAGTCCCATCAAATAATGGAAAATCAAAGTCTCTCTTTCTTTCTTCCATATATCTGGCCAACTTATCTATCTCCATTTGTTGACTAGATCCTGCCACGTAGCTTGAGGGCTTATCTCCTCTTTCCTTTCCGTTGTCCTTTTCCTGCCAAACCATCGAGTGCTCTCTTAAATACTAGTGAACACAAATTTAATCCCTCGTTTGTGTTCTATATGAGTGTGATAGAGAATGTGGGAGTCACCATAGTGTAGACGGGAGCAGCAGAGTAACTCTTAGACATTGATTCTAAAAAACCTGGTGGCACATCGGATGAGTTTCTAAGGTCAACAAGCAATCCTCTTATTCAGTCTATTTTCCTTTTCATGCTCTCCATGCTTGCCTCAAATGGAGTAACCTTATCTTGGTGTGACCGACAATCTTGGTGCTCAACTTTCCTGTCAACAAGCTAGATAAACACTTTTTGGCTAGCCATTTGATCCATTTTAATGTTCAACTTTAGTCAACCTTTGGAGTAGAAAAACACACAAGATGATAAAAATTAAATGAAAGGAGTCAATCTTATAAATTGAAGTTATAAAAGGTTCAATGCAAATATTGAAACTTTAATGGCCAGAAGATAAACCAAAGCGGAGTTTGGACCTAATGTGGATAAAGCATGATTATTATGACATGATTATTAACTATGAAAAGTATGAATTCAAATAACATTAAAAAATCAATTGATCGAGAGAAAGCACATGCCAAAGTTGATACTTTGGAGGCACATGGAAAATAATATTGATGAAAGAAAAATATTATGGACTGGGCTCCAAGATTATATGATTCGGCCTAAAACATAGGTATATATATTTTATGATTGATCGAGGATAAGCATGAAGTATTTCTAAAGTAATCTAAAGATTAGAGTTCAAAGGATGAAGGGAAGCAAAATAAGAAATAAACATAAAATTAAATAACCAACAATATGTATCTCAAATTAACATGCAGCAAATATTTTGCTCATCCTAATACATTGTGACCTCTTTTGTGCTAGAGGTAGGCCTAGCAAATTTTGAGAGACGAACATGTCATAATCTATCATCCTGTTTGATCTCATTAAATCCCAAATATAAATAATTTATTTCTTTATTTTACATAAATGAAATACTACAAGAATGAAAATTACAAAAGAACAAAGGCTACAATCTAAAAAGAATGGTGCTCCTTCTTTCTTTCATGGTTTACATGGCATTATATGAAACTTCCTATTAGATTTGTTCGTAATAACCTGCATCATAAAAATGTTAGTTCATCCTTCTCACCTAAAGTCTACATTTTAGGCATATTCACCTCTAAAAACAAAATGCACATAAACATGATAGTATCCCTTTCAGGGTCGTGAACCCCTTTGGGACTTTAGATAGGGTAAAACTAATGATCTCAATACACTAAGGCTATCAAGACTTACTAGGGATAATACATGCATGACCCGACCTAGACTTCTAAGAGTTGGCTAGACACAGACTAAAGGTTTTCTTGTGCAAGGAGGCACGTGGTCATATGTTAGTAAAATGATCCATTCACCCCATATATATGCCAACTCTCTAAATGGATGTTTGAAAGAATTTCGAAGAAGTTCAAAGCGCAACTCACATGTATAGTGTGTGATAGTGCGAAGTTTCCAAGTAGGTGAAGTATAAGCGGAGTGAAAACTATAAAAAATAGTAACAATTAGAAAGCAATGAAAAGTGATACATAATTAAAAATATCAAACGATAGTGAATAAGGCAGTGAGAACTAATTTACCGACCCGTGTATAATTACGAGGGAAGATAAACTTAGAACATTCTAACGAGGCTAGACTATGATTAGAAGAGTGTTGTGGGTGAGCTAGTGAAAAATTGGTTATTTTTAGGGAGCTACTAGTTACAATGAACCGTTGCATTGATGGAATTTCTGCTGCAGCGAGACCGTGGTAATGGTCAGAGATTCGCCGTAACAGATCAGGGAAGTAACCATCAAATCCGCTATAGTTGTATCCTAACTGCCATAATGGGTCTGCTACAGTGAACAACGGGAATCAAAAAGTGAGCTTAAGTGGGATTTCAGGGGTTATACCTCACTATTTCCAAAATATGAAACCTCAAGAACAGAAAGCAATTTTTTCCCCAGAGCAATTGAATTTCCTTCTCAATGTAAGATTCTTGACTTGGTACCATTGTTCCTGATTACATAAACACCTAGAAATCAAGGGGGAACCTTTAATGGTGAATTTCTATCGGAGAAACGCTAGGTTGATAGAATTAGGGCTGATTTATGGGGAACTAAGGGGAGATCATTTTAAGTTTAAAGGGGGAGTATGATCATTCCCTAATGTTTAGTGCTCAGGGATCATGGTTCATGTGGAAATTAAGACCTAGAAATAGGTGGGTTTGGGATTGACTCTTAAAATTGCCTTAAAGGGATGGGTTTGAGTTCCCAAGATCATTGTGTGGCTGATAGAGTACTGAATTATGTCTTATTCTTGTGTTAGACTTTGTGCGTTCGGAAGAATTGAGGAAGGGTAAGGCTCCAGCTGTGTGATTACCTTCCAAACCCTCCCAAAGCGAGATAGGTTATGGTTTAGAAGAGTTAGACTTTATATAATGACCTATATATTTTTGTAGCAACAATATGTTAAATGGTTCTTTAGACATTACTTGTTGTGGTGATTTCCCTGTTAATTAAATTATTGAATAATTTTGTTATGATGTTAGTACCGCAGTGATGTGGAATTATTGTTGAGTTGTAAGTGTGTTGTTTTGTGTTGCCATTGAACTGAATGATGATGGTGTAACTTGTCAAGTGAGGGAGGTAGATTGTGATCTCCTGAATGTCTTATTAATGAACTCAACGATGATATAAATACCGTGAGAATGATTAGGGATAATAAGAATATCCTAAGATGAGAGGCTCGTGCCTGAGGGGAGCATCCAGGCGAGCAATATTGATTAAGTGGCTCGTGTCAGAGGAGAGCATCCGGATGAGCATTTGTGTGGGAGTGAGTACCACGCCGATACAGTATTTGAATTTCTAGAGTCCCCTGCAGGTCATGACTAGATGGGAAGAAATAAGACCCTCTAGCATGTGTGTACATCGAGGTTAGTGAAGGAGTGCATGGTGATATGACAGAGGCGTGTGCCCGACAAGTCACCATTTGTTCTATTTTATGATATAGCTGTAAGAATAAAAAAATGGAACGAGTAACTGCTATGTGGCTGAACTGAGCTTGTGATCATGTGGTTGTTACCTAAACGTGGAGAAATGGAAAAGACTTGATGTTTAGTATAGTTTAATGAATACTAGTAATTGAGTTTTGCTACCTTTGTTACAATTTTCTCTATATCGCATGTAGTTATGTAATAATTTGTGTCAATGTCAATAGGATACATTTATATTTTGAATAAATAAGATGATGTGTGAATAACAAAGAGTTGGTGAAATGATAAAGCAACAGCTAAGTCGAGCTACTGCCCAGAGTAGTACCGTTGCAGCGGGACTTATTCTGCTATGGCTAGACCGTAGCAACGGTCAAGTGACCGCTGCAGCGTAAGGCCTAATCTAGTGAGCAGGCGGGTTGTCACCTGTGTAGAGCTAAATTTCCAAAAATGTGCAATGTATATATGGATGATGTTCTAGAATAGTTTCATATTGTTGTTAGCATGCTTATGTCTTATTATGTAAGGTCGGCCGATGATGCCTACCAGTACTGTGTTTCATACTGACGTTACTCTTGCACTTCTTTTCTGAGTGCAGAATCCAATCCCGGTAGTTTATCTCAACCTCACCTCTAAAACTGCAGCGAATTATTGAGAGGTAAGCAAAGTAGGATGTGCGATTTTACTCCTCCGTTGGAGATGTCTCTCCTCCAAACATTTATAGTTTCTCTTATTTTCTAGTTTTATCAATCTTGTCTATGTACTTAGATGTCGAAAGTTCAATGACAATCAGATCTTGGGAATGTTGATTTTTAGAGTTGGTTTTTAATGTTTTGAATGTTTTGTTTAATTATAAAAGTATTTTTTCCTTTCTGGATGTTTGATGTCGGGGTAATTATGGGGAAACATTGGTTCACCACTGAGGGTTAGTGTGGGTACCAATCACAGCCATTGGTTGTGGGACAAAGTTGATATCAGAGCTCTAGGTTCATCTATCTCATTGCACTAAAATGGGTCTAGTAGAGGCTCGCGGATCGGTGCGGAGACACTTATCTTCAGAGGCTATAGGACTTTAGCAAAACTCCCTTCTTCTTTCCTTTTCATGCGAATACTTGATTCCAATTGGTATATGGTGATCCAAATTGGTATCTAACAACTCTTCTTTATTTCTCCAACAGATAGTGAGAACACGTGCATATAGAAATAGAGAAGCAGCACCTGAGCCACCAGCAGCAGCTGTAGTTCGCGGAAAAGGATGGGGTCGTGATCGTGGGTGAAGGCCTATTGCTGCCAGAGGAGGGGCCCGTGCTCCTGCTTTGATTGAAGAGAGGTCTACATCCCCCGTACCATCGGCAGTCTAGGAGAGGGTGGTAGTGGAGGTGGATGTCCCGACACTGGGAGAGGCAGCAATTGCTGGTATCTTCTGAGGTCCTGGCTTAGGTCCTTAAACTTCTGAGTGGCCTCTTGGGTACCAGGGCAATGCCAGCGACACCTGCAAGGCAGCAGTCGGGGATACAACATGCTGCTGTTTTGGCTCCTCACATTGATTATATGTCATAGGCTGTTATGTTTTCGAGGCTGGTGGTGTTGGGTTGGTGATAACAAGGGGGGAATATTACTTGTTCTGGAGATTCACTAAGATAAAGCCTCCTACTTTTTACGGTACTAAGGTGGAGGACGCCTACGAGTTCATAATTGATTGCCACGAGAGGCTCCTTAAGATGGGGACAGTGGAGAGGTATGATGTGGAGTTTGTCACCTTCTAATTGATAGACAATGCTCAGCTATGGTGGAGGGATTTTGTGGAGTGCAGACCAGCAGGGTCACCATCGTTGACCTGGACCCAGATTTACTCCACATTTCTGGAGAAGTACGTACCTCGTACTCTGAGCGATAGGAGGTAGGATGAGTTCACCTCTATCGAGGAGAGGGGCTCTTCTGTTGGAGCATAGGAGGCCCGATTCCACTCACTATCCTGATATGCTCAACCCTTATTGCCGGTAGAGGAAGAGAGGATCAGGCATTTTGTTAAAGGCTTGAATGTGGATCTCCAACTTTCAACCCTTCAAATGGTCTCCGCAATTAAGACCTTTCAGCAAGTAGTGGAGTATGTGAACAATATAGAGAGGATGAAATAGGAAGGGTACGCAAAGAATGATGAGAAGAAGGCTCGAAAAGTGGCAAGCCTGGGACGGCGCTGCCCACTTGAGCGAGATAGTTGAGGAATCATGTAATCTCTATCATGATGGTGTCAGTTATGACTAGTCCTCCCATTGTTCCTCATAATTTATGCATTGTCTTGTTATATTATTTTGGCTCAAGCTATATAAGGTTTCTCTTACAATTATGATTACTGTTACGCCCAGCCTTGGGAGGCATGACTAGCACCTGGTACCCTACTAGGACCTGAACTGCTGAGCTGACTGAGCCTAAGCACCTCTGGTGCAGGGCTGACTCTAACTCTAGAATCCAGAAAACAACGGGCTATATAGCGGCTATAAATACAACCCTCGGCCGACAAGGCCTATAGCCACTTGTGAAAATAAACAGCTAACTAGAGACAAACAATCATAGGGAGTCCTATGCGGGCCGACAAGGCCACCATGATATCTAGTTATAACTAGAAAGTAAAATCAGATGCTAAACTGAACTATGATCGACAAGACCACCAATCAACAGCTAAACAGGGCCCCACACAGCCAACTCACATAACCTGAAACATATAGGGCCCCACACGGCCGATATCATCTAACCAGAGGGAAGTAACACAATCTGCAAGCCTCTAGGAGTAATAAGCTAGTCAAGACAGGCTCCGACCTACCCATACTGTACAAACAAAATAAGTAAACCTCTATCACACCCAAGCTCCAGAAGAAGGGAGTTGACGGCTCCGTACGGCTGACTGGAACTACGAGGGACCTGCTCCTCGTCTATTTGTACCTCCAGGCAAGTAATGCAGCGCCCCAAAAGAGGGCGTCAGTACCTGTGGTACTGAATATGTATGGCAGTAACTTTAAATGACTAAAAGTAAGAAATAGAACTGACCAGGACTGAAGTAAAGAAAACGGTCTGAAGATGACTGAAGTAGTGAAATCAAGGCTAAACATAACTGTAATAAGGAGGGTAGGGGTCATACTTGACAAACGAGGCATCTTACTGTCTAACTATCCTAACTAAAGCAAAAATATACCTTACCTGGCCCCCATAGGCCGGAAGGTACAATCAGCACAAAATAACCCACCCGACCCCCGTTAGCCCTAGTGAGTACACCTCAATCTACATACCCTTATCTAGGTAGTACTGAGTCAACTACCAGCTATAAGCGTCCTGTCGATCCCCTGGGTCTGCAACTGGGCTCGCTCGGTCCCTGATTGTAGCTGTGTCTGAGTCTGGAGGACTCCTGATATCTACACCCCAGGCGTAAACGCTCGGCGGGGGTGTGTATAAGGCCAACCATGGCATATGAGGATCTGGATCCCCATCTTCGTCCCTTGCGGACGGCATGCCGCTCCGTAGAGAGACGTATCCTCGCCCCTGGCGAGCGGCGACACAGCTATTAACCCTGGGGTTGTAACGGAAGCTATACAGGTGTAATTCAGCCCAAAACAATACAAATTACGGGCCTCAACTGACAACAACAACTAGACATGATAACATACTCCTAACATGCTTTACTGGGATTCATACTGGACTACTATGCTGAAGAAACTAACTTGCCGAAAGAAAATGCCTTAACATACCTCGTTAGTTATTTACCGATTAACTAGCGAATTTCGGCTCGTGTTCAACTGCCCTTCTCAACTGTAATCATATTAACGGAAGAATAGGGCTACTTTATTACTATATTCGAAGAAAACAATAACTTATATATATATACTGACTATACTTCATCTTAGCGAAAGACGATCAAAAACTAGTAATTTCTCGGGAATCTAGAAGGGAGAAATACTTACTTTAGGCACATGATCATATTGACAGTAGTTTGAAACAAATCCATCAACTTAAGCTCGGCGGGACGACGATTTGCTGGGCGCATTTTACGAAAATAACTCCGTAGCGATCCTCCCTATAGCTTTATTCTTCAATACCCGAAGTTAATTTGGATTTGGACGGTGTTTAATAGCATAGTCGGATGATTATTAAATGTTTTCCTCGGTCTCCCTCTGTTCTGGCCATGATTTGTATGAAAATAACATAACATCTAAGTGTGAGGCCTTTATATACTTGAGGCGGCAGACAAGGCAACGTGGCACTCTACCCATCGCATTGATTCAGCTCCGTGCCACGTGGAGGAGCTGATCCGTGCCACTTTGCCCTTCTGGGCAACTTGATTCAGCCTCCTCCCGTGAAATCCCGACTTGGCACTCGTTCGGCCTTTCCCTGGGCCCTTTCCTCGTACGTATGGCACTCTAAAACTCTCAACCAACATACGAATAGGCCAACTAAACATTAGAAACTTAGGGGGTGTAACATCCTACCCCCCTTAAGAACATTCATCCTCGAATGTTAACTTCTACTTACAAGAACCTTAACCTTGCAATTACTTATTCTGGAAAAATTTCGGCAGATATCCCCTGTAATATGGACTATCCAAAAACCCTGAAACGCAGAAAAGTCCAATACAGGTACTCCACAAAATACTATGTCATTCATTTCACAATAGACTGAAGTCAATTACCTCACATATACATGTATATAATGCAACTTATGAAACAACAACAACATACCTCTAGCTGCACAATCTGACTAAGTCTGAAATAACTAAGGATATCTAGTTTTCATATCGTCTTCTGCCTCCCAACTCATCTCCTCTCGGTTCGTATTTCCCCATAACACTTTAACGGAAGCAACATGTTCAGTTCTTAGTCTGCGGATCTGCCAATCTAGTATGGCTACTGGAACTTCTTCATAAGCTAACTCCTCAATGATTTGAACGTCTTTGACTGGGAAAATCCAGGAGGGATCTCCTATGCACTTCCTCAGCATTGATACATGAAAAACTAGGTGAACGGATTCTAATTCTGGAGGTAATCCAATTCATAAGCCACCTGGCCTATCCTTCGGCGAATCTGATAAGGCCCAATAAACCTTGGGCTGAGCTTGCCTTTCTTCCCAAATCTCGTCACACCCTTCATCGGTGAAACCTTCAGGAATACCCAGTCAGCCACGTTAAATTCTAGGTTTCTTCGCTGCACATCAGCATAAGATTTCTGGCGGCTCTATGTCGACAGCAAACGTTCTCTGATAAGCTTTACTTTCTCTTCTGACTGATGAATAATATTTGGCCCAATCAATGCCGATTCTCCTACCTCAAACCAACCAGCTGGAGACCTGCACTTCCGCCCATATAACGCTTCATAAGGCGCCATTTGAATTGCTGAATGATAAATGTTATTATAGGCAAATTCAATAAGCGGTAGATGTTCATCCCAGCTGCCTCCAAAATCTAGCACACACGCCCGTAACATATCCTCAAGCATCTGGATTGTACGTTCTGCCTGCCCATCTGTCTGAGGATGGAAGGCTGTGCTTAGGTTAACCTGCATCCCAGGCCCCTCTGAAAAGATTGCCAAAATTTAGCTGTAAAATGCGCCCCTCGGTCAGAGATAATTGACAATGGAACACATGCAATCGGACTATTTCTCTAATATACAACTTAGCATAATCTTCGACTGAAAAGGTAGCCCTTACTGGCAGAAAGTGAGCTGATTTTGTCAATCTGTCAACAATTACCCAGATAAAATCATATTTACGCCTGGTACGAGGTAACCCTACTACGAAATCCATATTAACTGCCTCCCATTTCCATAAAGGCACGACTATATCCTGTGTCAGTCGCCTGGTTTCTGATGTTCAGCTTTCACCTGTTGGCAATTGGAACATTGAACTACGAATTCTGCTATCCCTTTTTTCATTCCTGACCACCAGCAAATCGCTTTTATGTCATGGTACATTTTTGTCGAACCTGGATGGAGAGAGTAACAGGCATAGTGTACCTCACCCATAATTTGCTGGCGAAGCCCTGCCACGTCTGGAACGCAGAGGCGATCCCTATATCTCAAAACTCCATCCTCGATTACCTGGAAATCTTTTACTTCCCCTCGCTGGACCCTATTTCTGAGCAGAACCAGGCTAGGATCTTCATACTGTCATTCTTTTACTTCCACCACCAATGATGACACTGTGGTATTCTGGATTACCGCACCATTGTCCCCTGACTCTTCTACTATACGAACGGCTAAACTGGCTAGCTGATGCAATTCTCGGGCCAATTCCTGTCGCTCGGGCTACAAATATGCAGGCTTCCCATGGATTTGTGGCTAAGGGCATCTGCTACAACATTGGCCCTTCCTGGGTGATATAAAATATTCACATCATAATCCTTTAACAGCTCCAACCAGCAACACTGCCGCAGATTCAACTCTTTCTGGGTGAAAATATACTGCAAGCTTTTGTGATCAGTGAACATATTCACGTGGATGCCATATAGGTAGTAGTGTCTCCATATTTTCAAGGCATGAATCACCGCAGCTAACTCCAGGTCATAGGTAGGGTAGTTCTTCTCATGCTTCCTTAGCTGCCTAGAAGCATAGGTAATCACCTTACCATGCTGCATCAAAACGCATCCTAACCCAACACCCGAAGCATCACAATAGACTTCATAACCCTCTGTTCCTTCTGGCAACGCTAGCACCGGTGCTGATGTCAATCTGTCTTTCAGTTCCTGAAAGCTCTGCTCACATGCCTCGTCCAATGGAATTTTACTGCCTTCTGCGTCAGTTTGGTTAAAGGTGCTACTAAAGTGGAAAATTCTTCCACGAACCTTACCGGCTAACCCCAGGAAACTACGTACCTCGGTCGGAGTGGTAGGTCTAGGCCATGTTTTCACTGCCTCTATCTTCTGCATATCTACCAGTATCTGACACAATATGGCCCAAGAAGGCTACTGAATTCAGCCAAAATTCACATTTACAAAATTTTGCATATAGCTGGCGATCTCTAAGAATTTGGAGCACTGCCATAGATGATCCTGGTGATTTGCCTCTGAGCGGGAGTACACCAGAATATCATCGATAAATACTATCACGAATAAGTCCAGGTATGGTCTGAAAACGTTGTTCATCAGGTCCATGAACACTGCTGGGGCATTTGTCAGTCCGAAGGACATGAATAGAAATTCAAAGTGGCCGTATCTGGTCCTGAAGGCAGTCTTTGGAATATCTCTTTCACGGACCCGGACCTGATGATATCCTGACCTCAAGTTGATCTTTGAAAAATACCTCGCTCCCTGTAACTGATCAAATAGGTCATTTATTCTGGGAAGAGGGTACTTATTCTTGATAGTGACTTTATTCAGCTGCCGATAATCTACACACATACGGAGGGAGCCGTCCTTCTTCCTCACGAACAGAACTGGCGCACCCCATGGTGAGGTACTCGGTCTGATAAAGCCCTTGTCTAGTAAATCCTTTAATTGTTCCTTTAGTTCTTTGAGTTCAGCAGGAGCCATCCGATATGGAGGAATAGATATAGGCTGAGTTCCTGGTAATAGATCAATTGCAAAATCAATTTCCCTTTCTGGGGGAATACCAGGAAGCTCATCTGGAAATACGTCGGGAAATTCATTAACCACTGGAATGGACTGAAGGGTTGGAGGCTCTGTCCGAACATCCTGAACTCTGACAATATGATAAATGCACCCTTTCGCTATTAATTTTCGCGCCCGGAGATAGGAAATAAACCTACCTTTTAGCGTGGCTATACTACCTTTCCACTCCCGTAGCCTCCCCTGGAAAGTGGAATCAGACATCTTGGTCCAACATTCAACATTGGCATAACATGGAACTAACCAATCCATACCCATAATGGCATTAAAATCAACCATTTCTAGTTCTATCAAGTTTTTCGTAGTCTAATGACTGGCAACCTCTACTGTACACCCCTGATAGACCCTTTTGTCTATGATAGAGTCACCAACGGGTGTAGACACTAAGAAAGGTCGCCGAAGCAATCCGGCATAATACTAAACTTCCGAGCCACTAATAGTGTAACATAGGACAAGGTGGAACCTGGATCTACCAACATATAAACAGGATGAGAGCAAATGTTCAGCATACCTGTCACAACATCTAGTGACGACTCTGACTCCTATCGCCCCGGTAGTGCATAAGTACAGTCTGGGCCGACACCTGAACTGGAGGCCCCTGATCTGCCTCGGCCTCTACCGGCTGAAATTGAGGGCTACACCCTGCTGGGGATGCTGGAGCTCGTGATCCTATCGAGGACCTATCCTGTTGATCCCGATCACCCTGACCCCTAGCTGGAAAATTCCTCATCAGGTGACCCTCCTGTCCACAAATGTAGCATGCGGTGGAACCATCCTACATGCTCCAGAGTGGCATCGACTGCAAATAGGGCAAAGTGGTATTGTAAACCCACTCAGCTCAACTCCCCTCTGCTGCTGTGAACCTACTACTCGCGAACCTTCATCGGGCTCTGGCTGCCCTCGGTGACTGGACCTGCTCCTCTGCCGCTGTGGTGGAGTCGGGGGTCTAGGCGGCCTATTTGATAACCGTGGCCTAGGTCCTCCCCGGGACTCCTCCTGTAATTCACCCGGTCTGTGCCTGCGGCGCTGCTCCTGACTTGTCCTCCTAATCTCTCGTTGGCGCTGTCTGATACCCTTAATATTCTGAGCAAAAGCCTACACACGGGCGATATCCATATCCTCTCGCAGTGTAGCTGTGATGCAGGTCTCAACATATTTCAGGTTCAGCCCCATAATAAAGCGGTGTACCCTGGCTGGCATTATGTCCACAAAAGCGGCGCATAACGAGCCAAGGAATCAAACCGCATGGCATACCCAAACACTCATCGACCCCTGCTCCAAGTGTAGGAATTGATCAACCCGGGCCTGTCGAATCTCCCGCGGTAGGTAATGATCCAAGAAAGCCTTTGAGAAGCTGGGCCAGGTCGGAGGGAAACATCTCTCCCTCGAGACCTCTCCCAACTCTCATACCATAGTACGATAATGTCCCGTAACCGGAATACCACCAACTCAACTGACTCTGTAGGTGTAGCATGCATCACCCTGAAAATCCTCTGCATCTGGTCTAAGAAGTCCTGAGGGTCCTCAGTCCGATCTGTCTCTGTGAATTGCGGGGGACTTAGTGCTAGGAACTCTCGGACCCTCGAGCTACCAGGCCCTCCTACGGATTCTGCAAGTATAGGTAGCACTGGTTGGCACTGAGCAGCCATCGTCTGGGCTAGCATAACCACCGCACTCCTGACCTCCTGGTCGGATGGTACGGGTAGAGAAACTGCCGGAGGCGGTGCCATCACACCGGTCGTCCCAAGCGGCTCCTGACATTGTGGACACTGCTGGGGAGGTTGAGATGATACCTCTGTATTGTCCTCAGATCGGGCCGATCCTGACCGAGGCTGAGGCACCCTATTGGTGCACTCTCCTCCTGCTAAATCTAGCCCTGCCTGTCGTAGGGTGTCGCTGGTCCGACATTTCTCTGTAAGCAAAACAGTATAGTGAGCTCAGGGACGCAACCCTATACTATACCGCTCTATAGCATGATTGATTAAGAAGAAAGAGTAACCATCCTATCAAGCCTTGTAGCTTCCTGCCTATAGTATGTGGTGCACAACACATCCATAGACAAGACTCTACTTAGCACAGCTTGCAGACTCCATGGGATACGACCTGCTCTGATATCAAGTTTGTCACGCCCCACCTTGGGAGGCATGACTGGCACCTGGTGCCCTACTAGGACCTGAACTGCTGAGCTGACTGAGCCTAAGCACCACTGGTGCAGGGCTGACTCTAACTCTAGAATCAAGAAAACAATGAGCTATATAGCAGCTGTAAATACAACCCCCGACCGACAAGGCCTATAGCCACCTGTGGAAATAAACAGCTAACCAGAGACAAACAATCATAGGGAGTCCTATGCGGGCTGACAAGGCCACCATGATATCTAGTTATAACTGAAAAGTAAAATCAGATGCTAAACTGAACTATGACTGACAAGGCCACCAATCAACAACTAAACAGGGCCCCACACAGCCAACTCACATAACCTGAAACACATAGGGCCCCACACGGTCGATATCATCTAACCACAAGGAAGTAACATAATCTGTAAGCCTCTAGGAGTAATAAGATGGTTAGGATAGGGCCCCGACCTACCCATACTGTACAAACAAAAGAAGTAAACCTCTATCACACCCAAGCTCCAGAAGAAGGGAGCTGACGGCTCTGTACAACTGATTGGAACTACGAGGGACCTGCTCCTCGTCTATCTGTACCTGCAGGAAAGTAATGCAGCGCCCCAGAAGAGGGCGTCAGTACCACAGGTACTGAATATGTAAGGCAGTAACTTTAAATGACTGCAAATAAGAAATAGAACTGACCATGACTGAAGTAAAGAAAACAGTCTGAAGATGACTGAAGTAGTGAAATCAAGGCTTAACATAACTGTAATAAGGAGGGTAGGGGTCATACTGACAAACGAGACATCTTACTGTCTAACTATCCATAATTAAAGCAAACATAAACCTTACCTGGCCCCCATAGGCCGGAAGGTACAATCAGCACAGAATAACCCACCCAGGCCCCCATTATCCCTAGTGAGTACACCTCAATCTACATACTCCTATCCAGGTCATACTGAGTCAACTACCAGCTATAAGTGTCCTGCCGATCCCCTGGGTCTGCAACTGGGCCCGCTCGGCCCCTGACTGTACCTGTGTCTGAGTCCGGAGGACTCCTGATATCTACACCCCGAGTGTAAATGCTTGGCGGGGGTGTGTATAAGGCCAACCACAGCATATAAGGATCTGGATCCCCATCTTCATCTCTTGCGGATGGCATGCTGCTCCGTAGAGCAATGTATCCTCGCCCCTGGCGGGCGGCGACACAACTATTAACCCTGGGGTGGTAACGGAAGCTATACAGGAGTAATCCAGCCCAAAACAATACAAATTATGGGCCTCAACTGACAATAACAACTAGACATGATAACATACTCCTAACATGCTTTACTGGGATTCATACTGGACTACTATGCTGAAGAAACTAACTTGCCAAAAGAAAATGCCTTAACATACCTCGTTCGCTGTTTACCGATTAACTGGCGAATTTCGGCTCGTGTTCAACTGCCCTTCTCAACTGTAATCATATTAACGGAAGAATAGGGCTACTTTATTACTATATTCGAAGAAAACAATAACTTTTATATATATATATATATATATGTACTGACTATACTTCAACTTAGCGAAAGACGATCAAAAACTCGTAATTTTTCAGGAATCTAGAAGGGAGAAATACTTACTTTAGGCACGTGATCATATTGACACTAGTTTGAAACAATTCCATCAACTTAAGCTCGGCTGGACGACGATTTGCCGGGCGTATTTTACGAAAATAACTCCGTAGCGATGCTCCCTACAACTTTATACTTCAATACCCTAAGTTAATTTGGATTTGGACGGTGTTTAGCGGCGTAATCGGACGATTATTAAATGTTTTCCTCAGTCTCCCTCTGTTCTGGCCGTGATTTGTATGAAAATAACATAACATCTAAGTGTGAGGCCTTTATATACTTGAGGAGGCAGACAAGGCAACATGGCACTCTGCCCATCGCGTTGATTCTGCTCTGTGCCACTTTGGGTAATGCGGAGGAGCTGCTCCGTGCCACTTTTCCCCTCTGGGTAACTTTGTTCGGCCTCCTCCCGTGAAATCCCGACTTGGCACTCATTTGGCCTTTCCCCGGGCCCTTTCCTCGTACATATGGCACTCTAAAACTCTCAACCAACATACGAATAGGCCGACTAAATGTTAGAAACTTACGGGGTGTAACAATTACAAATAAATTATGAATGTTTTGAAAACCTTGAGCCCTCTTGCTATGTTATGATATTTACTTCACGTCCATGTTTTCCTATTCTTATGAACTCTTATGTGTTTTAAATCTGTTTTACTTAGCTTGCATACTCGGTAGATTCCAAGTACTGACCACATCACTAAGTCCACAAAGCCTCTAAAGAGTAAACTGACTGATGGTCGGAATAGGGCTCCGACTTACCCATAACTACATCTCAAAACTCAAGCATAAATAACTAAGCCCTAGCTCCAGGAAGAAAGGAGCCTACCAACCATCTGTTGATCCCACGAACTGCTACTCAACTGGAAATCCTGACCTCTAGCTGCACCTGCGGCACGAACGCAGGTCCCCGAGCAAAAGGACGTTAGTACGAATGAAATGTACTGGTATGTAAGGCTGAAACTGTAAACATGAGATAACAATCTTATAATAACTGACTCAGAAATTAAACATATAAAGGATAGTTATAACCTGGAACTCAGCAACCTGTGATTAATAACAACTTACTATAACATAAGTGAACTCAAGATAACTGAACCAGGAATAAGGAATAGGAACAACCTGGAATCCGAAACCTGATAATAACTCTATAATGAGATGAAAATGCAATTAAGAAATGCACAAGAAAGAAACTATAAGTGTAATCCCAGCGACCAGCCAACCATAAATTCATATATAAAATTCGTCTAGCCGGTGTACATACCGGGAAAAAATAAAAATATCTCCAGCAGATGTACCACACCGAGGTAGAATAAAAATATCTCCAATCGATGTACCACACCAGGGTAAAATAAAAATATCTCCAGCCGATGTACCACACCGGGGTAAAATAAAAATATCTCCAGCCGATGTACCACACTGGGGTAAAATAAAAATATCTCCAGTCGGTGTGTCATATCGGGGTAAAATAAAAAAATTATTCTCAATCATAATCATAAATGGAGCCGATATAACTTATATTGAGTCAATTTAACACGTATGACATATAAATGACAAATGTTAAATCTGTGGCTGAAATAAGCCTCTTTCATAACACATAAATTCAAGTGAGCAAACATATCACGTAAAGCTAAAAAAATATGCATATATATCACTTAAATCTGTAAAATTATATATATATATACATGTCGACTCAGTTACTCGATGGAACTTCAAGAGGTTTAGACAACATAAGAACTTTTGTAGGCTTACAAACAATGTCCTACAAATAATCCTACCAATTTAACATATTGCTTGGATATAAACACATAGAGCTCATTTCTATACAATTCTTTAACATCTAGGAACTTCAAATACATACTGCCCACCAGGTGGTTCCTTTACCTGTATCGACAACTATACATTGGAATTTCATTGCCAAACTTATCACGTAGATGAGCACATATACTTCTTAGTTCATTTGATTTATTTGCAGGGAAACATGGAAATTATAACTAGGAACTTGGAGTTATTTGTCATAACGCTTAACATATACATAGATCTGAGAGCTGAACTACAAACATACAACACATAAGACTTCTATATAATGTATAACTCATATTTAGTTAATTGGGTGACCTCCCCGAGACTTACTGGTATTCAAAGTTCTGAGCTTAACTGATCATTATCATAGCCGGCGCTTATAGTACTTAGACATTAGGAACATCGGTACATGGGAGAATCTCTCCTCTGAATTTAGGAAAATTCAAGTGATAACTCCAACAAGAGCTAAACATATAGATGCATGACTTTATTATAACTGAAAGAATTCAACTGTATGTTATAACATGAAAATCATATATATTAAGACTCCTTAGATTAGCTAGCACATTTCAACATAAATTAGGGACGTGAAGATAACTTAAGGATCTGATACTTGGAGCTTTGTAACTTAGGAACTCGTGAGTAACTCTCTAAGTGATGCCTTATAGGCAAATAAAGATATATAGCCATAATTCGGGCGATGCTGGATTGACTAACATAACTTTTTCAATTATCTGAGGAGCTTAAGAAAGTTTACATCATTATAAGCAACTTAGAAGATCTTAGGATTACCCTTTTCAGACATGGTAGATAATTTCAACACTTAGAATAGATAACTTAACATAATCGTTTAGGGGTATAGCAGAGTGCTTCTCAACTTAAGTTACTATTTTACAGACGTTCAACTCTAATTATTGTAGAAGGTTAACACTTTACTGGCTATTCATCAACATAACATGAACATAAACATAAACAACTTAATTTATAACTCTTTTACTAAACATCTTTAGAATAGGGTTAATCTTCCTAGCTGTTTGCCTAACTCGTTCACCATCGTAACCCGTATCGTCTAATTTAACAATATTTAGCTCTACTTTCCTTATTCATCTTAACTTATTTGCCAAACATTATTCACTCTATACTCAAGTCTTTACCCCCTTGTTCACTATTCTATTAATTCCTATATGCACTTACCTCTTTACCTAATTGACAACTTTATCTGTTAAATCTCATCTTGCTTATATTTTAATGTCGTTCAACGGTTCTAGAAAGCAATTACCGGAAGAGTGTATATTACTCAAATATTACCTTAAAAGGGCTAACATTTACTCTTATCTTCCCTTTTTATAACGTCACAAAAAGATTAACAACTTAGCCACGCTTTCCCCGTTAACATCGATTGACTTAGCTTATTCTCTACGTGCCGCTTGCTTAGCTTTAAGGAGGGAAAACATAAAATCTACTTTTTACCTTAAGAACTTTAAAACATAAACATATAGGAGGGATTAATAATATTATTAAAACATCATTTCAATAAGCTCGTTTACCCTCAATTAGCTTAGCGTCATTTTCTTAGCTTAAGTTCAATTACATGTCGTCGTCTTAGCATTTCCTACCAATTTCACTAAGTGACCAGATCTTAACATATATTCAACATCACATATACTACTGCAAAGGACCAGCTCACGGTGCCCACGTTAAGGGGAATTCAGATTGGATTTACAACCACGGCAACAATCGCATAAGAATTACGCCTTTCGCTTCACATTTGTTTGCTTCAACCATTCTTAACGATTCAAGCTTTATGCCAAGTATTTCCAACCCTTTGGACAGGATCATACATGCCTCAATGTGATTTTAAAAACATAGGAATATTGATCTTTTCAATGACTTAGTTTCGTGCTTGAAAAACAAGGAAAGGGACGCCTTTACATACCTTGGCACGTCGACTCTAATTTTGCCGAAAATCTTCCTTTCAAGGTTACTCCTTAAGGATCCTTCCAAGTCCAATTTACAAACACAACAAGCAGAAACTTCACTTCACCAAAGTTATGGAAAAATTGGGCAGCAACATGCCACAAGAACACACAAAGAAACAACAACACAATACTACAACATTCTCCAATTTATAACCTGATAAACTCAAAGAAATCAAAAAGGGAATTACTTACCCTTTCTTGGAGATGTTATTAGCTAAATTGGGAGTAAACTCCTACTCTTTCCTCTGCCTAGAATCATCTAAAAATGCAGCAACACCACAATCAACCACAAGACAACAACAAGCCATGACTTTCTTCTAAGTTTGACTTTTCAAAGCACAAAAGAGGAAAGAGTGAAGTCTCTTACCTGGGATATCTTTTCACCATGTGATAGGGCTTTCAATTCTCTGAATTCTGAAAAAAAATCAACTAAAACGGAGTAGAAATGAGCTTTCTAGCTCAATTTTACTTCATATAGGCAGGCTGGCCAAGGTCTGGGCGGTGCCCACGTGCGGCGCCCGTGCGGCATGCCCTCGTGCCCGCACGCACACGCCTACTGCCTCCCTGTCTCGGCGCCCGCACGCCTGGGCACTTTTCCAGCTGACAGTGCTGTCTTCAAACGAGCATAACTTTTTATTACGAACTTCGATTGATGAGCGATTTTTTCACTGTAAACTAGACTCAAATACCTTTCATTTGATAGGTTATGGGACTTTTGAATCATTATATGTTTGGAGATATGTCCATTTAAATTTCACCCTTATTTATAAACTTCACATACTCTTCGTTTTTCCCTTTGCACATGTTTTCCTCCTCACTTACGGACAACATACAACCCATAATTCCTTTAATATGACATATAACCATCAAATAATTATCAAAAAATTTTTGGGGTGTAACATGAAGTATGAGTGGAGTGAAAACTATAAAAAATAGTAACAATTTGCAAGAAATGAAAAGTGATACATAATTAAAAATATCAAATAATAGTGAATAAGGCAGTGAGAACTAATGTAATGACCCATATATAATTACGATGGGAGATAAACTTAGAACACTCTAGTGGGGCTAGACTGTAGTTAGAAAAGTGTTGTGGGGTGAGCTAGTGAAAAATTGGTTACTTTTGGGGAGCTACTAGTTACAATGAACCGTTGCAACGAGACTGTGGTAATGGTCAGAGTTTGCCATAAGAGACTGGGGAAGTAACCACCAAATCTACTATAGTTGTGTCCTAATTTCCATAACGGGTCTGCTGCAGTGGACAATGGGAATCAAAAAGTTAGCTTATGTGGGATTTCAGGGATTATACCTCACTATTTCCAAAATATGAAACCTCAAGAACAGAAAGCAATTTTTTTCCCCAGAGCAGTTGAGTTTCCTTCTCAAGGTAAGATTCTTGACTTGATACCATTGTTCTTGATTACATAAACACCTAGAAATCAAGGGGGAACCTTTAATGGTTAATTTCTAGCTAAGAAACCCTAGGTTGATATAATTAGGGCTGATTTATGGGGAACTAAGGGGAGATCATTTTGAGTTTAAAGGGGGAGTATGATCATTCCCCAATGTTTAGTGCTCACGGATCGTGGTTCATGTGGAAATTAAGACCTAGAAATAGGTGGGTTTGGGATTTACTCTTAAAATTGCCTTAAAGGGGTGGGTTTGAGTTAATCATTGTGTGGGAGATAGAGTACTGAATTATGCCTTATTCTTATGTTAGACTTTGTGCGTTCGGAAGAATTGAGGAAGGGTAAGGCTCCAGCAGTGTGAATACCTTCCAAACCCTCCCAAATCAAGGTAGGTTATGGTTTAGAAGAGTTAAACTTTATATAATGACCTATATATTTTGTAGCAACAATATGTTAAATGGTTCTTTGGACATTACTTGTTGTGATGATTGTCCTATTAAATTAAATTATTGAATAATTTTGTTATGATGTTACTACTGCAGTGATGTGGAATTATTGTTGAATTGTTAAGTGTGTTGTTTTGTGTTGCCATTGAACTGAATGATGAATGGTGTAACTTGTCACGTGAGGGAGGTAGATTGTGATCTCCTGAATGTCTTAATAATGAACTTAGCGATGATATAAATACCATGAGAATGATTAGGGATAATACGAATATCATAAGATGAGAGGCTCGTTCCCGAGGGGAGCATCCGGATGAGCATTTGAGTGGGAGCGAGTACCATGCCGGTATAGTACATGAAATTCTAGAGTCCCCTGCAGGTCTTGACTAGATGGGCAGAAATAAGACCCTCTAACATGTGTGTACATAGAAGTTTAGTGATGGAGTGCATGGTGATGTGACGGAGGCGTGTGCCTGGCATGTCACCATTTGTTCTATTTTATGATATAGCTGTAAGAATAAAAACTTGGAACGAGTAAGTGCTATGTGGCTAAAATGAGCTTGTGATCATGTGGTTGTTACCTAAACGTGGAGAAGTGGAAAAGACTTGATGTTTAGAATAATTTAATGAATACTAATAATTGAGTTGTGCTACCTTTGTTACAATTTTCTCTATATCGCATATAGTTATGTAATAGTTCGTGTCAATGTCAATAGCATACATTTATATTTGAATAAATACGATGATGTGTGAATAACAAAGAGTTGGTGAAATGATGAAGCAACAGCTAAGTCGAGCTACTGCCCAGAGCAGTACCGCTGCATCGACACTTATTCCGCTAAGGGTAGACCGCAGCAACAGTCAAGTGACCGCTGTAGCGCAAGGCCTAATCTAGTGAACAGGCGGGTTGTCACCTGTGTAGAGCTAAATTTCCAAAAATGTGTAATCTATATATGGATGATGTTCTAGACAGTTTCATATTGTTGTTTGCATGCTTATGTCTTATTATGTAAGGTCGGCCGATGATGCCTACCAGTACTTTGTTTCATACTGACATTACTCCTGCACTTCTTTTCTGAGTGTAGAATCCAATCCCGATAGTTCATCTCAACCTCACCTCTAAAGCTGCAGCGAATTATTGAGAGGTGAGCAAAGTAAGATGTGCGGTTTTACTCCTCCATTGGAGATGTCTCTCCTCCAAACATTTATAGTTTCTCTTATTTTCTAGTTTTATCAATCTTGTCTATGTACTTGGATGTCGAAAGTGCAATGACAATAAGCTCTTGGGAATGTCGATCTTTAGAGTTGGTTTTTATCGTTTTGAATGTTTCATTTAATTATGAAAGTGTTTTTTCCTTTATGAATGTTTGATATCGGGGTAATTATGGGGAAACATTGGTTCACCACCTGGGGTTAGTGTGGGTACTAATTACGGCCATTGGTGTTGGGACAAAGTTGATATCAGAGCTCTAGGTTCGTCTGTCTCATTTCATTAAAATGGGTTTAGTAGAGGCTCACGGATCGGTGCAGAGACATTTATAACTTATCTTCAGAGGCTATAGGACTTTAAGAAAACTCCCTTCATCTTTCCTTTTCATGCAATTACTTGATTTCAATTGGTATCTGGTGATCCAAATTGGTATCTAACAACTCTTCTTTATTTCTCCAACAGATAGTGAGAACACGTGCAGATAGAAATAGAGAAGCAGCACCCAGCCACCAGCAGCAGCTGTAGTTCACGGCAAAGGATGGGGTCGTGTTCGGAGGCGAAAGCCTGTCGCTGCCAGAGGAGGGCTCGTGCTCTTGCTTTGATTCAAGAGAGGTCCGCATCTCACATACCACCGGCAGTCCAGGAGATGGTAGCGGTGGAGATGGATGTACCGACACTGGGAGAGGCAGCAAACGCTCCAGCATCTTCTGAGGTCCTGGATTAGGTCCTTAAACTTCTAAGTGGCCTCATGGGTACTAGGGTAGTGCCAATGACTCCTACAGGACAGTAGTCGAGGATACAGCATGCTGCTGTTCTAGCTCCTCATATCGAATATATGTCATAGGCTGTTATGTTTCCAGGCTGGTGGTTGGGTTGGTGATAACAAGGGGGGAATATTACTTGTTCTAAGACAAAGCCTCCTACTTTTTACGGTACTAAAGTGGAGGACACCTACGAGTTCATAATTGATTGCCACGAGAGGCTCCATAAGATGGGGACAATGGAGAGATATGATGTGGAGTTTGTCACCTTCCAATTGATAGATGATGCTCAGCTCTGGTGGAGGGATTTTGTGGAGTGCAGACTAGCAGGGTCATCGTCGTTGACTTGGACCCAGATTTACTCCACATTTCTCGAGAAGTACTACCCCGTACTCTGAGAGATAGGAGGTAGGATGAGTTCACCACTATCGAGCAGGGGGACTATTCTGTTGGAGCATAGGAGGCCCGATTCCACTCACTATCCCGATATAATCTACCCTTATTGCCTGCAGAGGAAGAGAGGATCAAGCATTTTGTTAAAGGCTTGAATGTGGATCTCCAACAGCCAACCCTTCAGATGGTCTCCGCAGGTAAGACCTTTCAGGAGGTAGTGGAGTATGTGAAAAATATAAAGAGGACGAAATAGGAAGGGTACGCAAAGAATGCTGAGAAGAAGGCTCGAAAAGTGGGTTCTTATAGTGGCTCTTTTGCTAGGACTCTGGCACTATAGGGTTTCTTGAGATTCCCTATTCAGTTAGCTATGCAGGTGTCAGTCGGAGGTCCGCCAGGGACTGCTTCGCGACCAACAGGTGCAGTCAGGAGTACTCAGCTTATTTGTTTAGACTTCGGGGCTCTCCCTATTTCTTCTGTTCTGATTCAAAGGTCAGTGATTGAGAAGGTATTCCATAAGTGTAAGGAGTATGGTCACATTCGTAGATGGTGCCCAGGGTTGGTCAATGTGTATCGCTATTCCACACTCAGCTCCTCGAGCTTCGGCCCCTGCCAGGAGAGGAGGTAGCACGTTCAGCAGGGATCATCTACAGCTTGGGTGAGGTAGTCAGCCAGTGGTCAGAGGCGGTACTCAGCGGGGTAGAGAAGGTTCTTAGATGAGTAGGGGTGGCACTCAATCCCGCAGAGGGGTGATGCAACCCAACCGGGGCAGGTCTCAGGTAAGTAACCAAGCTCACTTTTACGCTTTCCCAATAGGCCCGTGGTAGAGGCTTCAGATGCTGCTATCACAAGTATGATTTTTGTGTCCGACAAAATGGCTATGGCTTTGTTTGATCTGGGTTCTGACTTTTCCTACGTGTTTACTTATTTTGCTTTGGGATTGGATCTTGCTTATGATATACTTGATACTCTTATCCATGTGTCTACTCCTGTTGGGGATTCTGTGGTGGTGGATAAGGTTTGTCGAGATTGCATTATTGACCTTATAGGGTTTGACACTCTGGTAGATTTAGTGATTTTGGATATGGTAGATTTTGATGTGATTCTGAGGATGAGTTGGTTATCTCCTTACCATGCCATTCTGGATTTTCATGCTAAGACCATCACTATATCGGGCCAAGGGTCATCTAGGTTGGAGCGGAAAGGGAGTTGTAGCCCTGCTCTTAAGAAAATCATTTCTTATATTTGTGCCCATAAATTGATAAAGCGGGGTTACTCAGTATGTCTAGCTCATATTCTGGATACCAATTCCGAGGGTCTTTCCATCGAGTGGGTCCCAGTAGTTTGAGAGTTCTAAGAGGTGTGCCCTGCAGATTTGCCTGGCATGCCGCTGAACCGTGATATTGATTTTTGCATAGATTTAGAGCTAGGGACCTGATCCATTTCTATTCTGCCGAACAAAATGGCACTAGTTGAGTTGAGAGACCTCAAGGAGCAACTGGACGAACTGCTTAGTAAGGGGCTTATCTGGCCAAGTATCTCTCATAGGGTGGCCCAGTCTTGTTTGTGAAAAATAAAGATGGTAGTATGTAGATGTGCATTGATTATCATCAATTGAGCAAGGAAACTATTCGAAACAAGTACCCTTCCTCGAATAGATGATTTGTTTAATCAGTTACATGGGGCAGCAGTGTTCTCAAAGATTGACCTGAGGTTGGGTTATCACCACCTGAAGATTCGAGCTGAGGATATTCCCAAAATAGCCTTCTAGGTATGGGCATCACGAGTTCTTGGTCATGTATTTTGGGCTCACAATTTCCCCAACTGAGTTCATGTGTTTGATGAATGGTATCTTCATATCCTATCTAGATTCATTTGTAATTGATTTTTATTGATGATATCTTGGTGGACTCGAAAACCAAGCAGGAGCATGAAAACCATTTGAGAATCGTGTTGGGGTTGCTGAAGAAGAAGTAATTGTATGCTAAATTCACCAAGTGTGAGTTTTGGATGGAGTCAATGTCTTTTTTGGGACATGTAGTCTCTAAAGAGGGAATTAAAGTGGATTCACCAATGATGGAGGCGGTCAGAAACTGGGCTAAGCCAACTACTGTGATAGAGATTAGGAGTTTCGTAGGGTTGGCCAGTTACTACTGCCGATTTGTGAAGGGGTTTGCATCTATTGCCTTAGTATTGATAGGGTTGACTCAGAAGTATGTACCTTTCCAATGGTCTAAGGAATGTGAAGAGTGTTTTCAAAAGCTCAAGACCCTGCTAACCACAACACCTATCCGGGCATTACCAGTGGAAGGTAAAGATTTTGTCGTTCATTGTAATGCCTAAAGGTTTGGGTTGGGTGTTGTGTTAATGCAGGAAGGGCAGATCATTACTTATGCCTCGAGATAGTTGAAGGTTCATGAGAAGAATTACCCCACACATGACCTAGATCTAGCAGCAATGGTGTTCGCCCTAAAAATCTGGAGGCACTATCTACACGGGGCTCGTTGCGAGGTTCACAGACCATCGCAGCCTGCAATATGTTTTTTCTCATAAAGATCTCAATTTGAGGTAGAGGAGGTGGATGCAACTGCTCAAGTATTATGATATCACCATCTTTTATCACCTATGGAATTCTAATATGGTGGCAGATGCGTTGAGTAGGAAATCAGTAAGTATGGGCAACCTAGCTTGCCTGGAAGCTACTCGACGACCGATGGCCAAAGAAGTTTAGACACTGGCAAACAACTTGATAAGACTTAAATTGATAGAAATAGGTTTGATATTAGCTAGCATGGAGGCCAAGTCATCAATGTTAGAGGAGATAAAAGCCAAACAGTTTGAGGATAGAAGCTGAGTAAGATTGGAGACAAGGTTCTGTCGGGGGAAGCTAAGGAAGCAGTGCTAGATGACGAAGGAGTCCTGATAATAAAGGGATGTGTGTGTGTTCCCTAAGTTGGGGAGCTAATTATAACCCTTCTGGCAGAAGCTCACAACTCAAGGTACTCTATTCATCTTGGGGCTACCAAAATGTACCATGACTTGAAGCGATATTATCGGTGAAGTAGGATGAAGAGGGACATTGTAGATCATGTCGCCCAGTGTTTGAACTGGAAACAAGTGAAGTGTGAGCACCAGAAGCCTGGGGGAGTACTTTAGAAGATGCCCATCCCAGAGTGGAAATGGGAGCGGATAGCAATGGGATTTCGTGGTTGGCCTTCCAAAGGCATTAGGGAAGTTTGACTCCATTTGGTTCTTTGTTGACAGACTGATCAAGTCTGCCTACTTCTTACCTGTCTAAATGACTTACAATGCCGAGAGGCTGGCAAAGCTGTATGTAAAGAAGTAATTCGGTTGCATGGGGAGCCGGTGTTGATTGTATCAGATAGGGGTACTCAGTTCACCTCTTATTTCTGGAGGACCTTATAAGCGGAGTTAGGCACAAGGTTGGATTTGCGCACAACCTTCCATTCTTAGATAGACAAACAGTCAAAAAGGACCATCCAGGTATTAGAGGACATGCTCCGGGCCTATGTTATACATATTGGGGGCCATTGGGATAAATTCTTACCCTTAACAGAGTTTGCTTACAACAACAGTTATCATTCGAGCATTGGCATTGCGCCATTTGAATCTTTGTATGGAAGGAAATGTAGATCTCTAATTAGGTGGTTTGATTCATTTAAGGTGAGACCTTTGGGAATTGATTTGCTTAAAGAATCCTTGGAAATGGTTCGGGTAATCCAAGAACATCTAGTAGTTGCTAAAAGTAGAGAGAAATAGTATACAAATAGAAAAGTGAGAGATATGGAATTCATGGAGGGAGAGCAAGTCTTGCTCAAGGTATCCCCCATGAAGGGGGAATGTGATTTAGTAAGCGGGGAAAGCTTATATTGAGATATATTGGGCCATTTAAGATCCTCCGATGGGTGGGAGAAGTAGCTTATGAGTTAGCCTTACCGGCAGGGCTGTCTGGGGTACACCCAACCTTCCATGTTTCCATGTTGAAGAAATACCATGGGGATAGAATGTACATCATCAAATGGGACTACGTGTTGCTGGACAAGAATTTGTCCTATGAGGAGGAACTAGTGGAAATATTGCATAGGGAGGTCCACAAGTTGAGATATAAAGAGATTGCTACGGTAAAGGTCTAGTAGAAGAATCATCCCATAGAGGAAGCCACTTGGGAGATGGAGGCCGACATGCGGATCAAGTACCCTCAACTGTTTTTGGAGTCTAGTAAATTCTCTTCCTTGCCTTTGTAGAGCATTCAGGGATGAATGGTATTTAAAATGGTATCTGATGTAATAACCCGTATGCCATTATGAGGGGAAATAAACTTAGAACACTCTAATGGGGCTAGCTATAGATAGAAAAGTGTTGTGGGATGAGCTAGTGAACAATTGGTTGTTTTTGGGGAGCTACTGGTTACGGCGAACCACTACAGAGGTGGAATTTCCATTGCAGTGAGACCATGATAACAGTCGGAGTTCCACCATAACAGACCGAGGAAGTTATCGCCGAATCCGCTGTAGCGGCGTCCTGACCGCCATAGCGGGTCCCGTGTAGTGGACAACGGAAATCAGAAAGTAGGCTTAAGTGGGATTTCAGGGGTTATACCTCACTATTTCAAAAACACGAAACCACAAGAACAGAAGGCAGTTTTTTCCTAAGAGAAGTTGAATGTCCTTCTCAAGGTAAAATTCTTGACTTTTCACCATTGTGCTTGATTATATAAACACCTAGAAATCACTGGGGAACCTTTAATGGTGAATTGCTTGCGAACAAACCCAAGGTTGATAAAACTCGGGCTTATTCTTGGGGAACTAAGGGGAGATGATTTTGAGTTTAAAGGGGAAGAATGATAATTCCCCAATGCGTAATGCTTAGAGATCATGATTCGTGTGGAAATTGAAACCTAGAAATAGGTTGGTTTGGGATTTGCTCTTAACATAGCCTTAAAAGGGTAGGTTTGAGTTCCCAAGATCATTGTGTGGGTGATAGAGTACTGAATTATGTTTTCTTGTTGTGTTAGACTTTGAGCATTCGGAAGCATTGAGGAAGGGCAAGGCTCCAGTAATGTGATTGCCATCCGAACCCTCCAAAATCGAGGTAGATTATGGATAGAGGAGTTAGACTTTATATAATGACCTATATGTTTGTGTAGCAATAATATGTTAAATGGTTCTATCGACATTACTTGTTGTGATGATTGCCCTGTTAAATTAAATTGTTGAAATAAGTTTGTTATGATGTTACTACCACAGTGATGTAGAATTATTGTTGAATTGTTAAGTGTGTTGTTTTGTGTTGCCATTGAAGTGAATGATGAACGGTGTAACTTTTCAAGTGAGGGACATAGATTACGATCTTCTGAATATCTTAAAAATGAACTCAACGATGATATAAATACCGTGAGAATGATTAGGGATAATAAGAATATCCTAAGATGAGAGGCTCGTGCTCGAGGGAAGCATTCGGGCGAGCAATATTGATTGAGTGGCTTGTGTCCAAGGGGAGCATCTGGATGAGCATTTGAGTGGGAGTGGGTACCACACTGGTGCAGTACATGAATTTCTAGAGTCTCCTGCAGGTCATGACTGGATGGGCAGAAAAAAGATCCTCTAGCATGTGTGCATATCGAGGTTTAGTGAAGGAGAGCCGGTGATGTGACGGAGGCATGTGCCCCGCATATCACCATTTGTTCTATTTTATGATATAGTTGTAAGAATGTTAAAAACTTGGAACGAGTAAGTGCTATATGGCTGAACTGATCTTGTGATCATGTGGTTGTTACCTGAACGTGGAGAAGTGAAAAGACTTGATGTTTGGTATAGTTAAATGAATACTAGTAATTGAGTTGTGCTACCTTTGTTATGATTTGCTCTATATCGCATGTAATTATGTAATAGTTCGTGTCAATGTCAATAGCATACATTTATATTTGAATAAATACGATGATATGTGAATTACAAAGTGTTGGTGAAATGATGAAGGTGCAGCTAAATCGAGCTACTACCCAGAGCAATACCGCTGTAGCGGGACTTATTCCGCTATGGCTAGACTGCAGCAATGGTCAAGTGATCATTGCAGCGCAAGGTCTAATCCAGTGAGTAGGCGGGTTGTCACCTGTGCAGAGCTAAATTTCCTAAAATGTGTAATGTATATATGGATGATGTTCTGGAGTGGTTTCATGTTGTTGTTTGCATGCTTATGTGTTATTATGTAAGGTCGGCCGATGATGCCTACCAGTACTGTGTTTCATACTGACGTTACTCCTGCACTTCTTTTCAGAATGCAGAATCCAATTCCGATAGTTTATCTCGACCTCACCTGTTATACCCCGGGAGCCCAAAGATCAGACCTGAGAGTTTAAAACGGGGAAAAAGTGAAAATTTTGCGGCAAACTCAAAACTAGTCGTGACAAGACTTGTGAGAATAGCCCACAAGTCGTGAGGTGACTCGTGGGGAAGGCCCAGGGATTAGTGAGAAGGACTGGAGAAGTGAGACCCCACGGGCATGGCCACGACTCGTGGTCAGGCCCCACGAGTTTTCAGGTTTGCCGAGGGGGGGGGGATAAAAGAAAGGGAAAGGAAAAGAGGGCAGTGGACTTCACAGAAGGTCCCCATGAGTCGTGGTCAGTCCCCGCAATTCGTGGGGTGAGTCGTTAGCAAGCCTAGAGTAAATTTTGGCGAGGCAAGACAATGCACTTCACAGACGACATCACGAGTCGTGCCCAGGAGAGATGAATCGTTAGGTCACCCGTTAGAATTTAACAAGAAGAGCGTGAACTCATTCTCAAGCACTTGCAGCAGCTGGTTTTTTTTCTTAGGATATTTAGTAACGCTAGGTTCAATAGAAAAGGGCTTTTTTGTAATTCCTAACTTTCTAAACCCTAAACTACGATGTTTTGGGTTATGAAAAGTGGCCTTTTATGGGGTTAAGTTCATTTTAGACATATTTCATCCATGCATGCAAGGTAGAAGAAAATTGAGAGGGTGAGCAAGTTAGTGATCTTCAATTTCTTTCAAATTTCTTTTGGGCATTCAAGGGAGTGTAAGATTCAGCCTCTAACAGGTATGTAGTGTCATGAATGGGTAGTTTCTTCCATCCATGCCCAATCCCTCTCTAAAAGTATGAATCTACATGATTAATCTATGGGGGTTTTACCCAAATGCATGAATTATCTATTTATACACATGGGTATGAATTGATTTTGATTCTATTATTGAATTATGAAGTATGGGAAATTTTTTTAAGGATTCCAATTAAAAATCATGTTTCTAACCTTATGAATTTTAAAGCCCATTGAGGGGATGTTCATTAAAAGCGAGATTTGTGATGTATATTTGATAATGATGAGATATTATGAAGAAAAACATGTTTTAAAGCTACCCATGTTTATAATTGATATTTTTTATATGAGTTAAGTATCATCAAGTATGATAAAGCTTTGGGCAATGCCCGCTTGTTGAGTATGAATGATGATTTTTCCGAAAAAGCTTACCACATTATTTTGGACCGAAATCTCCCAATTTTATTTTCAGCTTGTGGTATGTTTTGAGTTAAAGGTTCCCTATACATAGCTTGTCACATGGTGCTTATCACATGGTTTTGGAGTGAAGGCTCCCAATTATACTTATCAGCTTGTGGTATGTTTGAATTAAAGCTTCTCATATGCATGATTTCATATTTGAGATGTATTGATTATTGAGCTTCGTCAATTGACGATGTTGAGCTTCTTTATAAAATGATGTAGAGCATAAATGTTCAGCTTTACTTATAAATGTCAGAATTCATCTTTGAGTCAATCGATTCAGTTATGATGTTATGAAGTTATGTTATGTTATGTTATGTTATGAAGAGATCATGATTTCAAAAAGAATGCATGCAAGCCCTACTCTCAGATTCTTATGTTTACATTTACATTATGCATTGTCTTTAAATGATTTTATTTACTTTAATGGTTTCACCTACCTCGCATACTCGGTACATTCCACGTACTGACTGCATACTTTCTATATTATATCGTTTTATGATACAGGATCCAGCTCTCAGCTTCAGCCCCACTCATTGATTGTCTCACAGAGTTAGCTTTCATTTGTGGGTGAGTCCTCATTTCCCGAGGACTAGACTATTCAGCTTTCCTTCATGTATTTCTGTTGCAGTTTTGTTGAGTTAGTTGGGGTCTTGTTCCATCAACTCATCATGTTTAGAGGCTTTTCTGACATATGTACGTATTCAGCTTCGAATTTCGTATTCTGATGTTATGTTCAAGTTAGACTTCCACTATGATTATTTTATTGATTATTTAGTTTCTTGATTGAGACTAGTTGTATGCTTATGCCATGGGTCGACTTGGGGTCTCTCGGGGCTCCTTGTCCCGTGTTATGATCCGGGCCCCTATTCGGGTCATGACGTCACCTCTAAAGTAGCAACAAATTATTGAGAGGTGAGCGAAGTAGCATGTTCGGTTTTACTCCTCTATTGGAGATGTCTCTCCTCCAGACATTTATAGTTTCTCTTATTTTCTAGTTTTATCAATCTTGTCTATGTACTTAGACATCAAAGGTGCAATGACAATTAGATCTTGGGAATGTTGATTTTTTGAGTTGGTTTTTATCGTTTTGAATATTTCATTTAATTATAAAAGTTCTTTTTCCTTTATGAATGTTTAATGTTAGGGTAATTGTGGGGAAACATTGGTTCACCACCAGAGGTTAGTGTGGGTACCAATCACGGCCATTGGCTTCGGGACAAAGTTGGTATCAGAGCTCTAGGTTCGTCGATCTCATTGCACTAAGACGAGTCTAGTAAAGGCTCGCAGAATAGTGCAGAGACATCCGTAACTTATCTTCAGAGGCTGCAGGAATTTAGGAAAACTCCCTTCTTCTTTCCTTTTTGTGTGATTACTTGATTCTTGGTGATCCAAATTGGTATCTGGTGATCCAAATTGGTATCTAACAATTCTTCTTTATTTCTCCAACAGATAGTGAGAACACGTGCAGATAGAAATTGAGAAGCAGCACCCGAGCCACCAGCAGCAGTTGTAGTTCACGGTAGAGGATAGGGTCGTGGTCGCGGGTGAAGGCTTGTCGCTACTAGAGAGAGGCCCGCTCCTTCAAGAGAGCTCCGCATCCCCCGTACCACCGGAGTCTAGGAGAGGGCGGTGGTGGAGGTGGAGGTCCCGGAGTAGGGAGAGGCAGCAATCGCTCTAGCGTCTACTGAGGTCCCGACTTAGGTCCTTACACTTCTAAGTGGCCTCATGGGTACTAGGGCAGTGCCAACGACACCTACAGGACTGCAGGTGGGGATACAACATGCAGCTACTGTGGTTCCTCACATTGATGATATTTCAGAGGTAGTTATATTTCCAAGGTCGGTGGTTGGGTCGGTGATGATAGGGGAGGAACATTACTTGTTCTAGAGATTCACAAAGATAAGCCTCCCACTTTATACGATACTAAGGCTTTATACGATACTAAGGTGGAGGACACCTACGAGTTCATAATTGATTGCCACGAGAGGCTCCATAAGATGGGGGCAGTGGAGAGGTACAACGTGGAGTTTATCACCTTCCAACTGATGGGCGATGCTAAGCTCTGGTGGAGGGCTTTTGTGTAGTGCAAACCAGCAGGGTCACCACCGTTGACCTGGACCCAGTTTTACTCCATATTTCTGGAGAAGTACGTACCCCGTACTCTGAGAGATAGGGGGCAGGATGAGTTCACCACTATCGAGCTAGGGGAGCTCTTCTGTTGGAGCATAGGAGGCTCGATTCCACTCACTATCCCCATGCCCACAGAGGAAGAGGGGATCAGGCATTTTGTCAAAGGATTGAATGTGGGTCTCCAACTGTCATCCCTTCAGATGGTCTCTGCAGGTAAGACCTCTTATGAGGTAGTGGAGCATGTGAACAATATAGAGGAGACGAAACATGAAGGGTGTACAAAGAATGCTGAGAAGAAGGCTTGAAAAGTGGATTATTACAGTGGCTCTTTTGCTAGGACTCTGGCACCACAAGGTTTCTCGAAATGCCCTATTATGTTAGCTATGCAGGTGTCAGTCGAAGGTCCACTAGGGACTACTCCGCGACCAACAGGTACAGTCAGGAGTATTCAGCTTGTTCACTCAGACTTCGGGGCTCGCCTTTTTCTTTTGTTCTGATTCAAAGGAAAATTATTGAGAAGGTATTTGATGAGTGTGGGGAGTATGGACACATTCGCAGATGGTGACGCAGGTTTGGTCAAGGTAGACAGATTATTCCACACCCAGCTCCTCGAGTTCCGGCCCCTGCTGGGAGAGGAGGAACTGCATTCAGCAGGGATCATCTACAGCTTGGGCAAGGTAGTCAGCCAGTGGCCAGAGGCGGTACTCAGCCGGATAGAGAGGTGCTTAAAAAAGTAGGGGTTGCACTCAGTCCCGCGGAGGGGTGATGCAACCAAACCGGGGCGAGTCCCAGGAAGGTAGCCAAGCTCACTTTTATGCTCTTCCCAGTAGGCCTGAGGTAGAGGCTTTAGATGCTATTTAGTACGGTTTTTTTGTCCGACAAAATGGCTATGGCTTTGATTGATCCGGGTTCTACTTTTTTCTACGTGTCTACTTATTTTGATTTGGGATTGGATCTTGCTTGTGATATACTTGATACTCCTATCCATGTGTCTACTCCTATTGGGGATTCTATGGTGGGGGATAGGGTTAGTCGGGATTGCGTTATTGACTTTATAGGGTTTGACACTCTGGTAGATTTAGTGATCTTGGACATGAGATTTGGATGTGATTCTAGGGGTGAGTTGGTTATCTCCTTACCATTCCATTTTGAATATCCATGCTAAGACCGTCAATATATCAGGCCCAGGGTCATCCAGGTTGGAGTGGAAAGGGAGTTGTAGCCTACTTCTAAGAAAATCATTTCTTATACTCGTGCCCTTAAATTGATAGAGCGGGCGTGTTCAGTATATCTAGCTCATATTCGAGATACCAATTCCGAGGGTCCTTCCATAGAGTCGGTCCTAGTAGTTTGTGAGTTCTTAGAGGTGTGCCCTGCAGATTTGCTTGGCATGTCGTCGAACCGTGATATTGATTTTTGCATAGATTTAGAGCCAGGGACCCGACCCATTTCTATTCTGCTGTAAAAATGGCACCAGTTGAGCTGAGAGAACTCACGGAGCACTTGCAAGAACTGCTTAGCAAGGGGTTTATCAGGACAAGTGTCTCTTGTAGACTGCCCCGGTCTTATATGTGAAAAAGAAAGACTGTAGTATGCATGTGCATTAATTATCGCCAGTTGAGCAAGGTAACTATTGGAAACAAGTGCTCTCTCCCTCGAATAGATGATTTATTTGATCAATTACAAGGGGCAGTAGTGTTCTCAAAGATTGACCTGAGGTCAGGTATCAGCTGAAGATTTGGATTAAGGATATTCCCAAAATAGCCTTCTGGACCAGGTATGGGCATCACGAGTTCTTGGTCATGTCTTTTGGACTCACTAATGCCCCACCTGAGTTCATGTGTTTGATAAATGGTATCTTCAAATACTATCTAGATTCATTCATAATTATTTTTATTGATGATATCTTGGTGTACTTCAAGACCAAGAAGGAGCATGAAAACCATCTAAGAATCATGTTGGGGTTGCTAAAGGAGAAGCAGTAGTATGCTAAATTCACCAAGTGTGAGTTTTTGTTGGAGTCAGTGTCTTTTCTGAGACATGTATTGTCGAAAGAGGGAATTAAAGTGGATTCACAGAAGGTGGAGGCAGTCAGAAACCGGGCTAGGCCAACTACCATGATAGAGATTTGGAGTTTCGTAGGGCTGGCCAGTTACTATTGTCGATTTGTGAAGGGGTTTGCATCTATTGCGTCAGTATTGACAAGGTTGACTCAGAAGGATGTACCTTTCGTTTGAGGAATGTGAAGAGAAGCTCAATACCCTACTAATCACAACACCTATCCTGGCATTACCGGAGGAAGGTAAAGATTTTGTTGTTTATTTTGATGTCTGAAGGTTTGGGTTGGGTGCTATGTTAATGCAGGAATGGAAGATCATTACTTAAGCCTCGAGATAATTAAAGGTGCATGAGAAGAATTACCCCACACATGAATTGGAGCTAGCAGCGGTAGTGTTTGCCCTAAAAATCTAGAGGCACTACCAATACGGGGCTCGTTGCGAGGTATTTACAGACCATCGTAGCTTGCAATATGTGTTTTCTCAGAAAGATCTCAATTTGAGGCAGAGGAGGTGGATGGAACTGCTCTAGGATTATGATATCACCATCTTGTATCACCCAAGGAAGGCTAATGAAGTGGCGATGCGTTGAGTAGGAATGCAGTTAGTATGGGCAACCTAGCTTGCCTAGAAGCTACTCGACGACTGATGGCTAGAGAAGTTTAGACAATAGCAAATAGCTTGATAAGACTTACATTGATATAAATAGGTTTGATATTAGCTAGCATGGAGGCCAAGTCATAACTTTTAGAGGAGATAAAAGCCAAATAGTTTGAGGATGAGAAGCTGAGTAAGATTCGAGACAAGGTTTTGCGGGGGGAAGCTAAGAAAGCAATGGTAGATGACGAAGGGGTCCTGATAATAAAGGGATGTGTGTGTGTTCCCTGAGTTGGTGAGCTAATTTAAACCCTTCTTGCAAAAGCACACAACTCGAGGTACTCTATTAATCTTGGGGCTACTAAAATGTACCATCACTTGAACTGACGTTATGGTGAAGCACGATGAAGAGGGACATTGTAAATCATGTTGCCTTGTTTTTGAACCAGCAACAAGTGAAGTATGAGCCCCAGAAGCCTGGGGGAGTACTTAAAAGGATGCCCATCCCAAATTGGAAGTGGGAGCGGATAGCAATGGATTTCGTGGTTGGTCTTCCAAAGACATTTGGGGATGTTTGACTCCATTTGGGTCATTGTTGACAAACTGACCAGGTCTGCCCATTTCTTACATATAAGTGACTTACAATGTCGAGAGGTTGGACAAATTGTATGTGAAGAAAGTGATTCGGTTGCATGGGGTGCCGGTGTTGATTGTATCTGATAGGGATACTCAGTTCACCTCTTATTTCTAAAGGACCTTATAGGCGGAGTTAGGCACAAGGATGGATTTGAGCACAACCTTCAATTCATAGATAGATGGACAATTAAAAAGGACCATCCAGGTATTAGAGGACATGTTTCGGGCCTGTGTTATAGATATTGGAGGCCATTGGGATAAATTCTTACCCTTGGCAGAGTTTTCTTACAACAACAGTTATCATTCGAGCATTGACATTGCGCCATTTGAAGCTCTGTACAGGAGGAAATGTAGGTCTCTAATTGGGTGGTTTGATTCATTTAAGGTGAGACCCTGGGGAATCGATTTGCTTAAACAATACTTGAAAAAGGTTCGAGTAATCCAAGAATATCTGGTAGTTGCTCAAAGTAGATAGAAACAGTATGCAAACAAAAAAGTGATTGATTTGGAATTCATAGAGGGAGAGTAAGTGTTGCTCAAGGTATCCCCCATGAAGGGGGTAATGCGGTTCGATAAGTGGGGTAAGCTTAGCTCGAGATATATTGGGCCATTTGAGATCCTATGATGGGTGGGACAAGTAGCATGAGTTAGGCTTACCGCCAGGGCTGTCTGGGGTACATCCAATCTTCCATGTTTCCATGTTGAAGAAATACCATGGGAATGGAAAGTACATCATCAAATTAGACTCTGTATTGCTGGACGAGAATTTGTCTTATGAGGAGGAACCAGTGGCGATATTGGATAGGGAGGTCCACAAGTTGAGATCTGAAAAGATTGCGACGGTAAAGGTTTAGTAGAAGAATCGTCCCATAGAGGAAACCACTTGTGAGATGGAGGCCGACATGCGGATCAAGTACCCTCAATATTATACCACGGGAACGCAAGGATCATACCTGGAAGTGAAAACAGAGAAAAACTGAAAATTCGCACCAGGTCACAAAACGACTCGTGAGGTAAATCTTGAGGAGTTACGACTCGTGGTCTGCATGGTGTGGAAAGGCCTAAATGAGGAGGCCATGGGCTTGACCACAAGTCGTGGTCAGACCTCACAAGTCGTGAGGTCACCCGTGGTCAACTCTGGAGGATTGGCAAATTGGGATGGGCAGTGTAGGCCACAGAAGGTGACCACCAGTCGTGGTCTGATCTCACGACTCGTGAAGTCACCCGTGGAGTTCCGTTGGATGTTTGGGCAGTGGACTCAATGGTTCAAGGCCACGATTCATGCCCTGTGGCAATGACCCGTTAGGTCCCTAGTGGGGACTGGCGACCAGAAATTCGTGCGTTTTAATAAGGGTGTTTTCGTAACTTTCTAAGTCCCTAAGGCCTAAACTACGTCATTTTGATATGTTTCTGAGTTAGATAAAGATGGGTTAAGCCCTTTATGCATGCCCATTCTCATGCAAAAGCTTAGAGAGGTTTTTGGAAGATTAAAGGCCTTCTTCCCCAAATTTTCATCAAATTTGTTGTGGGTGTTTAAGGAACTTTAAGTCCACCTATTCCCAGGTACGTAGGGTTTTAAAATGGGTGGAATTCTACCCCACCCATGCCCAATTTCGCTTTAAATCATGAATCCTCCTATTCAAGTCTATGGGGTTTTACTCAAATGCATGAAAGTGTGATTTCTCTTTATGGGTATGATTTAATTGAGTTTTTATTATTTAATTATGAATGATAGGAAGGTTTTATTATTATTTTCTTTAACTCATGTTTCAAGCTTTTAAATCCAAAATGCCCATTTGATGAAAGTTCATGGAAGTTATGATTTATGATGACTACTCTATAATTTGAGTTTATTGATGATAGAAAAGCGTGATTTTCAAGTTACCTATGTTATGAGCATGTTTTGAAAGAATTGAATATGATTAAGTATTGGGCAACGCCCACATGTAGAAGAATTATTTGCGATTTATGAAACAAATTACTTGATTTATCGATTTATGATGTTCGCCGATGAAAAGGGCCTTGATTCTTGACTAAGCATGTTTTAAAGGGGATCAATGATGATAAATGTTATATCGTAGCCAATAAATTTTTATGCATGATGTTAATGATTTATGTATGAGCCTATATTCATATTTTTGGGAGCCGTGTCTAGCACCGAGCAGTCCGGCATTCAAAGGACTACGCCGGATTCTCATAACCTCATGTCACCGTGGGTTGTAAATGATATGATGCCTCGCCATAATCGGTAAACCGGCAGTCGAGGTATGTAAAGCCAGTCTCTTTTGGCAAGTTAGTTTCTCCAGTATAGTAAAACAGTATGAATCCCAGTAAGATATTTCAGAAACAGTATATCATGCTCAGTATGAAATTTAGTAAAGCACATCAGAAGTATTATATCATGTTCAGTATGAGACTCAGTACGACATTTTAGAGATTATATTATTATCTTATTCAGTGTGTATTATATGTAGTTGATGTTGTCAGTTGAGACTTGATTGTATTTTTTTGGGCTTATTTACCCGTATAGCTTCCGTGACCGCCCCAGGGTTAATGTTGTATTGTCCGCCAGAGGGCGAGGATACGTCACTCTATGGAGTGGCATGCCGTCCACTAAGGACGAAGATGGGATGCCAGTTCCCCATATTTTGTTGTGGTTGGCCTTTATACACCCCCGTCGAGCGCTTGCGCACGGGGTGTTGATTTCAGGAGTTCTTTAGACTCAGATACAACTATATTCAGGGGCCCAAGCAGCGTACCCAGGGGATCGGCCGGATGCTTATAGCTACTAGATGATGTGGTATGACTTGGGTAGGGGTAAATAGATTGTGATGAATTCACCTTCCGGCTTATGGGGTCCAGGTAAGGTTTATGTTATGTTGTTTTAGTTATTGATAGATAGACAGTAGAACGCCATGTTATCAGGTATGACTCCTACTCTTCTCAGTATAGCTATGTTAGCGCCGATTCCTCTATTTCAGTCAGTTTCCTATTACTTCAGTTACAGTCAGCTTTATTACTTACTTTCAGTTGTTTTCAGTTATTGCTTTACATACTCAGTACTAGTGGTACTGACGCCCGTTTTGGGGCGCTGCATTACTCGCCTGCAGGTGCACATGGACGAGGAGCAGATCCCTCGTAGTTCCAGTCAGCGGTACACAGCCTTCAGCTCCTTTCATCTGGAGCTTGAAAGACAGAGGTTTACTTTCTTTTGTGTCCAGTATGGGTAGGTTGGGGCCCTGTCCCGACCATCTTATTATTCCTAGAGGCTTGCAGATTGATGTATCATATTCCCTGTGGTTAGATGTATCGGCCATGTGGGGCCATATATGTGTTTCAGATTGTATGTGATGGTCGTGTGGGGCCTTGTTCAGTTGTTAGTTGGTGACCTTATCGGTCATAGATCAGTTTAGCGCCAGATTTCATTTTTCAGTTATAACTAGACATCATGGTGGCCTTATCGGCCCGCATAGAACTCCTTATATTTAGTTGTTTTTGGTTAGCTATTTGCTTTTAATAGGTGGCTATAGGCCTTGTCGGCCGGGGGCTGTATTTACAGCCGCTATATAGCCCGTCATTTTCTTGAATCTAGAATTAGAGTCAGCCTTGCACCAGAGGTGTTTAGGCCCAGTTAGTTCAGTAGTCCAGATCCTAGTAGGGCACCAGGTGCCAGTCATGCCTCCCAAGGTGGGGTGTGACAAACTTGGTATCAGAGCAGGTCGTATCCCAGGGAGTTTGCAAGCCGTGCTAAGTAGAGTCTTGTCTATGGATGTGTTGTGCACCACATACTATAGGTAGGAGGTTGCAAGGCATTATAGGATGGTTACTCTTTCTTCTTATTCAGTCGTGCTATAGAGCGGTACAGTATAGGGTTGAGTCCCTGAGCTTATCATACTCTTTGTTTACGGATAAAATGTCAGACCAACGACATCCTACGTCAGGCAAGAGGTTGGATATAGCAGCAGGAGAGGGTACCAGCAGGATGCCTCAACCTCGATTAGAATCAGCTCGATCTGAGGGTGATACGGAGGCATCGTCTCGACCTTCCCAGCAGTCACCATTACATCAGGAGCCACTTGGAACGACACCACCTCTGATAGTTCCTATACCTATACCATCTGACCAGGAGGTCAGGAGTGTGGTGGTTATGTTAGCGCAGATGGTGGCTTCTCAGCGCCAGTCAATGCCACCTACAGCTGCAGAATCATCAGGAGGGCCTGGTAGTTTGAGGGTCCGAGAATTCCCGGCACTAAGTCCCCCACAATTCACAGGGAAAGATCGCCCAGAGGATCCCTAGGATGCAGAGGATTTTCAGATACAGAGGATTTTCAGGGTAATGCATGCTACACCCACAGAGTCAGTTGAATTGGCGGTATTCCAGCTATGGGACATCGTTGTACTGTGGTATGAGAGTTGGGAGAGATCCCGAGGGAGAGATGTTTCCCCTCCGACCTGGCCCAGGTTTTTAGAGGCTTTTCTGGATCATTATCTACCACGGGAGGTTCAACAGGCCTGAGTTGATCAGTACCTACACTTGGAGCAGGGGTCGATGAGTGTTCGAGAATATGCCTTGCAGTTCGATTCCTTGGCCCAGTATGTGCCAGCTTTTGTAGATACAATGCCATCTAGGGCACACCGTTTCATTATGGGGCTGAACCCAGAATATGTTGAGACTTGTATCACAGCTACTCTACGAGAGGATATGGATGTTTCCCGAGTACAGGCTTTTGCTCAGAATATTAAGGGCATCAGACAACGGCAACGGGAGATCAGGAGAACAAGTCGGGAATAGAGCCGTAGGGACAGGCCAGAGGATTTATAGGAGGAGGCCCGGGGAGGACCTAGGCCACGGCTATCAGATGGGCCACCTAGACCCCCGCCACCATCACAGCAGCAGAGGAGCAGGTTCAGTCGCCGAGGGCAGTCAGAGCCCGGCGGAGGTTCGCAAATGGTAGATTCACCGCAGCAGAGGAGGGCGGAGTAGAGTAGGTATACAATATCACTTTGCCCTATTTGCAGCCGACGCCACTCTGGAGCATGCAGATATGGCTCCACGGGATGTTATATTTGTGGACAGGAGGGTCATTAGATGAGAGATTGTCCAGCTAGGGGTCAAAGTGTCTGGGATCGACAAGATAGGTCATCAGCAGGGTCGCAAGCTCCAGCATCCCCGACAGGGCACAGGCCCTCAGTTTCAGTAGGTAGAGGCCGAGGCAGATCAGGGGCCTCCAGTTCAGGTGCGGGCCCAGACCGTACCTATTCATTACCGGGGAGACAGGATTCAGAGTCGTCACCAGATGTTGTGACAGGTATGCTGAATATTTGCTCTCATCCTGCTTATGTGTTGATAGATTCGGGATCCACCTTGTCCTATGTTACACCGTTTGTGGCTCGGATGTTTAGTATTGTGCCAGAATTGCTTCAGTGACCTTTTTCAGTATCTACACCCATTGGTGACTCTATCATAGCCAGAAGGGTCTATCAGGGGTGTACAGTAGAGGTTGCCAGTCGTCAGACGACAACAAACTTGATAGAGCTAGAGATGGTTGATTTTGACACCATTATGGGTATGGATTTGTTAGCTCCATGTTATGCCAATGTTGAGTGCTGGACCAAGACTGTCCGATTCCACTTTCCAGGGGAGGCAGTACGGGAGTGAAAAGGTAATACAGTTATGCCAAAAGGTAGGTTTATTTCCTATCTTCGGGCGAGGAAATTGATAGCAAAGGGGTGCATTTACCACATTGCCAGAATTCAGGATGTTCAGGCAGAGCCTCCGACCCTTCAGTCTATTCTAGTGGTTAATGAGTTCCCCGATGTATTTCCAGATGAGCTTCCTAGTATTCCCCCAGAGAGGGAAGTTGATTTTGCAATCGATTTATTACCAGACACTCAGCCCATATCTATCCCCCCTTATCGGATGGCTCCTACTAAACTCAGGGAGTTAAAGGAACAATTGAAAGATTTGCTAGATAAGGGCTTTATCAGGCCGAGTACCTCACCACGGGGTGCGCCAGTTCTGTTTGTGAGAAAGAAGGACGGCTCCCTTCGTATGTGTATAGACTATCGGCAACTGAATAAAGTTACTGTCAAGAATAAGTACCCACTTCCCAGAATAGACGACTTGTTTGATCAGCTACAGGGAGCAAGATATTTTTCAAAGATTGACTTAAGGTCTGGATATCATCAGATTCGGGTTCGTGAAAGGGACATTCCAAAGACTGCCTTTAGAACCAGATATGGGCACTTTGAATTCCTAGTCATGTCCTTCTGACTGACAAATGCCCCAGCAGTGTTTATGGACCTGATGAACAGTATCTTCAGACCATACCTGGACTTGTTCGTGATAGTGTTTATCGATGATATTCTGGTGTATTCTCGCTCAGAGGAAGACCACCAGGATCATCTACGGACAGTGCTCCAGATTTTTAGAGACCGCCAGTTATATGCCAAGTTTTCTAAATGTGAATTTTGGCTGAATTCAGTAGCCTTCCTGGGCCATATTGTGTCAGACGCTGGTATATAGGTAGATACACAGAAGATTGAGGCAGTGAAAACATGGCCTAGACCTAACACTCCGACCGAGGTACGCAGTTTCCTGGGATTAGCCGGGTATTACAGGAGGTTTGTGGAAGGATTTTCCACTTTAGCAGCACCCTTAACTAAACTGACGCAGAAGGCAGCAAAATTTCACTGGACTGAGGTGTGCGAGCAGAGCTTTCAGCAACTGAAAGACAGGTTGACATCAACACCAGTGTTAGCATTGCCAAAAGGAACAGAGGGTTATGCAGTTTACTATGACGCTTCGGGTGTTGGGTTAGGATGTGTTTTGATGTAGCATGGTAAAGTGATTGCGTACGCTTCCAAGCAGCTGAGGAAGATTGAGAAGAACTATCCTACCCATGACCTGGAATTAGTCGCAGTAATTCATGCCTTGAAAATATGGAGACACTACTTGTATGGCGTCCACGTGGATATTTTTACTGATCATAAAAGCCTACAGTATATCTTCACCCAGAAAGAGTTGAATTTGCGGCAGCGTCGCTGGTTAGAGTTGTTGAAAGATTATGATGTGAATATTTTATATCACCCAAGAAGGGCCAATGTGGTAGCAGATGCCCTTAGCCGTAAATCTATGGGAAGTTTGGCATACTTATAGCCCGAGCAGCGGGAGTTGGCCCGAGAATTGCATCAGTTAGCCAATTTAGCCATTCGTATAGCAGAAATAGGAGACAATAAAGTAGTAATCCAGAACATTGCAGTGTCATCTTTGGTTGTGGAAGTGAAGGAAAGGCAATATGAAGATCCTAGCCTGGTTCAGCTCAGAGACAGAGTCCAGCGAAGGGAAGTGACAGATTTTCAGGTAACCGAGGATGGAGTTTTGAGATATAGGGATCGCCTCTGCGTTCCAGACGTTGCCGGGCTTCGCCAGCAAATTATGGGCGAGGTACACTATGCCCGTTACTCTCTCCATCCAGGTTCGACAAAGATGTACCATGATATAAAAGAGATCTACTGGTGGCCAGAAATTAAAAAGGGGATAGCAGAATTTGTAGCTCAGTGTCCCAATTGCCAACAGGTAAAAGCTGAACATCAGAAACCAAGCGGACTGACACAGGATATAATTGTGCCTCTATGGAAATGGGAAGCAATTAATATGGATTTTGTAGCAGGATTACCTCGCACCAGGCATAAATATGATTCGATCTGGGTAATCGTCGACAGGTTGACAAAATTAGCTCACTTTCTGCCAGTAAGGGCTACCTTTCTAGCCGAAGATTATGCAGAGTTGTATATTAAGGAAATAGTCAGGCTGCACGGTGTTCCATTGTCAATTATCTCCGATAGAGGGGCGCAGTTCACAGCCAAGTTCTGGCAATCGTTTCAGAGAGGCTTGGGACGCAGGTTAACCTGAGCACAACCTTCCATCCTCAGACAGACTAGCAGGTAGAATGTACCATCCATACGCTTGAGGATATGTTACGAGCATGTGTGTTAGATTTTGGAGGTAGCTGGGATGAACATCTACCGCTTATTGAATTCACCTATAATAACAGTTATCATTTAGCAATTCAGATGGCGCCTTATGAAGCGTTGTATGGGCAGAAGTGCAGATCTCTAGCTGGTTGGTTTGAGGTAGGAGAATCAGCATTGATTAGGCCAGTATTCATCAGTCAGAGGAGAAAGTAAAGCTTATCAGGGAACGTTTGCTGACTTCTCAGAGCCGCCAGAAATCTTATGTTGACGTGCGACACAGAAACTTGGAATTTAATGTGGGTGACTGGGTGTTCCTGAAAGTTTCCCCGATGAAGGGTGTGAAGAGATTTGGTAAGGAAGGCAAGCTCAGCCCGAGGTTTGTTGGGCCTTATCAGATTCGTCGAAGGATAGGCCAGGTGGCATATGAATTGGACCTACCTCTAGAATTAGAATCCGTTCACCCAGTTTTTCACGTGTCAATGCTTAGGAAGTGCATAGGAGACCCCTCCCGGATTGTCCCAGTTCAAGATGTTCAAGTCACAGAAGAGTTAGCTTATGAAGAAGTTCCAGTGGCCATACTAGACCGGCAGATCCGTAGATTAAGAACTAAAGATGTTGCTTCTGTAAATGTATTATGGCGAAACAAGAACCGAGAGGAGATGACCTGGGAAGCAGAAGAATGAAAGCCAAATATCCTTAGTTATTCCAAACTTAGTCAGATTATGCAGCCAGAGGTATGTTGTTATTATTGTTTCATAAGTTGCAGTATATGCATATGTATGTGGAGTAGTTGACTCCAATTTATTGTGAAATGAATGCTATAGTATGGTGTGGAGTACCTGATTGGACTTTTTCTGCGTTTCAGGGTTTTGGGATAGTCCATATTACAGGGGAGACTCTGCCAAAATTTTTCCAGAATAAGTAATTGCAAGTTAAGGTTCTTGCAGGTAGAAGTTAACATTCGAGGATGAATGTTCTTAACGGGGGGAGGATGTTACACCCTGTAAGTTTCTAGAAATTAGTTGGCCTATTTGCATGTTGGTTGGGAGTTTTAGAATGCCATACGTGCGAGGAAAGGGCCCGGGGAAAGGCCGAACAGGTGCCAAGTTAGATTTTCACAAGAGGAGGCCGAACCGTGCTGCCCAAAGGGGCAACGTGGCACGGAGGCACCTCCTCCGTGATGGCCAACGTGGCACGGAGCCAAATTAGCGTGATGGCCAGTGTGCCACGTTGCTATGCAACTAGCTTCAACTATATAAAGGCCTTACTCTTCAACTTTAAGTTATTTTTCATATTCACACGACCAGAAACAGGGAGAGAAGGAGGGTTCCTATAGATTTCCATTGGATTACGCCGTCAAACGTTATCCAAAGTCAAATTAACTTCAGGTATCAAAGTTACAGGGAGCATTTTTACGAGTTAGTTTCATGAAGTTCGCCCGGCGAATCGTCGTCCTGCTGAGCCAAAGTGATTGGAATTGCTCCAAACTAGTGTTAATACAATCCCAGGCTTAAAGTAAGTACTTCTCCCTTCTAGATTCCCGAGAAATTATGAGGTTTCAACCGTTCTTTGATAAGTTGAAGAATAGTCAGTAGATATATATCAAGTATTGTTTTCTTCCAGTATAGTAATGAAGTTAGTTCTATTCTTTCGTGAATATGATTATAGTTGGGGAGAACAGCCAAATACTAGCCGAACCTCACCAGATAATCGGTAAACCGGCAATCGAGGTATGTAAAGCCAGTCTCTTTCGGCAAGTTAGTTTCTCTAGTATAGTAAAACAGTATGAATCCCAGTAAGATGTTTCAGAAACAGTATATCATGCTCAGTATGAAATTTAGTAAAGCACGTCAGAAGTATTATATCATGTTCAGTATGAGACTCAGTACGACATGTTAGAGATTATATTATTATCTTATTTAGTGTATATTATATGTAGTTGATGCTATTAGTTGAGATTTGATTGTATTGTTTTGGGCTGAATTACCCGTATAGCTTCCGTGACCGCCCCAGGGTTAATGGTTGTATTGACTCGTCCGCCAGAGGGCGAGGATACGTCACTCTACGGAGTGGTATGCCGTCCGCTAAGGACGGAGATGGGATGCCAGTTCCCCATATTTTGCCATGGTTGGCCTTTATACACCCCCATCGAGCGCTTGCGCCCGGGGTGTTAATTTCAGAAGTCCTTCGGACTCAGGTACATCTATAGTTAGGGGCCCAGCGGGCCCAAGCAGCGTACTCAGGGGACCGACCGGATACTTATAGCTACTAGGTGATGTGGTATGACCTGGGTAGGGGTAAATAGATTGTGATGAATTCACCTTCCGGCTTATGGGGGCCAGGTAAGATTTATGTTATCTTGTTTTAGTTATTGATAGATAGACAATAGAATGCCATGTTATCAGGTGTGACTCCTACTCTTCTCAATATAGCTATGTTAGCACCAATTCCTCTATTTCAATCAGTTTCAGTCCGTTTCCTATTACTTCAGTTACTATCAGCTTTATTACTTACTTTCAGTTGTTTTCAGTTATTGCTTTACATACTCAGTACCAGTGTATTGACGCCCATTTTGGGGCGCTGCATTACTTGCCTGCAGGTGCATATGGACGAGGAGCAGATCCCTCGTAGTTCCAGTCAGCGGTACAGAGCCTTAAGCTCCTTTCATCCAGAGCTTGAAAGACAGAGGTTTACTTTCTTTTGTGTGCAGTATAGGTAAGTCGGGGCCCTGTCCCGACCATCTTATTGAGGCTTGCAGATTGTATCATATTCCCTGTGGTTAGATGTATCGGCTGTGTGGGGATATGTGTTTCAGTTTGTATGTGATGGCCGTATGGGGCCTTGTTCAATTAATAGTTGGTGACCTTGTCGGTCACAGATCAGTTTAGCGCCAGATTTCATTTTTCCGTTATAACTAGACATCATGCTGGTCTTGTCGGCCCGCATAGGACTCCTTATATTTAGTTGTTTCTGGTTAGCTATTTTCTTTTAACAGGTGGCTATAGGCCTTGTTGGCCGGGGGCTGTATTTATAGCCGCTATATAGCCCGTCATTTTCTTGAATCCAGAATTAGGCCAGCCTTGCACCAGAGGTGCTTAGGCCCAGTTAGTTTAGTAGTCTAGATCCTAGAAGGGCACCAGGTGCCAGTCATGCCTCCCAAGATGGGGCGTGACAAAAACTGAACATTATGTCAAGCTTGTTGAAAACATAATATCATGACTGATGTACATGCATAATTGAAATCATGAGGAACAATGGGAGACTCGTCATATAACCGACATTACCACGATAAAGCTTACATGGTCCCGACTATTACACTCAAGTGGGCAGAGCTGTCCAAAGTCGTGCCAGGGCTAAGGATGCTACCAGGATATCAAAATCAAGCTCAAGTCCCCTAAGGGGCAGGGGAACGCTCCAAAGGAGGTCCCAAATAATCTGATCATACCTACGTTGGCGCGTAGTTCTGAGGCATAGGGTTGATTGACCTAAGGCCTACTAGGTGCTAGACACTTCTCCCAAAAACATGCATATGCTCTCCATCATTTTTCAACGAGCTGGCCATCATCCAGTGACGAAGCTGAATAATAACATACATGCAGAATCTGAAATCATAACATGAGGAGCCTTTGCTCAAATCATACCACAAGCTGAAAATAATGGGAGTCTTGACTCCAAAACCATGTAATAAACTAATTCATGAAATCGTAAGTCATACTTAATCATATGCGCTTTCCCAATACTTTAACATGCTTGAAATCAACTTGATTCACTTTGAAAACATGAACATAATATGGGTATTTCAAAATCATACTTTCTTCATAAACATCACATTATACTTGAACATATATCTCATCGATCTCAACTTTCATTACATTCATGGATGGGCATCATAGTTTAGAAAACTTGAAAACATAATTTATAATTTAAAATATTATAAAATCAGCCCATCAATGATAATTCATCGATTAAAACATGCTTAGATCATACCAATGATAGGAACTTAGGAAATTCATGCATTGGGAAAAAAACCCCATAGAATCATCAACTAGAACATCATGAATTGAGAGAGAATTGGGCATGGGTGTGGACAATTGCACCCATTTACAGCCTTACATACCTAAAGGGATATGATTTTCACACTTCCTTGATAGCCCAAAGAGAATTTAGGAAGAACTTTGAAGAACTAGCCTTGATCACCTCTCAAACTTCTAAACTTGAATGCATGAATTAGGAATAGCTTAGAATGAACTTACCCTTCTTAAAAATCACTACTAATAGCTTAAAATGACGTAGTTTAGGCCTTAGAATCATAGAAATTATGGAAAAGCCCTCACTAAATTCGCAGGGAAATACAGACTGTCAGTCCCAACGAGGGACTAGACGAGTCGTCGCCGAGGCCACGACTCATGGCCCGCCAATCATTGCCTCCACTGGAAATTTCACCTGGATTGCCACCACGAGGCACATAACGACTCGTTATTGGTGACCATGACTTACCACCTCCCGTTGCCCTCACTGCCAGAAACTCACATGGGGGTCACCATGACTTGTGGTGCACCCAACGAGTCATGGTGACCAATCTATTAGGTGCACTGCCCATTCTTCCTCTTCTTTCCATCAACCTTGACCATGGCTGACTTAACGAGTCATGGGGCTGACCACGACTCGTGGTCATGCCTGTGGTTACTCAAAACTTGAAATTTCCAACTTAAGTCAAACTTCTCACCACGGGTCACTTAACGAATCATGGTCATCCTGACTGGTCACTGGATGACTCGTCCTGTGATGTGGTGTAGAAAATCCTATTTTCTCCGCTTCAACTCCTGGGTCTGATCGTAGGGTTTTCGGGGAATTACAATATCTCCTCCTTGGGAACATTTGTCCTCGAATATGGAAAAACATACAGAAAGGCAGAGAAATGCAATCATTATACTCAAATACTTATCATATAAGTTGAAAACTTGCGGAACGACTACCTCCGAATTAAACTACAGGGCTGAACTGAATTCATGAATCATACATATATACTTTGACATGAAAGAAACTGGGACACATGAATGGAACATGAAACTGAGTAGAGTTTTAGGGCAAAAACTGATACCTCAAGCTGAGATTGAGCCGGAAGGGAATAATTGTTGGTATCACAAAACCTTGACTAAAGCTACTTCCTTATTTCTTAGGTTCCAAACCTGACGATCCAGTATTTCTACCGGAACCTCTTCATGACTAAGTCTGTCTTTCACACCGACACTATCCACTGGGACAACTAGAGCTAGATCACCCAAACAATTCTTTAAGAGCGATACATGGAAAATGGGATGAACGGAAGCTAACTCTGAGGGTAACTCCGACTCATAGGCCACCTTGTCGACATGTCACACAATCCGGTACAGACCAACATAATGGGGACTGAGTTTCCCTTTCTTTCCGAACCTCATCACTCCCTTCATGGGAGACACCTTTAGAAACACCTAATCATCAACTTCAAACTCAAGTTCTCTCCTCCTCACATCCGCATAGGACTTTTGTCGACTCTAAGCTATTTTCAACCTGTTCCGTATGAGCTAAACTTTCTCCGTAGCCTGATGGACTGAATCTAGTCCTATCATTGCAGCCTCACCGACTTCAAACCAACCAATAAGAGATCTACATCTCCACCCATAGAGAGCCTCAAACGGAGCCATTTGAATGCTGGAATGGTACTCGTTGTTATATGCAAACTCAATGAGAGGCAAATGGTCACACCAACTACCCTTGAAGTCAATCACACACGCTCTCAACATGTCCTCGAGAGTCTAAATAATCCGCTCTGCCTGACCATCTATTTGCAGATGAAACACTGTGCTAAGTTTGATATGAGTACCAAGTCCCTTTTGAAATGATCTCCAAAATCGGGAGGTAAACTGAGTACCTCTATCTGATATGATGGACAATGGCACTCCAAGCAACCGAACTAACTCCCGAATGTACAACTTAGCATAATCCTCCAATGAATCGTAGTTTTGATCGGTAGAAAATGAGCCGCTTTAGTCAATTGTCGATAACAACCCAAATGGAGTCATACTGTCGACAAGTGCGAGGCAAACCTTTAATGAAGTCCATATTGATCTCTTCCTACTTCTAAGTAGGAACGCTAATATCTTGAAGAACACCTCCAGGTCTTTGATGCTCAACCTTCACCTGTTGATAATTGGGACACTTAGCCACAAATTCTGCTATGTCCTTCATGCCATTCCACCAATAAACTTCCTGCAGGTCAAGGTACATCTTGGTGGCACCTAGATGTATCGAATATCAGGAACCCTCAAATCATCGACCGGAACATACAAACGACCCTGATATCGAAGCACCCCATCTCCCCCTTTGGAGAAGACTTCTACCTTCTAATTCTGAATAGCTTTCTTTAGTTTCACCAAAATAGGATCTTCGTCTTGCATAGCTTTAACGTCGGTCACCAAGGATGAGTCTGATCCGTTCTAAACACTAACACCACCATCTATTGAATCAACCAGACGAACTCCCAATCATGCAAGCTGATGCACATCCTTCACCAGCTCCTTCCTCTCCTCATCTACATGGGACACACTCTCCATAGAAAGCCTACTAACAATGTCTGCCACCACATTAGCCTTTCCCGGATGGTAAAGGACACTCATATCATAATCCTTGAGTAACTCCAATCACCTCTTTTGGCGTAAATTTAGATCCTTCTAGGTAAACACATATTGTAGGCTCTTGTGGTCCATGAACACATCTACATGAACCCCATATAAATAGTGCCTCCATATCTTCAGGGAAAACACCACCACCGCCAATTTGAGGTCATGAGTTGGGTAATTCTTTTCATTAACCTTTAGCTGCCTGGAAGCATATGCTATAACTTACCATGCTGCATCAATACACAACCAACTCCGGTCCTCGAAGCATCACAATATACCATAAACCCATCGGTACCCTCTGGTAGGGTTAACACCAGTGCTGAGGTGAGTCAAGTCTTCAACTCTTGGAAGCTCTTCTCACAAGCCTCTAACCATTGAAACTTCACCTTCTTCTGGGTCAATTTGATCAATGGGGCTGCAATAGATGAAAACCCCTCAACAAATCTCCGATAATAACTAGCTAACCTCAAGAAACTCCTGATGTCTGAAGGATTCACCGGTCTATGCCGATTCTGTCACGATCCGAGCATACACCCGGATTGTATACACGGGACAAGGAGCCCCGAGATACCCCAAGTCGACCCATAGCATGAGCATACATATAATTCAATCACAAAAGCGGAGACTTAACATATAAGAACGTAATCATAACATAACCAAAGGGAAATATCGGTACTATACTTATACCATACAACTAAATACAACTTGCAGTTTGATAAGCCTCTAAACATGAAGGATGGATTGATGGGACGACTCCCCAACTAATCCAACATCCATAAACTGAAAGAAAAACCTAAAGGATGAACATACAACCCTCGAAACATGAGGACTCACCAAGAGCGCTGAGAGCGAATCTGAAACTATCTTCGGGTGAGGATGAGCCTGAGAACTGGGGCCTGTATCATGAGACGATACAACATAGAAAGCATGCGGTCAGTACGTGGAATGTACTGAGTATGCAAGGTAAGTAAAACGGACATTTAAAACATATATAAAGTTCATAAAAGATCATAAGAGTAGGACAGCATGCTCGTATCACAAATCATTACAACATATCATATGGCTCAAGGTTTTCAAAACATTCATAACATAAACATAATCGTAATCATAATAGAAGAGCTTTTCTTAACACGTAATTCATGAGATCCGGAGCTTAATCTGAAGCCCGAACCTACTTGGTCTTCGATACTACTCCTAAAACATATATAGTGTTCATAATAATACATACATGAGTTCACGGGCTAGTTAAATCATAGTAATCGTAAACATGCTTGAACATACGTGAACTAGCCATGACTTGAGGTCCGTGAGTCGGCCAAAAACATAATTCATGAGTTATAAAATTCATACATACTTGTAGATCATGCATATAGCTTGAATTTCATAAGATCATAATAGATAAAAAAAATTTCATAAATAAATTAATAATTCATGCTGGGCTACTCAAAAACATCAATGGATCAATGGATCATAAATCGATTCCTCATGGGGCATGCATAATCAAGCTTTATTATTTAAAAATTTAAAGTCAATAATATTATAATCAATTTAAATCTCAAAAGATGATCAAAATCAGTAGATTATGATAATATTTCAAAATCACAAAACTTGTAATTAAAATCATTATTTTTTATATAAATCAAATACAAAACCCCATGGTTATCAATAAATTTTAAGTAAAATCATAGAGTAGGAGCATGAGTGTGGAAGAATTCACCCATTGATGACCTTACATACATGTGATTATCAAGTCCTAACTCTGCTTAGAAGCCCAACAGTGAAATTGGAAGAATTGAAGAGAAAAGCTTAAAATCCCCTTGAATCACCTCTCAAAGTTCTTGTATGCATGAATGAGAGTTTAGAATAGGTCATTCTCTTGAAAACCCAGCTTTTTTCCAAGACAAAATGACGTAGTTTAGGGCCTTATATCTGGAAAAAGTCAAAAAATACCCTTAATGAACCTGCCCTAAAAACTGGCCGGATGGAACCCACAGGTGGTACCAACGGGTCATGGGAACCACTAATGACCCGTCATGTCCCTCGTTGAATGGACTACTGAATGTCTTCTGTCCGAACTAACCAACAGACGGACAAGACGACTTGTCCTCTGAAACCACGATTCGTTACACCATCCATTGTTTGCTCATCATGAAAATCTGAACCCACTTACCAAGAGCCTCACCACGACTCATGGTTACTTCCAATGAGTCGTGGTCTCAACTCGTCACCTACACTGGAAATTCTTAACCTCCAATAACGGCTACAACCAACGACTCGTGGTTTCTCCTAAAGGGTCGTTGGGTCGCCCGTTGTATGCCTCCTGAAGTACCTAACTCCTTCCCACGATTGTAACAATGACTCATTGTTTCCCACAACAAGTCGTCATGTCTCCAGTGGTTTACACTGCCACCCAGGCTGATCCTAACCACGACTGCATATAATGACTCGTGGTTTGATACCACGAGTCGTCCCATGGCCTGTCCTACAACTTTTTTCACAATTTCTGTAGTTTTCAACTTTCAACCTCCCAGATCTATTCTTACGCACTTTCGGGGTATTACAGATTCTTCACCACTTCTATCTTTTGAGGGTCCACCTGAACACCCTCACTAAACACCACATGACCCAAGAATGCCACTGAGTTCAACCAAAACTCACATTTACTGAATTTAGCATATAGCTGACGATCCTTCAAGGTCTGTAGCACAACCCTCAAATGAGCGGCATGCTCCTCCTTGCTCCGAGAGTATATAAAAATATCATCTATGAACACAATCACGAACATATCCAAGTATGGCTTGAACACCCTATTCATCAAGTCCATAAAAGATGCAGGAGCATTCGTTAGTACAAAATACATAACTACAAACTTGTAATGACCATACCGAGTCCTGAAGGATGTCTTCGGAATATCGCTCTCCCGAACCCTGAGCTGATGGTACTCGGATCTGAGATTTATCTTTGAAAAGCACTTAGCACCCTGAAGCTAGTCAAACAAATCATCAATCCTAGGGAGAGGATACTTGTTCTTGATGGTAATTTTGTTTAATTGCCGGTAATCAATGCACATACAAGGAGAACCATCCTTCTTTCGGACAAAGAGAACTGGTGCACCCCATGGGGATTTTGTAGGTCTAATGAAACCCTTGTCTAGAAGGTCCTTCAACCGCTCCTTCAATTCCTTTAGCTCGGCTGGAGCCATTCTATAAGGAGGAATAGATATAGGCTGCATATCGGGAAGAAGGTCAATACCAAAATCAATCTCCTGCTATGGAGGAATTCTCGATAAATCATCTAGAAAGACTTCTAGATACTCACAAGCTACTGAAACTGACTAGATAGTCAGGGTCTCGGACGTAGCATCCTTAACCCTAACTAGATGGTATACACAACCCTTGGAAATCATCTTTTTGGTCTTAAGGTAGGAAATGAAACGACTTACAAGCACAGTTGAACTACCCTTCCACTTTAGGACTGGCTCACCCGAAAATTGAAACTTTATCGTACGAGTTCTACAACTAACTGAGGCATAGCATGCAAATAGCCAATCCATGTCGAGGATAACATCAAAATCGGTCATGGCTAACTCTACTAAATCTGCTGAGGTGATTTCCTGAAAAACTATGACGGGGCAATTTTTATACACCCGTCGACCTATAATTGTATCATCGACTAGAGTAGAGACTTCACTGAGAAGGGTTCTGATAAAATTTCGAGACTAACTCCAAAACTACTAGCAACATAGGGCGTCATAAAAGACAAAGTAGCCCCTAGATTTAACAATGCATATACATTAATATGGAATACTCGTAACATACCAGTGACTACATCCAGGAAGACCTCCTTCTCCTGACGGGATGCTAGGGCATAAAATCTGTTTTTGTGTTGTCCGCCACCTATGCTAGTAGATGCCCCCGGAGCTGGGCATGCTGGTGGAGTTGTTGAACTAGAAGTTAGGCTTCGGACCCTACATGACCCTGTCTAGCCGCTGGACAATCTCTAAGCATGTGCCTGGGCTTCCCACACCCAAAGCAAGCACCTTTATCCACCAAACACTGACATGTGTGTCTCCAGCCACATCTGCTACACTCTGGAGGGATAGTCTCTATGGGTCTGCTACTACTCTGACCTCTCGAGCTTGATGCTCGCCCCCTCTGATCGTGCCTAGATTAGGATGGCACACTCATAGCTGACAGCGCTGGGGTTGAAGACCTTTGGTGGGACTGCTGTCGGTGCCCACCACCTGTTCTCTGCTGAGAGAATCCATAGTTGTCTATCCTGACCCTCTTAGCCTCTCTCTCTCTCTTAGATGCACCGCCCATCTGCTGGGCGTACAAAAACATCCTAGGAAAATTCATATCCTGATGAAGCATGGTGGTCCTACAATCCTTGTCCAGGTAATCTGCCACCCATGTACAAACCTGCTCACTCGAGCTTTCTAATCAACCACTAACTGTAATACCCCGAAAGTGCCTAAGATTGTCCATGATTGAAATTTGAAATTTTGGCTGAAAACTGGAAAAAACATCACAGGACAGGCAACATAACGACTCGTGGTATCAAACCACAGGTCATTGTATGCCGTCGTGGTGAGGGGGAGTCTTGGTGGCAGTGGAGACAACAGACGATGTAACAACTCGTTGCTTGGAACAATAAGTCATTGTTAGTAGTCGTAAGAAAGGCTGGACCTTGGCAGTTGGGGAAATAGCGGGTCACCCAAAGACCCTTCATGAGTAACAACGACCCGTTGTCACCAGTCGTTGTCTAGATGGTCAGATTTCTAGTGCACTTAACGTATGGTTACCACGACTCATTGGAAGTAACCACAAGTCGTGGTGAGGCTCGTGGTAAGAAAGTTTAGGGTTATGAAGGGGACAAGCAACGATCAACTCAACGACCCATTGGATTAAAGGATGAGTCGTCCTGTCAAGTCGTGGTATGAATACGGGATCAGGGCCTGGGCAGTGCATACCACGGGCCATACCACGAGTCGTCGTAACTTCTAACGACTTGTTGGTACACCCGTTGAATCGATCTAGACAACTTTTCAGGGAAGTTTCATTAAGAGTATTTTCGACCTTTCTAAGCTCTAAGGCCCTAAACTACATCGTTTTATGTATTTTCTGGGCATAATAAGATAGGTTAAGTTCCTCTTGCATAGGCCATTCCCATGCATGCACAATTAAGAGAATTCTAGAGAGATCAAGCATAGACTCAAGCTCTTCCCAATCAATCCTCCATCGGGCATTCAAGAAATCTTTAATGTTACTTCTAGCCACCACAACTTTTTCCGTAGCATGTATAGCTAGAAGTAGTGTAACTAAAAGTCTGCTACAAACTTTAAAATTTCATATATATATTTCTATGAATTTTTTTGTAATGTGGCTATAGTGAAAAAGAAATTGCTATGAACATATATATATTTATAGCTAATAATTTATATATGGCTAATAGTTTATTTTTTTGCCGTGACAAATCACTTCTGTAGCTATGTTACTTTATCCACAAAGAAATTTATCATGGCAAAAGATATAATAGTTTTGCTACAAAAATTTAAATATGTAGTTGTATGTTTTGCTACAAATTTAATTTTTCATAGTTATAAATAGTCAAAATATCCATAATTATATATCTTTGATTATCTTTTATTTTGTGACTAAATTTTCTATTACATTTTAATTTTATTAACAATAAATAATTTATAAGGACAATAAATATTTTCGTGACAAATGTCATTTTTTCACTAATTCTCTTTAAAATTCTGAAGTATTTCGTATCTATTCATATTTTATGAAAAATAGAAACATAATAGGAATTGAATATTATTATTTCACACAATGACATCTAAATAATTTCAAAAGTTAGTCCTAAAATATACAATTATATATCTACAACTAGACATAAAGAGTCTGTAAAATAAAAAATTGGCCAATGAGAGACTAGATAATGAGAAAGAACTCACAATCGAATTCCGACAATGAACAATAGGTTAGATAATTTATACTTAAATGTATAAAATTCTGAAGGTTCCATATTAAAATAAAAAAAGTTTTGAATTTTTGATTTGGGCATTGGAGATGTTGATCCTATTGTGTTCAAGTACAAAGTAATTTCACTCTTTGTATCAAGGTTGAATCCATGATCTTCTTTCATTTCAGGATCGAATTGCAACCAATAACTTCAAAAGAAACAATAATTAGCGTAGAAAGAATAAGCACATCTAAGAGAAACTTTAACAAAGAATTTCCCTTAAATATTTGATTTACTTTCTTAATTCTTTGTGAAATTTTATTTGAATATATATATATATATATATACATATATATTTTATCTATTTTTGGTGTTATAATTTTGTATTCATTTGATATCAACCAAATTTCTTAAAAGATGTGTCTGATCACGCGAAGCGTGATTAATTTAACTAGTTGAATTATAAACTAGAGTACTATTTATTCATAAAAATTTGAGTAGCCCGTGTTATATTCAATTTATTTTTTACCCAACCTATTTTTAACCGTATGAAATATGGGAGTTAGTTATTACCCATTTTAAATTGATCCATTCTCAACCTGGCCAAATTTAACCTAACCCACCCATTTGCTACCACTATCCACGAGACAAGCGGAACTAAAAGTTCAAGGCTCACCCACTTTCAAAGCCGTTCTTGTAAATTAAATTTTTTCACGGACTGCCTTAGGGACGGATCTACCTGGAGTCTGTCTATAGGGTTCTTTTGAATCCCATTTGTCGAAAAATTACACTTATATAGAGTTAAATTTTTTTATGTATATATATTAAATGTTAGAACCCTCTAACACATACTAAAAACTTAGTTCATTGGTAAAGGGAGTTCAAATTTTCTCAGGATGCTCAAGTTTGATTCTCACAACATTTTTTCAATCATTTAGCTTAAGCCATTTTCACTTTTTTTTAAAAAAAGAAATATTTTTTTTGAAAACAACATCTTTCGTTTGAAAAAGAGGACAAATTTGATTGGGATTTGAGTTAAATCTCTAATTTATAAGTCAAATAATAAAGAACCTCCTTTACCCTTTTTGCTCTCTCTTTTGCTCCTACACTTTCTCTTGTTGCGTTGTCGCTGGCTTGCTGCCTGTTGATCTCCTCTATCATACTCCACTTATTTCTCCACTCTTCAGACTCTAGTATCATGGCTTCTTCATGTGGTAAGCTCTTGGTTCTCTTCTCTTTTTATTTCTTTTCTTCTTCTTCTTCTTCTTCTTCTTCTTTTCAGAATTTGATATATTTTCTATTTGATAATTGATATTTGTTGCTTTACTGTTTATTCGTGTACAAACTTGAAGATCCTTTTTTGGTTGATTTAACTTGTTGCATAACGTCTTTAGAGTTTGGACTTTCAAAAAGTAAAAGAAGTTCATTTGTGACTAATTTAGCTTGAAGCTCCGTGCATAAGTTTGTCTTTCCACGGTGAAAAAAGAGAATTTTGATGTACTTCTAAGTTCTAATATTTCAGTAAAAAGATTTAAAAAAATTGTCATTATATCTGTCAAAAGAGCTTTTTCAGCAATGAAGTTTATAAAAAATGATTTTCTTCTAGGTTCTAGACAAAGCTGCGGGGGTTACCACCACATCCTTTCCCAATAGACTTGAAGTTCTTCATAGTCAAATGAGTGATGATTTTTTTAGGGGTTGCTTGGTGCTTATCTAGAAAAAAGATGTATTTGATAATATTTCCAATGATGCTATTATTAACATATGTCAAGATAAGAAACCTCGAATATGCATTTTCAATAGTAAAACTATGTTTTGCGTAGGCTTCTTTGAGTATTTGATTTTTTAATTTTTGAATCCCCCTTCACAGTTGTATAATTTTCACTAAGTTATACAATTATGTGATTTGTTCATCTAATCTACTTCTGCTCTGTCAAAATGAAATAAATGTCTTGATTACTTTATTAGTCATTCATTGTTTACCTTTACTTAGTATGACTAATATAATGCAGGTTATCTGTGTATATTTGACTACAACAAGAAGCAACTTATATATGGTGGGAAAAGCTATTATAGTGCTCTGTTGTGTTGTGCTCGGACGTGAAGGTTTATGATTTTCTGTTCATGACATATTTGTAACTTGAAGTGTCACCTTTCCCCTATGGACTTTGCCGTGTAGCACATATGATTTTTTTAAATAATATTTAACTTTACTAATTATTTCTCTAAACATATATGTCAATTGAGTTGAACGTTGTTTAGCTCACTCATATTTTATTCAGTCGCTCATTTTTTAACACTAGTTGTGTGCTTGTTTTTTTTGAATTCCCTTGATGAAAATTCTGTCTCCGTCATGATTATCCCTATTTTAAGATGGTCCCTAATTTTTGACACTTAAATTGACGATCTTTAAGTTTTTTCTCTACTATTCATTAATAAATTTTTTAAATTTAAAATATCCTTAATTATAACTTGAAAAACAAAACCTCGCCTGTCTTCTTTCCTTGCATGTCAATCCGTAGGCAGACCGAAAGGAATTGATGGCGTCCAAGATTCAAAATTTGTTGCCATGCATGGTACTGTCTTCTTTTTCCCACTTCAGTGAAGTGGTGGATTAGATTGAACTTTGTAATAATGAAAGAGGGAGGAAAATTATTTAACCTGTAACAGTAAAAATGGATAGTTAAGAAGGGAAAAAGGGTCGCCTTACTCCCCAAGCTTAACCAAAATAATAAATTATTCCTTCTGGTCCGTTTTAATTGCTAGGATAAGATTTATACATTTATTAAGAAAAAATTAATAGGGACGGTAATTTGACTAATATATTCCTATTAATATTTTGAAAACATACAATAATTTTTTTTTTCACATTTTAGAATGAATTTAAGCACTAAGGATAGAATTGAAAAAACATGGTCAATTATCTCTTGAATTTTAGCAAGTATTTTGAAACAACTATTTTTAGTATACCTAGAAATTAAAATGAAATGGAGGGAGTTGCAAAATATAACCAACTTTACTTACATAAAGTTGGAGAAAACTTGAAGAACTTCAGGAATCCTAGAGGGAGTTTTTGGGCTGTTGTTTTGGCTAGATAGGAGGGAGCTTTGTGTGACCTGAATTTTTTTAAAATTTGCTGAATGTTTTGTGAATAAAATAGTCAAGTATATCCCCTTAAAAGGGGTCCCTTTGGTTGATATTTTTGGACCCAATTTTGGGCCCAGTTAGGTCAAACTTTGTCAAATTTGTGGGCTATTTTGAGCAGATTTTTAGCCTCCATTTGGTCCATCTTTTAGACTGCTTTCAAGCTTATTTTGGCCAATATATTGTTAAGTAGGTAATGCACCTACTTGGACCTTTAAGTACCTCAAAAATCTAAGTAGATGATGCATCTACTTGGCTTAAATTTGAGCTTTTTTGGGCCTTAATTCACTTGGACTTTTTCGACATATTTGGTATTACTTTGTTGGGTCAACTTTAGGTTTCATTTGCGCCATTATTAGGTCCATTATTACATGTAGGTATTGTACCACTTAAGTGGATGATTGATGTGAGGCTAAAATGTTATATATTTGGCCATTATTTCACCTCATATGGGTGTTTAATCGTACTTTAAACACTAAAAACAGGTGTTACGCTTACCTTTATTGTTTTTGATGTATAGGACGAAACTGAAAAATTTTAAGCTAAAATTATGAAAACAAGAGATCTTGAAGTCTAAGTAGAAGTCATTCAAGCCAACTCGAAGTTCATATGAGTTGCAAAATCAAATATGGGAAGCAAGTCCACAAAAAATCAAGTCAAGGAGCTAGAAACATAATATTACATTGTGCCAAGCGAAGAAACAATGCGTTTGGTGGAAGCCTTAGCCAAAAATAATTGAAGTCTGGAAATTAACACTACTGCATTGTGGCAATGCAAAAGCATTCTTTTTCGGTATGCTCATTTAAATAAAGGGTATTTTGATCCGGAGCCATTTTAGAGTTCCACATAAACATCTCTCTGATTGATGCTTTGAAAGAAATGCCCAAATATGTGAAATATCTCAGGGATGTGGTTGCATGCAAGTGGAGACATATAAAGTTTGAGGTAGTCGCACTTATAGAAGAGTGCATTTCTAGGGTGTTAAGCAAGTTTTCTCAGAAGCTTAAAGACCCAAGAAATTTCACCTTCCCCATACAAATTGGTGAAATTGAGGTGGTGCAAACTCTTTGTGATCTGGAGGCAAGTATAAATTTGATTAGCCTATCTATGTTCAAGATGCTTGGATGTGTGAACCAAGGCCCATTGCAATCACTTTGCAGCTGACTGACAGATCTTGTCGCTCCCGAGGGCATCATTGTGGATATGTTGATTAGAGTTGAAAAGTTTGTAATCCCTGCCGACTTCATAATTCGAAGCAGATGAGAAGGTATTGATCATATTAGGGTAGCCATTCTTGGCTACTGGAGGAGACCTTATTAATGTGAGAGTAGGAAAGCTTAAAGTAAGAATAAATGATGAGGAAGCAACCTTCAATGTGTATAGAGCCATCTCTTATCACGATCTGAGTCCACACCCAGGACGTGATTCGTTCTTAGAGCCACAAGTGACCCCAAGCTAACTCATGGCACTGCATAATTCTAACACAACAACAACTAATAGAATATATCTGGGAGGAAGCTTAATTGAAAAATAACTAATCAAAAGGAAAGAATAAAAATATGATAAAAACACTAAGTCACAAGCTGAAACTTACACTACACTATTTGAAAGCCTATACTAATCTAATGAGTTGCTGGGATAGTCCCCAGCTAACTCCAAAATCTAGAAACTAGAGATACACTGAAATAGAGAAAACATAACTCCCGTCCTCGGAAGATGAGAACTCACCACTGATAGCTGATAAAGTCTGGAATGTGTCTAACTGCAAGGGTGAGTCTGAATATCTAGATTTATATCATTTTATGATATAGCATAGAGAGTATGCAGTCAGTACTTTGAATGTACTAAGTATGTGAGAAAAGTAACTGAAGCTGGAAACATGCTAGTAAACTGAATACATAATTGAGGTGAAGTACAATTATCCTATCTGAGATGTGTAGATACTGACAATGATATGCTAGTTTGAAAATAGTTAAACAAAATAAAAGTATGTTAAACTAATTTTTAGGGGTCATGTACACGCACTGTAAACTGAAATTGTAAACTGTGCTGAACTGAAACTAAGACTGTAATGTGGGAGAGACTATTAACCAACAAACTCCAATGTAAGCCTCATGGAGCCCAACTTATAATCCTAGTTGGAAGGGTGTTCATACCTTTCCAAGGGTAAGAAACATGACTGGCGTGATATCACTCATGACTCAGGGCGATAATCTCCAATAACGATGATCCCTTCATGTTCCTATTGAGGCAAGGGAGACACTCTCAAATAACAAGGATCCCATATTTTTCAGGCTAAGGAAAATATTCTCTACTATTGAGAATATTTTATCCTAGGGTGACACGTATTTCTGAGACCTAGGTGCGCTGAAACCCCAGCCTACTCGGTGCTAAGTACTACTCCCATCTGAACATAAGGATACATACAAACTGATAATATAAAGTTGATATTCTAAGACTAGTCGGAACCACTTTATCTTGCAAGAGTCCCGAAAGACTAAAGAACCATGAACATACTGACACTGATGGCTCAAAATTGATGTTCTAAGACTAGTTAAGGCTAGACTTTCTAACAAGCAAGAGGCCCGAGAGTCTTAATGTAACACCTCTAAGATCAGACCAGAGAGTTGAGTTAAAAAAATCAGAAAATATGCACTAGAGTCACAAAATGACTCAAAGAACGAGTTGTTGTGGGAAACAATGACTCGTGGTATGCCTCATTCTAGGCCTTCAGTCCATCCCCTCCAACAAACAACAGACCCAACAACGATTCATTGGTGCATTCAAAAGGTCATTTAAGTAGTCGTATGGTGTATTTAGTAAGGGGTCAAAGTTGGTTCGGAGACAAGGGCAGATATAATGACCCGTTGGGGCAAGTAATCTAGGGTTTTTTACTCTCATCCTCTCCAATTCTCATTTTGTTTCGAGCTAACTCAAGAAATAAGTGAATCAAGATATGTGGAGTTTATCAATGAGGGGTCCTTCCACCCTCATGCCCCTCTTTAATCGAAATCATGATCGCCCATTCCCTATGCCCTAATTTTTGAATTTCTAGGGATTTATTGGTATCGTTGAATTCCTCCATGATTCTCATATGGGTTTAATTATCTTGGTCAAATTGATGATTCCATGATTAGGGTTTTGTATTTCAATCAAGTCTTCCATGAAGTTACTATCAAGCATGATTATTAACTTCTAGGGTTAAATTTCCCTTTCTTATAAAATCCCATGATTCTCTTATGATATTAAATCTCAAGTTTTAAGTTATGTATTATGATCATGATGTCTAATTTTTACAAGAACCCTTCATGGATTTATGAATTTCAAGTAAGATGATTTCTTAAGTATGCATAGCTTTTACAAGTATTATGTTTATGTTCATGGCCGACTCACGGGCCTCTTTTATGGCTAGCTCTTGTATTTCAAGCATGTTCATGTACCTTATGATTTTATGGCTAGCTCTTGTATTTCAAGCATGTTCATGTACCTTATGATTTTAACTAGCTCATGTACTTTAAGTATGTTTCGTGATTATAATATGAGCTATGTGCATGTTTTTGAGAGCAGTATCTGGCACCGAGTAGGTCAGGGGTTATGGGAACCAGGCCTTAGAACTACGTGTCAATATAGGACTATACTCATGTTAACCCTATCATGCCATATCATCGTCCCTTGCAGCAAGCTTGGGGCGGCTCTTCCCATTTGAGCGAGATAGTTGGGGCATTATGTCAGCTCTATCATAATGGTATCAGTTATGATGAATCCTCCCACTATTCCTTATGATTTTATGCATATCATGTTCATAATACTTTGGCTCAAGTTATGTTTTTACGAGGTTTTTCTTATGAATATATTTATGGCTAGTTTACGAACTGTTTTGAAAGCATTAAGCCCTCATGTCTAAATTATGATTATTAAATCATGTTTTGAAGCATCCTACTCTCATGAACTCTTGATGCATTTTATTATCATATTTTTCTTATCTCACATACTCAATACCTTCAAAGTACTGACCGCATACTCTATTCTATATCGTTTCATAATATAGGTTCGGGCGATCAGACTCAGCCGCGCCATTAGTCTTGCTCCCATATCAGTACAGATCAGTCCCTATGTTGGTGAGTCCTCATATTCTAAGGACATGTTTTTAGTTATGTTGTTTTGTCAGTTTAATTTCAGACTCAGAGTTAGCTGGGGGCTTGTCTCAGTATCTCATAAGATAGTAGAGGCTTTTTAAACACAAACTTGGTATATTTAGCTTGTGTTTCAGCGTTGTGATATTATGACTTGACATATGCTTTATGATATTCAATCATGCTTATTCATGCTAATGTTGTTTTCCCCTTTAGTTTATGCTTTTAAGTTGCTATGCACATGCCATGTGTTATCTTGGAGCCATTCGTGGTTCTAGGTCCCGTGTTTCAGTTCGGGTTCCATGCTCAGGTCATGACAAACTTGGTATCAGAGCAAAGGTTTAGGTGTGTCCTAGGATTTCTGATTGCTGCGTTAAGTAGAGTCTTTTCCATGGGTTGAAGAATACAACACTTATGGGGATGAGGCTATAAGATGTTTTAGGAAATTTCCCTTCTTTCATGATTCATGTCGTGCGATGAGCTACCTCTTTATTCCTCTAACTAATGCTATACGTGTTTGTATAAATATGCCTCCAGCGGATCCCTTGCTCGAGTAGGTCACTCATACCGAGTTTAGGGAAGCATTTTAGATGTTAGAATAGGCCATGACCGCTTAGGTCAACCAGCAGGCAATGGCCCATATTCCCCAGAATGGGAATGCAGCAGCAACGAGAGTACGAGACTTTCTTAGGATGAACCCACCTGAGTTTCTTGGACTGAAAGTGGATGAGGACCACCATGCGTTCATTGAGGAGGTGCAGAAGATCACCTAGATTATGGGGGTGACTGGAGAAGAGACTGCAAACTTAGCCTCTTATCAGTTGAAGGTTGCTCGTATATGGTTCTGTCAGTGGAACAATAGTAGGGAAGCTGGAGCAGTTCCTGTGAGTTGGGATGAGTTTGTGACTGCTTTCTTGCACAGGTTCTTACTGAGGGAGCTGAGGGAGGCAAAGGCGGCAGAGTTTGTCAATTTGAAGCAAAACCACAAGACTGTTCAGACGCCTTGGAGTTTACCCGATTGTCCAAGTATGTATCGGAAATAATTGCCGATCAAAAGGCTCATATGAGCAAGTTTGTGAATATAGTGGTAGATTCACTAGTCAAGGAGTGTAGGACTGTCATGTCGATTAGTTACATCGATTTTTCCCGATTGGTTCTAGACACCCAGCAGATAAAGGCAGAGTATATGAAGGAGAAGGAGAGAGAGGTCAAGAGGGCTAGGATAGGGGGCTATGGTCAGTTCCAATAGAGGTCCAGTGGTGGACACCCCCCTCGATCCCACCAGAGGTCGTCACCCCAGCTCCATCATTACAAGCGTCCAATTCAGACCCAAGTAGAATCATAGAGGTAGGGCGTCAGGCTCTAGGGGATAGAGGAGCACGATAGGGGAGCGCACCTTCCTGGCTTGTAGGAGGTGTGGTAAAAACCACCCTGGAGAGTACCTGGTTGGCTCAGATGCTTGTTTCAGGTGTGGGAAGCCTGCACACATGCTTAGAGATTTTCTTTAGCTAGATAGGATGACAGCAGAAGTCGTTCCCCAGCTACCACTTCAACAGCTCCATCAGTTCGCCCATATCTGTAGGGCGCCTCTTCTAGTGTAGGTGGCGATCAGTGCCAGAACAGGTTCTATGCACTATTTTCTCGTAAAGGAGTAGGAGGTCTCTCCCGATGTGGTCACTGGTATGTTACAAGTATTCTATCTTAATGTGTATTCACTATTAGATGCAGGGGCTACCTTATCTTTTCTGACTCCTTATGTTGCTGTTAGTTTTGGAGTCAGTCCCGAAATCTGTTAGAACCCTTTTCAGTCTCTACTCCTTTCGGTGAGTGTACAAAAATTGCCTTGTCACGATACTTCAGAAAGTCAACTCAACCGACCTACGCGAGTTAGATATGACCGACTTCGATGTTAAATTCTATATGAATTGGTTACATGCATGCTATGCCTCAGTCAATTGTAGAACCCATACAATAGAGTTTCAATTTCCAGGTGAGCCAGTCCTAGAGTGAAAGGGTAGTTCAGCTGTGCATGTAGGTCACTTTGTTTCCTATCTCAAGGCTAGGAAGATGATCTCCAAGGACTATGTGTATCATCTAGTTTGGGTCAAGAATTCTACGTCCCAGACCCCGACTCTTCAGTCAGTTCCTGTTGTAGGTGAGTATTCGGAGGTGTTTCCAAATGATCTACCAAGAGTCCCTCCCGAGCGGGAGATTGACTTTGGTATTAACTTTCTCCCTGATACGCAGTCCATATCCATTCCTCCTTATAGAATGGCTCCAGCCTAGCTAAAGGAGTTGAATGAGCAGTTGAAAGATCTCCTAGATAAGGGTTTCATTCGACTAGTAAATCCCTATGGGGTGCTCTAGTTCTCTTTGTTCGAAAGAAGGATCGTTCCCTTAGAATGTGTATTAATTATTGGTAGTTGAACAAGGTCATAATCCAGAACATGTATCCCCTTCCCAGGATTGATAACCTATTTGACCAGCTTCAGGGTGGTAAATGCTTTTCCAAGATAGATCTGAGATCCAGGTATCTCATTAGCTCAGAGTTAGGGAGAGTTACATCTCGAAGATAGCCTTCAGGACTTGATATAGTCACTACGATTTCATAGTTATTTTTTTTGGACTAATAAATACTCCTGCAACTTTTATGGACTTGACGAACAGGGTGTTCAAATAGTATTTGGATATGTTGGTGATTGTCTTTATAGATGATATCCTCATATACTCTTGGAGCGAGGAGGAGCATGCCGCTCATTTGAGGATTGTATTACAGACTCTCAAGGATCGCTAGTTGTTCGCTAAATTCAGCAAGTGTGTGTTTTGGCTGAACTCAGTAGCATTTTTGGGCCATGTAGTGTCTAGCAAGGGTGTGCAGGTTGATTCTCAAAAGATAGAAGCAGTGAAGAATTGGCCTAGACCAGTTAGTGTTTTAGATATTAGGAGCTTCTTGGGTTTAGCTGACTATTACAGGAGGTTCGTAGAGGAATTTTTATCCATTGAAGCACCATTGACTAAGTTGACCCAGAAAAGGTCAAATTCTAGTGATCGGATGCTTGTGAGAAGAGTTTTTAGGATTTAAACACTCGACTCACTTCAGCCACAGCATTGACCCTATTGGAGGGTATGGATGGTTTTGTCGTGTATTGTGATGCCGCTAGGGTTGGTCTTAGTTGTGTTGTGCAACATGGAAAGGTTAAGACTCATATGAAGAATTATTCGACGCATGACCTAGAGTTGACGGTTGTATTATTCGCTTTAGTGATTTGGAGGCACTATTTGTATGGGGTGTATGTGGATATATTCACGGACCACAAGAGCCTTCAGTATGTGTTCACTCAGATGGACCTAAATTTGCAGCAAAAGAGATGGCTAGAACTTCTCAAGGACTTTGACATGCGGGTCCTTTATCATCCAGGCAAGGCCAATGTAGTGGCAGATGCTCTGAGTAGGATGTTCATGGAGTGTGTGTCTCATGTAGAGAATGGGCAAAAGGAGTTGGTGAGGATGTCCATTGGTTGGCTCATTTAGGGGTTCCCCTTCTTGACTCAACGGATGGTGGAGTCAATGTTCAAAATGGGTCAGAATCTTCATTGGTGACTGAGGCCAAGGCTAGGTAAGATGAGGATCCTATCTTGGTAAAGTTGAAGGAAGCTGTCCGAAATTAGAAAGTAGAAGTTTTCTCCCAAGGGAGAGATGGTGTACTCCGATATCAGGGCCGATTGTATGTGCCAGCTGTAGATGACTTGAGAGAGCGAATTAGAGTGAGGATCATGGATCTTGGTATTATATCCATCTAGGTGCCACCAAGATGTACAGTGATCTACTAGAAGTCTATTGGTGGAATGGCATGACGAAGGACATAGCGAAGTTTGTGGCTAAGTGTCCAAATTATCAATAGGTGAAGATTGAGCATTAGGGACTTGGGGGTATTCTTCAGGATATTAGCATTCTTACCTGGAAGTAGGAAGAGATCAATATAGACTTCATTACCGGATTTCCTCATACCCATTGAAGTATGACTCTATATGGGTGATTGTGGACAGGTTGACCAATTCAGCCAATTTGTTATCAGTCAAAACTACCGATTCAGCCGAGGATTATGCCAGATTGTACATTTAGAGTTAGTTCGGTTGCATGGAGTTCCTTTTTCCATTATCTCAGATAGGGGCACTCAGTTTACCTCTCAGTTTTGGAGGTCATTTCAGAGAGGCCTTGGTACTCAGGGTAAGCTTAGCACAACTTTTCACCTGCAGAAAATGGTCAGGTCGAGTGGACCATTTAGACTCTTGAGGAAATGTTGAGAGTGTGTGTGATTGATTTCACGGGTAGTTGGGATGATCACTTGCCTCTCATCGTGCTTGCTTACAATCACAGTTATCACTCCAGCATACAAATGGCCCCGTTTGAGGCTCTTTACGGGCAGAGCTGTAGATCACCGATTGGATGGTTTAAGGTAGGTGAGGCCACCTTGATAGGGCCTGATCCAGTTTATGTGCCATGGAGAAAGTTAAGATTATTAGAGAATGGCTGAAATCAGCACAGAGTGGTCAGAAATCTTATGCAAATGTTAGGCGGAGAAAGCTTTAATTTGAGGTTGATGATTGGGTGTTTCTGATGGTGTGTCCCATGAAAGGAGCGATGAGGTTCGGAAAGAAAGGGAGGCTTAGTCCCTGATATGTTGGTCCATATAGGATTCTAAGGAAAGTTGGTAAGGTGGCATATGAGTTGGAGCTACCAATAGAGTTTGCTTGGTGCGACCAATTTTTCATGTATTTCTGTTGAAGAAATGCATCGGTGATCCGGCCGTGGTTGTTTCGGTGGAGAACATAGGTGTGAAGGATAGCCTTACCTATGAGGAGGTTTCAGTTGAGATCCTTGATCGTCAGGTTTGGAAGTTGAGAAGCAAGGAAGTAGCTTCAGTGAAGGTATTCTGGAGAAATCAACTTATCGAGGGAGCTACACAGGAAGCCGAATCAGATATGATGGCTAAATTCCACCTTTTTCCTTCCAGCTCAGTTCCAGCATGAGGTATCAGTTTCCTCCTTAGTACTCTGTTCAGTTTCATGTCAAGTTCATGTCTTTAAGTTACTTACATGTAATTGCATGTATGTATGTTTCATGAATTCAGTTCAATCATGAATCTCAATCCGGAGTCAGTCATTCCGTCAATTTTCAGCTTTAAATGCTCAATTTTGGGATTGCAGTTCCTGCCCCGGCCTATCAATATGCTTAATCCATATTCGAGGAGGAATGTTCCCAAGGAGGAGATAAGGTAACACCTCAAACGTTTTTAAGATCAGACCCGAGGGTTGAAAAAAATCAGGAAAAATGTACCAGAGTCACAGAACGACTCAATGAACAAGCAGTTGTGGGAAATAATGACTCGTGGTATGCCTCGTTCTAGGCCTTCAGTCCATACCCTCCTAGAAATAACAGACCCAACAATGACTCATTGGTGCATTCAATGGGTCGTTCTAAGTAGTTGTTGGGTGGAGTCAGTAAGGGGTCAAAGTTGGTTAAGAGATAACGGGCAGATACAACGACCATTGGGGCGAGTAATGGCCCGTTGTGGGCATTTGTTGTCTGAAGTTTTGAAGTAATGCAGGCGAGGCAGTGGTGACACTAGAAGGAGTGATGAGTCATCATTTTGTATAACAACTCATCCTTACAATCGTTGGTCAAAGCTTCAGCAGGGTACCAGGAGTGCTCCAGATACAACAGATGGATCCAAAGAGCCGTAGTATCCAGCAACAACTCGTTCGATGAGTCCTTGTAGCTAACATTGTCCTTTTTCCAGATGAATCATTAAGGACATTTTTGTAATTTCTAATCTCCTAAGTCCTATACTAAGTCGCTTTGAGCTTGGGAAAGAGTACATAAAGGGTAATATTCACCTAGAACCTTCATTCTACTCTTAACCCTCTAATTTGAAGATCAAAATCCCTCAAGGCTCACAAGAACAATTTAGGATTCTTCACTCTCATTCTCTCTAATTCTCATAGGGTTTCAAGCTAAGTCAAAAAATCGCCAATGGCCCGGTATACTTTAACTGCTATCCCAACTTCTTGGTTGATATTCATGATCCAAACATCATGGATGTTCAAATAGTATTTGGATATGTTGGTGATTGTCTTCATAGATGATATCCTCATATACTCTTGGAGCGAGGAGGAGCATGCCGCTCATTTGAGGATTGTATTACAGACTCTCAAGGATCGCTAGTTGTTCGCTAAATTCAGCAAGTGTGTGTTTTGGCTGAACTCAGTAGCATTTTTGGGCCATGTAGTGTCTAGCAAGGGTGTGCAGGTTGATTCTCAAAAGATAGAAGCAGTGAAGAATTGGCCTACACCAGTTAGTGTTTTAGATATTAGGAGCTTCTTGGATTTAGCTGACTATTACAGGAGGTTCGTAGAGGAAATTTTATCCATTGAAGCACCATTGACTAAGTTGACCCAGAAAAGGTCAAATTCTAGTGATCGGATGCTTGTGAGAAGAGTTTTTAGGATTTAAACACTCGACTCACTTCAGCCCCAGCATTGACCCTATTGGAGGGTATGGATGGTTTTGTCGTGTATTGTGATGCCTCTAGGGTTGATCTTAGTTTTGTTGTGCAACATGGAAAGGTTAAGACTCATAAGAAGAATTATTCGACGCATGACCTAGAGTTGACGGCTGTATTAATTGCTTTAGTGATTTGGAGGCACTATTTGTATGCGGTGTATGTGGATATATTCACGGACCACAAGAGCCTTCAGTATGTGTCCACTCAGATGGACCTAAATTTGCAGCAAAAGAGATGGCTAGAACTTCTCAAGGACTTTGACATGAGGGTCCTTTATCATCCAGGCAAGGCCAATGTAGTGGCAGATGCTCATAGTAGGATGTTCATGGAGTGTGTGTCTCATGTAGAGAATGGGCAAAAGGAGTTGGTGAGGATGTCCATTGGTTGGCTCATTTAGGGGTTCCCCTTCTTGACTCAACGGATGGTGGAGTCAATGTTCAAAATGGGTCAGAATCTTCATTGGTGACTGAGGCCAAGGCTAGGTAAGATGAGGATCCTATCTTGGTAAAGTTGAAGGAAGCTTTCCGAAATTAGAAAGTAGAAGTTTTCTCCCAAGGGAGAGATGGTGTACTCCGATATCAGGGCCGATTGTATGTGCCAGCTGTAGATGACTTGAGAGAGCGAATTTGAGTGAGGATCATGGATCTTAGTATTATATCCATCTAGGTGCCACCAAGATGTACAGTGATCTACTAGAAGTCTATTGGTGGAATGGCATGACGAAGGACATAGCGAAGTTTGTGGCTAAGTGTCCAAATTATCAATAGGTGAAGATTGAGCATTAGGGACTTGGGGGTATTCTTCAGGATATTAGCATTCTTACTTGGAAGTGGGAAGAGATCAATATAGACTTCATTACCGGATTGCCTCATACCCATTGAAGTATGACTCTATATGGGTGATTGTGGACAGGTTGACCAATTCAGCCAATTTGTTATCAGTCAAAACTACCGATTCAGCCGAGGATTATGCCAGATTGTACATTTAGAGTTAGTTCGGTTGCATGGAGTTCCTTTTTCCATTATCTCAGATAGGGGCACTCAGTTTACCTCTCAGTTTTGGAGGTCATTTCAGAGAGGCCTTGGTACTCAGGGTAAGCTTAGCACAACTTTTCACCTGCAGAAAATGGTCAGGTCGAGTGGACCATTTAGACTCTTGAGGAAATGTTGAGAGTGTGTGTGATTGATTTCACGGGTAGTTGGGATGATCACTTGCCTCTCATCGTGCTTGCTTACAATAACAGTTATCACTCCAGCATACAAATGGCCCCGTTTGAGGCTCTTTACGGGCAGAGGTGTAGATCACCGATTGGATGGTTTAAGGTAGGTGAGGCCACCTTGATAGGGCCTGATCCAGTTTATGTGCCATGGAGAAAGTTAAGATTATTAGAGAATGGCTGAAATCAGCACAGAGTGGCCAGAAATCTTATGCAAATGTTAGGCGGAGAAAGCTTTAATTTGAGGTTGATGATTGGGTGTTTCTGATGGTGTCTCCCATGAAAGGAGCGATGAGGTTCGGAAAGAAAGGGAGGCTTAGTCCCCGATATGTTGGTCCATATAGGATTCTAAGGCAAGTTGGTAAGGTGGCATATGACTTGGAGCTACCAATAGAGTTAGCTTGGTGCGACCAATTTTTCATGTATTTCTGTTGAAGAAATGCATCGGTGATCCGGCCGTGGTTATTTCGGTGGAGAACATAGGTGTGAAGGATAGCCTTACCTATGAGGAGGTTTCAGTTGAGATCCTTGATCTTCAGGTTTGGAAGTTGAGAAGCAAGGAAGTAGCTTCAGTGAAGGTATTCTGGAGAAATCAACTTATCGAGGGAGCTACACGGGAAGCCGAATCAGATATGATGGCTAAATTCCACCTTTTTCCTTCCAGCTTAGTTCCAGCATGAGGTATCAGTTTCCTCCTTAGTACTCTGTTCAGTTTCATGTCAAGTTCATGTCTTTAAGTTACTTACATGTAATTGCATGTATGTATGTTTCATGAATTCAGTTCAATCATGAATCTCAATCCGGAGTCAGTCATTCCGTCAATTTTCAGCTTTAAATGCTCAATTTTGGGATTGCAGTTCCTGCCCCAGCCTATCAATATGCTTAATCCATATTCGAGGAGGAATGTTCCTAAGGAGGAGATAAGGTAACACCTCAAACGTTTCTAAGATCAGACCCGAGGGTTGAAAAAAATCAGGAAAAATGTACCAGAGTCACAAAACGACTCAATGAACAAGCAGTTGTGGGAAATAATGACTCGTGGTATGCCTCGTTCTAGGCCTTCAGTCCATACCCTCCTAGAAATAACAGACCCAACAATGACTCATTGGTGCATTCAATGGGTCGTTCTAAGTAGTTGTTGGGTGGAGTCAGTAAGGTGTCAAAGTTGGTTAAGAGATAACGGGCAGATACAACGACCATTGGGGCGAGTAATGGCCCGTTGTGGGCATTTGTTGTCTGAAGTTTTGAAGTAATGCAGGCGAGGCAGTGGTGACACTAGAAGGAGTGATGAGTCATCATTTTGTATAACAACTCATCCTTACAATCGTTGGTCAAAGCTTTAGCAGGGTACCAGGAGTGCTCCAGATACAACGGATGGATCCAAAGAGCCGTAGTATCCAGCAACAACTCGTTCGATGAGTCCTTGTAGCTAACAGAGTCCTTTTTCCAGATGAATCATTAAGGATATTTTTGTAATTTCTAATCTCCTAAGTCCTATACTAAGTCGCTTTGAGCTTGGGAAAGAGTACATAAAGGGTAATATTCACCTAGAACCTTCATTCTACTCCTAACCCTCTAATTTGAAGATCAAAATCCCTCAAGGCTCACAAGAACAATTTAGGATTCTTCACTCTCATTCTCTCCAATTCTCATAGGGTTTCAAGCTAAGTCAAAAAATCAGTGAATCAAGGTATGTAGGGTTTATCAATGAGGGGTATTTCCACCCTCCTAACCCACTTTAATCGAAATCATGATCTCCCATTCCCCATGCCCTAATTTTCAAATTTATTGGGCTTTATTGGGTATTGCTAAATTCCTTCATGATTTTTCTGTGGGTTAAATTATCTTGATCAAATTGATGATTTTTCTAATTAGGGTTCTGTATTTCTATCAAGTCTTCCATGAAATTACTATTAAGCATGATTATTAACTTCTAGGGTTAAATTTCCTTTTCTTATGAAATCCCATGATTCTCTTATGGTATCAACCCTCAAATTTTAAGTTATGTATTATGTTCATGATGTATGATTATTACAAGAACCCTTCATGAATTTATAAATTTCAAGCATGATGATTTCTTAAGTATGCATAGCTTTTACAAGTATCATTTTTAAGTTATGGCCGACTCACCGGCCTCTTTTATGGCTAGTTCACGTATTTCAAGCATGTTCATGTACCTTATGATTTTAACTAGCCCATGTATTTCAAGTATGTTTCATGATTACAATATGAGACATGTGCACGTTATGGGAATAGTATTTGGCACCGAGTAGGTCAAGGGTTCTGGGAACCCAAACCTCAGAACTGTTTTCCAATGTAAGACTATACTCATGTTAACCCTACGGGGTCTCTTTAGTGATATCACACCATGTCATCGTCCCTTGCCTGGCAAGCTTGGGGCGGCTCTTCCCACTTGAGCGAGATAGTTGGGTCATCATGTAAGCTCTATCATAATGGTATCAGTTATGATGAATCCTCCCACTGTCCTTATGATTTTATGCATGTCATGTTCATGATACTTTGGCTCAAGTTATGTTTTTATGAGTTTTTCCTTATGAATATATTTATGGCTAGTTTTATGAACTGTTTTGAAAGCCTTGAGCCCTTATGTCTAAATTATGATTATTACATAATGTTTTGAAACGTCCTACTCTCATGAATTCTTTATGCATTTTATTATCATATTTTACTTATCTCACATACTCAGTACATTCAAAGTACTGACTGCACACTCTATGCTATATCATTTCATGATATAGGTTCGGGCAATCAGACTCAGTTGTGCCATTAGTCCTTCTCCCATATTAGTCCAGATTAGTCCCTGTGTTAGTGAGTCCTCATATTCTGAGGACATTCTTTTAGTTATGTTGTTTTTTCAGTTTAGTTTCAGACTCAAAGTTAGCTAGGGACTTGTCCTTGCATCTCATCAGACAATAGAGGCTTTTCAAACATAGACTTAATATATTTAGCTTGTGTTTCAGTGTTGTAATATTACCACTTTATATATACTTTATGATATTCACTCTTCTGCTTATTCATGCTTATGTTGTTTTCCTCTTTAATTTATGCTTTTGAGTTTATATGCATGTGCCATGGGTTTTCTTGGAGCTATTGATGGTTCTAGATCCCGTGTCTCGATTCGGGATCCATGCTCGGGTCGTGATACTAAAGAACCATAGACTTGTTGATCATACTGAATTCATGAAAATCATAGATCCAAATCATAGTATAAATCTCATGTATTGAAATCATGAAATAATCATTTATGTCAAACGAACCATATTTTCGAAACAGTGCTAAATCATGGTTGAGTCTTTGAAATCATGCTATTATCATATTATGAACATAAATCATGCATTTGAGAAAAGAATCATGAACATACATAGCTATAGATCATAAGGAGCTTGAAAGACATGACTAATATAAGAAATTCCATACGTAGAATCGAAACCCTAAGCTTTACTAGAGAATTGAAGATTCTAGGGTTTCTAAATTAGTTGGAATACAATGATGAAAAAAGATCCTTGTTGAAGTCCCACATATCTTGTTGAAGGATCCCCCTAAAGATCTTGAAGCTTTCTGCACCTTGGAGAGGAAACCCTAGTTCTTGAGCCTTGAGAGAAGAAGGGAGAAGATGACTTATGGATGGTTTTGAGTAGGATGAGGGATTGGTCTTGGAAAATCCTTTTAATTTATACCATAGGAATTCTAAAATAACCTAGTTTAGGACTTAAAAGCATAGAAAATTATAAAAAGACCCCAAGGAAAAAGTTCTAAAAAATTTGCTGATCCAGTACTACGGGTCGTACCATGATCGCCAGTTGTATGCAAAGTTCAGCAAGTGTGAATTTTGATTGGACTCCATGGCATTCTTAAGCCATGTAGTATCGAGTGAGGGCATAAAGGTAGATTCTCAGAAGATTGAAGCGGTAAAGAATTGGCCCAGACCGGTGAATCCTTCAGAAATTTAGAGTTTCCTGGGCCTAGCAGGCTAGTATCAAGGATTCATATAGGGTTTTTCATCAATTGCAGCACCATTGACCAGGTTGACCCAGAAAAAGGTAAAGTTCCAATGGTCAGAGGGTTGTGAGAAAAGCTTTCAAGAGTTGAAGACTCGACTCACTTCAGCACTAGGAAGAGATGCAGCTATGTTGGAAAGACAAATATCTCGCTTGCAAACATATCTGGGCGGGATTAAATATATGACAAGGGTACCCGATATTGTAATCATCATTGATCAGCACGAAGGTTGACCCTACCCGAGGATACTGATGGTTTTATAGTATATTGAGGTTCTTCGAGAATCGGACTTGGGCGTGTGTTGATGCACATGGGAAAGTGATAGTGTATGCCTCAAAACAGTTGAAAATCCATGAGAAGAATTACCCGACCCATGATCTTGAGTTGGTCGCAGTGGTGTTTACATTGAAGATATGGTGGCACTACTTGTATGGGGTCCACGTGGATGTGTTTACGGACCACAAGAGCTTGCAATATGTGTTTACGCAGAAAGATCTCAATCTTCAACAAAGGAGGTGGTTGGAGCTACTCAAGGACTACAATATAAGTGTTATTTACCACTCGGGGAAGGCTAATGTGGTAGCGGACGCACTTAGTAGGCTCTCTATGGAGAGTGTGTCCCACGTGGATGGGGGAAAGAAAGAGTTGGTGAAATATGTCCATCGACTTGCAAGGTTGGGAGTTAGGTTGGTCGACTCGACCGGTGGCGGCGTTGTTTTGCAGAATGGATCAGAATAGTCCTTGGTGATTGATGTCAAATCTAGGCAAGATGAGGATCCGATTTTAAGGAAATTGAAGGAAGCTATTCGCAGTCAAAAGGTGGAGGTCTTCTCCCAAGGGGTAGATGGGGCGCTACGGTACTAGGGTCGTCTATGTGTTCTAGATGTTCATAATTTGAGGGACCGGATATTGCATGAGGCACATGGATCTAGATATTCTATCCGTACGGGTGCCACCAAGATGTATCATGATTTGCAGGAAATATATTAGTGGAACGACATGAAGAAGGATATTGCAGAATTTATAGCCAAGTGCTCGAACTATCAGCAAGTGAAAATCGAGCATCAAAGGCCGGGAGGCGTACTTCAAGATATTAGCATTCCCACTTTGAAGTGGAAAGAGATTAATATGGATTTCATTACTGGCCTACCTCATACTCACCGATACTATGATTCTATTTGGGTGGTAGTAGATAGGTTGACCAAGGCTGCACACTTTCTACCGGTCAAAACCACAGATCCAGCGGATGATTATACCAAATTGTATATTCGGGAGTTGATATGACTTCATGGAGTGCCCTTGTCTATTATTTCAGACCTAGGTACTCAGTTTACCTCTCAGTTTTGGTAGTCTTTTTACAAGGGACTTGGGACTCAAGTTAAGCTCAGGACAGCATTTCATCCGCAAACGGATGGTCAAGCGGAGCAGACAATCCAGATTCTCGAGGACATGTTGAGAGCCTGTGTGATGGATTTTAAAGGTAGTTGGGATGATCAGTTTCCCTTGATCGAGTTTGCTTATAATAATAGCTATCACTCTAGTATCCAGATGGCACCGTTCGAGGCTCGTTACGGGCGAAGGTGTAGATAAGGGATAGTAAAGGTTCAGTATATAAGGGACCGGTTGAAAACCGCTCAGAGTCATCAAAATTCATATGCGAATGTGAGAAGAAGAGATTTGGAGTTTAAGGTAGACGACTGGGTATTTCTAAAGGTATCTCCCATGAAGGGAGTCTGCGGTTTGGGAAGAAAGAAAAACTCAGTCCCCGCTATGCTGGTCCCTACCGGGTTATGAAAAGAGTTGGTAAGGTAGCGTATGAGTTGGACTTGCCATCAGAGTTATCTTCAGTTCATCTCATCTTTCACGTATCGCTCTTGAAAAAGTGCTTGGGTGACCCATCCTCAGTTGTCCCGGTAGAAAGCGTTGGTGAGGGAGATATCCTCAGTTATGAGGAAATGCCAGTTGCAATTTTGGATCGTTAAGATTGGAGGTTGAGGAACAAAGAAGTAGCTTTGGTAAAGATGTGTTGGAGAAATCAGCATGTTGAGGGAGATACATGGGAAGCCGAAGCAGCTATGATGGCCAAATACGCTCACCTGTTCCCTATCAGCTCAGTTGTAGTTTGAGGTATCGATTTTCTCCCTAATTCTCTAATCAGTTTCCATTTTTAGTTCATGTGCACAAGTTTGATTTATGTTATGATAGATGTATGTGATCTCTGAATTAGGTTCAGCTACATAGCTCTTTCCGAAGGTAGTCATTCCGTCAGATTTCAGTTAAAATTATCAGTATTTGAGTATGATAATTGCATGTTTCTGTTTCCTGCTTGTTTCTAACATTCAAGGACGAATGTTCCCAAGGGAGAGATATTTTTATACCCCGAGAACTCAAAGATCGGACTCGGGAATTGAAATAGGGAAAAGCAAAAAATTCAAGTTGCAGGCATAAAACAAGTCATTGGACAACTCGTGAGATCAGCACACGAGTCATCATATGGCTTGTGGGAAAGGCTAGTGAAGAGTAGGGAGTTGGAGGATAAGGGTTCCCCACGGGCGAGGGAATGACTTGTGGTTAGTCACCAGGAGTCGTTAGGTCAACCGGGGGTAAGGGTGTGTGAAAAATAGAAGAGGCCAACCAGTATACTTAACGGGAGGAGGCCACGACTTGTCATGCCAGGCAATGAATGAGTCATGGTATGAGTGTTTGGGTTGGAATTCAAGTAAATTGGTATAAGGGAGGTAGTGTACTTGACCATTGGTGACCACGAGTCGTTGTGCCCATCTTTATGAGCCCCAGGAGTTTGACAAGCAGTGTACCCAACAAGCCAAGTAACGAATCATTTGGGCACATAATGCGTCATCAGGTCACCCGTTAGGGTCACCTGGCAGCTATTCTCCTGCGATTTAGTAAGGGTTTTTTCGTAAATTTCTAAGATCCTAAGGCCTAAACTGCGATGTTTTGGGTTATGAATAGGGAAATTTAAAGGGGTTAAGTTCAGTTTTCCCTTCATTCATTCATGCATGCAAGGTAGGGGAATTGAGGGAGTGATTCAAGCTTAGCATTCATCAATTCATTGCAATTTCTTCTTGGGTTATCAAGAAAGGTTAAGAACTAGTAATCCCAGGTATGTAGGGTTCTCAATGGGTGATTTCTTCCATACCCATGCCCCTCTTCTATGATTTTTACAAAAGTTTCATTAAAAACTCATGGGGTTTTGAATTTGATTTACTTAAAATCTAATGATTTGATTATGGATTTTGTGAATTTAAAATCTTATTATAATCTATGGGTTTTAATCAGTTTTGTGATTTAAATCAATTATAATATTATTGATTTGGAAGTTCTATGTATTTAAGCCTAATTATGCATGCCCCATGATGAATTGATTTATGATCTAATTACCCATTACATGAATTATGATATAAATCACGAATTTATTATGTTACCCATTATGATTTTATGAAATTCAAGCTATATGCATGATCAAGTACATATGAACCTTTTGAATCATGAATTATGTTTTAGCCGACTCACGGGCCTCGTTTCATGGCTAGTTCACGTATGTACAAGCATGTTTATGATTATCATGGTTTAACTAGCCCATAAATTCATGCATGTTATATTATGAGCACTATATATTTTTTGGGAGTAGTATCAAACACCGAGTAGGTTCGGGTCCTAGGTTCTGCCCCGGATCTCATGAACTACGTGCCACCGTAGGTATGTTGGGACCCCTTTCATGACTTTCCCTGGCCCAAATGGCCCTTTTCATTTTGATATCACAGTTTCATGGTTCTACCCTTGGCAAGGTATGAACACCATCACGACTAGGGTTACAAGTTGAGCTTCATGTGTGCTCATATGGAGTATGTCGGTTAAGAGAATCTCCCACTGTTACTCATGATTTATGCATGTTGATGATTATGTATATTGGCTCAAGTCATGTTAAATAAGGCTTTTCTCTTATGATTATGAGTACGATTGCATTATGAATGTTTTGAAAACCTTATGCCTTACATTATGTTCCGATGCTTATGATATAAGCATGATGTCCTACTCTTATGATCATTTATGAGATTTTCTATATTTTAAATGTCTATTTTACTTATCATGCATACTCAGTACATTCCATGTACTAACCGCATACTTTCTATGTTGTATCGTTTCATGATACTGGACCCGGATCTCAGGCTCACCCTCCTCAGTAGTATTTCAGAGATTGCTATCAGTGTATTGGTGAGTCCTCATGTTTCGAGGGCCATATGTTTAGACTCTATGTTTTTCTTTTAGTTTTAGAATTGTTGGGTTAGTGGGGAGTTGTCCCATCAACCCGTCTTTCATGATTAGAGGCTTTTCAGACTACCAGTTGTATTCAGCCGTCATGTATCGATTTTGATTGTCCTTTCTCCATATTTATGACATGTTTACGTTTCCTTATGTTAAGTTTTCCGCTTATGTGATTGAATTAGATGTATGCTCATGCCATGGGTTGACTTGGGGTCTCTCGGGGCTCCTTGTCCTGTGTCTACGATTCGGGTGTACGTTCAAATTGTGACATAAGGCTAGGAAGATGATCTCCAAGGCTTGTGTGTACCATCTAGTTCGGGTTAAGGATTCTAAGTCCGAGACCCCAACTCTCCAGTTAGTTCCTGTTGTATATGAGTATCCAGAGGTGTTTCCAGATGATCCACCAGGAATACCTCCCAAGAAGGAGATTAGCTTTGGTATTGACCTGCTCCCTGATACGCAGCCCATATCCATTCCTCCTTATAAAATGGTTCCAGCTGAGCTAGAGGAGTTAAAGGTATAATTGAATGACCTCCTAGATAAGGGTTTATCAAACCTAGTAAATCCCCATGGGTTGCTCCAATCCTCTTCGTGTGAAAGAAGGATTGTTCTCTTAGGATGTGCATCGACCATCCTCAGTTGATCAAGGTCACCGATGTCGCCCAATTACACCTCTTAATGAGATATAAAATGATCGATATTCAAATATAGAGTCCAATAAGGGTTGGGTTCAAATCCCAAGAGGAATACAACAAGAACCTTGGTTAATGTGTTTACTATTATTATCATTCTACTTATTTCCTTTGGGGGAGATTTGTAACAAGAAATAATTGAAACAGTACGTAGCAGTGAGTAGATTCTTGACTAAAGTTGATTGTATTCAATGAGTAAAGTGACTAGGATTGTGTTCCCCATGATTTCATAACTACGTAGGCTTAATTATACTATAGTGATCTATTCTGGTGTTTAGTATGCAATATTGGTAAGTTAATTTCACCTAAATGGCTGGTCCCCTAATTAGATGATTATCACCGCGCAACTTGATCCATATGCGGGTGTTCACTTGACTTACCCTTACCGTAGATATCAGATTAACTATTCACGGACAAGGTCAAGCTATTAGATGAGGGTTGATAGCCTCAAATCTCTGTTGCTAATCCCTTTTCCCATTCATTACCTCCTTGGTCCGGTGAGTAAGAATAAGATGATTACTGACGTTCACGACCGTTAAGAAGAAATTAAAATGAAGGGAAGAACAATACATGCATAAATCACATTCAAGAATCACTAAGTATTTCGCCTATGTTTGTTAATTCATCATGGTTCCCACCACCCTAGTTATGCGATTTAGCTATGCATGCTTGAAGAATTATAATCAGTACTTGTGTTAAAAATCACAATGATGAACTTACAATTAATTGTAGAAGAAATCACACTTCTCAAATTAATCAACAAGAACCCAATATCAATAATCAAAAATTGTTTGAATCTCAAAAAACCAAGAAAAAAATTATGAAAATTATTTCTTAAATCTCAATGTCGATCAACAACCTTGAAAAAAATGGTAAAAATTCGTCAACTATAAAAGAAACCTAAACAAAACATTTATAGACATAAAATAAATCCTTTCCTAAATCAATTGGATTCTGGTGCTGGCTGGTACAATGGTTCATTGAAAGCAAGAACGGGCCGTTGGATGCTTCATTGTTTCTTTCGAAATTGGTCTCTTTCAGCATCTGGCTCAAAAAATGGCTCGTTCTGATAAAAAATGAGCCATTGATTTCATTCATTGTTTCCTAGCTTGTGGGGCATGGTTTTAGATCCTCTAAATACAAGCACTTAGGATGACTCGTCCTTTGATGACACAACCCGTTCTGCCCGTCCGTTGGATGAGGCCTATCAGCACTTTCTCTGAATCTACCCATGACTGGACAGGACGGTCCATTGTATGTTCATATGGTCTATGGGTTCCAGCCGTTGTTTGGCCTTCTATTTCACCACTGTTCTGAATCCCTTCCTACGGCCGAATGGGACGACCCATGGTAAGGACCAACAGTCCGTTGTGAGGCTCGTTTGGTGCCTTCAACCCCTTTTTTTAGGTGTTTTCTTATTTCCAACTCACGAGACCTGTTTTACCTGTAAAACTACCAAAACACATCATATCCAGATAAATGTACCTAAGTGCATCCATATTCATTGGGTTTTAAGCGTCGATAGTGCTGTAAAACCACGATACATCAACACCTTCAATTAGCATGTTTGCATGTCCTCAGGTAAGCAAAATAAAATCAACCCATAACGATGCTTAACTAGAGAAAACCTAGGAGATGCATAGCAGTCCAAAACTCACAAAGCATACAAATTCTTCACACAATCAACCCCCCTCCTATAGTGTTTAAAACAAAAACCAGTGTAATGACTCAGTACTCCTCAGTGTGACACAATGGGATTAAAGGATGGCATCATGTTATCACTACACAACCAAGCATACACAAATGACATTACCCCTAGATAAGCTGGCAATCAACCATTGCAATCGCGTGCCCTTACCACAAAGAAGTCCCACACACATATATAAAAGATCATGATAATACTTTTGGGACTAGGTAAGAACTTTCTCACTCTCGTAAAGAAATTCAGACTGTGCACATACAATACCATAAGCTTGTCTTTACTTTCAATACCTTGATTTTTGGACGGTTGAACTAGGATCACTATAGGACTTTACTAGGCTTATAATGTAAGCTTGGGATGGGTATGGTAGATATAGGAATAATAACTGATGAAGTTCACCACTCCTCAGGAGGAGAAAGTGTAAACGATTGTCGCAATATAAATATCTAACTAAGAGTCGGGGTTGAATTCATAGCGAATAGAGATTGGATGGCAAGAAAGTTTTCTATAAAATTGAGCTAAGAAGAATCATTGCATTTAAAATAGAAAAGTAAAAATTGGGGTTCAAATTTTTATAATTAAAAATGTAAGTCAACTATCAATCAACTACAAGATAACCATCTTAAAGATACAAAGGTGGGTAAAAGCTAGGGGTATGCTTTTGATGGGGAATCAATTGGATTGGAATTGACTAAGAAATTAAATTATTACTCATAAGTATAAATAGCCATGGACGAGGTGACCCTCGATATATTTCAACCACTTGGGTGCCTTTTTCCTTAAGTTTTCTCAAACCCCAAGGTCCCAAACAATTAACCTATTAAGACGGGTAAGATTTGAGCTATTTCTAGCCTCAAAACTCTCATGAGTTTATGACTATAGGTTTTGGCTATCACTAGCCTAACCCCACACAATCAAGACCCAATTACCCACCATTGCTTTCTCATCTGTATTCAATTTATCTTTTTTTAAGCAAAAAATAGAATAAGTAAACTTACCTGCATTTGCAACTATGGGTAATTTAATTATAAATTAGGAGACAAAAAACAGATTTATACTCAATGAGTAACTATTGGATCAATCTAGTAACACCCAATCCAATTTAACCCCAATCAAGCACACACCCCTAGCAAATTGATTTAGCTACTCATAGATGAGAAATACAAAATTATATTAACCAATAAGCTCCTAACATTCATCATCAAGAGTTAATTGCAAGTTCACAATTATCTTCAAAGGAGTTTTTTTAACCTTGAAGAAGAAGAAGAAGAAAACCTATTCAATACTCTTTAATTACAACTCTAAAAATCTAGAATGGAATGTTCAGTACTTTTTAGAGAAAGTACAGAAATAGGTTAAAAATACTCCTCAAATCCCATGTTGGATGATTTTTTCCTCCTGCAGACGACGTCACTTGTGAGTTCCCAAATGCAGGACGACACTTTGTCGCAGTTGGGGCCAGTGTCTTTGGAATCTGGATGGCATTGGCACCGACGATTCGCAGGTTCTAACCCGCATTCCACCAATGCACCTTCTACTTCTCACCAGTGTTCTCCTGTGTTTGGCCGACATTTCACTGGTCCTATCTGGTAGAGCGCCGGTCCTCTTCTTTAGTTTCATGCTTTTGTCCAATTCCTTGCCTTATCAAAAGTGAAAGAGCATAAAATCCTCCTAAATGACTTGATAATCAAGCAAAAGCTCATGTTTAAAAGCCTAATGATTTGGTAAATTACCAACTCATCGAACCCCCAAACTTGAACCATTGTTTTTTCTCAAGCAAGGCAATTCTTTATAGCTGAACATTAAGAGTAAGCATGCTATTTTACATGAGATTATGCATAAGGGACCACTATGAGTCAGATAACCCAAAGATCGCTCACCAACTCAAAGGAAAAGAGGAGACTCAACGCTATGCAAATGCCTCAAGAGATGACCACAATCAATTGACATGATTTACAGTTGATTTCTTCATTCAAAACAATGGGCATAGTTGATCACAACAAGCTTATATAGCATCTTAAGTCATTAAAAATTCACATTCAAAGTTTGCCTTAAAGCTCATTACATTATTGTCTCAATCACATCCTTTGTCACGTGCAAGCATGTTCCCAAATGAGGTGATGCTACTCACATCAAGAGATAATCTCATTTAATTATCAAGCAATTCACACTCAAGGGATTATAGAATGAAATAAATACGGTCACTCTCACAAAGAAATTTTCATGCACATAAATTGACCCATAGGCTTACCCTTCGTGTAACTCGCCACTACTATAGAGTTGCTACACTTAAAATCAATTAGGACTTGGGGGTCAAGATGAACGATAGGGATAAAGGTAGGATGACTTTTTAGTCCTGGTGACTAGAACCTCCCTAATGCTCATTTTTGTGAATCTTATTGCATATTCCATTTTCTTTTGAGATCACCCTCCCTTTACCTCTTCCTTGAACAATATTTTCACTTTTGAAAATATTACCTCTCCTTAGTTACCACTTTTCATCTCATTTAAGCAAGAGGCAGCACCTTTTCACAATTCGGTTCTTTTCACCCAACCAATTCATTCATTCTTTTTCATAATGTGGTGCTACCTCACATTGAAGTTCATATCATTTTTCCCATTTTCCTTTTTGCAACCCCGAACTTAGGCTTTTGCCTTATCTTTTCCTTTTCTATTTCCACACTTTTGGGACTTCAAGCATCATTTTTGCATTTCTTCTCACAACTACCACTAGGGAGGATGGTTGACAAAGAGGGATTACAAAAGGGATAATAGGCTTGTAATGTGATTTTCAAGGAAAAGGCTTAAAGGCTCAAGATTGGCTAGAAAGGATTAATTCTCAAGGAGATCATATGGGTAAAGTAACTATCAAAAGAAAGCCTAAAATTATCTTTCAAGTGTAGCTATATCTAGGATTTTGCCTTGAGTCACACTCGGGGCAAGTTCTAGACAATCGTTCATGTAAGAGAATTAAACTAAAACCTTTATCATAAAGCATCGCCCACCAAGGGGTTCACACAATTTTTATCACAACATCAAGGAGTCATAAAAAAAGATATCATGTGAATCAAAAAGATCAAATAAAGAATGCATAACTTATGACAAAAGAGTATTCAACTTTCAAATTCAACTGCCCCTTTCTTTCTCAAAATTTAATTTTTTAACTGCTATGCTATTTAAGAAATTTTTTGTGGTGTCTCTCAAAGACAATCGCAATAACCAACTCAAAAAGGACTCACAACTTGGCATTTTCCCTTAAGAAAGTCGTCTTTCAATCCATCATTGAGAAATGCCACCCGGTTCGAAAATAAAAGAAAATAATAGAAAATTGCTCCTTGGAAAAGAACCGTGTCATAAAGAAAATCATTGGAGTTTATTTATTGACTACTATGAACAAAGGCGAAAATTAAAACATGGGTCAACAACATTTTGCAATTTTAAACAACCCATCATTGGCACTAACAATTCAACAAAAGATTTTTCCTTTAACAAATGACCGATAAGGGCATTTCACAATAATTAAAAACCAACAATCATCTGGAACATTAGAAATTCAGCCCGGCAAGGGCAACAAAAATACCAATAAAAGACCAACAAAAAGCGATACACACCCCCACCTCCAACCATGAACATACATTGTCCCCAATGTAAACATGAAGAACATAAAGGATAGAGGGAACTCCCTGAACAGCTACTCCTCTTCTTCTTCATCAAGGCCGCCCAAATGTGGCTCATCTTCCCCACCTAAGCCCTCAAACAGATCATTAATGAGTCCTAGGATGTGGATGGGGCAGCCATGGCTTCATCAAGAGCACTCAAGTCCGAGTCTGTCAGTGGTGCCTGGTCCCTCAACTCCCGCGCCTCTACTCGGAGAGAAGAGACAAGTTCCTCCACCACATCTACTCAGGAGCAGATCTTGGTCAAGATGTCAAATACATTTTTCATCTCCCTCTTTATTATTCTGGTGATAAAAGCCGGGAGATTTTGAGCTAGCTTTTGCAGGTGGCTTTCATAAGATTATGTAATCTCAGCTAGCCTTTGTACTCTACTTGGGAGAGAGGATGTGGGATGAGGTGAAAACCCCCTAAACTGTGCTTCTCCAGATGCATGCTCCAACACCTTGGGGTGTGGCATATTGAGGTCAGGAGCAATGGGGGTTTCCTCTCTGTCATGGGAGGTGGAGCCCTCAGGAGTCTCGAAATCTTGCAACCTTTTTCCTCTTCACCTTGGGTGCCTCAGCATCCCTTTTTCTCTCCACATTGATTATACCAATGGCATAACTGGGAGACTCATCAGGGAATAGTGGTACCCTTGCATTGAGGCACAACTGAGAAATCAGCACCGTATATGGCTTCGACATATCCTATTGCCTGGACTTTTTCTTCATTTGGTTGGCCACAATCTCCCCGAAGTTAACGGGCACCCCTGTCATGATACAGGTGATGAGTATAGCTGCCTCCAAGTTCACTCTTTGGTCATTCTTTGATGGCATAATCTGGCCGCACACAAACTCCAGCCATAATTTTGTTTCGAACTTAAGACCATGCCTTAAAATCTCCCCATCCATGGAGGCCCATAAGGGTTGACCACTGGCAATGATTGGAGCTATCCATCTGAACTAATTTTTTTTGTTGGCCACTCTTTCTACATAGTCATTTCTTGGATCAATCTCATCAGCCCAAAACAATACATTGATGGCAGCTAGAGTAATATCTACCTCCACACCTCTTATATGGATTGAGGGTAGGAAAGGGAACTCATCAACTTTCTCCTTATGCTTTATATCCTGGTATGATGCATAAAACTCAGGCACCAAGTTGGTGTAGTATTCTGGAAGAGGCGTAGCAAATATGGGCCACTGCCTGTTAGCGAACTGTGATGTTATGTTGGGGAAATCATTCCTCAGCCCTAACAGATCAAATCTTTTCTTAGTTCTGATTGATCTTTCTTCACAGAAGGCATAGTGTGCCTTCATGTCAAGCACACAAAAAATGATTGCCTCCCTAGTGTTGGTGGGGATTGGGTTTTCCTTGACCTTCCCTTTGCTCTTGCTTTTTGATATGGAGGATGCCTTACCCTTGACTGGCTGCCTGGATGAAGTCATAATTCTGCAAAGCCATGTTAGTGCCGCATCAAAACATTATTTATTTTTGTATTTTCCATAATTGAAAAGAAAAAGAAACAACTATCCTAATTAAGGAACAAAATTCTAAGGATTGGATGACTAATAATTTGTCAAGTACTGGCAGTACCGGCGGTACAACGACAAAACATATATAGAGACCCGCTATTCGCTTTTGAGCCACCGGTTCTTGACAGAAAACTGGCTGAAATTGCTCTCTTTCGGTGCCATACCAGTGTTTCACTATTCTTAACCCGCTATGTGTAGGTGAAACACGGGTTCTGGGTAGTGTCCTGAAGCCTTGAACCCAGACCTACGTTTCAGCCGGCGTTTCACCGAGCCTGACCAGTAGTTCGCTAGCAAACACCCCTCAATAATTTTCACCCCAACTTAGCTAAACTGAATCCACTTACATTCATGACTCACTTGCTCATTTCATATTACATTTTATTCATTCAAGCAACACAACAAAAATAAAAATGATGATTTTTTCTTAAGAACGACGTCACCCGATTTATCATTGGGCAAATCATGCATTTCAAGCACTCGGGGTTACTCAGACTTCACCATCAATCATTACATCAAGTACACCATTTCCATAGACATTTCCACAAAATAAGTAACTACCCCAACATGATTCAAGTATTAAATCCCCCAACATACCCCATATCATACAAATCATTCAACACAAGGAAATCACAAAATGGGAAATGGGTATTGAAAATATCAGATGCAGCATGCTTCATTTTTTTTGATTCACATTTTCAACAACAACAACATTAAAGTAAGGATGTACATATCAATGGATTAGTGAGAAAAAGAACTAACTCGAAGGGAGCTTATGTCTTGACCAACAATGGTGTTCCAAAGAGTGAGAGTTTCTTTTGCTAGGAGAGATTTTGAGTAAGTAGTAGTGAGAAGAAGAGAATGAGAATGGGGGTTTTGAAGATAGGGAGTGTGATTGGGTTGTGAAAAGGTGAGTGTTAATGGTTGGTAATGGAGGGAAGTTGGGAAGGTAGAAGAATGGGAAATGAGGTATTGGGAAAGTGGAGATGTTGTGGAGGAGATGAAAAGGTGGAGAGAGGGAGTGTTAGGAAGGTAGAATGGTTGTTTTGACCAGATTTATTCTTTTTTTAAAAGTTCTATGGGTCAGGTTGGTCAACAGGTTGGTTAAGATTTCAAAATAAAATTATGTACCTCCAACCGTGCTATACCTGCGTCCATCGACATGTATCGGCGTTTTGCCAATTCCAGCACAGGTGACCTCTTGTATGCCCAGTTCACTATTTTTGAGTTGTGATTGACTGGTGTTTTGCGGGTTGTCATCTATGTTCCACTGATGAATCTCACCCATTTATTTTTAGATTTCCTCCAGGTGTACTGGTTCACACCTGTGTTAGACCGACGTGCCACAAAATGCTACCGATTTTCACTGGTGGGACGCCGACTTCCTCTCTTTTTTTATCCAACTTTTGCTTCCCTCGTGTGACAGGGCAGTGACTAGCACTTGAGCACCGGCGTTTTGCCAGTCTTGTGCAGTTGGCTACCTTATTTTTCTTCTCCTTGTTTTTCATCCAATCTACCTACAAGACAAAAATCAAAAAAGCGTCAAAGTATCAAACACAAAAACACTTGGGTTGCCTCCCAATAAGCGTCTTATTTAACATCGTGGCATGATAGGTACCTCCTACGTTGTCAGTTTTCTGAAGGGTCATCCTCCGAATTAGCCTCATCATCACAAACTTCATCTGGATCTGCCTCATCATTCAAGACCCCTATTACCTTGCACTCATCCAGGGGCTTAGTGGTTTGACAAACCTTGAAGGTGACTCCCTCACCTCCCACTCTAAATTTCAGTTCACTGTGTTCCCTATCTATCAAAGCTCTACCCGTGGCAAGCAATGGTCTCCTCAAGATGATAGGTACTTCAGCATCCATATCACAATCTAACACGACAAAATCGGCTGGAAGGATGAACTTATCTACCCAAACCAGAATGTCCTCCAACACTCGCATTGATTTCTTAATGGATCGATCTGCCATTAACAGCCACATTGAGGTGGGTTTGATATTCCCCAACCCCAACTTCTTGAAAATAATGAGAGGCATCAGATTAATGCTTGCCCCAAGATCACATAAGGCTTTTTTGAACACACGCAGCCTAATTGTGCAGGGGATAGTAAAGGCTCTCGGATCCTCTCTTTTGGGAGAGAGATTGCTCGCTATCTGCAATGGTGTGTTACTTCCCCTACACCAGCATCAACGACCTTCTTTTTCTTTAATAGTTCTTATATAAATTTGGCATTACCCAGCATTTGGAGCAATGCATCCATCAAAGGTATATTGATGAATAATTTACTAAACATCTAAATAAATTTTTGAAACTGATTGTCCTCCTTTTTCTTTGCTAACCACTAAGGATATGGAGGTGGAATCCTAGGCTCTTGACCCATATCGGGTAAAGCTTCTTTGATCCTATCATCCTCAATAGCTTTCTCGGGGTCAGCATCAACTCCCCCTTCATCAAGTTCTTCGGTATCATCAACAACATTTGGTGCTTGTGGAACCTTATCATTCACATCATTCCTTGTTTTTGGTTCAACAACATTTTTGGGCTTAGCCCCCCCATCATCCAACACCTTACCACTCCTTATGAGGATAGCCATGCAATAATTGTCCTTCTTGGGATTAGGCATAGTGTCACTAGGGAGAGTCCCTTTCATTATGGGGTTCATTTACATGGACAAGTGGTTTATTGAGCTTCTAAGTGATTGATAGAAGCTGAATGTGAACTCACTGTTTGGGCGAGATTAGACACCTCCCCTTTGAGCTCTTTCACCTCGCTATCTGTCGATTCCACTCTTTTGAGTACTTTAGCCTGCATCTCTTCAATCTTGGAGCTTCCCACATCGCTCACACTAGGTTGTAATTAGGGGTATTTAGCCTTTGGAGGGGGAACATATGGATTTGAGCTTCGGTGGTAACATTCCCCATTATGATTTTGATCACGATTACCCCATCTTTCATTTCGATCAACCCAATTCGGGTTGTCGCGGTTTCTCCAATATTGATTCTCTTCCCTTGAGTGCCAAGGGCCTTGATTAGCACCTTGGTACCCCGAGCGAGAACCCCCCCATTTGATTTACCATGAATTGTCACTATTCTTCATACCTAGTCGGCGAGGCTTCACTTCATATTGCATTGGACCTTGAGTCCCCACGACATTAACACTCTTAGACCCCATCCCCATAAAATGCTTCGTCATCAACTTGAGATGGGTCATCATCTTTGCCAAGGTCTCATCTTGCTCCTTACTCTCTTCCTCATTTCAGCAGGCACAAAGCTTGGACCAACACCACTTGAGGGTACTTCAGTATCTCTTGTATGCCAAGCTCGATTACTTTTTGTCATTTTATCCAAAAGAGCTCTAGCTATACCATAGGGTTTGTCCATGAGGGATCCTTCAACCAAGTTATTGGCCACCAACTTGTTGATGGAATCCAAAGATCGATAAAAGCTCTAAAGTAATACTCTATCCAATAGCCCGTGGTCGAACATAGGGTCACTTTCTTCTTGAACCGAAGCCATACTTCATGTAAAGGTTCATCCCGGATTTGCCTGAAATTGGTAATACCATCTCTTAGCTGCAACATCCTCAATAGAGGGAAGAACCTGTCTGAGAAGGCTTCAGTCAATTCTTGCCATGAAGTGATGCACCTAGGAAGATGCTCCTCGAGCCATATGGTCACTTCCCCATACAAGGAGAATGGAAAGAGCCTCAATCTGATTGACTCTTGACATATGTTTTTTGATGTTGAAGGGTTTGCATATCTCAAGAAAATTTCAAAGATGTCGATTTGCATCTTCACTTGGCTGACCTCCAAAGAGTCCTTTCATTTATAGCAGGTGTAACATTGTGCCGGTCACGTGAAACACTGCATTCCCTATCGTGGCTGGTAGGCGAATGACAACTGCTACGTCAGGAATCATGGGATTATCATCCTCGTGGTCCATGTGACCATCCACAAAACCTTCTTGAGAGTGTTGGCTAATATCAATCATCCTATAGAAACACCCAAAACCAACAACAAATGTAAGAACAAAACACAACATGCTAAATTAATTCAACTAAACAATCAACTAGGGGCTATCTAATCCTATTTGTTACACCCCAAATTTTCTTTAATGATTATTTGATTTTTATATGTCGTATTAAGAGAATTATGGGTTGTATGTTGGCTATAAGTGAGGAGGAAAATATGTGCAAAGGGAAAAGTGAAGAGTATGTGAAGTTTGTAAGTAAGGATCAACTTTAAACGGTCGTATCATCAAATATATAATGATTTACAAGTCCTATAACTTATCAAATGAAATATATGTGAATCTAGTTTTCAGCTAAAAAAACCGCTCGTCAATCGAAGTTCGGAGTAAAAAGTTATGCTCGTTTAAATATAGCACTATTGGCAGAGAAAACACAGTGGTGCGTAGGCGCCGAGATAGGTAGGCAGCAGGCGCGCGCGTGAGGGCACGTCGTACGGGCGCCACATGCAGGCATCTCCCAGCCTTGCCAGCCCGCCTATATGAAGTAATTTTGAGCTAGAAAGCTTATTTCTACTCCATTTTGCTTTATTTTTTAATAATTGAGAGAATTTAAAGCCCTATCACATGGTGAAAAGAAATCCCAGGTAATAAACTTCACTCTTGTCTCTTTTGAGCTTTGAGAAGAGAACCTTGGAAGAAAGTCATGGCTTGTTGTTGTCTTGTTGATGATTGTGATGTTGCTGCATTTTTGAGCTGGTTATGGGCAGAGGAAAGAGTAGGATCCTACTCCTACTTTAGCTAATAACATCTCCAAAAAAGGGTAAGAAATTCCCTCTTTGATTTCTCTGAGTTAGTGAGGTTAAAACTTGGAGAACCTTGTAGTATTGTGTTATTTTTTCGTGTGATTCTTGTGGCATGTTGCTACCCAATTTTTCTAGAACTTTGGTAATGTGAAGTTTCTGTTTGTTGTGGTTGTAAATTGGACTTGAAAAGAGCCTTAAGGTGTGAGCTTGAAAGGAAGGTTTTCGGCAAAGTTAGAGTCGACGTGCCAAGGTATGTAAAGGCGTCCCTTTCCTTGTTTTTCAAGCACGAAACTAAGTCATTGAAAGGACTGATATTCCTATGATTCTAAAATCAGGAGGCATGTATGATTCTGTCCAAAGGGTTGGAAATACTTGGCATTAAGCTTGAATAATTAATAATGTTTGAAGAGAACAAATGTGAAGTGAAAAACGTAATTCCTATACGATTGTTGTCGTAGTTGTAAAGTGAGTCTAAAGTCCCCTTAACATGGCCACCATGTGCTGGTCCTTTGCTGTACAGTGTATATGTTAAGATCTGGTCACTAAGTAAAATTGGTAAGAAATTCTAAGGCAACGACATGTGATCGAACTTAACCTAAGGAGAAGACGCTAAGCCGATTGAGGTTAATTAGCTTATTGAAATGACATTTTCATAATATGGTTATTCCCTCTTATATGCTTATGTTTTAAGGTGCTTAATATAAAAAGGAGATTTTATGTTTCCCCTCCTTAAAGTGAAGCAAGCAACGCATAATGAATAAGCTATGTCGATAGATGTTATCAAGGAAAGCATGGCTAAGTTGTTGACCTTTTGAGACATTGTAAAAGAAAAGATAAGAGTAAATGTTAGACCTTTTAAGGTAATATGTGAGTTATATGCTCTCTGACCGTAATTTATTTCAAGAACCTGAACGATGTTAAAATATAAGCAAGATGAGGTTTAAGAGATAAGGTTGTCATTTAGGAAAAAAGGTAAGTGCTTATAGAATTGATGAAATAGTGAACACAAGAATAAAGACTTAAGTGTAAAGCAAATCATGTTTGGAAAAGAAGTTAAGATGAATAAGGAAAGTAGAGCTAAAGGTTGTTAATTTAGATGATAAGGGTTATGATTGTGAACAAGTTAGGAAACGTCTACCAAGATTAACCCTTTCCTAAATTTTTTTAGCAAAAGAGTTATAAATTAAGTTATTTATCTTCAATATGTGTTAAGTTGATGAATATCTAGTAAAGTGTTAACCTTCTATGAAATAATTAGAGTTGAACATATGTAAAATAGTAACTTAAGTTAAAGAAAAACTCTCCGCTATACCCCTAATCGATTATATTAAGTTAATTATCCTATGTATTGAATTATCTTCCAGGTTGTAAAAAGGTTAATCCTCAAACTCCAAAGCTACTTATGACAACGTTAAGCTTTCTCAAGCTCCTAGTTGGTTTCCAAGGTTATGTAAGTTATCTTAATGTTGTCCGAATTACGGCTTTAATTCTTTATTTGCTTATAAGGCAGCATTAGAGAGTTGCTCATGAGTTCCAAGCTGAACAACTCCAAATCTCAGATTTTTAAGTTATGACTTCACGTCCTATGTTACGTTGAAACATGTGATGCTAATCTAAGAAGTTTTCAAGAAATGATATTCCAAGAATGATGCTAATGTCTTATTCAAGTATTTGGAGTTGCATACAAGTTTAAGAACTCAAGTCTTTATAAGTCTTCCCCGTAAGAAGTATTAATGTATACGGTTTTCATGTTATAACATACAGTTGATTTCTTTCTTTTATACTCAAGTTGTACATATATATGTTTAGCTCTTGTTGAGTTATCATTTGATTTTTGTAAATTCATAGGAGAGATTCTCCCACGTACCAATGTTCCTAATGTCTAAGTAAGTATAAGTACTAGCTATGATAATGATTAGTTAAGCTCAGAACTTCTAAATCTCAAGAGGTCTCCGGGAAGTCATTCAATTAACCAAATATGAATTTACACGTTATACAGAAGTCTCATACATCATTGTCTGCAGTTCAGCTCTAAACCTTATGTATATGTTAAGCCTTATAATAAATAACTTCAAGTTCCAAGTTATAAGTTTCATGTTTTCCTGCGAATAAGTCAAAGGAATTAAGAACTATATGTGGTCATTGATGTGATAAGTTTGATAATAGAGTTCCACTGTATAGTTGTCCGTCTATGTCAAGGAACCACCTTACGGGCAGTATATATATGTAGTTTCCAGATTTTACAGAATTGTATAAAAATGAGAATCTATGTGCTTCTATTCAAGAGATACATTAAATTGGTAATATTATTGATAGGACATTGCTTGTAAACCTACTAAAGTTCTTATGTTGCCTAAACCTCCTAAAGGTCCTCTGAGTCACTGAGTCGACATGTTTGTATATAATTTGGAAGCTTTACATGATATATGTGCATATTTTCTAGCTTTACATGGTATGTGTGCTCATTTGCATTTATGTGTTATGGAAGAGACCTATTCCGACCACAAATTTAGCATTTTTCATTTAAATCTCATATGTGTTAAATTGACTTAGTAGAAGCCCATAGGCTCCATTCATGATTTTGATTGAGATATATTCAATTTTCCCCGCTGTGGTTCAACGGTGGGAGATATTTTTATTTTACTCCGGTATGGTACACCGGCTGGAGCTATTTTTATTTTACCCTGGTATGGTACATCGGCTAGAGATATTTTTATTTTACCTCGGTGAGGTACACTGGCTGGAGGAATTTTTATATGAATTTTATAGTCGGCTGGCCATCGGCATCACAGTTATACCTTTTGCTTATGCATTACTTGGTTGCATTTGCACTTCCATATTGAGTTATTTTCAGGTTTCGGTTGGACAAATTCTTAAAGGTTAGGTTACTACCTTCTTCTATGGAAGAGGTTTTCAGCTTTGCGAAGAGAACCTTAAAAGAAATCAAGGCTTATTGTTGTCTTGTTGTTGATTGTATTGTTGCTGTGTTTTTTAGCTGGTTATGGGCAGAGGAAAGAGTAGGAGCCTACTCCTACTCTAGCTAATAACATCTCCAAGAAAGGGTAAGTAATTCCTCTTTGATTTCTATGAGTTAGTGAGGCTAAAACTTGGAGAACCTTGTAGTATTGTGTCGTTTATTTGTGTGATTCTTCTGGCATGTTGCTACCCAATTTTTCCAGAACTTTGGTTAAGTGAAGTTTCTGCTTGTTGTAGTTGTAAATTGGACATGGAAAGAGCCTTAAGGTGTAAGCTTGAACGGAAGGTTTTCGGCAAAGTTAGAGTCGATGTGCAAGGTATGTAAAGGCGTCTCTTTCTTTATTTTTCAGGAATGAAATTAAGTCATTGAAAGGACTAATATTCCTATAATTTTAAAATCATATTGAGACATGTATGATTCTTTCCAAAGAGTTGGAAGTACTTGGCATTAATCTTGAATCGTTAACAACGTTTGAAGCGAACAAATATGAAGTGAAAGAAGTAACTTCTATACGATTGTTGTCATACTTGTAAATTGAGTCTAAAGTCCCCTTAATGTGGGCACCATGTGCTGGTCCTTTGCATTATAGTGTATATGTGATGTTGAGTATATGTTAATCTGTTCACTAAGTGAAATTGGTAAGAAATGCTAAGACGATGACGTGTGATGGAACTTAAGCTAAGAAGATGACGCTAAGCCGATTGAGGGTAAATGAGCTTATTGAAATGACGTTTTCATAATATGGTTATTCCCTCTTATATGCTTATGTTTGAAGGTGCTTAAGGTAAAAAGGAGAATTTATGTTTCCCTTCCTTAAAGTGAGCAAACGGCGTATAACAAATAAGCTATGTTGATAGATGTTAACGAGGAAAGCATGGCTAAGTTGTTGACCTTTTGAGTCATTATAAAAGGAAAGATTAGAGTAAATGTTAGCCCTTTTAAGGTAATATGTGAGTTATATGCTCTCTGTCCATAATTGATTTCAAGAACCTTTGAACGACGTTAAAATATAATCAAGATGAGGTTTAAGAGATAAGGTTGTCATTTAGGTAAAAAGGTAAGTGCATATAAGAATTAATAAAATAGTGAACACGAGAATAGAGACCTAAATCTAGAGAGAATCATGTTTGGAAAAGAAGTTAAGATGACTAAGGAGAGCAGAGCTAAAGGTTGTTAACTTAGATGATAAGGGTTACGATAGTGAACAAGTTAGGAAACGTCTAGCAAGATTAACCCTTTTCTAAAGACGTTTATCAAAAGAGTTATAAATTTAGTTGTTTATGTTCAGTATGTGTTAAATTGATGAATATCTAGTAAAGTGTTAACCTTCTATGAAATAATTAGAATTGAACGTCTGTATAATAGTAACTTAAGTTAAAGAGAAGCTTTCCGCTATGACCCTAATCGATTATGTTAAGTTAATTATCCTAAGTATTGGATTATCTTCCAGTCTTAAAAAGGTTAATCCTCAAAACTTCAAAAGCTGCTTATGTCGACATTTGGCTTTCTCAAGCTCCTTAGTTGGTTGTGAAGGTTGTGTAAGTTATCTTAATGTTGTCCAAATTATGGCTTTAAGTCTTTATTTGCCTATAAGGCAACATTCACGAGTTGCTTATGAGTTCCCAAGCGGAACAACTCCAGATCTCAGATTCTTAAGTTATGTCTTCACGTCCCTATGCTACATTGATACGTGTGTTGCTAATCTAAGAAGTTGAAATAAATGATATTCCGAGAATCATGCTAATGTCTCATTCAAGTATTTGAAGTTGCATACAAGACTAAGAACTCAAGTCTTTCCCGTAAGAAGTATTAATGTATACGATTTTCATGTTATAATATAAAGTTGAATTCTTTCAGTTATACTTAAGTCATACATCTCTATGTGTAGCTCTGTTATACCCCGTAATATTCTCGGCACCTAGATGGCCTATTTGCGCGTTGGTTAAGCATATTTGAAAGCCATACGTGCTAGGGAAAGGATCGGACGAGTAGCCTGTCAAACCATCGCGGAAGGAGCCAGGGTAGAGCCCCTCCGTGATGGCAGCGTGTCACAGAGGCGGGGCCACCGCGTTGGCTCCGTGACACATTGGGCCTGTCCAGACCCAAGTATATAAAACCCCGCTTCGGTTATTTTCATTAAAAATCATTTGATAACTTCAGAAAAACGTAGAAAACAGAGAGAGACAAAGAGGGTTAACATATTATCGTCCGATTACGCTGCCAAACGTAGTCCAAATCTAAATTAACTCCAGATACTGAAGTATTTAGCAGTAGGGAGCATTCCTACGGATTTAGTTTCGCGAAATTCGGCCGACAAATCGTCGTGCTACCGGGCTAAGGTAAGTGGAATTGCTCCAAACTAGTGTCTATGTGCTCCTAGCCGTAAAGTGAATACTTCTCCCTTCTGGACTTCTGAAAAAAATAGCAAATTTTTGACCGTCTTTCGATAAGCCTAAGTTTACGCTATAATTTTATCGAAAGTGATGTTTCCTTTCAGAATAGTGTTGTATTTAGTACTAATTGACGTATATATGAATGCAGTTGGGAGAAATAGCTGAAGTACTGACCGAGCCTCGTTCGACAGTCGCATAACCTGAGGTTAAGGTATGTGAAGTTATTCTTCGGCAAGTTAGTGAGCCTTAGCTTGGTAAGTCATAGTAAAGTCCCTATTTGAAACTCTCAGAGTTGAATATTGAGAATTAAGCGAGTCCAATAGATTCTGAGTTGTGTTGCCGTATCGTATTCAGTCCAAAAGTTAGTAAAGCATGCGCCAAAGGGCGAGTTAGCATTCCAGATTCAGTATAGCTTATTGTATGATTAGCAAGCATGTTGTAGATAAAAAGATACAGATTTTTCAGAATAAAAGCTAATAAAGTAAAATCAGATAGACAGACAGTTTTAAGGCTACAGATTAGCCATTCAGACAGATAGTATCCCGACTACAGATTAGCCCAACAGTCAAATAAAGATTTCAGAATCAGTATAATACAGAAAGAAATCAGAATAAGGAAATCAGATTTCAGATAGCCTTTTTCAGTTATACATGCTTGTTATTTATATGTGCTATTTGTTTGTTGAGACTTGATGTGGCGTGAGGGCACCTTATTGAGCGTCCTTGCCGCCCCTAGGTTGGTAATTGTGTCGCCCACTGAGCGGGTGGGTTTACGTCACTCCAAGGAGTGGCATGCTGTCCCTAGCTTGGATGAAGATGGGATGAAGCTTTCCCCATATCAGTCTAATCAGCACTACAGTACAGACAGCCCTGTTGAGTAGTGTCCAGGGTACTATCCAGTACAGATATTCCCTGTTGAGTTGTGTCCAGGGAATAGATACAGTTCCTGTTTCAGATAGCCCTGTTGAGTTGTGTCCAGGGAAACAGACCCTATCTGTTACAGATGCAGTACAGGAGTCCCCCGGACTCAGACACGGTTACTTATATCAGAGGCCAAGGCCCAAGCCGGAGACCCAGGGGGCTGGTAGAGGTGCTCCTAGTGAGCAAATGAGTGGAGTGACTTTTTTGGTTGGTTTTGACCCGGGTAGGGGTATATAGATTGTTTGCTAGCTTGGCGCCATCCGGCTTATGGGGGTTGGTATTGGCTCTTGCTTGCTACTTGTATATCTATTTATGTGTTATATACTAGTTACTAGACAGCAGGCCATCGCGTTTACAGGTACGCTTCCGTCTTATCAATACAGGAAGCATGATTCAGTTCTTATCAGTTTCTTCAAATACAGTTATCTCCTGCCATATAGTTTTGCTAGATATGCTATCTATATTCAGTTGTTTCAGTAATATTATTTCAGTTTCTTTGCATATTCAGTACCAGCGGTACTGATGCCCAGTGGGGCACTGCATTACTTGCCTACAGGTACTCATAGACGAGGAGACGATCCCTCGTGACCCTAGCCAGCGCAGAGTCATCAGCTCCTGTCATCCGGAGCTTGATATTTCAGAGGTTTATATCATTTCCTTTTGTTGTACAGTATGGGTAGGCCGGGGCCCTATCCCGACCATCCTATCAGTATTCCTAGAGGCTTGCAGTCTGTATATATTTCCCTGTGGTCAGTTGAGCTGGTCGTGTGAGGCCTTGCAGTTGTATGGCTGTGTAGTATCCCTTTTTTTATATTGGCCGCGTGGGGCCATAGTTTGATAGTAGTGGTGACCTTGCCGGTCACGTAGTTGTTCAGTATTCCCTTTGTTGAGTCCCAGATGACTAGACAGCATGGTGGCCTTGTCGGCCCGCATAGGTTCCTTGTTACGAGTATGTTTCTGGTTAGCTGTTATTACAGGTACAGGTGGCTATAGGCCAGTTGGCCGGAGGCTGTGTTTACAGCCGTCATATAGCCCGTTGATTTCATGAATCTGAGTTAGAGCTAGCCAGGCGCCAGTTGTGCTTAGGCTCACTAGTTAGCAGTCCAGGTCCTACTAGGGCACCAGGTGCCAGTCATACCCCCCAAGGCGGGGCGTGACAAGCTCTTGTTGAGTTATCATTTGAATTTTCTAAATTCAGAGGAGAGATTCTCCCACGTACCAATGATCCTAATGTGTAAGTAAGTATAAGTGCTGGCTATGATAATGATAAGTTAAGCTCAGAACTTTTGAATCTCAAGAAGTCTTCTAAAGGTCACTCAGTTAACCAAATATGAATTTACACGTTATATAGAAGTCTCATACATTGTATGCTTGCAGTTCAGCTCTCAACTCCTTGTATATGTTAACCGTTATAATAAATAACTCCAAGTTTCAAGTTATAAGTTCCATGTTTTCTTGCAAATAAGTCACAGGAATTAAGAACTATATATGCTCATCGACGTGATAAGTTTGATAATAGAATTCCAATGTATAGTTGTCGATCTATGTAAAGGAACCACCTTATGTGCAGTATACATATGTAGTTTCCAGATGTTACAGGATTGTATAAAAATGAGAATCTATGTGCTTCTATTCAAGCGGTACATTAAATTGGTAAGATTATTTATAGGATATTGCTTGTAAACCCACTAAAGTTCTTATGTTGCCTAAACTTTCTAAAGGTCCTTTGAGTCACTGAGTCGACATGGTTGTATATAATTTGGCAGCTTTACGTGATATATGTTCATATTTTCTATCTTTACATGGTATGTGTGCTCACTTGCATTTATGTGTTACGAAAGAGACATATTTGGGCCACAGATTTAGCATTTTTCATTTCAATGCTATATGCGTTAAAATTGACTCAACACAAGCCCTATCAGTTCCATTCAAGATTGTGATTGAGATTTATTCATTTTGTCCCGATATGGTACATCGGCTGGGGATATTTTTATCTTACCCTGGTATGGTACACCGGTTGGAGATATTTTTATTTTACCCTAGTATGGTAAATCAGTTGGAGATATTTTTATTTTATCCTAGTATGGTACATTGACTGGATATATTTTTATTTTATCCCAGTGTGGTAAGCCAGTTGGAGGCATTTTTATATGAATTTTGTGGTCGGCTGGCCGCTGGCATTATAGTTATAGCTTTGCTTGTGCATTACTTGGTTGCATTGGCACTTCAATATTGAGTTATTTTTAGGTTTCAGTTTTCAGGATTTCAGGTTGTTACTATTCCTTATTTCTGGTTCAGTTATCATTGCTATCTTATATGTTTACAGTTTTCAACCTTACATATCAGTACATTTCATTCATACTGATGTCCCTTCACCTGGGGACCTGCATTCGTACCGTAGGTGCATGTAATTGCCGGGATTGGTAGTTGCAGTACGGTTCATCAGATCTGCAGATTGTTGGTATGCTCCTTTCTTCTTGGAGCTAGGGCTTAGTTATTTCAGCTTGAGTTTAGAGTTATAGTTATGGGTAGGTCGTAGCCCTGTTCCAACCATCAGTTCAGTTTACTTATTAGAGGCTTTGTGGACTTAGTATGTATAGTATTATCCAGTTTTTGGCCTTGTCAGCCTTCCGTTACTTGGTTTAGCATGGTCATGGCCTTATCGACATTTCATTTATTTATTTGTGGTAGTTGAGACCTTGTGGGTCTAGATGTTTACTCTAGTTGATTGTGACAGGTGGCCTGGAAGGCCTAGGTGTTATAGTTACAGATGTTATATAGTTAGTTTCCCGGTCAGTTAGGTACCGGGTGCGTGTCGCGTGCTCCCCAAAATTTGAGGCATGACACTATTCCCCAACAACGGGGACAAAATTGATGATGTTCAAATCCACTCCTCACGAGGATGAAGTGTAAATGATCGTCGCAATATAAATACCCAACTAAGATTCAGGGTTGAATTCACAGGGAATAGCAATAGATAGCATAAAAGTTGTCTATCGAATTGAGCTAAGAAGCATCAGTGCATTAAAAACAAAAAAAAGTAAAAATTGGGGGTTCAAAAGATTATAAATAAAAATATAAGCCAACTATCAATCAACTACAAGATAACCAATTTGAAGAAATAAAGATAAGCGGGAGCTAGGGGTATGCTTTTGATGGGGCATTAATTGGATTGCAATTGACTAGAAAATCGAACTATTACTCATAAGTACAAATAGCCATCGACAAGGTGGCACCCTATGTTTTTCAACCACTTGGGTGCCTTTTTCCTTGGGTTTTATCAAACCACAAGGTCCCAAACAGTTTAACCATTAAGACTTGGGTCATATTTGAGCTATTTCTAGCCTCAAATCTCTCATGGGTGTATGGCTATGGTTTTTAGCTATCTCTAGCCTAACCCTACATCAAGACCCTATTACCCACCATTGCTTTCTCACCCATATTCAATTTATCCTTTTAAGCAAAAATAGAATAAGTAAACTTAACCCACATTTGCAAATATGGGTAATTCAATAATAAGTTAGGAGAAAACAACATATTTATACTCAATCTAGCAACACCCAATCCAATTTAACACCAATCATGCACACACCCCTAGCAAAGTGATTTAGCTACCCATAGATGAGAAATACAAAATTATATTAACAAATATGCTCCTAACATTCATCATCAGGATTAATTTCAAGCTTACAATTGTCTTTAATGGAGGTTTTTTACCTTGAAGAAGAAGAAGAAGAAAAGCTATTCAATACTCTCTAATTACAACTCTACAAATCTAGATTGGAATGTTCAGTACTTTTTAGAGAAATAGGTTAAAAATCCTCCTCAAATCCCATGTTGGATGATTTTTTCCTCCTGCAGATGGCATCACTTGTGAGTCACCAGTGTTTTATCGGTGGCCATCTGTGAAGCGCCGTTTTTGTCGCAGTTGGGGCAAGTAACTTTGGGATCTGGTCGGCATTGGCAATGGTGGTTTGTAGGTGCTAACCACGTTCCGCCAGTACACTTTCCACTTCTTACTAGTATGCTCTTGCATTTGGCTAGCGTTTTGCCGGTCCCATCTGATAGAGCGCCGATCCTCTTCTTTAGTTCCATGCTTTAGTCCAATTCCTTTCCTTCAAATGCCTACAAAAATAAAAGAGAAAGAGCATAAAATCCTCCTAAATGACTTGATAATCAATCAAAAGCTCATGTTTAAAAGTCTAATGAGTTGGTAAATTACCAACTCATTAGTAACTCAACCCTCCTTGACACTACATTAACTTTTGCTCTACTTAACCTCTTTTTCACTTCTCTCCCCCTTTTCCTTTCTTTCTTCTTCTTTTAAAACTACTGGTGTTGTTTTCCTCTTTTCAAGCATTTCTTTCCTTCTTTTTCTATTTTATTTTTTTATTTTCTTTTCTTGTTCTTTTTTTTTCTTTTTGATATTTCATCATGCACACCGCACCCGCCTTTTCTTATCATGCTTCAATGATCTCACCACCAATCTTTTCTTAATCACCCCTATACTAGCCACCCTCAACTCAGGCAATCCACTTGAGTTGAAGTGCACAGTGTCCAAAGGGGGAAAAGGGCCAAAGTAGGTTCATCATAATCAAGAAGTGAAGGCGAATTGGTTATACAACAAAGTGGTCCATTTAAAGCTCAAAATCAGGATCCAGGGGTATTTATTTCAATTTCGAAGGTCATTTTAGTCTAAAGTGGACTAATCATCAAAAATGGCCTATGATCCTTTCCGAATCTCACGTCCTATACCTCGGTATGACTGACCAAGAAAGTTCTAGATTGACACACAGTAGGACTAAATATATGCCTCACACACATAAGTATTTGATTGCACAGCTAGTTACCAACTACCAGGTTCATGAACAACTTAAGCATTAATCATCCTAGAGATGCCTATGATACCATACAAAGAGCCAAAATGGTCACGCCTCACAACATAAGTACATTTACACAAAAACATTTAGGAGGAATATCATTTCAAACATATAAAATCACTCACAACATGCTTTATACGACTGCTCTGGTGTCTCCTATTTTCCTTCAGCTAACCAATAAAACACAACAAAACAAAACCTAAACATGCTAGTTCTCCTAGATAAGGAACACCCGAGGGAAAAGACATTCGGCAAGAAAAATCATCGGGTTATGTTCGACAAAAACCAAGACTACCCCACCCACATAAGAAATTATGCGGCGTTCTTGACGCATATCAAAAGTAAAACATGGGAATAAAAAACATACCTGAGTGTCCTAGACGCTTTGGTCTGGTCAGTGGGGGCTGCTGTCGTAATCCCAGAATCCTCAGTAGCTGGAGTCTCAAAATTCATTCCAGCCTGAATAGTAGTGGCACCGGCTATGGCCAGTGCGCTCTCTAAAGCTGTACGCACAGGGCCAATAGGTGCGCCCCTACTCTCCTCGTGCACCACCTGCATAACAGAGCTGCCGACACCTTTCACCCTCTCTTGTATCTCTCTCTCATGTTCTATGGAGGTGTGTCAGCTATCTCTGAGGGAGGCCTTCAATGCCTTCCTTTCCTTATTTCCTCATCCTTCACTCCCTCGGCAACTCGCTTCTTCTTGCTTTTTTCACGAGGGGCGGGCTCAAGGTCAAAGAACTGAAGGATCTCCACATCCAGGTCCTCCTCAATCACTGACAAAGCCTATGGTGGCAATAGTGGAGTCGATCAAGATGATAACTCTACCACAGAGGCTCTCAACACTGCCAGCTCTCTCTCCATTATATCCCAGTCCCGGTTCTGACCCTCAGATTGGAATTCATTAAAGCGTACCTCAGATCCCTCCAATCTCATGTGCAAACCCCCGTGATTCATCCTCTATCTCCTTTTTGACTCATGACTTGACTTGCTCGAGCAACATGTCAATCTTTCATTCAGCAATTGTCACTCTCTTGGCTATCTTTCTAATACCAGTCTCAGGGACTAACATGTACCCACTGGAAATAGACTGGGAAGTGCTACCTAATGAAATAGATGTGGTAGCTGCTGCATCACTATCTTGAGTGGTTGAAAACTCCATGGTCTGCTCATCCTGGGCTGAAGTATCAACCTGCTCACTACTGCATGGAGCACCCTCAATTAATCTTGGCCCCAGGACTGGACCTCGGACCCGAGCGACCAAATTCAAATAATCCTTAATGAATGCTATGTCTATCATCCTAATGTAGGTAATCAGATAATCAATATCTGACATGACATGCACTCTAGACTTTATGCACAATTGATAGACCAGGCTCGAGAAAGGAAGAGTAGTATGATCCTTGACCGCCCACTCCTGAATATCTATGGCAATGATCCGAGGAATATTCAACAAGTACCAAAGTTGCCTTATCCGCACTCAAAACATTAGCATTCACTATAGACACGAGTCGATATCGGACAATAGACTACCATGATTTAGCCAAAAAGTTCAAACAGGCCTTATATATTGGCTTCTTGCCCGTGACCATTCTGCTTCCTCCTTGTCCTCAGTAATGATATTCGCCATCCACCTAAAAAGCATCAACTTGTCCTTTGTGCTCAGCTTCCTGATCTCCTTCATCGCCTCCATTTGGTAATCATACTTTGTAGTCTATGTCGACACTGTATAATCTCCACCTATCAAAACACGAGTGATGGTCCTCTCGGATATGTCAATCGAGATGTCTCTCACCCGAAATGAGTCTAGCACGGGCTCCTTATTGATTGCACTCCTTGAGGGAGCATTTTTCTATAAGGACAGTAATAATTGGCGTAGAACTCATGCACTATCTCCATGCTATATTTTCCTAGAGTCTTAGCCATCCCAGTGCATATTGTAGACCTCAAAGAGCCTTTTGTGCTCTGGAACCTCATTCAGGATATTGGTCCAGATCCTGGGCTCTCCTGAATACTGTGGCTCGGGTTCCCTTTGTCATTGACAGCCAACCCCACATAATACACATCCCTAGAACCCTATAAAATTTATATTTTAGACCTCACTTCTAGTGTGGTGGGTGTTCGCGGTCTGTTGCTCGGTATATATTATACACCGACATGCAAGTGTACGTGGTCAAACAAGTAATAAAGTGGCTAAGTAGCCAAGTATCGATCCAAGGAGGCTGCTCTAGATATGCAAAACTGCCTAGTTTACTATATCTCTATTCTATTTCTAACTATGTTAACAACAATCCAACCAAGATTTGAGTAAGTTTTGTTTCTAAACTAATTGTCTACTAAAATTAATAACTACTATTTACGTTGAGTTTAGACAATGGATATGCACATGCCAAGGTTAAGAACGAGTAATGAACTTGATAATCATGATAATTTGGTCATCTTCTTCTTCATATTGCTAGCCAAGAACGGTTGCCTAGAAATTAAAAGTTCCGTATTCAATTTCACTTTAGCTTCATAAACCATTCATCTACATTTCTGTGATCAAATGCAATTTATGACCTAACACTACAATTCCGGTTCCTAAATTGACTAATACGGCTTTCAAGTATATTTCTATCAAGAAAGCACATCAAAACCCAATTTTCCCAAATCAAGTTAAGAACAATACCCTATTAATTCACAACTTTCCAATTTCATGCTCTCTCGAGTGAAATTGGACTTTTTAGATGTACATTAATGGTGGCCAATCAAGAATGTAATAAGCACAAGAATTAATAGAACAACATGCAAGAAGAAGAAGAAATCATATCAATTATTACCAACATTCATTTCACAAGTTCAAAACCTCAGCAAGAGAGGAATTAGCCACTCATTCTGGATTAATCATCCTAGAATGAGTGTGAATCATGCATACAATTGAAGGAAAAGAAGAAGGGAAGAGAAGAAAACTCTTATCTTTTCTATTCTTCAACTGCCACAAAACCACGTTCCTCTCTCCACTTCTGAACTCCGCTAAAAAAAACTAAAACTAAATGAACTCTGCTTTAAAAATAACCTAAGTGTTCTATTTATACTAGTGGGAAATTTTTCCCTGAATAACAAGCAACGTGTCACGGAGGCCAATGCGGAGCACTGCCTCCGTGACACGGCGTGGACGCGGACCCTCTCTGGAAATTTCAGGGTCCGGATAATTGGCTTCAACGTGGCACGGAGGCCATCGCGGAGCCCTGTCTCCGTGCCACGGAGCTGTCGCGATGCCTCACTGGAATCTGCCAATTAATTTCCTCTCCAGGCAGTGTGATACCGCGATGGTAGCGTGGCACGGCGCCATCGTGGAGCCAGTGTAAAATGTGCCATCCGAGGTCTTTTCCACGCTCGCATCCAAGTCCAACTCCGACATAAGTCCAACACGCATTTTTGCTCTTAAAAATCACATTATCCTGCAAAACAAATGCTAATCATGTTGGTTAGTATAAATTCACATTTTATTACCAAATACATGATATTATATACACATTCCACAACAAACAAGGTAAAAATGGTACGTTTGAGTATCACTTGGGCATATAAATCTGCCCAACATCACTTACCCCACACTTAAATCCTTGTTCGTCCTCGAACAACACATACACAAATCATGCACATCACATCTCAACCTTTGTCACTATGGTGCAACCATTTACGTTACGGTCATACCAATTATTCGATTTTTGCAAATCATCAAGAAAACATGCTTGGTCGTACAAGACAATGACCTTAATACATCGAGGCTTCCTAGACTTTTAAGAATTGATTCTTGATATCGGCAAACTCATGCAAATCAACTAATCAAGAAATCCGACACGAAAATCAATCTTTCATCAAGCATGTACCCTCACAACTCGAGAGAAACTTCCCCTTTTATGCTCGTGCAGCACACAAACATGCACGTAGGGGCATATAGAAATTAATTTCACTCTCTCTCCCAAAAGAATTCACATGCATCATGTCATGACCCATAGGCTTGCCCTTAGTGTATTACTCCACTAATATAAAGAAATGCAGTGTAGGATCAAATAGGACTTTTAATGGGTTGTAACTGGGCTATGGATCTAGTATATATATATTGGATTAGCCAATAATAGTTGCTAGCATCCTTAAGCGCCTTTTCAAGTCATTCCCATCGACTCATGGACATTGTTCCTCTCGTTTCTCTTTTTCTCCCATTCATGCTGGTTCACTTTCATACAGCCCATTTCATCAGGCACACTTGACACAAAACAGAGGGTTTTCATGTACCCTCACTTTCATTTAATTACAACTAGTGCCTCTTCAACATCATCTTTTCTTTCTTCACTCTGCTTTTCTTTTTCTTTTCACTCTTTTCACTCTTTAACACTTTGGGAAACAATTTTCTGTTCTTTATAAGCGCTTAAGAGTTTCTTATAGACTTTAAGGCTAATGAAAAGAAGGAATAAAGCTTAGTTCATACAATTCTGGATAAAAGAAAGAAATCGGCTAAAGGCTCAACGGGCTGACTAGGGTATACAACATATAGAAAGGTAGAATTTAACAAGAAAAAAATGGAAACTAACGGTTAAAACAAAGAAATGGCTACATCCTTTCCAACACTACACCTCCTTCATTTCGTTTTGTATACACACCAGGCAAGTTCTAGACAATTCACAATGACATGGAATAGCAAAACCTCACTCACACTTTATGCACATGCTCGAATCAAGACGTATTCACAGACTCTTTAGTTAGTCAATTACATGAATTCAAGATTAAGCCTCAATCATAATGAACCAAATTCTATAGCCTAGGTAACTCAACATATTTACACAATTGCATGCTTTCAGACGAATCATTTTCACATTTCGAACATCAATTACAACACGCAACAAAATTTTAGCAACCATAAGCAACTCCAGTTTATTGATGCAATCCACCGAATAAGAAAAAAAACAAAACATCTACTCCTATCGAGACTACATTTCCCTTAAGACGGTCGTCATCCATCCATCATCGAGAACGGTCACTACTATGACATCGGTTCAATGGGACTATTCTCGGTAAAAGAACCGAAAACAAACTCCGAGAAACCCAAAAATAAAACTTCAAAATTTTTGCAACACATCGATCATTTCGAAAAAAAAAATTTTTACAAAATATGTTGATAAGTGCAACATCCTTTCGCAAAAATTTTGAAAAATATCGATCATATCGATAGAGAAAAAAAATATTTACAAAATTTACAAAATATTTACAAAGGCAACCATAACTTTTTAAAGACACACATCATTAGCCACAAACAAATATATACACATCATTCACAAATCAGTTCACAACAACAGGGAAAGCACAAACATACACAAACGTCAAGGAAGAATATACAGCAGATTGAGAGCCTATGACCCAGCACCTAACTACTCCCCACCCCACACTTAGATCGAACACTGTCCTCAGTGTTCACAAAAATACAAAGCACAAAATTTTGGGTGGTGAAACTCCCTGCTCAGTCGAAATATTCGACTTCCTCATCCGGTGCTGCGGCCTCGTCGCCCATATCTGAATCAACTCCCTCGCCGTCATCGGACTCCACATCAGAGTCCTCACGACGTGTCTCCTCATCAGTAGGGACGTCGTCGTCAGTTGGCTCCACAAAGGCTAGCCCCACCTTGCATAAAGCTCTGGCGTTCTCGCCAAAAGGGTAGTCCAGCTCCAGCTGCCATAATTCATCCTCGGTGGCTGGTCTCCCACCTATCCGTAGCTGCAGTATCTGCATACCGAACATACGGGCCATATACTGGTCGTCACAAGCATGTCGCTCGCCCAGAGTCAGCACCGGTCCGTGTGTAGTGTCGGGGGCCTTGGTCTTTGTCACATCAAGGGCCCGCCGCTCCAACTGCGGAATATAATCCAAGGCTTCTTCCTCAATGTCGAGGCCTCGGAGGAAGGTGGTGATGAGTCCGCCAAACCCGTATCTGTGGCCCTGGTGTAGTCTGGCTCTCTTCATGGCGGATATTATAACCGCCCCCACATTAATCTCAAGCCCTTTCATAAGGGCATACACCAGGCAGACACGGTCCCGGGTCACGTCTGTCATATGTACTCTCGGGATCAAACACGAACATACAATTTTTAGCCAGATTCTGGCCTCCCTGTTCATCTGCGAATAAGGCAGAGTCTGGTGGTAACCCCTCTCTTTGTGTCTACTCCATCGGGCTGTGGATCGAGCCCCGCACAACGTACGTCTGATGTCGGCGTACGGTGGGGTGATGTTGAGCTGGCGGAGAACGTGGGCGTCTGTGTCCCGCGCTCCAACGATGGCATTCAGCTGCTGGGGTTCCAGAGTGACAATCTGCCCTCTGATTTTAATAGTGTGGCTTCTGATGGCCGGGTTCCAGTTGGCATAAAATTCCCGGACCAAGTGAAGGTTGCACTCCGTGGGCTCCTGAAAAATAAAGCTGAGCCCAGCAGCTTCAATCCTCTGTACGATGCGAGGGAACTCCTGTGCAAGTGGTTCCCTTGCAATATGTTCCTCCGGGAAGTACTTGTTCTCCTTATGCTTTGCGTACCACTTCTTCCCTTCATCGGTAACCCATCGTGTTCCGTATCGGCGGTGTTGACCGCGTGGAACAGCAGGTGCAGCTGGGACAGCAGTGCCCAGTCTCATTCTCTTCCTGCCGGTGCCTGAGGTTGAAGCACCCTTGCCTTTATCTTGTCGGCTGGCCATTGTACCTCTCAATTTACACAGACAAGCACAACGTTAAGCTAAAGACTTGTTAGTTTTGGCTAAGGTCGGGTTAAACAAAATTTACCCCACACTTAGTCTTTAACAATATTTACAACATTTTAGCAAGGATATCTCTATTTACACCCCAAACACGATCACTAAAAACATGTTGCTTAGTGCGTTCACAAAAATTCGATAGCATAACGGCTAGCGAACTACTCAGACTTCATACAGCTAACCCAATCCTACTATCGACCCTATTCACCCATAGCACTTAGCAACAATAACAACAACAAAAATAAAAACAACAATACAAACATATTATATACACTAATCTAAGCAATTCAACCAATTCCCAGTAGTTCTCAACCTTGTCTGGTGGCCTACCTAGTAACTCTCGGGAATCACTCAATCCATTTGCATTCCCATGATAAATCACGTTGATCACCGAGAGTTCCTTATAGACAGTCGGAAGCTTAGGTGCCTTGTACACGTCGAACACCTCAACCTTGTCGTGTGCTCGCATCGTGAGTTGACCAGCAGCTACATCGATCAATGCCTTTCCGGTTGCCAAAAATGGTCATCCCAAAATAAATGGGACTTCTGCATCTGGCTCAAAATCCAGAACAATGAAATCTACCGGAAAAATGAGGGAGCCTACCTGCACTAGCACATCCGGCTTAGCTAAAGACCTGTCTGCTAGCTGCAAGATCACTGTTGTAGGTCTAGGACTCCCTAGCCCTAACTTTCTGAATACCGAAGATGGCATCAGATTTATACTTGCCCCCAAGCCGCATAACCCACGAGCTCGGATACTTTGCCCAATCGTCAGCTGGATAGTAAAACTTCCAGGATCCTTCAGTTTAGTGGGCAACCTGTTCTGAATACGGGATGTGCATTCCTCCATTAAAGCCACCGTGGCATACTCGGTCAAGCGACTTTTGTTGGCCACGATGTCTTTGATATACTTTGCATATTTTGGCACACCCTGCAAGACATCAACAAGAGGTAAGTTAACATGTACCTGTTTAAGTACCTCTATGAATTTCTGGAAACACGCCTCCTCCTTGTGTTTCTTAAGTCGTTGAGGGAACGGGGGTGGAGGCCTTGTTGGTTCAGCTTCTTTGGTCTTCCCCATATCTGAGGTTTGTTCTCCCTCAACATCTACTGCTCCTGACTTCTGAGGCGGTCTTTCCGGTTCCACCTCCTTTAATTGTAAACCACTCCTTGTGGTCACTGCATTTACCTGCTTAGGATTGGGATCCATGTCGCTAGGTAGTCCTCCCCTTGGTCTAGTATTTTGGGCACTGGCAAATTGCCCAAACTGATATTCAAGAGCCTTGGTTGCCAATTGATTGTTCTTTACTTCGGCCGCCAGTTTGACATAGTCAGCCTGCAATTGTGCCTGGTTGGCAATTATGGTCTTGAACATTTCCTCAATAGTCGGTGATGGTGGTGGAGGAGGGGCATTGTGATTTCTAAACTGATTCTGATAGCCTTGTTGCCCTCCTTGGTTTCTGTGCATACCCTACCCTGAACCCTGGCCTTGTTGATTGTTGCTACCCCACGAAAAATTTGGATGATTCCTCCAATTCGAGTTGTAGCCACCACCAAACTGCTGTTGATTCCTCTGTGCATTGCCCACAAAGTTGACAGAATCAGGATTTGCACCACAGCATTCAGCTGAATGCTCACTACTACCACACACTTCACACCACATCTGTTGGACTGCATTAACTGAGGCTGATGGCTGGTTCAAATTCATATTGCTGAAGTGAGTGTTTAACTGATTTTGCAAAGCAGCTATCTGTGCAGCGATAGCTGTGAATCCATCCACTTCAAGCACTCCCGCTGCTTTCCTTGCTCCACCTCTTGAAGAATCTGCATTCCATTCCGGATTGCCTTATGAAATTCGGTTGAGCAAAGTGTACAGCTCCTCATAAGTCTTCTCCAGCGCTTGCCCTCCAGCTGCTGAGTCTAACAAAATTTTAGTGTGGGGTTCCAAACCCTCAATAAAAGTGTGGACCAACACCTCATTTGACTGATGATGATGAGGACAGTCCCGCAACATGGACTTGAATCTTTCCCAGGCTTGATAAAGATTTTCTCCTTCCCTCTGTTTAAAACTTAGAATCTGACTTCTAAGTTTAGCTGTTTTACCTGAAGGGAAAAATCTGATCAAGAACTTCTTTGCAAGATCATCCCACGTTGATATAGAGTTGGGTGGTTCAGCTTTTAACCACCTCTTGGCTTCACCAAGTAAGGAAAATGGAAATAAGGTGAGCCGAACATAATCAGGTGACACTCCAGCGGGGATGTAAGTGTCACTTATCTCCAAAAAGTTCTGGAGATGTTGTTGCGGATCTTCGTGAGGGAGACCGGTAAACTGCCCGCTAGTGTGCAAAAGTTGCACCATATTTTGCTTTAACTCAAATCTCCCCCCAGGCTCTGGTTTGCGGATGCTGGAATGTACATTATTAGCGTGTGGGATTGCCACCTCGCGAACCGGCCTGGCTGCTACTTCCTCGGGCACTAACACTGCCCGCACAACTGGTGGATTGGGTTGCTCCATCATAGACTGTTTGAGCAACTGCAACTTCTTCCGAAGAGCTTCTCTACGTTGACTATGCAATTCACGTTCTGGCTCTAAGTAAGATTCCACCAGCTCCTTGTCCCTTGCCAGTGTTCACAGAAATAAAAATCTGCAAAATACAGGCTAAGACCAAGTTGTTAACACTTAAGAAGATAAAAATACAAATACAGTAAATTTACACTAAACAAAATTTTACAAATCGCCTAGCCTCCCCGGCAACGGCGCCAAAAACTTGTTCGCGGTCTGCTGCTCGGTATATATTATACACCGACACGCAAGTGTACGTGGTCAAACAAGTAATAAAGTGGCTAAGTAGCCAAGTATCGATCCAAGGAGGCTGCTCTAGATATGCAAAACTGCCTAGTTTACTATATCTCTATTCTATTTCTAACTATGTTCCAAGAACGGTTGCCTAGAAATTAAAACTTCCGTATTCAATTTCACTTTAGCTTCATAAACCATTCCTCTACATTTCTGTGATCAAATGCAATTTATGACCTAACACTACAATTCCGGTTCCTAAATTAACTAATACGACTTTCAAGTATATTTCTATCAAGAAAGCACATCAAAACCCAATTTTCCCAAATCAAGTGAAGAACAATACCCTATTAATTCACAACTTTCCAATTTCATGCTCTCTCGAGTGAAATTGGACTTTTTAGATGTACATTAATGGTGGCCAATCAAGAATGTAATAAGCACAAGAATTAATAGAACAACATGCAAGAAGAAGAAGAAACCATATCAATTATTACCAACATTCATTTCACAAGTTCAAAACCTCAGCAAGAGAGGAATTAGCCACTCATTCTTGGATTAATCATCCTAGAATGAGTGTGAATCATGCATACAATTGAAGGAAAAGAAGAAGGGAAGAGAAGAAAACTCCTATCTTTTCTATTCTACAACTGCCACAAAACCACGTTCCTCTCTCCACTTCTGAACTCCGCTAAAAAAAACTAAAACTAAATGAACTCTGCTTTAAAAATAACCTAAGTGTGCTATTTATACTAGTGGGAAATTTTTCCCGGAATAACAAGCAACGTGTCACGGAGGCCAACGCGGAGCACTGCCTCCATGACACGGCGTGGACGCGGACCCTCTCTGGAAATTTCAGGGTCCGGATAATTGGCTTCAACGTGGCACGGAGGCCATCGCGGAGCCCTGTCTCCGTGCCACGGAGCTGTCGCGATGCCTCACTAGAATCTGCCAATTAATTTCCTCTCCAGGCAGTGTGCTACCGCGATGGCAGCGTGGCACGGCGCCATCGCCGAGCCAGTGTAAAATGTGCCATCCGAGGTCTTTTCCACCCTCGCATCCAAGTCTAACTCCGACATAAGTCCAACACGCATTTTTGCTCCTAAAAATCACATTATCCTGCAAAACAAATGCTAATCATGTTGGTTAGTATAAATTCGCATTTTATTACCAAATACATGATATTATATACACATTGCACAACAAACAAGGTAAAAATGGTACGTTTGAGTATCACTTGGGCATATAAATCTGCCCAAGATCAGTGGGAGCGTCAGAGTCCTCCTCCTACTTGCTGGACTCCTCAGTAGCACTCTCCAGTCACCGGAATCCTCCCCCGAATTTCGCTTAACATTGGGCTTCTCAGCCTCATTATCATCATCCCTAGACTCTTGAGCATCATTATTTCCCTCCTCTGCATCATCCATAGGAGGGCTTCACTATTGGACTTAGCCCCTTCTCCTCCCTCTTTAGACTGGGAAGTGGAGAAGTGGTCGCTGCTATTTCCTGGGCTTTGGATTTCACCCTGGTGGTCACAATTGGAGACTCATTGGAGGTTTCAATGTTATAGTTCACCTCTAAACACTAGAGCTTTCAGATTTTGACTCATCTCGGAGATGTCTCTTTTTAGAAATTTCCTTTTGTGCGGCAGCTTCCTGTTTCTTCTTATTTCCTTTTAAAGATATTGTACTGATGTTCAGCATATTTTCATGCCTATATGCCATGTTTTCACCCATATTTGATCATGTTTTGAGTTCATAATCCTTAATTTATGCTTAAATTTATGTATGTGTGTGTTTTATGTGCTCACAAAATATTTTAGTTGATTTGAGTAGAAAACTAAGCAAAAGGAGCTCAAAATAATGCAAGGAATGAAGACTTGAGATTCTGAAGGGTTTGCTGCTATAGCTGGCACCCTGCACCAAGTCCTAAACTTCAGAGAAATAAATTCACAGTCTGGTGCTATGGGCACCAGCCCTCAAACTTTAGAGAAAAAAATCTCAGGCTGGTGCTATGGTTGGGGCAGTGCGCCAGGCCTTTTCTGGAGCTAACATTTTTTGAAAATTAGACTAAGTCTATAGAGAGATAGGAGGGACTGTGCGCCAGACCCATTCCAGGGTGAAAAATGTTGATTCTTAAGCCAAGTGATGAAGGGCAGAAGCGTTATTTGAAGGCTCATCTATAAATATGAGAACTAGGTCATTTGTTACAGATCTTTTATCAATCTTTTGACAATGTTTGACATTCGAAAGAGTGGAGAGATGCCAGAAAGGAGTCTCTTCTCATTTTCTTTCTCGTATTTTGGTCATGAAAGCTTGTAAGCCCTTTGGATGGAAGCAAAAGTTCTACAACTAGGTTTTCTCTTCTTTACTTCATATTTTTGTACGATGATGACTACTTATTCGTTTCTCCACTTGTCTATGAGTGGCTAAATTTATAATCTAGGGTTGTGGCTATGGTGGATAGTTCATTGTTTGAAAGCCTAATAAACTTGGTTTTGATTCTTCTCTATAGTTGTTTGTATTTATTTGTTTTAATTTATTATTTATAAGATTAATCACCTTGTAAATAATTTGTTGGCTTTCGACTGAACTTGGGAAAGGGAATCGAAAGGGTTAAAAATAAATACAGAACGGGAATTCAAAGACCTTTGAACCCATTAATGATAGGATCGAAGTTGTTGTTGAGGATACGGATATACCCTTCAACCCAGGTTAGTTGAAATACAAGTTGGCATAATTGTCGTTTCATGTTCTCATGTGTCACACCCCGCCTTGGGGGGTATGACTGGCACCTGGTGCCCTACTAGGACCTGAACTGCTAGACTGCTAAGCCTGCGCACATCTGGTGCCTGGCTGGCTCTAACTCATATTTCTGGAAACAAGGGGCTATATAACGGCTGTAAACACAGCCCCCGGCCCATTGGCCTATAGCCTCCTGTACCTATACTAACAGCTGACTAGAAACATATCAATATAGGAAAACCTATGCGGGCCGACAAGGACACCATGCTGTCTAGTTATCTATAACTTAACCATGAAGTACTGAATAGCTACGTGACCGGTAAGGTCACCACTACTGTCGAACTATGGCCCCACACGGCCAACATAAAGGAAACACAAGTATTAACAGCTATACAACTGCACGGCCTCACACGACCAGCTCATCTGACCACAGGGAAATATATACAGACTGCAAGCCTCTAGGAACAACCATAATAATGATCGAGACAGGGCCCCGACCTACCCGTACTATACAACAAAAGAAAGTGAAATACACCTCTGGAATTGAGTCTCCGGATGACAGGAGCTGAATACTCAGTCGCTGACAGGAATCACGAGGTATCGCCTGCTCGTCTATGAGTACCTGCAGGCAAGTAATGCAGCGCCCCACCGGGCGTCAGTACCGCTGGTACTGAGTATATAAAGCAATGACTGAAAGAAATAACTGAAAACAACAATATAACTAATGAAACTGAAGTAGGAAGGAATAGATTAACTGTCTGATAATATAAATCATACCTTCTCTTAATTATACTGGAAGGAGTAGGAGTCATACCTGAGGATTTATCATTCTACTGTTGATCTACTCATATCTACTATAACACGGCACAACATATCATAACATGCATAGCACAGACAAACCTTACCCGGCCCCCATAAGCCGGGAGGTAAAACCAGCGCAGAATCTATACCCCTACCCCGGTCATCCCATCTCCTATAATAGCTATAAGCATCCCGTCGGTCCCCTCGGTATGCACTTGGGCTCGCTGAGCCCCTGACTATAACTGCATCTGAGTCCGGAGGACTTCTGAATCAACACCCGGGCGTATCCGCTCGACAGGGGTGTGTAAGGGCCGATCAAGGCACAATATGGGGAAATACTGGCATCCCATCTTCGTCCCCTGTGGGACGGCATGCCACTCCGTAGAGCGACGTATCCTCGTCCTCTGGTGGACGAGTCGATACAACTATCAACCCTGGGGCGGTCATGGATGCTAGGTAATCCAACCCCAAGACAATACAGCGGTCTCAACTAGTAATACTATCTGCATGTCCCACATACTGAAGCTAATAGTGGTAAAGTATTTGTATATACTATATGCTGAGCTAGCGATAGTAATATGTACGTACTTAATACATGCTGAGGCTGGTAATTGTATATATGTATAAATATAGTCTTCTGCCAGACCGTACTGGGGCTAATGCTGAACAAGATATAGTGTTTCTGCTGAAAACTATGTTGTATACTGAGTTTCTATAGTAACATGATTTACTATTCCTAAAATGCTTCCTAACTTCATTTTAACTTATCATTCTATTTCTGAGATGTCTTACGAATATTACATTGCTTTACTGGGATTCAACTGAATACAATGATATCCTAACATTCTGTGTCACATCACGTACTGAGCATGCTGTGCAGTTTCTAACACTTGTATTAGAATCTATATCGTGCTAGCAAGTTTCACGCTAGTTATAACTCGATGCTTCTAATATCGTACCAACATTCGTAATAAACATAACACATGACTTCTGAACATTCTACTGGCCTTTAAATTACTGTACTGTACCGAGATTACTTAACTTGCCGAGGAAACTAGCTTTACATACCTTATCCTCGAACTATCCGTCTGTCGGACGAGGCTCGGCCGGTACTTCAACTATTTTCTCCCAACTACATTCATAAATATGTCAATTAATACTAAATACAACTTTATTTTAAAGAGCAACGTCACTTTCGATATAGTTTATAGCCTAAACTTAGGCTTATCGAAAGACGGTCGAAAACTCGCTATTTTTCAGAGGTCCAGAAGGGAAAAATATTCACTTCACAGCTAGGAACACATAGACACTAGTTTAGAGCAATTTCACTTACCTTAGCTCGGTAGCTCGACGATTCGTCGGCCGTATTTCACGAAACTAAATCCGTAGGAATGCTCTCTGCTGCTAAATACCTCGGTATCTGAGGTTAATTTGAGTTTGGACAACGTTTAGCAGCGTAATCGGATGAAAATTTTATTACCTCTTCGTTCCTTTTTCCTTCTCTGCCATTTCCTCTCTGTTTTCTGAAGTTTTTATGATTTAATTCCAAAACAAACCGAAGTGGGGCTTTATATACTTGGGCCTGGACAAGGCCAACGTGTCACGGAGCCAACGCGGAGGCTTCACCTCCGTGACACGCTTCCATCGCGGAGGGGTTCTGCCTCGGCTCCTTCCGCGATGGTTCGACAGGTTTCTCGTCCGATCTTTTCCCGGGCCTTTCTCTAGCACGTATGGCGTTCAAATATGCTTAACCAACATGCCAATAGGTCATCTAGGTGCCGGGAATCCTACGGGGTATAACATTCTCCCCCCCTTAAGAACATTCGTCCTCGAATGTATACTGCTATCTAGAGGACTACTTAACTTAATTGTTTAGAAAAATTTCGCTAGAGTCTCCCCTATAATATGGACTATACCAAAAACCTGAAATGCAGAAAAGTCCAACACAGGTACTGCACGCAATATTTTAAAATCCACTAGATAACTAAGTATCAATCTTTCTCATTCACACACATACAACTATAAGGTACTGCATAAGTAATAATACGGACATACCTGTCGCCTGACTAGGCCTGAAATAGGTGAGGGTATCTGGCTTTCATATCTTCTTCAGCTTCCCACGTCATTTCCTCACGATTCATGTTACTCCACAATACTTTGACAGACGCAACATCTTTAGTCCTCAACCTGCGAATCTGTCTGTCTAAGATAGCTACGGGAACGTCTTCATATGCTAACTCTTCTGTGACCTGGACATCCTGAACTGGAACTACTGTAGAAGGGTCCCCTACGAACTTCCTCAACATAGAGACATGGAATACTGGGTGAACAGATGCTAACTCCGGAGGCAAGTTCAATTCGTATGCAACTCGGCCGATTCTTCGCCGAATCTGATATGGCCCAATGAATCTCGGGTTAAGCTTTCCTTTCTTGCGGAATCTCATCACCCCTTTCATCGGAGACACTTTCAGATATACCCAGTCATTTACCGCAAATCCTAGATTTCTGCACCGCATATCTGCATAAGACTTCTGGCGGCTCTGAGCAGTCAGTAAACATTCTCGGATAAGCTTTATCTTTTCCTCTGACTGCCGAACAATGTCTGGGCCAACAATGCTGATTCCCCCACTTCCAACCAGCCCACCGGCGATCTACATTTTCGCCCATATAGTGCTTCAAAGGGCGCCATCTGGATAGCTGAATGATAACTGTTATTATAAGCAAATTCAATCAACGAAAGGTGCTCATCCCAGCTACCCCCAAAATCTAGCACACACGCTCGTAGCATGTCTTCGAGCGTTTGGATAGTCTGCTCAGCTTGCCCATCTGTCTGGGGGTGGAATGTTGTGCTCAAATTGATCTGCGTTCCCAAACCCCTCTGGAACGACTGCCAGAATCTAGCTGTAAACTGTGCTCCCCTATCTGAAATAATGGATACTGGCACTCCATGCAATCTAACTATTTCTCTGATATATAATTCGGCATAATCCTCAGCCGAAAAGGTAGCCCTCACTAGCAGGAAATGAGCTGATTTTGTCAGCCTGTCAACTATTGCCCAAATGGAATCATTTCTGCGTCTGGTACGGGGTAACCCTGTTAGAAAATCCATGTTTATCATTTCCCATTTCCACGTAGGCACCGTTATATCTTGCGTCAAACCGCCCGGCTTCTGGTGCTCCGCTTTCACCTGCTGACAGTTAGAACATCTAGATACAAATTCAGCGATCTCAGCTTTCATACCTGACCACCAGTAGATGTCTCTGATGTCATGGTACATCTTCGTCGTTCCTGGATGAAGGGAATAGCGAGCGTAATGTACCTCATGCATGATCCGCCCGCGAAGCCTTGAAACATTCGGGACACAGAGGCGGCCCTTACAGCGTAGCACATCATCCTCCGTCATTTGGAAATCTGACTCCTTACCTTTCTGAATTCTATCTCTGAGCTTGACTAAATCAGGGTCCTCGTACTGCCGTTCTTTTACCTCTGTAACTAATGATGACACAGCAGAATTCTGAATTACTGCTCTATTATTTTCTGTTTCTATTACTCGAACGGCTAAACCAGCTAACTGATGAATTTCTTTGGCTAACTTCCGTTTCTCAGGTCGCAAATACGCCAAACTCCCCATTGACTTACGGCTCAGGGCATCTGCTACAACATTATCTTTTCTGGGGTGGTATAGAATGCTCACATCATAATCTTTTAACAGCTCCAACCAACGGCGTTGCCGTAGATTCAACTCCCTCTGAGTGAAGATGTACTGTAGGCTCTTATGATCTGTGTAAATATCAACATGGACGCCGTACAGGTAATGCCTCCACATCTTTAAGGCGTGGATTACTGCGGCCAATTCCAGGTTGTGGGTAGGGTAATTCTTTTCGTGTTTCCTCAGCTGTATGGATGCATATGCAATTACTCTACCATGCTGCATCAACACACAACCTAACCCGACACCTGACGCGTCGCAATACACTGAATAACCTTTTGTGCCTTCCGGCAATGCTAGTACTGGGGCGGAGGTTAATCTGTCTTTCAGTTCCTGAAAGCTCTGCTCGCATGCCTCTGTCCATTGAAACTTTGTTGCTTTCTGTGTCAATTTGGTTAGAGGTACCGCAATGGTCGAGAACCCTTCAACGAACCTCCTGTAATATCCTGCCAACCCCAAAAAGCTACGAAATTCAGTCAGAGTGGTAGGCCTAGGCCATGACTTAACTGCTTCTATTTTCTGCTTGTCTACCTGTATACCAGCATCCGACACGATATGCCCTAAAAAGGCCACTGAGTTAAGCCAGAATTCACACTTAGAAAATTTAGCATACAGCTGACGGTCCCTGAGAATCTGGAGCACTATCCGCAAATGAGTTCGGTGATCTGCTTCAGAGCGAGAATACACTAGAATGTCATGAATGAATACTATCACGAACAAGTCCAGGAAAGGTCTGAAAATACTGTTCATTAGGTCCATGAAGACTGCCGGGGCATTCATTAACCCGAAGGACATGACTAGAAATTCAAAATGTCCATATCGGGTCCTGAATGCTGTCTTAGGAATATCTCTCTCACGTACTCGGACCTGGTGATATCCGAACCGCAAGTCAATCTTAGAAAAGTATCTGGCTCCCTGCAACTGATCAAATAAGTCATCAATTCTGGGGAGCGGGTACTTGTTCTTTACTGTAACTTTGTTTAATTGCCGATAATCTATGCACATTCGGAGCGAGCCATCTTTCTTCCTCACAAATAAAACTGGCGCACCCCACGGTGAAGTACTCGGCCTGATGAAACCTTTATCCAATAAATCTTTCAACTGATCTTTTAATTCTATGAGTTCTGCAGGAGCCATACGATAGGGAGGAATTGATATCGGCTGAGTGCCTGGTAACAAGTCAATAGCAAAGTCTATTTCCCTTTCTGGGGGAATACCAGGTAACTCGTCTGGAAACACATCAGGGAATTCGTTCACCACTGGAACAGACTGGAGCGTCGGAGATTCTGCTTGGACATCCTGGACTCTGACCAGATGGTAAATACATCCCTTAGATATCAACTTTCTCGCCTGAAGGTAGGAAATAAACCTACCTTTTGGTGTAGCGGTGCTGCCCTTCCACTCCCGCACTGCTTCTCCTGGGAAGTGGAATCGGACCGTCTTGGTCCAACATTCAACGTTGGCAAAACACGGTACTAGCCAATCCATACCCATTATGGCATCAAAGTCTATCATTTCTAACTCGACCAGATCTACTGTGGTCTGACGGTCAGCAACCTAGTAGTACACCCTCGGTAAATTTTGCTAGTCACAATAGAGTCACCGACGGGCGTGGATACTAAAAAGGGATGCTGCAATAATTCTGGTGCAATACTAAACTTTCGTGCCACAAATGGAGTAATGTAGGACAAAGTAGACCCTGGATCAATAAACACATAAGCAGGGTGTGAGAAGATAGTTAGCATACCTGTCACAACATCAGGCGACGCTTCTGAATCTTGCCTCCCTGGAAAGGCATATGTGCGGCTTGGACCCGCACCGGTACTGGAGGCCTCTGATCTGCCCCGACCCCTGCCTGCTGAAACTAAGGGCCTGCTCCCAGTCAAGGATGCTGTGGCTCATGACCCTGCAGATATCCTGTCTATCTCGGTCCTCTCGGCCTCTGGCTGGGCAATCTTTCATCAAATGGCCTTCTTGGCCACAAATATAACATGCAGTGGAACCATACCTGCACGCTCCAGGATGGCGTCGACTGCGTATAGCGCAAAGTGGTAGGGTATACCTACTCCACTCTGTCCTCCTCTGTAATGGTGAATCTATCATCTGCGAGCCTCTGCCAGTCTCTGTCTGCCCCCTGCGGCTGAATCTACCCCCCTGCAGTTGTGACGGAGGCGGGGGCCTGGGCGGCCTGTCTAACAATCATGGCCTGGGTCCTTCCCGGGCCTCCCTATGTAACTCAACTGGCCTGTCCCGGCGACGCTGCTCCTGATTCACCCTTCTAATCTCCCGATGTTGCTGTCTGATGCCCTCAATATTCTGGGTAAATGCCTGAACTCGAGCAATGTCCATGTCCTCTCGCAGTGTGGCCGTAATGCAAGTCTCAACATATTCTGGATTCAACCCCATGATGAAGCGGTGTACTCTGGATGCCATGGTATCAACAAAGGCCGGTGCATACCGGGCCAAAGAATCAAACCGCAAGGAATATTCCCGAACACTCATGGCCCCCTGCTCCAGATGCAGGAATTGGTCTACCCGAGCCTGTCGAATCTCCCGCGGCAAATAGTGATCCAGAAAAGCTCCTTAGAAGCTGGACCAGGTGGGAGGGGAAACATCTCTCCCTCGGGACCTTTCCCAGCTTTCATACCATAACACGGCGATGTCCCATAACCGAAATGCTGCCAACTCAACTGATTCTGTAGGCGTGGCATGCATAACCCTGAAGATTCTCTGCATTTGATCCAAAAAATCCTGAGGGTCCTCTGTCCGGTTCGTACCTGTAAACTGTGGGGGATTCAGAGCTAAGAACTCTCCGACCCTCGAACTACCGGGCCCTCCTGATGACTCCGCAACTGTAGACGGCATTGGCTGACGCTAAGCAGCCATCATCTGTGCTAACATAACTACAGCACTCCTAACCTCCTGTTTGGAAGGTGTCGGTATAGGGACTACTGAAGGTAGTGTCGCCCCAAGCGGCTCCTGATGTGGTGGAGACTGCTGATAAGGCTGGGACGATGCCTCTGTAGTGCCCTCTGATCGGGCTATTTCTAAACGAGGGTGAGGCATCCTGCTGGTGCCTTCCCCTGCTGTAATATCTAAGCTCCGGCCTGTGATAGGATGTCGCTGGTCTGACATTATCTGTAACCAAAGAATATAGTAAGCTTTTAGGGACTCAACCCTATATTGTACCGCTCTACAGCAGGACAGAATAAGAATAAAAGACAACCATCCTATCATGCCTTGCAGCCTCCTACCCATAGTATGTGGTGCACAACACATCCATGGATAGGTCTCTACTTAGTACGGCTTGCAGACTCCCTGGGATACGACCTGCTCTGATACCAAGTTTGTCACACCCCGCCTTGGGGGGTATGACTGGCACCTGGTGCCCTACTAGGACCTGAACTGCTAGACTGCTAAGCCTGGGCACATCTGGTGCCTGGCTGGCTCTAACTCATATTTCTGGAAACAAAGGGCTATATAACGGCTGTAAACACAGCCCCCGACCCATTGTCCTATAGCCTCTTGTACCTGTACTAACAGCTGACCAGAAACATATCAATATAGGGAAACCTATACGGGCCGACAAGGCCACAATGCTGTCTAGTTATCTATAACTTAACCATGAAGTACTGGATAGCTACGTGACCGGTAAGGTCACCACTACTGTCGAACTATGGCCCCATACGGCCAAAATAAAGGAAACACAAGTACTAACAGCTATACAACTGCACGGCCTCACACGACTGGCTCATCTAACCACAGGGAAATATATACAGACTGCAAGCCTCTAGGAATAACCATAAAAATGATCGGGACAGGGCCCCGACCTACCCGTACTATACAGCAAAAGAAAGCAAAATACACCTCTGGAATTCAATCTCCGAATGACAGGAGCTGAATACTCGGTCGCTGACAGGAATTACGAGGTATCGCCTGCTCGTCTATGAGTACCTGAAGGCAAGTAATGTAGCGCCCCACCGGTCATCAGTACCGCTGGTACTGAGTATGTAAAGCAATGACTGAAAGAAATATCTGAAAACAACAATATAACTGATGAAACTGAAGTAGGAAGGAATAGATTAACTGTCTGATAATGTAAATCATACCTTCTCTTAATTATACTGGAAGGAGCAGGAGTCATACCTGAGGATTTATCGTTCTACTGTCGATCTACTCGTATCTACTATAACACGGCACAACATATCATAACATGCATAGCACACACAAACCTTACCCGGCCCCCATAAGCTGGGAGGTACAACCAGCACAGAATCTATACCCCTACCCTGGTCATCCCATCTCCTATAATAGCTATAAGCATCCCGTCGGACCCCTGGGTATGCACTTGGGCTCGCTGAGCCCCTAACTATAACTGCATCTGAGTCCGGAGGACTCCTGAATCAACACCCGGGCGTATCCGCTCGACAGGGGTGTGTAAGGGCCGATCAAGGCACAATATGGGGAAATACTGGCATCCCATCTTCGTTCCCTGTTAGACGGCATGCCACTCCGTAGAGCGACGTATCCTCGTCCTCTGGTGGACGAGTCGATACAGCTATCAACCCTGGAGCGGTCATAGATACTAGGTAATCCAACCCCAAGACAATACAGCGGTCTCAACTAGTAATACTATCTGCATGTCCCACATACTGAAGCTAATAGTGGTAAAGTATGTGTATATACTATATGCTGAGCTTGCGATAGTAATATGTACGTACTTAATACATGCTGAGGCTGGTAATAGTATATATGTATAAATATAGTCTTCTGCCAGACCGTACTGGGGCTAATGCTGAACAAGATATATTGTTTCTGCTGAAAACTATGTTGTATACTGAGTTTCTATAGTAACATGATTTACTATTCCTAAAATGCTTCCTAACTTCATTTTAGCTTATCATTCTATTTCTGAGATGTCTTACGAATATTACATTGCTTTACTGGGTTTCAACTGAATACAATGATATCCTAACATTCTGTGTCACATCACGTACTGAGCATGCTATGCAGTTTCTAACACTTGTATTAGAATCTATATCGTGCTAGCAAGTTTCACGCTAGTTATAACTCGATGCTTCTAATATCGTACCAACATTCGTAATAAACATAACACATGACTTCTGAACATTCTACTGGCCTTTAAAATACTGTACTGTACCGAGATTACTTAACTTGCCGAGGAAACTAGCTTTACATACCTTATCCTCAAACTATCCGTCTGTCGGACGAGGCTCGGCCGGTACTTCAACTATTTTCTCCCAACTGCATTCATAAATATGTTAATTAATACTAAATACAACTTTATTTTAAAGAGCAACGTCACTTTCGATATAGTTTATAGCCTAAACTTAGGCTTATCGAAAGACGGTCGAAAACTCGCTATTTTTCAGAGGTCCAGAAGGGAGAAATATTCACTTCACAGCTAGGAACACATAGACACTAGTTTAGAGCAATTCCACTTACCTTAGCTCGGTAGCTCGACGATTCGTCGGCCGTATTTCACGAAACTACATCCATAGGAATGCTCTTTGTTCTTAAATACCTCGGTATCTGAGGTTAATTTGAGTTTGGACAACGTTTAGCAGCGTAATCGGATGAAAATTATATTACCTCTTCGTTCCTTTTTCCTTCTCTGCCATTTCCTCTCTGTTTTCTGAAGTTTTTATGATTTAATTCCAAAACAAACCGAAGTGGGGCTTTATATACTTGGGCCTGGACAAGGCCAACTTGTCACGGAGCCAACGCGGAGGCTTCACCTCCGTGACACGCTGCCATCGCAGAGGGGTTCTGCCTCGGCTCCTTCCGCGATGGTTCAACAGGTTTCTCGTCCGATCTTTTCCCGGGCCTTTCTCTAGCACGTATGGCGTTCAAATATGTTTAACCAACATGCGAATAGGTCATCTAGGTGCCGGGAATTCTACGGGGTATAACATTCTCCCCCCCTTAAGAACATTCGTCCTCGAATGTATACTGCTATCTAGAGGACTACTTAACTTACTTGTTTAGAAAAATTTCGCTAGAGTCTCCCCTATAATATGGACTATACCAAAAACCTGAAATGCAGAAAAGTCCAACACAGGTACTGCACGCAATATTTTAAGATCCACTGGATAACTAAGTATCAATCTTTCTCATTCACACACATACAACTATAAGGTACTGCATAAGTAATAATACGGACATACCTGTCGCCTGACTAGGCCTGAAATAGGTGAGGGTATCTGGCTTTCATATCTTCTTCAGCTTCCCACGTCATTTCCTCACGATTCATGTTACGCCATAATACTTTGACAGACGCAACATCTTTAGTCCTCAACCTGCAAATCTGTCTGTCTAAGATAGCTACGGGAACCTCTTCATATGCTAACTCTTCTGTGACCTGGACATCCTGAACTGGAACTACTATAGAAGGGTCCCCTATGAACTTCCTCAACATAGAGACATGGAATACTGGGTGAACAGATGCTAACTCCGGAGGCAAGTTCAATTCGTATGCAACTCGGCCGATTCTTCGCCGAATCTGATATGGCCCAATGAATCTCGGGCTAAGCTTGCCTTTCTTGCCGAATCTCATCACCCCTTTCATCGAAGACACTTTAAGATATACCCAGTCATTTACCGCAAATCCTAGATTTCTGCGCCGCATATCTGCATAAGACTTCTGGCGGCTCTGAGCAGTCAGTAAAGGTTCTCGGATAAGCTTTATCTTTTCCTCTGACTGCCGAACAATGTCTGGGCCAACCAATGCTGATTCCCCCACCTCAAACCAGCCCACCGGCGATCTACATTTTCACCCATATAGTGCTTCAAAGGGCGCCATCTAGATAGCTGAATGATAACTGTTATTATAAGCAAATTCAATCAACGAAAGGTGCTCATCCTAGCTACCCCCAAAATCTAGCACACACGCTCGTAGCATGTCTTCGAGCGTTTAGATAGTCCGCTCAGCTTGCCCATCTGTTTGGGGGTGGAATGCTGTGCTCAAATTGATCTGCATTCCCAAACCCCTCTGGAACGACTGCCAGAATCTAGCTGTAAACTGTACTCCCCTATCTGAAATAATGGATACTGGCACTCCATGCAATCTAACTATTTCTCTGATATATAATTCGGCATAATCCTCAACCGAAAAGGTAGCCCTCACTGGCAGGAAATGAGCTGATTTTGTCAGCCTGTCAACTATTGCCCAAATGGAATTCAGCGATCTCAGCTTTCATACCTGACCACCAGTAGATGTCTCTGATGTCATGGTACATCTTCGTCGTTCCTGGATGAAGGGAATAGCGAGCGTAATGTACCTCATGCATGATCCGCCCGCGAAGCCCTGAAACATTCGGGACACAGAGGCGGCCCTTACAGCGTAGCACATCATCCTCCGTCATTTGGAAATCTGACTCCTTACCTTTCTGAATTCTATCTCTGAGCTGGACTAAATCAGGGTCCTCGTACTGCCGTTCTTTTACCTCTGTAACTAATGATGACACAGCAGAATTCTGAATTACAGCTTTATTATTTTCTATTTCTATTACTCGAACGGCTAAACCAGCTAACTGATGAATTTCTTTGGCTAACTTCCGTTTCTCAGGTCGCAAATACGCCAAACTCCCCATTGACTTACGGCTCAGGGCATCTGCTACAACATTAGCTTTTCCGGGGTGGTATAGAATGCTCACATCATAATCTTTTAATAGCTCCAACCAACGGCGTTGCCGTAGATTCAACTCCCTCTTAGTGAAGATGTACTGTAGGCTCTTATGATCTGTGTAAATATCAACATGGACGCCGTACAGGTAATGCCTCCACATCTTTAAGGCATGGATTACTGCGGCCAATTCCAGGTCGTGGGTAGGGTAATTCTTTTCGTGTTTCCTCAGCTGTATGGAAGCATATGCAATTACTCTACCATGCTGCATCAACACACAACCTAACCCGACACCTGACGCGTCGCAATAGACTGAATAACCTTTTGTGCCTTCCGACAATGCTAGTACTGGGGCGGAGGTTAATCTGTCTTTCAGTTCCTGAAAGCTCTGCTCGCATGCCTCTGTCCATTGAAACTTTGCTGCTTTCTATGTCAATTTGGTTAGAGGTACCGCAATGGTCGAGAACCCTTCAACGAACCTCCTATAATATCCTGCCAACCCCAGAAAGCTACGAACTTCAGTCGGAGTGGTAGGCCCAGGCCATGACATAACTGCTTCTATTTTCTGCTTGTCTACTTGTATACCAGCATCCGACACGATATGCCCTAAAAAGGCCACTGAGTTAAGCCAGAATTCACACTTAGAAAATTTAGCATACAGCTGACGGTCCCTGAGAATCTGGAGCACTATCCGCAAATGAGTCCAGTGATCTGCTTCAGAGCGAGAATACACCAGAATGTCATCAATGAATACTATCACGAACAAGTCCAGGAAAGGTCTGAAAATACTGTTCATCAGGTCCATGAAGACTGCCGGGGCATTCGTTAACCCGAAGGACATGAGTAGAAATTCAAAATGTCCATATCGGGTCCTGAACGCTGTCTTAGGAATATCTCTCTCACGTACTCGGACCTGGTGATATCCGGACCGCAAGTCAATCTTAGAAAAGTATCTGGCTCCCTGCAACTGATCAAATAAGTCATCAATTCTGGGGAGCGGGTACTTGTTCTTTACTGTAACTTTGTTTAATTGCCGATAATCTATGCACATTCGGAGCGAGTCATCTTTCTTCCTCACAAATAAAACTGGCGCACCCCACGATGAAGTACTCGGCCTGATGAAACCTTTATCCAATAAATCTTTCAACTGCTCTTTTAATTCACTGAGTTCTGCAGGAGCCATACGATAGGGAGGAATTGATACCGGCTGAGTGCCTGGTAACAAGTCAATAGCAAAGTCTATTTCCCTTTCTGGGGGAATACCAGGTAACTCGTCTGGGAACACATCAGGGAATTCGTTCACCACTGGAACAGACTGGAGCATCGAAGATTCTGCTTGGACATCCTGGACTCTGACCAGATGGTAAATACATCCCTTAGATATCAACTTTCTCGCCTGAAGGTAGGACATAAACCTACCTTTTGGCGTAGCGGTGCTGCCCTTCCACTCCCGCACTGCTTCTCCTGGGAAGTGGAATCGGACCGTCTTGGTCCAACATTCAACGTTGGCAAAACACGGTACTAGCCAATCCATACCCATTATGGCATCAAAGTCTATCATTTCTAACTCGACCAGATCTACTGTGGTCTGACGGTCAGCAACCTAGTAGTACACCCTCGGTAAATTTTGCTAGTCACAATAGAGTCACCGACGGGCGTGGATACTAAAAAGGGCTGCTGCAATAATTCTGGTGCAATACTAAACTTTGGTGCCACAAATGGAGTAATGTAGGACAAAGTAGACCCTGGATCAATCAACACATAAGCAGGGTGTGAGCAGATAGTTAGCATACCTGTCACAACATCAGGCGACGCTTCTGAATCTTGCCTCCCTGGTAAGGCATATGTGCGGCTTGGACCCGCACCTGTACTGGAGGCCTCTGATCTGCCCCGACCCCTGCCTGCTGAAACTAAGGGCCTGCGCCCAGTCGAGGATGCTGTGGCTCATGACCCTGCAGATATCCTGTCTATCTCGGTCCTCTCGGCCTCTGGCTGGGCAATCTTTCATCAAATGGCCTTCTTGGCCACAAATATAACATGCAGTGGAACCATACCTGCACGCTCCAGGATGGCGTCTACTGCATATAGGGCAAAGTGGTAGGGTATACCTACTCTACTCCGCCCTCCTCTGTAATGGTGAATCTATCATCTGCGAGCCTCTGCCAGTCTCTGTCTGCCCCCTACGGCTGAATCTACCCCCCTGCAGTTGTGGCGGAGGCGGGGGCCTGGGCGGCCTGTCTAACAATCGTGGCCTGGGTCCTCCCCGGGCCTCCCTCTGTAACTCAACTGGCCTGTCCCGGCAACGCTGCTCCTGATTCACCCTTCTAATCTCCCGATGTTGCTGTCTGATGCCCTCAATATTCTGGGCAAATGCCTGAACTCGAGCAATGTCCATGTCCTCTCGCAGTGTGGCCGTAATGCAAGTCTCAACATATTCTGGATTCAACCCCATGATGAAGCGGTGTACTCTGGATGCCATGGTATCAACAAAGGCCGGTGCATACCGGGCCAAAGAATCAAACCACAAGGAATATTCCCGAACACTCATGGCCCCCTGCTCCAGATGCAGGAACTGGTCTACCCGAGCCTGTCGAATCTCCTGCGGCAAATAGTGATCCAGAAAAGCTCCTTAGAAGCTGGACCAGGTGGGAGGGGAAACATCTCTCCCTCGGGACCTTTCCCAGCTTTCATACCATAACACGGCGATGTCTCGTAACCGAAATGCTGCCAACTCAACTGATTCTGTAGGCGTGGCATGCATAACCCTGAAGATTCTCTGCATTTGATCTAAAAAATCCTGAGGGTCCTCTGTCCAGTTCGTACCTGTAAACTGTGGGGGATTCAGAGCTAAGAACTCTCGGACCCTCGAACTACCGGGCCCTCCTGATGACTCTGCAACTGTAGACGGCATTGGCTGACGCTAAGCAGCCATCATCTGTGCTAACATAACTACAACACTCCTAACCTCGTGGTCGGAAGGTGTCGGTATAGGGACTACTGAAGGTAGTGTCGCCCCAAGCGGCTCCTGATGTGGTGGAGACTGATGAGAAGGCTGGGACGATGCCTCTGTAGTGCCCTCTGATCGGGCTATTTCTAAACGAGGGTGAGGCATCCTGCTGGTGCCTTCCCCTGCTGTAATATCTAAGCTCCGGCCTGTGATAGGATGTCGCTGGTCTGACATTATCTGTAACCAAAGAATATAGTAAGCTTTTAGGGACTCCACCCTATATTGTACCGCTCTACAGCACGACTGAATAAGAATAAAAGACAACCATCCTATCATGCCTTGCAGCCTCCTACCCATAGTATGTGGTGCACAACACATCCATGGACAGGTCTCTACTTAGCACGGCTTGCAGACTCCCTGGGATACGACCTGCTCTGATACCAAGTTTGTCACACCCCGCCTTGGGGGGTATGACTGGCACCTGGTGCCCTACTAGGACCTGAACTGCTAGACTGCTAAGCCTGGGCACATCTGGTGCCTGGATGGCTCTAACTCATATTTCTGGAAACAAAGGGCTATATAATGGTTGTAAACACAGCCCCCGGCCCATTGTCCTATAGCCTCCTGTACCTGTACTAACAGCTGACCAGAAACATATCAATATAGGGAAACCTATGCGGGCCGACAAGGCCACCATGCTGTCTAGTTATCTATAACTTAACCATGAAGTACTGGATAGCTACGTGACCGGTAAGGTCACCACTACTGTCGAACTATGGCCCCACACGGCCAACATAAAGGAAACACAAGTACTAACAGCTATACAACTGCACGGCCTCACACGACCGGCTCATCTGACCACAGGAAAATATATACAGACTGCATCTAGGAATAACCATAAAAATGATAGGGACAGGGGCCCGACCTACCCGTACTATACAACAAAAGAAAGCGAAATACACCTCTGGAATTCAGTCTCCGAATGACAGGAGCTGAATACTCGGTCGCTGACATGAATCACGAGGTATCGCCTGCTCATCTATGAGTACCTGCAGGCAAGTAATGCAGCGCCCCACCGGGCGTCAGTACCGCTGGTACTGAGTATGTAAAGCAATGACAGAAAGAAACATCTGAAAAAAACAATATAACTGATGAAACTGAAGTAGGAAGGAATAGATTAACTGTCTGATAATGTAAATCATACCTTCTCTTAATTATACTGGAAGGAGCAGGAGTCATACTTGAGGATTTATCGTTCTACTGTCGATCTACTCGTATCTACTATAACACGGCACAACATATCATAACATGCATAGCACACACAAACCTTACCCGGCCCCCAAAAGCCGGGAGGTACAACCAGCACAGAATCTATACCCCTACCCCGGTCATCCCATCTCCTATAATAGCTATAAGCATCCCATCGGTCCCCAGGGTATGCACTTGGGCTCGCTGAGCCCCTGACTATAACTGCATCTGAGTCCGGAGGACTCCTGAATCAATACCCGGGCGTATCCGCTCGACAGGGGTGTGTAAGGGCCGATCAAGGCACAATATGGGGAAATACTGGCATCCCATCTTCGTTCCCTGTGGGACGGCATGCCACTCCGTAGAGCGACGTATCCTCGTCCTCTGGTGGACGAGTCGATACAGCTATCAGCCCTGGAGCGGTCATGGATGCTAGGTAATCCAACCCCAAGACAATACAGCGGTCTCAACTAGTAATACTATCTACATGTCCCACATACTGAAGCTAATAGTGGTAAAGTATTTGTATATACTATATGCTGAGCTAGCGATAGTAATATGTACGTACTTAATACATGCTGAGGCTGGTAATAGTATATATGTATAAATATAGTCTTCTGCCAGACCGTACTGGGGCTAATGCTGAACAAGATATAGTGTTTCTGCTGAAAACTATGTTGTATACTGAGTTTCTATAGTAACATGATTTACTATTCCTAAAATGCTTCCTAACTTCATTTTAGCTTATCATTCTATTTCTGAGATGTCTTACGAATATTACATTGCTTTACTGGGTTTCAACTGAATACAATGATATCCTAACATTCTGTGTCACGTCACGTACTGAGCATGCTGTGTAGTTTCTAACACTTGTATTAGAATCTATATCGTGCTAGCAAGTTTCACGCAAGCTATAACTCGATGCTTCTAATATCGTACCAACATTCGTAATAAACATAACACATGACTTCTAAACATTCTACTGGCCTTTAAAATACTGTACTGTACCGAGATTACTTAACTTGCCGAGGAAACTAGCTTTACATACCTTATCCTCAAACTATCCGTCTGTCGGACGAGGCTCGGCCGGTACTTCAATTATTTTCTCCCAACTGCATTCATAAATATGTCAATTAATACTAAATACAGCTTTATTTTAAAGAGCAACATCACTTTCGATATAGTTTATAGCCTAAACTTAGGCTTATCGAAAGACGGTCGAAAAGTCGCTATTTTTCAGAGGTCCAGAAGAGAGAAATATTCACTTCACAGCTAGGAACACATAGACACTATTTTAGAGCAATTCCACTTACCTTAGCTCGGTAGCTCGATGATTCGTCTGCCGTATTTCATGAAACTAAATCCGTAGGAATGCTCTCTGCTGCTAAATACCTCGGTATCTAAGGTTAATTTGAGTTTGGACAACGTTTAGCAGCGTAATCGGACGAAAATTATATTACCTCTTCGTTCCTTTTTCCTTCTCTGTCGTTTCCTCTCTGTTTTCTGAAGTTTTTATGATTTAATTCCAAAACAAACCGAAGTGGGGCTTTATATACTTGGGTCTGGACAAGGCCAACGTTTCACGGAGCCAACGCGGAGGCTTCACCTCCGTGACACGCTGCCATCGAGGAGGGGTTCTGCCTCGGCTCGTTCCGCGATGGTTCGATAGGTTTATCGTCCGATCTTTTCCCGGGCCTTTCTCTAGCATGTATGGCGTTCAAATATGCTTAATCAACATGCGAATAGGTCATCTAGGTCCCGGGAATCCTACGGGGTATAACATTCTCCCCCCCTTAAGAACATTCGTCCTCGAATGTATACTGCTATCTAGAGGACTACTTAACTTACTTGTTTAGAAAAATTTCGCTAGAGTCTCCCTTATAATATGGAATATACCAAAAACATGAAATGCAGAAAAGTCCAACACAGGTACTGCAGGCAATATTTTAAGATCCACTGGATAACTAAGTATCAATCTTTCTCATTCACACACATACAACTATAAGGTACTGCATAAGTAATAATACGTACATACCTGTCGCCTGACTAGGCCTGAAATAGGTGAGGGTATCTGGCTTTCATATCTTCTTCAGCTTCCCACGTCATTTCCTCACGATTCCTGTTACGCCACAATACTTTGACAGACGCAACATCTTTAGTCCTCAACCTGCGAATCTGTCTGTCTAAGATAGCTACGGGAACCTCTTCATATGCTAACTCTTCTGTGACCTGGACATCCTGAACTGGAACTACTGTAGAAGGGTCCCCTATGAACTTCCTCAACATAGAGACATGGAATACTGGGTGAACAGATGCTAACTCTGGAGGCAAGTTCAATTCGTATGCAACTCGGCCGATTCTTCGCCGAATCTGATATGGCCCAATGCATCTCGGGCTAAGCTTGCCTTTCTTGCCGAATCTCATCACCCCTTTCATCGGAGACACTTTCAGATATACCCAGTCATTTATCGCAAATCCTAGATTTCTGCGCCGCATATCTGCATAAGACTTCTGGCGGCTCTGAGCAGTCAGTAAACGTTCTCGGATAAGCTTTATCTTTTCCTCTGACTGCCGAACAATGTCTGGGCCAACCAATGCTGATTCCCCCACTTCAAACCAGCCCACCGGCGATCTACATTTTCGCCCATATAGTGCTTCAAAGGGCGCCATCTGGATAGCTGAATGATAACTGTTATTATAAGCAAATTCAATCAACGAAAAGTGCTCATCCCAGCTACCCCCAAAATCTAGCACACACGCTCGTAGCATGTCTTCGAGCGTTTGGATAGTCCGCTCAGCTTGCCCATCTGTCTGGGGGTGGAATGCTGTGCTCAAATTGATCTGCGTTCCCAAACCCCTCTGGAATGACTGCCAGAATCTAGTTGTAAACTGTGCTCCCCTATCTGAAATAATGGATACTGGCACTCCATGCAATCTAACTATTTCTCTGATATATAATTCGGCATAATCCTCAGCCGAAAGGTAGCCCTCACTGGCAGGAAATAAGCTGATTTTTTCAGCCTGTCAACTATTGCCCAAATGGAATCATTTCTGCGTCTGGTACGGGGTAACCCTATTACAAAATCCATGTTTATCGTTTCCCATTTCCACGTAGGCACCGTTATATCTTGCACCAAACCGCCCGGCTTTTGGTGCTCCGCTTTCACCTGCTGACAATTAGAACATCTAGATACAAATTCAGCGATCTCAGCTTTCATACCTGACCACCAGTAGATGTCTCTGATGTCATGGTACATCATCGTCGTTCCTGGATGAAGGGAATAGCGAGCGTAATGTACCTCATGCATGATCCGCCCGCGAAGCCCTGAAACATTCGGGACACAGAGGCGGCCCTTACAGCGTAGCACATCATCCTCCGTCATTTGGAAATCTGACTCCTTACCTTTCTGAATTCTATCTCTGAGCTGGACTAAATCAGGGTCCTCGTACTGCCGTTCTTTTACCTCTGTAACTAATGATGACACAGCAGAATTCTGAATTACTGCTCTATTATTTTATGTTTCTATTACTCGAACGGCTAAACCAGCTAACTGATGAATTTCTTTGGCTAACTTCCATTTCTCAGGTCGCAAATATGCCAAACTCCCCATTGACTTACGGCTCAGGGCATCTGCTACAACATTAGCTTTTCCGAGGTGGTATAGAATGCTCACATCATAATCTTTTAACACCTCCAACCAATGGCGTTGCCGTAGATTCAACTCCCTCTGAGTGAAGATGTACTGTAGGCTCTTATGATCTGTGTAAATATCAACATGGACGCCGTACAGGTAATGCCTCCACATCTTTAAGGCGTGGATTACTGCAGCCAATTCCAGGTCATGGGTAGGGTAATTCTTTTCGTGTTTCCTTAGCTGTATGGAAGCATATGCAATTACTCTACCATGCTGCATCAACACACAACCTAACCCGACACCTGACGCGTTGCAATAGACTGAATAACCTTCTGTGCCTTCCGGCAATGCTAGTACTGGGGCGGAGGTTAATCTGTCTTTCAATTCCTGAAAGCTCTGCTAGCATGCCTCTGTCCATTGAAACTTTGCTGCTTTCTGTGTCAATTTGGTTAGAGGTACCGCAATGGTCGAGAACCCTTCAACGAACCTCCTGTAATATCCTGCCAACCCCAGAAAGCTACGAACTTCAGTTGGAGTGGTAGGCCTGGGCCATGACTTAACTGCTTCTATTTTCTGCTTGTCTACCTGTATACCAGCATCCGACACGATATGCCCTAAAAAGGCCGCTGAGTTAAGCCAGAATTTACACTTAGAAAATTTAGCATACAGCTGACGGTCCCTGAGAATCTGGAGCACTGTCCGCAAATGAGTCCGGTGATCTGCTTCAGAGCGAGAATACACCAGAATGTCATCAATGAATACTATCATGAACAAGTCCAGGAAAGGTCTGAAAATACAGTTCATCAGGTCCATGAAGACTGCCGAGGCATTCGTTAACTCGAAGGACATGACTAGAAATTCAAAATGTCCATATCGGGTCCTGAATGCTGTCTTAGGAATATCTCTCTCACGTACTCGGACCTGGTGATATCCAGACCGCAAGTCAATCTTAGAAAAGTATCTGGCTCCCTACAACTGATCAAATAAGTCATCAATTTTGGGGAGCGGGTACTTGTTCTTTACTGTAACTTTGTTTAATTGCCGATAATCTATGCACATTCGGAGCGAGCCATCTTTCTTCCTCACAAATAAAACTGGCGCACCCCACGGTGAAGTACTCGGCCTGATGAAACCTTTATCCAATAAATCTTTTAACTGCTCTTTTAATTCTCTGAGTTCTGCAGGAGCCATACGATAGGGAGGAATTGATATCGGCTGAGTGCTTGGTAACAAGTCAATAGCAAAGTCTATTTCCCTTTCTGGGGGAATACCAGGTAACTCGTCTGGGAACACATCAGGGAATTCGTTCACCACTGGAACAGACTGGAGCGTCGGAGATTCTGCTTGGACATCCTGGACTCTGACCAGATGATAAATACATCCCTTAGATATCAACTTTCTCGCCTGAAGGTAGGAAATAAACCTACCTTTTGGCGTAGCGGTGCTGCCCTTCCACTCCCGCACTGCTTCTCCTAGGAAGTGGAATCGGACCGTCTTGGTCCAACATTCAACATTGGCAAAACACGGTACTAGCCAATCCATACCCATTATGGCATCAAAGTCTATCATTTCTAACTCGACCAGATCTACTGTGGTCTGACGGTCAGCAACCTCTACTGTACACCCTCGGTAAATTTTGCTAGTCACAATAGAGTCACCGACGGGCGTGGATACTAAAAAGGGCTGCTGCAATAATTCTGGTGCAATACTAAACTTTGGTGCCACAAATGGAGTAATGTAGGACAAAGTAGACCCTGGATCAATCAACACATAAGCAGGGTGTGAGCAGATAGTTAGCATACCTGTCACAACATCAGGCGACGCTTCTGAATCTTGCCTCCCTAGTAAGGCATATGTGCGGCTTAGACCCGCACCTGTACTGGAGGCCTCTGATCTGCCCCGACCCCTGCCTGCTGAAACTAAGGGCCTGCGCCCAGTCGAGGACGCTGTGGCTCGTGACCCTGCAGATGCCCTATCCTATCTATCTCAGTCCTCTCGGCCTCTGGCTGGGCAATCTTTCATCAAATGGCCTTCTTGGCCACAAATATAACATGTAGTGGAACCATACCTGCACGCTCCAAGATGGCGTCGACTGCATATAGAGAAAAGTGGTAGGGTATACCTACTCTGCTCCGCCCTCCTCTGTAATGGTGAATCTACCATCTGCTAGCCTCTGCCAGTCTATGTCTGCCCCCTGCGGCTGAATCTACCCCCTTGCAGCTGTGGCGGAGGCGGGGGCCTGGGCGGCCTGTCTAACAATCGTGGCCTGGGTCCTCCCCGGGCCTCCCTCTGTAACTCAACTGGCCTGTCCAGGCGACACTGCTCCTGATTCACCCTTCTGATCTCCCGATGTTGCTGTCTGATGCCCTCAATATTCTGGGCAAATGCCTGAACTCGAGCAATGTCCATGTCCTCTCGCAGTGTGGCCGTAATGCAAGTCTCAACATATTCTGGATTCAACCCCATGATGAAGCGGTGTACTCTGGATGCCATGGTATCAATAAAGGCCGGTGCATACCGAGCCAAAGAACCAAACCGCAAGGAATATTCCCGAACACTCATGGCCCCCTGCTCCAGATGCAGGAACTGGTCTACCCGAGCCTGTCGAATCTCTCATGGAAAATAGTGATCCAGAAAAGCTCCTGAGAAGCTGGACTAGGTGGGAGGGTAAACATCTCTCCCTCGGGACCTTTCCCAGCTTTCATACCATAACACGGCGATGTCCCGTAATTGAAATGCTGCCAACTCAACTGATTCTGTAGGCGTGGCATGCATAACCCTGAAGATTCTCTGCATTTGATCCAAAAAATCCTGAGGGTCCTCTGTCCAGTCCGTACCTGTAAACTGTGGGGGATTCAGAGCTAAGAACTCTCAGACCCTCGAACTACCGGGCCCTCCTGATGACTCCGCAACTGTAGACGGCATTGGCTGACGCTGAGCAGCCATCATCTGTGCTAACATAACTACAACACTCCTAACCTCCTGGTCGGAAGGTGTCGGTATAGGGACTGCTGAAGGTAGTGTCACCCCAAGCGGCTCCTGATGTGGTGGAGACTGTTGAGAAGGCTGGGACGATGCCTCTGTAGTGCCCTCTGATCGGGCTATTTATAAACGAGGGTGAGGCATCCTGCTGGTGCCTTCCCCTGCTGTAATATCTAAGCTCCGGCCTGTGATAGGATGTCGCTGGTCTGAGATTATCTGTAACCAAAGAATATAGTAAGCTTTTAGGGACTCAACCCTAGTACCGCTCTACAGCACGACTGAATAAGAATAAAAGACAACCATCCTATCATGGCTTGCAGCCTCCTACCCATAGTATGTGGTGCACAACACATCCATGGACAGGACTCTACTTAGCACGGCTTGCAGACTCCCTGGGATACGACCTGCTCTGATATCAAGTTTGTCACACCCCGCCTTGGGGTGTATGACTGGCACCTGGTGCCCTACTAGGACCTGAACTGCTAGACTGCTAAGCCTGGGCACATCTGGTGCCTGGCTGGCTCTAACTCATATTTCTGGAAACAAAGGGCTATATAACGGCTGTAAACACAACCCCCGACCCATTGGCCTATAGCCTCCTGTACCTGTACTAACAGCTGACCAGAAACATATCAATATAGGGAAACCTATGCGGGCCGACAAGGCCACCATGCTGTCTAGTTATCTATAACTTAACCGTGAAGTACTGGACAGCTACGTGACCGGTAAGGTCACCACTACTGTCGAACTATGGCCCCACACGGCCAACATAAAGGAAACACAAGTACTAACAGCTATACAACTGCACGGCCTCACACGACCGGCTCATCTGACCACAGGGAAATATATACAGACTGCAAGCCTCTAGGAATAACCATAAAAATGATCAAGACAGCGCCCCGACCTACCCGTACTATACAACAAAAGAAAGCGAAATACACCTCTGGAATTCAGTCTCCGGATGACAGGAGCTGAATACTCGGTCGCTGATAGGAATCACGAGGTATCGCCTGCTCGTCTATGAGTACCTGCAGGCAAGTAATGCACCGCCCCACCGGGCGTCAGTACCGCTGGTACTGAGTATGTAAAGCAATGACTGAAAGAAATATCTGAAAACAACAATATAACTGATGAAACTGAAGTAGGAAGGAATAGATTAACTGTCTGATAATGTAAATCATACCTTCTCTTAATTATACTGGAAGGAGCAGGAGTCATACCTGAGGATTTATCGTTCTACTGTCGATCTAATCGTATCTACTATAACATGGCATAACATATCATAACATGCATAGCACACACAAACCTTACCCGGCCCCCATAAGCCGGGAGGTACAACCAGCACAGAATCTATACCCCTACCCCGGTCATCCCATCTCCTATAATAGCTATAAGCATCCCACCGGTCCCCTGGGTATGCACTTGGGCTCGCTGAGCCCCTGACTATAACTGCATCTGAGTCCGGAGGACTCCTGAATCAACACCCGGGCATATCCGCTCGACAGGGGTGTGTAAGGGCCGATCAAGGCACAATATGGGGAAATATTGGCATCCCATCTTCGTCCCCTATGGGACGGCATGCCACTCCGTAGAGCGACGTATCCTCGTCCTCTGGTGGACTAGTCGGTACAGCTATCAACCCTGGGGCGGTCATGGATGCTAGGTAATCCAACCCCAAGACAATACAGCGGTCTCAACTAGTAATACTATCTGCATGTCCCACATACTGAAGCTAATAGTGGTAAAGTATTTGTATATACTATATGCTGAGCTAGCGATAGTAATATGTACGTACTTAATACATGCTGAGGCTGGTAATAGTATATATGTATAAATATAGTCTTCTGCCAAACCGTACTGGGGCTAATGCTGAACAAGATATAGTGTTTCTGCTGAAAACTATGTTGTATACTGAGTTTCTATAGTAACATGATTTACTATTCCTAAAATGCTTCCTAACTTCATTTTAACTTATCATTCTATTTCTGAGATGTCTTACAAATATTACATTGCTTTACTGGGTTTCAACCGAATACAATGATATCCTAACATTCTGTGTCACATCACGTACTGAGCATGCTGTGCAGTTTCTAACACTTGTATTGGAATCTATATCGTGCTAGCAAGTTTCACGCAAGTTATAACTCGATGCTTCTAATATCGTACCAACATTCGTAATAAACATAACACATGACTTCTGAACATTCTACTGGCCTTTAAATTACTGTACTGTACCAAGATTACTTAACTTGCCGAGGAAACTAGCTTTACATACCTTATCCTCGAACTATCCGTCTGTCGGACGAGGCTCGGCCGGTACTTCAACTATTTTCTCCCAACTGCATTCATAAATATGTTAATTAATACTAAATACAGCTTTATTTTAAAGAGCAACGTCACTTTCGATATAGTTTATAGCCTAAACTTAGGCTTATCGAAAGACGGTCGAAAACTCGCTATTTTTCAGAGGTCCAGAAGGGAGAAATATTCACTTCACAGCTAGGAACACATAGACACTAGTTTAGAGAAATTCCACTTACCTTAGCTCGGTAGCTCGATGATTCGTCAGCCGTATTTCATGAAACTAAATCCGTAGGAATGCTCTCTTCTGCTAAATACCTCGGTATCGGAGGTTAATTTGAGTTTGGACAACGTTTAGCAGTGTAATCGGACGAAAATTATATTACCTCTTCGTTCCTTTTTCCTTCTCTGTCGTTTCCTCTCTATTTTTTGAAGTTTTTATGATTTAATTCCAAAACAAACCGAAGTGGGGCTTTATATACTTGGGCCTGGACAAGACCAACGTGTCACGGAGCCAACGCGGAGGCTTCACCTCCGTGACACGCTTCCATCGCGGAGGGGTTCTGCCTCGGCTCCTTCCGCGATGGTTCGACAGGTTTCTCGTCCGATCTTTTTCCGAGCCTTTCTCTAGCACGTATGGCCTTCAAATATGCTTAACCAACGTGCGAATAGGTCATCTAGGTGCCGGGAATCCTATGGGGTATAACATCATGCGACTATAGGGATATATCCATTAGGGTGCATGAGATAGTTCTTGGATGCTAGAGATAGTGGCAAGAAATGGGATAGTAACTTGCAACTAACAACCGTAGGAAGAATCATGCTAGTTTACTTACGTCTGGTAAACTCATCTTCAAACCAATCAAGTGCCATTGCCCTAGTTTGTCATCATTACCAAAATACAATCAAGCTTGCATTAGTTTTATTTAATGTTTACATTTGAAGTTTAGTATTTTAATTTTCCAAACCAATCTCTAATTTATTTGTTTCGTAGATTGCTGAAATCAAAGTGACAACCTTATAATAATTAAATTGAAAAGTTCCAGTGGGAACGATATCTGAATTTTAAAATCCTATATTACTTGACGACTATGTAGGCTTGCATGTGCTTGGGCGACATCAAGTTTTTGGTACCATTGTTTGGGACTTGAATATTATTTAATCGTTTGTAGGTTAGAATTTTATATCACTACTCTATATATATTGTATAGATTTTTTTTAGTACTCTTCTTGACATGACATCTTGGTATATAAATGAGTTGAATGATGGGTATTCAGATTTTAGTGATACTTGTCTGAATTGTGGAGGACCCTGCTTGTGGCAACACTGCCATACTTGCACTGTATGTGGTGGTCTAGATGGCAATTGGAGTAGTTGCCCACATTTTTATTCCTCTTCCCCAAGCCCCTATTATGATCTCCAACTATTTTGATGCTTATAGGAATAATGAAGAGGAGCAACATCATACTAAAACAAGCAATATGAAAAAATGATCCTGGAGCAGATGGAAGTAATGAGGGTGCAGCTTATTGAATAAGGAGGAGCCTTAAAAAGGTTAAGTACCAAGCTCGCGGAGTTGATAGTTGAGACTACAACTTGTAACGATTTGGAAGTCACGGTCTTAGTCAATAATAAAGAGGAACCTCAAGTGGAAGGGAGAATAGAGCTCAGACAAGAGATGGATCAATTTGGCTCAAGTATCCATGAACTGCTGATCTTGGGCATAATTACGTGCCCAAGTGCTATTTTATAACTTAGTTTAGTCGTGTTTGTCAATTTAATTGATTATAGTCTCATGTGATTTTGTATAATTTCGTCCACAAACTAACAATGTGATTAGCTCTTTGTTTTGTAGGTGAAAAATGCAATGGATGAGCTTAATATGATGAAGTATGAAGATTAAGGAAGATCGGGATTGAGTGCAAAGAAAGGGACTTGAAGAAAACATGGAAGTGCCATGAGTGCACTTTGCAGTGTGCCACAGCAAGAGATTGCCGCGATGGGCACCGTGTCACACACATGGCATGCGTGCGAGATGCTTGCCAGGCAGTGCGCCTGTGTGATAGCATCATGCCATGCCGGCCAAGCTCCACGCCAACAGGCGTGTCACGCCCCATGCCATGCTCGCATGAAGAGATGTCAACTGCCAAGATTCCAGTGATGTTGTGCGTCCAAGCTATGTCACGGCGTGCGAGAGGCGTGATGGCCTCCGTGCCACGCCTAATGCCCTCGCCTATGCCTTGCCAAGGCTACCTTTCCAGTGCACATGCGCGACCAGTCCATGCCACGGAGCTGCTGCTGCACGATGGGCAGTGTGGAATGGAGGCAGTCCATGGTCGACAAAATTTTTATTTTTTCCACTTAGTATAAATTTAACACTTAGCTCCTAAAATCATTTATCATAAAATATTTTGAGAACAACGGAAGGAGCGAAGGGAGAAGTGAAGAACTCTACCTAGGGTTCACTATTTTACATGTACTTCACTTTAAACATGTTTTTGAGTATTTGTACATAAATGAGTGGCTAAAACCCTTCCTCTAAGGTTGAGGCAATATGATATGAATGTAATTGCATGAATTCTTCTTTGGTTTGAGTAGTTAGTTGTTGTTTTGTCTTACATTCTTCATTATTGTTGTTTTTATGCTTGATCACCATGAAAAAAAACTCGTTTAGCTTAGGTAAAAGCTTGAAAGAGTAACCCTAGGTTAGTACACAAGAATGTAGGCAGCAAATTCTTATCTTTACGATAGGATTCGCGGTTAGGATAGAAACTATACCTAATTTGCCTTGCTTGGTTAATAAAATGGCATGATAGCTAGACACCAACTTATAAATTGTCACATCACCTCTCGTAGAAGTAGTTGTGAAGCTAAGTTAGGTTAAATGATTAGAGGTATGAAAGTCCATAATCAAGCGCATAAGCCCCGTAAACTACATCCACATAGTTAATTTGCTCATGAATTAGGACGTCACATCCCCGCTCAATACTGTAGGTGTGAGATTAGTTTGTCGTGTTTAGAGGCTCGAGAGACCATGAACACTTCAATTTAGCTATGTGAGACAACAACTGAAGTTCTCATACTTGAACCATTGTGAATTGTAGCATTGCATGATTATCAGAACTTAACTCTAGTTGCTTCTTGTATTGTTTCCCGAATATCTTGTGATCACCCCTAGATTTAATTAGAATTTTCAAAAACTTATACAATCAACACTTGTGAAGGTTAACTTGACACTTGAACTTGAATATTCACTGAAATAGTCCAGTCCCTATAGGTTCGACATCCGGCTCTTAGAAGGGCCATTGTATTCCTTGTACGACCGCGTGCACTAGGGCGCAACAAGTTTTTCGCGCCGTTGCCGGGGAATACTAGAGTTAGTGAATTTTTAGTTTTTGTGTGATATTTCATTTCCTTATGTGTTGAAAAACTTGGTCTTAGTTTGCTATATTGCAGGTAACAGGTTGTGCTTGCAGAACTGGCAAGGAATAGAGAGCTGGTGGAACCTTTGTTGGAGCCTAAACACCAACTACATTTGCTCAGGAGGGAAGCTCTATAGAGAAGAAGCTGAAAAGGTTACAAGAACAGTTACAATGATATCCACCAGTTGAACAAGCAGAGTTGTTACCGAACCGGATGGTAGTCCGACTAGTTCGCAAAGTGGCAATCCCACTAGCGATGAATGTGACTTCCAGTATCTGCAATCTGGAGCCCCGAGGAAACTTTGAGCTTAAGCAATGGTGCAACTGTTACGTTCCAGTGGCCAGTTAACTGGAATGACTCATGAGGACCCACAACAACACTTACAGAATTTCCGGAGATCAGTGACACTTTTGCCCCCACCGGAGTGTCAACTAACTATGTCCGACTCACACTCTTTCCATTTTCATTGTTGGGAGAGGAAAAAAGGTGGTTGAAGGCTGAGCCACCTAATTTCATTACTTCTTGGGACGACCTAGCAAGGAAGTTCCTCATCAGATTCTTCCCTTCAGGCAAGACTGCCAAGCTCAAAAGTGAGATATTAAGCTTTAAGCAGAGGCCGGAGGAGAACTTATATTTTGCTTGGGAGAGATTCAAGTCATTGTTGAGAGACTTCCCCCATCACCAGCAGACCAATGAGGTATTAGCTCACACCTTTGTAAAGAGTCTAGACCCACATACAAAGATTCTATTAGACTCTGCATCGGGTGGGCAAGCACTGGAGAAGACACATAATGGGTTGTACACTTTGTTGAACATGATTGCTCAACGAAATCTAGAGTGGCACGACATATCATTAACAGGGGCAGGAAAGAGAGCAACAGGGCTGATAGAAGTGGATAGTGTCAATGCCTTAGCAGCACAGCTAGCATCATTTTCAGCATTAGATGATGACTTAGTTCAACAAACTGAGTATGAACCAACCGCAGGGACAGGTGAATGCAATTCACCAGGCCCTGAGTTGGTGTGAAATCTAGGGTAATAATGGGCACAATGCAGAATCTTGCAGGGCCAATTCTGAATTAGTCAATTTTGTAGGGAATGTTCAGAGAAATAATCAGACTTATGGGAACATCTATAGTAAAAATTGGGAGAGTCACCCAAGTTTCTCTTAGGGTGGCAATCAGTGTCAGAGCTACCAGGAACCTCAGCAACAACAGTTTCAGCAGTAAAACAGGAAGAACGGTGGCTAGTCAAGAAGTAGTAACATTGAGGAGATGTTGAAAATCATGGCTACTTTGACCCAATTGGCAGAAATCAAGCACGGATGGCGTCAGACTTGAAAAATCAGCAGTTCGCCACCCGCAATCTAGAGAAGCAGCTCAATTAGCAGCTGCTCAGCACACCAGACCTCAGGGAGGGTTACCCAGTGACACAGATACAAACCCCCGACAGGTCAATGCCATCAGTCTGAGGAGTGGCAAACAATTGGCTGATGCATCACCGAAAGAAAAGAGAAATGAGGTGCAGCTGGAGCTGGTTAGACAGGATCCATCTACTGACAAGGGAGATAATCATAGTGCAGCAAAACACAATGGACAATCATCATTGTAGTCAACACAGAGACCACTGCTACCATTCTCGCAAAGGCTTAAGAAGAGAAAGGAGGAAGAATTCTTTAAAAAGTTCTTTGATATTTTCAAAAAAACATCACATCAATTTGCCCTTACTAGATGTTTTGTAGGGAATGCCAAAGTACGCTAAGTACTTAAAAGATGTGGTGGCCAACAATGTTAGGTTGGTGGATGTCCAAACGGTGGCACTAACTGAGGAGTGCAACTATAGGGTAATGAGCAAGATGCCGAAAAAGCTCAAGGACCCATGGAGTTTCTCCCTCCCCATACAAATTGGTAAAGCTAAAGTGATAAGGGCTCTTTGTGACTTAGGGCCAGCAGTAAATCTAATGCTAGATCTTTGTTTAACACCTTGGGGTTGGGTCAGTCGAGGCCCACACGAGTAATGATGCAGCTGGTAGACAAGTCCACAGTGGCACCAAGGGAATAATTGAGGAGCTTCTCATCAAAGTGGGTAAGTTCAATATACCCGCTGATTTCATCATTCTTGACTTTAAAGTGGATGATAAGGCAGCCCTGATCTTGGAACGGCCATTCATGGCAACTGGAGGAGCAATCATAAATGTGAGAGCAAGTACCCTTAAAATGAGGGTCAATAATGAAGAAGAGCTCTTAAGAGTCTACCAAGAAATCAACCCACCCACACACAACAGAGATCTTTGTAAGATCAATGTGTTGTTAGATGCTAAGTGTGGGGTGGCAAATTTCATGGGTTCACTATTGCAGGAGATGATGACATTTCAGCCCGAATCTGATGGAGGGCAAAAATTGGAAAAGAAGTTGGAAGAAGAGAGGGACAGAGTGGAGGTTGTTCCCTCTAAAAACAAGAAGAAAAGAAGATGGTTCTCGAAAGGAAACACTTGTTTGAGGATATCCTAAAAAGGATAGTCCACGTCTTGCCGCGGCATAAAATCAAGTCCTGCTTAGGAGGCAATCCAAGAGTACCACAACTATACTTTCTTTTAAATTTATGTTGTATTTTGTTATTTTGCACTTGTGTTGTGTGTTTTGTTGGTTAAGCACAGATTTAGGGGAAGTTTGAGTACTCGAGGAGGTAAGAGCTAAAGAGCATGACAAGAAGATGAGTGTGGGGTCAATGGCCCACTTGTTCAAAAATGAGGAAGAATATGCTGTTCTCTAGGCCAAGAGGCCTCATGGAGTATTTCTCACCCTTGTATTATTTTTAGTTGATGCTTTTGGGACATAGCATGATTCAAGTGTGGGGTAAGGGAAATTTGAAAAAATTGTGCTTAATGAATTCGGGTGAAGTTAGTGCTTCGTATGATATTGTTTGATGAAAGAGTTTGAGTTGAGCATAATTCACCCACCCTTTGGTTTCTCTTTTCGGTTCTTTTTCGAAGGGGGCACCTTGAACCGAAGAATAAAAATTTTCTCTATCTGTACATAATGGTGTTAGTCATAGTAAGGGATTTTTCCCGACGATGGATGGATGACGACCATCTTGAGGGAAAATTAGTCAATAGGTTTATGTTTTGAACCCTTAGCAGATTGATGGCTTGATGTTCTTGTTAGGTGCTATACATGATTGTGAGATGCAAGTGTTGTAAATTTTTAAGCGTGCTTAGCAGTTGTATAACACTGTTTGAGACACCTAGGCTATCGAATAGGACTACATGTGCTTAAAGTTTAATTTTGAATTCTTGTGATTAGCTGAGTTAAGAGTCTACTGAATTTGTCTTGAATTAAGCATGTGCTATGAGTGTAAGATTTTTGAATATTCCATGCTAGTGTGTAGTGTCTAGAACTTGCCTGGTGTGTATACAAAATGAAATGAGGGATGTCGATTGTAGGAGATGATTTAGGCATTTCTTTGAATGAGCCTTATTTTTATCCTTCTTTACCTACCTTTAATATATGATCCTAGTTATCCCCATTGAGCCTTTAGCCTATTCTTTGCTAGCCACAATATGAGCATAATCCTTTCTTTTCAATAGCCTTGAATTTGATCCAAAACCCCAAAGCGCTAAAGTGAAAAATGCAAGAGAGTTAATGAGTGAGGAGTTGGAAGAAGAAGGAAAAGAGTAGTTGTGAGAGTTGAAGAAAAGACTAGAGATGCAGTTGTTTAAAAATGCATAAGAGTTAGTAGGGAGTTAAAGAAGAAAAGAGCGAAAAAATTACTTAAGTACTCCTTACTAATAGTTTAAGTGTGTCTAAGGAAATAGGGAAACAAAGAGGAAAAATGGGAGTTGAAAAGAATAAAAGTGAAGTAGGAAGATATTCCTAATGAAAGTGTGATGTATTAAAAGAGCTTACGGAAGATAGTCAGTATTATTGGTCAGAATACTACCTACCCGTCCATTAGAGCATTGCAATTCACTAAGTCCTACTTGATCATACTTTCAAACATTCCTAAATTAGTAGAGTAAAACACTAAAGGAGAGCTTATGGGTCAATACATGTTGCTTGTGATTTCTTATTCATACACCTATATATGTCACAATTTGAAAACTTATGAGTGAAAAAATGGGTAACTCTGTTGTTGTGAGGGCACATGTTTGATGAAGGATAAAATTCATGTCGGATTTCTTGATTCGTTAATTTGCATGAGTTTGAGAGTCGATTCTTGAGTCTAGGAAGTCTTAACGTAGTTATATGTGACTTTAATGGTTATATCTTTCATGCTCTATTTTTAACTTGCCATCTAAAACAATTGTTGTAGCCTTAGCTTGAATTGTCTTGCTTCAATTAGCTATGTGTTAGTTCTTCATGTGCATGAGATGTAATGGAGTTATTCGAGGATGAACAAGGCTTTAAGTATGGGGGTAGTGATCTTGGACATAATTACATGCCCAAGTGCTATTTTATAACTTAGTTTAGTCGTGTTTGTCAATTTAATTGATTATAGTCTCATGTGATTTTGTATAATTTCGTGCATAAAATAAACTATGTGATTAACTCTTTGTTTTGTAGGTGAAAAATGCAATGATGAGCTTAATATGATGATGCATGAAGTTTAAGGAAGATCGGGATTAAGTGCAAAGAAAGGCACTTGACGAAAACATGGAAGTGCCATGAGTGCACCTTGCAGCGTGCCACGGCAAGAGATTGTTGCGATGAGAAACATGTCACACACATGGCGTGTGCGCAATATGCTTGCCAGGTAGTGTGCCTGTGCGATAGCACCGTGCTACGCCGGCCAAGCTCCGCACCAACAGGCGTGTCACGCCCCATGCCATGCTCGCGCAAGGAGATGTCAACTGCCAAGATTTTAGTGATGTTGTGCGTCCAAGCCGTGTCACGATGTGCGAGAGGCGCAATGACCTCTGTGCCATGCCCAATGCCCTCGCCCATGCCTTGCCAAGGCCACCTTTTCAGTGCACCTGCTCGACCAGTCCGTGCCACGGACTACTGCGCAATGGGTAGCGTGGTACGGAGTCAGTCCATGGCCGGCCAAAATTTGTATTTTTTCCACCTAGTATAAATTTATCACTTAGCTCCTAAAATTATTTATCACGAAATATTTTGAGAACAACGGAAAGGAGCGAAGGGAGAAGTGAAGAACTATACCTAGGGTTCACTATTTTGCATTCTCTTTTAATTACTCGTGTATGTTCTTCACTTTAAACATGTTTTTGAGTATTTGTACGAACATGAGTGGCTAAAACCCTTCCTCTAGGGTTGAGGCCACATAATATGAATGTAATTGCATAAATTTTTCTTTGGTTTGAGTTGTTAGTTGTTGTTTTGTCTTACATTCTTCATTATTGTTGTTTTTGTGCTTGATCGCCAGAAAACAAACTCGTTAAGCTTAGGTAAAAGTTCAAAAGAGTAACCCTAGGTTAGAATAGAAGAATGTAGGGAGAAAGTTCTTATCTTTACTATAGGGATAGAAACTATACCTAATTTGCCTTGCTTGGTTAATAAAACAGGATGATAGCTAGACACCAGCTTAGAAATTGTCACATCATTGCTCATAAAATTAGTTGTGAAGCTAAGTTAGGTTAAATGATTAGAGGTATGAAAGTCCATAATCAAGGGAATAAACCTCATTAGGACGTCATATTCCCGCTCAACGATGTAGATGTGAGACTAGTTTGTTGTATTTAGACGCTCAAGAGACCATGAACACTCAATTTAGCTATGTGAGACAACAACTGAAGTTCTCATACTTGAACCATTGTGAATTGTAGCATTGCATGATTATCAGGCCTTAACTCTAGTTGTTTCTTGTATTGTTTCCCGAATATTTTGTGATTACCCCTAACTTTAATTAGAATTTTCAAAACCTTATACAATCAATACTTGTGAAGGTTAACTTGACACTTGAACTTGAATATTCACTGAAATAGTCCAGTCCCTGTGGGTTTGACATTTGGCTCTTAGAAGGGCCACTGTATTACTTGTACGACCGCGTGCGCTTGCGCGTGCACTGGGGAGTTTGAATGAAAAATTTGAGGTGTTTGAGGCCCAACTACAATGTGTTGTGGCTACAAGCCAATGCATAAAACAAGAAGAAGAATCCCAACCATTAGACGATGTTTTGGTAGTTGATGTCGATATTGAGGAGGTGGATAAAAGTGAGGATATCAAGCATAATGCAATGTTGGAGTTAGGGCGTATTGGTCCTCATTCTAAACAATTTTCGACATTGTCTTTGGGTGGCAACCTAAAAATAGAGCTATCCAAGCCTATGGAGAAATGTGTAGATGAGGAACAACTCTATATTTTAGAATTTATTATGACAAAGACACATTATGACATCCCTCACATAAGGGCCATGAAGTATAAGATGCAATATCTATTACTTGGTCCCTTCATGTTTACACCACCACCCCTTGAGCATAACAGAAAATTGGAAAAGAAATTAGGGGTGAAATTTATAAGCTCAAGTGGGAACAAAAATGGTGAAACTGGATGGTGTCATGCTGCGACGTTAAATCAGGCACTTGTTGGGAGGCAACCCAACTTGTAATAATGTAGTTTCTATTATTTTTATATATAGTGTCACTTGTGTTTTTTGTTTTCTGAGCAGAGAGGGGAAGTATTAGTACCCAAAATCAAAGCTAAGGAGCATGGTCTAATCTTAAATGTGGTGTTGTGTGACCCGTGAATCCAAGAGACATGCCACTAGCTAAGCCCTAGAGGGCCTCAGGGAGTATTTCTCACCCTTGAATGATTTTTACTTTTTAGATACTCCGAGGACAAAGCATGATTTTAAGTGTGGGATGAGGGAATATCTTTTGATATTTTGAGGTTAAGGGTGAGTATGCCAGAAAGTTTAGTTGAAAATATTTGAAATGGCATGTCTCATCCACCCTTCGATTTTTATTATGGCGTCAGTTCTTTTTCGAAGGGGAGCCCTTTGAACCGGGTAATTTTTTATTTTTGTGTGTCTTCATAGAGTAATGATGTTTCCCTATGATAGATGGATGACAAAAATCTTAAGGGAAATTTTGTCACAATTTTATTTTTTGGGATTGAGTCATAGATCATCCACTTGTATGCTTGATGATATTCTGCTTAGCTACTATGCTAGAGTAAATAGAGTGGTTATTTTTGATTGCATAAGTTAGAATCCTTGAGAGGAGACGCACATATCTCTTTAATTTGACTCAACATATTCTTAGGGCTTAATTATGAAATTAATTTGTTATTCAATATGGTTGTGTAAATGTGTAACTGTAGAAACTGATTAGATTCTTGTTTCCATGAGAGGTGAGCTGAATTGCTTTGTATGTATGTACTGTAGAAGCTAGAACTTGCCTTAGTGTATATAGGATAACTTTTTGGTAGGGAGTTGAGAGATAATCAAGGAATTTCTTTGAAAGTCCATGTTTTTCCATAATTGTTTTACCTTCCTAGTCATTCTCCCTAGTTAACTCCTTTGAGCTTAAAAGCCTTATTATTTCTTGGCCTCAATAATAGCTTAATCCCTCTTATTTTGAGACCTTAGACTTACTGATCCAAAGTAGTCTTGAGCACTTTGAGAAATGAAAGTTAAGGTCCACTGAAGTATAATGTTAAGGGAAAAAGAAAAATTGAGGTATGAAAAGAAAAGTGAGTAATTAACCACTCATAGATGAGAAATATAAGATTATGTTAATAATTAAACTCAAAACATTCATCATCAAGAGTAAATTTCAAGCGCACAATTGTCTTCAATGGAGGTTTTTACCTTGAAGAAGAAGAAGAACAAGAACTATTAAATACTCCCTAATTATAACTCTACAAATCTGGAATGGAATGTAAAGTACTTTTTAGAGTATGTACAGAAATAGGTCAATAATTTTCCTTAAATCCCGTGTTGGATGATTTTGCTCTCCTGAAGGCGGCCTCACTTGTGAGTCACTGGCATTCTGCCGGTGCCCATCCACGGAACGCCACTCTGTTGCACTTGGGGGCAGTAACTCTGGGTGCTGGTCGGCGTTAGCACCAACAGTTCGTAGGTGTTGATCCATGTTTTGCCGGTGCACCGTTCACTTCAACGAGTGTGCATCTTGCGTTTGACTGGCATTTCACCGGTCTCATTTGGTGGAACGAAACTATCCTTCTTCAGGCTTCATGCTTTTGTTCAATTTCTTGCTTTCTTTCTTTAGATTGAATTCCTACAAAAAATGATAGAGAAAGAGCATAAAATCCTCCTAAAATACTTGAAAACCAAGTAAGAGCTAATGTTTAAAAGCCTAATGAATTGGTAAATTACCAACTCGTCAAACTCCCTAACTTGGACCATTGCTTGTCCTCAAGCAAGACAATCTGTTATAGCTGAACAACTTGAAATAAGCATCTTACACTACATGAGTTTTCGCGCAAGGGACCACTAGGCCTAGGACAACCTCATAATTGCACACCAACTCAAAGGACAAGAGAAGACTCACCAATGCATGCAAATGCTTCAAGAGACAACCACAAACAATTGGCACGATTCACAGTTGATTTCTTCATTAAAAAAAAGGGCATGGTTGATCACAAAAAGCTTATAGAGCATCTTAAGTCATTAAAAATTTACATTCAAAGTTTTCCTTAAAGCTCTCTACATTCTTGTCTCAATCACATTTTTTGGCACGTGCAAGCATGTTCCTCGAGGAAGTGATTCCACTCACATCAAGAGAGAATCCCATTTAATTATCAAATATTTCACACTCAAGGGATTATAGAATGAAGAAAATACGCTCACTCTCACAAAGAAATTCTCGTGCACATATAGAATGAAACAAATGCATCCACTCTTACAAAGAAATTCTCATGCACATAAATTGACCCATAGGAGAATTCTCATGCATATAAATTGACCCATAGGCTTTCCCTTTATGTAACTAGTCACTAATGTAGAGTTGCTACACTTGAAATTAATTAGGAAATGGAGGCCATGATGAAGGCTAGAGGTAAGGGTAGGATGACTTTTTAGTTCTAGTGAAGAACCTCCCTAATGCCTTTTTGTGAATCTTATTGCATATTCCATTTTATTTTGAGATCACCCTCACTTTATCTGTCCTTGAGAAAAATTTTCACTTTTAAATAAGATCCACCTTATATCTCCTTAATTAACATTTTTAATCTCATCAATGCAAGAGGTAGCACCTCCTAACAATTCTCTTTTATTTTAAGAGTTACAAGTTCTTTTCAATCAACCCATTCATTCATTTCCTCATACTTTGGTGCTACCTCACATTAGAGCTCACATCATTTATCTGTCACGACCCTAACATAAGCTCGGATAGAGACATGGGACAAAGAACCCCGAGAGGCTCCAAGTCGACCCATGGCATAAACATGATAACTAAGCTCAACATAATTAAATGCGAAAAGTGAACATTTGAAATAGCAGAAGTTTGAAAATCCAATAATATATGAACAAATGAAAGCATAATAATGAACCGAAGTTGAATACATACTATGTCTGATAAGCCTCTACAACCTGATGAGTTGATGGGACAAGACCCTAACTAACTCACTAATAAACTGAAACTAAAGGTACTGATAGCAAGCTAATAAGAAGGTCCTTGAAGAATGAGGACTCACCAATAGGCTGAGAAATGCTAACTCTGAGAATCTAGCTAGCTGCCTGACTGAACCTGAACGTTCATGCCTATATCATAAAACAATATAACATAGAGTATGCGGTCAATACTTGGAATGTACTGAGTATGTAAGGAAAATAAAATTGCTAAGCAAAAATTGAAATCATGCATATCATAAAAATATTCAAGATAAGATTTTGAGAGTAAGGCTTGGATGCTATTTTCTGAAAAACATGATTTAAACATAACTGAACATCATAGCTGAATTAAATGACCCAAAGCTGAAAATTGATAATCATAAATAAAACTGAATATTGGGCCAAGCCTCCTGAAAACATGAAATCATAACTGAAAATCATGAGGAACAATGGGAGACTCGTCATATAACCGATATTACTACGATAGAGATTACGTGGTCTTGAATATTACACTTAAGTGGGCAGAGCCGTCCAAACCCTTGCCAGGGCTAAGGGCGCTACCATGATATCGATATCAAGTTGAAGGCCCCTAGGGGGCAGGGAAAGCTCACAAGGGAGGTCCCAAATAATTTGAATATACCTATGTTGGCACGTAGTTCTGAGGCACAGGGTTTACTGAACCCTTAGCCTACTCGGTGCTAGACACTACTTCAAAAAACATGCATATGCTCTCCATTGTTTTTCAATGAAGCTAAACCATCGTCTTTTGATGAAGCTGAATTATAATCATACATGGATAGTCTGAAAACATATCATGAGGAGCCTTGGCTCAACTATACCACAAGCTGAAGAGTGGGAGTCTAGACTCCAAAACTATGTGGTAAGCTAATAACATGAAATCGAAGTAAATCTTGAAACATACTTGCTCGTATGGGCATGTCCAAACTTGTAGAAATAGTCAAAATGGGTAATTTAAAATTATAATTTTATCAGATACATCTCATCATAGTTGAACATATAGATCATAATCTCAACCTTTCATGAACTTTCATAATTAGGCACTATAATTGTAAGACTTTGAAATCATAATTTGTAACTGAAAATATTATAAACATGCCCATGAATCTTGAAACAACATTAGGAATACGAAGAGAATTTACCCATGATAGATACTTGGAAAATTTCACAAATTGGGTTAAGACCCCATAAATTCATCAACTTATAATTACATGAATTAGAAGAGAATTTGTGCATGGGAGTGAAGGAATACTTCCATTCATAACCTCAAGTACCTGGGTACTTCTGATGTCACACACCTTCTTGAATGCCCAAAGGACTTTGAGCAGAACCTAAAGAATCTTCTAGTTTGATCTTCAATACGCTCCTTAATCTTGCATGCATGGAGTGGGGAGGTTTATAATAGGTTAAGTACCCTTAGGACTTAGGAGCTTAAAAATTATAAAAATACCCTTACTAAAATGCAGGGAAAATATGCACTGCCAGTCCCAATGAGGGACTGGACGAGTCGTTACCCAAGACACGACTCGTCACCTGCTCCCGTCGGCAACACTGGAAAACTTACACTACCAGTCACTGCGAGTGACACAACGAGTCATGCTGTTCCTAGTGACTCGTGGTGACACAGTCATTGGGAACACTGCTAAAAATTCAACATCCAAGTCAGCTTCTGACCACAACCAACTTAACGACTCGTTTTCCTGACCACGAGTCGTGGCTTCTCTCGTGGTCAACCCCCAGACCGCAAATCTTAGCCAACTCCCCCTCCACTTCATGAGTTACTTAATGACTCGTGAAGTCTCCTAAAGGGTCCCTAGATGACTCGTCCTGTGACCTGGTGCATAATTTCCTATTTTCTCCGTTTGAACCCTCGGTTCTGATCTTAGGGGCTTTTGGATTATTACAATATTTCCCCCTTGGGAACATTCATCCTCGAATGTGAATGAACATACTGAAAAGCTGGGGAATAGAACTGACACCTCAAATATTGAACATCTAAAGCTGAAAACTAATGAAGTGACTGACTCCATACTGGAATACATGACTGAACTGAATTCATGAATCACACATACATACATTAACATGAAAGAAACTGGAACACATGAACTGAACATGAAACTAAATAGAGTACTAAGGAGGAAATTGATACCTCAAGCTGGAACTGAACCAGAAGGGAATAGATGCGGGTATATAGCCATCATATCTACTTTGGCTTCCCACGTAGCTCCCTCAACATGCTGATTTCTCCACAAAACCTTTACTAAAGCCACTTCATTATTTCTTAGCTTCCGAACCTAACGATCAAGTATTTCAACCGAAACCTCGTAGCTAAGGCTATCCCTCACACCCACACTCTCCACAAGGACAACCAAAGCTGGATCACCCATGCACTTCTTTAAAAGTGACACATGGAAAACTGGATGTACTAAAGCCAATTCTGAGGGCAACTCAACTCATAGGCCACCTTGCCAACACGTCTCACAATCCTATACGGGCCAACATACCGGGGGCTAAGTTTCCCCTTCTTTCCGAACCGCATCAATCCCTTCATGGGAGATACATTCAAAAACACTCAATCATCAACTTCGAACTCGATTTCTCTTCTTTTTCACATCCGCGATATCATGATATCGATATCAAGCTGAAGGCCCATCCGGGTAGGGGAAGCTCACAAGGGAGGTCCCAAAGTCATAATGTATAAACCTACGTTGGCGCGTAGTTCTGAGGCATAGGGTTATCGACCCTTAGCCTGCTCGGTGCTAGACATTACTCCCAAAATATGCATATGCTCTACATTATTTTATAACAAAGCTCAACATCATCTATTGACGAAGCTCAATGATCAAAAACATCTTGAATATGAAATCATGCATATGAGAAGCTTTAGCTCAAGACATACCACAAGTTGAAAACATAATTGAGAGCATTCACTCAAAAACCATGTGGTAAGCTATACATAGAAAAACTTGAACTCAAAATATACCACAAGCTAAAATTATAATTGGGAGTTTTCGCTCCAAAACAATATGGTAAGCCTAATTTCGGAAAAATCACCATTCATACTTAACATGTGGGCATTGCCCAAAGCTTTATCATACATAGAAATGCTCAATTCTCATCGAATATTAATTGTAAACATGGGTAGATTCAACTCATGCTTTTCATCATAATATCTCATCATCATCATATATTCATCACAAATCTCATACTTCATGACCATCTCATCCATGGGCTTTTAATTCATTAGACTTGAATCATGATTTTAAATTGAAAACATTATAAAATTTGCCCATGCTTCATAATTCAATAGTAGAAGCATAATCAAATCATACCCATGTATAGAAATAGAAGATTCATGCATTTAGGTTAAAACCCCATGGATTAGACATAGAAGTTCATACTTTAGAGAGGGATTGGGCATGGGTGTGAAAGGAATCACCCATTCATAACCTTACATACCTTTTGGTAGTTGATTCTAACACTTCTTTAGATGCGTAATAGGAAATTGAAAAGAAATTGATGAATGCTAAGCTTGATCACCCTCTCAAATCATCTACCTTGCATGCATGAATGAATGAGGCCTAAAATGAACTTAACCCCTTTAGAAGTCACTATTCACAACCCAAAACATCGTAGTTTAGGCCCTAGGAACGTAGGAATTACGAAAAACGCCTTACTAAATTTGCAGAAAATAACTGCCAGGTGGGTCCCAATGAGGGACCTCATGACCCGTGGTCACAGGTTACAACTTGTGAAGCCAGTCGTGAGGTACACTGCCTGATCCTCGACTAAAACTCTCCCTGCCTGGACCACGACTCACCCCACGAATCATGGGGACTGACCACGACTGTTGGGGTCCTTCCGTGATGTCCACTGCCACTTTCCCTTTTCTTTTCTTAATCTCCCTCCCCATGACTGACCCAACGAATCATTGGGCCTGGCCATGAGTCGTGGTCATGCCCGTGGGGTCTTCTCTTCTCAAGCCTTCAATTTTTTTCCCTGGCCTTCCCCACGAGTCACATCATGACTCGTGAGTGAATCTCACGAGTCTCCTCACTGGTCATTTTGAGTCTACTGTAGAATTTTCACTTTTTCTCCATTTCAACTCCTGGGTCTGATCTTTGGGCTTCCGAGGTATAACAATATCTCCCCCTTGGAAAAATTCATCCTCGAATGTTGGAAACTCATAGAAAAGCAGAGAAGATGCAATTATCATATCCAAATACTAATCATTTAAACCAAAAACTGACGGAGTGACTACCTCCGATTTGAATCACATAACTGAACTGACTTCATGAATCATACACACATCTAAATACATACAAGAAACCTGCGCATATTAACTAAACATGAAACTAAATAAAGTCTGAGTGCAAAACTGATACCTCAAGATGAAACTTAGCCAGTAGAGAATAAATGAGGGTATCTAGCCATCATATCTACTTCGGCTTCCCAGTAGCTCCTTCAACGTACTGATTTCTCCATAACACTTTAACTGAAGCTACTTCCTTGTTCCTTAGCCTTCGAACCTGTCGATCCAATATTCTCACCGAAACCTCCTCATAGTTAAGGCTGTCTCTCACACCAACACTGTCCATCAGGACAACTAAGGCTGGATCACCCAAACACTTCTTCAAAAGCGATACATGAACACAGGATGCACAAAAGCTAATTCTGAAGGCAACTCCAACTCATAATCCAACTTGCCAACATGTCTCACTATCCGATATGGGTCGACATAACGGGGACTAAGTTTCCCTTTCATTCCAAATTGCATCACTCCCTTCATGGGAGACACCCTCAGAAATACCCAATCATCGATTTCAAATTCTAACTCTCTTCTTCTCATGTCTGCACAAGACTTTTGGCGACTCTGGGTAGTTTTCAACCTACCGCTTATCAACTGAACCTTCTCCATTGATTCATGAACCGAATCCGGCCCTATCATTGCTGCCTCACCAACCTCAAACCATATAATGGGCGATCTACATCTCCGCCCATAGAGAGCCTCGAACGGTGCCATCTGAATGCTACAGTGATAGCTTTTATTGTAGGAAAACTTAATCAGGGGCAAGTGATAATCCCAACTACCTTTAAAGTCCATCACGCATGCTCTCAACATTTCTTTGAGAGTCTGGATTGTCCGCTCCACTTGACCATCCCTTTGCGGGTGAAATGCTATGCTGAGCTTAATTTGTATACCCAATCCTTTTTGAAACGATTTCCAAAACTGAGAGGTAAATTGAGTACCTCGATCTGAAAAGATGGATAAGGGAACTCCATCCAATCGGACCAACTCCGGATATATAGTTTGGCATAATCCTCCGCCAAATCCGTGGTTTTAATTGATAGAAAACGTGCAGCCATGGTCAACTAGTCTACCACAACCCAAATGAAATCATATTGTCGACGAGTACGAGGCAGACCGATGATAAAATTCATATTAATTTCTTCCCACTTCCAAGTAGGAATGCTGATATCCTGAAGTACACCTCCCAGTCTCTGATGCTCAACTTTTACTTGATGATAGTTCGGACACTTGGCTACGAATTCTGCAATATCCTTCTTCATGTTGTTCCACCAATAGATTTCCCGTAAGTCACGGTACATCTTGGTGGTACCTAGATGGACAGAATACCTGTATCCATGAGCCTTATGAAATATCTGGCTCCTCAATCATCAACTTATGGAACACATAAGCGACCCTGGTACCGAAGCACACCATCTCCCCCTTGGGAGAAGACTTCTACCTTTTGATTTTGAATGGCTCCCTTCAACTTTACCAAAATCGGGTCCTCATCTTGTCTAGCTTTCGCATCAGTCGCCAAGAAAGATTCTGATCCGTTCTGAACCACCACACCGCCATCGGTTGAGTCAATGGGAGAGCCTCTTTCCTGCTTCGCAGCTTTGTTAACATAAAATGCAGAACAACTCCATGGGGATCTGGAGGGTCTGATGATTTTGTTTTCCAAAAGTTGATTGATTTCCTTTTTACAGATTTCCATGAGTTCATGACTCATCTGAATGGGCCTAGCTTTTGTGCTAATGGTCCATTCATTAAATCCATCTATATAAGGTAAATCAATAGTGTGGGATTTTCTGGCCCAAAAAGCATTAGGAAATTCTGAGCAGATTTCGGTTTTAAATTTCTCCTCGAGTTGGGCTATTTTACTAACCATTCCCGGGGTTTTTAAAATCTGCTCAATTCATTTGATTTTTACCTCATCTTTTAAAAATCCAATTTGATTTGAAAGATGAAATATTTTAAAAGCAGTTTTGTCATGTAAAAATAAACTTTCATTTTTCGAAAGAGTTTTTACAAAAGGAAACTCAAGATTTTTCCCCAAAATTTTTGTTTTAATTGATTTAAAACCTGAGATGAAAGGTTTTATTTGGGTGATGAAAGGGATCCCCAAAATGATTTCTTCATTAATATTCTTAGTAATGACAAAATCATTTTTTAAACAAATCCCGTTATTACAAATATGAGCATTTGATAACTTAAAGTCAATCAAAATACGTTCACCTGTAGCACTATACAATTTGGTAGTGCTCTTGGTAAGATACTTGGTTGGTATCAATCCTTCAATGATGCAGTTCCTGTCTGCACCGCTGTCTAACAAGGCAATCTTATTCAGAGTTAGATCACCAATAATAAGCTTAATAAAAATATGAGAACTTTGAGGTTTCACCTGAGTGATAGCAAGAACTCCTGGTTCTTTATTACCTTGATGTGAAGGCTCTGCTTCTTCAATAAAGTATGTGTAATGTTTTGGAGAGTCAGGCTCTCTATCTGTGTCGGAAGATCTTTGGTCTTCTTTGATTTCTTTGAGCAGCTTCTTAGTCAGCTTTTCGACTTCAATGCTGCTAAGTCTTGTCTTGATGTCTCTTATTTCATCTTTTAAGAGACTTATTTCCTTTCGGAGTTCTCCGATGGATGGTTCTTTACTCTTTTCGGAGTTGAATTTCTCCATGACTTGTTTCATGCTAAAAGGAGTGACTGAAGGTTTTTCCCTTTTTTCTTTGAGCACGAGCTTTTGAAGTTCAAGAAGGTACTTCCTTCTAGATTCTTCATCCTGGATATGCTCCATAGTGGAGAACAAGGTTTCTGCAGTCTTTTCAGACAGAACCTTAACGGAATTATTATCATAAAGACAGAAGGCACCATTGCAGTTGCATTCTGAAGCGGATTCATCTGACCCAGAACTCTGGGCTACATTTAAGTAGTCGTCATCTGTTTCTCCTTCTTCGGAGGAGGAGTATTCTGTTTCTGACTCTTCTTCCTCTAAGATAGAGAAGAGTTTCTGCTTTATGTCCACTTCTACTTCAAGCAGATTTATTTTCTTCTTCTTTTTCCCATTTCTTGGGCAGTCAGGGGATTTGTGGCCTCTTTTGCCACACGTCAAGCAAGTGTCCTCTGGGGTTTGGGTTTTCTTGGAACCTTTTTTTCTGAATTTTCTTTCGTCCTTCTTATGTTTTGACCTTTCGGAGGTCTTCTTCTTTCTCCTGAAAGATTTATCACCTTTTCTGGCATGTTTATCCAATCTGGACGAAGGCGGTTTTAATGCTGGAAACCCAAAATCTTGACAAAAGGTTCCCAAGTCTTTGGAAGAATCTCTTTGATCCCGCTTGATTTGATCTTTGAGCTTAAGATCAGTGCAAAGCTCAAGAGCAACGACATTAATGAAACTGATAATATCGCCATATGCAAGTTCTGCATACGGGATTTTACCATCGCATTTATCTCTGATCTTGGATCTGACTGTTTCAGCAAAATGAGTTGGAAGTCCACTGATGAACCTTTCTTTCCAATACTCACTGTTGCAGTCAGTCCTAACCATGACCTTGTTCAAGAACATATCTTTATACAACCTGAAATCTGTAAGTTTCTTGCAGTATAAGTTATTCAAAATCTCCAGACTTCTGTCTTGGAAAAGCTTGGGTTCACCCACGAAATGTTTTGCAATGCTATACAACAAAGTCGTTGTTGCATCTTCTTGAATTTCTTGGGTATTGATAGTAATTCCTCTGATAAGGAAGGTGAACCAGGGAAAATTCACGGGGTTGATTTTTCTCACACCATTCCCAGAGTTTTCTATGAAGAGCCTTCTGCTGAAAGGCCTGACAGCCCTACTGCCAGTGATATGAAGCCTGAGCACAAGAGAAAAGATTCTTTGCTTACACTCTCCTCAGATGATGATTTTGAGGTTGATAAGAAAAAGATTACTGAATGGTGCGACCTGCCTAAGCACAAGGATAAAAAGGAATGGTATAAAGCAAATTATACCTTGGAACAGAGAACCAAGTTTAGAGACAAGTGGTTCAGGGATATGAAAAGGTTCAAGACTAACCTTGAGTTTTTTAAGTGGTTTGAAATCACAGGTCAAATGGGAGACAACAGCTCCTCATTAAAGGTTCTGGTAAAACAGTGGCACACCAGAGAAAAAATGGTTCATTCTGTTACTCCTCCTTTAGAAGGTATCCTCATACCTTACAGGAATGAGACCATAAAAGCCACTCCTTTCAAAAAGCTCTTGGACCAACCAAATGCTCCTGTTACTGCCGAAGATTTAAATAAAATCTACGAGCAGAATAATTATACAAACCAAGTTCTTCATGTTGTATCCCAACAAATAGAAGAAACCAAAAATTCTCCCAGTACTTCGAGTACTCCTCTCTTTTCAAAACCAAGCTCTTCTAAATCTGGTCACACCTCCATCAGTGAACCACCCTTCAAACTACCTGAATTCTCCAAAAAGAATTTTCCCAAATACTTCAGAGAAGAAAGTCTTCTTGAAAAGATCAGCAATGAATTGACCAAACTTAACCTCAGCAAAGGGGAAAGTAATGGACAGAAGATTGGTGCTATTGCTGAAAAATCCAGCAAAAGGTACCAAAACAACAGGAATTTCTACAAAAGGCCTTCATTCCCAGACATGCAGTTTGAGGAAAATCATTTCTATCCACAAGGTACTGCTGACGGAGCGGGCATCACAGAGTGGAACATCAATGGCATGGCCGAAGGGCAGATATATGCCAAATTACAAGAGATAGGCATGAATATCATAGCCTATAAAATGAAAAATTCTATGGACAAAGAAGCCTGTAACCTCATTATTGCCGTATTCACCGGTATGTTAAAAAATTGGTGGGACAACTACCTAACTGAAGCTAACAGGCATGAAATCCTCAACGCTACAGCCCTTAAGACAGTGGTCAAAGTGGAAGCAGGCCAGGAAGCAGTAAGCCAAGAAAATAAAAATTTTCCAAACGAGCATTAGATTTCTTGGTCATAATTTATACCAGGGAACCTATAAGCCAATCTGTAGAGCCATTGAGTTCTCAGGGAAGTTCCCAGATGTTATTTTGGAGAAAACCCAACTACAGAGGTTTTTAGGGAGCATCAACTATGTTGCCGACTTTATACCAAAGGTCAGGCACATTTGTAAGCCATTGTTTGATAGGCTTAAGAAAAAACCTTGTCATTGGACTGAAGAACAGACCAAGGCTGTTAAGAAAATCAAAGAGATTGTCAAAGATCTTCCGTGTTTAGGCATCCCCAATCCAGATGCCTTTATGATTGTAGAAATTGATGCCTCTGACATCGGCTACGGAGGTATTCTGAAACAGAGAAAATCTCCTGAAGATTTTGAACAATTGGTAAGATTTACTTCCGGCGTATGGAATTCTGCTCAAAAGAATTACAGCATGGTAAAAAAGGAAGTACTCTCGATCGTCCTTTGCATTACTAAGTTTCAGGATGATCTTATTAATAAAACTTTTCTACTTAGAGTAGATTGTAAATCAGCTAAGGATATCCTCCAAAAGGATGTCAAAAATCTTGTGTCAAAACAAATTTTTGCTAGGTGGCAAGCCTTACTGTCAAATTTTGATTTTGATATTGAGTTCCTTAAAGGAAAAAATAATTCTTTGCCTGATTATCTAACCAGGGAGTTTTTGCAGGATAGATGAGGCCTTCCAAGCCTAAGTCTGCATCAACCAGTGGTCCCTCTAGAAGGGATAATCCCAAAGCTTCGGCTAATCCATTTGCAATACGGCCATCTTTGAATGACCATCTAGATCTTAACAAATATTCTGCTCTAGCTAGGATTCCTCCTTTGGATCCAAGGCTAACTGTCACTCCATTTCCTCCTCTTCCTCCTTCAGCACCTAAAGCTGATAATACCAAAAAATCAACCCCATGAATTTTCCCTGGTTCACCTTCCTTATCAGAAGAATTACTATCAATACCCTCCCGGGGACAAAAAGAAGAAGGTCTAGCCGAAGACATTCTTCTACTTGAAGACGCTTGGCTGAGAGAAATGGATCTTAAAAACTTAAGGTTTATAGATCCATCTGGAAATTGGATAACCCTGTCGATCTGAGACCGTTCGGGTTGAAGAGGGGTAGGGTTGGTGATGGAATCAAATTTCCATTCTTCATCAGATAAGATGTCATTCCACCTGAGAAGTCTAGGAACAAAGGTATTACTATGCTCTTGGTTAGCTTCCATGAGCATGGTTACCCCTTTGACACTAGCAGTAATAGCCTTTGGGGCTATAGTGGTTTTCATAAGCTTATAATATACCCTGTATATTATGACTATTTCTCTGGTATCAACCTTGCTATTCATATTTTTGGTTTTGACGTTCAGAGTCAAAGTATCCAAGATGTTGGGGTCTTGAATATCAACCGAAAAATTAGGATAGCAATTAAAGTATACCGGGCCATTGGCGAGGTTACTTTCTAATACTCCTAACAGAGAGTCATCAAAATTCAGCAGTCTATTGATCTGTACAGGATCGGAATATTAATAGCATAAGAAATCAAAGATGAATAAACTTACTTTTTTATTGAATTGCTAATAGATACAGCGGAAATATTGAAAGATCATTGAAAGATTACAGAGAGAGTTTTTCTTCCTAAAATTTTCCGATCCTGTACAGATGGTATCAAAGCCATGTTAGGCTAAGTATTTTATCGTCTGATATTGAAAGTATGAGTTAAATTATTTGTTAATCCAATTAAGTATTTAGAACAATTTTGATAATATACTATTAGAATATTTGAATCCAGATGGGGTACTGATAGATTTAATGTAGATAATATCTGTACTTCTGTTATATGATTAATAGTGATATTTTTATGATTTTGAATATTTACTTGTTTGGGTTATGAAAACTTCGGTGTTTAGTTTCTCTGATTAGACCAGCCTGAAGGAATCGCCGTTGTAGCCGAGGGAAGGCGTTGTTAGGCTTGATTCTTGGCCTCGTAGCGTCTGATCATAGAAACTATTGTAATATCCATAAAAGTTTTCATGTAATATCTCAAACATAAATGTTTGAAATATTAAGAATAGTACTATTATTCATATAATTTATAGTACAGGGTTATCTTATTAAATAGACTAATTCAGTATTGATGACTAATTCTGGTCGAATAATCTAAACAGTTGTTTAACTTATTTGTTCTACATAGTTAATTAGATAAAAACAATGTTTAATTCGACTTTCTTATCTCAAAAGGCGATATTCTGTGTTAACATGAATCACCATGTGTATGATATGAATAGCATAAATGTTTCAATTTCAAAAATTGAAAATGATTTACAGAATTGGTCAATTCCAAGAGAACCAATCGAAAAGGTTTACCAAACAGGAAACTTTTTGTTTTTAAAAAAATATAATATTAAAACCTGTGAATCAACAGTTGCTATCAATAATTCTCTAGAATGCATTAAGCTTCTTGTTTCTGCTGATATTCAAAAGTTTAAAAATCATTTTAAATTTTTGCATGTTGGTCTTGTTCAAATTGCCGTCAAACCACTATTTAGAAAAGGTTTGAATATTCCTATTTGTCTACTTCTTAGAGATGATAGACTGTTGAATTTTGATGACTCTCTGTTAGGAGTATTAGAAAGTAACCTCGCCAATGGCCCGGTATACTTTAATTGCTATCCTAATTTTTCGGTTGATATTCAAGAACCCAACATCTTGGATACTTTGACTCTGAACGTCAAAACCAAAAATATGAATAGCAAGGTTGATACCAGAGAAATAGCCATAATATACAGGGTATATTATAAGCTTATGAAAACCACTATAGCCCCAAAGGCTATTACTGCTAGTGTCAAAGGGGTAACCATGCTCATAAAAGGCCTTGTAAATCAGATAGAAGGACATTCGAAAATTTTAGGAAGAAAAACTCTCTCTGTAATCTTTCAATGATCTTTCAATATTTCCGTTGTATCTATTAGCAATTCAATAAACAAGTAAGTTTATTCATCTTTGATTTCTTATGCTATTAATATTCCGATCCTGTATAGATGGTATCAGAGCCATGTTAGGCTAAGTATTTTATCGTCTGAGATTGAAAGTATGAGTTAAATTATTTGTTAATCCAATTAAGTATTTAGAACAATTTTGATAATATACTATTAGAATATTTGAATCCAGATGGGGTACTGATAGATTTAATGTAGATAATATCCGTACTTCTGTTATACGATTAATAGTGATATTTTTATGATTTTGAATATTTACTTGTTTGGGTTATGAAAACTTCGGTGTTTAGTTTCTCTGATTAGACCAGCCTGAAGGAATCGCCGTTGTTGCCGAGGGAAGGCGTTGTTAGGCTTGATTCTTGGCCTCGTAGCGTCTGATCATAGAAACTATTGTAATATCCATAAAAGTTTTCATGTAATATCTCAAACATAAATGTTTGAAATATTAAGAATAGTACTATTATTCATATAATTTATAGTACAGGGTTATCTTATTAAATAGACTCATTCAGTATTGATGACTAATTCTGGTCGAATAATCTAAACAGTTGTTTAACTTATTTGTTCTACATAGTTAATTAGATAAAAACAATGTTTAATTCGACTTTCTTATCTCAAAAGGCGATATTCTGTGTTGACATGAATCACCATGTGTATGATATGAATAGCATAAATGTTTCAATTTCAAAAATTGAAAATGATTTACAGAATTGGTCAATTCCAAGAGAACCAATCGAAAAGGTTTACCAAACAGGAAACTTTTCGTTTTTCAAAAAATATAATATTAAAACCTGTGAATCAACAGTTGCTATCAATAATTCTCTAGAATGCATTAAGCTTCTTGTTTCTGCTGATATTCAAAAGTTTAAAAATGATTTTAAATTTTTGCATGTTGGTCTTGTTCAAATTGCTGTCAAACCACTATTTAGAAAAGGTTTGAATATTCCTATTTGTCTGCTTCTTAGAGATGATAGATTGCTGAATTTTGATGACTCTCTGTTAGGAGTATTAGAAAGTAACCTCGCCAATGGCCCGGTATACTTTAATTGCTATCCTAATTTTTCGGTTGATATTCAAGACCCCAACATCTTGGATACTTTGACTCTGAACGTCAAAACCAAAAATATGAATAGCAAGGTTGATACCAGAGAAATAGCCATAATATACAGGGTATATTATAAGCTTATGAAAACCACTATAGCCCCAAAGGCTATTACTGCTAGTGTCAAAGGGGTAACCATGCTCATGGAAGCTAACCAAGAGCATAGTAATACCTTTGTTCCTAGACTTCTCAGGTGGAATGACATCTTATCTGATGAAGAATGGAAATTTGATTCCATCACCAACCCTAGCCCTCTTCAACCCGAACGGTCTCAGATCGACAGGGTTATCCAATTTCCAGATGGATCTATAAACCTTAAGTTTTTAAGATCCAATTCTCTCAGCCAAGCGTCTTCAAGTAGAAGAATGTCTTCGGCTAGACCTTCTTCTTTTTGTCCCCGGGAGGGTATTGATAGTAATTCTTCTGATAAGGAAGGTGAACCAGGGAAAATTCACGGGGTTGATTTTTCTCACACCATTCCCAGAGTTTTCTATGAAGAGCCTTCTGATGAAAGGCCTGACAGCCCTACTGCCAGTGATATGAAGCCTGAGCACAAGAGAAAAGATTCTTTGCTTACACTCTCCTCAGATGATGATTTTGAGGTTGATAAGAAAAAGATTACTGAATGGTGGGACCTGCCTAAGCACAAGGATAAAAAGGAATGGTATAAAGCAAATTATACCTTGGAACAGAGAACCAAGTTTAGAGACAAGTGGTTCAGGGATATGAAAAGGTTCAAGACTAACCTTGAGTTTTTTAAGTGGTTTGAAATCATAGGTCAAATGGGAGACAACAACTCCTCATTAAAGGTTCTGGTAAAATAGTGGCACACCAGAGAAAAAACGGTTCATTCTGTTACTCCTCCTTTAGAAGGTATCCTCATACCTTACAGGAATGAGACCATAAAAGCCACTCCTTTCAAAAAGCTCTTGGACCAACCAAATGCTCCTGTTACTGCCGAAGATTTAAATAAAATCTACGAGCAGAATAATTATACAAACCAAGTTCTTCATGTTGTATCCCAACAAATAGAAGAAACCAAAAATTCTCCCAGTACTTCGAGTACTCCTCTCTTTTCAAAACCAAGCTCTTCTAAATCTGGTCACACCTCCATCAGTGAACCACCCTTGAAACTACCTGAATTCTCCAAAAAGAATTTTCCCAAATACTTCAGAGAAGAAAGTCTTCTTGAAAAGATCAGCAATGAATTGACCAAACTTAACCTCAGCAAAGGGGAAAGTAATGGACAGAAGATTGGTGCTATTGCTGAAAAATCCAGCAAAAGGTACCAAAACAACAGGAATTTCTACAAAAGGCCTTCATTCCCAGACATGCAGTTTGAGGAAAATCATTTCTATCCACAAGGTACTGCTGACGGAGCAGGCATCACAGAGTGGAACATCGATGGCATGGCCGAAGGGCAGATATATGCCAAATTACAAGAGATAGGCATGAATATCACAGCCTATAAAATGAAAAATTCTACGAACAAAGAAGCCTGTAGCCTCATTATTGCCGGATTCACCGGTATGTTAAAAAATTGGTGGGACAACTACCTACCTGAAGCTAACAGGCATGAAATCCTCAACGCTACAGCCCTTAAGACTATGGTCAAAGTGGAAGCAGGCCAGGAAGTAGTAAGCCAAGAAATTCAAGAAGATGCAACAACGACTTTGTTGTATAGCATTGCAAAACATTTCGTGGGTGAACCCAAGCTTTTCCAAGACAGATGTCTGGAGATTTTGAATAACTTATACTGCAAGAAACTTACAGATTTCAGGTGGTATAAAGATATGTTCTTGAACAAGGTCATGGTTAGGACTGACTGCAACAGTGAGTATTGGAAAGAAAGGTTCATCAGTGGACTTCCAACTCATTTTGCTAAAAAAGTCAGATCCAAGATCAGAGACAGATGCGACGGTAAAATCCTGTATGCAGAACTTGCATATGGAGATATTATCAGTTTCATTAATGTCGTTGCTCTTGAGCTTTGCACTGATCTTAAGCTCAAAGATCAAATCAAGCGGGATCAAAGAGATTCTTCCAAAGACTTGGGAACCTTTTGTCAAGATTTTGGGTTTCCAGCATTAAAACCGCCTTCGTCCAGATTGGATAAACATGCCAGAAAAGGTGATAAATCTTTCAGGAGAAAGAAGAAGACCTCCGAAAGGTCAAAGCATAAGAAGGACGAAAGAAAATTCAGAAAAAAAGGTTCCAAGAAAACCCAAACCCCAGAGGACACTTGCTGGACGTGTGGCAAAAGAGGCCACAAATCCCCTGACTGCCCAAGAAATGGGAAAAAGAAGAAGAAAATAAATCTGCTTGAAGTAGAAGAGGACATAATGCAGAAACTCTTCTCTATCTTAGAGGAAGAAGAGTCAGAAACAGAATACTCCTCCTCCGAAGAAGGAGAAACAGATGATGACTACTTAAATGTAGCCCAGAGTTCCGGGTCAGATGAATCCGCTTCAGAATGCAACTGCAATGGTGCCTTCTGTCTTTGTGATAGTAATTCCGTTAAGGTTCTGTCTGAAAAGACTGCAGAAACCTTGTTCTCCACTATCGAGCATATCCAGGACGAAGAAGCTAGAAGGAAGTACCTTCTTGAACTTCAAAAGCTCGTGCTCAAAGAAAAAAGGGAAAAACCTTCAGTCACTCCTTTTAGCATGAAACAAGTCATGGAGAAATTCAACTCCAAAAAGAGTAAAGAACCATCCATCGGAGAACTCCGAAAGGAAATAAGTCTCTTAAAAGATGAAATAAGAGACATCAAGACAAGACTTAGCAGCATTGAAGTCGAAAAGCTGACTAAGAAGCTGCTCAAAGAAATCAAAGAAGACCAAAGATCTTCCGACACAGATAGAGAGCCTGACTCTCCAAAACATTACACAGACTTTATTGAAGAAGCAGAGCCTTCACATCAAGGTAATAAAGAAGCAGGAGTTCTTGCTATCACTCAGGTGAAACCTCAGAGTTCACATATTTTTATTAAGCTTATTATTGGTGATCTAACTCTGAATAAGATTGCCTTGTTAGACAGCGGTGCAGACAGGAACTGCATCATTGAACGATTGATACCAACCAAGTATCTTACCAAGAGCACTACCAAATTGTATAGTGCTACAGGTGAACGTATTTTGATTGACTTTAAGTTATCAAATGCTCATATTTGTAATAACGGGATTTGTTTAAAAAACGATTTTGTCATTACTAAGAATATTAATGAAGAAATCATTTTGGGGATCCCTTTCATCACCCAAATAAAACCTTTCATCTTAGGTTTTAAATCAATTAAAACAAAAATTTTGGGGGAAAATCTTGAGTTTCCTTTTGTAAAAACTCTTTCGAAAAATGAAAGTTTATTTTTACATGACAAAACTGCTTTTAAAATATTTCATCTTTCAAATCAAATTGGATTTTTAAAAGATGCGGTAAAAATCAAACGAATTGAGCAGATTTTAAAAACCCCGGGAATGGTTAGTAAAATAGCCCAACTCGAGGAGAAATTTAAAACCGAAATCTGCTCAGAATTTCCTAATGCTTTTTGGGCCAGAAAAGCCCACACTGTTGATTTACCTTATATAGATGGATTTAATGAACGGACCATTAGCACAAAATCTAGGCCCATTCAGATGAGTCATGAACTCATGGAAATCTGTAAAAAGGAAATCAATCAACTTTTGGAAAACAAAATTATCAGACCCTCCAGATCCCCATGGAGTTGTTCTGCATTTTATGTCAACAAAGCTGCGGAGCAGGAAAGAGGCTCTCCCAGACTTGTTATAAACTATAAACCTTTGAATTCAGTTTTAAAATGGATTCGATATCCGATTCCCAACAAAAGGGATCTTTTAAAAAGAACTTACAAGGCTAATGTCTATAGTAAGTTCGATATGAAATCAGGCTTTTGGCAAATACAAATTTCCGAAAAAGATAAATATAAAACCGCATTTAATGTTCCATTTGGACAATATGAATGGAATGTTATGCCTTTTGGGCTTAAAAATGCCCCTTCTGAATTTCAAAAAATTATGAACGACATATTTAATCATGTAAGCTACATGTCCATAGTTTACATAGATGATGTTTTAATCTTCTCTGAGGACTTAGATTCTCACTTTAGACATCTCAATATCTTCTTAAATATTTTAAAGAAAAATGGCTTGGTCGTCAGTGCCAAGAAAATAAAAATTTTCCAAACGAGCATTAGATTTCTTGGTCATGATTTATACCAGGGAACCTATAAGCCAATCTGCAGAGCCATTGAGTTCTCAGGGAAGTTCCCAGATGTTATTTTGGAGAAAACCCAGCTACAGAGGTTTTTAGGGAGCATCAACTATGTTGCCGACTTTATACCAAAGGTCAGGCACATGTGTAAGCCATTTTTTGATAGGCTTAAGAAAAAACCTTGTCATTGGACTGAAGAACAGACCAAGGCTGTTAAGAAAATCAAAGAGATTGTCAAAGATCTTCCGTGTTTAGGCATCCCCAATCCAGATGCCTTTATGATTGTAGAAACTGATGCCTCTGATATCGGCTACGGAGGTATTCTGAAACAGAGAAAATCTCCTGAAGATTTTGAACAATTGGTAAGATTTACTTCCGGCGTATGGAATTCTGCTCAAAAGAATTACAGCACGGTAAAAAAGGAAGTACTCTCGATCGTCCTTTGCATTACTAAGTTTCAGGATGATCTTATTAATAAAACTTTTCTACTTAGAGTAGATTGTAAATCAGCTAAGGATATCCTCCAAAAGGATGTCAAAAATCTTGTGTCAAAACAAATTTTTGCTAGGTGGCAAGCCTTACTGTCAAATTTTGATTTTGATATTGAGTTCCTTAAAGGAAAAAATAATTCTTTGCCTGATTATCTAACTAGGGAATTTTTGCAGGATAGATGAGGCCTTTCAAGCCTAAGTCTGCATCAACCAGTGGTCCCTCTAGAAGGGATAATCCCAAAGCTTCGGCTAATCCATTTGCAATACGGCCATCTTTGAATGACCATCTGGATCTTAACAAATATTCTGCTCTAGCTAGGATTCCTCCTTTGGATCCAAGGCTAACTGTCACTCCATTTCCTCCTCTTCCTCCTTCAGCACCTAAAGCTGATAATACCAAAAAATCTTCTCCTTTCAAAAAGGAATCCCAACCTACTTCATCTTCGCCCTCAGGGCAACCTCGTTTCTCTAATACCCAAACTAGGGATAGCTATGCTTTAAAAACTCCTGGAAGTTTTGCAGAAGCCCTTGACCCAAACCTTTCTTCTAAAGGTAAGGATGTCATTAAAACTCCGAAGGTCAAAGAGACTTTCAAAAATATTTCTATTCTTGTATCTCCTATCCTCGCTCTTGATAAGGAGTACGAAAACTTTGAAATCAAGCATCTGGTCAGACCTCTTTACACTGACCGAAATTATATTGAAACTTCCAATCCACTTAAAACCAGAAGATTCTATGAGTTCGTTTTAGTGGATACTGGATCAATTGAAATCGAGCATGTTCTTAGTAACAAAGTCGATCCTAGTAGCATTGCCTACTCAAAATTTACCCTAAAGAAGATTCTTTCTCCATTCAATTGGCAGGTGGATCATCTCCACACTCCAATTAACCTTTCGAGGCCACATAAGCCTCAAACTTTTAACTGGTTCGATTACAGGGATGCATGGTTCAATTTCATCTTCCTAAGACCAACCACCCATACCTGGTTTGTCAAGTACGGGCCAGAGGTAAGTAATTCTACCATCCCAAGATGGTTTTATGATAGGTGGAATTGTTTCGGAGGAAACGCAGAAGTCCTCCCTAAGAACTTTGCCAACAGGTTTGGTCAATTTCAAATTGACAATGATATTTCTTCTTTACCAGAGCATATTAAATTATGCAAATATTTTATTAATAAGAAAATTTCTTTTATAACAAGTTGGACCTTTGCAGTATATGAATCTGACAGGATCAAATACTTGACAAAGGAAGTCTTTGCTAGAGGGTGGACTCCGGCCATTAAAAAGAATGATTCAAAGCAATCTCCCAAAAAGGAGATGGTTCAGAAATCAAACAAGAAGTCTAAAGAAGAGCTCAAGAAAAAACTCCAGAAAGCTCTTTCAGACTTAGATGACAATTCAGATGAAGAATCTGCTTCTCAACTTCTGGAAGAAGTATCCTCCTCACAAAGCGAGGATAATGGTGACATGTTAAGGCCTAAAGCCTTAGCTCAGTCCTATTTAGATCCCTATTCAGACTAGTCCTGATTGAGGATTTTTAAAGATCCGGAATAATCAGCTTTGCAGATAGAGGTTTCAAAGAAACTGGAATTATCAAGGAAAGGAAAATAGAGAACCAAAGGTTCGGCATTATTATTGATTAGTCTAAGAAAGGACTAAAGACCCATGTGGCAGACAGAAGCATCTGACCGACAATACTTTGCGAAAAGCAGATCCCACTTATTTTGCGGAAAGCAGACTCCACTCCAAAATCTGAACTCTACTGCTCGAGTTCTACAATTAACTGAAGCATAGCATGCAAATAGCCAATCCATGCTGAGAATCACATCAAAATTGGTCATGGCTAACTCTATCAAATCTGTTGAGGTGACCTTTTGAAGGACTGAGATTGGGCAACCTCTATACACCCATCTAGCTATAACTGAGTCACCTACTGGAGTAGAAACCGAGAAGGGTTCTGACAAGACTTTAGGACTCACTCTGAAGCTACTGGCCATATAAGGTTCCAAAAAAGACAAGGTATCCCCCTGATCTAACAAAGCATAAAAATCAATATGGAAAACTCATAACATACCAGTGACCACTTCCGGGGAGACCTCCTGCTCCTGACGGGATCACCATTCATACTTAACATGTGGGCATTGCCCAAAGCTTTATCATACATAGAAATGCTCAATTCTCATCGAATATTAATTGTAAACATGGGTAGCTTCAACTCATGCTTTTCATCATAATATCTCATCATCATCATATATTCATCACAAATCTCATACTTCATGAACATCTCATCCATGGGCTTTTAATTCATTAGACTAGAATCATGATTTTAAATTGAAAACATTATAAAATTTGCCCATGCTTCATAATTCAATAGTAGAAGCATAATCAAATCATACCCATGTATAGAAATAGAAGATTCATGCATTTAGGTTAAAACCCCATGGATTAGACATAGAAGTTCATACTTTAGAGAGGGATTGGGCATGGGTGTGAAAGGAATCACCCATTCATAACCTTACATACCTTTTGGTAGTTGATTCTAACACTTCTTTAGATGCGTAATAGGAAATTGAAAAGAAATTGATGAATGCTAAGCTTGATCACCCTCTCAAATCATCTACCTTGCATGCATGAATGAATGAGGCCTAAAATGAACTTAACCCCTTTAGAAGTCACTATTCACAACCCAAAACATCGTAGTTTAGGCCCTAGGAACTTAGGAATTACGAAAAAGGCCTTACTAAATTTGCAAAAAATAACTGCCAGGTGGGTCCCAATGAGGGACCTCATGACCCGTGGTCACAGGTTACGACTTGTGAAGCCAGTCGTGAGGTACACTGCCTGATCCTCGACTAAAACTCTCCCTGCCTGGACCACGACTCACCCCACGAATCATGGGGACTGACCACGACTGTTGGGGTCCTTCCGTGATGTCCACTGCCACTTTCCCTTTTTCTTTTCTTAATCTCCCTCCCCATGACTGACCCAACGAATCATGGGGCCTGGCCATGAGTCGTGGTCATGCCCGTGGGGTCTTCACTTCTCAAGCCTTCAATTTTTTCCCTGGCCTTCCCCACGAGTCACATCATGACTCGTGAGTGAATCTCACGAGTCTCCTCACTGGTCATTTTGAGTATACTGTAGAATTTTCACTTTTTCTCTGTTTCAACTCCTGGGTCTGATCTTTGGGCTTCCGAGGTATAACAATATCTCCCCCTTGGGAAAATTCATCCTCGAATGTTGGAAACTCATAGAAAAGCAGAGAAGATGCAATTATCATATCCAAATACTAATCATTTAAACCAAAAACTGACGGAGTGACTACCTCCGATTTGAATCACATAACTGAACTGACTTCATGAATCATACACACATCCAAATACATACAAGAAACTTGCGCATATTAACTAAACATGAAACTAAATAAAGTCTGAGTGCAAAACTGATACCTCAAGATGAAACTTAGCCAGTAGAGAATAAATGAGGGTATCTAGCCATCATATCTACTTCGGCTTCCCAGTAGCTCCTTCAACGTACTGATTCCTCCATAACACTTTAACTGAAGCTACTTCCTTGTTCCTTAGCCTTCGAACCTTTCGATCCAATATTCTCACCGAAACCTCCTCATAGTTAAGGCTGTCTCTCACACCAACACTGTCCATCAGGACAACTAAGGCTGGATCACCCAAACACTTCTTCAAAAGCGATACATGAAACACAGGATGCACAAAAGCTAATTCTGAAGGCAACTCCAACTCATAATCCAACTTGCCAACATGTCTCACTATCCGATATGGGTCGACATAACGGGGACTAAGTTTCCCTTTCATTCCAAATTGCATCACTCCCTTCATGGGAGACACCCTCAGAAATACCCAATCATCGATTTCAAATTCTAACTCTCTTCTTCTCACGTCTGCACAAGACTTTTGGCGACTCTGGGTAGTTTTCAACCTACCGCTTATCAACTGAACCTTCTCCATTGATTCATGAACCGAATCCGGCCCTATAATTGCTGCCTCACCAACCTCAAACCATACAATGGGCGATCTACATCTCCGCCCATAGAGAGCCTCGAACGGTGCCATCTGAATGCTACAGTGATAGCTTTTATTGTAGGAAAACTTAATCAGGGGCAAGTGATCATCCCAACTACCTTTAAAGTCCATCACGCATGCTCTCAACATGTCTTTGAGAGTCTGGATTGTCTGCTCCACTTGACCATCCCTTTGCGGGTGAAATGCTATGCTGAGCTTAATTTGTATACCCAATCCTTTTTGAAACGATTTCCAAAACTGAGAGGTAAATTGAGTACCTCGATCTGAAAAGATGGATAAGGGAACTCCATCCAATCGGACCAACTCCGGATATATAGTTTGGCATAATCCTCCGCCGAATCCGTGGTTTTAATTGGTAGAAAACGTGTAGCCTTGGTCAACTAGTCTACCACAACCCAAATGAAATTATATTGTCGACGAGTACGAGGCAGACCGATGATAAAATTCATATTAATTTCTTCCCACTTCCAAGTAGGAATGCTGATATCCTGAAGTACACCTCCCAGTCTCTAATGCTCAACTTTTACTTGATGATAGTTCGGACACTTGGCTACGAATTCTGCAATATCCTTCTTCATGTTGTTCCACCAATAGATTTCCCGTAAGTCACGGTACATCTTGGTGGTACCTAGATGGACAGAATACCTGGATCCATGAGCCATATGAAATATCTTGCTCCTCAATCATCAACTTATGGAACACATAAGCGACCCTGGTACCGAAGCACACCATCTCCCCCTTGGGAGAAGACTTCTACCTTTTGATTTTGAATGGCTCCCTTCAACTTTACCAAAATCGGGTCCTCATCTTGTCTAGCTTTCGCATCAGTTGCCAAGAAAGATTCTGATCCGTTCTGAACCACCACACCGCCATCGGTTGAGTCAACCAACCTAACTCCCAACCTTGCGAGTCGATGCACGTGCCTCACCAACTCCTTTTTTCCTTCATCCATATGGGACACACTCTCAATGGAGAGCCTACTAAGTGCGTCCGCTACCACATTAGCCTTACCCAGATGGTAAAGTACACTCATATCGTAGTCTTTGAGTGGCTCCAACCACCTCCTTTGCCGAAGATTGAGACTTTCTGCTTGAACACATATTGTAAACTCTTGTGGTCCGTAAAAACATCCACGTGGACCCCATACAAGTAATGTCGCAATATCTTCAAAGCGAATACCACCACGGCTAACTCGAGATCATGGGTCGGGTAATTCCTCTCATGGACCATCAACTCTTTAGAGGCGTATGCTATCCTTTCCCATGCTGCATCAATACACACTCGAGTTTCATTCTCGAAGCATCAGAAATACACCATGAATCCATCAGTACCCTCGGGGAGGGTCAACACTAGTAATGAGGTAAGTCAGGTCTTCAATTCCTGGAAGCTCTTCTCACAAGCCTCCGACCATTGGAACTTCACTTTCTTCTGGGTCAATTTGGTCAAAGGTTCTGCAATAGATGAGAACCCTCAACAAATCTTCGATAATAGCCTGCTAAAACCAAGAAACTCCGAATATCTGAAGGGTTCACCGGTCTAAGCCAATTCATCACCGCCTCGATTTTCTAAAAATCTACCTTTATGCCCTCACTTGATACCACATGGCCCAAAAAGCTACGGAGTTCAACCATAACTCGCACTTGCTGAACTTGGCATATAAGCATACATCTAATCTCAATCCGGAAACTGAATCATCAATAAAATACTCATAGTGGAAATCTAATATGAACATAAAATTATAATACGAAATCCAAAGTTGAGTACATACATATGTCTATAAAGCCTCAAAAAATGACAAGTTGATAGGACAAAACCCTAACTAACTCAACAAAACTGAAACTTAAATACATAAAGGAAAGCTGAATAGTTAGTTCCTCGGGAAATGAGGACTCACCCACAATAAAAGTGCTAACTCTGATAAGATGACTACGACTGGGGCTGAATCTAAGAGCCGAGTCTTGTATCATGAAATGATAAAACATAGAGTATGCGGTCAGTACGTGGAATGTACCGAGTATGCAAGGTAAGTAAAACCACTAAAGTAAATAAAATTATTTAAAGACAATGCATAATGTAATCATAAAACTAAGAATATGAGTGTAGGGCTTGCATGCATTCTTTATGAAATCATGATCTCTTCATAACATAACATAACATAACTTGTAAACATCATAATTGAATCGATTGACTCAAAGCTGAATTCTGATATTTATGAGTAATGTTGAACATTGAGTCAAACCTGCTTTAGAACATGCATTTACATAAATCTCATGAGTAATGAAACATGCATATTTGAAATCATGAGGAACAATGGGAGACTCTTCTTTTAACCGACATACCACGATAGAGCTTAAGCGGTCCCAACTATCACACTCAATTAGGTAGAACCGTCCAAAGTCTTGCTAGGGCTAAGGACAATACCATTATATCGATATCAAGCTAAAGGCCCATCCGGGTAGGGGAAGCTCACAAGGGAGGTCCCGAAGTCATAATGTATAAACCTACGTTGGCGTGTAGTTCTAAGGCATAGGGTGATCGACCCTTAGCCTGCTCGGTGCTAGACATTACTCCCAAAACATGGATATGCTCTTCATCATTTTATAACAAAGCTCAACATCATCTATTGATGAAGCTCAATGATCAAATACATCTCGAAATGAATTCATGCATATGTGAAGCTTTAGCTCAAGATATACCACTAGCTGAAAACATATTTGGGACCCTTCGCTCCAAAACAATGTGGTAAGCTATACATAGGAAAACTTGAACTCAAAACATACCACAAGCAGAACCTTTGACTATGTTGACCTAGAAGAAGGTTAAATTTCAGTGGTCCAATGCTTGTGAGAAGAGTTTTCAAGAGTTAAAGACTCGACGCACTTCTGCTCCAGTTTTGACCTTGCCGGAGGGCACAGATGGCTTTGTTGTGTATTGTGATGCTTCTCAAATTGTCCTAGGATGTGTGCTGATGCAGTATTGGAAGGTCATTGCTTATGCCTGGAGATAGCTTAAGACTCATGAGAGGAACTATCCAACACATGACTTGAGCTAGCAGCAGTAGCGTTTTTCATGAAGGTTTTGAGGCACTATATGTATGGGGTACATGTGGATGTGTTCACGGACTACAAGAGCCTTCAATATGTGTTTACTCAAATGGATCTGAATTTGCTGCAAAGTAGATGGCTAGAGCTTCTCAAGGAGTATGACATGAGTGTCCTTTATCATCCGGGAAAGGCCAATGTAGTGGTAGATGCTCTTAGTGCATCTACTAAGCTAGACATGATAATAAACTTAGCTTAGTATAGCTAACATGGCTTTGATACCAGGTGGGGTTCCGGCAGATTTGAGGAAGATGATTCCTGTACAATTGTTTATATGATGTATAGTATCATTCTTAGGATTCTAGAATATTTTCTTGTTTGAATACTGGTCTGAGTATTGAAGAATTCGGTGTATGGTTCTTAAGAATAGACCAGCCTGAAGGGATCGTAATTGCCACTTAGCCGAGGGGAGGCGTTAGGCTTGATCCTTGGCCTCGTAGTGTCTATTCCAAAAGAACTATTGTAAAATCCAGATGAATTCTTCATGTTATATCTTAGGCTTACTCAATCAAACATTTAAATATTTAAAAATCTAGAGAATTTTACTACTATTCATATAACTATTTGAACAGCGTCATCCAATCAAGTAGACTCGTCCGGATATCGATAACTAATCCTGGCCAATTGTTTTAAATAATTGTTTGACTTGATTGTTCTGCCCTATTGATTATAAGTTATACATAGTTTAAACTTAATTATCTTATCTCAAAGGTGATAGTTTGTATTATCATGAACCAGCATGTTTATGACATGAACAGCATAAATGTTTCAATTTCAAAAATTGAAAATGATTTGCAAAATTGGTCGATTCCTAGAGAACCGATTGAAAAGGTTTACCAAACAGGAAACTTTTCATTTCTTAAAAAATTGCATATCAAGACATGTGAATCAACTGTCTCTATTAATAATCACTTAGAATGCATAAAGCTTCTTGTATCTGCTGATATACAGAAATTTAAAAATGAATTTAAATTCTTGCATATTGGCTTAGTTCAAATTGCTGTTAAACCTCTGTTTAGAAAAGGTTTAAACATCCCTTTATGTCTTCTATTACGTGATGATAGATTATTGAATTTTGATGATTCCCTGTTAGGAGTCTTAGAAAGTAACCTCGCCAATGGCCCGGTATACTTTAATTGCTATCCCAATTTCTCGGTCGATATTCAGGACCCCAACATCCTGGATACCTTGACACTTAATGTCAAGACCAAGAATATGAATAGCAAGGTCGACACCCGTGAAATAGCTATAATATATAGGGTATATTATAAGCTAATGAAGACCACAATAGCCCCAAAGGCTATTAATGCTAGTGTCAAAGGGGTTACCATGCTCATGGAAGCTAACCAAGAGCACTGTACTACCTTTGTCCCTAGACTTCTCAGATGGACTGACATCTTATCTGATGAAGAATGGAAATTCGATTCCATTACCCATCCTACTCCTCTTCAACCCGAACGGTCTCAGATCGACAGGGTTATCCAATTTCCAGATGGATCCATAAATCTTAAATTTTTGAGATCCAACTCTTGTAGCCAAGCGTCTTCAAGTAGAAGAATGTCTTCGGCTAGACCTTCTTCTTTTTATCCCCGGGAGGGTAATAATAGTAATTCTTCTGAGAATGATGGTGAACCAGGGAAAATCCACGGCGTGGATTATTCTCACACTATTCCTAAAGTTTTCTATGAAGAACCTACAGGTGACATGCCTACCAGTCCTACTGCTAGTGAAATGAGACCTGAGCAGAGAAGAAAAGATTCTTTGGGTGTTCTCTCATCAGATGATGATTACGAGATCAACAAAAAGAAGATAACTGAATGGTGGAACCTTCCAGAACATAAGGTTAAAAAAGAATGGTATAAGGCAAATTATACCATTGAAGAAAGGACCATTTTCAGAGATAAATGGTACAAAGACATGAAAAGGTTCAGAACAGAACTTGAATTCTTTAAGTGGTTTGAAGTCACTGGTCAGCTTGGAGACAGCAGCTCCTCTCTCAAAATGATTGTCAGACAATGGCATACTAAGGAGAAAACGGTGAACTCTGTCACTCCTCCACTCGAAGGTATCCTAATACCTTACAGAAATGAGACTATAAAAGCCTCTCCCTTCAAAAAATCTAGTAGCCAACCTACTGCTCCTATCACTGCCGAAGATTTGAACAAAGTCTACGAGCAGAATAATTATACAAACCAAATTCTTCATGTTGTTTCCCAACAAATAGAAGAAACCAAAAATTCTCCCAGTACTTCCAGTACTAATCTTTTTAGCTCCAAACAGAGTCCTTCCAAATCAGTTCACACTTCTTTCAGTGAACCTCCCTTCAAAGTAAATGAGTTTTCCAAAAAAGACTTTCCTAAATACCTTAAGGGGCAAAACCTCCTGGAAAAGATCAGTGAAGAACTGACCAAGCTTAACCTCAACAAAGGTGAAAGCAATGGTCAAAAGATTGGTGCTATTGCGGAAAGCTCCAGCAAGAGGCATCACAACAACAGGAACTTCTACAAGAGGCCTTCATTCCCAGACATGCAGTTTGAGGAAAACAACTTCTATCCACAGGGTACTGCTGACGGAACCAGCATCACCGAATGGAACATTGATGGCATGGCTGAAGGACAGATCTATGCCAAGTTACAAGAAATAGGCATGAATATAACTGCCTATAAAATGAAGAACTCTTCTGACAAGGAAGCTTGCGGTTTAATTATTGCAGGTTTTACCGGAATGCTGAAAAATTGGTGGGATAACTACCTCACCGAACATAACAGACAAGAGATCCTTAGTGCCACAGCACTAAAAACAATTGTTAAGATTGAAGCAGGCCAGGAGCTTGTCAGCCAAGAGAATCAGGAAGATGCCACTACAACTTTATTGTACAGCATCGCCAAACACTTTGTGGGTGAACCCAAATTATTCCAAGACAGAAGTTTGGAAATTTTGAACAACTTATACTATAAGAAACTTACAGATTTCAGGTGGTATAAAGATATGTTCCTGAACAAGGTCATGGTAAGGACTGACTGCAATAGTGAATATTGGAAGGAAAGATTCATCAGTGGACTTCCAACTCACTTTGCCGAGAAAGTCAGATCCAAAATCAGAGATCGATGTGATGGTAAAATCCCGTATGCAGAACTTGCATATGGTGACATTATCAGTCTCATTAATGTTGTTGCCCTTGAGCTCTGCACAGACCTGAAGCTCAAAGAACAGATTAAAAAGGATCAAAGAGATTCTAGCAAGGACTTAGGAACCTTCTGCCAAGACTTTGGGTTTCCTATGTTAAAGCCTCCTTCGTCCAAACCAGACAAAAGGACCAGGAAAGGAGAACCTTTCAAAAGGACAAGAAAGACCTCTGAAAGGTCCAAACGTAGAAAGGACGAAAGAAGGTCCAAAAGAAAGGGTTCAAGAAGACCCCAAGCTGTTGAGGACACCTGTTGGACATGCGGCAAAAGAGGCCACAAATCCCCAGACTGCCCAAGAAACAGTAAGAAAAAGAAGAAGATTAATCTTCTCGGAGTTGATGAGGAAACGAAACAGAAACTCTTCTCCATTCTGGAAGAAGAAGAATCTGAATCAGAATACTCTTCCTCTGAAGAAGGAGAATCTGATGAAGACTACTTAAATGTAGCACAAGAATCAGAATTAGGAGATTCAACAACAGATTGCAACTGTAATGGTGCATTTTGCCTGTGCGACAGCAGGTCTCTCAAAGTTCTTTCTGATAAAGCTGCAGAAACCTTGTTCGCTACTATCGAACACATTCAAGATGAAGAAGCCAGAAGGAAGTACCTTCTTGAGCTTCAAAAGCTTATGCTCAAAGAGAAGAAAGACAGACCAACTGTCACTCCATTCAGCATGAAACAAGTAATGGAAAAAGTCAACTCGGAAAAGAGTAAAGAACCTTCCATAAGTGATCTCAGAAAGGAGATTAGTCTCTTAAAAGAAGAGGTAAAAGACATCAAAGCAAGACTTAGCAGCATTGAGGTGGAAAAGCTGGCTAAGAAATTGCTAAAAGAAATAAAAGAAGAACAGAAAGCTTCTGACTCTGAAGATAAACCAGACTATCCAAGAAGATACACAGATATCATTGAAGAGGCAGAATCTTCTCACCAAGATAATGAAGAACCAGGAGTTCTTGCTATAACTCAGGTGAAACCTCAGAGTTCACATATCTTTATTAAATTAATTATTGGTGATCTAACATTCAACAAGATTGCTTTGTTAGACAGTGGTGCAGACAGGAACTGCATTATCGAAGGATTGGTACCAACTAAGTACCTAACCAAAGGCACTACAAAGCTGTATAGTGCAACTGGTGAGCGTATACAGATTGACTACAAGTTATCTAATGCTCATATCTGTAATAATGGAATTTGTTTAAAAAACGATTTTGTTATTACCAAAAACATAAATGAAGAGATTATTTTGGGGATCCCTTTCATCACCCAAATTAAACCCTTCATTTCAGGTTTTGAGTCAATTAAAACCAAAGTTTTGGGAAAAACCCTTGAATTCCCTTTTGTTAAAACTCTTTCAAAAAATGAAAGTAAATTTCTGCATGACAAAACTGCATTCAAGGTCTTTCATCTTTCCAAACAAATTGGATTTTTAAAAGATGATTTAAAAATTAAAAGAATTGAACAGATTTTAAAAACCCCGGGAATGGTTACTAAGATAGCCCATCTTGAGGAAAAATTTAAGACTGGAATCTGTTCAGATTTTCCAAATGCTCTTTGGGCCAGAAAAGCCCACACTGTTGATTTACCATATATTGATGAATTCAATGAAAGGTCCATTAGCACAAAAGCTAGGCCCATTCAGATGAGTCATGATCTTATGGAAATCTGTAAAACAGAAATCAACTCACTTTTAGAAAACAAAATTATCCGGCCCTCCAAGTCCCCTTGGAGCTGTTCGGCCTTTTATGTCAACAAGGCTGCGGAGCAGGAAAGAGGCTCTCCCAGGCTTGTGATTAATTACAAACCTTTAAACTCCGTTTTAAAATGGATCAGATATCCGATTCCTAATAAAAGGGATCTTTTGAAAAGAACTTTTAAGGCTAATGTCTACAGCAAGTTTGACATGAAGTCAGGGTTTTGGCAAATTCAAATATCTGAAAAAGATAAATATAAAACTGCATTCAATGTTCCGTTTGGACAGTATGAATGGAACGTTATGCCTTTTGGGCTTAAAAATGCCCCAAGTGAATTTCAAAAGATTATGAATGACATATTCAACCATGTAAGCTATATGTCTATAGTTTACATAGATGATGTGTTAATTTTTTCCGAGGACATTGATTCTCATTTTAAGCATCTTAACATATTTTTTGATATAGTTAAGAAAAATGGATTGGTCGTTAGTGCCAAGAAAATTAAACTCTTTCAAACGAGCATTAGGTTTCTTGGACATGATCTGTATCAAGGAACTTACAAACCTATTTGCAGAGCCATTGAGTTCTCGAACAAGTTTCCCGATGTCATTACAGACAAGACCCAATTACAACGATTTTTGGGAAGTATTAATTATGTTGCAGACTTCATACCAAAGGTAAGACATATCTGCAAACCTTTGTTTGAAAGGCTTAAGAAAAAGCCATGTCCATGGTCTGAGGAACAGACCGAAGCCGTCAAAAGGATTAAGGATATCGTAAAAGATCTCCCTTGTTTGGGCATCCCAAATCCAGATGCCTTCATGATTGTGGAAACTGATGCCTCTGACTTAGGGTATGGAGGTATTTTGAAACAAAGAAAATCCCCCAAGGATTTCAAACAACTTGTCAGGTATACCTCAGGTGTATGGAATTCTGCGCAAAAGAATTACAGCACCGTGAAAAAGGAAGTACTCTCAATTGTCTTGTGCATTACGAAATTTCAAGATGATTTAATTAATAAATCCTTTTTGCTTAGAGTAGATTGTAAATCTGCTAAAGACATTCTACAAAAGGATGTTAAAAATTTGGTTTCTAAACAAATCTTTGCTAGGTGGCAAGCCTTGCTATCAAATTTTGATTTTGATATTGAATTCCTTAAAGGAGAAAACAATTCTTTGCCTGATTATCTAAGCAGGGAATTTTTGCAGGATAAAAATGAAGCCGCTCAGGCCTAAATCCTCGACACACAGTGGTCCTTCTGGAAAGGACGTTCTTAGGGCATCTGCCTCACCTTTCACAATCCGGCCGTCTTCGAACGACCTTCCTAGTATGAAGAAATACTCTGTATTAGCCGGAATTCCTCCATTAGATCCCAGGCTAACGGTCACTCCTTTCCCTCTTCTGTCTGCCCCAGCCCCAAAAGCTGAAAAACCTAAGGTTTCTTCTCCTTTTATAAAAGAGTCCAAACCTTCATCCTCTTCTCCTTCTGGTGAACCTAGATTCTCCAAAGTTCAAACCAAAGACAGCTATGCTTACAAAGCTCCCGAAAGCTTTGCACAAGCAGTCAATCCTAACCTCTCCCCCAAAGGAAAAGAGGTTGCAAGAATCCCAAAGACCAAAGAAGTCTTTAAGAATGTTTCTATACTCATCACTCCAGTCTTAGCTCTAGACAAGGAGTTTGAAAGTTTTGATATCAAAAGTCTGGTCAGACCAATTTACACTGATCAGAACTTCATTGAAACCAGCAACCCCCTAAAAACCAGAAAATACTATGAATTTATTTTGGTTGATACAGGGTCCATTGATGTCGAACACATCCTCAAGGATGAGGCAGATCCGAGTAGCATCGCCTACTCAAAATTTACAATTAAAAATATTCTCTCACCATTTGATTGGCAGGTATCTCACCTTCACACACCAATCAACCTTTCAAGGCCCTTCAGGCCCCAAACATACAACTGGTTTGATTACAGGGACGCGTGGTTTAACTTCCTGTTCCTAAGGCCAGCCAACCACACATGGTTCGTCAAATACGGACCTGAAATCAGCAGTAAGACTATCCCTAGATGGTTTTACGATTGGTGGAGTGCTTTCGGAGGAAACCAAGAAGTCCTCCCCAGAAACTTCGCCGAAAGATTTAATCAATTTCAAATTGATTTAGATATCTCTACACTACCTGAGCATATTAAATTATGCAAGTATTTTATCATTAAAAAGATATCTTTCATTATTTCTTGGACTTTTGCAGTTCATGAGTCGGACAGGATCAAATACTTGTCTAAAGAAATTTTCGCAAAAGGATGGACACCAGCCATCAAAAAGGATGACTCTAAGCAACCTCCCAAGAAGAAGGTAGCATAAAAATCCAAGTCCAAGGAAGAGCTTAAGAAAAAGCTCCAAAAGGCTCTTTCAGAGCTAGATGAAAATTCAGATGAAGAATCAGCATCTCAACTTCTTGAAGAAGTAAGCTCATCCCATAGCGGTAATAATGGGGATATGCTAGAACCAAAAGGTATAGCACAGTCCTATTTAAGTCTTTACTCAGACTAAGTCCCAATAGAAGACATCAAAGTCTGGAATTATTGGCTTTCCTGGTAGAGAACCAAAGGTTCGGAATTACCTAAGGAAAGAGTGATAGAGATCCATAGGATCGGAATTATCACTGATTAAGTCTTGACAAAAGACTAAATGACAAAGCTATTACAAATGGCCGACAATACTTTGTGGAAAGCAAAAGAAAAGCATCTACTTTACAAAAGTAAAGGCTCCACTCCGAAAAGAGATTCCCACTAACATAAAGATGGGACCAACTTTGGCGGAAAGCAGACTCCACCCAAACTTATGGGACCCCTTGAAGATAAAGAAATACAGATGCTCCGATCAAATTGAAGACACCTGTTTTACTTTATCAAATTGCTGTCTATATAAGACAATCTATGTAAACTAGGAAGGCATTCGAAATTTTAGATATCAGAAATATTTAGGTACTCTGAAATTCTCTGTAATGCTTCCGTTGTATTTTCTCTCTCTTCAATAAACAAGTAAGTTTATTATTTCCTTGTTCTTACATTTATGCATAGATCCTGTAGAACTGGTATCAAAGCCATGTTAGCTATACTAAGCTAAGTTTATTATCACCTGAGGTAGATACTTAAGTTAGACTATGTTACTTTGATTAATAGCTTAGAACAGCTTGTCAATATATTGTTAGAATGGTTGAACCAGGTGGGGTTCCGGCAGATTTGAGGAAGATGATTCCTGTACAATTGTTTATATGATGTATAGTATCATTCTTAGGATTCAAGAATATTTTCTTGTTTGAATACTGGTCTGAGTATTGAAGAATTCGGTGTATGGTTCTTAAGAATAGACCAGCCTGAAGGGATCGTAATTGCCGCTTAGCCGAGGGGAGGCGTTAGGCTTGATCCTTGGCCTCGTAGTGTCTATTCCAAAAGAACTATTGTAAAATCCAGATGAATTCTTCATGTTATATCTTAGGCTTACTCAATCAAACATTTAAATATTTAAAAATCTAGAGAATTTTACTACTATTCATATAACTATTTGAACAGCGTCATCCAATCAAGTAGACTCGTCCGGATATCGATAACTAATCCTGGCCAATTGTTTTAAATAATTGTTTGACTTGATTGTTCTGCCCTATTGATTATAAGTTATACATAGTTTAAACTTAATTATCTTATCTCAAAGGTGATAGTTTGTATTATCATGAACCAGCATGTTTATGACATGAACAGCATAAATGTTTCAATTTCAAAAATTGAAAATGATTTGCAAAATTGGTCGATTCCTAGAGAACCGATTGAAAAGGTTTACCAAACAGGAAACTTTTCATTTCTTAAAAAATTGCATATCAAGACATGTGAATCAACTGTCTCTATTAATAATCACTTAGAATGCATAAAGCTTCTTGTATCTGCTGATATACAGAAATTTAAAAATGAATTTAAATTCTTGCATATTGGCTTAGTTCAAATTGCTGTTAAACCTCTGTTTAGAAAAGGTTTAAACATCCCTTTATGTCTTCTATTACGTGATGATAGATTATTGAATTTTGATGATTCCTTGTTAGGAGTCTTAGAAAGTAACCTCGCCAATGGCCCGGTATACTTTAATTGCTATCCCAATTTCTCGGTCGATATTCAGGACCCCAACATCCTGGATACCTTGACACTTAATGTCAAGACCAAGAATATGAATAGCAAGGTCGACACCCGTGAAATAGCTATAATATATAGTGTATATTATAAGCTAATGAAGACCACAATAGCCCCAAAGGCTATTAATGCTAGTGTCAAAGGGGTTACCATGCTCATGGAAGCTAACCAAGAGCACTGTACTACCTTTGTCCCTAGACTTCTCAGATGGACTGACATCTTATCTGATGAAGAATGGAAATTCGATTCCATTACCCATCCTACTCCTCTTCAACCCGAACGGTCTCAGATCGACAGGGTTATCCAATTTCCAGATGGAGCTTTTTCTTAAGCTCTTCCTTGGACTTGGATTTTTGTGCTACCTTCTTCTTGGGAGGTTGCTTAGAGTCATCCTTTTTGATGGCTGGTGTCCATCCTTTTGCGAAAATTTCTTTAGACAAGTATTTGATCCTGTCCGACTCATGAACTGCAAAAGTCCAAGAAATAATGAAAGATATCTTTTTAATGATAAAATACTTGCATAATTTAATATGCTCAGGTAGTGTAGAGATATCTAAATCAATTTGAAATTGATTAAATCTTTCGGCGAAGTTCAATGAAAGGTCCTGTCTATATAAGACAATCTATGTAAACTAGGAAGTCATTCGAAATTTTAGATATCAGAAATATTTAGGTACTCTGAAATTCTCTGTAATGCTACAGCAATTTGATAAAGTAAAAACAGGTGTCTTCAATTTGATCGGAGCATCTGTATTTCTTTATCTTCAAGGGGTCCCATAAGTTTGGGTGGAGTCTGCTTTCCGCCAAAGTTGGTCCCATCTTTATGTTAGTGGGAATCTCTTTTCGGAGTGGAGCCTTTACTTTTGTAAAGTAGATGCTTTTCTTTTGCTTTCCACAAAGTATTGTTGGCCATTTGTAATAGTTTTGTCATTTAGTCTTTTGTCAAGACTTAATCAGTGATAATTCCGATCCTATGGATCTCTATCACTCTTTCCTTAGGTAATTCCGAACCTTTGGTTCTCTACCAGGAAAGCCAATAATTCCAGACTTTGATGTCTTCTATTGGGACTTAGTCTGAGTAAAGACTTAAATAGGACTGTGCTATACCTTTTGGTTCTAGCATATCCCCATTATTACCGCTATGGGATGAGCTTACTTCTTCAAGAAGTTGAGATGTTGATTCTTCATCTGAATTTTCATCTAGCTCTGAAAGAGCCTTTTGGAGCTTTTTCTTAAGCTCTTCCTTGGACTTGGATTTTTGTGCTACCTTCTTCTTGGGAGGTTGCTTAGAGTCATCCTTTTTGATGGTTGGTGTCCATCCTTTTGCGAAAATTTCTTTAGACAAGTATTTGATCCTGTCCGACTCATGAACTGCAAAAGTCCAAGAAATAATGAAAGATATCTTTTTAATGATAAAATACTTGCATAATTTAATATGCTCAGGTAGTGTAGAGATATCTAAATCAATTTGAAATTGATTAAATCTTTCGGCGAAGTTTCTGGGGAGGACTTCTTGGTTTCCTCCGAAAGCACTCCACCAATCGTAAAACCATCTAGGGATAGTCTTACTGCTGATTTCAGGTCCGTATTTGACGAACCATGTGTGGTTGGCTGGCCTTAGGAACAGGAAGTTAAACCACGCGTCCCTGTAATCAAACCAGTTGTATGTTTGGGGCCTGAAGGGCCTTGAATGGTTGATTGGTGTGTGAAGGTGAGATACCTGCCAATCAAATGGTGAGAGAATATTTTTAATTGTAAATTTTGAGTAGGCGATGCTACTCGGATCTGCCTCATCCTTGAGGATGTGTTCGACATCAATGGACCCTGTATCAACCAAAATAAATTCATAGTATTTTCTGGTTTTTAGGGGGTTGCTGGTTTCAATGAAGTTCTGATCAGTGTAAATTGGTCTGACCAGACTTTTGATATCAAAACTTTCAAACTCCTTGTCTAGAGCTAAGACTGGAGTGATGAGTATAGAAACATTCTTAAAGACTTCTTTGGTCTTTGGGATTCTTGCAACCTCTTTTCCTTTGGGGGAGAGGTTAGGATTGACTGCTTGTGCAAAGCTTTCGGGAGCTTTGTAAGCATAGCTGTCTTTGGTTTGAACTTTGGAGAATCTAGGTTCACCAGAAGGAGAAGAGGATGAAGGTTTGGACTCTTTTATAAAAGGAGAAGAAACCTTAGGTTTTTCAGCTTTTGGGGCTGGGGCAGACAGAAGAGGGAAAGGAGTGACCGTTAGCCTGGGATCTAATGGAGGAATTCCGGCTAATACAGAGTATTTGTTCATACTAGGAAGGTCGTTCGAAGACGGCCGGATTGTGAAAGGTGAGGCAGATGCCTAAGAACGTCCTTTCCAGAAGGACCACTGTGTGTCGAGGATTTAGGCCTGAGCGGCTTCATTTTTATCCTGCAAAAATTCCCTGGTTAGATAATCAGGCAAAGAATTGTTTTCTCCTTTAAGGAATTCAATATCAAAATCAAAATTTGATAGCAAGGCTTGCCACCTAGCAAAGATTTGTTTAGAGACCAAATTTTTAACATCCTTTTGTAGAATGTCTTTAGCAGATTTACAATCTACTCTAAGCAAAAAGGATTTATTAATTAAATCATCTTGAAATTTCGTAATGCACAAGACAATTGAGAGTACTTCCTTTTTCACGGTGCTGTAATTCTTTTGCGCAGAATTCCATACACCTGAGGTATACCTGACAAGTTGTTCGAAATCCTTGGGGGATTTTCTTTGTTTCAAAATACCTCCATACCCTAAGTCAGAGGCATCAGTTTCCACAATCATGAAGGCATCTGGATTTGGGATGCCCAAACAAGGGAGATCTTTTACGATATCCTTAATCCTTTTGACGGCTTCGGTCTGTTCCTCAGACCATAGACATGGCTTTTTCTTAAGCCTTTCAAACAAAGGTTTGCAGATATGTCTTACCTTTGGTATGAAGTCTGCAACATAATTAATACTTCCCAAAAATCGTTGTAATTGGGTCTTGTCTGTAATGACATCGGGAAACTTGTTCGAGAACTCAATGGCTCTGCAAATAGGTTTGTAAGTTCCTTGATACAGATCATGTCCAAGAAACCTAATGCTCGTTTGAAAGAGTTTAATTTTCTTGGCACTAACGACCAATCCATTTTTCTTAACTATATCAAAAAATATGTTAAGATGCTTAAAATGAGAATCAATGTCCTCGGAAAAAATTAACACATCATCTATATAAACTATAGACATATAGCTTACATGGTTGAATATGTCATTCATAATCTTTTGAAATTCACTTGGGGCATTTTTAAGCCCAAAAGGCATAACGTTCCATTCATACTGTCCAAACGGAACATTGAATGCAGTTTTATATTTATCTTTTTCAGATATTTGAATTTGCCAAAACCCTGACTTCATGTCAAACTTGCTGTAGACATTAGCCTTAAAAGTTCTTTTCAAAAGATCCCTTTTATTAGGAATCGGATATCTGATCCATTTTAAAACGGAGTTTAAAGGTTTGTAATTAATCACAAGCCTGGGAGAGCCTCTTTCCTGCTCCGCAGCCTTGTTGACATAAAAGGCCGAACAGCTCCAAGGGGACTTGGAGGGCCGGATAATTTTGTTTTCCAAAAGTGAGTTGATTTCTGTTTTACAGATTTCCATAAGATCATGACTCATCTGAATGGGCCTAGCTTTTGTGCTAATGGACCTTTCATTGAATTCATCAATATATGGTAAATCAACAGTGTGGGCTTTTCTGGCCCAAAAAGCATTTGGAAAATCTGAACAGATTCCAGTCTTAAATTTTTCCTCAAGATGGGCTATCTTAGTAACCATTCCCGGGGTTTTTAAAATCTGTTCAATTCTTTTAATTTTTAAATCATCTTTTAAAAATCCAATTTGTTTGGAAAGATGAAAGACCTTGAATGCAGTTTTGTCATGCAGAAATTTACTTTCATTTTTTGAAAGAGTTTTAACAAAAGGGAATTCAAGGGTTTTTCCCAAAACTTTGGTTTTAATTGATTCAAAACCTGAAATGAAGGGTTTAATTTGGGTGATGAAAGGGATCCCCAAAATAATCTCTTCATTTATGTTTTTGGTAATAACAAAATCGTTTTTTAAACAAATTCCATTATTACAGATATGAGCATTAGATAACTTGTAGTCAATCTGTATACGCTCACCAGTTGCACTATACAGCTTTGTAGTGCCTTTGGTTAGGTACTTAGTTGGTACCAATCCTTCGATAATGCAGTTCCTGTCTGCACCACTGTCTAACAAAGCAATCTTGTTGAATGTTAGATCACCAATAATTAATTTAATAAAGATATGTGAACTCTGAGGTTTCACCTGAGTTATAGCAAGAACTCCTGGTTCTTCATTATCTTGGTGAGAAGATTCTGCCTCTTCAATGATATCTGTGTATCTTCTTGGAGAGTCTGGTTTATCTTCAGAGTCAGAAGCTTTCTGTTCTTCTTTTATTTCTTTTAGCAATTTCTTAGCCAGCTTTTCCACCTCAATGCTGCTAAGTCTTGCTTTGATGTCTTTTACCTCTTCTTTTAAGAGACTAATCTCCTTTCTGAGATCACTTATGGAAGGTTCTTTACGCTTTTCCGAGTTGAATTTTTCCATTACTTGTTTCATGCTGAATGGAGTGACAGTTGGTCTGTCTTTCTTCTCTTTGAGCATAAGCTTTTGAAGCTCAAGAAGGTACTTCCTTCTGGCTTCTTCATCTTGAATGTGTTCGATAGTAGCGAACAAGGTTTCTGCAGCTTTATCAGAAAGAACTTTGAGAGACCTGCTGTCGCACAGGCAAAATGCACCATTACAGTTGCAATCTGTTGTTGAATCTCCTGATTCTGATTCTTGTGCTACATTTAAGTAGTCTTCATCAGATTCTCCTTCTTCAGAGGAAGAGTATTCTGATTCAAATTCTTCTTCTTCCAGAATGGAGAAGAGTTTCTGTTTCGTTTCCTCATCAACTCCGAGAAGATTAATCTTCTTCTTTTTCTTACTGTTTCTTGGGCAGTCTGGGGATTTGTGGCCTCTTTTGCCGCATGTCCAACAGGTGTCCTCAACAGCTTGGGGTCTTCTTGAACCCTTTCTTTTGGACCTTCTTTCGTCCTTTCTACGTTTGGACCTTTCAGAGGTCTTTCTTGTCCTTTTGAAAGGTTCTCCTTTCCTGGTCCTTTTGTCTGGTTTGGACGAAGGAGGCTTTAACATAGGAAACCCAAAGTCTTGGCAGAAGGTTCCTAAGTCCTTGCTAGAATCTCTTTGATCCTTTTTAATCTGTTCTTTGAGCTTCAGGTCTGTGCAGAGCTCAAGGGCAACAACATTAATGAGACTGATAATGTCACCATATGCAAGTTCTGCATACGGGATTTTACCATCACATCGATCTCTGATTTTGGATCTGACTTTCTCGGCAAAGTGAGTTGGAAGTCCACTGATGAATCTTTCCTTCCAATATTCACTATTGCAGTCAGTCCTTACCATGACCTTGTTCAGGATCATATCTTTATACCACCTGAAATCTGTAAGTTTCTTACAGTATAAGTTGTTCAAAATTTCCAAACTTCTGTCTTGGAATAATTTGGGTTCACCCACAAAGTGTTTGGCGATGCTGTACAATAAAGTTGTAGTGGCATCTTCCTGATTCTCTTGGCTGACAAGCTCCTGGCCTGCTTCAATCTTAACAATTGTTTTTAGTGCTGTGGCACTAAGGATCTCTTGTCTGTTATGTTCGGTGAGGTAGTTATCCCACCAATTTTTCAGCATTCCGGTAAAACCTGCAATAATTAAACCGCAAGCTTCCTTGTCAGAAGAGTTCTTCATTTTATAGGCAGTTATATTCATGCCTATTTCTTGTAACTTGGCATAGATCTGTCCTTCAGCCATGCCATCAATGTTCCATTCGGTGATGCTGGTTCCGTCAGCAGTACCCTGTGGATAGAAGTTGTTTTCCTCAAACTGCATGTCTGGGAATGAAGGCCTCTTGTAGAAGTTCCTGTTGTTGTGATGCCTCTTGCTGGAGCTTTCCGCAATAGCACCAATCTTTTGACCATTGCTTTCACCTTTGTTGAGGTTAAGCTTGGTCAGTTCTTCACTGATCTTTTCCAGGAGGTTTTGCCCCTTAAGGTATTTAGGAAAGTCTTTTTTGGAAAACTCATTTACTTTGAAGGGAGGTTCACTGAAAGAAGTGTGAACTGATTTGGAAGGACTCTGTTTGGAGCTAAAAAGATTAGTACTGGAAGTACTGGGAGAATTTTTGGTTTCTTCTATTTGTTGGGAAACAACATGAAGAATTTGGTTTGTATAATTATTCTGCTCGTAGACTTTGTTCAAATCTTCGGCAGTGATAGGAGCAGTAGGTTGGCTACTAGATTTTTTGAAGGGAGAGGCTTTTATAGTCTCATTTCTGTAAGGTATTAGGATACCTTCGAGTGGAGGAGTGACAGAGTTCACCGTTTTCTCCTTAGTATGCCATTGTCTGACAATCATTTTGAGAGAGGAGCTGCTGTCTCCAAGCTGACCAGTGACTTCAAACCACTTAAAGAATTCAAGTTCTGTTCTGAACCTTTTCATGTCTTTGTACCATTTATCTCTGAAAATGGTCCTTTCTTCAATGGTATAATTTGCCTTATACCATTCTTTTTTAACCTTATATTCTGGAAGGTTCCACCATTCAGTTATCTTCTTTTTGTTGATCTCGTAATCATCATCTGATGAGAGAACACCCAAAGAATCTTTTCTTCTCTGCTCAGGTCTCATTTCACTGGCAGTAGGACTGGTAGGCATGTCACCTGTAGGTTCTTCATAGAAAACTTTAGGAATAGTGTGAGAATAATCCACGCCGTGGATTTTCCCTGGTTCACCATCATTCTCAGAAGAATTACTATTATTACCCTCCCGGGGATAAAAAGAAGAAGGTCTAGCCGAAGACATTCTTCTACTTGAAGACGCTTGGCTACAAGAGTTGGATCTCAAAAATTTAAGATTTATGGATCCATCTGGAAATTGGATAACCCTGTCGATCTGAGACCGTTCGGGTTGAAGAGGAGTAGGATGGGTAATGGAATCGAATTTCCATTCTTCATCAGATAAGATGTCAGTCCATCTGAGAAGTCTAGGGACAAAGGTAGTACAGTGCTCTTGGTTAGCTTCCATGGGCATGGTAACCCCTTTGACACTAGCATTAATAGCCTTTGGGGCTATTGTGGTCTTCATTAGCTTATAATATACCCTATATATTATAGCTATTTCACGGGTGTCGACCTTGCTATTCATATTCTTGGTCTTGACATTAAGTGTCAAGGTATCCAGGATGTTGGGGTCCTGAATATCGACCGAGAAATTGGGATAGCAATTAAAGTATACCGGGCCATTGTCGAGGTTACTTTCTAAGACTCCTAACAGGGAATCATCAAAATTCAATAATCTATCATCACGTAATAGAAGACATAAAGGGATGTTTAAACCTTTTCTAAACAGAGGTTTAACAGCAATTTGAACTAAGCCAATATGCAAGAATTTAAATTCATTTTTAAATTTCTGTATATCAGCAGATACAAGAAGCTTTATGCATTCTAAGTGATTATTAATAGAGACAGTTGATTCACATGTCTTGATATGCAATTTTTTAAGAAATGAAAAGTTTCCTGTTTGGTAAACCTTTTCAATCGGTTCTCTAGGAATCGACCAATTTTGCAAATCATTTTCAATTTTTGAAATTGAAACATTTATGCTGTTCATGTCATAAACATGCTGGTTCATGATAATACAAACTATCACCTTTGAGATAAGATAATTAAGTTTAAACTATGTATAACTTATAATCAATAGGGCAGAACAATCAAGTCAAACAATTATTTAAAACAATTGGCCAGGATTAGTTATCGATATCCGGACGAGTCTACTTGATTGGATGACGCTGTTCAAATAGTTATATGAATAGTAGTAAAATTCTCTAGATTCTTAAATATTTAAATGTTTGATTGAGTAAGCCTAAGATATAACATGAAGAATTCATCTGGATTTTACAATAGTTCTTTTGGAATAGACACTACGAGGCCAAGGATCAAGCCTAACGCCTCCCCTCGGCTAAGCGGCAATTACGATCCCTTCAGGCTGGTCTATTCTTAAGAACCATACACCGAATTCTTCAATACTCAGACCAGTATTCAAACAAGAAAATATTCTAGAATCCTAAGAATGATACTATACATCATATAAACAATTGTACAGGAATCATCTTCCTCAAATCTGCCGGAACCCCACCTGGTTCAACCATTCTAACAATATATTGACAAGCTGTTCTAAGCTATTAATCAAAGTAACATAGTCTAACTTAAGTATCTACCTCAGGTGATAATAAACTTAGCTTAGTATAGCTAACATGGCTCTGATACCAGTTCTACATTTTTCCTCAAGATGGGCTATCTTAGTAACCATTCAGGGCTCTGATACTATTATTCATATAATTTATAGTACAGGGTTATCTTATTAAATAGACTCATTCAGTATTGATGACTAATTCTGGTCGAATAATCTAAACAGTTGTTTAACTTATTTGTTCTACATAGTTAATTAGATAAAAACAATGTTTAATTCGACTTTCTTATCTCAAAAGGCGATATTCTGTGTTGACATGAATCACCATGTGTATGATATGAATAGCATAAATGTTTCAATTTCAAAAATTGAAAATGATTTACAGAATTGGTCAATTCCAAGAGAACCAATCGAAAAGGTTTACCAAACAGGAAACTTTTCGTTTTTCAAAAAATATAATATTAAAACCTGTGAATCAACAGTTGCTATCAATAATTCTCTAGAATGCATTAAGCTTCTTGTTTCTGCTGATATTCAAAAGTTTAAAAATGATTTTAAATTTTTGCATGTTGGTCTTGTTCAAATTGCTGTCAAACCACTATTTAGAAAAGGTTTGAATATTCCTATTTGTCTGCATCTTAGAGATGATAGATTGCTGAATTTTGATGACTCTCTGTTAGGAGTATTAGAAAGTAACCTCGCCAATGGCCCGGTATACTTTAATTGCTATCCTAATTTTTCGGTTGATATTCAAGACCCCAACATCTTGGATACTTTGACTCTGAACGTCAAAACCAAAAATATGAATAGCAAGGTTGATACCAGAGAAATAGCCATAATATACAGGGTATATTATAAGCTTATGAAAACCACTATAGCCCCAAAGGCTATTACTGCTAGTGTCAAAGGGGTAACCATGCTCATGGAAGCTAACCAAGAGCATAGTAATACCTTTGTTCCTAGACTTCTCAGGTGGAATGACATCTTATCTGATGAAGAATGGAAATTTGATTCCATCACCAACCCTAGCCCTCTTCAATCCGAACGGTCTCAGATCGACAGGGTTATCCAATTTCCAGATGGATCTATAAACCTTAAGTTTTTAAGATCCAATTCTCTCAGCCAAGCGTCTTCAAGTAGAAGAATGTCTTCGGCTAGACCTTCTTCTTTTTGTCCCCGGGAGGGTATTGATAGTAATTCTTCTGATAAGGAAGGTGAACCAGGGAAAATTCACGGGGTTGATTTTTCTCACACCATTCCCAGAGTTTTCTATGAAGAGCCTTCTGATGAAAGGCCTGACAGCCCTACTGCCAGTGATATGAAGCCTGAGCACAAGAGAAAAGATTCTTTGCTTACACTCTCCTCAGATGATGATTTTGAGGTTGATAAGAAAAAGATTACTGAATGGTGGGACCTGCCTAAGCACAAGGATAAAAAGGAATGGTATAAAGCAAATTATACCTTGGAACAGAGAACCAAGTTTAGAGACAAGTGGTTCAGGGATATGAAAAGGTTCAAGACTAACCTTGAGTTTTTTAAGTGGTTTGAAATCACAGGTCAAATGGGAGACAACAACTCCTCATTAAAGGTTCTGGTAAAATAGTGGCACACCAGAGAAAAAACGGTTCATTCTGTTACTCCTCCTTTAGAAGGTATCCTCATACCTTACAGGAATGAGACCATAAAAGCCACTCCTTTCAAAAAGCTCTTGGACCAACCAAATGCTCCTGTTACTGCCGAAGATTTAAATAAAATCTACGAGCAGAATAATTATACAAACCAAGTTCTTCATGTTGTATCCCAACAAATAGAAGAAACCAAAAATTCTCCCAGTACTTCGAGTACTCCTCTCTTTTCAAAACCAAGCTCTTCTAAATCTGGTCACACCTCCATCAGTGAACCACCCTTGAAACTACCTGAATTCTCCAAAAAGAATTTTCCCAAATACTTCAGAGAAGAAAGTCTTCTTGAAAAGATCAGCAATGAATTGACCAAACTTAACCTCAGCAAAGGGGAATGTAATGGACAGAAGATTGGTGCTATTGCTGAAAAATCCAGCAAAAGGTACCAAAACAACAGGAATTTCTACAAAAGGCCTTCATTCCCAGACATGCAGTTTGAGGAAAATCATTTCTATCCACAAGGTACTGCTGACGGAGTGGGCATCACAGAGTGGAACATCGATGGCATGGCCGAAGGGCAGATATATGCCAAATTACAAGAGATAGGCATGAATATCACAGCCTATAAAATGAAATATTCTACGAACAAAGAAGCCTGTAGCCTCATTATTGCCGGATTCACCGGTATGTTAAAAAATTGGTGGGACAACTACCTACCTGAAGCTAACAGGCATGAAATCCTCAACGCTACAGCCCTTAAGACTATGGTCAAAGTGGAAGCAGGCCAGGAAGTAGTAAGCCAAGAAATTCAAGAAGATGCAACAACGACTTTGTTGTATAGCATTGCAAAACATTTCGTGGGTGAACCCAAGCTTTTCCAAGACAGATGTCTGGAGATTTTGAATAACTTATACTGCAAGAAACTTACAGATTTCAGGTGGTATAAAGATATGTTCTTGAACAAGGTCATGGTTAGGACTGACTGCAACAGTGAGTATTGGAAAGAAAGGTTCATCAGTGGACTTCCAACTCATTTTGCTAAAAAAGTCAGATCCAAGATCAGAGACAGATGCGACGGTAAAATCCTGTATGCAGAACTTGCATATGGAGATATTATCAGTTTCATTAATGTCGTTGCTCTTGAGCTTTGCACTGATCTTAAGCTCAAAGATCAAATCAAGCGGGATCAAAGAGATTCTTCCAAAGACTTGGGAACCTTTTGTCAAGATTTTGGGTTTCCAGCATTAAAACCGCCTTCGTCCAGATTGGATAAACATGCCAGAAAAGGTGATAAATCTTTCAGGAGAAAGAAGAAGACCTCCGAAAGGTCAAAGCATAAGAAGGACGAAAGAAAATTCAGAAAAAAAGGTTCCAAGAAAACCCAAACCCCAAAGGACACTTGCTGGACGTGTTGCAAAAGAGGCCACAAATCCCCTGACTGCCCAAGAAATGGGAAAAAGAAGAAGAAAATAAATCTGCTTGAAGTAGAAGAGGACATAAAGCAGAAACTCTTCTCTATCTTAGAGGAAGAAGAGTCAGAAACAGAATACTCCTCCTCCGAAGAAGGAGAAACAGATGACGACTACTTAAATGTAGCCCAGAGTTCCGGGTCAGATGAATCCGCTTCAGAATGCAACTGCAATGGTGCCTTCTGTCTTTGTGATAATAATTCCGTTAAGGTTCTGTCTGAAAAGACTGCAGAAACCTTGTTCTCCACTATCGAGCATATCCAGGACGAAGAAGCTAGAAGGAAGTACCTTCTTGAACTTCAAAAGCTCGTGCTCAAAGAAAAAAGGGAAAAACCTTCAGTCACTCCTTTTAGCATGAAACAAGTCATGGAGAAATTCAACTCCAAAAAGAGTAAAGAACCATCCATCGGAGAACTCCGAAAGGAAATAAGTCTCTTAAAAGATGAAATAAGAGACATCAAGACAAGACTTAGCAGCATTGAAGTCGAAAAGCTGACTAAGAAGCTGCTCAAAGAAATCAAAGAAGACCAAAGATCTTCCGACACAGATAGAGAGCCTGACTCTCCAAAACATTACACAGACTTTATTGAAGAAGCAGAGCCTTCACATCAAGGTAATAAAGAAGCAGGAGTTCTTGCTATCACTCAGGTGAAACCTCAGAGTTCACATATTTTTATTAAGCTTATTATTGGTGATCTAACTCTGAATAAGATTGCCTTGTTAGACAGCGGTGCAGACAGGAACTGCATCATTGAACGATTGATACCAACCAAGTATCTTACCAAGAGCACTACCAAATTATATAGTGCTACAGGTGAACGTATTTTGATTGACTTTAAGTTATCAAATGCTCATATTTGTAATAACGGGATTTGTTTAAAAAACGATTTTGTCATTACTAAGAATATTAATGAAGAAATCATTTTGGGGATCCCTTTCATCACCCAAATAAAACCTTTCATCTTAGGTTTTAAATCAATTAAAACAAAAATTTTGGGGGAAAATCTTGAGTTTCCTTTTGTAAAAACTCTTTCGAAAAATGAAAGTTTATTTTTACATGACAAAACTGCTTTTAAAATATTTCATCTTTCAAATCAAATTGGATTTTTGAAAGATGAGGTAAAAATCAAACGAATTGAGCAGATTTTAAAAACCCCGGGAATGGTTAGTAAAATAGCCCAACTCGAGGAGAAATTTAAAACCGAAATCTGCTCAGAATTTCCTAATGCTTTTTGGGCCAGAAAAGCCCACACTGTTGATTTACCTTATATAGATGGATTTAATGAACGGACCATTAGCACAAAATCTAGGCCCATTCAGATGAGTCATGAACTCATGGAAATCTGTAAAAAGGAAATCAATCAACTTTTGGAAAACAAAATTATCAGACCCTCCAGATCCCCATGGAGTTGTTCTGCATTTTATGTCAACAAAGCTGCGGAGCAGGAAAGAGGCTCTCCCAGACTTGTTATAAACTATAAACCTTTGAATTCAGTTTTAAAATGGATTCGATATCCGATTCCCAACAAAAGGGATCTTTTAAAAAGAACTTACAAGGCTAATGTCTATAGTAAGTTCGATATGAAATCAGGCTTTTGGCAAATACAAATTTCCGAAAAAGATAAATATAAAACCGCATTTAATGTTCCATTTGGACAATATGAATGGAATGTTATGCCTTTTGGGCTTAAAAATGCCCCTTCTGAATTTCAAAAAATTATGAACGACATATTTAATCATGTAAGCTACATGTCCATAGTTTACATAGATGATGTTTTAATCTTCTCTGAGGACTTAGATTCTCACTTTAGACATCTCAATATCTTCTTAAATATTGTAAAGAAAAATGGCTTGGTCGTCAGTGCCAATAAAATAAAAATTTTCCAAACGAGCATTAGATTTCTTGGTCATGATTTATACCAGGGAACCTATAAGCCAATCTGCAGAGCCATTGAGTTCTCAGGGAAGTTCCCAGATGTTATTTTGGAGAAAACCCAGCTACAGAGGTTTTTAGGGAGCATCAACTATGTTGCCGACTTTATACCAAAGGTCAGGCACATGTGTAAGCCATTTTTTGATAGGCTTAAGAAAAAACCTTGTCATTGGACTGAAGAACAGACCAAGGCTGTTAAGAAAATCAAAGAGATTGTCAAAGATCTTCCGTGTTTAGGCATCCCCAATCCAGATGCCTTTATGATTGTAGAAACTGATGCCTCTGATATCGGCTACGGAGGTATTCTGAAACAGAGAAAATCTCCTGAAGATTTTGAACAATTGGTAAGATTTACTTCCGGCGTATGGAATTCTGCTCAAAAGAATTACAGCACGGTAAAAAAGGAAGTACTCTCGATCGTCCTTTGCATTACTAAGTTTCAGGATGATCTTATTAATAAAACTTTTCTACTTAGAGTAGATTGTAAATCAGCTAAGGATATCCTCCAAAAGGATGTCAAACATCTTGTGTCAAAACAAATTTTTGCTAGGTGGCAAGCCTTACTGTCAAATTTTGATTTTGATATTGAGTTCCTTAAAGGAAAAAATAATTCTTTGCCTGATTATCTAACTAGGGAATTTTTGCAGGATAGATGAGGCCTTTCAAGCCTAAGTCTGCATCAACCAGTGGTCCCTCTAGAAGGGATAATCCCAAAGCTTCGGCTAATCCATTTGCAATACGGCCATCTTTGAATGACCATCTGGATCTTAACAAATATTCTGCTCTAGCTAGGATTCCTCCTTTGGATCCAAGGCTAACTGTCACTCCATTTCCTCCTCTTCCTCCTTCAGCACCTAAAGCTGATAATACCAAAAAATCTTCTCCTTTCAAAAAGGAATCCCAACCTACTTCATCTTCGCCCTCAGGGCAACCTCGTTTCTCTAATACCCAAACTAGGGATAGCTATGCTTTAAAAACTCCTGGAAGTTTTGCAGAAGCCCTTGACCCAAACCTTTCTTCTAAAGGTAAGGATGTCATTAAAACTCCGAAGGTCAAAGAGACTTTCAAAAATATTTCTATTCTTGTATCTCCTATCCTCGCTCTTGATAAGGAGTACGAAAACTTTGAAATCAAGCATCTGGTCAGACCTCTTTACACTGACCGAAATTATATTAAAACTTCCAATCCACTTAAAACCAGAAGATTCTATGAGTTCGTTTTAGTGGATACTGGATCAATTGAAATCGAGCATGTTCTTAGTAACAAAGTCGATCCTAGTAGCATTGCCTACTCAAAATTTACCCTAAAGAAGATTCTTTCTCCATTCAATTGGCAGGTGGATCATCTCCACACTCCAATTAACCTTTCGAGGCCACATAAGCCTCAAACTTTTAACTGGTTCGATTACAGGGATGCATGGTTCAATTTCATCTTCCTAAGACCAACCACCCATACCTGGTTTGTCAAGTACGGGCCAGAGGTAAGTAATTCTACCATCCCAAGATGGTTTTATGATAGGTGGAATTGTTTCGGAGGAAACGCAGAAGTCCTCCCTAAGAACTTTGCCGACAGGTTTGGTCAATTTCAAATTGACAATGATATTTCTTCTTTACCAGAGCATATTAAATTATGCAAATATTTTATTAATAAGAAAATTTCTTTTATAACAAGTTGGACCTTTGCAGTATATGAATCTGACAGGATCAAATACTTGACAAAGGAAGTCTTTGCTAGAGGGTGGACTCCGGCCATTAAAAAGAATGATTCAAAGCAATCTCCCAAAAAGGAGATGGTTCAGAAATCAAACAAGAAGTCTAAAGAAGAGCTCAAGAAAAAACTCCAGATAGCTCTTTCAGACTTAGATGACAATTCAGATGAAGATTCTGCTTCTCAACTTCTGGAAGAAGTATCCTCCTCACAAAGCGAGGATAATGGTGACATGTTAAGGCCTAAAGCCTTAGCTCAGTCCTATTTAGATCCCTATTCAGACTAGTCCTGATTGAGGATTTTTAAAGATCCGGAATAATCAGCTTTGCAGATAGAGGTTTCAAAGAAACTGGAATTATCAAGGAAAGGAAAATAGAGAACCAAAGGTTCGGCATTATTATTGATTAGTCTAAGAAAGGACTAAAGACCCATGTGGCAGACAGAAGCATCTGACCGACAATACTTTGCGAAAAGCAGATCCCACTTACTTTGCGGAAAGCAGACTCCACTCCAAAATCTGAACTCTACTGCTCGAGTTCTACAATTAACTGAAGCATAGCATGCAAATAGCCAATCCATGCTGAGAATCACATCAAAATTGGTCATGGCTAACTCTATCAAATCTGTTGAGGTGACCTTTTGAAGGACTGAGATTGGGCAACCTCTATACACCCATCTAGCTATAACTGAGTCACCTACTGGAGTAGAAACCGAGAAGGGTTCTGACAAGACTTTAGGACTCACTCTGAAGCTACTGGCCATATAAGGTTCCAAAAAAGACAAGGTATCCCCCTGATCTAACAAAGCATAAAAATCAATATGGAAAACTCGTAACATACCAGTGACCACTTCCGGGGAGACCTCCTGCTCCTGACGGGATCACCATTCATACTTAACATGTGGGCATTGCCCAAAGCTTTATCATACATAGAAATGCTCAATTCTCATCGAATATTAATTGTAAACATGGGTAGCTTCAACTCATGCTTTTCATCATAATATCTCATCATCATCATATATTCATCACAAATCTCATACTTCATGAACATCTCATCCATGGGCTTTTAATTCATTAGACTAGAATCATGATTTTAAATTGAAAACATTATAAAATTTGCCCATGCTTCATAATTCAATAGTAGAAGCATAATCAAATCATACCCATGTATAGAAATAGAAGATTCATGCATTTAGGTTAAAACCCCATGGATTAGACATAGAAGTTCATACTTTAGAGAGGGATTGGGCATGGGTGTGAAAGGAATCACCCATTCATAACCTTACATACCTTTTGGTAGTTGATTCTAACACTTCTTTAGATGCGTAATAGGAAATTGAAAAGAAATTGATGAATGCTAAGCTTGATCACCCTCTCAAATCATCTACCTTGCATGCATGAATGAATGAGGCCTAAAATGAACTTAACCCCTTTAGAAGTCACTATTCACAACCCAAAACATCGTAGTTTAGGCCCTAGGAACTTAGGAATTACGAAAAAGGCCTTACTAAATTTGCAAAAAATAACTGCCAGGTGGGTCCCAATGAGGGACCTCATGACCCGTGGTCACAGGTTACGACTTGTGAAGCCAGTCGTGAGGTACACTGCCTGATCCTCGACTAAAACTCTCCCTGCCTGGACCACGACTCACCCCACGAATCATGGGGACTGACCACGACTGTTGGGGTCCTTCCGTGATGTCCACTGCCACTTTCCCTTTTTCTTTTCTTAATCTCCCTCCCCATGACTGACCCAACGAATCATGGGGCCTGGCCATGAGTCGTGGTCATGCCCGTGGGGTCTTCACTTCTCAAGCCTTCAATTTTTTCCCTGGCCTTCCCCACGAGTCACATCATGACTCGTGAGTGAATCTCACGAGTCTCCTCACTGGTCATTTTGAGTCTACTGTAGAATTTTCACTTTTTCTCTATTTCAACTCCTGGGTCTGATCTTTGGGCTTCCGAGGTATAACAATATCTCCCCCTTGGGAAAATTCATCCTCGAATGTTGGAAACTCATAGAAAAGCAGAGAAGATGCAATTATCATATCCAAATACTAATCATTTAAACCAAAAACTGACGGAGTGACTACCTCCGATTTGAATCACATAACTGAACTGACTTCATGAATCATACACACATCCAAATACATACAAGAAACTTGCGCATATTAACTAAACATGAAACTAAATAAAGTCTGAGTGCAAAACTGATACCTCAAGATGAAACTTAGCCAGTAGAGAATAAATGAGGGTATCTAGCCATCATATCTACTTCGGCTTCCCAGTAGCTCCTTCAACGTACTGATTCCTCCATAACACTTTAACTGAAGCTACTTCCTTGTTCCTTAGCCTTCGAACCTTTCGATCCAATATTCTCACCGAAACCTCCTCATAGTTAAGGCTGTCTCTCACACCAACACTGTCCATCAGGACAACTAAGGCTGGATCACCCAAACACTTCTTCAAAAGCGATACATGAAACACAGGATGCACAAAAGCTAATTCTGAAGGCAACTCCAACTCATAATCCAACTTGCCAACATGTCTCACTATCCGATATGGGTCGACATAACGGGGACTAAGTTTCCCTTTCATTCCAAATTGCATCACTCCCTTCATGGGAGACACCCTCAGAAATACCCAATCATCGATTTCAAATTCTAACTCTCTTCTTCTCACGTCTGCACAAGACTTTTGGCGACTCTGGGTAGTTTTCAACCTACCGCTTATCAACTGAACCTTCTCCATTGATTCATGAACCGAATCCGGCCCTATCATTGCTGCCTCACCAACCTCAAACCATACAATGGGCGATCTACATCTCCGCCCATAGAGAGCCTCGAACGGTGCCATCTGAATGCTACATTGATAGCTTTTATTGTAGGAAAACTTAATCAGGGGCAAGTGATCATCCCAACTACCTTTAAAGTCCATCACGCATGCTCTCAACATGTCTTTGAGAGTCTGGATTGTCTGCTCCACTTGACCATCCCTTTGCGGGTGAAATGCTATGCTGAGCTTAATTTGTATACCCAATCCTTTTTGAAACGATTTCCAAAACTGAGAGGTAAATTGAGTACCTCGATCTGAAAAGATGGATAAGGGAACTCCATCCAATCGGACCAACTCCGGATATATAGTTTGGCATAATCCTCCGCCGAATCCGTGGTTTTAATTGGTAGAAAACGTGTAGCCTTGGTCAACTAGTCTACCACAACCCAAATGAAATCATATTGTCGACGAGTACGAGGCAGACCGATGATAAAATTCATATTAATTTCTTCCCACTTCCAAGTAGGAATGCTGATATCCTGAAGTACACCTCCCAGTCTCTGATGCTCAACTTTTACTTGATGATAGTTCAGACACTTGGCTACGAATTCTGCAATATCCTTCTTCATGTTGTTCCACCAATAGATTTCCCGTAAGTCACGGTACATCTTGGTGGTACCTAGATGGACAGAATACCTGGATCCATGAGCCATATGAAATATCTTGCTCCTCAATCATCAACTTATGGAACACATAAGCGACCCTGGTACCGAAGCACACCATCTCCCCCTTGGGAGAAGACTTCTACCTTTTGATTTTGAATGGCTCCCTTCAACTTTACCAAAATCGGGTCCTCATCTTGTCTAGCTTTCGCATCAGTTGCCAAGAAAGATTCTGATCCGTTCTGAACCACCACACCGCCATCGGTTGAGTCAACCAACCTAACTCCCAACCTTTCGAGTCGATGCACGTGCCTCACCAACTCCTTTTTCCCTTCATCCATATGGGACACACTCTCAATGGAGAGCCTACTAAGTGCGTCCGCTACCACATTAGCCTTACCCAGATGGTAAAGTACACTCATATCGTAGTCTTTGAGTGGCTCCAACCACCTCCTTTGCCGAAGATTGAGACTTTCTGCTTGAACACATATTGTAAACTCTTGTGGTCCGTAAAAACATCCACGTGGACCCCATACAAGTAATGTCGCAATATCTTCAAAGCGAATACCACCGCGGCTAACTCGAGATCATGGGTCGGGTAATTCCTCTCATGGACCATCAACTCTTTAGAGGCGTATGCTATCCTTTCCCATGCTGCATCAATACACACTCGAGTTTCATTCTCGAAGCATCAGAAATACACCATGAATCCATCAGTACCCTCGGGGAGGGTCAACACTAGTAATGAGGTAAGTCGGGTCTTCAATTCCTGGAAGCTCTTCTCACAAGCCTCCGACCATTGGAACTTCACTTTCTTCTGGGTCAATTTGGTCAAAGGTTCTGCAATAGATGAGAACCCTCGACAAATCTTCGATAATAGCCTGCTAAAACCAAGAAACTCCGAATATCTGAAGGGTTCACCGGTCTAAGCCAATTCATCACCGCCTCGATTTTCTAAAAATCTACCTTTATGCCCTCACTTGATACCACATGGCCCAAAAAGCTACGGAGTTCAACCATAACTCGCACTTGCTGAACTTGGCATATAATTGATGATCCTCGAGAGTCTGAAGCACTACTCTCAAATGAGCAGCACGCTCCTCCTCACTCAGAGAGTATATAAGGATGTCATCAATGAACACAATCATGAACATGTCTAGGTATGGCTTGAACACCTTGTTCAAAAAATCCATAAAAGTTACAGGAGAATTCGTTAGTCCAAAAACATAACTACAAACTCATAATGACCATACCGTGTTCTGAAGGTTGTCTTCAGGATATCACTCTCCCGAACTCTAAGCTGATGATACCCAAATTTGAGATCTATCTTTGAGAAACACTTAGCACCCTGAAGCTGGTCAAATAAATCATCAATCCCAGGTAGAGGATACTTATTCCTGACAGTGACTTAGTTCAATTGCCGATAATCAATGCACATGCGAAGGGAACCATCCTTCTTTCGGACAAATAAGACCAGTGCGTCCCATGGAGACTTGCTTGGTCTAATGAAACCCTTATCTAGTAAGTCCTTCAACTGCTCTTTCAACTCCTTTAGCTCGGCTAGAGCCATTTTGTAGGGAGGAATAGATATAGGCTGCGTGTAGGGAAGAAGATCAATACAAAAATCGATCTCCTACTCGGGAGGAACACCTGGCAAATAATCTGGAAAGACCTATAGATACTCACGTACTACTGGAACGGACTGGATAGTCGGGGTCTTGGACTCAACAACCCTAACCCTAACTAGATGGTACACACAACACTTAGATATAATCTTTCTGGCCTTAAGATAGGAAATGAAATGACCTACAGGCAAATTGAACTACCCTTCCATTCTAAAACACTAGTTCACCCGGAAATCTGAACTCTACTGCTCGAGTTCTACAATTAACTGAAGCATAGCATGCAAATAGCCAATCCATGCTGAGAATCACATCAAAATCGGTCATGGCTAACTCTATCAAATCTGTTGAGGTGACCTTTTGAAGGACTGAGATTGGGCAACCTCTATACACCCATCTAGCTATAACTGAGTCACCTACTGGAGTAGAAACCGAGAAGGGTTCTGACAAGACTTTAGGACTCATTCTAAAGCTACTGGCCATATAAGGTTCCAAAAAAGACAAGGTATCCCCCTGATATAACAAAGCATAAAAATCAATATGGAAAACTCGTAACATACCAGTGACCACTTCCGGGGAGACCTCCTGCTCCTGACGGGATGCTAAGGCATAGAATCTGTTCCGGCGCTGAACACCAGCTGTGCTAGTAGATGCCCCTTGATTGCTGAGTGTGCGGGAGGGGCGGATGAACTAGAAGCTAGGCCTCGACCCCCAACTCGATCCTGTCTCACTGCTGGGCAATCTCTAAGCATGTGTCCGGGCTTCACACACTAGACACAAGCACCTGAACTTGCCAAGCACTGGCCCATGTGGGCAACATCTATACACCCGTCTAACTATAACTAAGTCACCTACTGGAGTTGAAATTGAGAAGGGTTCTGACAAGACTTCCGGACTGACTCTGAAGCTACTGGCCACATAAGATGTCACAAAAGACAAGGTAGCCCCCGAATCTAACAAAGCATGAACATTAATATGGAAAACTCGTAACATACCAGTGACCACATCTTGGGAGACCTCCTGCTCCTGACGGGATGCTAAGGCATAGAATTTGTTCTGGCGCTGACTGCCAGCTGTGCTAGTAGATGCCCCTTGATGGGCTGAGCGTGCGGGAGGGGCTGCTGAACTAGAAGCTAGGCCTCAGCCCCAACTTGATCCTGTCCCACTGCTGGGCAATCTCTAAGTATGTTTCCGGGCTTCGCACATCCCGAAACAAGCACCTGAACCTGCCAAGCACTGGCCTGTGTGTCCCCGACCAAATCAGCAACAAGCTGGGATGCTAGAATCTGCAGGTCTGCTGCTCTGGCCCCTCGAGCCTGAGGCTTTCTCTCTTTGATCATGTCTAGGACTGGATGGCACACTCAAAGCCGAAGATGCTGGAGCTGATGATCTCTAGTGAGTTTACTGTCGGTGCCCACCACCTGACCTCAGCTGGGAGAATCTGTGGTCATCGGTCCTGGCCCTCTTGGCCTCTTAGATGTGTCGCCTCCATCTGCTAGGCGTACAACACTATCCATGGCAAAACAATATCCTGATGTAGCATAACGGTCCGACAATCCTTGTCCAAATAGCTCGCTACTCCATAGACAAACCTACTCACCCGCGCCCTTTGATCGGCTACCAACTCTGGGGAATATTTCAATAAGCGAGTGAACTCAAGGGCATACTCTTGTATTGTAATTCTCCCTAGCTTCAAATTCACGAACTCAGCTGCCTTCACCTCCCTCATCTCACGAGGGAAGAACCGATCTAGGAATGCAACATGGAACTCTTCCCAAGTGACAAGACCTGCACCGGCAACCGTGCTATCCTTTCATTGGCGAAACTAGATATGCGCGACCCCTTTCAACTGATACGAGGCCAACACTGTGCACTCAACTCCATTCACCCCCATGACTTGGGTGATCTTCACTATCTCATCTATGAACTCATGCGGGTCCTCATCTACCTTGGACCCTAGGAACTCCGGCAGGTTCATCCTCAAGAAGTCTCTGACTCGAGCCGCACTGCATTGCCATTTTATAGAACATGCGGAACGGCCTGCCAATTGACCTGAGTGGTCAAAGCCTACGCCAGCATCTGAATAGTGGCCCGGAACTCAGCGTGAGCAATTGGCTCCGGTGCCTGGTGCTCCTGAACTGGTGGGGCTTGCTGGTGCCCATTACCGTTGCCATCCTCGTGGCATTCACCATTTCCATTTCTCCTACCATTCATTCTTCGAGGATCCATGATTCTGCAATCATGAATAACACGAATTAGAAGGATAGAAAGACTTTTCATCGCATGACATAGATCATAAAAGAAGGGAACATTTTCCTAGACGTCTCATAGCCTCTTCATCATAAGATTGGCGCTCTTCACACCCATGAAAAAGACTCTACTTAACGCGGCTTTCAAACACCCTAGGACACTTCAAACCTATTGCTCTGATACCAAGTTTGTCATGACCCGAATGGAGGCCCAGAACGTAACACGGGACAAGGAGCCCCGAGAGACCCCAAGTCGACACATGGCATAAGCATACATCTAATCTCAATCCGGAAACTGAATCATCAATAAAATACTCATAGTGGAAATCTAATATGAACATAAAATTATAATACGAAATCCAAAGTTGAGTACATACATATGTCTATAAAGCCTCAAAAAATGACAAGTTGATAGGACAAAACCCTAACTAACTCAACAAAACTGAAACTGAAATACATAAAGGAAAGCTGAATAGTTAGTTCCTCGGGAAATGAGGACTCACCCGCAATAAAAGTGCTAACTCTGATAAGATGACTACGACTGGGGCTGAATCTAAGAGCCGAGTCTTGTATCATGAAATGATAAAACATAGAGTATGCGGTCAGTACGTGGAATGTACCGAGTATGCAAGGTAAGTAAAACCACTAAAGTAAATAAAATTATTTAAAGACAATGCATAATGTAATCATAAAACTAAGAATATGAGTGTAGGGCTTGCATGCATTCTTTATGAAATCATGATCTCTTCATAACATAACATAACATAACTTCTAAACATCATAATTGAATCGATTGACTCAAAGCTGAATTCTGATATTTATGAGTAATGTTGAACATTGAGTCAAACCTGCTTTAGAACATGCATTTACATAAATCTCATGAGTAATGAAACATGCATATTTGAAATCATGAGGAACAATGGGAGACTCTTCTTTTAACCGACATACCACGATAGAGCTTAAGCGGTCCCAACTATCACACTCAATTAGGTAGAACCGTCCAAAGTCTTGCTAGGGCTAAGGACAATACCATTATATCGATATCAAGCTGAAGGCCCATCCGGGTAGGGGAAGCTCACAAGGGAGGTCCCGAAGTCATAATGTATAAACCTACGTTGGCGTGTAGTTCTAAGGCATAGGGTGATCGACCCTTAGCCTGCTCGGTGCTAGACATTACTCCCAAAACATGGATATGCTCTGCATCATTTTATAACAAAGCTCAACATCATCTATTGATGAAGCTCAATGATCAAATACATCTCGAAATGAATTCATGCATATGTGAAGCTTTAGCTCAAGATATACCACTAGCTGAAAACATATTTGGGAGCCTTCGCTCCAAAACAATGTGGTAAGCTATACATAGGAAAACTTGAACTCAAAACATACCACAAGCAGAACCTTTGACTATGTTGACCTAGAAGAAGGTTAAATTTCAGTGGTCCAATGCTTGTGAGAAGAGTTTTCAAGAGTTAAAGACTCGACGCACTTCTGCTCCAGTTTTGACCTTGCCGGAGGGCACAGATGGCTTTGTTGTGTATTGTGATGCTTCTCAAATTGTCCTAGGATGTGTGCTGATGCAGTATTGGAAGGTCATTGCTTATGCCTGGAGATAGCTTAAGACTCATGAGAGGAACTATCCAACACATGACTTGAGCTAGCAGCAGTAGTGTTTTTCATGAAGGTTTTGAGGCACTATATGTATGGGGTACATGTGGATGTGTTCACGGACTACAAGAGCCTTCAATATGTGTTTACTCAAATGGATCTGAATTTGCTGCAAAGTAGATGGCTAGAGCTTCTCAAGGAGTATGACATGAGTGTCCTTTATCATCCGGGAAAGGCCAATGTAGTGGTAGATGCTCTTAGTAGGTTGTCCATGGAGATTTGATGATGTTAAAATCCACTCCCCACAAGGAGGAAGTGTAAATGATCATCACAATATGAATATCCTACTAAGAGTCGGGGTCGAATCCACAGGTAATAGTGATTGGATGACACGAAAGTTGTTTATCGAATTGAGCTAAGATGCATCATTGTATTAGAAATGGAAAAATAAAAATTGGGGATTCAAAAGATCACAATTAAAATGTAAACAACTAACAATCAACTACATGATAACCAACTTGAATGGACAAAAGTGAGCAAGAGCTAGGGGTATGCTTTTGATGGGGTATTAATTGGATTAGAATTAACTAGAAAATCAAATTATTACTCATAAGCATAAAATCCATATATGAGGTGGCACCCAATATTTTTGAACCACTTAGGTGCCTTTTGCCTCGGGTTTTCTCAAACCCCAAGGTCCCAACAATTCACCAACTATGACTTAGGTCAAATTTGAGCTATTTCTAGCCTCAAATGTCTCATGGGTATATAACTATGGGTTTTAGCTATCTCTAGCCTAACCCGCACAATCAAGTCCCGCTTACCCACCATTGCTTTCTCACCTATACTCAATTTTCCTTTTTCAAGTAAAAATAGAGTAAGTAAACATAACCCACATTTGCAACTATGAGTAATTCAATTATAAATTGGGAGAAAACAACAGATTTATACTAAATGAGTAATTATAAGATCAATCTAGCAACACCAAATCTAATTTAACCTCAATCATACACACACCCCTAGCAACTTAATTAACCACTCATAAATGAGAAATGTAAGATTATGTTAAAAATTAAACTCAAAACACTCATCATCAAGAGTAAATTTCAAGCACACAATTGTCTTCAATGGAGGTTTTTACCTTGAAGAAGAAGAAGAACAAAGGCTATTCAATACTCCCTAATTATAACTCTACAAATCTGGAATGGAATGTAAAGTACTTTTTAGAGTATGTACAGAAATAGGTTAATAATTCTCCTTAAATCCCGTGTTGGATGATTTTTCTCTCCTGAAGGCGGCCTCACTTGCAAGTCACTGGCATTCTGCCGGTGCCCATCCACGGAACGCCACTCTGTTGCACTTGGGGGCAGTAACTCTGGGTGCTGGCCGGCGTTAGCACCAACGGTTCGTAGGTGTTGATCCACGTTTTGCCGGTGCACCCTTCACTTCAACGAGTGTGCATCCTGCGTTTGGCTGGCATTTCACCGGTCTCATTTGGTGGAACGCAACTATCCTTCTTCAGGCTTTATGCTTTTGTTAAATTTCTTGCTTTCTTGCTTTAGATTGAATGCTTACAAAAAATGATAGAGAAAGATCATAAAATCCTCCTAAAAACTTGAGAACCAAGAAAGAGCTAATGTTTAAAACCCTAATGAATTTGTAAATTACCAACTCGTCAAACTCCCAATCTTGGACCATTGCTTGTCCTCAAGAAAGACAATCCCTTATAGCTGAACAACTTGAAATAAGCATGTTAAACTACATGAGTTTTCGCGCAAGGGACCACTAGGCCTAAGAGAACCTCATAATTGCACACCAACTCAAAGGACAAGAGAAGACTCACCAATGCATGCAAATGCTTCAAGAGACAACCACAAACAATTGGCATGATTCACAGTTGATTTCTTCATTTAAAAAAAGTGGCATGGTTGATCACAACAAGTTTATAGAGCATCTTAAGTCATTAAAAATTTACATTCAAAGTTTCCCTTAAAGCTCTCTACATTCTTGTCTCAATCACATTTTTTGGCACGTGCAAGCATGTTCCCCGAGGAAGTGATACCACTCACATCAAGAGAGAATCCCATTTAATTATCAAATATTTCACACTCAAGGTATTATAGAATGAAGCAAATACGCTCACTCTCACAAAGAAATTTTCGTGCACATATAGAATGAAACAAATGCATCCACTCTTACAAAGAAATTCTCATGCACATAAATTGACCCATAAGCTTTCCCTTTATGTAACTAGCCACTAATGTAGAGTTTGCTACACTTAAAATTAATTAGGAAATGGAGGCCATGATGAAGGCTAGAGGTAAGGGTAGGATGACTTTTTAGTTCTAGTGAAGAACCTCCCTAATGCCTTTTTGTGAATCTTATTGCATATTCCATTTTATTTTGAGATCACCCTCACTTTATCTCTCCTTGAGAAAAATTTTCACTTTTAAATAAGATCCACCTTATATCTCCTTAATTACCATTTTTAATCTCATCAATACAAGAGGTAGCACCTCCTAACAATTCTCTTTTATTTTAAGGGTTACAAGTTCTTTTCAATCAACCCATTCATTCATTTCCTCATACTTTGGTGCTACCTCACATTAGAGCTCACATAATTTATCTGTCACGACCCTAACATAGGCTCGGATAGAGACACGGGACAAAGAACCCCGAGAGGCTCCAAGTCGACCCATGGCATATAACATAATTAAATGCGAAAAGTTAACATTTGAAATAGCAGAAGTTTGAAAATCCAATAATATATGAACAAATGAAAGCATAATAATGAACCGAAGCTGAATACATACTATGTCTGATAAGCCTCTACAACCTGATGAGTTGATGGGACAAGACCCTAACTAACTCACTAATAAACTGAAACTGAACGTACTGATAACAAGCTAATAAGAAGGTCCTTGAAGAATGAGGACTCACCAATAGGCTGAGAAATGCTAACTCTGAGAATCTAGCTAGCTGCCTAACTGAACCTGAACGTTCATGCCTATATCATAAAACAATACAACATAGAGTATGCGGTCAATACTTAGAATGTACTGAGTATATAAGAAAAATAAAATTGCTAAGCAAAAACTGAAATCATGCATATCATAAAACATAATCAAGATAAGATTTTGAGAGTAAGGCTTGGATGCTATTTTCTGAAAACATGATTTGAACATAACTGAACATCATAACTAAATTAAATGACCCAAAGCTGAAAAATTGATAATCATAAATAAAACTGAACATTGGGTCAAGCCTCCTGAAAACATGAAATCATAATTGATGAACATGCATAACTGAAAATCATGAGGAACAATGGGAGACTCGTCATATAACCAATATTACCACGATAGAGATTACGTGGTCCTGACTATTACACTTAAGTGGGCAGAGCCGTCCAAACCCTTGCCAAGGCTAAGGGCGCTACCATGATATCGATATCAAGTTGAAGGCCCCTAGGGGGCAGGGAAAGCTCACAAGGGAGGTCCCAAATAATTTGAACATACCTATGTTGGCACGTAGTTCTGAGGCACAGGTTTTACTAAACCCTTAGCCTACTCGAGCGCTAGACACTACTTCAAAAAACATGCATATGCTCTCCATCATTTTGCAATGAAGCTAAACCATCGTCTTTTGATGAAGCTGAATTATAATCATACATGGATAGTCTGAAAACATATCATGAGGAGCCTTGGCTCAACTATACCACAAGCTGAAGAGTGGGAGTCTAGACTCCAAAACTATGTGGTAAGCTAATAACATGAAATCGAAGTAAATCTTGAAACATACTTGATCGTATGGGCATGCCCAAACTTGTAGAAATAGTCAAAATGGGTAATTTAAAATTATAATTTTATCAGATACATCTCATCATAGTTGAACATATAGATCATAATCTCAACCTTTCATGAACTTTCATAATCAGGCACTATAATTGTAAGACTTTGAAATCATAATTTGTAATTGAAAATATTATAAAACATGCCCATGAATCTTGAAACAACATTAGAAATACGAAGAGAATTTACCCATGATAGATACTTGGAAAATTTCACAAATTGGGTTAAGACCCCATAAATTCATCAACTTATAATTACATGAATTAGAAGAGAATTTGTGCATGGGAATGAAGGAATACTCCCATTCATAACCTCAAATACCTGGGTACTTCTGATTTCACACACCTTCTTGAATGCCCAAAGGACTTTGAGCAGAACCTAAAGAATCTTCTAGTTTGATCTTCAATAGGCTCCTTAATCTTGCATGCATGGAATGGGGAGGTGTATAATAGGTTGAGCACCCTTAAAACCCTTCTAACTTAGATTAAAACCATGTAGTTTAGGACTTAGGAGCTTAAAAATTATGAAAATACCCTTACTAAAATGCAGGGAAAATATGCACTGCCAGTCCCTATGAGGGACTGGACAAGTCGTTACCCAAGACACGACTCGTCACCTACTCCCGTCGGCAACACTGGAAAACTTACACTACCAGTCACTGCGAGTGACACAACGAGTCATGTTGTTCCTAGTGACTCGTGGTGACATAGTCATTGGGAACACTGCTAAAAATTCAACATCCAAGTCAGCTTCTGACCACAACCAACTTAATGACTCATTTCCCTGACCACGAGTCGTGGCTTCTCTCGTGGTCAACCCCCAGACCGAAAATCTTAGCCAACTCCCCCTCCACTTCATGAGTTACTTAACGACTCGTGAAGTCTCCTAAAGGGTCCCTAGATGACTCGTCCTATGACCTGGTGCATAATTTCCTGTTTTCCATTTGAACCCTCGGTTCTGATCTTAGGGGCTTTTGGAGTATTATAATATTTCCCCCTTGGAAACATTCATCCTCGAATGTGAATGAACATACTGAAAAGCTGGGGAATAGAACTGACACCTCAAATATTGAACATCTAAAGATGAAAACTAATGAAGTGACTGACTCCATACTGGAATACATGACTGAACTAAATTCATAAATCACACATACATACATTAACATGAAAGAAACTGGAACACATGAACTGAACATGAAACTAAATAGAGTACTAAGGAGGAAATTGATACCTCAAGCTGGAACTGAACCAGAAGGAATAGATGCGGGTATTTAGCCATCATATCTACTTTGGCTTTCCACGTAGCTCCCTCAACATGCTGATTTCTCCACAAAACCTTTACTAAAGCCACTTCATTGTTTCTTAGCTTCCGAACCTAACGATCAAGTATTTCAACCAGAACCTCGTAGCTAAGGCTATCCCTCACACCTACGCTCTCCACAAGGACAACCAAAGCTGGATCACCCATACACTTTTTTAAAAGTGACACATGGAAAACTGGATGTACTAAAGCCAATTCTGAGGGCAACTCAACTCATAGTCCACCTTGCCAACATGTCTCACAATCCTATACGGGCCAACATACCGGGGGCTAAGTTTCCCCTTCTTTCCGAACCTCATCAATCCCTTCATGGGAGACACATTCAAAAACACCCAATCATCAACTTCGAACTAGTGTTCTCTCCTTTTGGCGACTCTGAGCTGTTTTCAACCCTTCCATTATAAGCTAAACCTTCTACCTTGCCTCTGAACTGAGTTTGGTCCTATCAACGTAGCTTCATCGACTTCAAACCAACCTATTGACGATCTACACCTTCGCCCATATAGGGCCTCAAACGGAACCATCTGAATACTAGTCTGATAACTGTTGTTATATGCAAACTCGATGAGAGGTAATAGCTGTTGCGGGTGAAATGTTGTACTAAGCTTAACCTGAGTACCAAGTCCCTCATGAAACGATCTCCAAAACTAGGAGGTAAAATGAATACCTCTATCTGAGATAATGGATAAGAGAACTCCATGCAATCGAACTGACTCTTGAATGTACAATTTGGCATAATACTCCGCTGATTCAGTAGTTTTGACAGATAGAAAATGAGCTACTTTAGTCAACCTGTCTACAACAACTCAGATAGAGTCATACTATCGACGAGTACGAGGCAATCCTATAATGAAGTCCATATTGATTTCCTCCCACTTCCAAGTACGGATACTAATGTCTTGAAGCACACCTCCAGGTCTTTGATGCTCAACTTTCACCTGTTGACAATTCGGACACTTAGCCACAAACTCTACTATGTCCTTCTTCATACCATTCCACCAATAGACTTTCCATAGGTCACGATACATCTTGATGGCACCTGGATGTGAATATCTTGAACCATGAGCCTCATGCAACATCCGCTCCATCAAGTTATCAACACCCGGTACACACAAACAACTCTGATATCGTAGTACACCATCTCCCCATTGGGAGAAAACCTCTAACTTCTGATTCTAAACAGCTTCCTTCAACTTTACCAAAATAGGATCCTCGTCTTGTCTAACTTTGACTTCGATCACCAACGAAGATTCTGATCCATTTTGAAAAATGACACCAACATCTGTCGAGTCAACAAGACAAACTCCTAATTGTGCAAGCCGATGCACATCCTTCACTAACTCTTTTCTCTCCTCATCTACATGGGACACACTCCCCATAAAAAGCCTGCTAAGAGCGACTACCACCATATTAGCTTTTCCCAGATGATAAAGTACACTCATATCGTAATCCTTAAGAAGCTCCAACCACCTTCTTTGTAGGCTTTTATGGTCCATAAACACATCCATATGGACCCTGTATAGATAGTCTCCAAATCTTCAAGGCTAATACTACCGCCGCCAACTCGAGGTCATGAGTTGGATAGTTCTTCTCATGGACTTTCAGCTGCCTAGAACTGTAAGCTATAACCTTACGATGCTGCAATAGTACACAACCAAGGTTGATCCTCGAGGCGTCACAATATACCACATACCCATCGGCACCCTTAGGTAGGGTCAACTCTGGTACTGAGGTGAGTCGAGTCTTCAACTTTTAGAATCTCTTCTCACAGGCCTCCGACCATTGAGACTTCACTTTCTTCTTGGTCAACTTAGTCAACGATGCTGCAATGGATGAAAATCCTTCCACGAATATCCTGTATTAACCATCCAAACCCAAGAAACTCCTGATATCTGAAGGACTAAATGGTCTAGGCCAATTCTTCACAACTTCTATCTTTTGAGAGTCCACCTGTACACCCTCACTTGACACCACATGGCTCAAAAATTTTATCGAGTCCAAACAAAACTCACACTTGCTAAATTTAGCATACAACTGGTGATCCTTAAGAGTCTGTAGCACCACCCTTAAATAAGCGATATGCTCCTCTTTGCTCCGAAAGTATATGAGAATGTCATCTATGAACAAAATCATGAACATGTCCAAATACGGCTTGAACACCCTGTTCATCAAATTCATAAAAGCTGCAGGAGCATTCATTAGTTCAAAAGACATAACTACGAACTCATAGTGACCATACCTAGTCCTGAAAGCTATCTTTGGGATGTCACTCTCTCTAACTCTGAGTTGATGATATCCAGATTGGACGTCTATCTTTGAAAATCACTTGGCACCCTGAAGCTGGTCAAACAAGTCATCAATCTTGGGGAGGGGATACCTGTTCTTGACAGTGACCTTGTCCAATCACCGATAATCAATGCACATCAAAAAGGAACCACCCTTTTGGACAAAAAGTACTGGTGCACCCCACGGGGATTTGCTAAGAATGATGAAACCCTTGTCTAAGAGATCCTTCAACTGTCTCTTCAAGTCTTTTAGCTCAGCTGGAGCCATTCTGTAAAGAGGAATTGATATAGACTGCATATCGGGAAGAAGATCAATACCAAAATCAGTCTCCCGCTCGGGAGGAATTCCTGGTAGATCATCCGAAAACACTTCTATATATTCACACAATACTGAAACTAACGGGATAGTCATGGTTTTTGATGTAGCATCCTTAACCTTTACTATGTGGTACACGCAACCCTTAGAAATCATCTTTCTGGTCTTAGTAGGAAATGAAGTGATATACATACACAACTGAACTACCTTTTCACTCTAGGACTGGCTCACCTAGAAACCAGAACTCTACAACATAGGTTCTACAATTTACTGAGGCATAACATGCATGTGGCCAATCCATACCAGATAATATAAAAAACTATCATGGTCGCTCTATTAAATCTACTGAGGAGACTTTCTGAAGGATTGTGACAGGGCAATTTCTATATACTCATTGAGCTATAACTGAATCACCGACTAGAGTGGAGATGAGAAGGATTCTGATAGGGTTTCGGGATTGACTCTAAAACTACTAGCAACATAGGGCATAACAAAATTAAAGTAGCCCATGGATCTAACAATGCATATACAACAAGGTGGAATCCTCGCAACGTACTAGTGACTACATCCGGAGAGGCCTCCTGCTTCTGATGAGATGCGAGGGCATAGAATCTGTTCTGATGCTAACCACCACCTGCACTAGTGGAGGCACCCTGCTAAGCTGAGCATGTTGGCGGGGCTGCTGAACTAGTGGCTGGGTCTCAGCCTCTACCATGGCCCTATCTAGCTGCTGGACAATCTCTGAGCATATGTCCGAGCTTTTTGCACTCGAAACAAGCACTTGTACCTGCTAGGCACCGACTAGTTGCCTTCTACCACACCTATCACAACTTGGAATACTAGGCTCTATAGATCTGCTCCCCTGACCTCGAGAGCCTAACGCTCATCCTCTTTTGTCGCGCCTAGATCTGGATGGCATACTTGCTGCTGACGGTGCTGAGGCTGATGATATCTGATGGGACTATTGATGATGCCCACCACCAGGCCTCTATTGGGAGAACACAAAACTATTGGTCCTGGCCCTCTTGGCCTCTCTCTCCCACTTACTCTTCTATACCGCCTCTATCTGTTGGGCGTACAGAACCAACTGTGAGAAGTCAATATCTTGGTGAAGAATAGCGGTGTTGAAATATTTGACCAAATAGTCTGCTATCCCATGTACGAACCTGCTCACTCGAGCCCTCTGATCTGCTACCATCTCAAATGAATATTTGGACAAGTGTGTGAACTCTAAAGCATACCCCTGGACCATTATGTTGTTCTGCCTCAGGTTCACAAATTCAACTGCTTTGACCTCCCTTAACTCACGGGGAAAGAACCGATCCAAGAATGCGGTATGGAACTCATCCCAGCCAATGGGACCCACTCCAACTGCTCGGCCATCCTTCCAATTTCTGAACCAGATATATATAGCCCCTTTCAATTGATAAGAGGCTATGTCTGCACACTCCTCCCCCGTCACACCTATGATCTAGGTAATCTTCAAAATCCCGTCCATCTTTGATCCAAGAAACTCCGGAGAGTTCATCCTAAGAAAGTCCCTGACTCTTGCCGCTGTCGCATTTCCATTCTGGGGAGCATGTGCTACCACCGGCTGGTTTACCTAGGCGGTCAATGCATGTGCCAACATCTGGATGGCTGCCCTGAACTCTGGATGGGCAACCTGGTCGGGCACATGATCCTCGGGGGCTGGTAGGGCCTACTGGTGCCCATCTCCATTCCCATTCTCATGGCCATTTCCGTTCCTGTTCCTTCTTCCATTAACTCAGCGTGGATGCATGATTCCGCAAATGCGTACAACATGAGTTAGAAGGATTGAGAGACATTTCATTGCACGACATGGATCATGAATGAAGGAAGGTTTCCTAAAATGTTTCGTAGCCTCTTCATCATAAGTGTGACGCGCTTCACACCCATGAAAAAGACTCTACTTAACGCGGCTTTCTGACAACCCTAGGACACTTCAAAACCTAATTCTCTGATACCAAGTTTGTCACGACCCAAACATAGGCCCGGATCGAGACACGGGACAAAGAACCCCGAGAGGCTCCAAGTCGACCTATGGCATGAACCTGCTCAACATAATTATATTTGGAAATTTAACATTTGAAATAGCAGAAGTCTGAAAATCCAATAATATCTGAACAATGGAAAACATAATAATGATTCGAAGCTGGATACATACTATGTATGATAAGCCTCTACAACCTGATGAGTTGATGGCGCAAGACCCTAACATACTCACTAATAAATTGAAAGTGAAGTTATTGATAACAAGATGATAAGAAGGTCCTCGAAGAATGAGGACTCACCGATAGGCTAAGAAATGCTAACTCTGAGAATTTGGCTAGCGGTAGGACTGAACCTAAATGTCCGTGCCTGTATCATGGAACGATAGAATATAGAGTATGCGGTTAGTTCTTGGAATATATTGAGTATGTAAGGTAAGTAAAATCGCTAAGTAAAAACTGAAATCATGCATATCGTAAAACATATTCAAGATAAGCTTCTGAGAGTAAGGCTTGTATTCTATTATCTGAAAACATGATTTAAAACATAACTGAATATCATAACTGAATGGAGTGACCCAAAGCTGAAAACTGATAATCATAAATACAACAGAACATTGGGTCAAACCTGCTGAAACTATCAAATCATAACTGATGAACGTGCATAACTGAAAATCATAAGGAACAATGGGAGACTTCTCATATAACCGACATTACCACGATAGAGCTTACATGGTTCTGACTATTACACTCAAGTGGGCAGAGCTGTCCAAATCCTTTCAAGAGCTAAGGGCACTACTATGATATCGTTATCAAGCTGAAGGCCCCTCGGGGGAAGAGAAAGTCACAAAGGAGGTTCCAAATAATTTGAACACTATTTATATGGGGTCCATGTAGATTTGTTTACGGACTACAAAAGCCTATGATACATGTTTACCCAGAAGGATCTAAATCTACATCAAAGGAGGTGGTTGGAGCTACTCAAGGATTATGATATGAATGTCCTTTACCTTATGGGAAAGGCTAATGTGGTTGCAAATGCTCATATTAGGCTTTCTATGGAGAGTGTGTCCTATGTATATGAGGGGAGGAAGGAGTTGGTGAAGGATGTGCATCGGCTTGCATGGTTGGGTGTTTGTTTGGTTGACTCAACCGATGGTGGCGTTATTCTGCAGAATGGATCAGAATCATCCTTGGTGACTGATGTTGAGGCTAGGCAAGATGAGATCCTATTTTGGTGAAGTTGAAGGAAGCCATTCAGAATCAGAAGGTGGAGGTCCTCTCCAAGGGGGGAGATGGTGTGCTTCAATATTAGAGTCGTCTGTGTGTACCAGATGTTGATGATTTAAGAGATCGGATATTACACAAGGCTCATGGTTCCAGGTACTCTATATACATCCAGGTTCCACCAAGATGTACCGTGACCTACGGGAAGTCTATTGGTAGAATGGCATGAAGGAGAACATAGCAAAATTTGTAGCTAAGTATCCGAATTGTCAATAGGTGAAAGTGGAGCATCAAAGACCGGGAGGTGTGCTTCAAGACATCAGTATTCCTACTTGGAAGTGGGAGGAGATCAATGTGGACTTCATCACAGGGTTGCCTCGTACTCATTGGTAGTATGAGTCCATTTGGGTGTTTGTGAACAAGTTGACTAAGGCAGCTCATTTTCTACCGATCAACACTATCGATTCAGAGGAGGATTATATCGGAGTTAGTTCAGTTGCATGGAGTGCCATTGTCCATCATATCAGGTAGAGGCACTCAGTTTAGCTCCCAATTTTGGAGATCATTTCAAAGGGGACTGGTACTCAGGTCAAGCTCAGCATAGCGTTTCACCCGCAAACAGATGGCCAGGCAAAGCGGACTATTCAGACTCTCAAGGACAAGTTGAGAGCATGTGTGATTGACTTCAAGGGTAGTTGGGATGATCATTTATCTCTCATTGAATTTGTGTATAACAACAGCTATCATTTTAGCATTCAAATGGCTCCGTTTGAGGCTCTCTATGGGTGGACATGTAGATTTCCTATTGGTTAGTTTGAAGTCGGTGAAACTGCGATGATAGAAATGGATTCAGACCATGAAGCCATGGAGAAAGTTCAGCTCATAAGGGACAGGTTGGAAACAACTCAGAGTCACCAAAAGTCCTATGCGGATGTGACGAGGAGAGAACTTGAGTTTGAAGTTGATGATTTGGTGTTTCTAAAGGTACCTCCCATGAAAGGAGTGATGAGGTTTGAAAATAAAGGGAAACTCAGTCCCCGTTATGTTGGTTTATACCAAATTATGAAAGAGTTAGCAAGGTGGCATATGAGTTGGAGTTTCCCTCAGAGTTAGCTTTAGTTCATCCAATTTTCCATGTGTTGCTCTTAAAGAAGTGTTTGGGTGATCCAACTCTGTTTGTTCCGGTGGACTGTGTCGGTGTGAAGGACAACATTAGTTATAAGGAGATTCTGGTGGAAATACTGGATCGTCAAGTTGTAAGCTAAGACACAAAGAAGTAGCCTCAGTTAAAGTTTTATTGAGGAATCATCATGTTGAGGGAGCTACGTGGGAAGCCAAAGAAGATATGATGACTAAATACCCACATCTATTCCCTTCTGGCTCAGTTTCAGCTTGAGGTATCAGTTTCCTCCTTAGTACTCTATTCAATTTCATGTTCAGCTTGTGTATCCTAGTTTCTTTCATGTAAATGGATGTATGTGTGATTCAGAAATTCAGTTCAGTCATGTTGTTCTATGTAGAGTCAGTCACTCCGTCAGTTTTCAGCATGTATGTTTAGTGTTTGAATATGAAGATTGCATTTCTCTATTTTTCAATATGTTTTCCCACTATCGAAGATGAATGTTCCCAAGTGGTAGATATTGCAATACCCCCAAACTGCCTAAGACAAGACTCGGGAGTTGAAACGAAAAGTACCAGAAAAATCTGAAAATCTTCTTTGGACAACTTATTGTATGGATCGTTGGTGGGATGAATTACCCGTGGAAGGTGCCCATGGTGAGAAGCTGCAGAATCTGACTGGTAATGGGCCTCAGAATGACCCATTGGATATTGTAACGAGTCGTTGAATGTGAGTCATTGTGAGGTTGGTCTTGATCAAGTATGTGTACAAGCATGATGAGATGCTTATGAACAAAGTATGATTTCGAAATACCCATGTCTATGTTCATATTTTTAAAGAGAATCTAGTTGATTTCAAGCATGTTAACTATTGGGCAAGCCCATATGATCAAGTATGTTTTATGATTTCATGAATTAGCTTACCACATGGTTTTGGAGTCTAGACTCCCACCATTTTCATCTTGTGGTATGGTGTAAGCCAAGGCTCTTCATGTTATGATTCAGATTTATGTATGCATGTTATGAGCCAACTTTGTCACTAGACGATGGTCAGTTTCGTTGAAAAATGATGGAGAGCATATGCATGTTTTTGGAAGTAATGTCTAGCACTGAGTAGCAAAGGGTCAGTCAACCCTATGCCTCAAAACTACGTGCCAACGTAGGTATGATCAGATTATTTGGGACCTCCTTTGGAGCTTCCCTTGTCCCCAGGGGCCTTGAGCTTGATATCGATATCATGGTAGCGCCCTTAGCCCTGATAAGGCTTTGTACGGCTATGCCCACTTGAGTGTGATAGTTGGGACCACATAAGCTCTATCGTGGTAATGTCGGTTATATGACGAGTCTCCCATTGTTTCTCATGATTTCAGTTATGCATGTTTATCAGTCATGATATTATGTTTTCAGCAGGTTTGACCCAATGTTCAATCTTACTTATGATTATTCAGTTTTCAGCTTTGGGTCATTTGATTCAGTTATGATATTCAGTTATGTTCAGATCATGATTTTAGAAAATAGCATGCAAGCCCTACTCTTAGAATCTTATCTTGATTATGTTTTATATTATGCATGTTTAATGATTTTACTTACTTAGCGGTTTTACTTACCTTGCATACTCGGTATATTCCACGCACTGACTGCATACTCTGTGCTATATCGTTTTATGATACAGGCTCCAATATCCAGACTCAATCCCGCCGCTAGTTAGACTTCTGGAGTTAGCACTTCTCAGTCCCAGTTGGTGAGTTCTTATCTTGCGAGGGCCCTGCATAATAGTTGTATTTCAACTTTTTAGTTTTCAGGCTATAGTGAGTTAGTTAGGGTCTTCTGCCATTAACTCATCAGTAATAAAGGCTTTTCAGACATAGTATGTGTTCAGCTTTAGACTTATGTTATGTAATCAGATGTTATGTTATGTTTAAACTTCGACTATGTTAATCTTCCGTCTTAATGAATGAGTTAGATGTTATGTTCATGCCATGGGTCAACTTGGAGTCTCTCGGGGTCCCTTGTCCCGTGTCTCAATCCGAGCCTATGTTCAGGTCGTGACACATCTACTCGGGAGCAGAGCTTAGTTAAGCTTTCAAAATCATTGTTCATCTCCTACTGTATAGTGCTGGCAATAAGAGCCGGGAGATTTTGGGCAAGCTTTTGGAGGTTTCTCTCATGAGAAGAAGTCATCTCAGCCAACTTTTGTATTCCGTTTGTGTGGGAGGATGTGGGAGAAGGTGAAGACCTCCAAAATTGTGCTCCTCCAGATACATGCTCTAACACCTTGAGGTATGGCATATTAAGGTCGGGAGCAATGGGAGTCTCCTCTCTGTCGTGGGAGCTGGAACCCTCGGGAGTCTCAAACACTTGCAGCCTCTTTCTTTTCAAATTTGGTGCCTCAACATGCCTTTTTCTCTCCACATTGATTACACTGGTGGTAGAGCTGGGAGACTCGTCAAGGAATAGTGGCACCTCTATTGAGGCACTGAGAAATAAGCCCTGTATATGGCATCGCTGTTCCTTGTTGCTTGGCCTTTCTCTTCATTTGGTTGTCCACAATCTCCCCGAAGTTGATGGGCATCCCTATCATTATACAGACGATGAATATAGTTGCCTCCAAGTTCACTCTTTGTTCATTCTTTGATGGCATAATCCAGCCACACACAAACTCCAGCCACAATTTTGCTTCAAACTTAAGATCATGCCTCAAAATCTCCCCACTCATGAAGGCCCGTAAAGGCTGCCCATTGGCTATGGTTGGAGCTATCCAAATGGATTAATTTTCTTTGTTGGCCACTCTTTTTGCTTACTCACTTCCTGGATTAATCTTATCAGCCCAAAATAATGCATTGATGGCAGCTAGTGATATCCACCTCCACACCCATGATCCGAACTGAGGGCAGGCAAGGAAACTCATCAACCTTCCCCTTATGTTTCATAGCCTCTTTCCATGCATGGTATGATGGATAAAACTGAGGCACCAAGTTGGTGTAGCACTCTGGAAGAGGCTCAGGAAATATGTGCCACTGCCTATCGATGAACTTTGAAGTTATGTTGGGGAAATCATTCCTCAGCCCCACCAGATAAAATCTTTTCTCAGTTGTGATTGATCTTCCTTCACAGATGGTATAGTCCGCCTTCATGTCGGGCACACAGAAAATGACTGCCTCCCTGGTGTTGGTGGGGGATGAGTTTTCCTTATCCTTGCCCTTTGCTCTTGCTTTTTAATATGGAGGGTGCCTTGCCCTTGTTTGGCTGCCTGGAGGAAGTCATAATTCTGCAAAGCCTTCTTAGTGCTACAACAAAACAACATTTCTTTTTGTATTTTCCATAATTAAAGAGAAAAAGCACAAACTATCCTAAGCCAAGGAACAAAATTAAGGATTGGATGACCAACAATTTTCAAGATCAAAATCAAGTGCTGACAGTATCGGTGATACAACGATGAAATGCAGGTAGAGATCCGCGAGTCACCACTGAGTTTCTAGTTCTTAGTAGAAAATTGGGTGAAATTTCCCACTTTTTGCACCACACTGGCGTTACACCGGTCTCAACCTGCGATGCGCAGGTGAAACACAAGTTCTGGGCAGTGGCCTGAAGCCTTGCACCAACATCTGTATTTCAGCCGGCGTTTCACCGAGCCTGACTAGTAGTTTGCTGGCAGACACCGCTCAGTTATTTCACCCCAACTCAGCTAAACAGAATCTCCTCACTTTCATGACTCACTCGCTCCATTCACGTTATGATTTATTCACTCCAACAACACAATAAAAATAACAATGATGATTTTCCCTTAGGTATGACGTCACCCAATATATCATTGGGAAAATCTTACATTTGAAGCACTCGGGGTTACTCAAACTTCACCACCAACCATTATATCAATCACACCATTTCCATAGACATTTACACAAAATAAGTAACTACCCCAACATTATTCAAGTATTCAAACCCCTAACATACCCATATTATAAAAATCGTTCAACACAAGGAACTCAAAAAATGGGAAATAGGGAAATGTGTAATGCCCCGGAAACTCAAAAACCAGACTTGGGAGTTGACATGGAGAAAATAGGAATTTCGGCACCAAATCACAGAACGAGTTGTCCTGTGACCCGTGGGGGTAGGCCACGAGTCGTGAAGTGACTCGTGGGGAAGGATCCGGACTTGGTAGAAAAAGTTGGAAAAAATGGAGTGACCATGAGTCGTGGTCCACACCACGATCCGTTAAGTGACCCGTGGCCAGTAGTTGATTGAAGACCCAGAGGAAATTTGGCATTGTACTTTACGATTAGTCACCACGAGTCGTGGTCCAAGCCACGATTCGTTAGGTGACCCATGGTCTAAAATAGTTGGGAGAGTAATGATGTTGGAAGTGTAGTTGAAGAGTGGGTCACCATGAGTCGTGGTGTCCCTCGTGGTGACCAATAGGGGATTCTGGGTAGTGGACTCAACGACTGTGACCATGAGTCGTGGTCATTGGGCATGAGGCGTAGGGTCCCCCGTGGGGACTAGCAGTCAGTTTTTCCTGCGAATTTCCTATGGGTGCTTAGTAGTTCAGTTCAGTCCGAATGTAGGAATCCACAGTGTTACTTAGAATTTGTCAGCCGATCAGTTGACTATAGAAACTCTTGAGGTGTCTGTGATACCTCCCATTTATTAGAATCAAATTCAGAATTCAGTTTATTGGTCTGCTAGGCAGTCATGAAACTCTAGATATATAGCTCTGACTAGCCTTAGGATCCCAATTTCATATTACAGTTTGTTCTTAGACGGTTACGACGCTTCTAGATAAGCAACTCTTATAAGTCCAGAACCCAGTTTGAGAATCTGATCCGATAAGACTCTCAGGGTGCTTTCAGATACGTATACCTGACTAGTCTTCGACCCATTTTCGAGCTATCAGCCTACTATTCAGTCAAGGACAATCCAGTGGGTGTTGGACTTAGCACCGAGTGGACCGGGGTTCTAGCGCACCCAGGTTCCCAGAACTACGTTGCCATCTTAGGTTATAGTATTTATTGCCCTGATTGGCCCCAGACTTTTGTGATCACCCCGTTCAGGCCTTTATACCTTGGCAAGGTATATTAGGTCCTACCGGTAGGGTGTATACATCGGACTCCACGTCTAGCTCATGTGGTTATATGTCGGTTATAGACTCTCCCATTAGTCAACTCAGTTCAGTCATAGATTAGTTAGTTCAGATCAGTTCAGTACAGTATCTCAGACTCAGAATTTCAGACATAGGGCATGTCTTTGACCATTAGACAGAGTCATCTTGACAATCTTAGTTTACTTCAGTTATGTCAGTGGTCATTGCATGTCGTTTCAGTTAAGTCATTTATATCAAGTATTATGTTTTCTCCTGCTTAATCAGTACATTCAAAGTACTAATGCATACCTTTTATGTTGTATCATGAACCGTAGGTTCTCAAACTCAACGCCGTTAGCTGACCTCGCTCAGACTTTTCTCAAGCAGCTTCATTGGTGAGTCCTCATCCTTCGAGGATGGAGATTATTTCTTTCAACTCAGTTTATTTTATTTAGATTTGGAGTTAGCCGGGGGTTTGTCCCAGCAACTCATCAGTTGTAGTGGCTATCAGACATAAACATGTTACTTTCAGACTTTTAGTTTTGTTCTAACAATTTTAAACTTTAGTGATTCAGTTTATTTCCCTATATAAATGTTTTATGATAGTATCTTTAAAGTTTTTGCAAATTATGTTTACTCAAAATGCCAGTGTATGATAGATCAGGGGTTGACTTAGGGTTACTTGTGACTCCAAGTACCGTGTCCCATCCAAGGTATAGACTCGGGGCATGACAAACTTGGTATCAGAGCCCCAGGTTTAGAGTATCCTCGGAATGTCTGAAAGCCTCATCGAGTAGAGTCCTTTTCATGGGTGTGAAGCGTGCCACACTTATGACGGGGAGGCTACGAACAATTAGGAAACCTCTCTTTTGTTCATACACTTTATCATGCATTAAAGTTTGATTCCAGAAACATTCTCCTAACTCGTGCTCTATTTCGTTTAAGTGAATCATGCCTCCCAGACACGGTAAAGGAAGAAGGATTGATAACACCGACCGACCTACCCCGACAGCTCCAGTATCCCCTCAAGATGCCACAATGTCCAGTACGGAGTTTAGGACGGCTATCTAGCTGCTCGCTCAGACAGTCACCATTTAGGTGAACCGGCAGATGGTTCCAGTGAACACAAACGGGTCTGCAGCAGCTTCTAGGCTGCCAGACTTCTCTTGATTGGACCCTCCATCTTTTTAGAGATCCAAGGTGGGGGAGGACTCCCAAGAGTTCGTGGATGAGATTAAAAAGATTACCTGCATAATGGGTGTCAACTCCTCTGAGAGTGTTGACCTCGCTGCCTACTAACTAAAAGGGGTAGCTAGGTCTGGTATGAACAGTGGAAAGAGGGGCAGCCAGTGGGAGCAGGACCGGTGGAGTGGGAGGAGTTCAACACAACCTTCCTAGACAAATTTTTCCCTCGGGAGCTTAGGGAGGCAAAAGTGACTGAGTTTATGAACTTGAGACATGGCAACAGAACAGTAGAAGAATATGCATTAGAGTTCACCAGGCTGTCTAAGTACGCTCCAGAGATGGTAGCCAAGCCAAGGTGTTATATCCCGGAAACCCAAAGATCAGACCCCGGAGTTGAAATGAAGAAAAACTTAAAAACTGGCACCAAGCACAAAATGAGTCGCGGGATGACTCGTTGGTGCAGTCCACAAGTCGTGATGTGACTTATGGGGAGGCCAGTGAGGAGTTTGGAAGTTTGAGAAAAAGGATCCCCACGGGCATGACAACTCTCGTGGTCAAACCCCACGAGTCGTTAGGTCAGTCGTGGGGTAGATAAGGAAGGAAAAGAGAAGAAGGGATGCAGTGCACTCGATGGGAGGACCCTACGAGTCGTGGTTAGTCCCCACGATTCGTGGGCTGAGTCATAGTCAGCTGGTTGAGAAAATAATGGGGATGGAGGCAGTGTACATAATGGGTGATGACCACGAGTCATGGTCACCAGTAACGAGTCGTGAGGTTGCCCATTAAGAGCCTAGGAGACCTATTGAGAAGTGCACCTCACGGACAACTCCACGAGTCGTGACCGGTGATGATGAGTCGTTGGGACCACCTGCCAGTTATTTTCTGCAAATTTAGGCTTTTCCGTAATTCCTAAGTTCCTAAGGCCTAAACTACGTCGTTTTGAGTTATGAGTAGTGACTTTTAAAGAGGTTAAGTTCATTGTAAGCTTCATCCATTCATGCATGCAAGGTAGAAGACTTGAGAGGGTGATCAAGCCTAGCATTAATCAATTTCTCTTCAATTTCCTATTGGGCATCTAAAGAAGTGTTAGAATCAGCTCCCAACAGGTATGTAGGGTTATGAATGGGTGATTTCCTTCACACCCATGCCCAATCCCTCTCTAAAGTATGACATTCCTATTTCTACTCTATGGGGGTTTAACCCAAATGCATGAATCTCCTATTTCTATACATGGGTATGATTTAATTATGATTCTACAGTTGAATTATAAAGCATGGGCAATTTATAAGATTTCGAATTTAAAATCATGTTTCTAGTTTTATGAATTAAAAACCCATTGATGAGATGTTCATGAAAGATAAAATTTGTGATGAATATATGATAATGATGAGATAGTGTGATGAGAAGCATGTTTTGAAGTTACCCATGATTACAATTATGTTTTCGATGAGAATTGAGTATTTCTAAGTACGATAAATCTTTGGGCAATGACCACATGTTATGTATGAATGATGATTTTCTCGAGTTAAGCTTACCACATTATTTTGGAGCGAAGACTCTCAATTATATTTTCCGCTTGTGGTATGTTTTGAATTAATGTTTTCCTATGCATAGCTTACCACATGGTTTTGGAGCGAAGGCTCCCAATTGTATTTTCAACTTGTGGTATGTTTTGAGCTAAAGCTTCTCATATGAATGATTTCATATTTGAGATGTATTTTAGTATTGAGCTTCGTCAATAGACAATGTTGAGGTTCATTATAAAACGATGTAGAGCATATGCATATTTTTGGGAGTAATATCTAGCATCGATCAGGCTAAGGTTCAATCACCTTGTGCCTCAGAATGACGTGCCAACGTAGGTTGATACTATTATATATATTACTTCGGGACCTCCCTTGTGAGCTTCCCCTGGCCGAATGGGCCTTCATCTTGATATTGATATCATGGTATCGTTCCTAGCCCTGGCAATTCTTTAGACGACTCTACCCACTTGAGTGTGATAGTTGGGACCACGTAACATCTATCGTGATATGTCAGTTAAAAGATGAGTCTCCCATTATTCCTCATAATTTCAGATGCATATTTCATTACTCATGAGATTTATATATGCGTGTTCTAAAGCAGGTTCGACTCAATGTTCAGCTTTACATATACATTAAAATTCAAATTTGAGTCAATCAATTCAGTTATGATGTTATGAAGTTATGTCATATTATGATATGAAGAGATCATGATTTTAGAAATAATGCATGCAAGCCCTACTCTCAAATTCTTAATATTTATTTTTACATTGTGCATTGGCCTTAAATGATTTTATTTACTTAAGAGGTTTTACTTACCTTGCATACTCGGTACATTCCACGTACTGACCGCATACTCTATGTTGTATCGTTTGATGATACAGGACCTGACGCTCAGGTTCAGGTCCGCTCACAGTCAGCTTATCAGATTTACCATTCATATTGTGGGTGAGTCCTCTTCTCCTGAGGACTAGATTATTTATATTTCCTTTATGTATTTCCTTTTCAGTTTTTCTGAGTTAGCGGGGTCTTGTCCCATCAACTCGTCATGTTTAGAGGCTTTTCAGAAATATGTATGAACTCAGCTTCAGGTTATGTTTGCTGATGTTATGATGAAGTTTAGACTTCCGCTATGAGTATATTATTGACTATTCAGTTTCTTGATTGAGTTAGATGTATGCTTATGTCATAGGTCAACTTGGGGTCACTCGGGGCTCTTTGTCACGTGTTATCTTCCGGGCCTCCGTTCGAATCGTGAAAAACTTGGTATTAGAGCAATAGGATTAAAGTGTCCCAGGGTGCCTGAAAGCCGCGTTAAGTAGAGTCTTTTTCATGGGTGTGAAGTGTGTCACACTTATGAAGAAGAGGCTATGACACGTTTAGGAAATATTCCCTTCTTTCATGATCTATGTCGTGCAATGAAAAGTCTTTCTATCCTTCTAATTCGTGCAATTTGCGATTGTAGAATCATGGCTCCCCAAAGAATGAATGGTAGAATGAATGGGAATGGTGAAGGTCACGAGGATGGAAATGGAAATGGGCACTAGAAAGCCCCACCAGTTCAGGAGCCCCAGCGGAGCAAGTTGCTCATGCTGAGTTTCGGGCCGCTATTCAGATGGTTGCGTAGGCCTTGACCGCTCAGGTCAATCAATAGGCTGTTGCTCATGTTCTGCAAAATGGCAATGCAACGACAACTCGAGTTCGAGACTTATTGAGGATGAACCCGCCGGAGTTCCTCGGGTCTAAGGTAGATGAGGACCCACATTAGTTCATAGATGAAATAGTGAAGATCACCTAAGTCATTGGGGTGAATGGAGTTGAGTGCACAGAGTTGGCCTCGTATCAGCTGAAAGGGGTCGCGCATATCTGGTTTGCTAGTGGATGGATAGTAGTGTCGCCGGAGCGGGCCCTGTCACTTGGGATGAGTTTCATATTGCATTCTTAGATCGGTTCTTTCCTCGTGAGATGAGGAGCTAAAGGCAATGGAGTTCGTAAATCTGAAGCAAGGGAGAATGATGGTGCAAGAGCATGCTCTTGAGTTCACTTGCCTATAAAAATATGCCCCTGAGTTGGTCGCCGATCAGAGGGCGCGAGTGAGTAGGTTCGTCCATGGAGTAGTGGGCTATTTGGACAAGCATTGTAAGACCTCTATACTCCATCAGGATATAGATTTCCCTTGGATAGACTTGTATGCCCAACAGATGGAGGCGGCACATTTGAGAGAGAGGGAGGCCAAGAGGGCCAGGACCGATGACCACAGATTCTCACAACCGAAGTTAGGTGGTGGGCACTGACAGTAGACCCACCAGAGATCATCAGCCCCAGCATCTTCAGCATTGAGTGTGTCATTTAGGCCTAGACCAGATCAGAGAAGGCGACCATTAGGCTCGAGTGGTCAGAGCAGTAGACCCACAGATTCTAGCATCCCAGCTTGTCGCAGATGCGGTGGGGCCACACAGGCCAGTGCTTGGCAAGTTTAGGTGCTTGTGTCTAGTGTGGGAAGCCCGGACACATGCTTAGAGATTGCCCAGCAGCGAGACAGGATCAGGTTGGGGGTCGAGGCCTAGCTTCTAGTTCATCCGCCCCTCCCGCACGCTCAGCAAATTAGGGGGCATCTACTAGCACAGCTGGTGGTCAGCGCCGGAACAGATTCTATGCCTTAGCATCCCGTCAGGAGTAGGAGGTCTCCCCGGATGTGGTCACTGGTATGTTACGAGTTTTCCATATTGATTTTTATGCTTTGTTAGATCTGGTGGTTACCTTGTCTTTTGTAGTACCTTATATGGCCAGTAGCTTCAGAGTCAGTCCCGAAGTCTTGTCAGAACCCTTCTCGATTTCTACTCCAGTAGGTGACCCAGTTATAGCTAGATAGGTGTATAGAGGTTGCCCAATCTCAGTCCTTCAAAAGGTCACCTCAGTAGAGTTAGCCATGACCGATTTTGATGTGATTCTCAGCATGGATTGGCTATTTGCATGCTATGCTTCAGTTAATTGTAGAACTCGAGCAGTAGAGTTCAGATTTCCAGGTGAACTAGTGTTTTAGAATGGAAGGGTAGTTCAGCTGTGCCTGTAGGTCGTTTCATTTCCTATCTTAAGGCTAGAAAGATGATATCTAAGTGTTGTGTGTACCATCTAGTTAGGGTTAGGGTTGTTGAGTCCGAGACCCCGACTATCCAGTCAGTTCCAGTAGTACGTGAGTATCTATAGGTCTTTCCAGATGATTTACTGGAAATCCCTTTCACGACCCGAATAGAGGCCCGGATCGTAACACAGGACAAGGAGCCCCGAGAGACCCTAAGTCAACCCATGACATAAGCATACATCTAATTTCAATCCCAAAATTGAATCATCAACAAAATACTCATACCGGAAGTCCAATTTGAGCATAACATCAGAATACAAAATCCGAAGCTGAGTACATGCATATGTCTGAAAAGCCTCTAAACATGATGAGTTGATTGTAAGAGACCCCAACTAACTCAAGAAAACTGAAACTGAAATACATAAAGGAAAGTGGAATAGTCAGGTCCTCGGTAAATGAGGACTCACCCCAATAAGAGTGCTAACTCTGATAAGCTAACTAAGAGCGGGGCTGAATCTGAGAGTCGGGTCTTGTATCATGAAACGATACAGCATAGAGTATGCAGTCAGTACATGGAATGTACCGAGTATGCAAGGTAAGTAAAACCGCTAAAGTAAATAAAATCATTTAAAGACAATGCATAATGTATACGTACACATAAGAATCTGAGAGTAGGGCTTGCATGCGTTCTTTCTAAAATCATGATCTCTTCATAACATAACATAACTTCATAACATTATAACTGAATCGATTGACTCAAAGTTGAATCCTGACATTTATGAATAAAGTTGAACATTGAGTCTAACCTGCTTTAGAACATGCATTACATAAATCTCATGAGTAGTGAAACATGCATATCTAAAATCATGAGGGACAATGGGAGACTCGTCTTATAATCAACATACCACGATAGAGCTTACATGGTCCTAACTATCACACTCAAGTGGGTAGAGCCGTCAAAATCCTTGCCATGGCTAGAGATGATATCATGATATCGATATCAAGATGAAGGCCCATCCGGGCAGGGGAAGCTCACAAGGGAGGTCCCGAAGTCATAATGTATAAACCTACGTTGGTGCGTAGTTCTGCTGCATAGGGTTATCGACCCTTAGCCTGCTCGGTGCTAGACATTACTCCCAAAACATGCATACGCTCTACATTATTTTATAACAAAGCTCAGCATCATCTATTGATGAAGCTCAATGATCAAAAACATCTTGAATATGAAATCATGCATATGAGAAGCTTTGGCTCAAGACATACCACAAGTTGAAAACATAATTCAGAGCATTCGCTCCAAAACTGCTATACATAGAAAAACTTGAACTCAAAATATACCACAAGCTAAAATTATAATTGAGAGTTTTCGCTCCAAAACAATATGGTAAGCCTAATTTCGAAAAAATCACCATTCATACTTAACATGTGGGCATTGCCCAAAGCTTTATCATACATAGAAATGCTCAATTCTCATCGAATATTAATTGTAAACATGGGTAGCTTCAACTCATGCTTTTCATCATAATATCTCATCATCATCATATATTCATCACAAATCTCATACTTCATGAACATCTCATCCATGGGCTTTTAATTCATTAGACTAGAATCATGATTTTAAATTGAAAACATTATAAAATTTGCCCATGCTTCATAATTCAATAGTAGAATCATAATCAAATTATACCCATGCACAGAAATAGAAGATTCATGCATTTAGGTTAAAACCCCATGGATTAGACATAGAAGTTCATACTTTAGAGAGGGATTGGGCATGGGTGTGAAAGGAATCACCCATTTATAACCTTACATACCTGTTGATAGTTGATTCTAACACTTCTTTAGATGCGTAATAGGAAATTGAAAAGAAATTGATGAATGCTAAGCTTGATCACCCTCTCAAATCATCTACCTTGCATGCATGAATGAATGAGGCCTAAAATGAACTTAACCCCTTTAGAAGTCACTATTCATAACCCAAAACATCGTAGTTTAGGCCCTAGGAACTTAGGAATTACGGAAAAGGCCTTACTAAAGTTATAGAAAATAACTGTCAGGTGGGTCCCAATGAGGGACCTCATGACCCGTGGTCACAGGTTACGACTTGTGAAGCCAGTCGTGAGGTACACTGCCTGATCCTCGACTAAAACTTTCCCTTCCTGGACCACGACTCACCCCACAAATCATGGGGACTGACCACGACTGCTGGGGTCCTTCCATGATGTCCACTGCCACTTTCCCTATTTCTTTTCTTAATCTCCCTCCCCATGACTGACCCAACGAATCATGGGGCCTGGCCATGAGTTGTGGTCATGCCCGTGGGGTCTTCTCTTCTCATGACTTCAATTTTTTTCCCTGGCCTTCCCCACGAGTCACATCATGATTCGTGAGTGGATCTCACGAGTCTCCTCACTGGTCATTTTGAGTCTGCTGTAGAATTTTCACTTTTTCTCCGTTTCAACTCCTGGGTCTGATCTTTGGGCTTCTGAGGTATAACAATATCTCCCCCTTCGGAAAATTCATCCTCGAATGTTGGAAACTCACAGAAAAGCAGAGAAGATGCAATTATCATATCCAAATACTAATCATTTAAACCAAAAACTGACGGAGTGACTACCTCCAATTCGAATAACATAACTGAACTGACTTCATGAATCATACACACATCCAAATATATACAAGAAACTTGCACATATTAACTAAACATGAAACTAAATAAAGTCTGAGTGCAAAACTGATACCTCAAGATGAAACTGAGCCGGTAGAGAATAAATGAGGGTATCTAGCCATCATATCTACTTCGGCTTCCCAGTAGCTCCTTCAACATGTTGATTACTCCATAACACTTTAACTGAAGCTACTTCCTTGTTCCTTAGCCTTCGAACCTGTCGATCCAATATTCTCACCGAAACCTCCTCATAGCTAAGGCTGTCTCTCACACCAACACTGTCCATCAGGACAACTAAGGCTGGATCACCCAAACACTTCTTCAAAAGCGATACATGAAACATAGGATGCACAAAAGCTAATTCTGAAGGCAACTCCAACTCATAAGCCAACTTGCCAACACGTCTCACTATCCGATATGGGCCGACATAGCGGGGACTAAGTTTCCCTTTCTTTCCAAATCGCATCACTCCCTTCATGGGAGACACCCTCAGAAATACCCAATCATAGACTTCAAATTCTAACTCTCTTCTTCTCACGTTTGCATAAGACTTTTGGCGAATCTGGGTAGTTTTCAACCTACCTCTTATCAACTGAACCTTCTCCATTGATTCATGAACCGAATCCGGCCCTATCATTGCTGCCTCACCAACCTCAAACCATACGATGGACGATCTACATCTCCACCTGTAGAGAGCCTCGAACGGTGCCATCTGAATGCTAGAGTGATAGCTGTTATTGTAGGCAAACTTAATCAGGGGCAAGTGATCATCCTAACTACCTTTAAAGTCCATCACGCATGCTCTCAACATGTCTTTGAGAGTCTGGATTGTCCGCTCCACTTGACCATCCGTTTGCAGGTGAAATGCTATGCTGAGCTTAATTTGTATACCCAATCCTTTTTGAAACGATTTCCAAAACTGAGAGGTAAATTGAGTACCTCGATTTGAAATGATGGATAAGGGAACTCCATGCAGTCAGACCAACTCCCGATATATAGTTTGGCATAATCCTCCGCCGAATCCGTGGTTTTAATTGGTAGAAAACGTGCAGCCTTGGTCAACTAGTCTACCACAACCCAAATGAAATCATATTGTCGACGAGTACGAGGCAGACCGAGGATAAAATTCATATTAATCTCTTCCCACTTCCAAGTAGGAATGCTGATATCCTGAAGTACACCTCCCAGTCTCTGATGCTCAACTTTTACTTGATGATAGTTCGGACACTTGGCTACGAATTCTGCAATATCCTTCTTCATGTTGGTCCACCAATAGATTTCCCGTAAGTCACGGTACATCTTGGTGGTACCTAGATGGACAGAATACCTGGATCCATGAGCCTTATGAAACATCTGGCTCATCAATCATCAACTTATGGAACACATAAGCGACCCTGGTATCGAAGCACACCCTCTCCCCCTTGGGAGAAGACTTCTACCTTTTGATTTTGAATGGCTCCCTTCAACTTTACCAAAATCGGGTCCTCATCTTGTCTAGTTTTCGCATCAATCACCAAGAAAGATTCTGAATCTGTTCCGAACCACCACACCGCCATCGGTTGAGTCAACCAACCTAACTCCCAACCTTGCGAGTCAATGCACGTCTCTCACCAACTCCTTTTTCCCTTCATCCACATGGGACACACTCTCAATAGAGAGCCTACTAAGTGCGTCCGCTACCACATTAGCCTTACCCAGATGGTAAAGTACACTCATATCGTAGTCTTTGAGTAGCTCCAACCACCTACTTTGCCGAAGATTGAGACTTTCTGCTTGAACACATATTGTAAACTCTTGTGGTCCGTAAAAACATCCACGTGGACCCCATAATGTCACAATATCTTCAAAGCGAAAACCACCGTGGCTAACTCAAGATCATGGGTCGGGTAATTCCTCTCATGGACCTTCAACTCTTTAGAGGTGTATGCTATCCTTTCCCATGCTGCATCAATATACACCTGAGGTTCATTCTCGAAGCATCAGAAATACTCCACGAATCCATCAGTACCCTCGGGGAGGGTCAACATCAGTGATGAGGTAAGTCGGGTCTTCAACTCTTGGAAGCTCTTCTCACAAGCCTCCGACCATTGGAACTTCACCTTCTTCTAGGTCAATTTGGTCAAAGGTTCTGCAATAGATGAGAAACCCTCAACAAATCTTCGATAATAGCCTGCTAAACCCAAGAAACTCCGAATATCTGAAGGGTTCACTGGTCTAAGCCAATTCATCACCGCCTTGATTTTCTGAAAATCTACCTTTATGCCCTCACTTGATACCACATGGCCCAAAAAGCTACGGAGTTCAACCATAACTCGCACTTGCCGAACTTGGCATATAATTGATGATCCTCGAGAGTCTGAAGCACTACTCTCAAATGAGCAGCATGCTCCTCCTCACTCTGAGAGTATATAAGGATATCATCAATGAACACGATCATGAACATGTCTAGGTATGGCTTGAACACCTTGTTCAAAAAATCCATAAAAGTTACAGGAGCATTCGTTAGTCCAAAAGACATAACTACAAACTCATAATGACCATACCGTGTTCTGAAGGTTGTCTTCGGGATATAACTCCCCCGAACTCTAAGCTGATGATACCCAAATCTGAGATCTATCTTTGAGAAATACTTAGCACCCTGAAGCTGGTCAAATAAATCATCAATCCCGGGTAGAGGATACTTATTCCTGACAGTGACTTTGTTCAATTGCCGATAATCAATGCACATGCAAAGGGAACCATCCTTCTTTCAGACAAATAAGACCAGTGCGTCCTATGGAGACTTTCTTGGTCTAATGAAACCCTTATCTAATAAGTCCTTCAACTGCTCTTTCAACTCCTTTAGCTCGGCTAGAGCCATTTTGTAGGGAGGAATAGATATAGGTTGCGTGTAGGGAAGAGATCAATACAAAAATCAATCTCCTACTCGGGAGGAACACCTGGCAAATAATCTAGAAAGACCTATAGATACTCACGTACTACTGGAACTGACTGGATAGTCGGGGTCTCGGACTCAACAACCCTAACCCTAACTAGATGGTACACACAACACTTAGACATCATCTTTCTAGCCTTAAGATAGGAAATGAAACGACCTACAGGCACAACTGAACTACCCTTCCATTCTAAAACACTAGTTCACCCAGAAATCTGAACTCTACTGCTCGAGTTCTACAATTAACTGAAGCATAGCATGCAAATAGCCAATCCATGCTGAGAATCACATCAAAATCGATCATGGCTAACTCTACTAAGGTGACCTTTTGAAGGACTGAGATTGGGCAACCTCTATACACCCATCTAGCTATAACTGAGTCACCTACTGGAGTAGAAACCGAGAAGGGTTCTGACAAGACTTCGGGACTCGCTCTGAAGCTACTAGACATATAAGGTGCCACAAAAGACAAGGTATCCCCCTGATCTAACAAAGCATAAAAATCAATATGGAAAACTCATAACATACCAGTGACCACTTCCGGGGAGACCTCCTGCTCCTGACGGAATGCTAAGGCATAGAATCTATTTCGGCGCTAACCACCAGCTGTGCTAGTAGATGCCCCCTGATTTGTTGAGCGTGCGGGAGGGGCAGATGAACTAGAAGCTAGGCCTTGATGCCCAACTCGATCCTGTCTCACTGCTGGGCAATCTCTAAGCATGTGTTCGGGCTTCCCACACCAGACACAAGCACCTGAACTTGCCAAGCACTGGCCCGTGTGGGCAACATCTGTACACCCATCTAGCTATAACTAAGTCACCTACTGGAGTTGAAACTGAGAAGGGTTCTGACAAGACTTCCGGACTGACTCCGAAGCTATTGGACACATAAGGTGTCACAAAAGACAAGATAGCCCCCGAATCTAACAAAGCATGAACATTAATATGGAAAACTCGTAACATACCAGTGACCACATCTAGGGAGACCTCCTGCTCCTGACGAGATGCTAAGGCATAGAATTTGTTCTGGCGCTGACTGCCTGCTGTGCTAGTAGATGCCCCCTGATGGGCTGAGCGTGCGGGAGGGGCTACTGAACTAGAAGCTAGGCCTCGGCCCCCAACTTGATCCTATCCCACTGCTGGGCAATATCTAAGTATCTTTCCAGGCTTCCCACACCTGAAACAAGCACCTGAACCTACTAAGCACTGGCCTGTGTGTCCCCGACCACATCTGCAACAAGCTGGGATGCTAGAATCTGTAGGTCTGCTGCTCTGGACCCTCGAGCCTGCGGCTTGCTCTCTTTGATCATGTCTAGGACTGGATGGCACACTCAAAGCCGAAGGTGCTGGAGCTAATGATCTCTAGTGAGTTTACTGTCAGTGCCCACCACCTGACCTCAGCTGGGAGAATCTGTGGTCTTCGGTCCTGGCCCTCTTGGCCTCTTAGATGTGCCGCCTCCATCTGCTGGGCGTACAACACTATCCATGGGAAATCCATATCCTGATGTAGCATAGCGGTCCGACAATCCTTGACCAAATAGCTCGCTACTCCATGGACAAACCTACTCACCCGCGCCCTCTGATCGGCTACCAACTCTGGGGCATATTTCAATAAGCGAGTGAACTCAAGGGCATACTCTTGTATTGTAATTCTCCCTTGCTTCAAATTCACGAACTCAGCTGCCTTCACCTCCCTCATCTCACGAGGGAAGAACCGGTCTAGGAATGCAACATGGAACTCTTCCTAAGTGACAAGACCTGCTCCGGCAACCCTGCTATCCTTCCATTGGCGAAACTAGATATGCGCGATCCCTTTCAACTGATACGAGGCCAACACTGTGCACTCAACTCCATTCACCCCCATGACTTGGGTGATCTTCACTATCTCATCTATGAACTCATGGGGGTCCTCATCTACCTTGGACCCTAGGAACTCCGGCAGGTTCATCCTCAAGAAGTCTCTGACTCGAGTCGCCACTGCATTGCCATTTTATAGAACATGTGGAACGGCCTGCTAATTGACCTGAGTGGTCAAGGCCTACGCCAGCATCTGAATAGTGGCCCGGAACTCAGCGTGAGCAACTAGCTCCGGTGCCTGGTGCTCCTGAACTGGTGGGGCTTTCTGGTGCCCATTACCGTTTCCATCCTCGTGGCATTCACCATTTCCATTTCTCCTACCATTCATTCTTCGAGGAGCCATGATTCTGCAATCATGAATAACACGAATTAGAAGGATAGAAAGACTTTTCATCACATGACATAGATCATAAAAGAAGGGAACATTTTCCTAGACGTCTCATAGCCTCTTCATCATAAGATTGGTGCTCTTCACACCCATGAAAAAGACTCTACTTAACGCGGCTTTCAAACACCCTAGGACACTTCAAACCTATTGCTCTGATACCAAGTTTGTCATGTCCCGAATGGAGGCCCGAAACATAACACGAGACAAGGAGCCCCAAGAGACCCCAAGTCGAGACATGGCATAAGCATACATCTAATCTCAATCCCGAAACTGAATCATCAATAAAATACTCATAGTGGAAATCTAATATGAACATAAAATTATAATATGAAATCCAAAGTTGAGTACATACATATATGTCTATAAAGCCTCAAAAAATGACGAGTTGATAGGACAAAACCCTAACTAACTCAACAAAACTGAAACTGAAATACATAAAGGAAAGCTGAATAGTTAGTTCCTCGGGAAATGAGGACTCACCCACAATAAAAGTGCTAACTCTGATAAGCTGACTACGACTGGGGCTGAGCCGAGTCCTGTATCATGAAATGATACAACATAGAGTATGTGGTCAGTACGTGGAATGTACCGAGTATGCAAGGTAAGTAAAACCACTAAAGTAAATAAAATCAGTTAAAGACAATGCATAATGTAAGCATAAAACTAAGAATATGAGTGTACGGCTTGCATGCATTCTTTCTGAAATCATGATCTCTTCATAACATAACATAACATAACTTGATAACATCATAATTGAATCGATTGACTCAAAGCTGAATTCTGATATTTATGAGTAATGCTGAACATTGAGTCAAACCTGCTTTAGAACATGCACTTACATAAATCTCATGAGTAATGAAACATGCATATCTGAAATCATGAGGAACAATGGGAGACTCTTCTTTTAACCGACATACCACGATAGAGATTAAGTGGTCCCAACTATCACACTCAATTAGGTAGAACCGTCCGAAGCCTTGCTAGGGCTAAGGACGATACCATTATATCGATATCAAGCTGAAGGCCCATCCGGGCAGGGGGAGCTCACAAGGGAGGTCCCGAAGTCATAATGTATAAACCTACGTTGGCGCGTAGTTCTAAGGCATAGGGTGATCGACCCTTAGCCTGCTCAGTGCTAGACATTACTCCCAAAACATGCATATGCTCTGCATCATTTTATAACAAAGCTCAGCATCGTCTGTTGATGAAGCTCAATGATCAAATACATCTCGAAATGAATTCATGCATATGTGAAGCTTTAGCTCAAGACATACCACAAGCTGAAAACATATTTGGGAGCCTTCGCTCCAAAACAATGTGGTAAGCTATACATAGGAAAACTTGAACTCAAAACATACCACAAGCTGAAATTATAATTGGGAGTTTTCACTCCAAAACAATGTGGTAAGCTTAATTTCGGAAAAATCACCATTCATACTTAACATATGGGCATTGCCCAAAGCTTTCTCATATTTAGAAATACTCAATTCTCATCGAAATTATAATTGTAAACATGGGTAGCTTCAAATCATGCTTTTCATCATAATATCTCATCATCATCATATATTCATCACAAATCTCATCTTTCATGAACATCTCATAATGGGCTTTAATCATTAGACTAGAATCATGATTTTAAATTGAAAAAGGTTATAAAATTTGCCCATGCTTCATAATCCAATAGTAGAATCATAATCAAATAATACCCATGTATAATAGTAGATTCATGCATTTGGGTTAAAAACCCATGGATTATACATAGAAGTTCATACTTTAGAGAGGAATTGGGCATGGGTGTGAAAGGAATCACCTATTCAGAACCTTACATACCTGTTCGTAGCTGATTCTAACACTTCTTTAGATGCCCAGTAGGAAATTGAAAAGAAATTGATGAATGCTAAGCTTGATCACCCTCTCAATTCTTCTACCTTTCATGCATAAATGAATGAGGCCTAAAATGAACCCTTTAGAAGTCACTATTCATAACCCAAAACGTTATAGTTTAGGCCCTAGGAACTTAGAAATTATGGAAAAGCCCTTACTAAATTCACAGAAAATAACTGTCAGGTGGGTCCCAATGAGGGACCTCACGACTCGTGGTCACAAGTCACGACTTGTGAAGCCAATCGTGAGGTACACTACCTGAGCCTCGACTAAAACTTTCCCTGCCTAGACCACGATCACCCCAAGATCGATGATTTATTTGACCAGCTTCAAGGTGTCAAGTGTTTCTCTAAGATAAATCTCAGATCCGGGTACCATCAGCTCAGAGTTCGGGAGAGGGACATCTCAAAAACAGCCTTCAGGATGCGGTATGGTCATGATGAGTTTGTAGTTATGTCTTTTGGACTAACAAATGCTCCTGCAACTTTTATGGACTTGATCAACAGGGTGTTCAAGCCATACCTGGACATGTTCGTGATTGTGTTTATTGATGACATCTTGATATACTCTCGGAGCGAGGAGGAGCATGCTGCTCATTTGAGAGTAGTGCTTCAGACACTAAAGGATCGTCAATTATATGCCAAAATCAGCAAGTACGAGTTTTTATTAAACTCCGTAGCATTTTTGGGCCATGTAGTATCAAGTGAGGGCATAAGGGTAGATTCTCAGAAAATTGAGGCGGTGAAGAATTGGCTTAGACCGGTGAACCCTTCAGATATTTGGAGTTTCTGGGTCTAGTTGGCTATTATCGAAGATTTGTTGAGGGTTTCTCATCTGTGTCAGCACCTTTGACCAAATTGACTCAGAAGAAGTGAAGTTCCAATGGTCGGAGGCTTGTGAGAAGAGTTTTCAAGAGTTGAAGGCTCGACTTACTTTAGCACTGGTGTTAACTCTACCGGAGGGTACTGATGGGTTCATGGTGTATTTGATGCCTCAAGGATTGAACTTGGGTGTTTGTTGATGCAACATGAGAAAGTTATAGCATACGCCTCTAGACAGTTTAAAGTTCATGAGAGGAATTATCCAACCCATGATCTTGAATTGGCCGCAATGGTATCCGCCTTGAAGATATGGCGACATTATTTGTATGGGGTCCAAGTGGATGTATTTACAGACCATAAGAGTTTGCAATATGTGTTTACCCAGAAAGAACTCATTCTTCGACAAAGGAGGTGGTTGGAGCTACTCAAGGCTACGATATGAGAAGGCCGAGGTCTTATTTCAAGGGGGAGATGGTGTGCTTCGGTACCAGGGTCCCCTATGTGTTTCGAATGTCGATGATTTGAGGAGCCGGATGTTGCATGAGGCTCATGGATCCAGGTATTCTATCCATTCGGGTGCCACCAAGATGTACCGTGACTTACGGGAAATATATTGGTGGAATGGCATGGAGAAGGATATTGCAGAATTTGTAGCCAAGTATCTAAACTGTTAGCAAGTAAAAGTTGAGCATCAGAGACCGGGAGGCATACTTCAGGATATCAGCATTCCTACTTGGAAGTGGAAAAAAATTAATATGGATTTCATCACAAGTTTACCTCGTACTCGCTGACAATATGACTCTATTTGGGTTGTGCTAGACAGGTCGACCAAGGCTGCTCACTTTCTACTAGTTAAGACCATGGATTCAACGGAGGATTATGCCAAACTATATATCTGGGAGCTAGTTCAATTGCACAGGGTGCCCTTGTCCATCATTTCAGACAGACGTACCCAATTTACCTCTCAGTTTTGGAAGTCATTTCAAAAGGAGCTTGGTACACGGGTTAAGCTCAGCACAACACTTCACCCATAAATGGATGGTCAAGTGGAGCGGATGATTCAGACCCTCAAGGACATGTTGAGGGCATGCCTGATTGACTTTAAAAGTGGTTGGGATGATCACTTGCCCCTGATCGAGTTTGCCTACAATAACAGCTATTACTCCAGTATCCAAATGGCGCCGTTCAAGGCTCTCTATGGGCAGAGATGTAGGTTTCCCATCGGTTGGTTCGAGGTTTGTGAGGTGGCGATGATTACGCTAGATTCGATTTATGAGATAATGGATAAGGTTCAGTTGATAAGGGACAGGTTGAGGACTGCTCATAGTCATTAAAAGTCCTACGCAGATGTGAGGAGGAGCGAACTTAAGTTCGAGGTGGATGAATGGGTGTTTCTAAAGGTATCTCCCATGAAGGGAGTGATGTAGTTTGGAAAGAAAGGAAAATTCAGCGCTCGTTATGTTGGTCCCTACCGGATTGTTAGACGGGTTGATAAGGTGGCATACGAGTTAGAGTTGCCCTCAGAGTTAGCTTCTATGCATCCTGCGTTTCATGTATCGCTCTTGAAGAAGTGCTTGGGTGATCCAGCTCTAGTTGTCCCATGGACAATGTTGGTGTGAAAGACAACCTTAGCTATGAGGAGGTTCTGGTGGAAATATTGGATCGACAAGTCCGGAGGCTAAGGAACAAGGAAGTAGCTTCAATTAAAGTGTTATGGAGGAATAAGCATGTTGAAGAAGCTACATGGGAGGCCGAAGCGGATATGATGGTTAGATACCCACATTTATTCTCTACCGGCTCAGTTTGAGCTTGAGGTATTAGTTTTGCACTCAGACTCTATTTAGTATTCATGTTCAGTTCATTGTGCAAGTTTATTTTATGTATGTGAATGTATGTATGATTCGTGAATTCAGTTCAGCTGTGTAGTTTGAATCGGAGGTAGTCATTCCGTCAGTTTTCAGTTTAAATGATCAGTATTTGAATATCATAATTGCATCTCTCTGTTGTTCTATGTATTTTCCAACATTTGAGGATGAATGTTCCCAAGGGGGAGATATTGTTATACCCCAGAAGCCCAAAGATCAGAGCCGGGAGTTGAAATGGAGAAAAACATAAAAACTGGCACCAAGCACAGAACAAGTCGTGGGATGACTCGTTTCTGCAGCCCATGAGTTGTGATGTGACTCGTGGGGAGGCCAGTGAGGAGTTTGGAAGTTTGAGAAAAAGGATCCCCACGAGCATGACAATGACTCGTGGTCAGACCCCAAGAGTTGTTAGGTCAATCGTGGGGTGGGTAAGGAAGGAAAAGAGAAGAAGGGAGGCAGTGCACTCGACGGGAGGACCCCATCAGTCGTGGTCAGTCCCCACGAGTCGTGGGGTGAGTCGTGGTCAGCTGGTTGAGAAAATAACGGGCATGGAGGCAGTGTACATAAAGGGTGGTGACCACGAGCTGTGATCACCAGCAACGAGTCGTGAGGTTGCCCGTTAACAGCCCAAGAGACCTATGAGCAGTGTACCTCACGGACGACTCCACAAGTCATGACCTATGACGAAGAGTAGTTGGGTCTGTTGTTGGGACCACTTGGCAATTATTTTATGCGAATTTAGTAAGGGCTTTTCCGTAATTCCTAAGTTTCTAAGGTCTAAACTATATCATTTTGAGTTATGAATAATGACTTTTAAAGGGGTTAAGTTCATTTTAGGCCTCATCCATTCATGCATGCAAGGTAGAAGACTTATGCGGGTGATCAAGCCTAGATTCATCAATTTCTCTTCAATTTCCTATTGGGCATCTAAAGAAGTGTTAGAATTAGATACCAACAGGTATGTAGGGTTATGAACGGGTGATTCCTTCACACTCATGCTCAATTCCTCTCTAAAGTATGAAATTCGTATGTCTACTCTATGGGGTTTTAACCCAAATGCATGAATCTCCTATTTCTATACATGGGTATGATTTAATTATGATTCTACTGTTGAATTATAAAGCATGGGCAATTTTTATAAGGTTTTCAATTTAAAATCATGTTTCTAATTTTATGAATTAAAAGCCCATAGATGAGATGTTCATGAAATATGAGATTTGTGATGAATATATAATGATGATGAGATAGTATGATGAAAAGCATGTCTTGAAGCTACCCATATTTACAATTATGTTTTCGATGAGAATTGAGTATTTCTAAGCATTATAAAGCTTTGGGCAATGTCCACATGTTATGTATGAATGATGATTTTCCCGATTTAAGCTTACCACATTGTTTTGGAGCGAAGAATCCCAATTATATTTTCAGCTTGTGGTATGTTTTGATTTAAAGTTTTCCTATACAAATCTTACCACATGGTTTTGGAGCGAAGGCTCCCAATTATATTTTCAGCTTGTGGTATGTTTTGAGCTAAAGCTTCTCATATGCATGATTTCATATTGGAGATGTATTTGAGTATTGAGCTTCGTCAATAGACGATGTTGAGCTTTGTTATAAAACGATGTAGAGCATGTGCATGTTTTTGGGAGTAATATCTAGCACCAAGCAGGCTAAGGGTCGATCACCCTATGCCTCATAACTACACGCCAATGTAGGTTGGTACTATTATATATATTACTTCAGGACCTCCCTTGTGAGCTTCCCCTGCCCGAATAGGCCTTCAGCTTGATATAGATGTCATGGTATCGTCCCTAGCCCTAGCAAGGCTTTGGACGACTCTACCCACTTGAGTGTGATAGTTGGGACCATGTAAGCTCTATCGTGGTATGTCGGTTAAAAGACGAGTCTCCTATTGTTACTCATGATTTCAGATGCATATTTCATTATTCGTGAGATTTATAAATGCATGTTCTAAAGCAGGTTTAACTCAATGTTCAGCTACTTATAAATGTTAGAATTTAGCTTTGAGTCAATTGATTTAGTTATGATGTTATGAAGTTATGTCATGTTATGTTATGAGTCAAGCCCTACTCTGTGATTCTTAATGTTCATGTTTACATTGTGAATTGGTCTTAAATGATTTTATTTACTTAAGCAGTTTTACTTACCTTGCATACTCGGTACATTCCATGTACTGACCGCATACTTTATGTTGTAATCATTTCATGATATAGGACCCGACTCTTAGGTTCAACCCCACTCGTAGTCAGCTTATCAGATTTATCATTCATATTGTGGGTGAGTCCTTATCTTTCGAGGACTAGACTATTTAGATTTCCTTTATGTATTTCCGTTTCAATTTTGCTGAGTTAGTTGGGGTCTTGTCCCATCAACTCGTCATGTTTAGAGGCTTTTGAAACATATGTATGAACTCAGCTTCAGGTTATGTTTTCTGATGTTATGACGAAGTTTAGACTTCCTCTATGAGTATATTGTTGACTATTTAGTTTCTTGATTGAGTTAGATGTATGCTTATGCCATGGGTTGACTTGGGGTCTCTTTTGTTATGATCCGGGGCTCTGTTCGGGTCGTGACACAAGGGCTTGTATGCTGAAATTTGTGAATAGAGTGTCGAACCTGGTCCTCAAGGAGTGCAGGACTGCAATTCTTATCAGGGACATCGATCTCTCCAACCTTATTATTCATGCCTAAAAGATTGAGGCAGAGAAACTGAAGGATGTGGAGCGAAAGAATAAGCGGGCAAGGACTGGCTAGTTAGATTATGGCCATCAGAGGTCTGGTGGTAGTAGCCGCCCACAGCAGCAGAAAGCCCCAGCACCCCAACCATTCGGTCCCGCCAGGATCGGAGGGGTGGAGCATCTGACTCTCAGTCCCAGAGCTACAGTGCCAGCAACAAGTATCCATTTGCCCTAAGTATGGCAAGAACCATCTGGGAGAGTGTCTACAGGGTCGAGAGGGCTGTTTTGGTTGTGGACAACTTTATCATCGGCTTAAAGATTGCTTGTCAATGGGACGGGGGAGAGCACAATCCACCACATTAGCAGCTCTAGTAGGCCGACCAACTCAGTAGGCCCACACATCAGGTATGGATGGCGGTTAGCGCCAAAACCGTTCTTATGCATTATCTTCTCGTTAGGACCAGGAGAGCTCACCTGACGTAGTCACAGGTATGTTACGCCTTTTTCTTCTAGACGTGTATGCCCTACTAGATCCAAGAGCCACACTATCATTCGTGACTCCCTATGTAGCAGTCCAATTCAATATTAGTCCAGAGGTCCTCTCAAAACTATTTTCAGTCTCCACTCCAGTTAGCGAGTCAGTTAGAGTCAACTGGGTGTATAGAAATTGTCCAATCTCAGTCTTCAACAAAGTCATTCCAGCTGACCTTGTAGAGTTAGACATGTTCGATTTCGACCTCATCCTTGGCATGGATTGATTACACTCTGGTTATGCCTCAGTCAACTGCAGAACTAGGGTCATTAGGTTTCAGTTGCCCAATGAGCCAGCTCTAGAATGGTCGGGTAGTAGTTCAACGTCAAAGGGTAGGTTTATTTCCTACCTTAAGGCCAGGAAGCTTAGTTCTAATGGATGTATTTACCATCTAGTTTGACTCAAGGATTCCGACTCTGAGAACCCAACTATCCAGTTAGTCCCTGTTGTCAGCGAGTTTCCAGATGTGTTCCCCGAAGATCTTCCCAGAGTTCCTTCTCAATGGGAAATTGACTTCGGCATAGACCTTATTCTAGATACTCAGCTTATTTCCTTTCCCTCCTTACAGAATGGCTCCAGTTGAGCTTAAGAAGTTGAAGGAGCAGCTGAAAGACCTTCTTGACAATGGTTTTATCAAACCCAGCATCTCTCCTTAGGGTGCTCCAATACTATTCGTACGAAAGAAAGATGGTACCCTCAGAATGTGCAAAGATTACCGTCAGTTGAACAAAGTCACAGTCAAGAGCAACTGTTTTTCCAAAATAGATCTCAGGTCTGGGTATCATCAGCTAAGGATTAGAGAGTGTGACATACTGAAAACAGCTTTTAGAACTCGGTATGGTCACTATGAGTTTTTGGTTATGTCCTTCGGACTAACAAATGCCCCCGCAACTTTCATGGACCTGATGAACAGAGTCTTCAAGCAGTATCTGGATATGTTCATCATTGTATACTCTAGAAATGAAGAAGAACATACTAATCCCTGAGGATAGTGCTACAGACCCTCAAAGAACCCCAGTTGTTCACCAAGTTCAGCAAATGGAAATTCTAGTTGAAGTCCGTGACATTCCTGGGTCATGTGGTCTCAGGTGAAGCCATATAGGTAGATCCTCAAAAGATAGCAGTAGTGAAAGATTGGCCCAAACCTACCTCCCTGATCGAAATCAGGAGTTTCCTGGGCCTAGCCGGTTATTACCGACTGTTTGTGGAAGGCTTTTCCTCTATAGCATCTCCTCTGATGATGTTGACTCAAAAAAAGGTGAAATTCCAATGGTCTGATGCATGTGAGAAGAGTTTCCAGGAGTTGAAGACTCGACTCAATACCGCTCCTATTTTGACCTTACCAGAAGGAACATATAGGTTGGTTGTATATTATGATGCTTCTAGAGTTGGACTCGATTTCGTTCTGATGCAGCGGGGCAAGGTGATAGCTTTGCCTCCAGACAACTTAAAGTTCATGAAAAGAATTATCCAACTCATGACTTGGAGTTGGCAGCGGCAGTGTTTGCGTTGAAAATATGGAGACACTACCTATACGGGGTTTACGTAGATGTTTTCACCGATCACAAGAGCCTCCAATATGTATTTAGTTAGAAGGACCTAAATGTTCGTCAGAGAAGGTGGTTAGAGCTCCTGAAAGATTATGATATGAGCCTGCTATATCACCCGGGCAAAGACAATGTGGTGGCTGATGCCCTAAGTAGAGTGTCTATGGGTAGTGTGGCTCATATTGAGGAAGGAAAAAAGGAATTGGCAAAGGATATCCACAGACTAGCTCGATTAGGGGTGCAGTTGGTGGACTCAGCTGATGGTGGAGTGGTGATGCAAAGCGGGTCAGATTCATCTTTGGTGGTTGAAGTTAAGTCCAAACAGGATGAAGATCCCATTTTACTTAAACTCAAGGAAGCGGTTCTCAGGAAAGAGGTTGAGGCTTTCTCCAAAGGGGGAGATGGTGTGCTCCGTTACCAAGGCAGATTGTGTGTACCAGACATCGATGATTTGAGACAGCAGATACTGGTTGAAGTGCATAGTTCGAGGTATTCTATCCACCCGGGTGCTACAAAGATGTACCATGATCTACGGGATATTTACTGGTGGAACGGCATGAAAAGAGACATCGCTGAATTTGTAGCTAAGTGCCCGAACTGCCAGCAAGTCAAGGTAGAGCACCAAAGACCAGGAGGTTCCCAAGATATCAGCATACCCACGTGGAAGTGGGAAGAAGTAAATATGGACTTTATTACAGGTCTACCTCGAACTCGTCGGCAACATGATTCCATTTAGGTATTAGTAGACCGGATGACTAAGTCAGCACATTTCCTCCCAATTAAGACTACAGATTCAGCTTAGGACAATGCTCTCTATATCTGAGAGTTGGTTAGGCTTCATGGGGTGCCATTATCCATCATCTCAGACAGAGGTACCCAGTTCACCTCACATTTATGGAAGACTTTTTAGAAGGGACTTGGCACCCAGGTCAATCTCAGCATAGCTTTTCATCCGAAGACAGATGGACAAGCTGAGCGGACCATTTAGACCTTGGAAGATATGTTGAGGGTGTGCATGACCAATTTCAAGGGCAGTTGGGATGATCACTCGCCTCTCATCCTGTTCGCGTATAACAACAGCTACCACTCTAGTATTCAGATGGCCCCGTTTGAGGCATTCTATGGTAGGAGGTGTAGGTCTCCTATAATGTGGTTTGAGGTTAGTGAAGCTACCTTGATAGGGCCAGACTCAATTCATGAGGCAATGCATAAATTACAACTCATCCGAGAAAGATTGAAAACAGCTCAGAGCTGTTAGAAATCTTATGCCGATGTGAGGAGAAGAGAGTTGGAGTTTGCAGTTGATGACTGGATTTATTTGAAAATTTCACCCATGAAAGGGGTGATGAGATTTGGGAAGAAAGACAAACTCAGTCCCAGGTATATGGGACCCTATAGAATTTTGAGGCATATTGACGATGTAGCCTATGAGCTAGAATTACCTTCAGAGTTGGCATTTGTGCACCCAGTATTCCATGTGTCTCTACTGAAGAAGTGCATTGGTGATCCAACTTCAGTTGTACCATTAGACAGTGGGGGGGTGAAGATAGTCTCTCTTATGAAGAAGTCCCGGTTCAGATTCTTGACCATCAGGTTCGTAAGTTGAGGAACAAAGAAGCAGCTTCGGTCAAAGTCTTATGGAGGAATCAGCAGGTTGAGGGAGCTACGTGGGAGGCCGACGCAGATATGATGGCTAGATACCCAGATTTGTTCTCTTCTGGCTCAGTTTCAATTTAAGGTACCAATTTCCTCCCTAAAACTCCATTCAGTTTGTGTGTTCCAGTTTCTTTCATGTAATTGAAGATGTGTATGATTAGTCAATTAAGTTCAGACTTATAGTTCATTTCATAGGTAGTCATTCCGTTAGTTTCCAGCCTTTACAGACAGTATTTGAATATAGTGATTGTAATTCTCTAGTTTTCTGTGTATTTTCCAACATTCAAGGATGAATGTTCCCCAAGGGGGAGATATTGTAATGCCCCATAAACTCAAAAACTAGACCCAGGAGTTGAAATGGAGAAAACAAAAACTTTAGCACCAAATCACAGCACGAGTTGTCCTGTGACCCGTGGGGGTAGACCACGAATCATGAAGTGACTCGTGGAAGGGTCCGGACTTGGTATAAAAAAATAGGGAAAAATGGAGTGACCACGAGTCGTGGTCAACACCACGATCCGTTAGGTGGCCCATGGCCAGTAGTTGATTGAAGACCCAGAGGAAATTTGGCAGTGTACTTCACGATTAGTCACCACGAGTCTTGGCCTAAGCTACGATTCGTTAGGTGACCTATGGTCCAAAATAGTTGGGAGAGTAATGATGTTATTAGCAGTGTAGTTGATGAGTGGGTCACCACGAGTCGTAGGGTACACCACGAGTCGTGGTGTCCCTCGTGGTGACCAATAGGTGATTCTGAGTAGTGGACTCAGCGATCGTGACCACAAGTCGTGGTCACTAGGCATTAATCGTAGGGTCCCCCGTGGGGACTAGCAGTCAGTTTTTCCTGTGAATTTCCTATGGGTGCTTCGGTAATTTTCTAACCTCCTAGATCCTAAACTAAGTTGTTTTGGGTTATTTTGAGGGGCATAATGGTTTCCCCCTCATTCCTACTCAACTTTAGAAAAAAAATACCGTAAGCTTTCCTCTCAAGAAGCTCTCAAGAAAGACTAGGGTTTTTCCTCCATTGCAGTAGTCCAAGCTTCCTTCTTCAACGAAATTCTAACTTAGGTATGTGGAAATTCAGCAGGGGATAGTTCTTCCCTCGTGTTCCCCAAAACCCTTCTCTAATTTCTCTGTAAATCCTAGCCTCGAGCTTTCAAATGTGAAGAGAATATATGTCAGTTTTCTTTGAATTCACATAGAATGATATCCATGATTATCTTAGACATGATTTCCATCAATTCATGATTAAATTGATATTATTCCCGTAAAAGTGAATTCTATCCCTGAGCTTTTGATTGAGGTTGAATTATGTGTCAGATTCCTTATAGCTTGTGAAATATGCTTTAAGCTGATTGTTAGATATTTTTCATCATTTAGATATCGTGTAATTACTCTCTTAGTAAGAATGGTTTTGGCCCTATTATGGAATGAGAATACCTATAATTCTGTTGGTTGGATTAAACTTCCTTATTGCTTTATTTTAGCCATATTGTGGATTCCCCTATTGTTAGAATAAGTTGAAATCTCTACTAACTGCTTAGTAGTTCAGTTCAGTCAGAATGTAGGAATCCACTATGTTACTCAGAATTTTTCAGCCAATCAGTTGACTATAGAAACTCTTGAGGTGTCTGTGATACATCCCAGTTATTAAAATCAGATTCAGAATTCAGTTTATTGGTCTGCTAGGCGGTCATGACACTCTAAATATATAGCTCTAACTAGCCTTAAGACCCCATGTTTAGATTACAGTTTGTTTCTAGATGGTTACGACGCTTCTAGATAAGCGGCTCTGACCAGTCTAAAACCCAGTTTCAGAATATGGTTCGATAAGACTCTCAGGGTGCTTTCAGATATGTATACTTGACCAATCTTGGGCCCCAGTTTAGAGCTATCAGCCCAGTATTAGTCTAGGACTATCCAGTGGGAATAGGACTTAGCACCAAGCGGACCGGTGTTCCAGCGCATCCAGGTTCCCTGAACTACGTTGCCAGCGTAGGTTACAATATTTATTGGTCTGATTGGCCCCTGATTTTGTGATCACTCAGTTCATGCCTTTATATCCTGACAAGGTATATTGGGTCCTACCGGTGGGGCGTATACATCAGACTCCACATCTAGCTCACATGGTTATATTTCGGTTATAGACTCTCTCACAGTTAGCTCAGTTCAATTAGATTAGTCAGTTCAGTACAGTATCTCAAACTCAAAATTTTAGACTTAGGGCATGTCTTTGACCATTAGACAGGGTCATCTTGACCATCTTAGTTTACTTTAGTTATGTCAGTGGTCATTGCATGTCATTTCAGTTCAGTCATTTATATCCCGTGTTATGTTTTTTCCTGCTTACTCAGTACATTCAAAGTACTGACGCATACCTTTTATATTGTATCATTTCATGATACAGCCGCAGGTTCTCAGACTCAGCACCGTTAGCTGACCTCGCTCAGACTTTTCTCCAGCAGCTTCGTGGCGAGTCCTCATCCTTCGAGGATTGAGATTATTTCTTTCAGCTCAATTTGTTTTATTTAGAGTTGGAGTTTTCTGGGGGCTTGTCCCAACAACTCATCAGTTGTAGTGGCTATCAGACATAAACATGTTACTTTCAGACATTCAGTTTTATTCTGACGATTTTAAACTTTAGTGATTCAATTTATTTTCCTATATAAATGTTTTATGATATCATTTTAAAACTTCTGCAAATTATGTTTACTCAGAATGCCAGTGCATGATAGATCAGAGATTGATTGGGGTTACTTGTGATTCGAAGTACCGTGTCCCGTCCAGGGTATAGACTCGGGGCGTGACAAAATGGGTATTGAAAATATCAGATGTAGCATTCTTCATATTTTGATTCACATTATCAACAACATCAAGATTAAAGCAAGGATGTACATACCAATAGTGTAGGTCAGAAAGAAAAATAACTTGAAGGGAGCTTGCGTCTTGACCAACAATGGTGTTCCAAAGAGTGAGAGCTTCTTTTGCTAAGAGAGAGTTTGAGTGAGTAGTAGTGAGAAGAAGAGAATGAGAATGGGAGTTTTATAGGTTGAAGAGAGGGAGTGTAATTGGGTGGTGAAAAGGTGGATGCTAATGGAGGAAAGTTGGGAAGCGGAAAGAGCGGAAAATGGGGTTTTGAAAAAGTAGAAAGGTTGTGGGGAAAATGAAAAGGTGGAGAGAGTGGTCTTGGAAGGTAAAAAGGGTTATTTTGACCGGTTTTGTCATTTTTCTAAAGTGCTATGGGTTGGTCAAGATTCAAAATACAATTACTTACCTCCACCCGCGTTATACCTTTGACCACCGGTGAGTACCGGAGTTTCACCGATTCAAGCGCAGGTGACCTCGTGTATGCCCAATTCACTATTTTCAAGCTGCGATCAACCAGCATTTCGCGAATCGTCATCTGTGAGCTGCTGGTGAGTCATTGCTTACCCTTTTATTTTCAGAGTTCCTCTAGGTGTACTGGTTCACACCCGTACCAGACTGGCATTCTGCGGAATGCCACCGGCCTTTTGCTGGTCGGATGCAGACTTCCTCTCCTTTTTTATCCAACTTCTGGTTTTCTCATGCGAAAGGGCGGCCACTCATTCTTGAGCATCGACATTCCACTTGTCTCGCACAGTGGCTACCCTCTTTTCCTTCTCCTTGTTTCTCATCCAATCTACATACAAAATAAAAACCAACAAAACATCAAAACATCAAACACAATAACACTTGGGTTGCCTCCCAAGAAGCGTCTTATTTAACGTCGTGGCATGATGGATACCTCCTCAATTGTTAGTATTCCGAAGGGTCATCCTTTAAATCAGCTTCATTATCACAAATATCATCTTGTTCTACCTCATCATTTAAGACCCCTATCACCTTGGACTCATCTAAAGGCTAGTGATTTGACAAATCTTAAAGGTGACTTCCTCACCTCCCATTCTAAATTTTAATTTCCAAAGTTCCGCATCTACCAAAGCTCTACCTGTGGCAAGCAATGGCCTCCCCGGGATGATATGTACTTCAACATCCTATCACAATAAAACACGCTGAAGTCAGCTGGAAGGATCAACTTGTCTACCCGAACCAAGACGTCCTCCAACACTCCCACCTGTTTCTTTATGGATCGATCTTCCATTAACAACCTCATTGGGATGGGTTTGGGATTCCCCAACCCCAACTTCTTGAAAATAATGAGAGGCATTTGCTCCTCAATATCACGTAGGGCCTTTTTGAACACACACAGTCCAATGGTGCAAGGGATGGTAAAAGGCTCCCGGATCCTCTCTTTCGAGAGCAAGATTGCTCGTCATCATAGCACTGCAATAGTGTGTTACTTCCCCTACACCAGCATCAACAACCTTCTTTTTCTAGAAAATTGAATTATTACTCATAAGAATAAATAGCCATGAACAAGGAGGCACCCGATGTTTTTCAACCACTTGGGTGTCTTTTGCCTTGGATTTTCTCAAATCCCAAGGTCCAAACAATTCACCCACTATGACTTGGGTCAAATTTGAGCTATTTCTAGCCTTAAATATCTCATGGGCAGATGACTATGTATTCTAGCAATCTCTAGCCTTACCCCACACTATCAAGTCCCAATTACCCACTATTGCTTACCCATACTCAATTTCCCTTTTTTAAGCAAAAATGGAGTAAGTAAACATAACCCACATTTGCAACTATGATTAATTCAATTATAAATTAGGAGAAAACAATATATTTATACTTAATGAGTAATGATAAGATCAATCTAGTAACACCCAATCATATTTAACCCCAATTATGAACACACCCCTAGTAAGGAATTAGCCACTCATAGATGAGAAATACAAGATTATATTAACAACTAGTTAAATTGTTCGCGCTTCGCGATCATTTAAAAATAAAAGTGGACTTGTTAAAGTGATTATTTAATATAAATTAATTCATAGAAAAATAAACAAAATATGAAAAGTACTCAACTAATTTCACCTATAAAAGACATGTCTAAAGTCTAAACTAATTAAATCTCTTTATAAGTAAAACTTGAAAGTTTTATAAAGTCATATCGAGTAAAAAACTTCCAAAATTATAGTAAACAAACACAAATACACTCTTCTTCCATCGTTGCTCCCTCATCAAAATGGTCTCCAACATAACTCTAATAAACAAATAAAAAGATACAACAATCTTGGATTGCCAATCCACAAGCATAAACATAATCGTGTTTCTTCTCATTAGGGTGAAAAATATCTATGGTACATGAATAGCAATATTATCCATAATATTTATAAATTTTTTAATATTATTATTTTTGTACTGCCATTGATGCACCAAATTTGAAACATATTACCATATATTATTGATAAGAGAAAGCTATCTAAACAAACAAACACATAAAAAATAAATACAAATGATAGTGCTGCTGGAACTTCAGAAATCTCTATTTATCTCAAGCAGAAAGATATTTTTTATGAAAGATGGCACCATGAAAAAAAAATTCTGCAACAGATGAAACAAAAATTTTTTTACATGTCACAAAATAAAACAACTACTAGATTTCACTTTCTACTTCAGAGATATACAACCCTGAATGATTAGATCATATAACTTGAATGGATTGCATAACCTTGCATATGTATCCTTGAAATTATTTTGGTGAGTGAGATGTTCCTACAAGTATCTTTTAATTATTTAGGCATGAAAAATGATATCATCAAATACAATTAAATAAGTGTGTGAATTGATTTATCAATTAAAATAAATTTTAAACACCTTAATTAAATAAGTATAGGATAAAATATCTTAGAAGTTTAAATGTAAACAAATTATTTAATGTAAAATAGTCATGTAAAGCAGCTCAATATCAACTCAGGATGTTAAGATAATTCTGATATCCCATAACAAATCATAGATACAACTTCAGACTAATCACTTAATGTAGAGAATATACTTGACTATTAAATTTTATGTTGGCAAAAAAGTAGAGTTACTTTACAAAGTAACAAAAAAATTATACACATATACTAAAGTCATATCAAATTTGCAAAGGGACCTATTATCTACTTATTACAATGAAAAAAAGCATGCTTGGCAGGACGACCATTAACTATTACACAAAAGAAACTGTTGGATAAGCCTTTTACTGGGACTTGCATAGATTTGTAAGATATAATTATTGAACCAACAAATATTTTTTCCCGAAAATTTATCATGCTTGAATCTACTCAATTCATTTTGAAAACAATATCCCAATCATGGGTAGCTTTAGAAACATGCTTTTCATCATCAAATCTCATCATCATCATACATTCATTAGCATTCTCTTCTTTCATGAACTTCTCATCCATGGGCCTTTAATTCATAAAATTAGAAAACACAATTTTGATTAAAAACTATTTAAAATCTGCCCATGCTTCACAAATCCTCAAAAGAAATATAATCTAATCGTACCCATGTATAGAAATTGAAGAATTATGCAATTGGGTGAAAATCCCATAACTTGATTATAGGAATTTCTCATATCTAGATAGAAATTGGGCATGGGTGCGGAAGAAGACACCCACTCATAACCTACCTGGAAGGGATTGATTCCACCAAATCTTTGATTATCCAAGAGGAAATTGGGTGGAATCTTGGCCTCTTCAACCTCTCAAGTTTGCATGTATAGAAGGAGTTAACTTAGAATAGGTTTTTCCCTCTTAAAACCCACTAAAACGAGTCTTAAACGATGTAGTCTAGGCCCCTAGGACTTAGGAATTACGGAAAATCCCTTGCTAAAATCACAGAATTTGGCTGACTGCTAGTCCCCACGAGGGACTGGACGACTCGTGCTCACAGGTCATGACTCATGGACATAAGTCATCTGGTTCACTGCCTAAAAACAACTAGGGGACCTCACGGTAGACACCACGACTCGTGGTCACCATCCGTGGCTTCTACTGCCCAATGCTTCCTTGCCAAACAACCAGCCTAGGCCACGGGAGACCTCACGAGTCATAAGGCCTGACCACAACTCATGGTCATGCCAGTGGTATTCTCAACACAGCATGTCAACCTTGCTGGACCACAAGTCACTTCATGACTCATGGTCACTCCTCACGAGCCTCCACACGATTCATTCTGTGATCTGGTGCGAATTTTCAAGTTTTCTCCATTTGACTATCAGATTTGATCCTTGGGTTCCCAGGGTATTAAATTATGTCATGGGTCGACTTGGGGTCTCTTGGGGCTCCTTGTCTCGTGTTACTATCCGGGTCCTGTTCGGGTCATGACAAACAATGTATCAGAGCATTAGGTTTTGAAGAGTCCAAGGGTGTCCGAAAGCCACGTTAAGTAGAGTCTTCTCATGGGTGTGAAGCCCGCCACACTTATGACGAAGAGGCTACAAGGCATTTAGGAAATGTTGACTCTTTCATGATCTATGTCGTGTGATGAAAAGTCTTTCTATCCTTCTAATTCGTGCTATTCACGATTGCAGAATTATGGATCCTCGAGGAGTGAACGAAAGGAGGAATGGAGATGGATAAGGCCTCGAGGACGGAAATGGTCATGGGCATCAGCAAGCCCCACCAGTTCAGGAGCCCCAAGCACCGGAGCCAGCTGCCCATGCTGAGTTTCGGATCGCTATTCAGATGCTTGTGTAGTCCTTGACCGCTTAGGTCAATCAGCAGGCCATTTTGCATGTTCCACAGAATGAAAATGCAGCGGCAACTCGAGTCAGAAACCCACATGAATTCATAGATGAGATTGTTAAGATCACCTAAGTCATGGGGGTGAATGGGGTTGAGTGCGTTGAATTAGCCTCAAAATCAATTAAAAGGGGTTGCGCATATCTGGTTTCGCTAATGAAAGGATAGCAGGGTTGTAGGGGCAGGTCCGGTCACTTGGGAAGAGTTCCATGTTGCATTTCTAGACCGGCACTTCCCTCGAGAGATGAGGGATCTGAAGGCAGCTGAGTTCATGAATTTGAAGCAAGGGAGAATGACTGTATAAGAGTATTCCCTTGAGTTCACTTGCCTATCAAAATATGCCCCAGAGTTGGTAGCCGATCAGATGATACGGGTGAGTAGATTCGTCCATGGAGTAGCGGGCTACTTGAATAAGGATTGTAGGACTGCTATGCTCCATCAGGATATGGTTTTCACACATATAGTGTTGTACGCTCAGCAGATGGAGGCGGCGCATTCAAGAGAGAGGGAGGCCAAGAGGGCCAAGACTGAGGATCACAAATTATCTCAGTAGAGGTCCGGTGGTGGTCACCACAGCAGACTCAATAGAGATCATCAGCCCTAGCATCTTCAGCATTGAGTGTGCCATCCAGGCCTAGACATAAATCAAAAAGGGCGAGCATCAGCCTCGAGGGGTTAGAGCAGTAGTCCCTCAGATTTTAGCATCCCAGCTTGTCGCAGATATGGTCGAGCGCACACAGGCCAGTGCTTGGCAGGTTCAGGTGCTTGTTTCGGGTGTGGGCAGCCCAGACACATGCTTAGAGATTGTCCAGCAGCGAGATAGGATCAGGTTGGGGCCCAAGGCCCAACTTCTAGTTCAGCAGCCCCTCCCGCCTGCACAACACATCAGGGGGCATCTACTAGCCCAGCTGGCGGTCAGCACCAAAACAGATTCTATACTTTAGCATCCCGTCAGGAGCAGGAGGTCTCCTCAAATGTGGTCACTGGTATGTTACAAGTTTTCCATATTGATGTTTATGCTTTGCTAGATCCGGGGGCTACCTTGTCTTTTGTGACACCTTATGTGGCCAGTTGCTTTGGAGTCAGTTTCGAAGTCTTGTCAGAACACTTCTCAGTTTCCTCCAGAAGGTGACTCAGTCATAGCTAGACAGGTATATAGAGGTTGCCTAGTCTTAGTTGTTCATAAGGTCACCTCAGCAGATTCAATAGAGTTAGCCATTATCGATTTTGATGTGATTCTCGACATGGATTGGCTATTTGCATGCTATGCTTCAGTTAATTGTAGAACCCGGGAAGTAGAGTTCAAATTTCTGAGTGAGCCAGTCTTAGAGTGGAAAGGTAGTTCAACTGTGCCTGTAGGTCGTTTCATTTCCTACCTTAAGGCCAGGAGGATGATTTCTAAGGGTTACACGTATTATGTAGTTAGGGTTAAGGATGTTGAGTCCGAGACCCTGACTATCTAGTCAGTTTCAGTAGTACGTGAATATCCAGAGGTCTTTCCTAATGATTTGTCAGGTGTTCCTCCTGAGCGGGTGATTATTTCGGTATTGACCTTCTACCCAACATGTAGCCTATATCTATTCCTCCTTACAGGATGGCTCCAACCGAGATAAAGGAATTGTAGAATCAGTTGAAGGACCTGTTAGATAGGGGTTTCATCAAACTGAGCAAGTCTCCATGGGGTGCACCAGTTCTCTTTGTTCGAAAGAAGGATCGTTCTCTTCGCATGTGTATTGATTATCAGCAATTAAACAAAGTCACCATCAAGAACAGGTATCCTTTTCCCAAGATCGATGATTTGTTTTACCAGCTTCAGGGTTCCAAGTGCTTCTCAAAGATAGATCTCAGGTCTGGGTATCATAAGCTCAGGGTTCGGGAGAGTGATGTCCCGAAGACAGCATTCAGGACGCGGTATGACAATTATGAGTTTCTAGTCATGTCTTTTAGGCTAACGAATGCTCCTGCATCTCCCGAAGACAGCCTTCAGGACGCGGTATGACAATTATGAGTTTGTAGCCATGTCTTTTAGGCTAACGAATGCTCCTGCAACTTTCATGGACTTGATAAACAGGGTGTTCAAGAAATACCTGGAGATGTTCATGATCGTGTTCATTGATGACATCCTTATATACTCTCAGAGCGAGGAGGAGCATGCCGCTTATTTAAGAGTAGTGCTTCAGACTCTCAAGGATCGCCAATTGTATCCCAAGTTTAGCAAGTGCGAGTTTTGGTTGAACTCCGTAGCATTTTTGGGTCATGTGGTGTCAAGTGAGGGCATAAAGGTAGATTCTCAAAAAATCGAGGCGGTGAAGTATTGGCCTAGACCGGTGAATCCTTTGGATATTCGGAGTTTCTTGGGCCTAGCTGGTTATTACTGGAGATTTGTTGAAGGCTTTTCATTGATTATAGCACTTTTGACCAAGTTGACTCAAAAGAAGGTAAAATTCCAATAGTCGGAGGCTTGTGAGAAGAGCTTTCAAGAGTTGAAAACTCGACTCACTACAGCACCAGTGTTCACCCTACCCAAGGATACGGATGGTTTTGTGGTGTATTGTGATGCTTTAAGAATCGGACTCGGTTGTGTATTGATGTATCGAGGGAAGGTGATAGCATATGCCTCTAGACAATTGAAGATCCATGAGAAAAATTACCCGACACGTGATCTAGAGTTGGCAGTGGTGGTATTCGCATTGAACATATGGCAACATTACTTGTATGGGTTCCATGTGGATGTTTTTACGGACCACAAGAGCTTGCAATATGTGTTCACATAGAAAGACTTCAATCTATGACAAAGAAGGTGGTTAGAGGTACTCAAAGATTACGATATGAGTGTTCTATACCATTCGGTAAGGCTAATGTGGTGGAGGACGCACTTAGTAGACTCTCGATGGAGAGTGTGTCTTATGTGGATGAAGGAAAGAAAGAGCTGGTAAAAGATGTGCATCATCTCGCAAGGTTAGGAGTTAGGTCGGTTGACTCTACAGATGTCGGTGTTGTTGTTCAAAGCAGAATTGAATCATCCTTGGTAACTGATGTGAAGGCTAGACAAGACGAGGACCCGATTTTGGTGAAGTTGAAGGAAGTTGTTCAAAGTCAAAAGGTGGAGGTTTTCTCCCAAGGGGGAGATGATGTGCTTTGGTACAAGGGTCGCCTATGTGTTCCAAATGTTGATGATTTGAGGAGCCGGATATTTCATGAGGCATATGGATCCAGGTATTCCATCCATCCGGGTGCCATTAAGATGTATCACATTTTACGAGAAATCTATTGGTGGAATGACATGAAGAAGGATATTGCAGAATTCGTAGCTAAGTGCCTGAACTGTCAGCAAGTAAAGGTTGAGCATCAAAGGCCGGGGGGGGGGGATACTTCAGGATATAAGCATTCCTACTTGGAAGTGGGAAGAGATTAATATGGGCTTTATCATAGGACTACCTTGTACTCGCCCACAATATGATTCCATTTGGGTTGTGGTAGATAGGTTAATCAAGGCTGCACATTTTCTACTGGTGAAAGCCACAGACTCAGCGGAGGTTACGCCAAGTTATATATCCGGGAGTTGGTTCGATTTCATAGAGTGCCCTTGTCAGTTATTTCAAACCGAGGTACTCAATTTACCTCCCAGTTTTGGCAGTCTTTTCAGAAAGGTCTTGGGACTCAAGTTAAACTCAGTACAACATTTCATCCGCATATGGATGGCCAAGCGAAACGGACAATCCAGACTCTCTAGGACATGTTGAGAGCATGTGTGATATACTTCAAAGTCAGTTGGGATGATCACTTGCCCCTAATCAAGTTTGCTTACAATAATAGCTATCACTCTAGTATCCAGATGCACCGTTCGAGGCTCTTTATAGGCAGAGATGTAGGTCGCCCATCGGATGGTTTGAGGTTGGTGAGGCAGCTATGATAGGACCAGACTCGGTTCATGAGGCAATGGAGAAGGTTGAGTCGATAAGAGGTAGGTTGAAAACTACCCAGAGTCGCCAAAAGTTCCTATGCGAACGTGAGAAAAAGAGAATTAGAATTTGAAGTTGATGACTGCATGTTTCTGAAGGTATCTTCCATGAAGGGAGTGATGCAGTTTGGAAAGTAAGGAAAACTCAGCCCTCATTATGTTGGTCCCTACTGGATTATTAAATGGGTTGGTAAGGTGTCATACGAGTTGGAGTTGCCCTTGGAGTTATCTTCTGTGCATCTTGTGTTTCACGTATCTCTTTTGAAGAAATGTTTGGGTGATCTATCCTTAGTTGTCCCAGTGGATAGTGTTGGTGTCATGACCCAAACGTACACTCGGATCGTAGACACGGGACAAGAAGCCCCGAGAGACCCCAAGTCGACCCATGGCATGAGCATACATTTAATTCAATCACATAAACAAAAGATTTAACATAAGGAACGTAATCATAGCATAGCATAAGGGAGAATCAGTACTAGACTTATACAACACGACGAAATACAACTTGTAGTCTAATAAGCCTCTAAACATGAAAGGCAGATTGATGGGACAACTCCCCAACTAATCCAACATCCGAAACTGAAAGGAATAACATAGAGTATGAATATATGACCCTCGAAACATGAGGACTCACTAATAAGCTGATAACGATCTCGGAAACACTACTGAGGAGGATGAGCCTGAGAACCGGGACCTATATCATAAGACGATACAACATAGAAAGTATACAGTCAGTATGTGGAATGTACTGAGTATGCAAGGTAAATAAAATGGATATTTAAAACATATATGAAATTCATAAATGATCATAAGAGTAGGACGTCATGCTCGTATCGTAAATTATAATAACATATCATATGGCTCAAGGTTTTCAAAACATTCATAACATAACATAATCATAGTCATAATAGAAGTGATTTACTTAATGTGACTTTAGCCAACATACATAACCATATCATGCATTTCATGCATAAACCATGAGGAACAGTGGGAGATTTTCTTAACTGACATACCCCAAATGAACACACATGAAACCCGACTTGTAAACCTAGTCGGGAGGATGTTCGTACCTGCTAAGTGTAGGAACCATGAAGGGCATGATCACACATGAAAAGGGGAATTTGGGCTGGGGACAAACATGAAAGGGTCCCAACATACCTACTGTGGCACGTAGTTCATGAGATCCGGGGCATAATCGTGAACCTCGAACCTACTCGGTATTCGATACTACTCCCAAAATATATATAGTGCTCATAATAATACATACATGAGTTCATGGGCTAGTTAAATCATGATAATTGTAAATATTCTTGAACGTACGTGAATGATCCATGACTTGAGGCCCGTGGGTCAGCCAAAAACATAATTCATGATTGATAAAATTCATACATACTTGTAGATCATGCGTGTATCTTGAAATTCATAAGTTTATAGTAGATAACATAATAAATTCATAAATAAATTCATAATTCATGCAGGGCTTATCAAAACACCAACGGATCAATGGATCATAAATCGATTTATCATGGGGGCATGCATAAACAAGATTAATTGTTAAAAACTCAAAATCAACAATATTATAATCAATTTAAATCCCAAAGGATGAGCAAAATTGGTAGATTATGATAAGATTTCAAAATCACAAGACCCATAATTAAATCATTTTATTTTATATAAATCGATTACTAAACCCTATGTGTTTTTGATAATTTATAGGTAAAATCATAGAGTAGGGGCATGGGTGTGGAAGGAACCACCCATTGATGACCTTACATACCTGAAAATACTGATTCTTAATCTCCCTTGAAAAGCCCAAGGTGGAATTGTGAGGAATTGGGGAAGAACACCTTCTATCCTCCTCCCTAAACTCTTGCATCATGAATAAGGCCTAACATGAGCTAATCCCCAATAAAAGACCCCATTTAGAGCCTAAAACGATGTAGTTTAGGCCTTTGGAACTTAGAAATTATGAAAACACAATGTAGGAAAAACATTGCCAGGGCCTCCTAACGATGGACCTCACAATTCGTCGCCAAGGAGCATGACTCATGGCTAGGACCCGTCATGCTCACTGCCCCAAACTCCCTAGGGGAACCCACGAGGGACCACACGAATTATGGTGGCTGACCATGACTCGTGGTCACCACCCATGGTCTTCAGTGCCCCCTTCCCATTTTGCCAACTGGTCCACCTAGGCCACGGGAGACCTAACGGGTCGTGTGTCCTGACCATGACTCGTTGTCATGCCCGTGGTCTCACCTCAACACTTAGCCATGCCCTTCTTGACCACGATTCACTCCATGACTCGTGGTCACCCCTCACGACCCACCTCATGGGTCATTTTGTGACCTGGTGCGAATTTTTTAGTTTTTCTCTATTTTGACTCCCGGGTGTGATCCTTGGGTTACCGGGGTATAACAGTTTGTGTAAAAGATAGCCTTAGCTATGAGGAGGTTCCAGTAGAAATACTGGATCGACAGGTTTGAAGGCTAAGGAACAAAGAAGTAGCTTTAGTTAAGTGTTATGGAGGAATTAGCATGTTGAAGGAGCAAAGTAGGAGGCCGAAGCAGATATGATGGCTAGATAGCCATATTTATTCTCTACCGGCTCAGTGATAACTTGAGGTATAAGTTTTGACCTAAAGCTCCATTTAGTTAGAGTTTAGTTCATGCACACAAGTTTCTTTTATTTATGTGGATGTATTTATGATTCGTGAATTCAGTTCAGCTGTGTATTTTGAATCAGAGGTAGTTATTTTGTTAGTTTTCGATTTAAATGATCAGTATTTGATTATGATAACTGCATATCTCTGCTTTTCTGTGTGTTTTCCAACATTCGAGGACGAGTGTTCACAAGGGGAGATATTGTTACACCCCGGAAGCCCAAAGATCTTGCCCGAGAGTTGAAACGGAGAAAAACTAAATTTCGGCACCAGATCATAGGACGGGTCATCAGGTGATCCGTGAGGAGGGACCATGAGTCATGGGGTGACTCATGGTCAAGGAAAGAAAAGTGTGGTCTGGAGGGGTCACCACGGGCACGGCCACGAGTCGTGGTCTGGCCACACAACTCGTGGGGTCACCCGTGGCCTGGACTAGAGAGTTAGCAAGGATATTTTGGACAGTGCGGATCACAGGTGGTGACCACGTATCGTAGTCAGCCACCATGATTCGTGGGGTCCCTCATGGGATCCCCTGGTGGATTTTTGGCAGTGTACCTGACGGGTTGAGGCCACAAGTCATGGCATCTGGAGACGAGTTGTCCAGTCCCTTATGCGGACTGGCGGACTGGCAGTCAGCAAAACTCTGCGATTTAAGTAAGGGTCATTACGTAATTCCTATGCTCTAGGGTCCTAAACTACGTCATTTTAGGTTATGAAAGGTGAGTTTAAGAGGAGAAAACTATCCTAAAGTCTTCATTCATGCATGCAAAAGAATAGAGGGGTGATAAAGAGATGATCAAAGGGTGCTTCAAGGTTTTCTCCTTCAATTTTCTTTTGGGCATTCAAGGGAGAGTAAGATTCAGCCTCCAATGGGTATGTAGGGTCATGAATGGGTGGTTTTTCCACATCCATGCCCAATCCTTCTCTTCAAAGTATGTAACTCTATGATGTATCTATGGGGTTTTCACCCAAATGCATGAATTATCTATTTCTATACATGGGTATGAGTTGATTATGATTCTATTATCAAATTATGAAGCATGGGCAATTTTTACAATGATTTCCATTAAAAATCATGTTTCTAGTCTTATGAATTTTAAAGCCCATTGATGAGATGTTCATGAAAAGTGAGATTTGTGATGTATATGTGATAATGATGAGATATTATAATGAAAAGAAAGATTTGAAGCTAGCTACCCGTGTTTATAATTATGTTTTCGATGAGAATTGAGTATTTCTAAGCATGATAGAGCTTTGGGCAACGCCCACATGCTGAGTATAAATGATGATTTTCCTGAATTGAGCTTACCACATTGTTTGGAGCGAAAACTCCCAATTCTATATTCTTAGCTTGTGGTATGTTTTGAGTTAAGTTTTTCTATGCATAGCTTACCACATGGTTTTGGAGCAAAGGCTCCCCATTATGCTTTCTGCTTGTGGTATGTGTTGAACTAAAAGCTTTTCATATGCATGATTTCATATTTGAGATGTATTTGATCATTGAGCTTCATCAATAGATGATGTTAAGCTTCGTTATAAATGATGTAGAGCATGTGCATGTTTTTGGAAATAGGTCTAGCACCGAGTAGGCTATGGGTCGATTCCCCTATGCCTCAGAACTACACGCCAACGTAGGTTTATACTATCATATGATTTCATATTTGAGATGTATTTGATCATTGAGCTTCTTCAATAGATGATGTTGAGCTTCATTATAAATGATGTAGAGCATGTGCATGTTTTTGGGAGTATGGTCTAGCACCGAGTAGGCTATGCGTCGATTCCCCTATGCCTCAGAACTATGCACCAACGTAGGTTTATGCGTCCTTAGCCCTGGCAAGATTTTGGACGACTTTGCCTGCTTGAGTGTAATTATCGGGACAACATAAGCTCTATCGTGGTATGTCGGTTAAAAGACGAGCATCCCATCGTTCCTCATGATTTCAATTTGCATATTCATTATTTATGAGATTTATGTAAATGCATGTTCTAAAGCAGGTTTGACTCAATGTTCAACTTTTACTTATAAACGTTAGAATTTAGCTTTGAGTCAATCGATTCAGTAATGATGTTATCAAGTATTATATTATGTTATGAAGAGATCATGATTTCATATAGAATGCACGCAAGCCCTACTCTCAGATTCTTGTGTTTATGCTTGCATTATGCTTTGTCATTAAATGATTTTATTTACTTTAGATGTTTTACTTACCCTGCATACTCAGTACATTCCATGTAATGATCGGATACTTTCTATGTTGTATCGTTTCATGATACATTATCCGGCTATCAGCTTCAGCCCCGCTCTTAGTCAGATTATCGGAGTTAGCATTGCCTTATTAGTGAGTCCTCATCTTTTGAGGACTAGACTATTCATCTTTTCCTTATATATGTCAGTTTCAGCTTGTTGAGTTAGTTGGGGTCTTGTCCCATCAACTCATTATGTTTAAAAGCTATTCAGACATGTGTATGTATTCAACTTCGGATTTTATGCTCTGATGTTATATTCAAGTTAGACTTCCTCTATGATTGTATTGTTGGTTATTCATTTCTTGATTTAGTCAGATGTATGATTATTCCATTGGCCGACTTGGGGTCTCTCGGGGCTTCTTGTCCCGTGTTACGATCCGGGCCCAGTTCAGGTCATGACACTGAATCTCTGTGATAGCCTTCTTGACATGTTAAAATGAAAAATTTGATGGGTTCATTAAAACATATGGGTAAAACCCGGTCCATCTCCTCCCTTTTTATTTCCCAGCCGATTTTTGCCCTAATTTCATCCTAACAGCATGACTCTCCCTATAATTCTCTCTATCTTTAGTGTGCCACACCCCAAATTTCTCCAAATCTTCTCCTTTTCTATTTATAGGAACAAGCCCAACATGCAACATTTATTTATTTCATTTAATTCTTCTTTAAAATTCTATGCTGAAACATGTGGATTGAAGTGGGTGAAACAAGATTCATGTTAGAATTAGTTGAAATTGGTAGAAGCATGCTTTTGTTGGAAAATCATGTTCTTTCTTGCAATTGATATGCCAATGTTTGCTTGTATTGTACTAAGAATCAATTTGGGTTGGTGAAGATGTGAAAATGGTGGAATATAGGGTGACCTTGAATGAACATAAATGGGTAAAATTGATTATCTTAAATGTTTAAAATTGTTAATACATAAAGAAGTGCAAATTGTTTGGGTTGGTTGTACAAAGCAGGGAGATGGGAAATCGAATTGCATACTACTCTTGTAAATATGCTTAATCATGCTATAATTTTATTTTTGTCAATTTGTCTTCAATAGATTGTTGGGTAGAGTTGGTGATTAAAATTGTGCAAAATTGGCAAATCTATGAGAATTGTCTAGAGTGAACTTCTATAATTATTTGAAGTGTTAGTAAAACAATATGATTGTCAAGTTGAATATCACAATGAAAACTAATCAAGTGGAAAATGGTGAATACTTCTTCTCTTGTTTGAAATAATGGCATTATTTTCATATGTCCAACTATGGGGGAAACTAGTCAATGGTGTTTGAAAATAGGGTAAGTCTGAGTATCCCAAAAATTAAAACTAGTGAACCCATGCTAGGAACTAAGTATAGGGTGGCCATTAAAGCCCCATGACCCTATTGTTGGCTAGCCATGTTGGTAGGTCATTGATTTGTATTCTTTACATTGGTTAAGCAGGTGATCACGTTCAAATTACACCTCGCAATTGAAGTATAAAGTAGTTCCTATCAAATATAGTAACCCAACAAAGATTGGGATCGATCCCACAGGGAATAAGCAAAAATAATATATTAATGGTAAATAAATTAACTTGTAATTAATATTTCAAAAGGGAGTTTTTGCAAATAAAAATAAAGAGAAAATAATGCTAACAGTTCTTGAGTTGTTTATCAAATTACTAAGACTAAACTAGGATTGTGTTCCCCATGACTTTATAACTTACTAGGTTTTTACTAGTGATCTATCGTGGTGAATTTTGTGTAAGACTTATGTTTAGTACATCTAATGTTTCTCAACTTAAAAACTACACTTATCTCCTCTCGATCTCAAAGTGCATGTGTTACGTGCACCAATAGACAATAGATGCTTTCCACCATCCCCTCTCGGTCTCAAAAGTGTGTATATTATACCTTCACAATATGACTTAACCTTAACTATCCTCGGTTAGAGCTCACGTTAATTAGATGAGAATTATTTAATCTCAAATTGCCATTGTTACTCTCTTTTCCTAACTTCAACCTTCTTGGTCGGGCAAGTTGAAGATACCGACACGTTTCAACATTTGCAACCGCTAAAACTTTAATTTAAATGAAGAGAATAACAATCACTCAATTCACCATTCAAGAATCGCTATTTTATTATGCCTACATTCATCAATCCATCCTGGTTCCCACAATCCTAGCCTAAGAGATTTAGCCGCTTATGTTTATGAGAAATCAAATAAAAGATGTAGAAGAAATTATAATTAAATACTTCAAAAAATACTGGTTAAACAAAATGTCCAATCTAAAAGGTTCTACAAGAACTTGATGAATTTCCAACAAGAACATAACTAAACTATTACACAAATTGAATTGTGCAACACTATGAATTTAATCTTCCTATGTGTTGGGCGAACTCCACATTAATGGAACTTGGACTTTGACACCTAAAAACATGTTATGAGGGGGTATTTATAATAGTAGATAAAGCCTTCATTGTTCCTTCTTGGATTTAAATTGGGTTTGCATCTTTTGTTCCTAATAGAATTGAGATTTGACTTTTCTTGACGTCCAAACTGCCCTGTGCCTCGCACCGCTCATCGTGCCAAGATGGCATCGTGTCGTGCTACTCATCACACCAATATGGCACCGTGTCACACTGCCCATAGCGCCAGTCTTGCCTGTGCCTCTTGCAGCCATAGCGCCAATGTGCCTGCAATACCAACTTCTATATACTTGGTCCGTCAACACTGTTTTGACATTTTTGTTCTTTTAAGCTTCAAACAAGCCCAAATTCATCACTTTAATCCCTAGAAGCATCTAATCATATGCGTTAACTCTTTTTCACAATTATATCATAAAACACATAAAAATAACACACAATTTTTTCTCAAAACATAGTGAAGTATGGGCAAAATATGGCTAAGAAACACATAAATTTACCATTCATCACCACCCCACACTTAAACTATTGTTCATCCTCGAACAATCTACTACTTTCCTTCTCACATTCAAGCACAAAATTCACCGTACGAATAGGTCTACTTAAACTTAGGACCATTAGACAAATCAATAAAGCTCCAACGATCTACTCACATACATATTGGATAACATTACAATGCTAATACTCGAAAGCACTTAGCTTTTAGAACTAACTCAACAAGATATATTTTTGGGCCAACATGAATCATATGTAATTTAGCAATCAAGATACACCAAAGTCTTACCATTGTGTCCCTCACTATTTTGAGAGATGACCTTTCTCACACCAGATTTATATGACAATATTAACTTGGGTATAAATAAAACATTATCGCTCACACTCCAAAAAAACTGAACATGCACGCAAAAGATGACCCGCAGACTTGCCCTTAGTGTAATATTCCACTAATATAGAACATTAAATCAAGGATCAATTACGACTTCAATTGGTTGTACGTAGGCTAAGGGACAGGTAGAAACTATTTGATCAAGATAGTGACTAAGCTCCCTAAGCACTTTAATACTTCACAACACTTTGATATTTTGTAGAACTTCTCTCAATCTCCTATTTTTTTTCTTATACCTTCTTTTATTTTTCAATATTTCAAATTTAGGTGACTAGTGGAGATTTTTCAACATTAAACTCATTCACAATTTTTTCCTTTTTATTCAATTTCCAAGCTTTTTCTTCTTTTTTCTTACCCACTAACATCACCATCCTTGTTTAGAAAATTTCACCCTTTTCTTTTCTTTTAATTTCCACACTTCTAGATTTTTTCTTCACTTCTCCACATATGCTCCTTTCATGCAAAAATTATTAACTAAAGTGCTCTAGGAGTCATTTGGATCAAATGCAAGTTCAACAAAAAGGAATTAACCCTGTAATATGGTTATCACAAGAATAGGCTAAGGCTCAAAATGGCTAACTAGGATAATTACATCAAGGTACGTAAAATAGAATACAATAGGCTACCAAAGAAATACCTATATCACTTCCTAGATTCAACATCCTCATTTTATTTTGCACACACATCGGAAAAGTTCTAGACATCAAATTACAAGCATGGAGTATACTAAAATTCCTCACTCACACAATGGCACAAATGGTTCAACAATGGCAATCAAGTTTACATAGACACACATATTCATATTCCATGCATAACATAATTAAGCCCACTTTTTCAAGTACAAGAGTCAAGTTCCAAAAGACTAAATGTTTTTACCCTTTTTATGCATTTTTGAGTGAATTTATCAAAGTCTCAATGATACCTAAAGTGAAGCACCTAGCATTCGTAAGGTCTCAAGTTCTTGTTTTTCCTAATGACTAATTTTTTCCTTAAGATGGTCCTCATCCATCCATCATTGGGAAAACTCATGACTCTATGACTACCTAAAAACAATTTAGACTCTATAATCGGTTCTAAGGGACTATCCACCGAAAAAGTATCAAAAACAAAAATCGGTGAAACCCAAAACAAAATAAACATAAAAAACCTACTACCAACAAAACAAGTATTCAAGATAAGTCATGAATCCCAAAAAAAAAAAAGGCCCACCATGTATACATTTAGCAATTAAAGCATTTGTGGTATAGTTAAGTTTACTTCTCCCATCCCATACTAAATTAAAGCACTGTCCCAAGTGCTAAAATAATAAAGCATAAAGTAAAAAGTGATAGAAGAAACCCCTGGACCTCAAATCCTCTTCATCACGTGGGGTCAAGAGCAATTTCCCTTATGGGTCGGGTTTGACCTATGACCCGCGAAAATTTTCTACTGGATCTGGCCTTGCGCGATGAGGTGCCCACTATGCCAAATTGCTGTATATCGTGGGGCTTGCTGCATAGAATGGGCCTGCGCATCATGACGCTTGCTACACCGCAGTGCCCGTGTGGTAGGCTATCCTGTGCGCTGCAGTGCTACTGTTTCCCTTGCACCCCATTTTCAACTTTTGATGCTCCAACTCTTTTTTGTGAATCATGACTTAATTCCTGCACACTTGAACAAAAACATCAACTCTAAAAATAAAAAATTAAATTACCTTGGGTTGCCTCCCAAGCAACGCTTGATTTAACATCGCGATACGACATCATCAATTTCACCACTTTCCTTTCCACTTTGACCTTATGAATTGCACCCCTAACTGCTTTTCCAATTTTCTACTCTTCTTAAGGGGTGGTGGTGTGAAGATAGAGGCACCAAGAAATAATGTCACATCTTGCACTTCTTGTCCCTTAAAGGAGGGATGTGGTTTTGCCCTTTTGGCATGACAAACTTAAGAATGAAGCAACTTTGACCTTCCTCTCAAAAATCCTCCATAGACTCAGTTTCCTCAACTTTCACATCGTCAACCAAGTACAATGTTGAAAATAACTGAAATATGGTCTAAGTTGTTCCATTTTCAAGCATGCTTCCTTCTTGAAATCCTCACTTTCAAATGCACTAGAGTCCTCAAATGTGATTTGATCGACTTCTCTTTGCCACTCTAGTGTCACTTCTTGAATTGTGACATTTTGCATTATTGTTGGGTTGGTTGGTTGGTCTTCATCTTTTACAATTTCCATTTGGTTAAGTTTTTATTCATGATGGGAACTTTGTAATTCTTGAAAAATCCTTCCATGGAAAACTCCATATTTTGGATATTTTCCTCAACATCATGTTGCAATTTTTCCTACCAATTAGTCAAGACTCGGCCCCATTGTTCATTCTTCCCCGTTATGCTTCTCAACATCTCCTCAACTTCTTCTTCTTGAGAGATAGAGATTTCTTCTTCAAATTGTTGCTCTTCTTCAATTCCACAATATTTATCGTGGTCAAAATATATGTTGGCTCATCCATTGATCTTGAAATCTCTTCTTCAACCATTTTTTATTGAGGAGTAAACAATTCAATGGGCATTGAGGAGTCAACACCCTTCTCCAAGTTAGACTCTCACTCAAGAAAGCTTGGATCATGGCTTTCATATGTTCAATTGCAGTGCTTTGTCCTTCACATGCCCTGTCATCATCCCTGTCAAACTCAAAAGCACAACTAGAATTTTTGTTATAGCAACTGGGTCAATAAGCGAAATATTTGGGATGATCACCCCAATGTCCACCTTGACCACCACATAAAGTTCAATTATACCCATCATAGAAGTGAGAAGGTGCACATATCTCTCTTCTGGGGACATATTTACAATTTGCCAACAATGGGGTCCTCCACAATATGGACATGGGCGATCAAGATATGGATTGCAACCACCAAACCCCTCTTCATTCCATGATGCCATAGTAAAAATAAAAACTAACAAGAAGAAACAGCAAACAAAATAAAAACAAAAATAAGCAAGAAAAGAAAAAAAATACGGTGATACAAGTAGGAAGTAAAGACTACAACTCAAGCTTATACACCAATAAACTTATTTCACAGTTGTATTTACTAGAAACGGCGCCAAAATTTGATCATGCCAAAATTAAACCTTGCAATTGAAGTTTAAAGCGGTCATTCTCAAATATAGTAACCCAATAAAGGTTGGGGTCGATTCCACATGGAATAGGAAGAAATAATATATTAACGGTCAATAAACTAACATGTAACTAATATTTCAAAAGGGGGATTTTTCTAATAAAAATAAAAAGAAAATAATGTTAACAGTTGTTGAGTTGTTTATCAAATTACTAAGACTAAACAAGGATTGTGTTCCCCATGACTTCACAACTTAGTAAGATTTTACTAGTGATCTATCCTGGTGAATTTTGCGTAAGACTTATGTTTAGTACATCTAATGTTTCTCAACTTAAAAACTATACTTATCTACTCTCGGTCTCAAAGTGCATGTGTTACGTGCACCAATAGACAATAGATACTTTTGACCCATCTTCTCTCGGTTTCAAAGTTTGTATATTATATCTTTATAATAAGTCTTGACTTTAACTATTCTCAATTAGAGCTCAAGTGTTACACCCCGTAAGTTTCTAATGTTTAGTTGACATACTCGTACGTAAGTTAGGAGTTTTAGAGTACGACGCGCACGAGAAAGGGCCCGGAGAAAGGTCGAACGAGCCTGGAATCGAGGTTGCAAGAGAGAAGGCCAGACAAGCTGCCAAAAGGGCAACGTGTCACGGACCCTGCCCCTCCACGACACAGCCCAAGATTGCCACGTTGGGTTCCGTGACACGGACCCTGTGTCCACCGCCCAAGTTTTATATAAGTTCAATTGAATCATTTGATATTATATCAAATAAACAGACCCTCGTCCGGAGAATGAAAAATACGACATTTTCAAGTAATTTCCTTCCGAATACACTGCCATATGTAGTTGAGTTATAGTTGATATTAATATCAAAAGTTATTGTTTTAAGCCAAATGTGGAATTGAAATTAGTCTCTTTCTCTTAGTATTACGGTTGTTGTTGGAAAGAGTTGTTGAATACAATTTGAAACTCATTAGTTATTCAGGAAACAACAATCGAGGTATGTTAAGGAGAATTTCTTCGGCAATGTAGTTTCTATAGTATTGTAATACAGTTTGAATCCCAGCAAGAGAGCAAAAAGTTTGTTATTGTATATAACTACTATTGTTAGCTGAGACAGTACTTATGTTTAGTTTGGGATTGACTTTGCCCTGTATAGCCTTCCATAACCAACCTAGGGTTACTAGCTGTGTCGTCGCTTCACCCGCCAGGGGATAGATGACGTCACTCCCAGGAGCGGTATGCCGTCTGCGAGGGATGAAGATGAGGTCCAAGGGCCCCATACAGTTCATTCCATGGCTGGACTATTTTATGCCGTATCGGCACCACACCCCCGTCGAGCCTGGTGCCCAGGGTGCTGATATCAGGAGTCCGTTGGACTTAGACACAACTACAGTTCAGGGGCCAAGTGGGCTCAGCTACAGACCCAAGGGACTGGTAGGACGACTGTAGTTATTGGCTGACTCAGTGTGGCCTTGTTAGGGATATATAGATTGGAGTGTACTCGTTAGGGCTTATGGGGGCCCCAGGTGTGTTATTCTGTGTTGATTGTACCTTCCGACTTATGGGGGCCAGGTAAGGTTCTTATTTGTGCTATTCACTAAGAGATTAGACAGCAGGAAGTTAAGCCATTCAGGTAGTATCTCTATCCTTTTCATTCCGTACTTTCAGTTTCACTTCAGTTACCTAGTTATTTACAGTTATTACCTTACATATTCGGTATATATTATACTGACGCCCACCTTCTAGTGCTGCATTACTCGCATGCAGGTGCTGATAGACCCAGATCAGGACCCTCCTAGCTTTCAGCCAGAGTTAGCAGTGCAGTCGGCTCCTTTCTTCCAGAGCTAACAGTCATAAGGTCTACATTTTTTGATTGTACAATTTAGGGGTAGGTGGGGGCCCTGTCTCGACCATTATTCCACTTCTAGGGGCTTGCAGATTTTACAGATTCCTTTGTGTTGGCTTGTGTGGGGCCTTGTTTAGCTGTTAGTTAGCGGCCTTATCGGCCATAGATTAGTTTAATGCCTGATTTACATTTTAGTTATAACTAGATATCATGGTGGTCTTGTCAGCCCACATAGAATTCCTTATTATTATCTGTTGCTGGTTAGCTATTTATTTTACAGGTAAGGCCTTGTCGGCTGGGGGATGTGTTTACAACCGAGATATAGTTGGTCATTTTCTTGAGTTAAGTTGCAGGCTTGCACCGGACGTGCATATGCCTAGCCAGGTATGTTAGATTCCAGTATTGCACTAGGTGCCATTCATGTCTTCCAAGGTGTGGCGTCACAAACTTGGTATCAGAGTACGTCATATTCCAGGGAATCTGCAAGCCATGCCAAGTAGATTCTTTCCTATAGAAATGTTGTGCACCACATTCTATACGCAAGAGGCAGCGAGACATGTTAGGATGGTCACTCTTATTTTCTTCTAATCATGCTATAGAGTTGTGCTGTATAGGGTTGAGTCCCTAAGCTTACTATAATATGCTTGTCTACAGAGAAATATCAGACACGCTATAGACCTCAACTGGCAGGAAATTAGACGTCGCAGCAAGAAAAGGCACTAGCAGGGTGTCCCATTCAGGCTCGGCCCAATCTGAGGGCAACAAGGAGACTTCATCTTGGTCTCCCCAGCACTCTCCACTATGCTAGGAGCCGTCCAGAGCAGCAGATGTGTTGGCACCACCTCTAGCAGCTCCAATACTGATACCATCAGACCAGGAGGTCAAGAGTGTTGTTTCATGTAAGCTCAGATAATGTCTACACAATATCAGACAGTAGCAACCATGATTATTGAATCTTCAGGGACCTGGTAGTTGGAGGGTGCAAGAGTTTCTCACTCTGAGTCCCCCGCATTTCACAGGGATAGATCGAGATGAGGACCCTCAGGACTTTTTGGATCAGTTGCACTGGATCTTTAGGGTAATGCGTGCTACACCTGCGGAGTCGGTTGAGTTAGCGGTATTTCTGTTGCAGGACATAGTTGTTCTATGGTATGAGAGTTGGGAGAGGTCCCGAGGTAGAGATGTTCCTCCTCCGACTTGGTCCAGCTTTTCAGAGGCCTTCATAGACCAGTATTTGCAGCGAGAAATCCAACAGGCCTGGGTAGATCAGTTTCTACATCTGGAGCAGGGTTCGATGAGTGTTCGAGAGTATGTTATGAGATTTGGCTCCTTGGCCCGATATGCACCAGCTTTTGTAGGTACCATGCCAGCTAGAGTGCACCGATTTTTTATGGGGTTGCTTCCAGAGTACGTAGAGACTTGTATTACGGCTACTCTACGAGAGGACATGGATATCGCCGGTGTTCAAGCATTTGCTCAGAATATTGAGGGGATCAGGCAACGGCAGTGGGAGATAGAGAGGGAAAATCAGGAGCAGCACCGCAGGGCTAGACCTAGTGACATTTAGGCAAAGTTCCAGGGCTGACCTAGGCCACGACTATTAGGTATACCACCTAGACCGCCACCTCGACAACAGCAGCAGGGTAGTAGACTAGGCCGTCGGGGGCAGTCAGGACCCGACGAGTGCTCATGGTCATCGAGTGTGCAGCAGCAGAGAGGGTCATAGCAAAGTAGATTCACCATGCCACCACGCCCTATCTATAGTCGATGTCACCTTGGGGCATGTAGGTATGGGTCTACTTCGTGTTACACTTGTGGACAAGAGGGTCACTTGATAAGGGACTGTCCAGCCAGGGGTCAGAGTGATCGGGACTGATAGGATAGATCTTTAGTAGGGTCACATGCCCAAGCACCTCCAGCAGGGCGTAGGCCCTCAGCTCCAGCCGGCAGAGACCGAGGCAAGTCAGGTGCATCGAGTTCAGGCATCGATCCGGATCGTACTTATGCTTTATCGTGGCGATAGGAGTCAGAGTCATCGCCGGATGTTGTGACAGGTATGTTGGACATTTGTTCTCATTCAATTTATGTTTTGATATACCCAGGTTCCACTTTGTATTATGATACACCATTAGGAGCCCAAAGTTCAGTATAACGCCAGAATTGCTTAAGCGATCACCAGACCTTGCCTTATGCACAAATGAATAGAGAGGCACGCGTTTGGCTCAATATTTTTTGTAGATGCCTCAATCCATGGGTACATTTGGCATATGTCACTAGAGATGGAGTTGTATGGTTTACGCACTAATGCGTAACTTGGAGATTAATGTGGGTGCAGTGATCAAATCGTAATGAAAAAGGCTAGATTGTACAGGGGCACCGGTATGGATTTGGTGATCTACTTACCATATTTCTCGAGGCCATGAAATTAAGAAGGAAGCTCTAGATTACTACCTAGAGTGGAGAGATGTGCAATGCATGTGAAAAAAACAAAGACGTCAAAAACTACTTATGGCCCTGTATTCACACTAGCCGAGCAACATGCTCATGATGATTGTTATGCTGTCAGGATGTTTGGGCTGCAGATGTTGCAGCTTCTTATAGGCTTGAGGCTAGCTACTGAGGATGAGCTGTGGAAGGTGGACAAGAACTATCCATTGAATGCCTACGCCCAGGCCATGTGCAAGATTGGGCCAGCTTTTATGGAGCCTGTGGTTAATGATGTGCCGATTGATTTAGAGACGTGCTGAGTAAACTTAGACATTAAGTTAGATGAGGAGGAGGCAGATGACTCTGACCTTAGAAGGAGGCTTTAGCACCTGAGGAGGAGTATGATATTGCTGTTTGATCAGAGAGTCCTTACCACTCTACTTTTTTTTCCTAAAATTACTTGTTGCAAGAACTGTGGCAGTGCTCAATTTGAGTGTGGGGTGGGTTAATATGTTTGTGCTTGTTTCTACTTGATGCTCTGAGAACTATGGTCTATAATAAATTGTGATAGCTAGATAATGTGTGGCATGAAACTTATAGCTATAAACAAAACTTGGTATGTAATAGCTTGGAATTTTTGTTTCTTGCGATCTTGTTTGGTTTAATTATTTTTTGCTTTTAGGTTCCTCAAATTTTTTTCGGTGCATTTCCCAAGGAAATTCCATTTGAACCGAGTAGAATTATTTTTGTCATAGTTAGGGACTTTTTTCTATGATGGATGGATGTCGGCCATCTTAAGGAAAGTTAGTCACACTTAGGAAATAAAATCATTTCTAGTTAACAAGAGTATTCCATTTGGTTAACTGCTAGATTTTATGATACATTCATGTAGAAAAGCAATAAAAGTGAGAATACTGGTAGAGTTGCATAAAATCCTTGGTGTTTAACTCTAAAATGTAAAAAAAAATGGCTTAATTGTGCTTGTCACTCAACATGAATGTAGTGAGTAGAGGGAGTCTAGGTTAATCATGTTTGAGCCATCGTGTCATGTGTGGTGAGAACTTGTTATATTCCTTGTGAACTAGCATCAAGCCTCGTCTATATGAAAAATAGAATTTGACATTAAACTTGTCAAAGATGATTAAGGCACTTCTTTGTAAATCAAAATATTTTTATTTGAAGTGTGAGAAAATAATTTTTCTAGACTGTGCCTCAAGGTGAACATATTTGTTTTATAAGGATAGGAGGCATAAAAGTGAGGGCATGTGATGGTAAGAATTTGGTGAATCTAATGACCTTACTACTAGCATGTAACCATGTTGCCCTGATTTTTGGTTGAAGAGTTTATTCATTAGGGTTTGTGGTTCTACTTATGAATGTTGTGAATAAAATTATGCTTGATTGAATGAATTGTATGCCACGATTAAAGCATTTAGTATAACTGGGTGTGAGTGGTCTAGTTCAATTGATGGTTGTGTGGTTTAAATTGTGTCAAGGATGTAAAAGAATTGTTCGAGGAAGAACAAGGTTATAAGTGTGGGGTGGTGTCTTGGGCATATTTATTCATCCCAATTTTCGTGTTTTACACAGATTGTAGCTTAGTTTAAGGATAATTTAATTATAGTCTTGTATGTTTGGAATAAATAATGCTCAAAAATTAACAAATGTAATTAGACTATTTACAGGTGGAAGATACAGCAAATTGAGCTTAACTTTGAAGATAGATGCTCAAGGTGAAAGTAAGGGAAGTTAAATGGGCTAAAAAGTGATGTTAGAAGTCAAGTCCGTGCCATAGAGGAGATTTGTCGCGTTCAACAACGTGCCACTTTGCCTTGGTAGAAAATTGGATTTTTGAAGGCACTAAACAGTGGACCTCTGCTACAGCAGTATGTCACGGGATAGTTGTAGCGAGTTGGACTCTATGCCACATTGCTGGTCATTTAGGCACTGATGCTTATCTAGTGAGGATCTGAGTTAACCCCATTTCACAGCGCAGAATGGCTACGATGGCCTCCATGACACACTGGTGGTCATTTGTTGTGTTATTCCACTTTTGTACAAATAGAACACTTAGGCATTTTTTAAGTGATCTTCGGACATGTGAAGACAATAGTTACGCTGAAGAAATTTCTAGGGTTCATTCTCTTCTCTTTTCTTTATTTTCATTTCATCTAAAATAAACAATTATTTTTGTAATGTTTATCCAGACAATGATTTAACAAAAGCCCTCATTCTTGGGGTGAGGTTACCAACATGAATGTATAGCATATTTTGAAATTTGATTTAGGTTCTTCTATCGCAATTGTTTGTTCTTTATTCCTTGCTTTTAGTATTTTAATGTTTGGCCAGCATTGAAAGAAATGGGTAATCTTGGTGTTCATTCGGAAGGAGAATCATTAGGGTATGACGAAGAATAGAGGAATGTGCTCTTGTCTTTTATGGAAATTAAAGATGAGCTTAGCGTTTAGGATAGAAATATACCTAAAATGCCTCGTTCGATTGTAAAAAAGGATTAACATGAGAATACCTAGGATTTAATTATTGCTTCACCACTTAATGAATATAGTTGCAAGGTTATTCTAGGCAAAAGATTAGAGGTTCGGAAGATCATAATCATGCCTTAAATCCTGTAAACCAGCAACCAGATAGGAAATTTAGCGGAAGAAAAATACATGTTGTATATGGTTTCACTTTATGCTTGAACTCTAGAATATTCTTGAATATTTGTTATAACTACTTTATTTCATTCATTACTTTGACTTTAGTTACTTTCATAATTATAAAAACTTCAAAACTTTTTAGTTATTTCACACTTGTTCGAAATAAGTGTAATTACTAAAATAGAAAATCACTAAGTCTTAGTCCTTGTGGGTTCAACATCCTGCTTGCAAGAGCCTCTATATTACTTATACGACTACGTGCACTTGCGTGTGCATTCGGGCATATTAATTTGGTAAACCCTTAGCCAAAATAATGAAAGCCTGGAAATTAACACTATGACAATGCAAAAATGCGCCTATTTGATGCACTTGATTAAATAAAGGGCATTTTCATTCAGAGCCATTTTAGAAACACTGTATGTACTGTATATACATAATTTTGAAGGGAAGTTTGATTATTGAAGTTGGAATAGAGAAGGCGAGGAGAATTGAAGAATCTTACGGAGGTTTTTACTTTTGTAATTTTCTTTTATCTTTTAAACAATCACTACTCATGAATTCATCGGTTTGTAACCAAATTATGTGTATCTAAAGAGTTAGTTCTTGGGTTATGGTTTAAATGGGATAGTTGATGTTTGATAGTTGTATACTTTATCCAATAATTTTTCATTCATTTGAGTTACTTACTTTTTCTTGATCTTAATTATATGAGTTTTTGGGAAATTATCATTATGTAGCTCATCAATTGAAATTGGAGAGGAAATCACAAGCGTAATAATAAAAGGCAGAGTGAGTCGCTAACGTGAAAAGGAATATACCCATTCGCCTTACTTAGTTGATACATAAGTTTTTTCACATGCGCTTCAATATTGGTTGATGATCATAGGAATATTGGTGTTAGAAATAGTTGAGCAATCTTTGAGACATCAGATAGATGCTCAAAAAATGATATTGACCTACAACTAGTAACTTAAGAAAATGATATAAGTGTGCAACTTGAAAACTCAACTTGATCATCAACTAGCCATAATGTTGGATCTTTTCCTTATGTGATTTGAACCAATAACAATATGTCATTGTAGTTTATATTTTATTTTCTTTCACAAAATAGTTAATAACACAACATTGCCCCAAAAAATTGTTTTTCCCCTCACTGAATAGTTTATATTAATTCAATTAAGCTCAACTCTTTGACAAGTCCCTCTGGGATCAATATTAGAACAACATCCCAAATTACTTGTCAACCGCATACTCTTGTGTATGCATTTGAACACAATAATGATACACTGACTTGTCATTGTAAGCTTAACTAATTTGAGGAGCATCGGACCTTTTTTACTCCACTTTTCTATCTCTTAATCTCCTTACTTAACACTTACGTATATTTATTTTTTCCAAATTATAGGTTCAAATACTACCTATTCATCCCGAATTTAATTACTTTCATCGATATTAACTTAGTCATACATGCGTTAAAAAGTATGGGGCATTAAATCATCCCCCTTGAGATCATTCGTACTCAAATGAAAGGTATAACTTAAACAAACTAATCTCTGGAATTTTTCAAGAATTTTGCTTGAGTTTCATTTGTAAACAAGAGTATCGAAAACTTGTCAGCTGACTAGAAATATGTATAGACAAGCCTCACAGGGTATCTCGACAAGTATAATATCCAAAACAAGTGTATGAAAAATAACTATTCCTCCTAACCATATAAGTAAACAATGAGTATCTTAGTTTCGCATAACTTACCTCATTTTCACTCCTAGGTAATTAAAATATACAAAAGCAAAATTTTAGTCACCATTCATATAGCTTCTATTGGTACTTGAAACAAGTGTGGATATTTAGATTTTATATCGTCTTTCTCTTCTTACATAGCCTACTTAATATTGTGGCCCCTCTATAATACCTTAGCAGAGGCTATATCTTCAGTTCTCATCTTGCATACTTGATGATCGAGAATGACAACTGCACTTCTTCAAATCATAAGTCTTCAATGATTTTAATATCTTCCAAGGGCATAATAGAGGACGATCTCCCACAAATTTTTGTAGCATGGATATATGAAATATTAGGTGTACTAAAGATAATATTGGAGGTAATTCTACTTTATAGGCTACTTGGACAACCCTTCACACAATTTGGTGAGGCCTAATATACCTCGGGCACAGCTTCCATTTCTTTCTAAATCACATAATGCCCTTCATATGAGAAACTTTTAAAAACATCCAATCATTTACTTGAAACTCTACATCTCTATGCTGCACATTTGAATAAGATTTCTGGTGGCTTTGAGAAGTTTTATATCTCTCTTGTATCAGATTATCTTTCTCCATAGATTGGTGAACTAGATCTTGCCCAAGTAACTCTACTTTGCCTACCTCAGACCAGCCAATAGGAGACCTATATCATCACCCATATAGAGCTTTAAATGGTGTCATCTTGATGCTAGAATGATAACTACTATTATATGCAAATACAATAAGGGGGTGAATGCTCATCCCAGTTGCCTTTAAAATCAAAGGTACAGGCTCTCAACATATTTTCAAGCGTCCAAATACTATGTTCTGCTTGGCTTTTTGTCTAGGGGTGAAAAGTTGTACTGAGATTTACTTGTGTGCCCAAACCTTTTTGAAAAGATTTCTAGAAATATGTTGTGAATTATGCACCTTTATCAGATAGAATGGAAGTTGGAGTCTCATGAAACTATACTATCTCTTTAATATACAACTTTGCATAATTTTTAACAAGATCAATAGTCATTACAGGTAGAAAGTAGGCTGATTTCATGAGTCGATCAACAATCACCCAAATTAATTCATACTTACGAAAGGAGTGAGGTAAACCTGTCATAAAATTCATGTTAATCATCTCCTATTTCCACTCAGGAATCTAAATATTCTATTTTAAGTCATTGGGCCTCTAATGTTCTGCCTTTACCTATTGGCAATTGGACATTGTGCTACATATTCCGCCACATTCTTTTTCATGTTTGTTCTACCAATGGACCTCTTTAAGGTCATAATACATTTTTATGGACCCAGGAAGAAAAGAATACCATAAATATGTGCCTCAATCATAATCTTTTCACAAAGTCCTGCACATCAAGAATGCATAATCTACCTTAGCACCTTAAGGTGCCATCCTCTCCAAGATAAAATCCTATAAGCTTATGTTGCTGGATCTTTTTTTATATTGCAGTAACATGGGGTCATCAACTCTCTTTCTTTCACTTTCGCTACTAAGGATGATTCTATGGTATTTTGAACAATCAATCCACTATCTTCGAAGTCCAATAATCGGACCCCTAAGTTAGCTAATGTGCAAATGTCCTTTGCTTTTTCTTTCTTTTATATTAACAAATGAGTCATACTTCCGATGGACATCCGGCTAAGGCCATCAGGTACCATATTAGCTTTACCAGGGTGATAAAGGATATCGATAGCATAGTCTTTTATTAATTCTGGCCATCTCCTCTTCCTCAAGTTTAACTCTTTCTGTTTAAAGATATACTACAAACTCTTGTTGTTAGTAAATATATCAACATGAACTCAATATAAATAGTGATGTCATATTTTTAGTGCAAATACAACTATTTCTAATTCTATATCATGTGTCGGGTAATCTATTTTGTGTTTTTTGAGTTGTCTAGAGGCATATGTAATCACCTTACAAGCTAATACAACACCGGAAGCGTTGCAATAAACTGTATACCCTTTAGTTCCTTCTGGCAAGGCTAATCCTGGTGCTGCTATTAATTTATCTTTTAGCTTCTAGAAGCTCCTTGCACAAGTTTATGACCATTTGAACTTAACTGCTTTATGGGTTAAGTTGGTCTAGGCCAATTATTTACCACTTTAATTTTTTGAAAATCCACACAAGTACTCTCACTGAATACTATATAATCAAGAAATGCTACTGAGTCCAACTTAAACTCACATAGGGAGAATTTGGCATATAACTGGTCATCTTTAAGGGTTTGTAATACTGCCCTGAGATGATTTACATGGTCTTCTTTGCCACGTGAGTATATGAGAATATCATCTATAAACACTAATGTTGCCTAAGCGTATGTGGTCATCAAGTAATATAGGATAGTGAAGTCCTGATATCAATCCCTCAAAGACTTATTAGATTAATTGCTCAAGGTTAACATTTTATTTCACTATTCAGAAAAACACAAGTAAATTGGGGAAATGGTTTTGGAAATTATCCTACTAACTTCAGATGTAAATGAATCTAATAAACTTAAATCATTTTTACAAGTGGTTGTAATTCAAATTATGAGAGAATATAGGGTCTTGGCACTTTCTCTTTCAGCTTGAGTTTTAGGACTAGATTACGCTAGACTAACTCTTCCTAAGATTGCTTGTTGCAAGTTATGATCCTTTTTCTTGTCATTCTCCCGAACATCCATAAACTATCTCATAAACCCTAACGTCTATATCCCTATGGTCGTAGGAGAAACATGAAATGATGGTTGTAGCTACTTTTTCATGACCCAAGTCTATACCCTGGACGAGAGACGGTACTTAGTGCCACAAGTGACCCCAAACTAATCCATGGTCTATCGTTACACTGATTAACTGAGTAAACTTAAGCGGAAGCTTTAAATAAATAAAACCATTTAAGAAAATCTGATTTGACAAGAGTCAATACATCTGAAAAACAATGTTGAATATCTATGTCTATGTCTGAAAGCCAACTACTAAAAGATGAGTTGTTGGGAAAAGCCCCCAACTAACTCTAAAGTCTAACTGAAAGTAACTAACTAAAAAAGAAATATCGTCCTCGGAAGATGAGGACTCACCAAATGTTGTTGCTGGTATCATCTGAGGGAAACTACTGATGATGCTGGGACTAAGAACCTATGCCTGTATCATGATACGATATAACATAGAAGATATATGTCAGTACTTTGAATGTACTAAGTAAGTGAGAGGTATAATAAGCATGAAGAACTAATAACTGAACTGAAATGATATGAAATGACCAACTGAAATACTGTAAGCTGATATAACTGAAGTAATACTGATATGGTCAATAATGACCTGGATGATGGTCACCAACATGTCCTAGATCCGAGATACTGAACTGAGATGAGACTGTACTGACTAGTGGGAGAGTCTACAACAGACATATAACCACGTGAGTTAAACGTGGAGTTCGATGTATACGCCCCATTGATAGGACCCAATATACCTTACGAGGGTATAAAGGCATGAATTGGGTGATCACAAATTTGGGGCTGTTGGGCCGATAAAATACCTACAATGGCTACATAGTTCTAGGAGCTGGGTGCGCTGGAACTCCGGTCCGCTTGGTTCTATGTCCTACTCCCACTGGATAGTCCTAATATGACTACTAAGCTGATAGCAAGAAGCTGGGGCCCAAGACTAAGTCAGGGACACTTGTCTAGAAGTACCTTGCAAGTCTTATCGGATCGAATATAGTAACTGGTGTTCTAAGACTGGTCAGATCTACTTATCTAGAAGCGTCATAACTGTCTAAAGAACAAACTGATAACTGAAAACTGATTTGAATAACCGATATCTTATTCTGATAACTAATATCTGGGAGGCATTACTGACACCTTAATAAAAGACTATAGTCAACTGATCAGCTGACGTTTCTGAAAATACTGAAGATACTAACATTTTGACTGAAACTGGACTAGCATGTGATTGACTGAGAATTCAACTGATATTAATAATATGGGAATTTCAACACTGAAAGAATGAAGCAGCATAAATAACTAATCAAACTCTAATTACTGTATTCAAGAGATAGGGTTAAAACCATCTTTACAGGAACAAGTATCGACATGATCACTAGGTAGTGGAAATATAGCAACAATTAACATGAACAATGTCCCACATAATGTAAATGGAATCTGACTTATAATTTACTAACATTCGAAAACTCAGGGCCTAATCTAATAAGATATTGAAGGGAAGAACAATTCCCCTGATAAATTCCCACATACCTGGAGTTGAATTTTCTTACAGAAAATCTATGAGAATATGAGAAGAAACCTAGTTTGCCCTAGCTTGTCTTTGATAGAAAATTTGAGTTCTTCATACTTTTCAACTTTTGATATTGAAATGAGTGAGGGAGAGAGCCGAAAAACCCTCTAAAATCCCTCCTAAAAACACCTAATACGACATAGTTTAGGAGTTAAGTCAATAAGGTTTAACAAAATTTCCCCTGGGATACTTAATGAAATTTCTGCCTGTCAAGTGGTACGGCTAACCCTACGAATCGTACCATGGTCTTATGGACCGTACCATGAGTCATGGTTAGGGACTCTGCTCCAAATTGATTGTCACGCCCCGCCTTGGGGGGTATGACTGGCACCTGGTGCCCTAGTAGGACCTAGACTACTAACTGGTGAGCCTAAGCACGTCTGGTGCCTGGCTAGCTCTAACTCAGATTTCTGGAAACAACAGGCTATATAACGGCTGTAAACACAGCCTCCGACCGACTGGGCCTATAGCCAGGGTATAAAACTTCAGCTAACCAGAAACATACTTATAAAGGGGGAAACCTATGCGGGTCGACAAGGCCACCATGCTGTCTAGTTATCTGTAACTCAAAAAAAGAATACTGAGTAACTACATGACCGGCAAGGTCACCACTACTATCAGACTATGGCCCCACACGGCCAACATAATCAACAATGCTAAACAGCTAAACAAAATGCACGGCCTCACACGACTGGCACAACTAACCACAGGGAGATGAATATATACAATCTGCAAGCCTCTATGAGTACTGATGAAATGGTCGGGACAGGGCCCCGACCTACCCATGCTGTACAATAAAAGAAAATGAACTACACCTCTGAATATCAAGCTCCAGATGACTGGAGCTAATGACTCTATAAGCTGGCTGGAATCACGAGAGATCGCCTCCTCGTCTATGAGTACCTGCAGGCAAGTAATGCAGCGCCCCAAACGGGCGTCAGTACCACTGGTGCCGAGTATGCAAAGCAACTGGATACAACTGAATTCAAATAACATAGCTAGCAAATCTAAATATCAGGAGATAACTGAATTTGTAAGAACGGATATGAACTGAATTGGACTTTGTGTACTGTGATAGGGTAGGAGCGTACCTGTAGACGCGGCGGCCTGCTATCTATTAACTAATATATAGCATAGCAAATAAGAGCCAATACCAACCCCATAAGCCGGATGGCGCCAAGCAAGCAAACAATCTATATACCCCTACCCGGGTCAAAACCAGCCAAAAATAAGTCACTCCACTCATCTGCTAACTACGAGCACCTCTACCGGCCCCTTGGGTCTCCGGCTCGGGCCATAGACTCCGATATAAATAATCGTGTCTCAGTCCGGAGGACTCCTATATTGTATCAGTAATTGTAACTGTATCTCAATCTGTTCCCTGGGCGCTTGCGCACAACAGGGCTATCTGTACTGTAATGCTGATCAGCCTGATATAGGGAAAGTTTCATTCCATCTTCGTCCAAACTGGGGACGGCATGCCACTCCTTGGAGTGACGTAAACCCACCCGCTCAATGGGCGACACAGTTACCAACCCAAGGGCGGCGAGGACGCTCAAAAGGGTGCCCTCACGACACAACCAAGTCTCAACAAACAATAAGCACATATATAGCAAGCATATTTGAACTGAAAAATACTATCTGAATTCTGATTTCTTATTCTGATCTGTTTCTATATTATACTGATTCTCATACTGCTTTATACTGAATTTGTGATCTTTATCTAACTGCATGGCTAATCTGTAACCAAGATACTATCTAACTGTATGGCTATACTGTAGCCAAGATATCATCTGTCTGTATGGCTAACCTATAGCCAAGATACTATCTGACTGTCTGATTTTACTTTACCAACTCTTATTCTGAATATCTGTCATATTATTCCAGAAACATGCTTGCTAATCACATACTGGGCTATACTGAATCTGGAATGCTAACTTGCCATTTTGGCGCATGCTTTACTAACTTTCGAATTGAGTACGATATAGCAACGCAAACCAGATTTACTGAACTTGCACAATACTCAATATTCAACTCCAGGAATTCTACTACGGAGTTTACTGTGCTATACAAGGCTAAAACTACTAACTTGCCGAAGAAACTAGCTTTACATACCTTAACCTCGGTTTATCCGACTAATGGACGAATCTCGGTCAGTACTCCAGCTATTTCTCTCAACTGCATTTACATATATGTCAATTAGGACTAAATACACCAATATTCTGAAAGAAAACGTCACTTTCGATATATTTATAGCCTAAACTTTGGCTTATCGAAAGACGGTCAATAACTTGCTATTTCTCGAAAGTCCAGAAGGGAGAAATACTCACTTTAGGGATAGGAGTATATTGACACTAGTTTGGAGCAATTCCACTTACCTTAGCTCGGTAGCACGATGATTCACCGGCCACATTTCACGAAACTAAATCCGTAGGAATGCTCCTTACTGCTTAATACCTCGGTATCTAGAGTTAATTTGAGTTTGGACTGCGTTTGACGGCGTAATCAAAAAGAAATTATCAAGAAACCTTTGCACCCTCCGTTTCTCTTCGTGTTCTGGAAATTAAATGATGAAAATGAAGTTAAAAACCGAAGTGAGGGCTTTATATACTTGGGCCTGGACAGGGCCAACATGTCATGGAGCCAACACGGAGGCTCCACCTCCGTGACACGTTGCCATCGCGGCGAGGCTCTGCCCCGGCTCCTTCCGCGATGGTTCGACAGGTTTCTCGTCCGATCTTTTCCCGGGCCTTTTTCTAGCATGTATGGCTTTCAAATACTCTTAACCAACACACGAATAGACATTTATGTGTTAGAAATTTTACGGGGTGTAACATTCTCCCCCCCCCCCCCCCCCGTAAGAACATTCATCCTCGAATGTAAACTTCTATCTAGAGGACTTCTCAACTTACTCAACTTGTTTCTAGAAAAATTTCGGCAGTGTTCCCCTATAATATGGACTATCCCAAAAACCTGAAATGCAGAAAAGTCCCATACAGGTACTCCACACAATACTATAGTATTTAAATAATAGATTAAAATAGACCTTCTCATTTATATGTATACTATAAGGCACTGCATAAGATAATAATACTAATATACCTGTCGCCTGACTAGGCTTGAAATAAATGAGGGTATCTGATCTTCATATCTTCCTCCGCCTCCCAAGTCATCTCCTCTCGGTTCCTGTTACGCCACAATACCTTGACAGACGCAATATCTTTAGTTCTCAATCTACGAATCTGTCTGTCTAAGATGGCTACTGGAACCTCTTCATAGGCCAGCTCTTCCGTAACCTGGATATCCTGGACTGGGACTGCTCTGGATGGGTCTCCTATGCATTTTCTCAGCATAGATACATGAAAGACCGGATGAACGGATTCCAATTCTGGAGGCAAGTTCAACTCATATGCTACTCGGCCTATCCTTCGACGAATCTGATAAGGCCCAACAAATCTCGGACTGAGCTGACCTTTCTTGCCGAATCTCATCACCCCTTTCATTGGAGGTACTTTCAGAAATACCCAGTCATTCACATCAAATTCTAGGTCTCTGCGCCGCACATCAGCATATGATTTCTGGCGGCTCTGTCCAGTCAGTAGGCATTCTTTGATAAGCTTTACCTTCTCCTCTGACTGTTGAATGATGTCTGGCCCAATCAACGCTGATTCTCCCACTTCAAACCAACCAACCGGCGATCTGCATTTTCGCCCATACAATGCTTCAAAGGGCGCCATCTGGATGGCCGAGTGATAGCTATTATTATAAGCAAATTCAATTAACGGCAAATGCTCATCCCAGCTACCTCCAAAATCTAGCACACACGCTCGTAGCGTGTCCTCGAGCGTCTGAATAGTGCGCTCAGCCTGTCCATCTGTCTGAGGGTGGAATGTTGTGATCAAGTTAATCTGCGTTCCCAGACCCCTCTGAAATGACTGCCAAAATTTAGCTGTAAATTGTGCTCCTCTGTTAGAGATAATAGATACTGGAACACCATGTAATCTAATTATTTCTCTGATACATAATTCGGCATAATCCTCGGCCGAGAAGGTAGCTTTCACTGGCAGGAAATGAGCTGATTTTGTTAGACTGTCAACTATTACCCAAATAGAATCGTGTCTATTTCTGGTATGGGGTAATCCTGCTACAAAATCCATATTCACTGCTTCCCATTTCCAGAGAGGCACAGCTATGTCCTGAGTTAACCCGTCTGGTTTCTGGTGTTCCACTTTTACCTGTTGGCAGTTAGGACACTGGGCTACAATTTGGCAATTTCTCTTTTCATTCCTGGCCACCAATAATTCTCCTTGATATCATGGTACATTTTCGTCGCACCGGGGTGAAGAGAATAACGGGCGTAATGTACCTCGTTCATAATCTGCTGGCGGAGCCCTGAAACATCTGGAACACAGAGGCGGCCTTTACATAACAACACTTCTTCCTCAGTTATCTGAAAATCTGGTGCTTTACTCTGCTGAATTCTGTCTTTGAGCTGGATCAGGTCAGGATCCTCATAATGCTGTTCTTTTACTTCCACAACTAATGATGACATGGCGGTGTTCTGAATTACCACTCTGTTGTCCTCTGTGTCTGCTATACGAACGGCTAGGCTGGCTAATTGATGTATCTCCCTGACCAACTCCCACTGCTCGGGCTGCAAATATGCCAAACTTCCTATGGATTTACAGCTTAGAGCATTTGCTACTACGTTGGCTTTTCCTGGATGATACAGAATATCCACATCATAATCTTTTAATAGCTCCAACCAGCGACGCTGTCGCAAATTCAACTCCCTCTGGGAGAAGATATACTGTAGGCTCTTATGATCTGTGAAAATATCCACATGGACGCCATACAAGTAATGTCTCCATTTCTTTAAGGCATGGATCACTTCTGCTAATTCCAGGTCGTGGGTAGGGTAATTCTTTTCGTGTTTCCTCAGCTTTCTGGAAGCATACGCAATCACTTTACCATGCTGCATCAACACACAACCCAACCCAACGCCTGATGCGTCGCAATACACTGAATAACCTTTTGTACCTTCCGGCAATGCTAACACTGGGGCGGAGGTTAATCTGTCTTTTAACTCCTGGAAGCTCTACTCACATGCCTCTGTCCACTGAAACTTCACTGCTTTCTGCGTCAGTTTGGTCAGAGGTGCCGCTATAGTAGAGAATCCCTCAACAAATCTCCTGTAATATCCCGCTAACCCCAAAAAACTGCGGACTTCGGTCGGAGTGGTAGGCCTAGGCCAGGTTTTAACTGCTGCTATCTTTTGCGTGTCAACCTGTATACCAGCATCCGACACAATATGCCCCAAGAAGGCTACTGAGTTCTCAGCCAGAATTCACACTTGGAGAACTTAGCATATAATTGACGGTCCCTGAGAATTTGGAGCACTGTCCGTAAATGAGCTTGGTGATCTGCTTCAGAGCAAGAATACACCAGAATATCATCAATAAACACTATCACGAACAGGTCCAGGTATGGTCTGAAAATGCTATTCATCAGGTCCATGAATATTGCTGGGGCATTCGTCAACCCAAAGGACATAACTAGGAATTCAAAGTGTCCATATCGGGTCCTGAAAGCTGTTTTGGGAATGTCTCTCTCACGAACTCGAACGTGATGATATCCGGACCGCAAGTCAATCTTGGAGAAATATCTGCCCCCCTGTAACTGATCAAACAAATCATCTATTCTGGGAAGTGGATACTTATTCTTTACTGTAACTTTATTCAGCTGCCGGTAATCTATACACATGCGGAGTAAGTCATCCTTCTTTCTCACAAATAGTACTGGCGCACACCACGGTGAGGTACTCAACCTGATAAAACCCTTATTTAGCAGCTCCTTCAGCTGCTCCTTTAATTCTCTGAGTTCAGCAGGAGCCATGCGATACGGAGGAATTGATATAGGCTGAGTGCCTGGTAGCAAGTCAATTGCAAAATCTATCTCCCTTTCTGGGGGAATACCAGGTAACTCGTCTAGAAATATATCAGGGAATTCATTCACCACCGGAACGGACTGAAGTGTCGGAGATTCTACCCGAACATACTGAACCCTGACTAGGTGGTAGATACATCCCTTAGTTATCAATTTCCTCGCCTGAAGGTAGGAAATAAACCTACCTTTTGAAGTAGCTGTGCTGCCTTTCCACTCTCGCACTGCATCTCCTGGAAAGTGGAATCGGACCGTCTTGGTCCAGCATTCTACGTTAGCATGGCACCAACCAATCCATACCCATAATGGCATCGAAGTCAATCATTTCTAACTCTACCAGATCTACTGTAGTCTGGCAATCAGCAACCTCTACTGTACACCCTTGATAAATTCTACTAGCTATAATGGAATCACCGACGAGTGTAGATACCGAAAAGGGCTGCTGTAATAACTCTGGTGCGACATTAAACTTTCGAGCCACAAATGGGGTAATATATGACAGAGTGGACCCTGGATCAATCAGTACATAAGCAGGGCATGAACAGATAGTCATCATACCCGTCACTACATCTGGAGACGCCTCTGAGTCCTATCTCCCTGGTAATGCATAGGTACGGCTTGAGCCCGTACCTGAACTAGAGGCTCCTAATCTACCTCAGCCTCTACCTGCTGTACCTGAGGGCCTACGCCCTGCCGAGGCTGCTGGAGCTTGTGGCCTTGCGGATCCCCTGTCCTGACTATCTCTGCTCTCTTGTCCCCTGGCTGGACAATCTCTCATGCGGTGTCCCTCCTGCCCGCAAATATAACACCCCGAGGAGCCATATCTACAAGCTCTGATGTGAGGTCGGCCGCAATTAGGGCAGGGTGGGGGTGTAGATCTGCTATGCTCTCCCCTTCTCTGCTGCGGGGAATCTACTATTCGAGAACTGGCACCAGACTTTGACTGCCCTCGACGAGCGAATCTACCCCTCTGCTGTTGTGGTGGAAGTGGGGGTCTAGGGGGCCTGTCTGACAACTGGAGCCTGGGTCCTCTCTGAATCTCCCTCTGTATGCCATCTGATCTGTCTCTGTGGCGCTGTTCCTGATTGGTCTGTCTACTGCCTTGTTGCCGCTGTCTAAGGCCCTCAATGGTCTGGGCAAAGGCCTGTACTTGGGCAATATCCATATCTTCTCGTAACGTAGCCGTCATGCAAGCTTCAATATATTTCGGGTTCAGACTCATAATGAACCAGTGGACTCTGGATGGCATAGTGTCTACAAAAGCTGGAGCATAGAGGGCTAGGGAGTCTAACTGTAGGGCATATTCTCATACACTCCTCGCCCCTTGCTCCAAATGCAAAAACTGATCCATCCGGGCCTGCCGGATCTCCTGTGGCAAATAACGGTCCAGGAAGGCCTCCGAGAAGCTGGACCAGGTCGGAGGGGCAACATCTCTCCCTCGAGACCTTTCCCAACTCTCGTACCATAATACAGCTATGTCCCGCAACCGAAACACTGCCAGCTCAACTTATTCTGTAGGGGTCACATGCATAACTCGGAAAATTCTCTGCATCTGATCTAGGAAATCCTGGGGGTCCTCTGCTTGATTTGACCCATTGAACTGTGGGGGACCTAGTGCCAAAAACTCCTGACCCTGGAACTACCTGACCCACCTGAAGGCTCTGCTGCTACAGGTGGCACTGACTGGCGCTGTGTGGCCATCATTTGTGCCAACATAACCACTGCGCTCTGAACTTCCTGGTCTGATGGCGAAGGTACAAGAGCTATCGGAGGCGATGTCGTGCCCAATGGCTCCTGATGTGAGGGGGACTGCTGAGAGGGCTGTGATGAAGCCTCTATATCGCCCTCAGATCGGGCTGACTCTGAATGGAACTGAGCATCCTACTGGTGCCTTCTCTTGCTGCTGTGTCTAATCTTCTGCCGGTGGCAGGGTCATGCTGGTCTGCCATTCTTATCTGTAGACAAAGAATGTGATAAGTTTTAGGGACCCAACCCTATACTGTACCGCTCTATAGCACGACTGAATGAGAAAGAAGAGTAACCATCCAATCATGCCTCGCAGCTTCCTGCCTATAGTATGTGGTGCACAACACATCCATAGACAAGACTCTACTTAGCACGGCTTGCAGACTCCCTGGGACACGACCTGCTCTGATACCAAGTTTGTCACGCCCTGCCTAGGGGGGTATGACTGGCACCTGGTGCCCTAGTAGGACCTAGACTGCTAACTGGTGAGCCTAAACACGTTGGTGCATGGCTAGCTCTAACTCAGATTTCTAGAAACAACATGCTATATAACGGCTGTAAACACAGCCTCCGGCCGACTGTGCCTATAGCCACCTGTATAAAACTTCAGCTAACTAGAAACATACTTATAAAGGGGGAAACCTATGCGGGTCGACAAGGCCACCATGCTGTCTAGTTATCTGTAACTCAAAAATAGAATACTGAGTAACTATGTGACCGGCAAGGTCACCACTACTATCAGACTATGGCCCCACACGACCAACATAATCAACAATGCTAAACAGCTAAACAAAATGCACGGCCTCACACGACTAGCACAACTAACCACAAGGAGATGAATATATACAATCTGCAAGCCTCTATGAGTACTGATGAAATAGTCAGGACAGGGCCCCGGCCTACCCATGTTGTACAATAAAAGAAAACGAACTACACCTCTGAATATCAAGCTCCGGATGACTGGAGCTGATGACTCTATAAGCTGGCTGGAATCACGAGGGATCGCCTCCTCGTCTATGAGTACCTGCAGGCAAGTAATGCAGCGCCCCAAACGAGCGTCAGTACCACTGGTGCCGAGTATGCAAAGCAACTGGATACAACTGAATTCAAATAACATAGCTAGCAATTCTAAATATCAGGAGATAACTGAATCTGTAAGAACTGATATGAACTGAATCGGACTTTTTGTACTATGATAGGGTAGGAGCGTACCTGTAGACGCGGCGGCCTGCTGTCTATTAACTAATATATAGCATAGCAAATAAGAGCCAATACCAACCGCATAAGCCGGATGGCTCCAATCAAGCAAACAATCTATATACCCCTACCCGGGTCAAAACCAGCCAAAAATAATTCACTCCACTCATCTGCTAACTACGAGCACCTCTGCCGGCCCCCTGGGTCTCCGGCTCGGGCCATAGCCTCCGATATAAATAATCGTGTCTCAGTCCGGAGGACTCCTATATTGTATCTATAATTGTAACTGTATCTGAATCTGTTTCCTGGGCGCTTGCGCACAACAGAGCTATCTGTACTGTAATGCTGATCAGCCTGATATAGGGAAAGCTTCATCCCATCTTCGTCCAAACTGGGGACGGCATGCCACTCCTTGGAGTGACGTAAACCCACCCGCTCAATGGGAGACACAGTTACCAACCCAGGGGCGGCAAGGACGCTCAAAAGGGTGCCCTCACGACACAACCAAGTCTCAACAAACAATAAGCACATATATAGCAAGCATATTTGAACTGAAAAATACTATCTGAATTCTGATTTCTTATTCTGATCTGTTTCTATATTATACTGATTCTCATACTGCTTTATACTGAATCTGTGATCTTTATCTAACTGCATGGCTAATCTGTAGCCAAGATACTATCTGACTGTCCGATTTTACTTTACCAACTCTTATTTTGAATATCTGTCATATTGTTCTAGAAACATGCTTGCTAATCACATACTGGGCTATACTGAGTCTGGAATGCTAACTTGCCATTTTGGCGCATGCTTTACTAACTTTCGGATTGTGTATGATATAACAATGCAAACCAGATTTACTGAACTTGCACAATACTCAATATTCAACTCCGAAAATTCTACTACGGAGTTTACTGTGCTATACAAGGCTAAAACTACTAACTTGCTGAGGAAACTGGCTTTACATACCTTAACCTCGGTTTATCTGACTAACGGACGAAGCTCGGTCAATACTCCAGCTATTTCTCCCAACTGCATTTACATATATGTCAATTAGGACTAAATACACCAATATTCTGAAAGAAAACGTCACTTTCGATATATTTATAGCCTAAACTTTGGCTTATCGAAAGACGGTCAAAAACTTGATATTTCTTGAAAGTCCAGAAGGGAGAAATACTCACTTTAGGGATAGGAGTATATTGACACTAGATTGGAGCAATTCCACTTACCTTAGCTCGGTAGCACGACAATTCGCTGGCCAAATTTCACGAAACTAAATCCGTAGGAATGCTCCTTACTGCTTAATACCTCGGTATCTGGAGTTAATTTGAGTTTGGACCGCGTTTGATGGCGTAATCGAAAAGAAATTATCAAGAAACCTTCGCACCCTCTGTTTCTCTTCGTGTTCTGGAAATTAAATGATGAAAATGAAGTTAAAAACCGAAGTGAGGGGTTTATATACTTGGGCCTGGATAGGGCCAACGTGTCACGGAGCCAACGCAGAGGCTCCACCTCCGTGACATGTTTCCATCGCGGAGGGGCTCTGGCCCGGCTCCTTCCGCGATGGTTCGACAGGTTTCTCGTCCGGTCTTTTTTCAGGCCTTTTTCTAGCATGTATGGCTTTCAAATACTCGTAACCAACACGCGAGTAGGCCATTTATGTTGGGAATTTTACGGGGTGTAACATTGATCCTCTGAAGTTTTCCATGGATGCTTCCTATGACTCATAACTGCATCCAATGATGGGTATTACGACCCGTAACTAAACCCTGGGTCTGTATTTGATCTTTCCAACAGCTCATCCTATGAGTCGTACCTTGGTTCCATGGGTCGTACCTTGACTCGTGGTTCCTGCAACCTTAATCTTTGACATACCCCATCTCCCCAGTTACGAGTCCTGGTACGACTCATACCTTGGTTGTACAGATCGTACTGTGGCTCTTATTGAGGCAATTTTGCCAGTTCTCTGCAGGATCAACTTTTAAATTTTCAGGCTAGTCTTATGAAGTTATGGGGTGTTACAATATCTCCCCTTGGGAAAATTCATCCTTGAATGAAGGCTAAATAAGCTGAAAGACTGGGAAAGCATTAAAACCGCAAGATTGAAAACTATAACTGAACACCGAAGTTTGACTGGCTCCAAACTGATATAGGCATACTAACTAAGTTGCTACGACTAGGATTCATATTTAAAAACATGGAAGGAACTGAAGGGTACTGAAATGAATGGAGTATTGAGGAGGAATTTAGTACCTGATACTGAATATGAGCTAGAATGAAATAAATGAGGATATCTAGCCATCATGACTGATTCTGCTTCCCATGTGGCTCCCTCCACTAGCTGATTCCTCCATAAGGCCTTAACTGAAGCAATCTCCTTATTCTGCAGCTTACGAACCTGGGAGTCTAGGATCTGAACTAGGAATTCTTCGTAAGAGAGACTATCCTTCACTCCCACACTATCTAATGGCATAATTGTGCTCGGATCACCGATGCCCTTCTTCAATAGTGACACATGGAATACTGGGTGCACAGATGCTAACTTTGCAGGTAATTCTAACTCATAGGCTACATTGCCAATTTTCCTAAGAATTCTGTAGGGCCCTACATACCTCGGACTGAGTTTTCCTTTCTTTCTGAATCTCATCGCCCCTTTCATGGGTGAAATTTTCAGATAAACCCAATTATCTACCACAAATTCTAACCCTCTCCTCCTCACATCAGCATATGATTTCTTTCTGCTTTGAGCTGTTTTCAACCTTTCCCTGATAAGTTGCACTTTCTGCATGGCTTAATGAACTGAGTCTGATCCTATCAAGGTAGCTTCACCAACTTCAAACCACCCTATAGACCTACACCCCCTACCATATAATGCCTCAAACGAAGCCATCTGAATACTGAAGTGGTAGCTGTTGTTGTATGCAAACTTGATCAGAGGTAAGTGATCATCCTAATTGCCCTTGAAATTGATCACACAAGCTCTCAGCATATCTTCTAAAGTTTGAATTGTCCACTCAGCTTGTCTATCTGTCTAAGGGTGAAAAGCTGTGTTGGGCTTGACCTAAGTACAGAGTCCTTTCTAAAATGACTTCCAGAAATGCAAGGTGAATTGGGTACCACTATCTGAAATAATGGACAAGGGCACCCATGCAGTCTGACTAACTCCTGGATGTACAACTTAGTGTAATCTTCAGCTGAGTTTGTAGTTTTAACTGGGAAAAAATGTGTTGACTTGGTCATTCGATCTACTATTAGCCAAATTGAATCATGCAGCCAACAAGTACGAGGTAGACCTGTACTAAAGTCCATATTCACTTCTTCCCACTTCCACGTGGGTTTGCTGGTATGCTGATATCTTGAGTTATATCACCAGGTCTCTAATGTTCAACTTTAACCTGCTGGCAGTTCAGGCAGTTAGCCACAAATTCTACAATATCTCTCGTTATTCGTTCCACCAATAGATTTTCCGTAGGTCACGATACATCTTAGTGGCACCTGGGTGGGTAAAATATCTGGAGATGTGTGCTTCTGCCATCATATACTGCCTCACGTCACCAAGATCCGGTACACATAGTCTGCCCTGGTAACGAAGCACACGATCTCCCCCTTTGGATAAAGGCTCCACTTCTTTCCTGAGAAATACTTCCTTCAGCTTAAGAAGTATGGGATCTTTATCTTGTTTTGACTTAACCTCAACAACTAGCGGCATTCTGACCCACTCTGCATTACTACACCACCCTCTACTGAACCAACCAACTGCACTCCCAACCGAGCTAGCCCGTGAATATCTTTTGCCAGCTCCTTTCTCCCCTCTTCAACACGGGCAACACTTCCCATAAACATTCTACTCAAGGTATCAGCCACCAAATTTCCCTTTCTCGGGGGGGTATAGCACGCTCATATCATAATTCTTCAGTAATTCCAACCACCTTCTCTGATGAAGGTTCAAATCCTTCTGATAGAACATGTACTGAAGGCTCTTGTTGTCGGTAAAAACATCCACATGAACCCCAAAGAGGTAATGCCTCCATATCTTCAAAGCAAACACCACTGCTGCCAATTCAAGATCATGAGTCGGATAGTTCTTCTCATGAACCTTGAGTTGTTTGGAGGAATAAGCTATCACCTTACCCCTCTACATCATAACGCAACTGAGTCCAACTCTGAAAGCGTCACAATATACTACGAACCCATCTGTTCCTTCTGAAATGGTTAAAATTGGAGTGTAGTGAGGAGTCTTCAACTTTTGGAAGCTTTTCTTGCATGCATCTAAACACTAAAACTTCACCTTTTTCTAAGTTAGCTTAGTCAGGGGAGACGCAATAGAGGAAAGTCCTTCTATAAACCATCGGGAATAACTGGCTAGACCTAGAAAACTTCTGATATCTGTTGGGGAAGTAGGTCTTGGCCAGTCTTTCATTGCTGTTATCTTTTGAGGATCTACTGGAAACCTCACCTAAGACCACGTGACCAAGGAAAGTCACAGACTTCAGTCAGAATTCACATTTGCTGAATTTAGCAAAGAACTGGTGGTCTTTGAGCATCTATAACACTATCCTCAGGTGGTTAGCATGTTCTTCCTCATTTTTGAAGTATATCAGAATGTCATCAATGAATACACTAAAGAACATGTCTAGATATTGTTTGAAACCCTGGTCATCAGATCCACAAATGTTGTAGGGGCATTAGTTAGTCCCAAGGACATAACCACAAATTCATAGTGACCATATCGAGTTTTGAAGGCTGTTTTCGGTATGTCACATTCTCTGACTCTAAGCTGCTGATACCAGACCTGAGATCTACCTTGGAAAAGCAACTAATTTCTTGAAGCTGATCGAACAAGTCGTCAATCCTGGGTAGGGGATACCTGTTCTTAATTGTAACTTTGTTAAGTTGATGGAGTCGATACACATTCTGAGGGTATCGTCCTTCTTTTGCACAAACAACACTGGAGCACCCCATGGAAAGATGTTGGGCCTGATGAAACCTTATCAAGAAGGTCCTCTAGTTGTTCCTTCAACTCCTTGAGCTCAATTGGAGCCATTCTATAGGGAGGAATGGAGATGGTCTGAGTGTCTAGAAGAAGGTCTATGTCGAAGTCTATTTCCCACTCGGGAGGGACTCTGGGAAGATCTTGGGGAAACACATCAGGGAATTCGCTAACAACTGGAACTAACTGGATAGTTGGGGTCTTGGAGATGGAATTTTACCCAAACTAGGTGATAGATGCACACCTTAGAAATGAGCTTCCTTGCCTTAAGGTAGGAAATAAAATGACCCTTAGGTGTGGAACTACTACCCATCCACTCTAGAACTGGCTCATTTGGAAATTGAAATCTAATGACTCTAGTTGTTCAGTGACTGAGGCATAACCAGAGTGTAGCCAATTTATGCCAAGAATGAGGTTGAAATCGACCATGTCTAACTCTACTAGATCAGCTGGAATGACTTTACTCAATACTAAGACTGGGCAGTTTCTATACTCCCGGCTGGCTCTAACTAACTCACCAACAGGGGTAGAGACTGAAAATGGTTTTGAGAGTACTTCTGGACTGATTTCAAACTGGACAGCTAAATAGGGAGTCATGAATAATAGTGTGGCTCTTGGATCTAGTAGGGCATACCCATCTATATGGAAGAGATGTAACATATCCGTGACCAAGTCGGGTGAGCTCTCCTGATCCGGATGAGAGGATAAAGCATAAAAACAGTTTTCGCGCTGACCGCCATTTGTACCTGAAGTGTTACTCTACTAATCTAGATGGCCTGCTGGGGCTGCGAAAGTGGTAGACTGTGATCTCCTCTGATCTGTTGACGGACATTCCTTTAGTGTGTGACCTAGCTGTCCGCATCCAAAGCAACCCTCTTTGCCCAGAAGGCATTCACCTGGATGGTTCTTGCCACATTTAGGACAAGTTGGATAATGGATGCTGGCGCTGTGAATATGGGACTGAGAGCCAGATGCTCCACCCTTCCAATCCTTACGAGATCAGAAAGTAGGGCGCTGGCTGAAGTGGGTGCTGGAGCCCTCTACTGCTGCTACTATGGGCGACTACTACCACCGGACCTCTGGTGGCCTTAATCTGATTGACTAGTTCTAGCCCACTTGTTCTCCCACTCCATATCTTTCAACTTTTTTGCCTCAATCTGCTGGGTATGAATGATGAGGCTGGAGAGGTCAATATCCTTTATAAGCATCGCGGTCCTGCACTTCTTAAGTACCAAGTTTGATACCCCATTGACGAATTTAAGCATACGAGCCCTTGGCTCGAGTACCATCTATGGAGCATACCTTGATAACCGCGTGAACTCCAATGCGTATTCTTCCACGGTCCTGTTATCCTATTTTAAGTTCATGAACACTGCAACCTTGGCCTCCCTCAACTCCTTGGGAAGAATCTATCTAGAAACGTTGTGATGAACTCTTCCCGCTCTACTGGTTCTTCTCCTACTGGTCTCCCTTCCTTCCACTGACCGTACCAAATCTGAGCCACCCCTTTCAACTTGTAGGCGGCCAGATCAGCACTCTCCATGGAACTAACACCCATAATTAGGGTGATCTTCCATATCTCATCTACAAACACTTGTGGGTCCTCTCCCAACTTGGATCCATGAAAGGTTAGAGGGTTCATTCGGGTGAAGTCCCAAGCCCTAGCAGCTATTACGAATCCGTTTATGTTCACCGGAACCACTTGCTAGTTCACTTGGTTAGTCACTGTCTAAGCTAGCAGCTGGATTGCCGCTCTAAATTTTGCTGAGGACACTTCATCGTCCTGAGGGGCTGCTGGAGCTGGTGAAGCAGGTCGGTTGACATTGCCAGCCCTTCTACCGTTTCCTCATTTTGGAGGCATAATTTCACTAAAACAAAATAAAGCGCGAGTTAGGAGATGATTTTTGGAATTGAACTCAATCACACGATATAGAGTATGAACAAAAGAGAGTTTTCCTAATAACGTCTCGTAGTCTCCCCATCATAAGTGTGGCGCGCTTCACACCCATGAAAACAACTTTACTTGACGCGACATTCAGACATTCTAGGATACTCTAAACATAGTGTTCTGATACCAAGTTTGTCATGACCCAAGTCTACACCATGGATGACACACAGTACATGGTACCACAAGTGATCCCAAGCTAACCCACAGTCTATTGTTACACCAATTAATTGAGTAAACATAAGCGAAAGATTTAAATAAATAAAACCATTTAAGAAAACCTGATTTGATAAGAGTCAATACAAACGATTCTGAATATCTATGTCTATGTCTAAAAGCCAACTATTAAAAGATGATTTGTTGGGACAAACCCCCAAATAACTCTAAAGTCTAACTGAAAGTAACTAACTAAAAAAAAATATCGTCCTTGGAAGATGAGGACTCACCAAATGCTGTTGTTGGTATCGTCTGAGGAAAACTACTGACGATGCTGGGACTAAGAACCTATGCCTGTATAATGATACGATACAACATAGAAGGTATGTGTCAACACTTTGAATGTACTGAGTAAGTGAGAGGTATAATAAGCATGAAGAACTAATAACTGAACTGAAATGACATGAAATGACCAACTGAAATACTGTAAACTGATATAACTAAAGTAATACTTATATGGTCAATAATGAACTGGTTGATGGTCACAAACATGTCTTGGATCTGAGATACTAAATTGAGCTAAACTGAACTGAACTAATCTGAGTTGATTTTGTACTGACTAGTGGGAGAGTCTATAACTGACTTATAACCATGTGAGCTAAACATGGAGTTCGATGTATACGCCCCATCGATAGGACCCAATATACCTTGCCAGGGTATGAAGGCTTGAACTGGGTGATCTCAAATCTGGGGTTGTTGGGCCAATAAAATACTTACAGTGTTACGACTCATACCTGCATCCTATGATGGGTGTTACGACTCATACCTACATCCTATGATGGGTGTTACGACTCGTAACTAAAACCTGAATCTATATCGGATCTTTCCAAAGACTCATCCTACGAGTTGTACCTTGGTTCTACGGGTCGTTCCTTGACTCATGGTTCCTCCAACCTTAATCTCTAACATACCCCATCTCCCCAAATACGAGTCCTGGTACGACTCGTACCTTGGTTGTACGGGTCATACTATGGCTCGTACTAAGGCAATTTTGCCAGTTCTCTGCAGGATCAACTTTTAAATTCCCAGGCTAGTCTTAGGAATTAATGGGGTGTTACATACTTGTATTCAACTGAAAAGGGTGGATGGATATATCCCTATCCTCATCAATGAAATCTTACAAGAACCTATTGCACAAAGATCATTGATCCTGTTATATACTTAAGTTTAACCCTCTTGGTTCCCTCTCCTAAGTTTAACCTAGAGAAAAAAGATAATACTCGTAAGGTGATCGGCCTAACAAATAAGCAATGAAAATAAATAAGGATAAACAATCTTGAGTGAAGAATCAAAGTCTATCATAAAAGAGTTTTCAAACTACAACCATTAGCTATGGCCAAAACCCTAGATAAAGAGTTTAACCACTCATGTTCAAGCGGAAAACTAAAGAATTCATGATTCGAATTAACAAAAGCAAAAGTAAAGAAGAAAACCTAGAAGAAAATCAACTTCTATCTCTTCCCCAAGAATTATGTACAATATGATCTCAGAATAATTGAAGACCTCTAGAAAAATGCCCTAGATGTTATATTTACAAGCAAGGTATCAAATGACGTCATTACCCTTAAAAAGTACAACTTTTTGACTTGAAAATCCATCCCAGACAGCCCTTGACAAGCCCCACTATCCAACCCACAAAACTTGGGTTGAATTTCCTCTGAAGTTTTGGACCTGGTGCACCGCTCCAGCCATCTCAGCAAGGTGTCAGTCAAATTCTGCACATTCCGAGGTCTAGCGCACCACACTATTCACTACACCAAAGTGTTGGAAAATTTTCATAAGTCCAGAACCCGTCTGGCGTGCCGCACCACTCATTTTGCCAAGGTGTTGAGCAAAAATCCTCTAAAGTTGAAGACTTGGCACGCCACACCACCCAACGCACCAAACTGAGCACAATTTTCTTTGATGTTTGGGGTTTGGCGCTGCACACCAGCTATTTCACCAGACCAATTTTTCTCAAACTCTTCTTTCTTCACACCTTGGGCCCTTTTGAGTCCTTTTTCATTGATTACCTGCTCAAAACATCTAAAAATACTCGTTACCTCATATAACAGACATAAACATGACTTCATGCATTTCACAAGGATAATGAACTCAAAAGAAAGTAAAATATGGGTAAAAGTATGGCAAATGGGCATAAGAATATGCCCAACATCACCACCCCACACTTAAACCATTGTTCATCCTCTAATAATCCTTAATTATATGCACAAACATCTTTTCCCAACACTTGTCACCTCTATCAATTCTCACTCAAGCAGCTAGCACGGATCATATAGCTAAGTGGTTCATCAATTCATAACAATCCACATCAAGCATGCACACAGAAGTTTTGACATTGAAAGTATATAACCTCTATAACTGACTCATCCTTTCAAAATACAGCCAACATAATTAAGTATAAAAAATGCAACACATAGTACACCGACTTTGACTATCTTATGCCCTCACTTATTTAGTGATGTACCTTCTCTCATATTATCAACTAAAATCTTGTAACATAATGAGAAAGACACACTCACTCTCATAAATGATGTATCATACATATGCAATATACCATAGACTTGCCCCTCATGTATAACTACTTAATCACTTCGAAGACAGTAAGATCATAAGGACTTTTCTTGATTGTAATGTCAGCTAAGGGATGGATAGGAGTGATTTTCTTTAGTAGTGGCTACCAGTCCTAAGCACTTTAAGACATTTTTTCATTTTTGTTGTCCACCCCTTTTCTTAACTACTCACCCTTTCCTTCACTGATCCTTTTTTTCTTTTATCATGCCCCCCTCTTTATACTACTTGACTACTAGTTTCTTCTTATAAGTTCAACAAGAATAATCAACCCTTAAGAGATCTTTCATTAGTTCTAGAAGCAAGTAGACATGTTCTTTTATGCAGGCACCCCTCTTTCTATTTCCCCTTCTTTGCCACACTTACTTTTTCTTTCTTTCCTTTCCCTTGATTCTTTCTACATCGGTGGACCTTCATTCTTAATTCTCAAACTACCCCAAACTATCTTTGGATAAAATATTCTGAAGGTCTTACAACAAAGGGGAATAGGCTTATTTTGTGGCTAAGAAAAAAATTACAGCTTATGGCTCAAAGGAGTTAACTAGAGATAGAGTTAAGGAAGGTACAACAACAATGGACAAAAAGGGGTTTTCAAAGAAACGCCTTAATGAAATCTCACCTCTTTAGCAAGTAACTATCCTAGATACACTTTCTAGATATTACACTATGAACAACACACAACAAATCAAGCTTACCTCTCATGGCATCATGATCTTAGTCGATTTTCTATGGCTACATATCCACACAATCACATTGAATGAATCTTTCATTATTATTCCTTAAAAAATTTCTTCAGTCAAGTTAAAGAACTTATATGTCAGTCATGGATTTCTCACTTCTTATACGTTCAAGATGACCACTTCATTACTTCTAGTTTAGCTTCTTAGTGGAATATCAAGAGCACACAAGTGTGGTTTTTCAACCCATCCTAAAATATGAAAAAAATGTAAGTAATTTTTCTTAAGATGGTCGGGTCGCCATCCATTATTGGGAAGGGCCACTGCCTCTACAACGACACTAAACAAAAAGATGACTCTCAAATGACAAAACAAAATAAACAAACTAGAGATGAACAATCACATCTATACAAAGCATATTGTTCATAGCCATCCAACAATTTACTAGCTATTACAGAACAATCACAGACCAAGCCACTACCATAGACTAACACAGAGAATGACAACTATTGCTACAGCCCACTACGGATTTAGCAAAGGAAGAATAATAGGAAATCTATTTCCTCCACCCCACACTTAAATAGTGCACTCTCACCAGTGCACAAATAAACATATCAAGTAGGAAGAGAAAAAGAATTTCCTAGGCCTCTATACACAGTCTTCATCATCTGGATTATGCTCCCTATCATCATCATCATCATGTACGTCATCCTCACCATCAACTTGCATAGCTTCTGTGGTGGCATCATCTTCCTCATCATTATCCAAGTCATCAACACCATCAGTCAACACTGTGGCCTCATCTTCATGTAGAGGCTCCTCAAAAGACGGTCCCACTTTGCACATCAGTATCGCACTCTCAGTGAGTGGGTACTACTGCTCCAATGCTGACATCTCCCCATCAGTGGTAGGTCTACCTCAAATCTTCAACCGCAACTCTAGAATCCCAAACATGCGGCCTCTCCAACTATCATCCTAAGCATAACGCTCTATGGGAGTGAGAAGTAGAGCTGAAGATATAGTTGGCTCCTTGACCTTTGTGATATCAATCATTTTTCCCACCAAGTGCCCTGCTAGGGGTAGATGAAGATCCGCCTCTTCTTTCTTAATGCCAACCTTTCTTAAGAACTGGACAATAGATAGCCATAGTAATACATCAATTGTTAGTTGTCTCTGGACCTCCTTATGTTATCTTTGAGCACTGCACCAAAATTGATTGGCAAGCGCTTCATCAATATTTACACCAAAACTACTCTCTCTCTAGTAATCTCTGTGGTCTGTGTCCCGGGAAAGAGTATGACATGTACAAGCTTGACTCACACTCTAGCCTCCTTAGTCAAGTAGGTGAATGAGAGCGTAGAGTGGGTGACATTATGGCCCCTTGTCCAAAGGGAAGATGAGTGCTTGCCACATAGTGTATGTCGAATATCACAACACGGAGGCTTCTCTAGAAATATGAAGTGCATCGATGGGTGCACCACAGGCGTGCAGAAGAAAGCATTGAAATACCTAGCACTGAAGTGAACTACTTGACCACGTAGCTTGACTTTGGTGCTCTCTCTAAAGGAAGTATCCCAGTTGGCATAGAATTCTCTTACAAAAGTGAGGTTACACTCCTATGGCTCAACAAACACGTATCCCAATCCCAATTCAGGGATAGTATTGCAGATGGTAGGGAACTACTCTAGTGCAAGGCGTCCCTCATAAATCCAGCTTTCCAGAGCATACTTTGCTTCTTTCTACGCATTAAACCATTTAAGCCCATGCTCTTCCACGGTTTTGGCTCTGAACCTCCTAGAAGGGGGTGCTTAGTAGCCGATGGCTTTGACCATTTTGTTCTCTTCCTGAGCCACTTGAGACCTTTGTCAGCAACTGCCACTTCTTTCCCTTTATCTGTATGAGATGCCATGATACCTGCCAAACCACAAAGAGATTTTTACAACATTAGTTTGTGAAAAACAAGGCTAGCTAATTAGGTGTGAGAGATATAAAATGACCCACACTTAATTTGCTAGAACTAGTGAGAATTTGTCAAATAGGGTACTCAGACTTTCTCCACTATCATTCCAAATCTCACCAATCCAAATTATTCACCAAGTATACAATTTCAAGTCATCTTCATGATTTTTCTCACACCTCTCTTAATTTTTATTCTTTTCAAGAATGCTTCAACTTAATCATTCCCTTCACCTTCTCCAACTTTTCATTTACACTCAACCTAATTTGTAGAAGTAGTCACAATAAATTCATTCAATCAACTAATATGACTTTTACTACTTCCCACAATGAATTTTCATGAAAATTTTTCAACAACCCAACATTTTCACAATTCAAGAATCACATAAACTAAGCAATTTTATCTCTCTACAAAAGTGCCCCAATTTCATTATTTTCATAAAATTATTCAACAACCCATTCATCATCCACTTCACACTCACAACTTAAAATCACAAAATTCAACCAAAAACAATAAACCCAACAAGGATTATAACACTATTATGGAAGAACAAAGAGATTTAAGCTATGAGATCCACATCATGAAATTCAAAATTTTCATCAATAATGGTGATGTTGGGTCTTTCAACTTAGGAAAGAAGGGTAAAGGGAGCATGCTTAAAAAATAAGAAAATAACTTACTTTAGTTAAGGAGGTGTGCTTCACCAAACTTTTTGGAGAAGACAACAATGGGGAAAAAGGGGAGGGGAGTTATGACCTAGGTGAGAGAAGATAGAGAAAAATTGTCTTTTTTTCTTTGACTTATAAGTGAGAGAAGATGAATGGGGATTTAAATTAAAGCTATGGATCATGGTTTTATATGAATTTTAGGGTCCTTGAGTCAAATTTGACCCATGGACCAAAATTTTTTCCCCCATCAAGACCTGGCGGTGCACCAGCTATTGCGCCAGACACTTAGAAAAAAAATATTTCTTTGTGGACTGGTTCTAGCGCAGCGCACCACCCAATGCTCCAACCTGAAATTTTTTTCTTCTGTAGTTTGATACCTAGCACCCTCGCCAGGTATTTCACCATAGACTTAGAATTTTTCCAGCTTGTTTTCCCCGCTCTTTCACCTAAAAATTCCTGTTCGCCTCTACAAAATAAAAAATATTAGAAAGATGAGTTTCCTCCCATGAAACATCTTAGTTATAGTCGTGGCACGACATTCATGGGGTGCGTCCCGTGCTGTGTATGATTTAACATCACGGCATGATGCAAGACTTCTCACTCCTTCACTCAAGTGAGATTATTGGTACCCTGATTTCCCGCTATGTTCAAATGACACACAAACTACTCAATTACTTGCTTAGATCCTCCAAGCTCCACCATTCGTCTCATTATATAGTCCTCATAATGAGGTGGCAACCTTGCCACCCTAAACACATCAAAGACTGCCTCTTAGCCATCCACAGTCATCGACATCTTACCCGACTTCACCTTTATCACTGCATCTGTGATAGTTAAGAATCCTCTTCCCAAAATGATGGGACATGCTTTGCAGTCCAAAATTATAAAGTCCATCGGCACAATGAATGGTCCCGCTTTAATCAATACATCCTCAATAACACCATTAGGATAAGCAAGGGATCTGTCGGCTAACTGCAATGTCACTGTAGTGGGACGTGGTTTACCTAATCCCAAGGTTCTGAACAAGGATTTAGGCGTCAAATTAATGCTTGCACTCAAATCACATAGTACTAAACCAACTTCTCTGCTCCCAATGACCACTTGAATAGTGAAGCTCCTGGAGTCTTTTAGCTTTTTTGGAATCTTATTCTGTACCATGAGCTGCACTCTTCCATAAGAGCTACAGTCTCAAACTCCGTGAGCCTTCTTTTGTTTGTCACAATATCCTTCAGATACTTAGCGTATTTCAAAACCTCCTGTAATAATTCCACCAATAGTAGATTCACATATAACTATTTCAAAACATTAAGAAATTTCTTTCAAGTTGTGTCCTCCTTCTGCTTCTTTAATCTTTGTGAGAATGGAGGAGGTGGTCTAGCTTTTACCACTTTCGACTGTGAGTTGCTTGACTCCAACCTCCTTCTTGTATTTCACAGGTTACTTTACCTCAGCTTTTCCATTTCTGGGTATCATTTCACCCAACTCTTTTCCACTATGCAATAAGACCGCGCTTACATTCTCCTTAGAGTTCTTCTCGGTATTACTCGAAAGTGCCCCTTGCGGTCTATTTGTCTATTGAAGGGATAATTGCCCCATCTGCCTTTCCAACCAATGATGGACTTCTGCATCTTATTAATCATCTAAGTCTTCTGAACCATCCACTGCTTTATGGTCTCCTCTAAGGAACTACCATGCTGCTGGCCCTATGGTCTCTACAAATTCTGGTTACCTCCCCAGGAGTGATTAGCTGCATTCCTGTACCCCTGGTTGTAGCCATTTCCTGCAAAACCTCCACCGCGACCTTGTTGACCCACAAAATAAATAGACTCTTGGTTTAGTGGACAACCTGAATATGCATGACCTTCTCCACACGCCTTAGATGATGGCGATGGAGTCTAAACTTGCTGAACCTAATGAACATGGCTTACAACTGGTGTGGTCACTAGCTTCCCGATCACATTCACCAACTAGCTGATATCTGCCCGAATTGCTACAACACCATCAACCTCGAGCTTCCCTGGCACTTTGGATTCTGTAAATCCTCTGCCCAAATCCTAATAATCTTGGCTCCCAGCTGACATGGGATTCAACAGAGCCTCTATCTCAGCGTAGCTCTTGGATAAAATTTTCCCCAGTGTTGTAGCATCAAGCAAAATTTTTTATTCTATCTTAAGCCTTCTATGAAATTATGCCCAATAATCTCATTCGGCTGCATATGGTGTGGACAATCTCTCAGGTATGTCTTGTATCTGTAATATCCTAAATGTTCCTAAGACTAGACCTAAAATTGGAAAATTTCTTCAGTAGGTTGTTTGTACTGGTCATAGCAAGACCCATAGTTTAGATAAGAGAATTGGTTTCCCAGACCACGAGTCCCTATTATGAGTTGTAGTATGTGGGTATGATCGTGGTTAGGAATCATAGTAAGTCCTTGGGATTACCAGGTGATTGATTGTATGGGCAATGGTACGACTCGTAGGATGGAGTTATGGGTCGTAGAAAATCTTTAGGGAGTGGTAAAGTTGAATGGTTGGTTACAGGAGCTAACCACGAGTCGTGGGAGGATTGTATGACTCACAGGACGAGTCATGAAAGCTGACAGGATCAGCTTTCTTGTAAATTAATTAGGGGTATTTTTGTAAATCCTAAGCTCCTAAGCCTTAAACTACATTGTTTTAAGCCCTGAAAGAAGTGTATTGAAGGATTTTAACCTATTCTAAATCATTCCTCTTCCATGCATGCAAGATGAGGAATTCCCATTGAAGATCAAGTTGTTGTACCCCGAGAACTCAAAAATCGGACCCGGGAGTTGAAGTTGGGAAAAACTAAAAATTTGTGTTGCAGGCACAGAACGAGTCACTGGACGACTCGTGAGACCAGACCACGAGTCATCAGGTGGCTCATGGGGAAGGCTAGTGAAGAGAAGGAAGATTGAAGGATAAGGGGGTCCCCATGAGCGAGGGAACGACACGTGGTCAGACACCACGAGTCGTTAGGTCAACCGTGGGGTAAGGGTGTGTGAAAAATTTAAGAAGTCAACCAGTGTACTTGATGGGAGGAGGCCACAACTCATCATGTCAGGCGATGAGTCGTGATGTGCGTCGTTGGATGGTATACAAGGAAAGTGATATAATAGAAGCAGTGTACTTGACGATTGGTGACCATGAGTCGTGGTCACCCCCGATGAACCGTTAAGTGATCCGTTATGAGCCCAAGAGTTTTGACTAACAGTGAACCTCACGAGCGACATAACGAGTCGTTTGGGCCAGTGATGGTTCGTCAGGTCGTCCGTTAGGACCACCTGATAGTTATTTTTTGCGAAATAGTAAGGGCCTTCTCATAATTTTTTAAGTTCCTAAGACCTATACTGCGTCGTTTAAGGCTCATTTTACAGGGTTTTAAGAGGGGAAAACCTATTCTAAGCTAATTCATTCCATGCATGCAAACTTGAGAGTTTGAAAAGAGGATTTAGAGCAAGTTTTGAAGGTTTCCATTGGAATCTCACCTTGGGCAATCAGAAACTGTTAGAATCCTCCCTTTCCAGGTATGTAAGATTATGAGTGGGTGTCTTCATCCACACCCATGCTCAAATTTCTATCAAATCGTGAAAATCACCTATGATCAAATATGGGGTTTTACCCAATTGCATGATTCTTCAATCTCTGTACATGGGTATAATTAGATTCTATTTATATTGATGAATTGTGAAGCTTGGGCAGTTTTTAAATTATTTTCAATCCAAAATATGTTTTCTAAATTATGAGATGGAATGCCCATGGATGAGAACTTCATGAAAGAAGAGAATGATGACGAATGTATGATGATGATAAGATGTGATGATGAAAAGCATATTTCTGAAGGTACCCATGATTACGATACTGTTTTCAAAATGAATTGAGTAGATCTAAGTTTGATAAAGCTTTGGGTAATGCCCACATATTGATTTAAAATGATGATTTTCCCAAAATAAGCTTACCATATTGTTTGAAGCGAAGTCTCCCAAATTTCATAATTTCTAGCTTGTGGTATGTTGAGTTAAGTATTCCTAATATTGCTTACCGCATGAATTGGAGTAGATGCTCCTTCATATACTTGATCTTGCGGTATGTTTCAAAATAAAGCTTCTCATATGCATAAATTCATAATTGAGATGTATGTCATTATTGAGCTTTGTCAAAGGACAATGTTGTGCTCCATTTTCACATGATTTCATTAATGATCTTTGTCAACAAACAATGTTGAGCTTTGTTTCATATGATGTTGAGTTATGCATGATTCTATCTTGAGCTTCGTTATATACGATGTAGAGCATTGTATGTTTTTGGAAGAAGAGTCTAGCACCGAGCGGGTTAAGGGTCGATCACCTTATGCCCCAGAACTACGTGCCAACGTAGGTTGATACTATTATATTAATGAGACCTCCCTTGTGAGCTAAGTGCATTTGCCTAGCTTTTTTAGCTATGCAGGCATCTCTTTGTTCCTGGTTCTCCATCCTGTGCAGTGTTCGTTCAATTTCTGGGTTCAACGGAATCAGGGGATCTCCACTACTTTGAGTGCTTGGCATACACCGGAAAACAGCCTGTGGGTATCAAAAATAAAAAGAAAACGTAATTAAGAAAAAAACTACCAAAAAAGTCAAATACAAATAAATAATCTAACCTTAGCCGTATTCTCCGGCAACGACCCCACTTTTTTATAATACTCAAAACATACCCCCTACCGAAGTATGAAGCGGACGTTGTCAATAAAGAATCCAACTAGAGGTTGGAGTCGAACCCACAGGGAATATGGAAGAGCTAGACTACTTCCGGTATGTGAACTTTGTTTGCTAGTTACTCCAAAGTGGGGGGTTTAAAGAGAATAATAACTAAAAAATACGATGATTAGAATTGTGTTGTAAAATCAAGAATTAAAACTAACTAAGGTTTTTGTTCCTCATGAGTTCATAACTACTTCGGGTATACACAAGTGATCAATTCCAATGCTTTACTTGTAGGACTGATAACTATGATTTATACAAACAACTGGTTCGTCCCTATTGGATGACTATCCTCAATCACCGGGTCAGGTCTCATGAGCGATTGCAAGCTAACCATTATCAATTTGTCCCAAATATAACTATCCTGCAACCACAACTCAAGTTAATACAATGATCATCAAGACCAAAGCTTTGTTGTAATTCTCTTTTCCTAATCTCTACCTCTCTAGGCTCAAGCAAGTAAAGAATTCGGGCAAGTCCTGACATTGTACACCATTAAGAAATGTTAAAGCATGAAGAGAATACAATACAAGTGCTTTGCATTGATTTTGAATCACTTTTGTGCAACCCTAGCTCGTTAATCCACCTTGGTACCCACAACCCTAGCTATGGAGGTTTTAGCCTCTCATAGTTGCAAGGTTGTGATTTGCATTCATGATTAAATACATAAATCAATACTTACAATTGTAGATGAGAGAAAAACTTCGTTGATTAAATCGGAAAATTATCAAGAACAATTTACAAGATCAAGAAGAAAATCAAGAAAAGGTTGATCACAAGTTAATCAACTCAATTCAATGTTCTCTCGTGATTGTCTAACAATGTTTTATCTGGAAGTGTCATAACGGTCTAAGGAACAACTAAAAAACTGATATGTGGTACTGTTGAGGTTACTGAGTTCCTCAAGACTAGTAGTAATCAAACTGATCAGCTAATATTTCTGTAGACAATAAGTGTTGACTGAGACTCTGAGACTGAGTAAGTCAAAGACTAACTTATACCATGAATTTGTACTAACATTGGTAATTTAAAAGGGATTATATGGAAAACCTATATTCATGTCTAAATTCTCAGTTAGATAAGTTCTATTAAAAACATATTTGAAGATTAGGGAAAAGATCATAATATATGAAATGATATACCAAGCATGAATTATAACTAATAATAATCTAGGGAAACTCAAGAGTTACCAGTTTAAAGAAATGCATAACTATCTGAAAGAAACCCCTAGTTCCGATATTCTCTAGAGCTGGAATTAAGAAAATTACTGTAAAGAAATCGGGACACAAGGGTGAGAGAGTTTTCCCTTGCTGGAATCACACATACTCAAAGTAGAAATTTCCTTGAGAATGCACTTGGCAATCTGAAGAAAAGATTAAATGCCCTAGCTTGCTCTGAGAAGTCTGTGCTTTCTTTGAAATATTTCTGAGAGATCTTAAGAGAAGTGAGGGAGAAAGATTGACTAACTCCCTTTAACATCTGATAATTAACCCTTAAATAATGTAGTTTAGGAGTTAAAACAACAAAAAGTTACAAAAATTCCCCTGGGAGAAATTCTTAAAAACTGCCCATCAGGATCCAACGGGTCACACAATGAGTCGTTTGTTGATACCACGACTCGTTCGGACCAATTGTTCGTCCTGGGATAAAAACTCTTGCTTACTTGAATCAGGCAACAGAAGGGAACCACGACTTGTTCGATGAACCAACAGGTCATTGGTTCCTCTCATGGTCTCTGAAAATGTTTTGAACAAAAGTTTGGACTCCTACCAACTAACGACACAGTGACTCATTGGTTGAACCAACAGGTCATTGTCACCACTCATTCTAGCCACTAGAATTCAGTGATGAGCTTCTAGACTTGACTCACAGATGGAAACAATGACTCGTTGAGTGGAACATCGGGTCATTATTGCCACTCGTTGTCACTAGAAGAGATTTCTCTCCTTTGCTAGATTCTTCCAATGGCTCAATAGGACGTGTTGTTGGTTTCTTCCATGAATCTTTACTGGGCTCATTGATTCTAGGAAGGGTCTAGGTAGGTTTTTGTACTGAGGAGGAAACAGATGATAGAATGACTCATTACTCCTCACAACGAGTCATCCCACTTCTCATTGGCTCCTGAAAAACAATCTGCAAGGCTGACAACAGGTCATTATTGCTTACAACGACCCGTCGACTGGGTCATTTTAAGAAACATTTTTTTCTGGTTTGCCTTCTAAGTCTACGTTTTGTCTATGAAACTTTTGGGGTGTTACAGCGCAACACTTATGGGGGAGAGACTACAAGACATTTTAGGAAATTTCCCTTCTTTCATTATCTATGTCTTGCAATACAGTATCTCTCTAACCTTCTAACTCGTACTATACGAGTTTGCAAAATCATGCCGCCATGCTGAGTAAATGGTAGAAGGTATGGAAATGGAAATGCCCATGAAAATGGCAATGGAGATGCCCACCAGCAAGCCCCGCCAGCACCAGCAGGTCCTCTACCCGAGGAGGTCTCTCATGCGGAGTTTAGAGCGGCTTTTTAGATGTTGGCACAGGTTTTGACCGCTCAGGTCAACCAGCAGGCGGTGGCCCATATCCCTTAGAATGGGAATGCAGTAGTGGCTCAAGTTTGGGACTTTCTTAGGGTGAATCCACCTAAGTTCCTTAGGTCAAGAGTGGATGAGGACCCACTTGAGTTTCTTGAGGAGGTACAAACAATCACCCAAATTATGGCGGTAACAGGAGAAGAGAGTGCAGACTTAGCCTCTTATTAGCTGAAGGGGTTGAATACATTTGGTATCATCAGCGGAAGGACGGTAGAGTAGTGGACACTATTTCTTGTGAGCTGGGATGGGTTCATGACTACCTTCTTACACAGATTCTTCCCTAGGGTGTTAAGGGAGGCAAAGGCGGTGGAGTTTGTCAACTTGCGATAGAACAATATGACTGTGCAAGAGTACGCCGTGGAGTTTACCAGGTTTTCCAAGTATGCGCTAGAAATGGTTGCAGATTAGGGAGCTTTTATGAACATATTTGTGTATGGAATGTCAGATTCGCTGGTCAAGGAGTGTAGGACCACAATGCTGAACAATGATCTAGAATTCTCTCGATTGGCTATATAGGCTAAGCAGATAAAGGTGAATCAGATAAAAGAAAGGGAGAGAGAGGCCAAAAGGGCTTGGACAATTAGCTTTGGGTTTTCCCAGCAGAGGTCCAGTGGTGGACATCCTTAGTAGTCCCACTAGAGATCATAGCCCCAGCACCGTTCTCAGCTGGTGTGCCATCCAGATCTATGCATGATCAAGGGAAAAATATCAGGCTCAGGAGACAGGGGAGCAAGCCAGGGGGGCCTAGCATGCCAGTTTACATCAAGTGTGACAGGAAGCACCCTAAAGAGTGCCAAGCGGGGTTAGGTGTATGTTTCAATTGTGGTAAGCATGGACATCTGCTCAAAGACTGCCCTTCAACCAGATAGGGCCATAGTAGAGGCCATGACATAGCCACTCATTTAGTAGCTCCACCAGCACGCTCAGCTCAGCAGCGCGCGTCCATTAATGCAGGTAATGGTCAGCATCAGAATAGATTTTATGCCCTCTCATCTCGTCAGGAGTAGGAGGTCTCTCCAGATGTGGTCACTGGTATTTGCGAGTATTTCATCTTGATGTATATGCATTGTTAGATCCAAAAGCTACTTTATCTTTTGTGATGCCTTATGTTGCTATTAATTTTGGAGTCAATCCTGAAATCCTATCAGAATGCTTCTCAGTCTCTACTCCAGTCGGTGACTCAGTTATAGCTTGATGGCTATACAGAAATTGCCCTATCACAGTCCTTCAGAAAGTCTCTTCAGCCGATTTGATAGAGTTAGACATGACTGATTTTGATGTTATCTTTGGTATGGACTGGTTTCATACATGTTATACCTCAGGTAATTATAAAGTTCAACTCACTTCAGCACCCGTATAGACCCTGTGCAAGGGCACGAATTGATTCATTGTGTATTCTGATACCTCTAGTATTGGTATTGGATGTGTTGATGCAGCATGGTAAGGTCATTGTGTATGCCTCTAGACAACTTAAGACTCATGAGAAGAATTACCTAACGCATGACCTAGAATTGGCAGTGGTGGTGTTCATAATGAAAATTTGGAGACATTACTTGTATGTGGTACCCGTGGATGTGTTTACTGACCATAAGAGCCTACAGTATGTGTTCACCCATAAGGATTTGAATTTACGACGAAGAAGATAGTTAGAGCTGCTCAAGGACTATGACATGAGTGTCCTTTATCATCTGTGCAAGGACAATGTAATGGCGGATGCCCCTAGCAAACTGTCCATGGAGAGTTTCTCAGGTGGAAGATGGAAGGATAGAGCTGGGGAAGAATGTGCATCAGCTTGCACGTTTAGGGGTTCACCTTGTTGATTCAACAGATGGTGGTATCATTGTTCAAAATGGTTCAGAATCCTCTTTGGTGTCTGAGGTCAAGGACAGGCAAGATGAGGATCCCATTTTGGTGAAGTTGAAAGAAGCAAAATCAGAAGGTGGAAGTCTTCTCCCAAGGGGGAGATGGTGTACTTCGATATCAGGGTCATTTATGTGTTCTGGATGTCAATGATTTGACAGAACAGATGCTGCATGAGGCTTATGGTTCCCTATATTCTGTACATCGAGGTGCTACCAAGATGTACCATGACCTACAGGAGTCTTTTGGTGGAATGAGATGAAGAATGAAAGCAGAGTTGTGGCTAAATGTCCTAACTGTCAACAAGTGAAAGTGGAGCATCAAAGACCTGGAGGTATCTTACAAGACATTAGTATCCCTACTTGGAAGTGGGAAGAGATCAATATGGACTTCGTTATAGGTTTTACTCATACTCGCCGACAATATGACCCTATTTGGGTGGTTGTAGACTGATTGACTAAGGCAACTCATTTCTTACCGGTCAAAGTTTGCGATTCAGCTGAGGACTATGCTAGATTGTACATTCATGAGCTAGTTCAGTTGCATGGAGTTTCCTTATCCATCATTTCAGATAGAGGTACTCAGTTTACCTCACAATTTTGGAGATCATTTCAGAAAGGACTTAGTGCTCAAGTCAGGCTCAACAATTTTGGAGAATGTTTCAGAAAAGACTTGGTACTCAAGTCAAGCTCGACACAACTTTTCACCCGCAGAAAGATGGTTAGGCTGAGTGAACCATTCAAACTCTTAAGGATATGAGGAGAGCATATTTTATTGACTTCAAGGGCCATTAGGATGATCATTTACCTCTCATCGAGTTCGCTTACAACAACAGTTACCGTTCTAGCATTCAGATGGCTTTGTTTGAGGCTCTTTATTGATGGAGGCGTAGATCTCCTATTGGTTAGTTTGAGGTAGGTGAAGCTACGCTGATTGGGCCAGATTTAGTTCAAGAGGCTATGGAGAAAGTTCAGCTTATAAGGGAAAGGATGAAAACAGCTCAGAGTCGTCAAAAGTCATATGCAGATGTTAGGCGGAGACAACTCGAGTTTGAAGTTGATGATTGGGTGTTCTCGAAGGTTTCTCCCATGAAGGGAGTTGACGTTCAGAAAAAAAGAGAAGCTTAATCCCCGATATGTTGGTCTATATACGATATTGAGGCATGTTGGAAAAGTGGCTTATGAGTTGGAGCTACCAGCGGAGTTAGTGTCATATATCATTATTGAAGAAGTGCATTGGTGACCCGGCTTTGGTTGTTCTGGTGGAGAGAGTAGGCGTGAAGGATAGCCTTACATATGATGAGGTACCCATTGAGATCCTTGATTGTCAGGTTCGGAAGTTAAGAAACAAAGAAGTAGCTTTAGTGAATGTCTTATAGAGGAATCAGCTCGTTGAGGGAGCAACATGGGAAGCCGTAAAGATATGATGTCTGAATACCTGCATTTATTTCCTTCCGATTTAGTTCGCACGATGTATTAGCTTCTTCTCTAGTACTCTATTCAGATTCATGTTAAGTTCATGTCTCTCAGTTCCTTTCATGTTTTAGCATGCATGTATGATTCCTGAACTCAGTTCAGTCATGTATCTCAGTTCGGAGTCAGTCACTTTGTCAATTTAAGTTTTAGATGTTCAGTATTTGTGTTTGTAGTTCCTTTCCCAGGCTTTCAATATTTTAATCCACATTTGATGATAAATGTTCCCAAGGGGAAGCTATTGTAATACTCCACAAATTCCTAAGACTAGACTCAATTGGAAAATTTCTTCAATACAACCCAACCTACGAGTCGTAGGTTGTTTGTACGGGTCATAGAAAGACCCATGGTTTAGACCAAAAAATTGGTTTCCCAGACCACGAGTCCCCATTACGAGTCATAGTATGTGGGTACGACCCGTGTTTAGGAGTCGTAGTAAGTCCTTGGGATTACCAGGTGATTGATTGTATGGGCAATGGTACGACTCTTAGGATGGAGTTATGGGTCGTAGAAAATCTTTAGGGAGTGGTAAAGTTGAATGGTTGGTTACAGGAGCTAACCACGAGTCGTGGGAGGATTGTATGACTCACAGGACGAGTCATGAAAGCTGACAGGATCAGCTTTCTTGTAAATTAATTAAGGGTATTTTTGTAAATCCTAAGCTCCTAAGCCCTAAACTACATTGTTTTAAGCTCTGAATGAAGTGTATTGAAGGATTTTAACCTATTCTAAATCATTCCTCTCCCATGCATGCAAGATGAGGAATTCCCATTGAGGATCAAGCTGTTGTACTCCGAGAACTCAAAATCGGACCCGGGAGTTGAAGTGGGGAAAAACTAAAAATTTGTGTTGCAGGAACAGAACGAGTCACTGGATGACTCGTGAGACCAGACCACGAGTCATCAGGTGGCTCATGGGGAAGGCTAGTGAAGAGAAGGAAGATTGAAGGATAAGGGGGTCCCCATGAGCGAGGGAACGACACGTGGTCAGACACCACGAGTCGTTAGGTCAACCGTGGGGTAAGGGTGTGTGAAAAATTTAAGAAGTCAACCAGTGTACTTGACGGGAGGAGGCGACAACTCATCATGTCAGGCGATGAGTCGTGACGTGCGTCGTTGGATGGTATACAAGGAAAGTGATATAATAGAAGCAGTGTACTTGATGATTGGTGACCATGAGTCGTGGTCACCCCCGATGAACCGTTAAGTGATTCGTTATGAGCCCAAGAGTTTTGACTAACAGTGAACCTCACGAGCGACATAACGAGTCGTTTGGGCCAGTGATGGTTCGTCAGGTCGTCCGTTAGGACCACCTGATAGTTATTTTTTGCGAAATAGTAAGGGCCTTCTCATAATTTTCTAAGTTCCTAAGACCTATACTGCGTCGTTTAAGGCTCATTTTACAGGGTTTTAAGAGGGGAAAACCTATTCTAAGCTAATTCATTCCATGCATGCAAACTTGAGAGTTTGAAAAGAGGATTTAGAGCAAGTTTTGAAGGTTTCCATTGGAATCTCACCTTGGGCAATCAGAAAGTGTTAGAATCCTCCATTTCCAGGTATGTAAGATTATGAGTGGGTGTCTTCATCCACACCCATGCTCAAATTTCTATCAAATCGTGAAAATCACCTATGATCAAATATGGGGTTTTACCCAATTGCATGATTCTTCAATCTCTGTACATGGGTATAATTAGATTCTGTTTATATTGATGAATTGTGAAGCTTGGGCAGTTTTTAAATTATTTTCAATCCAAAATATGTTTTCTAAATTATGAGATGGAATGCCCATGGATGAGAACTTCATGAAAGAAGAGAATGATGACGAATGTATGATGATGATAAGATGTGATGATGAAAAGCATATTTCTGAAGGTACCCATGATTACGATACTGTTTTCAAAATGAATTGAGTAGATCTAAGTTTGATAAAGCTTTGGGTAATGCCCACATATTGGTTTAAAATGATGATTTTCCCAAAATAAGCTTACCATATTGTTTGAAGCGAAGTCTCCCAAATTTCATAATTTCTAGCTTGTGGTATGTAGAGTTAAGTATTCCTAATATTGCTTACCGCATGAATTGGAGTAGATGCTCCTACATATACTTGATCTTGCGGTATTTTTCAAAATAAAGCTTCTCATATGCATAAATTCATAATTGAGATGTATGTCATTATTGAGCTTTGTCAAAGGACAATGTTGTGCTCCATTTTCACATGATTTCATTAATGATCTTTGTCAACAAACAATGTTGAGCTTTGTTTCATATGATGTTGAGTTATGCATGATTCTATCTTGAGCTTTGTTATATACGATGTAGAGCATTGCATGTTTTTGGAAGAAGAGTCTAGCACCGAGCGGGTTAAGGGTCGATCACCTTATGCCCCAGAACTACGTGCCAACGTAGGTTGATACTATTATATTAATCAGACCTCCCTTGTGAGCTAAGTGCATTTGCCTAGCTTTTTTAGCTATGCAGGCATCTCTTTGTTCCTGGTTCTCCATCCTGTGCAGTGTTCATTCAATTTATGGGTTCAACGGAATCAGGGGATCTCCACTACTTTGAGTGCTTGGCATACACCGGAAAACAGCCTGTGGGTATCAAAAATAAAAAGAAAACGTAATTAAGAAAAAAACTACCAAAAAAGTCAAATACAAATAAATAATCTAACCTTAGTCGTATTCTCCGGCAACGACCCCACTTTTTTATAACACTCAAAACATACCCCCTACCGAAGTATGAAGCGGATGTTGTCAATAAAGAATCCAACTAGAGGTTGGAGTCGAACCCACAGGGAATATGGAAGAGCTAGACTACTTCCGGTATGTGAACTTTGTTTGCTAGTTACTCCAAAGTGGGGGGTTTAAAGAGAATAATAACTAAAAAACACGATGATTAGAATTGTGTTGTAAAATCAAGAATTAAAACTAACTAAGGTTTTTGTTCCTCATGAGTTCATAACTACTTCGGGTATACACAAGTGATCAATTCCAATGCTTTACTTGTAGGACTGATAACTAGGATTTATACAAACAACTGGTTCGTCCCTATTGGATGACTATCCTCAATCACCGGGTCAGGTCTCATGAGCGATTGCAAGCTAACCATTATCAATTTGTCCCAAATATAACTATCCTGTCCACAACTCAAGTTAATACAATGATCATCAAGACCAAAGCTTTGTTGTAATTCTCTTTTCCTAATCTCTACCTCTCTAGGCTCAAGCAAGTAAAGAATTCGGGAAAGTCCTGACATTGTACACCATTAAGAAATGTTAAAGCATGAAGAGAATACAATACAAGTGCTTTGCATTGATTTTGAATCACTTTTGTGCAACCCTAGCTCGTTAATCCACCTTGGTACCCACAACCCTAGCTATGGAGGTTTTAGCCTCTCATAGTTGCAAGGTTGTGATTTGCATTCATGATTAAATACATAAATCAATACTTACAATCGTAGATGAGAGAAAAACTTCGTTGATTAAATCGGAAAATTATCAAGAACAATTTACAAGATCAAGAAGAAAATCAAGAAAAGGTTGATCACAAGTTAATCAACTCAATTCAATGTTCTCTCGTGATTGTCTAACAATGTTTTATCTGAAAGTGTCATAACGGTCTAAGGAACAACTAAAAAACTGATATGTGGTACTGTTGAGGTTACTGAGTTCCTCAAGACTAGTAGTAATCAAACTGATCAGCTAATATTTCTGTAGACAATAAGTGTTGACTGAGACTCTGAGACTGAGTAAGTCAAAGACTAACTTATACCATGAATTTGTACTAACATTGGTAATTTAAAAGGGATTATATGGAAAACCTATATTCATGTCTAAATTCTCAGTTAGATAAGTTCTATTAAAAACATATTTGAAGATTAGGGAAAAGATCATAATATATGAAATGATATACCAAGCATGAATTATAACTAATAATAATCTAGGGAAACTCAAGAGTTACCAGTTTAAAGAAATGCATAACTATCTGAAAGAAACCCCTAGTTCCGATATTCTCTAGAGCTGGAATTAAGAAAATTACTGTAAAGAAATCGGGACACAAGGGTGAGAGAGTTTTCCCTTGCTGGAATCACACATACTCAAAGTAGAAATTTCCTTGAGAATGCACTTGGCAATCTGAGTAAAAGATTAAATGCCCTAGCTTGCTCTGAGAAGTCTGTGCTTTCTTCGAAATATTTCTGAGAGATCTTAAGAGAAGTGAGGGAGAAAGATCGACTAACTCCCTTTAACATCTGATAATTAACCCTTAAATAATGTAGTTTAGGATTTAAAACAACAGAAAGTTACAAAAATTCCCCTGGGAGAAATTCTGAAAAACTGCCCATCAGGATCCAACTGGTCACACAATGAGTCGTTTGTTGATACCACGACTCGTTCGGACCAATTGTTCGTCCTGGGATAAAAACTCTTGCTTACTTGAATCAGGCAACAGAAGGGAACCACGACTTGTTCGATGAACCAACAGGTCATTGGTTCCTCTCATGGTCTCTGAAAATGTTTTGAACAAAAGTTTGGACTCCTACCAACTAACGACACAGTGACTCATTGGTTGAACCAACAGGTCATTGTCACCACTCGTTCTAGCCACTAGAATTCAGTGATGAGCTTCTAGAGTTGACTCACAGATGGAAACAATGACTCGTTGAGTGGAACATCGGGTCATTATTGCCACTTGTTGTCACTAGAAGAGATTTCTCTCCTTTGCTAGATTCTTCCAATGGCTCAATAGGATGTGTTGTTGGTTTCTTCCATGAATCTTTACTGGGCTCATTGATTCTAGGAAGGGTCTAGGTAGGTTTTTGTACTGAGGAGGAAACAAATGATAGAATGACTCGTTACTCCTCACAACGAGTCATCCCACTTCTCGTTGGCTCCTGAAAAACAATCTGCAAGGCTGACAATAGGTCATTATTGCTTACAACGACCCGTCGACTGGGTCATTTTAAGAAACATTTTTTTCTGGTTTGCCTTCTAAGTCTACGTTTTGTCTATGAAACTTTTGGGGTGTTACAGCGCCACACTTATGGGGGAGAGACTACAAGACGTTTTAGGAAATTTCCCTTCTTTCATTATCTATGTCTTGCAATAAAGTATCTCTCTATCCTTCTAACTCGTACTATACGCATTTGCAAAATCATGCCTCCATGCTGAGTAAATGGTAGAAGGTATGGAAATGGAAATGCCCATGAAAATGGAAATGGAGATGCCCACCAGCAAGCCCCGCCAGCACCAGCAGGTCCTCTACCCGAGGAGGTCTCTATGCGGAGTTTAGAGCGGCTTTTTAGATGTTGGCACAGGTTTTGACCGCTCAGGTCAACCAGCAGGCGGTGGCCCATATCCCTTAGAATGGGAATGCTGTAGTGGCTCAAGTTTGGGACTTTCTTAGGGTGAATCCACCTAAGTTCCTTAGGTCAAGAGTGGATGAGGACCCACTTGAGTTTCTTGAGGAGGTACAAACAATCACCCAAATTATGGCGGTAACAGGAGAAGAGCGTGCAGACTTCGCCTCTTATTAGCTGAAGGGGTTGAATACATTTGGTATCATCAGCGGAAGGACGGTAGAGCAGTGGACACTATTTCTTGTGAGCTGGGATGGGTTCATGACTACCTTCTTACACAGATTCTTCCCTAGGGTGTTAAGGGAGGCAAAGGCGGTGGAGTTTGTCAACTTGCGATAGAACAATATGACTGTGCAAGAGTACGCCGTGGAGTTTACCAGGTTTTCCAAGTATACACTAGAAATGGTTGCAGATTAGGGAGCTTTTATGAACATATTTGTGTATGGAATGTCAGATTCGCTGGTCAAGGAGTGTAGGACCACAATGCTGAACAATGATCTAGAATTCTCTCGATTGGCTATATAGGCTAAGCAGATAAAGGTGAATCAGATAAAGGAAAGGGAGAGAGAGGCCAAAAGGGCTTGGACAATTAGCTTTGGGCTTTCCCAGCAGAGGTCCAGTGGTGGACATCCTTAGTAGTCCCACTAGAGATCATAGACCCAGCACCGTTCTCAGCCGGTGTGCCATCCAGATCTATGCATGATCAAGGGAAAAATATCAGGCTCAGGAGACAGGGGAGCAAGCCAGGGGGGCCTAGCATGCCAGTTTACATCAAGTGTGACAGGAAGCACCCTAAAGAGTGCCAAGCGGGGTTAGGTGTATGTTTCAATTGTGGTAAGCATGGACATCTGCTCAAAGACTGCCCTTCAACCAGATAGGGCCATAGTAGAGGCCATGACATAGCCACTCATTTAGTAGCTCCACCAGCACGCTCAGCTCAGCAGCACGCATCCATTAATGCAGGTAATGGTCAGCGTCAGAATAGATTTTATGCCCTCTCATCTCGTCAGGAGTAGGAGGTCTCTCCAGATGTGGTCACTGGTATTTGCGAGTATTTCATCTTGATGTATATGCATTGTTAGATCCAAAAGCTACTTTATCTTTTGTGATGCCTTATGTTGCTATTAAGTTTGGAGTCAATCCTGAAATCCTATCAGAATGCTTCTCAGTCTCTACTCCAGTTGGTTACTCAGTTATAGCTTGATGGCTATACAGAAATTGCCCTATCACAGTCCTTCAGAAAGTCTCTTCAGCCGATTTGATAGAGTTAGACATGACTGATTTTGATGTTATCTTTGGTATGGACTGGTTTCATACATGTTATGCCTCAGGTAATTGTAAAGTTCAACTCACTTCAGCCCCCGTATCGACCCTGTGCAAGGGCACGGATTGATTCATTGTGTATTCTGATACCTCTAGTATTGGTCTTGGATGTGTTGATGCAGCATGGTAAGGTCATTTTGTATGCCTCAAGACAACTTAAGACTCATGAGAAGAATTACCTAACGCATGACCTAGAATTGGCAGTGGTGGTGTTCATAATGAAAATTTGGAGACATTACTTGTATGCGGTACCCGTGGATGTGTTTACTGACCATAAGAGCCTACAGTATGTGTTCACCCATAAGGATTTGAATTTACGACGAAGAAGATAGTTAGAGCTGCTCAAGGACTATGACATGAGTGTCCTTTATCATCTGTGCAAGGACAATGTAATGGCGGATGCCCCTAGCAAACTGTACATGGAGAGTTTCTCAGGTGGAAGATGGAAGGATAGAGCTGGGGAAGAATGTGCATTAGCTTGCACGTTTAGGGGTTCACCTTGTTGATTCAACAGATGGTGGTGTCATTGTTCAAAATGGTTCAGAATCCTCTTTGGTGTCTGAGGTCAAGGACAGGCAAGATGAGGATCCCATTTTGGTGAAGTTGAAAGAAGCAAAATCAGAAGGTGGAAGTCTTCTCCCAAGGGGGAGATGGTGTACTTCGATATCAGGGTCATTTATGTGTTCTGGATGTCAATGATTTGAGAGAACAGATGCTGCATGAGGCTTATGGTTCCCTATATTCTGTACATCGAGGTGCTACCAAGATGTACCATGACCTACAGGAGTCTTTTGGTGGAATGAGATGAAGAATGAAAGCAGAGTTGTGGCTAAATGTCCTAACTGTCAACAAGTGAAAGTGGAGCATCAAAGACCTGGAGGTATCTTACAAGACATTAGTATCCCTACTTGGAAGTGGGAAGAGATCAATATGGACTTCGTTATAGGTTTTACTCATACTCGCTGACAATATGACTCTATTTGGGTGGTTGTAGACTGATTGACTAAGGCAACTCATTTCTTACCGGTCAAAGTTAGCGATTCAGCTGAGGACTATGCTAGATTGTACATTCAGGAGCTAGTTCAGTTGCATGGAGTTTCCTTATCCATCATTTCAGATAGAGGTACTCTGTTTACCTCGCAATTTTGGAGATCATTTCAGAAAGGACTTAGTGCTCAAGTCAGGCTCAACAATTTTGGAGAATGTTTCAGAAAAGACTTGGTACTCAAGTCAAGCTCGACACAACTTTTCACCCACAGAAAGATGGTTAGGCTAAGTGAACCATTCAAACTCTTATGGATATGAGGAGAGCATATTTTATTGACTTCAAGGGCCATTAGTATGATCATTTACCTCTCATCGAGTTCGCTTACAACAACAGTTACCGTTCTAGCATTCAGATGGCTTTGTTTGAGGCTCTTTATTGATGGAGGCGTAGATCTCCTATTGGTTAGTTTGAGGTAGGTGAAGCTACGCTGATTGGGCCAGATTTAGTTCAAGAGGCTATGGAGAAAGTTCATCTTATAAGGGAAAGGATGAAAACAGCTCAGAGTCATCAAAAGTCATATGCAGATATTAGGCGGAGACAACTCGAGTTTGAAGTTGATGATTGGGTGTTCTCGAAGGTTTCTCCCATGAAGGGAGTTGACGTTCAGAAAAAAAGAGAAGCTTAATCCCCGATATGTTGGTCTATATACGATATTGAGGCATGTTGGAAAAGTGGCTTATGAGTTGGAGCTACCAGCAGAGTTAGTGTCAGTGCATCTAGTTTTCCATATATCATTATTGAAGAAGTGCATTGGTGACCCGGCTTTGGTTGTTCTGGTGGAGAGAGTAGGCGTGAAGGATAGCCTTACATATGATGAGGTACCCATTGAGATCCTTGATTGTCAGGTTCGGAAGTTAAGAAACAAAGAAGTAGCTTTAGTGAATGTCTTATAGAGGAATCAGCTCGTTGAGGGAGCAACATGGGAAGCCGTAAAGATATGATGTCTGAATACCTGCATTTATTTCCTTCCGATTTAGTTCGCATGATGTATTAGTTTCTTCTCTAGTACTCTATTCAGATTCATGTTAAGTTCATGTCTCTCAGTTCCTTTCATGTTTTAGCATGCATGTATGATTCCTGAACTCAGTTCAGTCATGTATCTCAGTTCGGAGTCAGTCACTTCGTCAATTTAAGTTTTAGATGTTCAGTATTTGTGTTTGTAGTTCCTTTCCCAGGCTTTCAATATTTTAATCCACATTTGATGACAAATGTTCCCAAGGGGAAGATATGGTAATACCCCACAAATTCCTAAGACTAGACTTGAAATAGGAAAATTTCTTCAGTACAACCCAACCTACGAGTCGTAGGTTGTTTGTACGGGTCATAGAAACACCCATGGTTTAAACCAAAAAATTGGTTTCCCAGACCACGAGTCCCCATTACGAGTCATAGTATGTGGGTACGACCCGTGTTTTGGAGTCGTAGTAAGTCCTTGGCATTACCAGGTGATTGATTTTACAAGTGATGGTACAACTTTTAGGATGGAGTTACAGTCGTGGTACGAGTTTTGGAAATCTTCAGAGAGTGGTAAAGTTGAATTGTTGGTTACGGGAGCTAACCACGAGTCGTGCACAACTCGAGGTACGAGTCGTGAAAGCTGACAGGATCAGTTTTCCGACGAATTTGTTAAGGGCATTTTCATAAATCTTAAGCTCCTAAGCCATAAACTACATCGTTTTAAGCCCTGTAAGAAGTGTATTAAGGTAATTTAACCTGTTCTAAATCATTCCCCTCCCATGCATGCAAGATTTCGTTCTCCATTGAAGATCAAGCTAGAATCCTTCAAGTTCTTCTCCAAATTTCATGGGTTTTCAAGGACAAGTGTAGATTCAGTTTACCAAGGTATGTGAGCCATGAATGAGGGTTCCTTTCACTCTTATCTTTCAAAGTATGTTTTATGATTCATGAGCAAATTTTATATCTATTTTGATTTTAAATTTTAAAAAATTATGCCTAATTATGCAAGTCCATGAAAAGCCAAGTTTATGATTTATGATTTCAAGTATGATAAGATATCTAGTATGTATGAATATTTACAAATAACCCATGCATGAATCTATGATTTTGATCAATGAAGTTTATTTCACGTATGTATGGTTTTTAGATTTGGGAAAGCCCACACAAGACAAGCATGTTTTATGATCTAGCAAGGCTAACAAGATCAAATGAGAGATATATGTTTCTGAGTCAAGACTCCTCAAATGTATAGATTCAAGATATGTCCTAGAATATGATTATATGAGCACTATACATGTTTTGGGAGTAGAGTCTAGCACCGAGTAGGCTAGGGGTTCCAAGGTTCTCCGATCTCATTAACTCACGCCAACGTACGTATATTTTTGGGGCCTCTAAAGAGAGCATCCGCCCCTCATCCAAGGGCATAACGCGATATCACATCTTACTTAACTTTTTCCCTGGAAGGGCTTAGGATGGCCCTCCTCCACGTAGGCAAGACATGGGATCATCATGCGCTCATACATGGTGGTTGTTGGTTATAACGAGTCTCCCATTGTTCCTCATGATTTTAGTTATGCATGTTTATGACTTATGATATTGTGTTTTCAGCAGGTTTGACCCAATGATCAGCTTATAAGCCTTCACTTATGATTTCAGATATGGTTAGCCATATAATTTGATTTTTTTCTTTGTGTCATTCTTTTCAGTTATGAAAAAAATCAGATTATGACTATACATTATTTGAGATATCAGCATGTAGTACTTACTCTTATGAAATTATGAGTAATGTTATCTGCATGATTTCAATTATACTTACTCAACCTATTTTACTTACCTTACATACTTAGAATTGTTATACCCGGGAAGCCCAAAGATTAGACCCCGGAGTTGAAATGGAGAAAAATTTAAAAACTGGCATCAAGATACAGAACGTGTCATGAGGTGACCCGTGAGAGCAGCCCAAGAGTCGTGATGTGACTCGTGGTGAGGCTCAGAAGGTGAGTTGAAATTTTGGAATTTGGATCCCCACGGACGTGATCATGAGTCGTGGTTAGTAACCATGATTCATGGGATGAGTCGTGGTCACCAATAACGAATCGTTGAGTCACCCGTCATGAGCCCAAATTACTTGATAAGCAGTGTACTTGACAGACGACACCACGAGTCATGAGTAGTGGTGACGAGTCGTCATGTCCCTTGTGGGGACTGATTGGCAGTTATTTTCTGCAAATTTAGTAAAGTCTTTTCCGTAATTCCTGAGATCTTGAGGCCTAAACTACGTCGTTTTAAGTTATGAATGGTGTCTTTTAAGAGGGTTAAGTTCATTTTAGGCCATTCTCATTCATGCATGCAAAGATAGAAAGTTAGAAGGGGTGATCAAGCTTGTTCTTCCTCAAATTCTCTTCAATTCCTCTTGGGCAATCAAAGAAGTGTAAGAATCAACTATAATCAGGTATGTAGGGTTATGAATGGGTGGATACTTTCACACCCATGCCCAATTCCTCTCTAAATCATGAATTTCCTATGTCAAATCTATGGGGTTTTAACCCAATGCATGAAATCCCTCATTCTCTACATGGGTATGATCTAAATATGTTTCTACTATTGAATTATGATTCATTGGAAAGTTTTATATTGTTTTCAATTAATATCATGTTTCAAATTTTATGAATTTAAAAGCCCATTGATGAGAAATTCATGAAAGATGAGATTTGTGATGAATGATGATTATGATGAGACACTATGATGACAAGCATGTTTTTAAGCTACCCATGTTTATAATCATGTTTTCGATGTGAATTGAGTATTTTCAAGCATGATAAAGTATTGGGCAATGCCCACATGTTAAAGTATGAGTTATGATTTCCTCGAATTAAGCTTACCACCTAGTTTTGTAGCGAAGACTCGCAATTATTTTTCAACTTGTGGTATGGTTTGAGTTAAAGCTTCTCATATGCATAATTTTAGATGTGAGATGTATTTGATTATTGAGCTTCGCCAATAGATGATGTTGAGCTTCATTGAAAAATGATTGAGAGCATATGCATGTGTTTTGGGAGTAGTATCTAGCACCAAGTAGGCTAAGGGTCGATCACCCTATGCCTCAGAACTACGCACCAACGTAGGTTTATAATTATATGTATATTACTTCGATACCTCCCTTGTGAGCTATCCCCTGCCCAATTGGGCCACGAGCTTGATATCGATATCATGGAATCGTCCCTATCCCTAGAAAGGCTTGGGATGACTCTTCCCACTTGAGTGTGATAGTTGGGACCACGTAATCTCTATTGTGGTATGTCTGTTAAAAGAAGAGTCTCCTATTGTTCCTTATGGTTTCAGTTATGCATGTTCATCATTCATGAGATATATACATCCATATATGTTCTAAAGCAGGTTTGACTCAATGTTCAGTTTTACTCATAACTATCAGATTTTAGCTTTGTGTCAATTGATTCAGTTATGGTGTTATGTTATGTTATGATAAGATCATGATTTCAGAAAGAATGCATGCAAGCCACACTCTCAGATTATTATTGTTTATGTTTTATATTATACATGTCTTAAAATGATTTTACTTATTTAAGCGGTTTTACTTACCTTGCATACTCGGTACATTCCACGTACTGACATACTCTATGCTGTATCATTTCATGATACAGTACCCGGCACTCAGACTCAGCCCCGTTCGTAGCTAGTCTTTAGAGTTAGCATCTTACACTTATTAGTGAGTCTTCATCTCTCGAGGATCATTCTTATTTAGATTCCTTTATGTATTTTTAGTTGTTAGCTTTAACGAGTTAGTTGGGGTCTTATCCCATCAATTCATCATGATTAGAGGCTTTTCAGACAATACAATGTATTCAGCTTCAGATTCGTGTATTTCTGATGTTATGTTTATTTTAGACTTCCGCTAAGATTATCATGTTAGTTTTTCTATTTTATTGATCAAGTTAGAGGTATGTTCATTCCATGGGTCGACTTGGGGTCTCTCGGAGCTTGTTGTCCTGTGTCTCGATCCGGGCCTCCATTCGGGTCGTGACAAACTTGGTATCAAGAGCAATAGGTTTGAAGTGTCCAGGGTGTCTAAAATCTGCATTAAGTAGAGTCTTTTTAATGGGTGTGAAGTGCGACACACTTATGACAAAGAGGCTACGAAACGTTTAGGAAACATTTCCTTCTTTCATGATCCATGTCGCGTGATGAAATGTCTCCCTATCCTTCTAATTCATGCTATTCGCGATTGCAGAATCATGGCTCCCCGAAGAGTAAATGGTAGAAGGAACCGAAATGGAGATGGTCACGAGGATGGCCACGGAGACGGGCACCAGTAGGCCCCACCTATCCCGGAGCACCATGCACTGGAGCCGGTTGCCCATGCTGAATTTAGGGCAGCTATTCAGATGCTCGCGCAGGCCTTGACCGCCCAGGTCAATCAGCAGGCAGTTTCGTATGTCCCGTAAAATGGCAATGCAGTGGCGGCTCGAGTCAGGGATTTCTTGAGAATGAACCCGCTAGGGTTCCTTGGGTCAAAAGTAGATGAGGAACCGCATGAGTTCATGGATGAGATTGTGAAGATCACCCAGGTTATGGGGGTGAATGTGGTTGAATGTGCAGATTTGGCCTCATACCAGCTGAAAGGGGTCGCACACATCTGGTTTTGACATTGGAAAGATAGTAGGGCTGCCAGAGCAGGTCTTGTCACCTGGGAGGAGTTCCATGTTGCATTCTTAGATCGGTTATTCCCTCATGAGATGTAGGAGCGGAAGGCAGCCTAGTTCGTGAATCTTAAGAAAGGGAGAATGATGGTGCAGGAGTATGCCCTTGAGTTCACTCTCCTGTCAAAGTACACCCCGAAGTTAGGGGATGATCAGAGGGAGCGGGTGAGCAAGTTTGTTCATGGCGTGGTGGGCTATTTGGACAAAGATTGTAGGACCGCTATGCTCTACTAGGATATGGATTTCCATTGGATAGTTTCATACACACAGCAGATGGAGGCGGCATAGTGTGAGAGAGAGGGAGGCCAAGAGGGCCAGGACTGATAGTAACAAATTCTTATAGTCGAGGTCAGGTGGTAAGCACCGACAACAAACTCACCAGAGATCTTCAGCCCCAGCATCTTCAGCGTTGACTGCGCCATCAAGGCCTAGGCATAATCAGAGGGGGCAAGCACCAGGCTCGAGGGGTCAGAGCAGTAGACCCACAGATTCTAGCATCCCAGCTTGTAGCAGATGTGGTCGGGGGAACATGGGCCAGTGCTTGGCAGGTTCAGGTGCTTGCTTCGGGTGTGGGAAGCTCGAACACATGCTCAGAGATTTCTCGGCAGCAAGATAGGATCATGATGAGGGCAGAGGCCTAGTTTGTAGTTCAGTAGCCCCTCCCGCACGCTCAGCATAGCAGGGGGCATCTACTAACACAGGTCGCTGTCAGCACGAAAATAGATTCTATACTTAGTATCCCGCCAGGAGCAGGAGGTCTCCCCGGATGTGGTCACTGGTATGTTACGAGTTTCCTATCTTGATGTTTATGCTTTTATAGATCCAGGGGCTACCTTGTATTTTGTGACACTTTATGTGGCCAGTAGCTTCGGAGTCAGTCCCGTAGTCTTGTCAAAACCCTTCTCAGTCTCTACTCCAGTAGGTGATTCAGTGATAGCTAGACAGGTGTATTGAGGTTGCCTGGTCTCAATCCTTCAAAAAGTCACCTCAGCAGATTTGATAGAGTTAGCCATGACCGATTTTGATGTTATCCACAACATGGATTGGCTATTTTCATGTTATGCGGGCGATAGAGTTTAGATTTCCAAGTGAGCCAATCTTAGAGTGGAAGCTTAGTTCAGTTGTGCCTGTAGGCCATTTCATTTCCTACCTTAAGGCTAGAAAGATGATTTCCAAAGGTTGTGAGTACCATCTAGTTAGGTTTGAGGATGTGGAGTCCGAAACCCCAACTATCCAGTCCGTTCCAGTAGTATGTGAGTATTCGGAAGTCTTCCCAGATGATTTACCAGGAATCCCTCCTGAGCGGGAGATAGATTTTTGTATTGACTTTCTTCCTGACACGCAGCCTATATCTATTCCTCCCTACAGAACGGCTCTAGTCAAGTTAAAAGAATTGAAAGAGCAGTTGAATGATCTCCTAGATAAGGGTTTCATCAGATCAAGCAAGTCTCCATAGGGTGCACCAGTTTTATTTGTCCAAAAGAAGGATGGTTCCCTTTGGATGCGCATTGATTATCGGCAATTAAACAAAGTCACCGTCAAGAATAGGTATCCTCTACCCAGGATTGATGATTTATTTGACCAGCTTCAAGGTGCCAAGTGGTTTAGATCTCAGGTCCGGGTACCATTAGCTCAGAGTTCGGGAGAGATATCCCAAAGACAGCCTTCACGACGCGGTGTGGTCATTATGAGTTTGTATTCATTTCTTTTGGACTAACGAATTCTCCTGCAGCTTTTATGGACTTGATGAACAGGGTGTTCAAGCCATATCTGGATATGTTTGTGATTGTGTTTATTGACGATCTTTATATACTGTCGGAGCAAGGAGGAGCATGCCACTCATTTGAGGGTAGTGCTACAGCCTCTCAGGGATCACCAATTGTATGCCAAATTTAGAAAGGCGAGTTTGGTTGAACTCAGTGGCGTTTTAGGCCATGTGGTATCAAGTGAGGGCATAAAGGAGGATTCTCAGAAAATAGAAGCGGTGAAGAATTGGCCTAGACCGGTGAATCCTTTGGATATTCAGAGCTTCTTCGGTTTTAGATGGATACTATCAAAGATTCGTGGAAGGTTTCTCATCGATTGCAGCACCCTTGACCAAATTGACCCAAAAGAAGGTGAAATTCCAATGGTCGGAGGCTTGTGAGAGGAGCTTTTAGGAGTTGAAGGCTTGACTTATATCAGCACCGGTGTTGACCCTACCTGAGGGTACCGATGGGTTCGTGATGTATTGTGATACTTCAAGGATCGCACTTGGGTGTGTATTGATGCGGTACGAAAAAGTTATAGCATATGCCTCCAGACAGCTAAAGGTTTATGAGAAGAATTACCCAACCCATGATCTTGAGTTGGCTGCAGTGATATTTTCCTTGAAGATATGGCGACATTATTTATATGGGGTCCACGTGGATGTCTTTATGGATCATAAGAGTTTACAATATGTGTTTACCTAAAAGGATATAAATCCTCGGCAAAGAAGGTGGTTGGAGCTACTTAAGGACTACGATATGAGTGTCCTTTACCATCTGGGTAAGGCCAATGTAGTGGCAAATGCACTTAGTAGACTCTCTATGGAGAGCGTGTCCCATGTGTATGAGGGAAAGAAGGAGCTGGTGAGGGCTGTGCATCGACTTGTAAGGTTGGGAGTTCGGTTGGTTGACTCGACTGATGGAGGTGTTGTTGTTCAGAATGAATCAAAATCGTCTTTGGTGATTGATGTAAAAGCTAGGCAAGATGAGGACTTGATTTTGGTAAAGTTAAAGGTAGTCATTCATAATCAGAAGGTAGAGGTCTTCTCCAAAGGGGGAGATGGTGTGCTTCGGTACCAAGGTCGCTTATGTGTTCCAGATATTGATGATTTGAGGAGTTGGATGTTGCACGAGGCTTATGGATCCAGGTATTCTATCCATCCTGGTGCCACCAAGATGTATCGTGACTTACGGGAAGTCTATTGATGGAATAGCATGAAGAAGGACATCGCGGAGTTTGTAGCTAAGTTTCCAAACTGTCAGCAAGTGAAGGTTGAGCACCAGAGACCGGGAGGTGTGCTTTATGATATTAGTATTCCTACTTGGAAATGGGAAGAAATCAACATGGACTTCATCACAAAATTTCCTCGCACTCGTTGACAATATGACTCCATTTGGGTTGTGGAGACAGGTTGACCAAGGCCGCTCATTTTTTACAAATCAAAACCATGGATTCGGTAAAGGATTATGACAAACTATATATTCGGAAGCTAGTTTGATTGCATGGAGAGCCCTTGTCCAGCATATCAGATAGAGGTGCTCAATTCACCTCTCTGTTTTGGAGATCGTTTCAAAAAGGACTTGATACTCAGGTTAAGCTTAGCACAACATTTCACCAACAAACGAATGGTCAAGCGAAGCGGATGATTTAGACTCTTAAGGACATGTTTAGAGCATGTGTGATTGACTTTAAAGGTAGTTGGGATAATCATTTTCCTCTTATCAAGTTTGCATATAATAACAACTAGCATTCTAGTATTCAAATGGCTTCGTTTGACTCTCTCTATGGGTGGATATGCATATCGACTATTGGTTGTTTTGAAGTTGGTGAAGCTGCGATGATAGGGCCAGATTTAATCCATGAGGCTAAGGAGAAAGTTCAGCTCATACGGGACAGGTTGAACATAGCTCAAAGTCGCCAAAAGTCCTATGCCGATATGAGAAGCAGGGAACTGGAGTTCTAGGTGGATGATTGGTGGTTTTGAAGGTGTCGCCCATGAAGGGATTGATGCAATTTGGAAAGAAAGGAAAACTCAGCCCTCATTATGTTGGCCCCTACCGGATAGTGAGACGGGTTGGCAAGATGGCTTATATGAATTGGAGTTGCCCTCAGAGTTAGCTTTCGTGAATTATGTTTTCCATGTGTCGCTCTTAAAGAAGTGTTTTGGTGATCCAGCTCGAGTTGTCCTGATGGACATTGCTGGTGTGAAAGATAGCCTTAGTTATGAGGAAGTTCCGGTGGAAATACTGGATCGTCAGGTTCGAAGGCTAAGAAACAAGGAAGTAGCTTCAGTCAAAGTTTTATGGAGGAATCAGCATGTTGAGGGAGCTACATAGGAAGCCGAAGCGGATATGATGGCTAGATACCCATATTTATTCTCTACCGGCTTAGTGCCAACTTGAGGTATTAGTTTTGACCTAAAACTCTATTTAGTTTTCACGTTCAGTTCATGTGCCCATGTTTCTTTTATGTTTGTGGATGCGTATATGATTCATGAATTCAGTTCAACCATGTAGTTTGAATCGGAGGTAGTCATTCCGTTAGTTGTCAGCTTAAATAATCAGTATTTGAATATGATGATTGCATTTCTCTACTTTTCTATATGCCTTTCAACATTCGAGGACGAATTTTCCCAAGGAGATATTTTTATACCCCGGAAGCGCAAAGATCAGACGCAGGAGTTGAAACAGAGAAAAATTTAAAACTGGCATCATGACACAGAATGGCTCCTGAGGTGACCCGTGAGAGCAGCCCATGAGTGGTGATGTGACTCGTGGTGAGGCTCAGAAGGTGAGTTGAAATTTTGGAATTTCGATCCCCAAGGATGTGACCACGAGTCATGGTCAGTCACCACGATTCACGGGATGAGTCAGGGCCAGCAGGGAAAGGTTTGATTGAGATTAAGGCAGTGCACATGATGAGTGGTGACCACGAGTAGTGGTCACCAGTAACGAATCGTTGAGTCATCTGTGATGAGCCCTGACTTGATAAGCAGTGTACTTGACGGACGACGCCACGAGTCATGGCCAGTGGTAACGAGTCGTCATGTCCCTCGTGGGGATTGACTGGCAGTTATTTTCTACAAATTTAGTAAGGGCTTTTCCGTAATTTCTGAAATCCTAAGGCCTAAACTACGTCATTTTAAGTTATGAATGATGTCTTTTAAGAGGGTTAAGTTCATTTTAGGCCATTCTCATTCATGCATGCAAAGATAGAAAGTTAGAAGGGGTGATCAAGCTTCTTCTTCAAATTCTCTTCAATTCCTCTTGGGCAATCAAAGAAGTGTAAGAATCATCTATAATCGGGTATGTAGGTTTATGAATGGGTGAATCCTTTCACACCCATGCCCAATCCCTCTCTAAATCATGAATTTCCTATGTCAAATCTATGGGGTTTTAACCCAATGCATGAAATCCCTAATTCTCCACATGGGTATGATCTAAATATGTTTCTACTATTGAATTACGATTCTTGGGAAAGTTTTGCATTGTTTTCAATTAAAATCACGTTTCAAGTTTTATGAATTTAAAAGCCCATTGATGAGAATTTCATGAAAGATGAAATTTATGATGAATGCATAATTATGATGAAAAGCACATTTTCAAGCTACCCATGTTTATAATCATATTTTTAATGTGAATTGAGTATTCAAGCATGTTAAAGTATTAGGCAATGCCTACATGTTCAAGTATGATTTATGATTTCCCCGAATTAGGCTTACCACTTGCTTCCGGAGCGAAGACTCCCAATTATTTTTCAGCTTGTGGTATGGTTTGAGTTAAAGCTTCTCATATCATAATTTCAGATGTGAGATGTATTTGATTATTGAGCTTCGTCAATAGACGATGTTGGGCTTCGTCAAAAAATGATGGAGGGAATATACATGTTTTTGGGAGTAGTGTCTAGCACTGAGTAGGCTAAGGGTCAATCACCCTATGCCTCAGAACTATGTGCCAATGTAAGTTTATAATTATATATATATTTCTTTGGTACCTCCCTTGTGAGCTATCCCCTGCCCTATTGGGCCACGAGCTTGATATTGATATCATGGTATCGTCCCTAGCCCTGGCAAGGCTTGTGATGGTTCTTTCCACTTGAGGGTGATAGTTGGGACCACGTAAGCTCTATCATGGTATGTCGGTTAAAAGACGAGTCTCCCATTGTTCCTCATGATTTCAGTTATGCATCTTCATCATTCATGAGATCTATACATCCATATATGTTCTAAAGCAGGTTTGACTCAATGTTCAGTTTTAGTCATGATTATCAGATTTTAGCTTTGAGTCAATCGATTCAGTTATGATATTATGTTATGTTATCATGAGATCATGATTTCATAAAGAATGCATGCAAGCCCTATTATCAGATTCTTATGGTTTATGTTTTACATTATGCATTTCTTTAAATGATTTTACTTATTTAAGCTGTTTTACTTACCTTGCATACTCGGTACATTTCACGTACTGACCGCATACTCTATATTATATCGTTTCATGATACAGGACCCGACACTCAGACTCAGCCCCGTTCATAGCCAGTCTTCAGAGTTAGCATCTTACACTTGTTGGTGAATCCTCATCTCTCGAGGACCATGCTTATTCAGATTCCTCTATGTATTTTCAGTTTTCAGCTTTATCGAGTTAGTTGGGATCTTGTCCCATCAAGTCATCATGATTAGAGGCTTTTTAGACAATTGAACGTATTCAGCTTCAGGTTCGTGTATTTCTGATGTTATGTTTATTTTAGACTTCCGCTAAGATTACCATGTTAATATTTATGTTTTATTGATCAAGTTAGAGGTATTTTCATGCCATGGGTTAACTTGGGGTCTCTCGGGGCTCGTTGTCTCGTGTCTCGATCTGGGCCTCCATTCGAGTCGTGAAAAGTACCTTCCAAGTACTGACCTCATACTCTATGTTGTATCAATTCATGATATAGGTTTAGACGCGCAAACTCAATTTTGCTGTTAGCCAGTCTCCGCAGTTTAGTCTAGTTCTCTTTTTAGTGAGTCCTCATCCTTTGAGGAACTTTAGATTGTTGAGTTGTGTTACATTCAGTTTCAGACTTTTCATGAGCTAGTTGGGGATGTTGTCCCATCAACTATTCAGCTATGTTAGAGGCTTTCTCAAACAATATGTAGAAATGCAGTTTTGTTAGTGTTGACTCTGTTTGATTGATATGTAATATACTTCTGCTTATTCATATTTTCAGTTATTAGCTATCATTTGAAGTATGTTCTTTAGTTATCATGTTCATGCCATAGGTCGATTTGGAGCTATTTGTGGTTCTAGGTCTATGTCTCGGTTTGGACCTATGTTCAGGTCATGACAGTATCATTTCCAAGTCTAAGCCAAGGTCTTACCATCTTTCTGCATAAATCCCGAGATCTTTTCTTTCAACTCCTTTGTTCTCGTCGATGAGAAAAACCTACTGATGAACTTGTTGGAAAGTACCTCCCAAGTAGTGATGGAACCTGCTGGCTCATTCTGAAGCCACTCCTTAGCTTCACCAATCAATGAGAAAGGGAACAATGTGAGATTAACATACTCATATGACACATTCTGATAGTGAATGTTCTCACTAAGCTCCATGAATGTCATCAAATGTTTGTGGGGATCCTCGTGTAGCTTACCCTGATATTAACAAGTATTCTGAACCAACCACATGATTCCCTCCTTCAACTTGAAGTTTCCAGTGATGGCTGGCTTAATGATCGCTTTAGAAGTGTTCTCCAAGTTTGGCGGAGAGAAGGTAAGCACTGGAATCCTCTCCTAGTTATTGCCCTGTGCCTGCTCATTATTGTCTGTCATTACTAATCTACAAGAGTCCTCTCAATCTCTGGATCAAAGTGAGCCAAGGGTGATCCCTAACTTCTAGTAGTTGGCATACACTAAGCACACAACACCTGAAATTTATCAACAACTAACAAACAAACGTAAAATGTAAATAGTGGAAAAAATCCTAACCTACAAATAATTGATCAATCTTCAAGTCCCCGGCAATAGCAACAATAGCTTGCTGTCACGCAAGCACACGTGGTCATCAAGTAATATAAGACAATGAAGTCACGATATCGATCCCTCAAAGATTTGTCAGATTAATTGTTCAAGGTTAACATTTTAATTCACTATTCAAAAAAATACAAGTAAATTAGGGAAATTGTATCAAAAATTATCCTACTAACTTTAGATGTAAATTAAACTAATAAACTGCAATTCAAATGATGAGACAATATAGGGTCTTGGAACTTTCACTTTCAGGTTGAGTTTTAGGACTCCATTACGCTAGACTATCTCTTGTCAAGATTGCTAGTTGCAAGTTAAGATCCCATTTCTTGTTATTCTCCCGAACATCCAAGAACTATCTCATGAACCCTAATGCCTATATCCCTATGGTCGCAGGAAAAATATGAAACGACAGTTGTAGCTACTTGTATTCAACTAAAAAGGGTTGAAGGGTATATACCTATCATCATCAATGAAATCTCACCTGAACGCATTGCCTAAAGATCATTGAACCTATGTTATATTTATTTTTAACTATGTTGGTTTCCTCTCCCGAGTTTAACCCAGAGCCAATAGATAATACTCGTAAGGTGATCAGTCCAACGAATAAGCAATGAAAATAAATTAGTATAAACAATCTTGAGTGAAGAATCAAAGTCTAGTATAAAAGAGTTTTCAAACCACAACCATTAGCAAAGGTCAAAACCCTAGAACAAGAGATTAGCCACTCATGTTCAAGAGAAAAACTAAAGCATTCATAATTCGAATTAACAATAGCATAAAGCAAAGGAAAAAACCTAGAAGAAAATAAACTTCCATCTCTTCCCCCAAGAACTGCGTACAATATAATCTTAGAATAATCAAAGGCCTTTAACAAAATGCCCTAGATGTTATATTTATAATCAATATATCAAATGGCGTTTTTTCCCTTGAGAAGTATAGCTTTTAGAGTTGAAAATCCATCCCGGGTAGCCCTAGCGTTCCGCACCATCCAATGCACCAAGCTTGACTTGAATTTCCTCTGAAGTTTAGGACCTGGCACACCCCACCAACCATCTCGGCGAGGTGTTAGTCAAATTTTGCACACTCTGGGGTCTAGCACACTGCACCATCCACTACATCAAAGTGTTGAAAAATTTCTCTAAGTCCGGAACTCTTCTTGCGTGCCGCACCACTTATTTCACCAAGGTATTACCAAAATTCCTTTGAAGTTGACGACCTGGCGCGTCGCACCAAACTGAGCATAATTTTCTCTGAAGTTTGGGGTCTGGTGTAGCGCACTAACTATCTCACCAGGCCAATTTTTCTCGAACTCTTCTTTCTTCACACCTTCGGCCCTTTTTGATTCCTTTTTCATTGTTTACCTCCTCAAAACATCTAAATACACTTGTTAGCTCATATAACACACATAACATGAATTCATGCATTTCATAAGGATAATAAACTCAAAACAAGGTAAAATATGGATAAAAGTATGGCAAACGGGCATAAGAATATGCCTAACATCAAACACGATCACAAACAAATCAAAAAAGGGCTTAAAACCCTACTCATACGGTCCAAGAAGGTGGTTGGGGCATTTGTTAAGCCAAATGAAATGAAAAGAAATTCAAAATGCTCGTATCTAATTTGAAAAGCTATCTTGTAATATTTGCTTCTCTAATCTTCAACTGATGATATCTGGACCTTAAATCATTTTTTGAAAAACATTCTGCAACTGATCAAATGATCCCCGAGGGTATTATAGCATATGAACTCTTGTATGTTTCTAATCATTCATAATATCAAGTATGTGTAAGTGTAATACTCTGAAATTCCTAAGATCAGACCCGAGTGTTGAAACGGAGAAAACAGAATTTTCTGCACCAAGTCACTGGACAAGTCGTCCAGTGATCCGTGAGGTGCACCACGAGTCATTAGGTGACTCGTGTGGAGGAGGGAAAACTTGGTGGATTTCTTGGTTTGCAGGCTGATCGTGGGTGAGGCCACGAGTCGTGGTCAGCACCACGAGTCTTTATGTTAGTCATGGTCAAGAGTTTGACTCGAAGGTTGAAATTTTTGCAGTCTCCTAATGACTAGTCAAGTATTTGAGCACACCATGAATCGTGGTGACCAGTGATGAAGAGCTTCCAGTGCTGGCAATGAGTTCAAACCATGAGTCATGGTCAGTGACGACGGGTCGTCCAGTCCCTTGTTGGGACTGGCAGTGTAGATTTTCCTGCGAAATTACTAAGGGTTTTTCCGTAATTTCTAAGTTTCTAAGGCCTAAACTACGTCATTTTAAGCTCAGTTAGGATTGTTTTAAGAGGGTTTACCTCATTCTAAATTACTCCTATCCATGCATGAAAGGATAGAAGGTTCCTAGGGGTGATCAAATCTAAAGTCCATCAATTCTCCTTCAATTTCCTTTGGGCATTCAATGAAGAGTGTAACATCAACTTACCCAGGTAAGTGAGGCTATGAATGAGAGTTCGTTTCACGCTCATGCTCAAGATTCTTCTCCATTCAATGAATCTTAATTCCAGATTTAAGTTTCATGATCTTATGGGGTTTATCCAAATTCTTGTGAAATCCTCTATGTTCTATCCATTGGTTAATTCCCTTCATGTATCAAATCATGTTTTATGATCTCTGGGCAAATTTTATAACTATTTTTTATTGTAAATTGATAGTTTCAAATTTAATTAAATTATGCCCAATTACGCATGCTTCATGAAAAGTCAAGTTATGATTCTATTATGATTTTGATCTTATCAAGTCTAAATTATGATTTATGATTTATGTTATGAATTCTCTTCAAGCATTTATCATGGATTCATGAATGTCAAGTATATATATACATATTTTAAAAGTACGCATAGATTTCAAGATTTATGAATTTATGACTCTTGTCCAGCTCATGGGCCTTTATTCATGGAAAATCATGTATTTCAAGTATGATCAAGTATGTTACATTGTAATTGGCCATGAACTTCATGAATGATTTATGATTATGATATGAGCCTAATGTGCATGTTTTTGAGAACAGGTCTAGCACAGAGTAGACCTGGCATTCAGGTAAACCCTGTGATCTCAGAACTACGTGCCACCATAGGATTATATATACAAATATTAATGTTATTGGATCCCCGTGATATCACATAAAGAATGTCCCTTTCCTGGAAAGCCTGGGATGGCTTTGCCCACTTGAGCGAAATAGTTAGGGCATCATGTAAGCTCTATTATGTTTATGCATTGTCATGTTATATTATTTTGGCTCAAGTTATGTTTTTATAAGGTTTATCTTACAATTATGATTGTAGATAAATTATGAATGCTTTGAAAACCTTGAGCCCTCATGCTATGTTGTGATATTACTTCACACTTATGCTGTCCTATTCTTATGAACTCTTATGTGTTTTAACTGTCCGTTTTACTTACCCTGCATACTCAGTACATTCCAAGTACTGACCGCACACTCTATGTTGTATCATTTCATGATACTCCAAGAGATCAGCCTCAGCCGCATCATTAGCCCTGCTTTTCCTTAGACCTATGTTAGTCAGGATTGGTGACTCCTCATCCTTCGAGGATATTCAGCTATGTATAGTCATGTTATTTTAGTTATGGACTCTCTTTTGTTGAGCTAGTTGGGGATGCTGTCCCATCAACTCATCTATTATGTTAGAGGCTATTCAGACATTATGTAGAAATCAACTTATCATTGTTGACTCTGTTCTAGATAGATATGTATTTAGACTTCCACTTAAATATGCTTTATTATTATGTCAGTATCTTCTTATGGTATGCTCGTAGTTGTTATGTTCATGTCATAGATCGACTTGGAGTTTCTCGGAGTTTCTTATCCCGTGTCTCTATCTGAGCCTGTGTTCGGGTTGTGACAAACTTGGTATCAGAGCCTTATATTTTTAAGTGTCCTAGGGTGTCTGAAAGCCACGTTAAGTAGAGTCTTTTTCATGGGTGAGAAGTGTACCACACTTATGACGATGAGGCTACAAAATGTTTTAGGAAACTTCCCTTCTTTCTTGATCTATGTCGTGTGATGAAATGTCTCTCTATCATTCTAACTTGTGCTATACGCATTTGTTGAATCATGCCTCCTCGCCGAGTTAATGGAACACGAAATGGGAACAGAAATGACCATGAGAATAGCAATGGGGATGATTACCAGTAGGCCACCAGCTCTCGAGGATTATGTGCCCGAGCAGGTTGCCCATGCAGAGTTTAGGGTAGCCATACATGCTAGCTCAGGCTTTGATTGCCCAAGTCAACCATCAGGCAGTAGCACATGTCCCTCAGAATGGGAATGCGACAACGGCAAGAGTTAGAGATTTTCTGAGGATGAACGCTCTGGAGTTCCTTGGGTCAAAAGTGGACGAGGATCCACATGAGTTTATTGATGAATTTCTAAAGATAACCCAGATCATGGGGGTGATCGGGGAGGATACACAGATCTAGCCTTGAGTTTATTGATGAATTTCTGAAGATAACCCAGATCATGGGGGTGATCGGGGAGGATACGCAGATCTAGCCTCGTATCATTTTAAAGGGGTTGCGCATATCTAGTTCAATTGAAGGATAGAAGGACAGTTGGAGCAGGCCCCATTGGTTGGGATGAGTTCCACACTGCATTTCTAGAACGGTTCTTCCCTCGTGAGATGAGGGAGATTAAAGCAGTTGAGTTTGTGAACTTGAAGTAGGGTAACATGATAGTCCAAGAGTATGCTTTGGAGTTCACTCATTTGTCCAAGTATGCACCAGAGCTAGTGGCTGATCAGAGAGCTCTGGTAAGCAGGTTTGTGCATGAAGTAGTGGACTACCTGGTCAAGGATTGTAGGACTGCTATGCTTCATCAAGACGTTGATTTTCCTCGATTGGTTTTGTACGCCCAGCAGATGGAGGCGGTGCATCTGAGAGAGAAAGAGAGAGAGGCCAAGAGGGCCAGAATAGACAGTTATGTGTTCTCTCAGCAGCGATCGGGGGGCGGACATCGCCAGCAGTCTCATCATAAGGCATTAGCTCCAGCGCCATCATCGACCAGTGCACCATCCATACCGTCAGGTGATCAGAGGAGTAGAGCCTCAGGTTCAAGGGGCCAGAGGAGCATGCAGACAAGCGTACCTTTCCGGCCTGCGGGAAGTGTGGCAAGAATCATATAGGAGAGTGCTTGATGGGATCAAATATCTATTTTGGGTGTGGTAGATCCGATCACATGCGCTACGAATGTCCCTTGGCTAGACAGGGTGGTACCAAAGGCCGTGATCAGGCTACCGGTTCAGCAGCATCCCTAGCTCAACAGGGTGCATCCACCAGTGCAGGTGGTGGCTAGTGCCAGAACAAGTTCTATGCCTTTACATCCGGAAAGGAGTAAGAGACTTCACCAGATGTGGTCACCGGTATGTTACGAGTATTCCACTTTGATGTACATGCACTGTTAGATCCAGGGGCTACTTTATCTTTTGTGATGCCTTATGTTGCTAGTAGCTTCGTTGTCAATCCCGAAATCCATCAGAACCCATCTCAGACTCTACTCCAACTATTGATTCATTTATATCTTGATGGGTAATAGAAATTTCCCTGTCATAGTCCTTCAGAAAGTCACCTCAGCAGATCTAGTGGAGCTATCCATGATGGATTTTGATGTCATATTTGGCATGGATTGGTTACATGCATGTTATGCCTTAGTAAATTGTAGTACTCGTGTGGTAGAGTTTCAATTTCTAGGTGAACCAGTCTTAGAATGGGAGGGTAGTTCAGTTGTGCCTATAGGTCACTTCATTTCCTATCTTAAGGCCAGAAAAATGATTTCTAAGGGTTGCGTGTACAATCTAGTTAGGGTTAAGGATGCTACATCTGAAACCCCGACTATCCAGTCAGTTCCTGTAGTGTGCAACTATCCAGAAGTGTTTCCAGGTGATTTATCGGGAATCCCTCCCAAGCGGGAGATCAATTTTGATATTGACCTTCTTTCTGATACACAACCTATATCTATTCCTCCTTACAGAATGGCTCTAGCTTAGCTAAAGGAGTTGAAGGAGCAATTGAATGATCTCTTAGACTTGGTCTTATTGGACCAAGCAAATCCCCGTGGGGTGCACCAGTTCTCTTCGTCCGGAAGAAGGTTGGTTTCCTTCGGATGTGCAATGATTATCGACAATTGAGCAAAGTCACCATCAAGAACAGGTATCCCCTCCCCAAGATTGATGACTTGTTTGACTAGCTTCAGTGTGATAAGTTCTTTTCAAAGATAGACCTCAGATCCGGATACTATCAGCTCAGAGTTTGAGAGGGTGACATTCCGAAGACAGCCTTCAGGACTTGGTATGGTAACTATGAGTTTTTAATTATGTCTTTTGGACTAATGAATGCTCCTGCAGCTTTTATGGACTTGATGAATAGGGTGTACAAGCCATATTTGGATATGCTCGTGATCGTTTTCATAGATTACATTCTTATATACTCTCGGAGCAAGGAGGAGTATGCCGCTCATTTGAGGGTGGTGCTAAAAAGTCAGAAGGGTTGCCAGCTATATGCTAAGTTTATCAAGTGCGAGTTTGGCTTGACTCAGTATCATTTATGAGCCATGTGATGTCAAGTGAGGGTGTACAGGTGGACTCTCAAAAGATAGAAGTGGTGAAGAATTGGCCTAGACCAGTTAGTTCTTCAGATCTCAGGAGTTTCATGGGTTTAGTTAGTTACTACTAGAGGTTTCTTGAAGGGTTTTCATCCATTGCAGGACCATTGACTGAGTTGACCCAGAAGAAATGAAGTTTCAATGGTTGGAGGCTTGTGAGAAGAGCTTCCAAGAGTTGAAGACTCGACTCACCTCAGCACTACTGTTGACCCTACCTGACGGTACCGATGGGTTTGTGGTATATTACGACGCCTCAAAGATCGGCCTTGGTTGTGTATTAATGCAGCACAGTAAAGTTACCTATGCTTCTAGGCAGCTGAAAGTCCATGAAAAGAACTATCTGACTCACGGCCTTGAGTTGGAAGCAGTAGTATTTTCCTTGAAGATTTGGAGACAGTATCTTTATGGGGTCCATGTGGATGTGTTTACGGACTACAAAAGCCTGCAGTATGTGTTTAACCAAAAGGATCTAAATCTACGACAGAGAAGGTGGTTGGAGCTTATTAAAGATTATGGTATGAGTGTCCTTTATTGTAACACCTCGGAAGGGCCTACGAATAGACCCGGGAGATTAAAGTTGAAAACTGCAGAAAAACCTGGAACTTGCACTAGTACGACTCGAGGTACGAGTCGTGGTGAGGACCTACGACCGGTGACTCAAGTCGTGAGGAAACCAGGAGCCTTGGGTGGTGTCACGGGTAGTCCTACGAACCGTGGTGAGAAGGTATGACTCATGGTTAGGATTCGTAGAGAATATCTCAGTGGTGCCAGAGTGATTCGTCATGGGTCATGGTATGACTCGTAGGATATACCAATGAGTTGTGGTGAGGAGTTGTGGTGGTTTGGGTGGATGGTACCACGGTTGACAGTACGACCGCAGAATGGTGGTACGAGTCATAGGTTACCAGTCGTGGCCAAATTCAGAAAGTTGGGAAAAAGGGTGAAGTGACCATGAGAGGTAACCACGAGTCATGACTTGATGGTACGACTCGTGGCACGACTCGTGGTCGGGGCTAGAACTGCTTTTCAGGAAAATTTCAGTAAGGGCAATTTTGACTTTTCTACGCTTTTGGTCCCTAAACCACATTGTTTTGAGGTTGAAATAGGGTCTTTAAGGGATGAAAACTCTTGTTGAGTTCATTTTAGCAATTGCAGGTGTTAGAGAAGGGGAGTTGGAAGGGTTTCAAGCCATTCTCTTCAAGTTCTTCAAGCTTTTCACTTAGGGTTGTTCAAGGGAGTAGGGAATCACGACATTTCTAGGTATGTGGGGTTTTGAATGGGTAGTTCAGTCACTGCCCATGCCCAATTTCTCCCTAATTCTATGTTTAAAGTTACCAAAACTTTATGGGGTTCTTTATCAAATTTCATGATTCCTCAAAATTTGAAATGAGCTTATAGTAGCATGTCAAATTTGTGTATTTCGAATTTATTTGGATTGATTTTACCTTTTTATTTTGTATTTCATTATTTAAATCTCTAAAAGTATGGATGCCTAATCATGGGGAAATATTTAGTGAATTTCATGGTCAAGATGATTCGAAAGCATGAACAAGTTTCTCTTACATTTTTAAGCATGTCTTCAAGGTTCAATTTCCCATGCTAGCATGATCATTTTATTATGATTTTAAACATGTCAAGTATGTTTGAAACTATGAGCAACGCCCACATGTCGCTTATGAATTATACTATGATTTTAGCCGATTCACAAGCCTAATTCCATGGCTAATATTACAAATTCTCAAGCATGATATGATTCTCACGATTTAACTAGCCATGCATGTCATGTATGAATTTCTATGAGCACGTTGCATGTTTTGGGAGTAGTACTTAACACCGAGTAGATTCGAGGCCCCGGTTACGGCCCGAATATCAAAACTATGTGCCACCGTAGGATTATGCTTGGGACCTCCTCAGTGACTGTCTCCATACCCTACGGGGCCTTCATGAGTGATATCATGCCTTTCATGGTTCATACCCTTGGCAAGGTATGAATAGCCTCCCGACTAGGCGTACAAGTCGGACTTCATGTGCACTCATGTGGAGTATGTCGGTTATAGAAATCTCCCATTGTTCCTCATGGTTTTGAAATATGCATGATTATGTTCTTTTGGCTCAAGTTATGATTTATGAAATGTTTTCCCCGCATGTTATAACTTTGATGGATTTGTGAATATTTTTGGAAATATTGAGCCTTACGATATACTTACGATTTCAGTTTTATGATCATGATGTCCCCACTCCTATAACTTTTACGTTTTTAAGAATTGTTTTGTATACCTTATATACTCAGTACTTTCCTAGTACTGACCTATATATTTTTAGGATCTGGTGCGCAGGCTCAACGTTGTCCCTAGTTTGTGCTCGTTTTTGATAAATCTCCAGTGGTGAGTCCTCTTGGTCCGAGATCTTCATGTTCAGACTTGTTTAATTGTCTTATGTCTTCAAAATGTTTGGGTTAGTTGGGGTCTTGTCCCTTCAACCCATCTTTTATGATTAGAGGCTTTCAGACTTATGTGTAGTATTTTGTCAGTGATGATTGTATTTCAGTTTGTCGTTCCTTACAAATTCATGATACGATTTTCAGTTAGTTTACGATTTATAAGTTAAGTTTTCCACTATATATGAATGAATTAGTGTTATGCTCACACCATGGGTTGACTTGGGGTCTCTCGGGACTGCTTGTCCCGTGTCTACAATCCGGGTGTACTCTCGGGTCGTGACATTTATCATCCGGGCAAGGCAAATTTGGTGGAAAACGCTCTTAGCAAGCTTTTCATGGAGATTTAATCCCATGTGGATGAGGAGAGGAAAGAGTTAGTGAAGGATGTTCATCGGCTTGAATGGCTAGGAGTCCATCTTGTTGACTTGATGGATGGTGGTGTCATTGTTCAGAATGGGTCAGGATCCTCCTTGGTGACCGAGGTTAAAGCTAGAAAAGATGAGGATCTTATTTTTGTCAAGTTGAAGGAAGCTGTTCGAAATCAGAATGTGGAGGTCTTCTCCTAAGGGGAGATGGTGTACTACGATATTAGGGTCATCTGTGTGTACCAGGTGTTGATGACTTGTGGGAGTGGATGTTTCATGAGGCTCATGGTTCTAGATATTCTATTCATCCAGGCCCCACCAAGATGTATCGTGACCTACAGGAAGTCTATTTGTGGAATGGCATGAAGAAAGACATATCAGAGTTTGTAGCTAAGTGTTCGAATTGTCAACAGGTGAAGGTTAAGCATCAAAGACCCGGAGGTGTGCTTTAGGATATTAGCATTCCTACTTGGAAGTGGGAGGAAATCTGTTACGACCCGAACGGAGGCCCGGATTGTAGACACGGGACAAGGGACCCCGAGAGACCCGAAGTCGACCCAAGGCATAAGCATACAACTAACTCGTTTAATAAACTGGAGAAAACATAAATATAATCTCAGCGGAAGTCTAAAACAACATCACATCAGAATAACATCCAAATCTACACATATGTAAGTCTGAAAAGCCTCTAGTCTGGATGAGTTGACGGGACAAGACCCCAACTAACTCAACAATACTGAATGAAAATACGTAAGGAACTGAATGTCTAGCCCTCGGAGGATGAGGACTCACCAATCAAGTAAAAGCTAACTCTTTTAATCGATACAACATAGAAAGTATACGGTCAGTACGTGGAATGTACCGAGTATGCAAGGTAAGTAAAACTGCTTAAGTAAAGTAAATCATTTTAAACATTTCATACATATCATAGGCTTTCAAATATGAGAGGAGAGGCTATATGCATTCTTTCTAAAATCATGATCATACATAACATGACCATGCATAGCTTTATAGCATCATAACTGACTCGAATTACTCAAAGTTGATATATGACATGTATAGAAAAGCTAAAAAATGAGTCAAAACTTTCTTTTGGAACATGCATGCTTAAAGTAATAATCATGAGTAATAAATATGCAAATCTAAATCATATAGACAATGGGAGACTCGTCACTTAACTGACATACCATGATAGAGCTTACGTGGTCCCGACTATTACACTCAAGTGGGCAGAGTCGTCCGAAACGTTGCCAGGACTAAGGACACTACCATGATATCGATATCAATCTCAAAGGGCCAATCGCCCGTGGATAGCTCACAAGGTAGGTCCCAATAATATAATAGTATCAACCCACGTTGGCGTGTAGTTCTGGGGCATAGGGTGATCGACCCTTCACCCGCTCGGTGCTAGACTCTTCTCCTAAAAACATGCAATGCTCTACATCATATATAAAGAAGCTCAACATCATCTATTGACGAAGCTCAATATGAAATCATGCATAACTCAACATCGTATGAAACAAAGCTCAACATTGTTTATTGACAAAACTCATTAATGAAATCATGTATAGACTCGACATCATATGAAAATGAAGCTCAACATTGTCCTTTGGCTCAATAATGACATACATCTCAATTATGAATTCATGCATATGAGAAGCTTTATTTCGAAACATACCACAAGCTCAAGTACAAATGGGAGCATCTACTCCAAATCATGTGGTAAGCTATATGGAAGAATATTTCACTCAACATATTATGAAATTTGGGAGACTTCGCTCCAAACCATGTGGTAAGTTTATTTCGAAAAAATCATCATTTTAAATCAACATGTGGGCATTGCCCAAAGCTTTATCAAACTTAGTTCTACTCAATTCATTTTGAAAACAATATTACAATCATGGGTAGCTTTAGAAATATGTTTTTCATCATAAAATCTCATCATCATAATACATTCAACATCATTCTCTTCTTTCATGAACTTCTCATCCATGGGCATTCAATTTTCATAATTTAAATATCACAATTTGGATTGAGAACAATTTAAAATCTTCTCAAGCTTCACAATTCACCAATCTAAACATAATCTAATCACACCTGTAAAAAATTGAAGAATCATACAATTGGGTAAAAACCCCATAACTTGATTATAGGCAATTTATCATGATTTGATAGAAATCGGGAATGGGTTTGGAAGGTGGCACCCACTCATAGCCTTACATACCTGGGAATGGTGAATTCTTACACCTTCTAATTGCTCAAGCTGAGATTCCAATGGAAACCTTGAGATCTTTCCTTGAATCACCTCTTCAAACCCTCAAACTTGCATGCATGGGATGAATGACTTAGAATAGGTTTTCCCCTGCTAAAAACCCACTAAAATGAGCCTTAAACGACGTAGTACAGGCCCCTAGGATTTAGAAATTATGAAAAAGCCCTTACTAAAATTGCTAAAAATAACTGCCAGGGGGTCCCAATGAGGGACCTCACGATTCGTCAAGAGAGGGAAGGACTCATTGAGTCGTTCGCCAAGTACACTAGTTATCAGGTCTCTTAGGGCTCATAACGACTGACTTAACAATTTGCTGCTCGAGGCCACGACTCGTGGTCACCTCCCTTCATGCAGATTATCTCGTTCTCAAATAAAGCTCACCCTACTTGCTCACACCTCACCCCATGAATTGTGGGGACTAACCATGACTCTTGGGATCCCTTCCATTAGGTAAACTGGTCAATTCTTCTATTTATTTCTCAACCTCACCCCACAGCTAACTTGACGACTCGTGGTCAGTGACCACGAGTCGTTCCCACGCCCGTGGGGACCTCTAACCGTCATTTCCTCCAGGCCTCCCCATGAGTCACCTTACGGCTCGTGGGGTCTCCTCATGAATCGTCCAACGACTCGTCTTGCAACTAAAGCACCCATTTTCAGTTTTTCTCCATTTCAACTCCCGGGTCTGATCTTTGAATTCTCGAGGTATAACAAATCAATATGCACTTCATTATGGGATTGCCTCGTACTCGGGTTGTAATAGACAGGTTGACTAAGGAAGCTCATTTTCTACCAGTTAAAACTACTAACTCAGTGGTGGATTATGCTATGTTATACATTCGGGAGTTGGTTCGGTTGCGTGGATTTCCTTTTTCCATCATATCAGATAGAGACACTCAGTTTACCTTCCAATTTCGGTGATTTTTTTAGAAGGTACTTGGTACTCAGGTCAAGCTTAACAGAACATTTCACCCGCAAACAGATGGTCAGGCGGTGCTGACCATTCGGACTCTAGAGGATATGGCGAGAGTGTGTGTTATTGATTTAAAGGGTAGTTGGGATGATCATTTGCCTCTCATTGAGTTTGCATATAATAATAGCTACCATTCCAGCATTTAGATATCTCTATTTGAGGCTCTTTATGGGCGGAGGTGTGGTCACCTATTGGCTGATTCGATGTCGTTGAAGCTACAATGATAGGACTAGATTGAGTCCATGAGGTTTAGCTTATAAGGGACAGGTTGAAAATAGGTCAGAGTCGTTAGAAGTCCTACGCATATGTGAGGAGGAGAGAACTTGAGTTTGAAGTTGATGATTGGGAGTTTCTAAAGGTGTCTCCCATGAAGGGAGTGATGAGGTTCGGAAAGAAAGGGAAACTCAGTCCCCGTTATGTTGGCCCGTACCGATTGTGAGACGGGTTGGCAAGGTAACATATGAGTTGGAGTTGCCCTTAGAATTAGCTTCAGTTCATCCAGTTTTTCATGTATCGCTCTTAAAGAAGTGTTTGGGTGATCTACATCTGGTTGTTCCAATGGTGAGCATAGATATGAAGGATAGCCTTAGCTATGAGGAGGTTCCAGTGGAAATACTTGATCGTCATGTTCGAAAGCTAAGAAACAAAGAAGTAGCTTCAGTAAAGATTTTATGGAAGAATCAGCATGTTGAGGGAGCTACATAGGAAGCCGAAGTAGATATAATGGCTAGATACCCCCATCTATTCCCTCCTCGCTTAGTTTCAGCTTGAGGTATCAGTTTCCTCTAGCACTCTATTCAGTTTCATGTTCAGATCATGTGCCCCAATTACTTTGATGTTAATGTATGCATGTAATTCCTTGAGATCTGTGTATATGTTACCGCTCACAGGTACAATTCGTACCACGAAGGTACGACCCGTACCCTGAGTCGTCTGATGAATCCTCACACTATGATTTCCTCTTTATTTTTCCACCACTCGTGGTACAACCCGTCGATCGATTCCACAAGTCGTAGGAAGGATTCTTCTGGTTAGTCCTGTTCAGTTCTTTGGTATGAATGCTCAATACTACTCGTAGTGACAAACTACAACCAACTGTGTCTCATACCATTTTCATGACTTAATCGATTTTGTTTAGTTTGTAGGGGTTCTTTTTCACAATTGTGTACTCAGATTTCCCCAGGTCTAGGCATATCATTCAATCAATTAAACACTACTTATCTCTCCCCTTTCTAATCACTACCCGTCAAATTTTGAAAATTTAAGTTCACATGTTTAACCAAACATGTTTTCTAGTCGTTCATGGTTTGTTATCATCCCTGATATATTGTATTTTTGAAATTCTTCGATCAAAAGCAATACTCACAGGGGTTTTAACAATGAAAGTTTCAAGCAAGTTAAAAATTTTCGATTTTCAATGTGTTACTTTCTTGTTGCTTCTTCGACTGGTAATCAACGTTTGGGGTTGAGAGGAACTTGGTTTGAGGAAGAACTTGCTCGATTCTTTTGTGGTTTGAATTACGGGTGTGTGGGGAGAGTGAGTGTAGGTTGTGAGTAGTGGGTTGTTTGCGTGGGAGAATGGTCAGTTGAGGTATGAATTCTAAATATGTAAGAGGGGAAGATTTTAAAATCTGAGCCGAATGGGGTAATATTGAAGTTTTTGACCCGTCACAATTCGTACCACGAGTCATAGGAAGTCCCCATGACTCGTCCCCCTAGACCCGTGCTTCAGAAAATTAAGAAACTTACCTGGGGACCTATGAGTGCATCTTACGAGTCGTACTATGACTCATAGGTCTTCATCTCTTATGATTTGGTTAGTTCACTGGCACAATGAGTACTACGACCTGTATACATGCGTCATGAGTCATACGACCAGCCATATCCTGAACTTTTGCTCTGAAGAATCTTTTTGAAGTTTACCACGCCTCCTGCTATGGCTCGTACAAGGCTGTCACGAGTCATACTGAAAGCCGTAGCAGCTGCTTTTCCAGCAGTTTTATGCCACCTGTATTTGTCTTCCCTGCACACTTGAACACTCATTAGTTCAATTTCTTAGGTTTCCTCCCAAGAAGCGCTTGATTTAACGTCGCGGCACGATGCAGGTGGCCCAGTTACTCAAACTTCACCAAGACACCACTTGGGTTACCTCCCAAGAAGTGCCTAATTTAATGTCGCGGCACGACACAAGTCTCTTGACTACTCAAAATTCATCAAGTGACTCATAATCATCCTCTAGTGCTAAGATTACACTGCACTCCTTGGGTTGCTGCATTGTCTGGCAGATGAAAGTGACCTCTTCTTTGTTTAGTCTGAACTTCAGCAGGCTAGCCTCGACATCTACTAGGGCCCTCCCGATTGCAAGGAATGGTCTCCCCAAAATGATAGGGACCTCATAATCAACCTCGCAATCCAAAATCACAAAGTCTGCTAGGAATATAAATTTTTCTACCTTTACAAGCACATCGAATAGGATCCCCATTGGCTTTTTAACAGTTCTATTGGCCATCAGTAGCCGCATAGTGGTCGGTGTGGGGGCTCCCAAGCCCAATTTCTTGAACACTGCCAAGGGCATCAAATTGATGCTTGCTCCCAGATCACAAAGTGTCCTTGCGAACTCGACATTGCAAATTGTGGATGGTATAGTGAAACCACCTGAGTCTTCCTTCTTTTGAGCCAAGACCCGTGTAGCTATGGCACTACAATGATGTACATTGTCTACCGGCTCATAGCTCACGGATCTCTTCTTAGTCACAAAGTCCTTCATAAACTTCGCATATCCCCACATTTATTCCAATGCCTCTACCAATGGTATGTTCACAAATAGTTGTTTAAGCATCGAAAGAAATTTTTGAAACTTACCATTTTTCGCCTTTTTTCTTCATTCTTTGAGGGAACGGTGGCGGTGCTCGTGGGATAGCTCTGTGCACTTGAGTTGCTCCTTGATTAATGTCAGGTTCCTTCTCCTCTATCTGGGCCTCTGGCAACTCAACACTTTCCATCTCATCACCCTCATCACTTTCCTCAATAACGCTTTCTTTCTTCTGTTCAACTACAACAAGAAAAGGGGGACCAACTATGGTCTTACCACTCCTAGTCATCACCGCCATGCAGGGTCATCATTCTTTGGTTCTGGACGGTGTTTCTAGGCAGTGTACCCTTTTGTCTGGGGTTCAGTGATGCCGACAGTTGCCCAAGCTTCTGCTCAATCTGCTTGATGGCGGTTGCATGAGACTCCACTCTCTGATCCATGCTTGATATGTCACCACGGATCTCCTTTAATTTCTCATTAGTGTACCTCACCTTCTTTAGCATCTCAGCCATCATGCTCTCCAATTTCGATTGTCTAGCCTCCCCCTCTCATGCATTAGGAGGCACATAAACTCCAGCTCAGTCATTGCGGTAGTCATCGTTTCTTCTCCAATCACCATCGCGCTCATGACTGCGACTTCCATATCTATACCCATTTCAGTTGTAGTTGTCTTTGTATTGGTTCCGACCTTGGTTTCCAGAACCTTGGTGGCAATTGTCTTGTCCGGAAGCTTGGGCGTTGGCACGGAAACCTGCCACTTGGCTATCCAGGAAATTTATCTCTTCCTTAGAATTCAAGTGATCAGCTCCCGGCTCCATTCCTTGAGTTCCCACTGCATTTACATTTTTGGCTCCTTCTCCCATGATGTTCTTTGTCAGCAAGTCCAATGATGTGCGCATATTAGCTAACTCCTGGTCGCATTCTTTTTCCTTCCTATGTTTACGTTGGTCTGCAGTCAAACCAACAACATATGTACCGACCACTGCATTAGCCTCCCTCTGGCATATGCCCTATTCGTGTTGGTCACCCTGTCAAGGATAGTAACAGCTTGGTCCCAAGTGTGACTCATCAATGCTCCTCCTGCCAACATGTCCGCTACAACTTTTATGCTATTGTTTAGAGACCTGTAAAAAATTTCCAACAAACTGTCATCTGGGATCTAATAGTTCGGGCACTTTGTCAATTTCTTTTTGAACCGCAACCAGGTTTCATGAAGTGCCTCTGTCTTGATTTGTTGGAAGTTGTAGATCTCATCTTTGAGCTGCAACATTCTGGAGGGGGGAAAGAATCTCTCCAAGATGGCCTGTTTGAGTTCCCTCCAGTTGGTTATGGAGTCGTTGGGCAACTCCGATAACCATAAAGTGGCTTCCCCTGATAGAGAGAAGGGGAAAAGTCTGAGCCGTATGGCATCCTGGCTAACTCTGGGCCACCTGTACACCTTGCATATTCCTACGAAGTTCATCAAGTATAGGTTGGTGTCATCCACTGCATGACCACTAAACACCCCTTTCATGTTTAGCAATTGAATCATTGTGCTCGTGATATCGAACTTGGCCCAAGCGGGCAGTGGTGGTGGCCAATTGCTCCTGTTGGTCCAATTTCATCGATGTCTGAGTCCTCATCATCGAAGAACTGAGGGGCAAGTCTGTAACCTCTGTTGCTTCTCCCGTGTGGACCAGCATTAGCCACTTCTTCTCTAACATCTTCCGCATCCTGAAGTGTAGCTTGCCTAGCTTTTTTAGCTATGCAGGCATCTCTTTGTTCCTAGTTCTCCATCCTGTGCAGTGTTCGTTCAATTTCTGGGTTCAACGGAATTAGGGAATCTCCACTACTTTGAGTGCTTGGCATACACCGGAAAACAGCCTGTGGGTATCAAAAACAAAAAGAAAACGTAATTAAGAAAATAACTACCAAAAAAGTCAAATACAAACAAATAATCTAACCTTAGCCGTATTTCCCGGCAATGGCCCCACTTTTGATAACACTCAAAACATACCCCCTACCGAAGTATGAAGCAGACATTGTCAATAAAGAATCCAACTAGAGGTTGGGGTCGAACCCACAGGGAATATGGAAGAGCTAGACTACTTCCGGTATGTGAACTTTGTTAGGTAGTTACTCCAAAGTGGGGGGTTTAAAGAGAATAATAACTAAAGAATACGATGATTAGAATTGTGTTGTAAAATCAAGAATTAAAACTAACTAGAGTTTGTGTTCCCCATGGGTTCATAACTGCTTCAATATACACAAGTGATCAATTCCAATGCTTTACTTGTAGGACTGATAACTAGGATTCATACAAATGACTGGTTCGTCCCTATTGGATGACTATACTCAATCACCGGGTCAGGTCTCATGAGCGATTGCAAGCTAACCATTATCAATTTGTCCCAAATATAACTATCATGCGACCACAGTTCAAGTTAATACAATGATCATCAAGACCAAAGCTTTATTGTAATTCTCTTTTCCTAATCTCTACCTCTCTAGGCTCAAGCAAGTAAAGAATTCAGGCAAGTCCTAACATTGTACACCATTAAGAAATGTTAAAGCATGAAGAGAATACAATACAAGTGCTTTGGTTTGATTTTGAATCACTTTTGTGCAACCCTAGCTCGTTAATCCACCATGGTACCCACAACCCTAGCTATGGAGGTTTTAGCCTCTCATAGTTGCAAGGTTTGATTCGCATTCATGATTAAATACATAAATCAATACTACAATCATAGATGAGAGAAAAACTTCATTGATTAAATCTGGAAATTATCAAGAACAATTTACAAGATTAAGAAGAAAATCAAGAAAAGGTTGATCACAAGTTAATCAACTCAATTCTATGTTCTCTCGTGATTGTCTAACAAAAACTAACAATGTCTAACGAAATCTCCTTCTCTTCTTTGAAATAAAACATAAAACGTATTTATACAGACATAAGAATCCTTCTCCTAAGCTAACAGGGTAAACTTCCATATCTTCTGTCGCTCGAGGCCACGACCAATCCTACGACCCGTAGCGGGCTTGTACTGGTCGTACCTGCTGTCTGTAGGTCTTTAGCTTGCTGAAATCCGGCTAAGAGTTGAGCCTTGGTACGACTCGTACTAACTTCGTATGAATCGTACCGCTTATCCGTAGCAGGAGTCAGCTTCTTGAGAAAATCTTCTGAATCTTTTCACGACTTCTTCACCACGATCTGTACAAGCTTTGTACGACTTCTACTAAGAATTGTATGATGCACCTCTTCACTTAGCCTTCTGAAACTTCTCACGACCAGCGGTACGACTCCTAGAACCTTCATACGGCTCGTACTGTGAACTGTGAGTTGAGCCTATTTTGTACACTTTTAGGCTATCTTTTGCACGTTTTTGCTCCAACACAAATTTATCATGTAACCAAAAGAAAAGTGCCTTATATCCATATAAATATACCTAAGTTCATGTTATTTTCTTAGTTTTGAGCGTCGAAAGTGCTGTAATCTCACAGCACATTAGCGACCTGTCGGGGCTGTTGAGGTAATGACTGGGCCATTCCCCGTCCTGCTGACGGGCACTCTCTTAACTTGTGACCTAGCTTGCCATAACCAAAAAAGACTCTCCTTTCCCAGACGACATTCCCCAGGATGATTCTTGCCACATTTAGGGAAGGCTGAAAATCAGCAGCTGCTGGAAACATGACTCTGGGACTGGGAGACTGATGCTCTACTCCTTCAGTCATTGCGAGATTGGAAAGAGGGGGCACTAGCTAATGAGGATGTTGGAGGTCTCTGCTACTGATGCGGGTGACTACTACCGCCTGACCTCTGCTGGCCATACACAAACTTTCATGTCCTTTCTCGCTTGTTCTCTCTCTCAATCTCCTTCAACTTTTCTTTCTCTATCTGCTGGGCATGAATAATGAGGCTGGAGAGATTGACATCTTTGATAAGCATGGCAGTCCTGCATTCTTTAAGCACCAAATTTGAAACTCTGTTAACAAACTTGAGCATACGAGCCCTCTACTCAGCAACCATCTCCAGAGCATATCTTGACAACTGAGTGAACTTTAATGCATACTCCTCCACTATCATGTTGTTCTGCCTCAAGTTCATGAATTCGGCAACCTTAGCTTCCCTCAACTCCTAAGGAAAGAATCTGTCAAGGAACGTTGTAACAAACTCGTCCCACTCTACCTGACTTGCTTCGTTTGGCCTCCTTTCCTTCCACTGCTTGTACTAAATCTGAGCCATCCTTTTCAACTGGTAGGCAGCCAATTCCGCAGTCTCAATAATGATGACACCCATGATTTGGGTGATTTTCTGGATCTCATCCACAAGCTCTTGTGGTTCCTCTTCTACCTTAGACCCGTGAAAAAGTTAGGGGATTCATTCACGTGAAATCTCAGACCCTAGCCACAGCTGCAGACCCATTGGTGTTCACAGGTACCACGAGCTACTGGTTGACCTGGTCGGTCATTTCCCGAGCCAACATCGACCCGAAATTCCGTGTGGGACACCTTGTTGTCCTGAGGAGCTGTGAGAGTTGGTGGGGCGAGACGGTAAGAATTCCTGGTCCTTCTACCATTTCCTCTCTTAGAAGGAATCGTTATCTGCAAAGAGTGGAGATGAGTTAGGAGGACGTCTAGTCTAAAGCTCTACGCACAATAAGAATTACGAATCAAGGAAATTTTCCTAGAAACACCTTGTAGCCTCCCCCTCATAAGTGTGGCATGCTTCACACTCATGAAAAGCACTCTACTTGATGAAGCTTTCAAACACGTTAGAACACTTTAAACCTAGTGCTCTAATACTAAGTTTGTCACATCTATACCCTGGACGCGATACGGAACTTAGGGCCACAAGTGACCCCAAGCTAACCCATGACATAACATACTATGAAATGCTGAAAATAAGCTGTAAGAGGAAGATTTGAAATCATAACTAAGATAAATGTCTTAAACAACAACATCAGATAACATACTACTAACTTTGTCTGGAAGACAACTAAGAAACTAATGAGTTGCTGGGACAAGTCCCCAACTAATTCTAAGGTCTGAAACTAATAACAATATATAACAGCTGGAAGAGAAATATCTAACCCTCGGCATATGAGGACTCATCATAGAGGTCTGCTAAACATCGTCGGAGAAGGACTACTGATGGTGTTGATCCTGAGAACCTACGCCTATGTCATAAGATGATACATCATAGAAGGTATGCCTTAGTACTTTGGATGTACTAAATAAGTGAGATATGAAGCTAAACATAAGAATACTGAAAAAAATCAAAAGTAGTGATGATAGGACATTCAAGACCGTAACTAGAATCATAAATACTGAAATGATCTGTAACAATTGAAAATGTTGTAAGTACTAAAAACTGTCGGAAGGTCATAGGTGCTAGAATCTAGAGGACTCAACTGAATTGAAGACTATGACTGTATTGGACTGAGCTATACTGTACTATACTATGGGAGAGACTATAACCGATATGTAACCACATGAGCTAGATGTGGAGTCTGATGTATACGCCCCATTGGAGAAGGCCTACTATACATTGCCAGGGTATAGTAGCTGAACTGTGTGATCACTATCTGATGCCCATTCAGGCTAATAACCTACGGTGGAAATGTAGTTCTAGAAACCTGGGTGCGCTGAATCCCGGCCCCCTCGGTGCTAAGTTCTACTCCCATTGGAAATCCTAAGTTTGATTAACTAGACTGATAGCTCGAAATTGTTGTCCTAAGACTCGAGTTAGAACTACTTATCTAAAAGTGTCCTGAGAGTCCAAGGACCTGAAAGTAACTATGTTCCAAGACTCGTCAAAGCTGTTTTATCTGAAAGTGTCGTAACGGTCTAAGGAACAACTAAAAAACTGATATCTGGTACTGTTGAGGTTACTGAGTTCCTCAAGACTAGTTGTAGTCAAACTGATCAACTAATATTTCTGTAGAAAAATAAGTGTTGATTGAGACTCTGAGACTGAGTAAGTCAAAGACTAACTTATACCATGAATTTGTACTAACATTGGTAATTTAAAAGGGATTATTTGGACAACCAATATTCATGTCTAAATTCTCAGTTAGATAAGTTCTATTAAAAACATATTTGAAGATTAGGGAAAAGATAATAATATATGAAATGATATACCAAGCATGAATTATAACTAATAATAATCTAGGGAAACTCAAGAGTAACTAGTTTAAAGAAATGCATAACTATCTGAAAGAAAACCCTAGTTTCGATATTCTCCAGAGCTGGAATTGAGAAAATTACTGTAAAGAAATTGGGACACAAGGGTGAGAGAGTTTTCCCTTGCTGGAATCACACTTACTCAAAGTAGTAATTTCCCTGAGAATGCACTTGGAAATCTGAGGAAAAGATTAAATGCCCTAGCTTGCTCTGAGAAGTCTATGCTTTCTTCGTAATGTTTCTGAGAGATCTTAAGAGAAGTGAGGGAGAAAGATCGACTAACTCCATTTAACATCTGATAATTAACCCAAAAATAATGTAGTTTAGGAGTTAAAACAATAGAAAGTTACAAAAATTCCCCTGGGAGAAATTCTGAAAAACTGTCCATCAGGATCCAACGGGTCACACAACGAGTCGTTTGTTGATACCACGAGTCGTTCGGACCAATTGTTCGTCCTGGGCTAAAAACTCTTGCTTACTTGAATCAGGCAATAGAAGGGAACCACGACTCATTTGATGAACCAACAGGTCATTGGTTCCTCTCATGGTCTTTGAAAATGTTTTGAACAAAAGTTTGGACTCCTACCAACGAACAACACAATGACTCATTGGTTGAACCAACAGGTCATTGTCACCACTCGTTCTAGCCACTAGAATTCACTGAAGGGTTTCTAGACTCACGGATGGAAACAATGACTCGTTGAGTGGAACATCGGGTCATTATTGCCACTCGTTGTCACTAGAAGAGATTTCTCTCCTTCGCTGGATTCTTCCAATGGCTCAATAGGATGGGTTGTTGGTTTCTTCCATGATTCGTTACTGGGCTCGTTGATTCTAGGAAGGGTCTAGGTAGGTTTTTTTACTGGGGAGGCAACAAATGACAGAACGACTCATTACTCCTCACAACGAGTCATCCCACTTCTCGTTGGTTCCTGAAAAACAATCTGCAGGGCTGATAACTGTTCATTATTGCTAACAACGACCCGTCGTCCGGGTCATTTTAAGAAACATTTTTTTCTGGTTTGCCTTCTAAGTCTACATTTTGTCTATGAAACTTTTGGGGTGTTACAGCGCCACACTTATGGGGGAGAGACTACAAGACATTTTAGGAAATTTCCCTTCTTTCATATCTATGTCTTGCAATAAAGTATCTCTCTATCCTTCTAACTCTTACTATACGCGTTTGCAAAATCATGCCTCCAGAGTAAATGGTAGAAGGTACGGAAATGGAAATGCCCATAAAAATGGCAGTGGAGATGGGCACCAGCAAGCCCCGCAGCACCAGCAGGTCCTCTACCCGAGGAGGTCTCTCATGCGGAGTTTGGAGCGGCTTTTTAGATGTTGGCACAGGCTTTGACCGCTCAGGTCATCCAGCAGGCGGTGTCCCATATCCCTTAGAATGGGAATGCAGTAGTGGCTCAAGTTTGGGACTTTCTTTGGATGAATCCACCTGAGTTCCTTAAGTCAAGAGTGGATGAGGACCCATCATGAGTTTCTTGAGGAGGTACAAATGATCACCAAAATTATGGCGGTGACAAGAGAAGAGAGTGCAGACCTAGCCTCCTATTAGCTGAAGGGGGTTGAATACATTTGGTATCATCAGCGGAAGGACGGTAGCACACTATTCTTGTGAGCTGGGATGAGTTCATGACTACCTTCTTAGACAGATTCTTCCCTAGGGTGTTGAGGGAGGCAAAGGCGGCGGAGTTTGACAACTTGCGATAGAACAATATGATTGTGCAAGAGTATCTATAGAGTTTACCAGGTTTTCCAAGTATGCGCCAGAAATGGTTGCAGATTAGGGAGCTTGTATGAACATATTTGTGTATGGAATGTCAGATTCGTCGGTCAAGGAGTGTAGGACTGCAATGTTGAACAATGATCTAGACTTCTCTCGATTGGCTATATAGGCTAAGCAGATAAAGGTGAATCAGATAAAGGAAAGGGAGAGAGAGGCCAAAAGGGCCTGGACAAGTAGCTTTGGGCTTTCCCAGCAGAGGTCCAGTGGTGGACATCCTTAGTAGTCCCACTAGAGATCATATCCCCAGCACCGTTATCAGCTAGTGTTCCATCTAGATCTATGCAAGATTAAGGGAAAAATATCAAGCTCAGGAGACAGGGGAGCAGGCCAGGGGGGCCTAGCATGCCAGTTTACATCAAGTGTGACAGGAAGCACCCTGAAGAGTGCCAAGCGGGGTTAGGTGTTTGTTTCAATTGTGGTAAGCATGGACATCTGCTCAAAGACTACTCTTCAGCCAGATAGGGCCATAGTAGAGGCCATGACATAGCCACTCATTTAGTAGCTCCACCAGCACGCTCAGCTCAGCAGCGCGCGTCCATTAGTGCAGGTAATGGTCAGCGTCAGAATAGATTTTATGCCCTCTCATCTCGTCAGGAGTAGGAGGTCTCTCCAGATGTGGTCACTGGTATGTTGCGAGTATTTCATCTTGATGTATATGCATTGTTAGATCCAAAAGCTACTTTATCTTTTGTGATGCCTTATGTTGCTATTAATTTTGGAGTCAATCCTGAAATCCTATCAGAACCCTTCTCAGTCTCTACTCTAGTCGGTGACTCAGTTATAGCTTGATGGCTATACAGAAATTGCCCTATCACAGTCCTTCAGAAAGTCTCTTCAACCGATTTGATAGAGTTAGACATGACTGATTTTGATGTTATCTTTGGTATGGACTGGTTGCATTCATGTTATGCCTCAGGTAATTGTAAGGTTCAACTCAATTCAGCCCCCGCATTGACCCTGTGCAAGGGCACGGATTGATTCATTGTGCATTGTGATACCTCTAGTATTGGTCTTGGATGTATTGATGCAGCATGGTAAGGTCATTGTGTATGCCTCTAGACAACTTAAGACTCATGAGAAGAATTACCTAACGCATGACCTAGAATTGGCAGTGGTGGTGTTCATAATGAAAATTTGGAGACATTACTTGTATGCGGTACCTGTGGCTGTGTTTACTGACCATAAGAGCCTACAGTATGTGTTCACCCATAAGGATTTGAATTTGCAACAAAGAAGATAGTGAGAGTTGCTCAAGGACTATGACACGAGTGTCCTTTATCATCTGTGCAAGGACAATGTAATGGCGGATGCCCCTAGCAAACTTTCCATGGAGAGTGTTTCTCAGGTGGAAGATGGAAGGGTAGAGCTGGGGAAGGATGTGCATCAGCTTGCACGTTTAGGGGTTCACCTTGTTGATTCAACAGATGGTGGTGTCATTGTTCAAAATGGTTCAGAATCCTCTTTGGTATCTGAGGTAAAGGATAGGAAAGATGAGGATCCCATTTTGGTGAAGTTGAAAGAAGCAAAATCAGAAGGTGGAAGTCTTCTCCCAAGGGAGAGATGGTGTACTTCAATATTAGGGTCATTTATGTGTTCCGGGTGTCAATGATTTGAGAGAACAGATGCTGCATGAGGCTTATGGTTCCCAATATTCTGTACATCGAGGTGCTACCAAGATGTACAATGACCTACAGGAAGTCTTTTGGTGGAATGAGATGAAGAAAGACATAGTAGAGTTGTGGCTAAGTGTCCTAACTGTCAACAAGTGAAAGTGGAGCATCAAAGACCTGGAGGTATCTTACAAGACATTAGTATCCCTAGTTGGAAGTGGGAAGAGATCAATATGGACTTCGTTATAGGTTTTCCTCATACTCACCGACAATATGACTCTATTTGGGTGGTTGTAGAAAGGTTGACTAAGGCAACTCATTTCTTACCGGTCAAAGTTACCGATTCAGTTAAGGACTATGCTAGATTGTACATTTAGGAGCTAGTTCAGTTGCATGGAGTTCCCTTATCTATCATTTCAGATAGAGGTACTCGGTTTACCTCGCAATTTTGGAGATCATTTCAAAAAGGACTTAGTGCTCAAGTCAGGCTCAATAATTTTTGAGAACGTTTCAGAAAGGACTTGGTACTCAGGTGAAGCTCGGCACAACTTTTCACCCGCAGAAAGATGGTCAGGTTGAGTGAACCATTCAAACTCTTAAGGATATGAGGATAGCATATTTTATTGACTTCAAGGGCCATTAGGATGATCATTTACCTCTCATCGAGTTCGCTTACAACAACAGTTACCGTTCTAGCATTCAGATGGCTTTGTTTGAGGCTCTTTATTGATGGAGGCGTAGATCTCCTATTGGTTGGTTTGAGGTAGGTGAAGCTACGCTGATTGGGCCAGATTCAGTTCATGAGGCTATGGAGAAAGTTCAGCTTATAAGGGAAAGGCGGAAAACAACTCAGAGTCGTCAAAAGTCATATGCAGATGTTAGGCGGAGAGAACTCAAGTTTGAAGTTGATGATTGGGTGTTCTCGAAGGTGTCTCCCATGAAGGGAGTTGAGGTTCGGAAAAAAAGAGAAGCTTAATCCCCAATATGTTGGCCTATACAGGATTTTGAGACATGTTGGAAAAGTGGCTTATGAGTTGGAGCTACCAGTGGAGCTGTGTCAGTGCATCCAATTTTCCACGTATCATTATTGAAGAAGTGCATTGGTGACCCGGCTTTGGTTGTTCTGGTGGAGAGAGTAGGCGTGAAGGATAGCCTTACATATGAGGAGGTACCCGTTGAGATCCTTGATTGTCAGGTTCGGAAGTTAAGGAACAAAGAAGTAGCTTTAGTGAATGTCTTATAGAGGAATCAGCTCATTGAGGGAGCAACATGGGAAGCCGTAACAAATATGATGTCTAAATACCTGCATTTATTTCCTTCCGATTTAGCTCCAGCATGATGTATTAGTTTTCTCTCTAGTACTCTATTCAGTTTCATGTTAAGTTCATGTCTCTCAGTTCCTTTCATGTTTTGCATGTATGATTCATGAACTCAGTTCAGTCATATATCTCAGTCCGGAGTCAGTCACTTCGTCAATTTAAGTTTTAGATGTTCAGTATTTGGGTTTGTAGTTCCTTTCCCAGGCTTTCAATATTTTAATCCACATTTGATGACAAATATTCCCAAGGGGGAGATATTGTAATACCCTACAAATTCCTAAGACTAGACCTGAAATAGGAAAATTTCTTCAGTACAACTCAACCTACGAGTCGTAGGTTGTTTGTACGGGTCGTAGAAAGACCCATGGTTTAGACCAAAGAATTGGTTTCCCAGACCACGAGTCCCCATTACGAGTCATAGTATGTGGGTACGACACGTGGTTAGGATATGTAAATCCTTGGGATTACCAGGTGATTGATTTTACAAATAATTGTACGACTTGTAGCATGGAGTTACGTCATGGTACGAGTTGTGGAAATCTTCAGAGAGTGGTAAAGTTGAATTGTTGGTTACGGGAGATAACCACGAGTCATGCACAATTTGTGGTACGAGTCGTGAAAGCTGACAGGATCAGTTTTCCTACGAATTTGTTAAGGGCATTTTCGTAAATCTTAAGCTCCTAAGCCTTAAACTACATCATTTTAAGTCCTATAAGAAGTGTATTAAGGTAATTTAACCTATTCTAAATCATTCCCCTCTTATGCATGCAAGATTAGGAATTCTCCATTGAAGATCAAGCTAGAATTCTTCAAGTTCTTCTCCAAATCTCATAGGTTTTCAAGGACAAGTGTAGATTCAGTTTACCAAGGTATGTGAGCCATGAATGAGGGTTCCTTTCGCTCTTATGTTTCAAAGTATGTTTTATGATTCATGAGAAGATTTTATATCTATTTTGATCATAAATTTATGATTTTAAATTTTAAAAAATTATGCCTAATTATGCAAGTCCATGAAAAGTCAAGTTTATGATTTATGATTTCAAGTATGATAAGATATCTAGTATGTATGAATATTTACAAATAACCCATGCATGAATCCATGTTTTGATCAATGAAGTATATTTCACGTATGTATAGTTGTTAGATTTGGGAAAGCCCACACAAGACAAGCATGTTTTATGATCTAGCCAAGGCTAACAAGATCAAATGACAGATATATGTTTCGGAGTCAAGACTCCTCAAATGTATAGATTCAAGATATGTTCTAGAATATGATTATATGAGCACTATACATGTTTTGGGAGTAGAGTCTAGCACCGAATAGGCTAGGGGTTCCAAGGTTCCCTAATCTCATTAACTCACGCCAACATACGTATATTTTTGGGGCCTCTAAAGAGAGCATCCCTCCCCATCCAAGGGCACAACGTGATTTCACATCTCACTTAACCTTTTCCCTGGAAGGGCTTAGGATGGCCCTCCTCCACGTAGGCAAGACGTGGGATCATCATGCGCTCATACATGGTGGTTGTTGGTTATGACGAGTCTCCCATTGTTCCTCATGATTTCAGTTATGCATGTTTATGACTTATGATATTGTGTTTTCAGTAGGTTTGACCCAATGATCAGCTTATAAGCCTTCACTTATGATTTCAGATATGGTTAGCCATATAATTCGATTTTTTTCTTTGTGTCATTCTTTTCTGTTATGAAAAAAATCAGATTATGACTACATTATTTGAGATATCAGCATGCAGTACTTACTCTTACGATATTATGAGTAATATTATGTGCATAATTTCAATTATACTTATTCAACCTATTTTACTTACCTTACATACTTAGAATTGTTATACCCCAAAAGCCCAAATATTAGACCCGGGTGTTGAAATGGGGAAAATTTTTAAAACTGGCATCAAGATACAAAACGTGTCATGAGGTGACCCGTGAGAGCAGCCTAAGATTCCTGATGTGACTCGTGGTGAGGCTCAGAAGGTGAGTTGAAATTTTGGAATTTGGATCCCCACGGACGTGACCACGAGTCGTGGTTAGTCACCATGATTCATGGGATGAGTCGTCATGTCCCTCGTGGGGACTGATTGGCAGTTATTTTTTGCGAATTTAGTAAAGTCTTTTCCGTAATTTCTGAGATCTTAAGGTCTAAACTACGTCATTTTAAGTTATGAATGGTGTCTTTTAAGAGGGTTAAGTTCATTTTAGGCCATTCTCATTCATGCATGCAAAGTCAAGAAGTTAGAAGGGGTGATCAAGCTTGTTCTTCCTCAAATTCTCTTCAATTCCTCTTGGGCAATCAAAGAAGTCTAAGAATCAGCTATAATCAGGTATGTAGGGTTATGAATGGGTGGATACTTTCACACCCATGCCCAATCCCTCTCTAAATCATGAATTTCCTATGTCAAATCTATGGGGTTTTAACCTAATGTATGAAATCCCTTATTCTCTACATGGGTATGATCTAAATATGTTTCTACTATTGAACTATGATTCATGGGCAAGTTTTATATTGTTTTCAATTAAAATCATGTTTCAAATTTTATGAATTTAAAAGCCCATTGATGAGAAGTTCACGAAAGATGAGATTTCTGATGAATGTATGATTATGATGAAAAGCATATTTTCAAGCTACCCATATTTATAATCATGTTTTCGATGTGAATTGAGTATTCAAGCATGTTAAAGTATTAGGAAATGCCTACATGTTCAAGTATGATTTATGATTTCCCCGAATTAGGCTTACCACTTGCTTTCGGAGCGAAGCCTCCCAATTATTTTTCAGCTTGTGGTATGGTTTGAGTTAAAGCTTTTCATATGCATAATTTCAGATGTGAGATGTATTTGATTATTGAGCTTCGTCAATAGATGATGTTGGGCTTCGTCGAAAAATGATGGAGGGCAAATACATGTTTTTGGGAGTAGTGTCTAGCATTGAGTAGGCTAAGGGTCAATCACCCTATGCCTCAGAACTACGTGCCAATGTAGGTTTATAATTATATATATATATATATTTCTTTGGGACCACCCTTGTGAGCTATCCCCTGCCCTATTGGGCCACGAGCTTGATATCGATTCGTCCCTAGCGCTGGCAAGGCTTGGGATGGTTCTTCCCACTTGAGTGTGATAGTTGGGACCACTTAAGCTCTATCGTGGTATGTCGGTTAAAAGACGAGTCTCCCATTGTTCCACATGATTTCAGTTATGCATGTTCATCATTCATGAGATCTATACATCCATATATGTTCTAAAGCAGGTTTGACTCAATGTTTAGTTTTATTCATGATTATCAGATTTTAGCTTTGAGTCAATCGATTCAAGTTATGATATTATGTTATGTTATGATGAGATCATGATTTCATAAAGAATGCATGCAAGCCCTACTATCAGATTCTTATGGCTTATGTTTTACATTATGCATTTTTTAAAATGATTTTACTTATTTAAGCGGTTTTACTTACCTTGCATATTCGGTACATTCCACGTACTGACTGCATACTCTATGTTGTATCATTTCATAATATAGGACCCGACACTCAGACTCAGCCCCGTTCATAGCCAGTCTTCAGAGTTAGCATGTTACACTTGTTGGTGAGTCCTCATCTCTCGAGGACCATGCTTATTCAGATTCCTCTATGTATTTTTAGTTTTTAGCTTTATCGAGTTAGTTGGGATCTTGTCCCATCAACTCATCATGATTAGAGGCTTTTCAAATAATAGAATGTATTTAGCTTCAGGTTCGTGTATTTATGATGTTATGTTTATTTCAGACTTCCGCTAAGATTATCATGTTAATATTTCTGTTTTATTGATCAAGTTAGAGGTATGTTCATGCCATGGGTCAACTTGGGGTCTCTCGGGGCTCGTTGTCCTGTGTCTCGATCTGGGCCTCCATTTGAGTCGTGAAAAGTACCTTCCAAGTATTAACCTCATACTCTATGTTGTATCAATTCATGATACAGGTTTAGACGCGCAGACTCACTTTTGCTGTTAGCCAGTCTCCGTAGTTTAGTCTAGTTCTCTTGTTAGTGAGTCCTCATCCTTTGAGGACCTTTAGATTGTTGAGTTGTGTTACTTTCAGTTTCAGAATTTTCATGAGCTAGTTGGGGATGTTGTCCCATCAACTATTCAGGTTAGAGGCTTTTTCAAACAATATGTAGAACTGCAGTTTTATCAGTGTTGACTTTGTTTGATTAATATGTATTCATACTTCTGCTTATTCATGTTTTCAGTTATTAGCGATTGTTTGAAGTATGTTCTTTAGTTATCATGTTCATGCCATAGGTCGATTTGGAGCTATTTATTGTTCTAGGTCTGTGTCTCAGTTTGGACCTATGGTCGGGTCATAACAGTATCATTTCCAAGTCTAAGCTGGTCTTACCATCTTTCTGCATAAATCCCGAGATCTTTTCTTTCAACTCCTTTGTTCTCCTCGATGAGAAAAACCTACTGATGAACTTGTTGGAAAGTACCTCCCAAGTAGTGACGGAACCTGCTGGCTCATTCTGAAGCCACTCCTTAGCTTCACCAATCAATGAGAAAGGGAATAATGTGAGCTTATGGAACCTGCTGGCTCATTCTGAAGCCACTCCTTAGCTTCACCAATCAATGAGAAAGGGAACAATCTGATAGTGAAAGTTCTCACTAAGCTCCATGAATGTCATCAATGTTTGTGGGGATCCTCGTGTAGCTTACCCTGATATTAACAAGTATTCTGAACCAACCACATGATTCCCTCCTTCAACTTGAAGTTTCCAGTGATGGCTGGCTTAATGATTGCTTTAGAAGTGTTCTCCAAGTTTGGCGGAGCAAAGGTAAGCACTGGAATCCTCTCCTAATTATTGCCCTGTGCCTGCTCATTATTGTCTGTCATTACTAATCTACGAGAGTTCTCTCAATCTCTGGATCAAAGTGAGCCAAGGGTGATCCCTGTCTTTTAGTAGTTGGCATACTCACAACACCTGAAATTTATCAACAACTAACAAACAAACGTAAGATGCAAATAGCGGAAAAAATCCTAACCTACAAATAATTAATCAATCTTCAAGTCCCCGGCAATAGCAACAATAACTTGATGTCACGCAAGCACACGTGGTCATCAAGTAATATAAGACAATGAAGTCATGATATCGATCCCTCAAAGACTTGTCAGATTAAATTGCTCAAGGTTAACATTTTAATTCACTATTCAGAAAAACACAACTAAATTAGGGAAATTGTTTCGAAAATTATCCTACTAACTTTAGATGTAAATTAAACTAATAAACTGAAATTGTTTTTACAAGTGGTTGCAATTCAAATGATGAGACAATATAGGGTCTTGGAACTTCACTTTCAGGTTGAGTTTTAGGACTCCATTACGCTAGACTATCTCTTCTCAAGATTGCTAGTTGCAAGTTACGATCCCATTTCTTGCTATTCTCCCGAACATCCAAGAACTATCTCATGAACGCTACTGCCTATATCCCTATGGTCGCAGGAGAAATATGAAACGACGGTTATAGCTACTTGTATTCAACTAAAAAGGGTTGAAGGGTATATCCCTATCATCATCAATGAAATCTCACCTGAACGCATTGCCTAAAGATCATTGAACCTATGTTATATTTATTTTTAACTATGTTGGTACCCTATCCCGAGTTTAACCCAGAGCCAATAGATAATACTCATAAGGTGATCAGTCTAACGAATAAGCAATGAAAATAAATAAGTATAAGCAATCTTGAGTGCAGAATCAAAGTCATAAAAGAGTTTTCAAACCACAACCATTAGCAAAGGCCAAAACCCTAGAACAAGAGTTTAGCCACTCATGTTCAAGCGAAAAGCTAAAGCATTCATCATTCGAACTAAAAATAGCATAAAGCAAAGGAAAAAACCTAGAAGAAAATAAACTTCCATATCTTCCCCCAAGAACAGCGTACAATATAATCTTAGAATAATCAAAGGCCTCTAACAAAATGCCCTAGATGTTATATTTATAATCAAGATATCAAATGACGTTTTTTCCCTTGAGAAGTATAGCTTTTAGACTTGAAAATCCATCCCCGGTAGCCCTAGCGTTCCGCACTATCCAATGCACCAAGCTTGGCTTGAATTTCCTCTGAAGTTTCAGACCTGGCACACCGCACCAACCATCTCGACAAGGTGTTAGTCAAATTTTGCACATTCTGGGGTCTAGCACACTGCACCATCCACTACATCAAAGTGTTGAAAAATTTTTCTAAGTCCGGAACCCTTCTTGCGTGCCGCACCACTTATTTCACCAAGGTATTGACCAAAATTCCTTTGAAGTTGAAGACCTGGCACGTCGCACCAAACTGAGCATAATTTTCTCTGAAGTTTGGGGTATGGTGTAGCGCACTAACTATCTCACCAGGCCATTTTTCTCGAACTCTTCTTTCTTCACACCTTGGGCCCTTTTTGATTCCTTTTTCATTGTTTACCTCCTCAAAACATCTAAATACACTTTTTAGCTCATATAACACACATAACATGAATTCATGCATTTCATAAGGATAATAAACTCAAAACAAGGTAAAATATGGGCAAAAGTATGGCAAACGGGCATAAGAATATGCTTAAAATCAAACACGATCACAAACAAATCAAAAAAAGGCTTAAAACCCTACTCAGACGGTCCAAGAAGGTGGCCGGGGCATTTGTTAAGCCAAATGACATGAAAAGAAATTCAAAATGCTCGTATCTAATTTGAAAAGCTATCTTTGAATATTTGCTTCTCTAATCTTCAACTGATGATATCTGGACCTTAAATCATTTTTTGAAAAATATTGCCACCTTGCAACTGATCAAATGATCCCTGAGGGTATTATAGCATATGAACTCTTGTATGTTTCTAATCATTCATAATTATCAAGTATGCATAAGTGTAATACTCCGAAATTCCTAAGATCAGTCCCGAGTGTTGAAACGGAAAATAGAATTTTCTGCACAAAGTCACTGGACAAGTCGTCCAGTGATCCGTGAGGTGCACCACGAGTTATTAGGTGACTCGTGTGGAGGAGGGAAAACTTGGTTGGATTTCTTGGTTTGCAGGCTGACCATGGGTGAGGCCACGAGTCGTGATCAGCACCACAAGTCGTTATGTTAGTTGTGGTCAGGAGTTTGACTCGAAGGTTGAAAGTTTTGCAGTCTCCTAATGACTAGTCAAGTATTTGAGCACACCACGAGTCGTGTCGTGACCAGTGATGAAGAGCTTCCAGTGCTAGCAACGAGTTCAAACCATGAGTCATGGTCAGTGACGATGGGTCGTCCAGTCCCTCGTTGGGACTGGCAGTGTGGATTTTCCTGCGAATTTACAAAGGGCTTTTCCATAATTTCTAAGTTCCTAAGGCCTAAACTACGTCATTTTAAGCTCAGTTAGGATTGTTTTAAGAGGGTTTACCTCATTCAAATTACTCCTCTCCATGCATGAAAGGCTAGAAGGTTCCTGGGGGTGATCAAATCTAAAATCCATCAATTCTCCTACAATTTCCTTTGGGCATTCAATGAAGAGTGTAAGATCAATTTACCCATCTCAGTCTCTACTCCAACTATTGATTCATTTATATCTTGAAGGGTATATAGAAATTTCCTTGTCATAGTCCTTTAGAAAGTCACCTCAGCAGATCTAGTAGAGCTATCCATGACGGATTTTGATGTCATCTTTGGCATGGATTGGTTAAATGCATGTTATGCCTTAGTAAATTGTAGTACTCGTGTGGTAGAGTTTTAGTGTATGGGTGAGCCAGTCTTAGAGTGGGAGGGTAGTTCAATTGTGCCTATAGGTCGCTTCATTTCCTATCTTAAGGCCAGAAAAATGATTTCTAAGGGTTGTGTGTACAATCTAGTTAGGGTTAAGGATGATACATCCGAAACCCTGACTATCCAGTCAGTTCCTGTAGTGTGTGACTGTCCAGAAGTGTTTCCAGGTGATTTACCAGGAATCCCTCGCAAGCGGGAGATCAATTTTGGTATTGACCTTTTTCCGGATACACAACCTATATCTATTCCTCCTTACAGAATGGCTCCAGCTGAGCTAAAGGAGTTGAAGGGGCAATTGAATGATCTCTTAGACAAGGGTTTTATTGGACCAAGCAAATCCCCGTGGGGTGCACCAGTTCTCTTCGTCTGGAAGAAGGTTGGTTTCCTTTGGATGTGCATTGATTATCGACAATTGAGCAAAGTCACTATCAAGAACAGGTATCCTTCCCCAAGATTGATGACTTGTTTGACTAGCTTCAGTGTGCTAAGTTCTTTTCAAAGATAGACCTCAGATCTAGATACTATCAGCTCAGAGTTCGAGAGAGTGACATTCCGAAGACAGCCTTCAGGACTCGGTATGGTCACTATGAGTTTTTAATTATGTCTTTCGGACTAATGAATGCTCCTGCAACTTTTATGGACTTGATGAATAGGGCGTTCAAGCCATATTTGGATATGTTCGTGATCGTTTTCATAGATTACATTCTTATATACTCTCGGAGCAAAGAGAAGTATGCCGCTCATTTGAGGGTGGTGCTACAGAGTCAGAAGGGTTGCCAGCTATATGCTAAGTTCATCAAGTGCAAGTTTGGCTAGACTCAGCATCATTTATGAGCCATGTGATGTCAAGTGACGGTGTACAGGTGGACTCTCAAAAGATAGAAATGGTGAAGAATTGGCCTAGACCAGTTAGTTCTTCAGATCTCAGGAGTTTCATGGGTTTAGTTGGTTACTACCAGAGGTTTGTTGTAGGGTTTTCATCCGTTGCAAGACCATTGACTGAGTTGACCCAGAAGAAAGTGAAGTTTCAATGGTTGGAGGCTTGTGAGAAGAGCTTCGAAGAGTTGAAGACTCGACTCACCTCAGCACTAATGTTGACCCTACCTGACGGTACCGATGGGTTTGTGGTATATTATGATGCCTCAAGAATCGGCCTTGGTTGTGTATTAATGCAGCACAGTAAAGTTACCTATGCTTCCAGGAAGCTGAATGTCCATGAAAAGAACTATCTGACTCACGACCTTGAGTTGGCAGCAGTAGTATTTTTCTTGAAGATTTGGAGACACTATCCTTACGGGGTCCATGTGGATGTGTTTACGGACTACAAAAGCCTACAGTACGTGTTTACCCGAAAGGATCTAAATTTATGACAAAGAAGGTGGTTGGATCTTCTTAAAGATTATGATATGAGTGTCCTTTATTGTAACACCCCGGGAGGGCCTACGAATAGACCCGGGAGATTAAAGTTGAAAACTGCAGAAAAACCTAGAACTTGCACCAGTATGACTCGAGGTACAAGTCGTGGTGAGGACCTGTGACTGGTGACTCAAGTCGTGAGGAAACCAGGAGCCTAGGGTGGTGTCACAGGTAGTCCTACGAACCGTGGTGAGAAGGTACGACTCGTGGTTAGGAGTCGTAGAGAATATCTCAGTGGTGCCAGAGTGAGTCGTCACGGGTCATGGTATGACTCATAGGATATAGCAACGAGTCGTGGTGAGGAGTTGTGGTGGTTTGGGTGGATGGTACCACGGTTGACAGTACGATCGTAGGATGGTGGTACGAGTCGTAGGTTACTAGTCGTGGCCAAATTCAGAAAGTTGGGAAAAAGGGTGAACTGACCACGAGAGGAAACCACAAGTCATGACTTGATGGTACGAATCATGGCACGACTCGTGGTCGGTGCCAGAACTGCTTTTCAGGGAAATTTTAGTAAGGGCAATTTCGACTTTTCTACGCTTTTGGTCCCTAAACCACATTGTTTTGAGGTTGAAATAGGGTCTTTAAGGGATGAAAACTCTTGTTGAGTTCATTTTAGCAATTGCAGGTGTTAGAGAAGGGGACTAGGAAGGGTTTCAAGCCATTCTCTTCAAGTTCTTCAAGCTTTTCACTTAGGATTGTTCAAGGGAGTAGGAAATCACGAAATTTTCAGGTATGTGGGGTTTTGAATGGGTAGTTCAGTCACTGCCCATGCCCAATTTCTCCCTAATTCTATGTTTAAAGTTACCAAAATTTTATGGGTCTTTTATCAAATTTCATGATACCTTAAAATTTGAAATGAGCTTATAGTAGCATGTCAAATTTGTGTATTTCGAATTTATTTGGACTGATTTTACTTGTTTATTCTATATTTCATGATTTAAATCTCTAAAAGTATGGATGCCCAATCATGGAGAAATATTTAGTGAATCTCATGGTCAAGATGATTCCGAAAGCATGAATAATTTTCTCTTACATTTTTAAGCATGTCTTCAAGGTTCAATTTCCCATGCTAGCATGATCATTTTCTTATGATTTTAAACATGTCAAGTATGTTTGAAACTATGGGCAATGCCCACATGTCGCTTATGAATTATACTATGATTTTAGCCGATTCACAGGCCCAATTCCATGGCTAGTATTATGAATTCTCAAGCATGATATGATTCTCACGATTTAACTAGCCATGCATGTCATGTATGAATTTCTATGAGAACATTGCATATTTTTGGAGTAATACTTAACACCGAGTAGGTTCGGGGACCAGGTTACACCCCAAATCTCAAAACTACGTGCCACCGTAGGATTATGCTTGGGACGTCCTCAGTGACCGTCCCCTATGCCCTACGGGGCCTTCATGAGTGATATCACGCCTTTCATGGTTCATACCCTTTGCAAGGTATGAACGGCCTCCCGACTAGGCGTACAAATCGGACTTCATGTATGCTCATGTGGAGTATGTCGATTATAGAAATCTCCCATTGTTCCTCATGGTTTTGAAATATGATGATTATGTTCTTTTGGCTCAAGTTATGATTTATGAAATGTTTTCCCCGCATGTTATAACTTTGATTGGTTTATGAATATTTTTGGAAATATTGAGCCTTACGATATACTTACGATTTCAGTTTTATGATCATGATGTCCCCACTCCTATAACTTTTACGTTTTTAAGCATTGTTTTGTATACCTTACATACTCAGTACTTTCCTAGTACTGACCCATATATTGTCAGGATCTGGTGCGCAGGCTCAACATTATCCCTAGTTTGTGTTCGTTTTCAATAAATCTCCAGTGGTGAGTCCTCTTGATCCGAGGTCTTCATGTTCAGACTTGTTTAATTGTCTTATGTCTTCAAAATGTTTGGGTTAGTTGGGGTCTTGTCCCTTTAACCCGTCTTTTATGATTAGAGGCTTTCAGACTTATGTGTAGTATTTTGTCAGTGATGATTGTATTTCGGTTTGTCGTTCCTTACAAATTCATGATACGATTTTCAGTTAGTTTACGATTTGTAAGTTAAGTTTTCCATTGTATATGAATGAATTAGTGTTAAGCTTACACCATGGGTTGACTTGAGGTCTTTCGGGACTCCTTGTCCCATGTTTACAATTCGGGTGTAATCTCGGGTCATGACATTTACCATCCGTGCAAGGAAAATGTGGTGGCAGATGCTTTTAGCAAGCTTTTCATGGAGATTTTATCCCATGTGGATGAGGAGAGGAAAGAGTTAGTGAAGGATGTTCATCAGTTTGCATGGCTAGGAGTCCGTCTTGTTGACTTGATGGATGGTGGTGTCATTGTTCAGAATGGGTCAGAATCCTCCGTGGTCACCGAGGTCAAAGCTAGAAAAGATGAGGATCTTATTTTTGTCAAGTTGAAGGAAGCTGTTCGAAATCATAAATTGGAGGTCTTCTCCTAAGGGGAGACGGTGTACTACGATATCAAGGTCATCTGTGTGTGTCGGGTGTTGATGACTTGAGGGAGTGGATGTTTCATGAGGCTCATGGTTCTAGATATTCTATTCATCCAGGTGCCACCAAGATGTATCGTGACCTACGAGAAGTCTATTTGTGGAATGGAATGAAGAAGGACATATCAGAGTTTGTAGCTAAGTGTCTGAATTGTCAATAGGTGAAAGTTAAGCATCAAAGACTCGGAGGTGTGCCTTAGGACATTAGCATTCCTACTTGGAAGTGGGAGAAAATCTGTTACGACCCGAACGGAGGCCTGGATTGTAAGACACGGGACAAAGGACCCCGAGAGACTCCAAGTCGACCCAACTAGAGAAAACATAAATATAATCTCAGTGGAAGTCTAAAACAACATCACATCAGAAGAACATCCGAATCTACACATACGTATGTATGAAAAGCCTCTAGCCTAGATGAGTTGACGGGATAAGACCCCAACTAACTCAACAATACTGAACGGAAATATGTAAGGAACTGAATGTCTAGCCCTCGAAGGATGAGGACTCACCAATCAAGTAAAAGATAACTCTTTTAATCGATACAGCATAGAAAGTATGCGGTCGGTACGTGGAATGTACCGAATATGCAAGGTAAGTAAAACCGTTTAAGTAAAGTAAATCATTTAAAACATTTCATACATATCATAGGCTTTCAAATATGAGAGGAGAGGCTATATGCATTCTTTCTAAAATCATGATCTTATCATAACATGACCATGCATAGCTTTATAGCATCATAACTGACTCGAATGGCTCAAAGCTGAAATATGACATTTATAGAAAAGCTAAAAAATGAGTCAAACCTTTCTTTTGGAACATGCATGCTTAAAGTAATAATCATGAGTAATGAATATGCAAATCTAAATCATATAGACAATGGGAGACTCGTCATTTTACTGACATACTATGATAGAGCTTACGTGATCCTGACTATTACACTCAAGTGGGCAGAGCTATCCGAAACCTTGCCAAGACTAAGGACGCTACCATGATATCGATATCAAGCTCAAAGGGCCAATCGCCCGTGAATAGCTCACAAGGGAGGTCCCACTAATATAATAGTATCAACCCACGTTGGCGTGTAGTTCTGGGGCATAAGGTGATCGACCCTTAACCCACTCGGTGATAGACTCTTCTCCTAAAACATACAATGCTCTACATCGTATATAATGAAGCTCAACATCATCTATTGACGAAGCTCAACATCGTCTAATGACGAAGCTCAATATGAAATCATGCATAACTCAACATCATATGAAACGAAGCTCAACATTGTCTATTGACAAAACTCATTAATGAAATCATGCATAGACTCGACATCATATCAAAATGAAGCTCAACATTGTCCTTTGACAAAGCTCAATAATGACATACATCTCAATTATGAATTCATGCATATGAGAAGCTTTATTTCGAAACATACCACAAGCTCAAGTACAAATGGGAGCATCTACTCCAAATCATGTGGTAAGCTATATGCAGGAATATTTCACTCAACATATTATGAAACTTGGGAGACTTCGCTCCAAACCATGTGGTAAGTTTATTTCAGGAAAATCATCATTTTAAATCAACATGTGGGCATTGCCCAAAGCTTTATCAAACTTAGGTCTACTCAATTCATTTTGAAAACAACATTACAATCATCGGTAGCTTTAGAAACATGTTTTTCATCATAAAATCTCATCATCATCATACATTCAACATCATTCTCTTCTTTCATGAACTTCTCATCCATGGGCATTCAATTTTCATAATTTAAATATCACAATTTGGATTGAGAACAATTTAAAATCTGCCCAAGCTTCACTCACCAATATAAACATAATCTAATCATACCCATGTATAAAAATTGAAGAATCATGCAATTGGGTAAAAACCCCATAGCTTGATTATAGGTAATTTATCATGATTTGATAGAAATTGGGAATGGGTTTGGAAGGAGGCACCCACTCATAGCCTTACATACTTGGGAATGGTGAATTCTAACACCTTCTAATTGCCCAAGCTAAGATTCCAATGGAAACCTTGAGATCTTTCCTTGAATCACCTCTTCAAACCCTCAAACTTGCATGCATGGGAAGAATGACTTGAATAGGTTTTCCCCTGCTAAAAACCCACTAAAATGAGCCTTAAACGATGTAGTACAGCCACCTAGGATTTAGAAATTACGGAAAATCCCTTATATAAATCGCTAAAAATAACTGCCAAGGGGTCCCAACGAGGGACCTAACGATTCGTCAAGAGAGGCAATGACTCGTTGAGTCGTTCGCCAAGTACACTAGTTATCAGATCTCTTAGGGCTCGTAACGAGTGACTTAACAATTCGTTGCTCGAGACCACAACTTGTGGTCACCTCCCTTCATGCAGATTATCTCGTTCTCAAATAAAGCTCACCCTGCTTGCTCACGCTTCACCCCATGAATCGTGGGGACTGACCACGACTCTTGGGATCCCTTCCATTGGGTACACTGGTCAATTCATCTATTTATTTCTCAACCTCATCCTACAACTAAATTGACGACTCGTGGTCAGTGACCACGAGTCGTTCCCATGCCCGTGGGGACCTCTAACCGTCATTTCCTCCAGGCCTCCCCATGAGTCAACTGATGGCTCGTGGGGTCTCCTCACGAGTCGTCCAACGACTCATCCTACAACTGAAGCACCCATTTCCAGTTTTTCCCCGTTTCAACTCCCGGGTCCGATCTTTGAATTCTCGGGGTATAGCAATATGCACTTCATTACGGGATTGCCTCGTACTCGGGTTGTAATAGACAATTTGACTTAGGCAGCTCATTTTCTACCAGTTAAAACTACTGACTCAGTGGAGGATTATGCTATGTTATACATTAGGGAGTTGGTTCGGTTGCGTGGATTTCCTTTTTCCATCATATCAGATAGAGGCACTCAGTTTACCTCCCAATTTTGGTGATTGTTTTAGAAGGTACTTGGTACTCAGGTCAAGCTTAATAGAATAATTCACCCGCAAACAGATGGTCAGGCGGTGCGGACCATTCGGACTCTAGAGGATATGGCGAGAGTGTGTGATTTATTTAAAGGGTAGTTGGGATGATCAGTTGCCTCTGATTGAGTTTGCATATAATAATAGCTACCATTCCAGCATTTAGATGTCTATGTTTGAGGCTCTTTATAGGCGGAGGTGTAGGTCACCTATTGGCTGATTCGATGTCGGTGAATCTACGATGATAGGACTAGATTTAGTCCATGAGGCTATGGAGAAGGTTTAGCTTATAAGGGACAGGTTGAAAATAGCTCAGAGTCGTTAGAAGGCCTACGCATATGTGAGGAGGAGAGAACTTGAGTTTGAAGTTGATGATTGGGAGTTTCTAAAGGTATCTCCCATGAAGGGAGTGATGAGGTTCGGAAAGAAAGGGAAACTCAGTCCCCGTTATGTAGGCCCGTGCCGAATTGTGGGACGCGTTGGCAAGGTAACATATGAGTTAGAGTTGTCCTTAGAATTAGCTTCAGTTCATCCAGTTTTTCATGTATCGCTCTTAAAGAAGTGTTTGGGTGATCTAGCTCTGGTTGTTCCGGTGGTGAGCATAGGTGTGAAGGATAGCCTTAGCTATGAGGAGGTTCTGGTGGAAATACTTGATAGTCAGGTTCGAAAGCTAAGAAATAAAGAAGTAGCTTCACTAAAGATTTTATGGAGGAATCAACATGTTGAGGGAGCTACATAGGAAGCCGAAGTAGATATAATGGCTAGATACCCCCATCTATTCCCTCCCAGATTAGTTTCAGCTTGAGGTATCAGTTTCCTCTCTAGCACCCTATTCAGTTTCATGTTCAGATCATGTGCCCCAGTTTCTTTGATGTTAATGTATGCATGTGTAATTCATGAATTTAGTTCAGTCATGAGATTCAGTTCGGAGTCGGTCACTCCATCAGTTTCCAGCTTTAAATGTTCAGTATTTTATATGATGGTCGCATTTCTCAGCTTTCCAGTATGTTTAACCACATTCAAGGACAAATGTTCCCAAGGGGGATATTGTAATACCCCCGAAAGCCTTAAGATTAGACGGGAGAAAATAGGATTTTCTGCACCAGGTCACAGGGCGAGTAGTCCAATGACCCATGAGGTGCACCACGAGTTGTTAGGTGACTCGTGGGGAGGAGGGAAAACTTGGTTGGATTACTTTGTTTGGGGTCTGACCACGGGTGAGGCCACGAGTCGTGGTCAGCACCACGAGTCATTATGTTAGCCGTGGTCAAGAGTTTGACTCAAAGGTTGAAAGTTTTGCAGTGCTCCTAACGACTAGTCACCACGAGACATCGGGCACACCACGAGTTGTGTTGTCCCTCGTGGTGGCCAGTGATGAAGAGCTTCCAGAGCTGGCAATGAGTTCAGACCACGAGCCGTGGTCAGTGACAACTGGTCGTCCAGTCCCTCGTTGGGACTGGCAGTGTGGATTTTCCTGCAAATTTAATAAGGGCTTTTCCATAATTCTTGAGGCCTAAACTACATCATTTTAAGCTTAGTTAGGATTGTTTTAAGAAGTTTTAGCTCATTCTAAATTACTCCTCTCCGTGCATGCAAGGCTAGAAGGTTCCTAGGGGTGATAAATTCCAAAATCCATCAATTCTCCTTTAAATTCCTTTGGACATTCAAGGAAGAGTTTAAGATCAACTTACCCAGGTATGTGAGGTTATAAATGAAGTTCATTTCACTCTCATGCTCAAAATTCTTCTCCATTCAATGAATCTCAATTCTAGATTTAAGTTTCATGATCTTATGGGATTTATCACAATTCTTGTGAAATCTTATATGATCTATCCATGGGTTAATTGTCTTCATGTATCAAATCATCTTTTATGATCTATGGACAGATTTTATAACTATTTTTTATTATAAATATATAGTTTGCCCAATTATGTATGCTTCATGAAAAGTCAAATTATGATTCTATTATGATTTTGATCTTATCAAGTCTAAATATGATGTATGATTTATGTTATGAATTCATTTCAAGCATTCATCATGAATTTATGAATTTCAAGTATATACATGTTTTACAAGTACGCATGGATTTGATGATTTATGAATTTATGACTCTTGGCCAACTCATTAGCCCTTATTCATGGAAAATCATGTATTTCATGTATTATCAAGTATGTTATGTTGTAATTGGACATGAACTTCATGAATGATTTATGATTATGATATGAGCCTCACGTGCATGTTTTTGGGAACAGTGTCTAGCACCGAGTAGACCTGACGTTCAAGTAAACCCTGTGGTCTCAGAACTACGTGCCACCATAGGTTTATATATATATAAATGATAATGTTATTGGATCCCCATGATATCACATAAAGAACGTCCCTTGCCTGGCAAGCCTGGGACGGCTCTGCCTACTTGAGCGAAATAGTTGGGGCATCATGTAAGCTTTATCAAGATGGTGTCGGTTATGAAGAGTCCTTCCACTGGTCCTCATGATTTATACATTGTCATGTTATGTTATTTTGGCTCAAGATATATTTTTATAAGGTTTCTCTAACGATTATGATTGCAAATAAATTAATGAATGCTTTGAAAACCTTGAGCCCTCATGCCATGTTGTGATATTTACTTCAGGCTTGTGCTGTCCTATTCTTTTGAACTCTTATGTCTTTTAACTGTCTGTTTTACTTACCTTGCATACTCGGTACATTCCAAGTACCGACCGACACTCTATGCTATACAGGTTCGAGAGATTAGCCTCAGTTGCATCATTAGCCTTGCTTTCCTCTCAGACCTATGTTAGCCGGATTGGTGATTTCTCATCCTTCGAGGGCATTTAGTTATCTACAGTCATGTTATTTTAGTTACAGGCTCTTTTTTGCCAAGCTAGTTGGGGATGCTGTCACATCATGTCATCTGTTATGTTAGAGGCTATTCAGACATTATAATCAACTTATCATTGTTGACTTTGTTCTAGATCGATATGTATGCAGAATTCTGCTTAAGTATGCTTTATTATTATGTCAGTATCTGCTTATGGTATGCTCATAGTTGTTATGTTCATGCCATGGGTCGACTTGGAGCCTCTTGAGGTTTCTTGTCCCGTATCTCTATCCGGGCCTATGTTCGGATTGTGACAGTAAGTCACTTTAGCCTTAAACAAGTGAGATCCAATCACGTTGATGGAGCTCACACTATCGGCATAACAATTAAGGGTGACTCATTCCCTATCTCATACTTGAAAGTAAATGGAAACAAGTGGCATATGAACAAGTGTCAGTTCCTCTGGAATACTTCTTATAATGCAGTTTGTGAGTTTAACATCTTCATCAAGACCATGCAAATTAGAACCTCTTCTTTTTGGACCCTTTCTACACTCTATAGCTTAAAAAATTATTTTAACTTATCCAGGGCTTTGCTAATTGAATGAGCTGACGCAAGTCAATCTACAATCATTCATTCTTAACTTATTGGATTCTCCCAACATTACTTTGGTACCCTGTCGTACAATCTCTCCTTAAACTTGAAAGCTGGGGTTTCATGCATGTACATTCTTCAACGTAATTTGGGCAATAAGTGACTGCTAATGGTGTACCTTTTATCTTTCTTCTCTCAAGCGCTTTTTTACTAAGCATAGTTAGGAATCATCACTCTTGCTGGAATCTAACTGAATTATTGTATGATACTCATATATTCTCAACCATCATATTCAAGAATAAAGGATTAAATCATCTGACACAATTAGTCTGGATAAGTCCCTCTTTAACTCTTTTATAACTTTATTTACACTGCAAGGCTACTATCATGTAACTTATACTCTTACCTACTATTTGTTCAATTTCTGATATCATTGTTCCTATCATCACAGCAAGCCCCTATTGGCTCCCAACATTCCATTCATTAATCTATATTTATCTGACTGATGAATCAATTCACACTTCTATAGTCTTGTTAAAACCATCGAAGCACTTATCCTTAGGATCCTTTAGGGCTCTTATTAGCTATGTTCTCACTTCTAGGGGACTTTTACCAACCTATATCTTCTTAACTGAGAACTTTACTTCATGAGGCTATTCATCATATGCCATTGAAGTATCATCCTTACTTGCTTCAAGTGTAAATAATATTTTTTAGTCACAACTAATGTCTTCTAGTTTCACTATGAACATCTTAACTAATAATAACTTATGTCTAATCCCTTAACAGTATTCGAGCATGTTCTTTGGTTGTATACTTACTTTCTTTAACCTTGAGCATGGGCACATGTATACCACTTAATAATGTTTAAAAAGCCTAACCCCAAACTTTCTAACCATCAAATAAATCACATACCCGACTACTACCACATCTTTCAATTAATAAGAAGTCGATTTAACTACTTTTATTTCTGACACTGCATCACCTTGAAGTTCCTATATAAACTATTATAAGTCATGTCTCCCGTGGTTTACACTGCCACCCAGCCTGATCCTAACCACGACTGCATAAAACGACTCATGGTTTGATACCATGAGTCGTCCCATGGCCCGTCTTGCAATATTTTTCTCAATTTTTGTAGTTTTCAACTTTCAACCTCTCGGGTCTATTCTTACGCACTTTCGGGGTATTAGAAATTCTTCACTGCTTCTATCTTTTGAGAGTCCACCTGAACACCTCACTAAACACCACATGAGCCAAGAATGCCACTGAGTTCAACCAAAACTCACATTTTCTGAATTTATCATATAGTTGATGATCCTTCAAGGTCTGTAGCACCACCCTCAAATGAGCGACATGCTCCTCCTCGCTCCAAGAGTATATAAGAATATCATCTATGGACACAATCATGAACATATCCAAGTATGGCTTGAACACCCTATTCATCAAGTCCATAAAAGATGCAGGAGCATTCGTTAGTCCAAAATACCTACAAACTCGTAATGACCATACCAAGTCCTAAAGGTTATTTTCGGAATATCGCTCTCCCGAACCCTGAGCTGATGTTACTGTTATACCCCAAGAACCCAAGGATCAGGTCTGAAGTGAATCAGGTAAAAAACTGGAAAATGTTGCAGCTATTGCAGAATGGGTCACTTAACAACTCGTGAGGAGGACAAACGAGTCGTCAAGTGACTCGTGGGGAAGGCCATGAATAATGAGGGACTCAAGGTCCCCACGGGCGATGTAACGACTCGTGGTCAGACACCACGAGTTCATGTCAGTCGTGGGGTGGTCCTAGAGTAAGATAGTAAGACCTATCTAGTGTACTTAACGGATGGTACATAACGAGTCGTCGTCGGTCCTAATGACCCGTTAGCAGGGTCGTTACCAAGCCAATTGAATCTTCTTGAACAATAAGGTAGTGTACTTGATGAAAGGGCGTAACGAGTTGTATCACTGGGGGATGAGTCATCATGTCCTCCGTTAAGAGCCAAAGGAAAATTTCCAGTGTACTTGACGAAAAGACCAGACGACCCGTCTCTCATGGAAACAAATCGTCAAGTCGCCCGTTAGGGTCACCTAACAGTTATTTCCTGCGAATTAGTAAGGGCCTTCTCATAATTTCCTACCCTACTTAGACCTAAACTACGTCGTTTTGAGGTCAGGACCAGGTCTTTTAAAGGGTAATAATTCCTAAAAACTTCATTTCTATTCATATAAGATTAGAGAGGAAGGAGAAAAGGGAATTCAAGTGTCTTCTCCAAAATTCTTCAAGAATCTACCTAGGGTTTTCAAGGAAGTTGGGAGACTCGATATTTCTAGGTGTGTGGGGTTTGAATGAGTAGTTTAGTCCCTACCCATGCCCATTTCTTCCCATTTCCTATGTTTAACTTGGTAATTCTTATGGGTCTTAACCCCGTTTGCATGATTCCTCAAAAGTTTACATGAGCTTGTGGTATTGTGTTTCAATTGTGGGTTTTGAAGTGTTTGAGCTGATTTTACTTGTATATATTTTATATTCCCTAATTTAAGACCCTAAATGTATGGATGTCCAATTATAAGGGATTTTTAGTAAAATTTATGTTCATAATGATTCCGCAAGCACGATATGAATTTTTGAATTTAAAGCATGTCTTCAAGTTTTCTATTTCTCAGGTTGTCATGACCATGTTTTCCATGAATTAAGCATTTCAAACATGATTAAGATTTTGGGCCATGCCCCAGATGGCGTGAATGATTCATGAACTATGTCTTTGGCAGACTCATGGGCCCAATTCCATGGCTAGTAATATGAATTCTCAAGTATGTCATGATTTCCATGCTTTCACTAGCCATACATGTCATGTTATGAATGTTATGAGCACGTTGCATGTTTTGGGAGTAGTACTTAACACCAAGTAGGTTCGGGCCCTAGGTTACACCCCGAATCTCACAACTACGTGCCACCGTAAGATTATGTTTGGGACCTCCTCAGTGACTGTCCCCTATGCCCTACAGGGCCTTCATGAGTGATATCACGCCTTCATGGTTCATTCCCTTGGTAAGGTATGAACGACCTCCCGACAAGTCGGACTTCATGTGTGCTCATGTGGAGTATGTCGGTTATACAAATCTCCCATTGTTCCTCATGGTTTTGAAATATGCATGATTATGTTTTTTTGGCTCAACTTAGGATTTATGAAATGTTTTCCCCGCATGTTATGACTTTGACGAGTTTATAAATATTTTTGGAAGTATTGAGCGTTATGATATACTTATGATTTCAGTTTTATGATCATGATGTCCCCATTCCTATAGCTTTTATGTTGTTAAGCATTGTTTTGCATACCTTACATACTCAGTACTTTCCAAGTACTAACCCCTATATTTTCAGGATCTGGTTCGCAGGCTCAGTATCGTCCCTAGTTTATGCTCAGTTCCGCTAAATCTCCAGTGGTGAGTCCTCATGATCCGAAGGCTTCATGTTCAGACTTGTTAAATTATCTTATGTTTTCCGAATGTTTGGGTTAGTTGGGTTCTTGTTCCTTTAACCAGTCTTTTTATAATTAGAGGCTTTCAGACTTATGTGTAGTATTTTGTCATTGATGGATGTATTTGGGTTTGTCGTTCCTTACAATTCATAAATGATCTAGCAATGATGGCATTTCTATTTTGTTTACCGAATCACATGAAATTTTACCCAACTCCATATCTGGAATGTATGAAATACGTATGAACGGAGGAAGAAAGAGAATTTTCTACTTAAATTGAATTGGAATTTATTGGAATTTTCAACAGATACAAATGGAAAGATATTGATAAAACAACACTGGGTGTCAGCCCCCATACATGGTCTTACAACTTTGTGGAGACCAGTGTTTTTGGTAAACAGTCGCCCAGGCCTGGTCACTGCAACCCCCTTTTTGAGGAGGCACCCCTTCTCTCGAGTTACGAGGCTATTTTGCCGAGTTCCTTAGAGAGAGTTGTCTTGCGCCCCCACGACCCGTTGCGGCAAATGCTTGTCGAAAAGCGTTTGTAACTAATCGTGTAGGGGATTTTGGTTTATTATTAGGAATTTTAGGTTTTTATTGGATAATGGAAACTTCCGAATTTAGGGATTTATTCAAAATATTCAATAACTTGATTTATAATAATGAGGTCAATTTTTTATTTGTTACTTTATGCGCTGTTCTTTACGATTTTTAGTTAGCTTATGATTGATAAGTTAAGTCTTTTGCCTTTTATTAATGAAATTAGTATTGTGCTCACGCCATGGGTTGACTTGGGGTCTCTCGGGGCTTCTTGTCCCGTATCTACGATCAGGGTGTACTCTCGGGTCGTGAAAAACTTGGTATCAGAGCCATAGGTTTAGATGAGTCCTAGGGAGTCTGAAAGCCTTGTTAGGTAGAGTCTTTTTCATGGATATGGAGCGCGCTAGACTTATTACGAAGAGGCTACTGAACGTTTTAGGAAATGTTCTCTTCTTTCATGATCTACGTCATGCGATCAAAGTCTCTCCCTCTTTCTAATTCGCGAGTTTCGTGATTGCAGAAACTTATGGCTCCCAGAAGGATAATCAAAAGGAGGATCAGAAATGATGAAGGCCACGGGGGTGGCAATGATGATGGGCGTCAGCAAGCCCCACCTCTTCAGGAGCCCCAGGCACCCGAGCCCGCTGGCCATGCCAAGTTTCGGGCGGCTATTCAAATGCTGGCGCATGCCTTGATCGCTCAGGCCAACCAGCAGGCTATTGCGTCTGTTCCTCAGAACGGCAATGCAACGGCCGCCTGGGTCAGAGACTTTCTGAGGATAAACCCTCCCGAGTTCACAGGGGCAAAGGTGGACGAGGATCAGCACGAGTTCATCGAAGGGATTTTGAAGGTCACTCAAGTCATGGGAGTGACAAGTGAGGAATGTGTTGATTCGGCCTCTTATCAACTGAAGGAGGTCACTTACATTTGGTTCAAGCAATGGAGGGATAGCAGGGCAGCGGGAGCGGGCCCTATTAGCTGGGATGAGTTCCGCATAGCCTTTCTCGACAGGTTCTTCCCTCGGGAGATAAGGGAATTGAAAGCAACTGAGTTTGTCAACCTAAAGCAAGGAAAGATGACGGTTCTGGAATATTCACTTGAATTCACTTGCCTGTCAAAATATGCCCCAGAGTTAGTGATGGACAAAAGGGCGCGGGTGAGCAGGTTCGTGCAAGGAGTAGCGGAGTATCTGGACAAAGATAGCAGAACAGCCATGCTACATCAGGATATGGACTTCCCACGGATAGTCCTCTATGCTCAGCAAATGGAAGCAACTCATATGAGGCAGAGAGAGGCCAAGAAAGCCAGAACTGATAACCGCAAGTTCTCCCAGCCTAAGATAAGGGATGAATTTCACCAGCAGTCCCAGCACAGGTCCACTACACCAACACCATCTTAAGCTAGTACTCCATCCAGGCTACTGGACGGCCAGAGGAGTAGGGCCTCAGGTTCGAGGAGTTAAAACAGCATTCGCACAAAGCGTACATTCCCATCTTGTGCTACCTGTGGAAAAAACCACTCGAGAAAATGTTTGGTGGGCTCAGACGCTTGTTTTGGGAGTGGAAAACCCGGACATAGACTTAGGGATTGCCCCGCAGCTAGGTCAGGGGGTAGTGGAGCCCGCACTTCATCAGCCAGTTCAGCCGTCCCAGTAGCACATCAGACTCAGCAGGGTGCTCCGACTGGCTCAGCTGGCGGCCAGCGCCAGAACTGGTTTTATGCATTGGGCTCTCGACAGGAGTAGGAGACTTCTCCAGATGTGGTTACGGGTATGTTGCGAGTTTATGATATTGATGCTTTTGCTTTATTAGATTCGGGGGCAACATTATCTTTTGTGACACCTTACATTGCTAGTTACTTTGGAGTCAGTCCTGAAATCTTGTCCGAACCATTTTTTGTCTCTACCCGATTGGTGATTCAGTTGTAGCGAGGTGGGTTTATAGAGGTTGCCCCATTACAATATTACATAAGGTTACCTCCGCAGACTTAGTAGAATTGGCTATGGTCAGATTTTGATATCATCTTAATCATGGATTGGTTGTTTGCATGTTATGCTTCTATTAACTGTAGAACTCTGGCAGTAGAGTTTCAGTTTCCTGGTGAATCAGTTTTAGAATGGAGGGGTGGTTCAGCGGTACCTGTAGGTCACTTTATCTCCTATATCAAGGCCAGAAAAATGATTTCCAAGGGCTGTATTTACCACTTGGTTAGGGATAAGGATGTCACATCTGAGACCCCAACCATTCAGTCAGTCCCGGTGGTGTGTGAATATCCCGAGTTATTTCCAGATGACCTACCAGGTGTTCCTCCCAAGAGGGAGATTGATTTTAAAATTGATCTATTGCCTGACACGCAACCCATATCAATCCCTCCTTACCGTATGGCCCCAGCAGAACTAAAAGAGTTAAAGGAGCAGTTGAAGGATTTGCTAGATAAGGGTTTCATTAGACCGAGTAAGCCCCATGGGGTGCCCCAGTATTGTTCGTCTGGAACACAGACGGTTCCCTACGTATGTGTATTGACTATAGACAGTTGAACAAGGTCACCATCAAGAATAGATACCCTTTACCCTGGATCGATGACTTATTCGACCAGCTTCAAGGTGCCAAATACTTCTCTAACATAGATCCCAGGTCCGGGTATCACCAGCTCAGGGATCAGGAGAATGACATCCCAAAGACCGCTTTTAGAACCCGATATGGCCATTATGAATTAGTTGTTATGTCTTTTGGACTAACCAATGCCCTTGCAACTTTTATGGATTTGATGAACAGGGTATTTAAGGCATACTATGATATGTTCGTGATCGTGTTCATTGACGACATATTTATATACTCCCGGAGCAAGGAGGAGCATGCTGCACACCTGAGGGTAGCACTCCAGACCCTCAGAGACAACCAGTTATACGCCAAGTTCAGCAAATATGAATTCTGGCAAAAATCGGTTGCATTCTTGGGGAATGTAGTGTCAAGCGAAGGTATAAGGGTGGACTCCCAGAAAATAGAGGTAGTAAAGAACTAGCCCAGACCGGTAAACCCTTCGGAGATTAGAAGCTTTTTGGGCTTAGCAGGTTACTATTGGAGGTTCGTGGAAGGTTTCTCGTCCATTGCAGCCCCATTGACAAGATTGACTCAGAAAAAGGTGAAGTTCCAATGGTCGGAGGCTTGTAAGAAGAGCTTCCAGGAATTGAAGGCCAGACTCACTTCAGCACCGGTGTTGGCTTTACCAGGGGGTAGCGATGGCTTCGTTGTATATTGTGATGCTTCGGGGGTCGGACCGGGATGTGTATTGATGCAGCACGGGAAAGTCGTACCATATGCTTCCAGGCAATTAAAAACTCATGAGAAGAACTACCCGACCCATGATCTTGAGTTGGCCGTGGTGGTATTTGCTTTGAAGATATGGCGATACTACTTGTATGGGGTGTAGATGTATACACAGATCACAAGAGTTTACATATATTCACACAAAAGGAACTAAATCTTCAACAATGGAGGTGCTTAGAGCTACTTAAGGACTACGACATGAGCGTCCTTTACCACCCGGGTAAGGCCAACGTGGTAGCAGACTTCCTTAGTAGACTTTCTATGGGAAGTGTGCCACATGTGAGTGAAGACGGGAAGGAGCTGGTAAAGGAGGTACATTGACTTGCATGGTTGGGGGTTAGACTAGTCGGCTCGACTGATGGTGGGGTAGTAGTTCAGAATAGGTCAGAGTCATCCTTGGTAATAGAGGTAAAGGCTAAGCAAGATGAGGACCCAATATTGGTAAAGTTGAAAAAAGCTGTTCAAAGTCAAAAAATTGAAGTCTTCTCCAAAGGGGGAGATGGTGTGCTTCGATACCAGGGTCGCTTATGTGTTCCAAACATGGGGGATTGAGGAGTCGGATGTTGCATGAGGCTCACCGATCCAAATATTCTATCTACCCGTTAGGATGGCCGTTACCAAGCCAATTGAATCTTCTTGAACAATGAGGCAGTGTACTTGATGAAAGGGCGTAACGAGTCGTATCACCGGGGGACGAGTCGTCATGTCCTCCTTCAAGAGCCAAAGGAAAATTTCCAGTGGACTTGACGAAAAGACCAGACGACCCGTCTCTCTTGGAAATAAATCGTCAGGTCGCCCGTTAGGGTCACCTAACAGTTATTTACTGTGAATTAGTAAGGGCCTTCTCTTAATTTCCTACCCTACTTAGACCTAAACTACGTCGTTTTGAGGTCAGGACCAGGTCTTTTAAAGGGTAATCATTCCTAAAAACTTCATTTCTATTCATATAAGATTAGAGAGGAAGGAGAAAAGGGAATTCAAGTGTCTTCTCCAAAATTCTTCAAGAATCTACCTAGGGTTTTCAAGGAAGTTGGGAGACTTGAAATTTCCAGGTATGTGGGGTTTGAATGGGTAGTTTAGTCCCTACCCATGCCCATTTCTTCCCATTTCCTATGTTTAACTTGGTAAATTCTTATGGGTCTTAACCCCGTTTGCATGATTCCTCAAAAGTTTACATAAGCTTGTGGTGTTGTGTTTCAATTGTGGGTTTTGAAGTGTTTAGGCTGATTTTACTTGTTATATTTTATATTCCCTGATTTAAGACCCTAAAAGTATGGATGTCTAATTATGAGGGATTTTTAGTAAAATTTATGTTCATAATGATTCCGCTAGCACGGTATGAATTTTTGAATTTAAAGCATGTCTTCAAGTTTTCTATTTCTCAGGTTGTCATGACCATGTTTCGCATGAATTAAGCATTTCAAATATGATTAAGATTTTGGGACATTCCCCAGATGGCGTGAATGATTCATGAACTATGTCTTTGGCCGACTCACGGGCCCAATTCCATGGCTAGTAATATGAATTCTCAAGTATATCATGATTCCCATGTTTTCACTAGCCATGCATGTCATGTTATGAGCACGTTGCATGTTTTAGGAGTAGTACTTAACAGCGAGTAGGTTCGGGGCCTAGGTTACGCCCTGAATCTCAAAACTACATGCCACCATAGGATCATGTTTGGGACCTCATCAGTGATTGTCCCCTATTCCCTACGGGGCCTTCATGAGTGATATCACGCCTTTATGGTTCATACCACTGGCAAGGTATGAATGGCCTCCCAACTAGGCGTACAAGTCGAACATCATGTGTGCTCATGTGGAGTATGTCGGTTATAGAAATCTCCCATTATTCCTCATGGTTTTGAAAATGCATGATTATGTTCTTTTGGCTCAAGTTAGGATTTATGAAATATTTTCCCCGCATGTTATGACTTTAATGAGTTTATGAATATTTTTGGAAATATTAAGCCTTACAATATACTTCTGGTTTCGATTTTATGATCTTGATGTCCCCACTCCTATAACTTTTATGTTGTTAAGCATTGTTTTACATACCTTACATACTCAGTACTTTCCAAGTACTAACCCCTATATTTTCAGGATCTGGTTCGCAGGCTCAGTATCGTCCCTAGTTCGTGCTCAGTTCCGCTAAATCTCCAGTGGTGAGTCCTCATGAGCCGATGGCTTCATGTTCGGACTTGTTAAATTATCTTATGTTTTTCGAATATTTGGGTTAGTTGGGGTCTTGTCCCTTCAACCCGTCTTTTTATGATTAGAGGCTTTCAGACTTATGTGTAGTATTTTGTCATTGATGGGAGGTATTTCGGTTTGTCGTTCCTTATAATTCATGATACAATTTTCAGTTAGCTTATGATTGATAAGTTAAGTATTATGCCTTTTATGAATGAATTAGTATTGTGCTCACGCCATGGGTTGACTTGGGGTCTCTCGGGGCTCCTTGTCCCATGTCTACGATCAGGGTGTACTCTCGGATCATGACAGTTACCCGGATCTGATATTTATCTTTGAAAAGCATTTAGCACCCTGAAGTTAGTCAAACAAATTATCAATCCTGGGGAGAGGCTACTTGTTCTTGATGGTAATTTTGTTCAATTACCGGTAATCAATGCACATACGACGAGAACCATCCTTCTTTCAGACAAAGAGAACTGGTGCACCCTATGAGGATTTGCTAGGTCTAATGAAACCCTTGTCTAGAAGGTCCTTCAACCGCTCCTTCAATTCCTTTAGCTTGGCTGGAGCCATTCTGTAAGGAGGAATAGATATAGGCTGCATATCGGGAAGAAGGTTAATACCAAAATCAATCTCCCGCTCTGGAGGAATTCTCGGTAAATCATCTAGGAAGACTTCTAGATATTTACATACTATTGGAACTGACCGGATAGTCAGAGTCTCGACATAGCATCCTTAAACCTAACTAGATGGTACACAAAACCCTTAGAAATCATCTTTCTGGCCTTAAGGTAGGAAATGAATTACAGGCACTGCTGAACTACCCGTCCACTTTAGGACTGGCTCACCCAAAAATTGGAACTCTACCGTATGGGTTCTACAATTAACTAAGGCATAGGATGCAAATAGCCAATCCATGTTGAGGATAACATCAAAATCGTTCATGGCTAACTCTACTAAATTTGCTGAGGGGATTTTCTGAAAAACTATGACGGGGAAATTTTTATACACCCGTCGACCTATAACTGTATCATCGACTAGAGTAGAGACTGAGAAGGGTTCTGATAGAATTCCTGGACTGACTCCAAAGCTACTAGCAACATAGGACGTCATAAAAGACAAAGTATCCCCTGGATCTAACAATGCATATAAATCAAGATGGAATAATCGTAACATACCAGTGACTACATCCGGGAAGACCTCCTGCTCCTGACGGGATGCTAGGGCATAGAATCTGTTTTTGTGTTGTCTGCCACTGCGCTAGTAGATGTCCCCTGCTGAGCTGGGCATGCTGGTGGAGTTACTGAACTAGAAGCTGGGCTTCGGCCCCTATCATGACCCTGTCTGGCCACTGGACAATCTCTAAGCATGTGTCTGGGCTTCCCGCACCCAAAGCAAGCACCTGTACCCGCCAGACACTGACCTGTGTGTCTCTGGCCACATCTGCTGCACTCTGGAGGGATAGTCTCTATGGGTCTGCTACTACTCTAACCTCTCAAGCCTGATGCTCTCCCCCTCTGATCGTGCCTAGATCAGGATGGCACACTCATAGCTGACGACGCTGGGGATGAAGACCTCTGGAGGGACTGCTGCCGGTGCCCACCACCTGTTCTCTGCTGAGAGAACCCATAATTGTCTGTCTTGGCCCTCTTGGCCTCTCTCTCTCTCTCTCTCTCTCTCAGATGAACCATCTCCATTTGCTGGGCATACAAAACCATTCTAGGAAAATTCATATCCTGATGAAGCATGGCGGTCCTAAAATCCTTGTCCAGGTGACTACCACCCATGTACAAACCTGCTCACTCGAGCTTTCTAATCAACCACTTACTGTAATACCCCGAAAGTGCCTAAGATTACACCCATTATTGAAATTTGAAATTTTGGCTGAAAATTGGGAAAAGCATCATAGGACGGGCGATGTAACGACTCATGGTATCAAACCATGGGTCGTTGTATGCCGTCATGGTGAGGGGGAGTCCTTGTGGCGGTGGAGACAACTGATGATGTAACAAATTGTTTCTTGGAATAATGAGTCATTGTTAGTAGTCGTAGGAAAGGCTGGACCTTGGTAGTTGAGGAAATAGCGGGTCACCCAAAGACCCGTCATGAGTAACAATGACTCGTTGTCACCAGTCATTGTCTAGATGGTCAGATTTCTAGTGCACTTAATGTATGGTTACCATGATTCGTTGGAAGTAACCACGAGTCATGGTGAGGCTCGTGGTATGAAAGTTTAGTGTTATGAAGGGGACAAGCAACAATCGACTCAATGACCCATTGGATCAAAGGACGAGTCATCCTATCAAGCCGTGGCATGAATCCGGGATCAGGGCCTGGGCAGTGCATACGACGGGCCATACCACGTGTGGTCGTAGCTTCCAACGACTTGTTGGTACGCCCGTTGAATCGACCTGGACAGCTTCTCAGGGAAGTTTCATTAAGGGTATTTTCAACCTTTCTAAGCTCTAAGGCCCTAAACTAAGTCATTTTATGTATTTTCTGGGCATAATAAGATAGGTTAAGTTCCTCTTTCATGGGCCATTTCCATGCATGCACAATTAAGAGAATTCTAGAGTGATCAAGCATAGACTTAAGCTCTTCCCTGTCAATCCTCCATTGGGCATTCAAGAAATCTTAAATGCTACTTCTGGCCACCACAATTTTTTCTGTAGCATGCGTAGCTAGAAGTAGCATAACTAAAATTCTGCTACAAACATTAAAATTTCATAACTAAGGACTAATATATATATTGCTATGAATTTTTTTTGTAATGTGGCTATAGTGAAAAAGAAATTTCTATATATATATATATATATATATATATATATATATATATATATAATATGGATAATAGTTTATTTTTTTGCCATGACAAATCACTTCTGTAGCTATGTTACTTTAGCCACAAAGAAATTTATCATGGGAAAAGATATAATAGTTTTGCTACAAAAATTTAAATATGTAGTTGTATGTTTTTCTACAAATTTAATTTTTCATAGTTATGAATAGTCAAAATATCCATAATTATATATTTTTGATTATCTTTTATTTTGTGACTAAATTTTCTATTACATTTTAATTTTATTAACAATAAATAATTTATAAGGACAATTAATATTTTCGTGACAAATGTCATTTTTTCACTAATTCTTTTTGAAATTCTTAAGTATTTCGTATCCATTCATATTTTATGAAAAATAGAAATATAATAAGAATTGAATATTATTATTTCATACAATAACATCTAAATAATTTCAAAAGTTAGTACTAAAATATACAATTATATATCTACAACTAGACATAAAGAGTTTGTAAAATAAAAAATTGGCCAATGAGAGACTAGATAATGAGAAAGAACTCACAATCAAATTCTGACAATGAACAATAGGTTAGACAATTTATACTTAAATGTATAAAATTCTGAAGGTTTCATATTAAAATAAAAAAGTTTTAAATATTTGATTTGCGCATTGGAGATGTTGATCCTATTATGTTTAAGTACAAAGTAATTTCACTCTTTGTATCTTGAATCCATGATCTTCTTTCATTTCAGGATTGAATTGCAACCTATAATTTTAAAAGGTCTATAATTATCGTAAAAAGAATGAGCACATCTAAGAGAAACTTTAAAAAAGAATTTTTCTTAAATATTTGATTTACTTTTTAATTTTTTGTGAAATATATATATATATATATATATATATATATATTACATAGATTTTATCTATTTTTGGTATTATAATATTTTATTCATTTGATATCAACCAAATTTCTTAAAAGATGCATCTGATCACGCGAAGCGTGATTAATTTAACTAGTTGAATCATAAACTAGAGTATTATTTATTCATGAAAATTTGAGTATCCCGTGTTATATTCAATTCATTTGTCACCCAACCTATTTTTATCCACATGAAATATGGGGGTTAGTTATTATCCATTTTATATTGATCTATTCTCAACCTGGCCAAATTTAACATAACCCACCCATTTGCTACCACTATCCACGATACAACCGGAACTAAAAGTTCAAGGCTCACCCACTTTCAAAATCATTCTTGTAAATTAAATTTTTGCACGGACTGCCTCAAGGACGGATCTACATGGAGTCCACAGGATTCATTTGAATTCCATTCGTCGAAAAATTACACCTATATAGAGTTAATTTTATTTTTTATATATATATTAAATGTTAGAACCCTCTAACATACTAAAAACTTAGCTCATTGGCAAAGGGAGTTCAAATTTTCTCATGATGCTCAAGTTTGATTCTCACAACATTTTTTCAATCATTTAGCTTCAGCCATTTTCACTTTTTTTTTTAAAAAAAAAATTTACAAAACGAAGTCGTTCGTTTGAAAAAGAGGGCAGATTTGATTGGGATTTGAGTTAAATCTCTAATTTATAAGTCAAATAATAAATAACCCTCTCTACCCTTTTTGCTCTCTTTTTTGCTCCTACACTTTCTCTTGTTGCATAGTTGCTGGCTTGCTGCCTGTTGATCTCCTCTGTCATACTCCGCTTATTTCTCCACTCTTCAGACTCTAGTCTCATGGATTCCTCATGCGGTAAGTTCTTGGTTCTCTTCTCTTTTTATTTCTTTTCTTCTTCTTCTTCTTTTTTTTTTTTGCAGAATTTGATATATTTGCTATTTGATAATTGATATTTGTTGCTTTACTATTTATTCGTGTAGAAACTTAAAGATCCTTTTTTGGTTGATTTAACTTATTGCATAATGTCTTTAGAGTTTGGACTTTCAAAAAATAAAAGTTCATTTGTGACGGATTTAGCTTGAAGCTCCGTGCATAAGTTTGTCTTTCCACGGTGAAAAAAGAGAATTTTGATGTACTTTTAAGTTTTAATATTTCAGTAAAAAGATTTAAAAAAATTGTCATTATATCTGTCAAAAGAGCTTTTCCGGCAATGAAGTTTATCAAGAATGATTTTCGTCCAGGTTCTAGACAAAGCTGTGGGGGTTACCACCACATTCTTTCCCGATAGACTTGAAGTTCTTCATAGTCAAATGAGTGATGATTTTTTAGGGGTTTCTTGGTGCCTATCTAGAATAAAGATGTATTTGATAATATTTCAAATGATGCTATTATTAACATATGTCAAGATAAGAAACCTTGGATAGGCATTTTAATAGTAAAACTATGTTTTGCATGGGCTTCTCTGTGTATTTGATTTTTTTAATTTTTGAATCCCCCTTCACAGTTGTATAATATTCACCGAATTATACAATTATGTGATCTGTTCATTTAATCTGCTTCTGCTCTGTCAAAATAAAATAAATGTGTTGATTACTTTATTAGTCATTCATTGTTTACCTTTACTTAGTATGACTAATATAATGCAGGTTATCTGTGTATATTTGACTACAACAAGAAGCAACTTATATATTGTGGGAAAAGTTATTATCATGCTCTGTTGTGTTGTGCTCGGACGTGAAGGTTTATGATTTTCTGTTCATGACATATTTGTAACTTGAAGTGTCACCTTTGCCCTGTGGTCTTTTCCGTGTAGCACATATGATTTTTTTAAATAATATTTAATTTTACTAATCATTTCTCTAAACATATGTCAATTAAGTTGAACGTTGCTTAGCTCGCTCATATTTTATTCAGTCGCTCATTTTTTAACACTAGTTGCATGCTTATTTTTTTTGAATTTCATTGATGAAAATTCTGTCTCCGTCATGATTATCCCTATTTTAAAATGATCCTTAATTTTTAACACTTAAATTGACGATCTTTAAGTTTTTCCTCTACTATTCATTTAATAAATTTTTTAAATTTAAAATATCCTTAATTATGAATTGAAAAACAAAACCTCGCCTGTCTTCTTTCCTTGCATGTCAATCCGCAGGCATACTGAAAAGAATTGATGGCGTCCAAGATTCAAAATTTGTTGCCATGCACGGTACTATTTTCTTTTTCCTACTTTAGTGAAGTGGTGGATTAGATTGAACTTTGTAATAATAAAAGGGGGAGGAAAATTATTTAACCTATAAGAGTAAAAATGGATAGTTAGGAAGGGAAAAAGGGTCACCTTACTCCCCAAGCTTAACCAAAATAATAAATTATTCCCTCTGGTCCATTTTAATTGTTAGAATAGATTTGTACATTCATTAAGAAAAAATTAATAGGGATGGTAATTTGACTAATATAACCCTATTAATTTTTTGAAAACATACAATACATTTTTTTTCACATTTTAGAATGACTTTAAACACTAAGGGTAGAATTGAAAAAACATGGTCAATTATCTCTTGAATTTTAAAACTAGCAAGTATTTTGAAATAACTACTTTTAGTATACCTAGAAATCAAAATGAAATGGAGGGAGTAGCTTTTCATAAAGGATTTATGCAAAATATAAGCAACTTTACTTACATAAAGTTGGAGAAAACTTGAAGAACTACAGGAATCCTAGAGGGAGTTTTTGGGTTGTTTTGGCTAGATAGGAGGGAGCTTTGTGTGATCTGAAATTTTTTGAAATTTGCTGAATGTTTTGTGAATAAAATGGTCAAGTCTATCCCCTTAAAAGGGGTCCCTTTGGTTGATATTTTTGGACTCAATTTTGGGCCCAATTAGGTCAAACTTTGTCAAATTTGTGGGCTGTTTTGAGTAGATTTTTAGCCTCCATTTGGTCCATCTTTTAGACTGCTTTCAAGCTTATTTTGAGACAATATATTGTTAAGTAGGTAATGCACCTACTTGGACCTTTAAGTACCTCAAAAGTCTAAGTAGATAATGCATCTACTTGGCTTAAATTTGAGCTTTTTTGGGCCTTAATTCAGTTGGACTTTTTCAACAGATTTGGTATTACTTTGTTGGGTCAACTTTAGGTTTCATTTGTGCCATTATTAGGTCCATTATTACATGTAGGTATTGTGCCTACTTGACCCTCTTAACTTGGTCCATTCCGCTAAAGTGGATGATTGATGTGAGGCTAAAATATTATATATTTGGCCATTATTTCACCTCATATGAGTGTTTAATCGTACTTTAAACGGTAAAATAGTTGTTATGCTTATCTTTATTATTTTTGATGTACAGGACGAAACTGAAAAATTTTAAGCTAAAATGATGAAAATAAGAGATCTTTGAAATCTTTGTAGAAGCCATTGAAGCCAACTTGAAGTTCATATGAGTTGCAAAATCAAATGTGGGAAGCAAATCCACAAAAAATCAAGTCAAGGAGCTAGAAATATAATATCACATTGCGCCAGGCGAAGAAACAATGCGTTTGGTGGAAGCCTTAGCCAAAAATAATTAAAGTCTGGAAATTAACACTACTGTGTTATGGAAATGCAAAAACAGTCCTTTTCGGTGTGCTCATTTAAATAAAGGGTATTTTGGTCTGGAGCCATTTTAGAGTTTCACATAAACATCTCTTTGATTGATGCTTTGAAAGAAATGCCCAAATATGTGAAATATCTCAGGGATGTGGTTGCATGAAAGTTGAGACATATAAAGTTCGAGGTAGTCGCACTTATAGAAGAGTGCATTTCTAGGGTGTTAAACAAGTTTTCGCAGAAGCTTAAAGACCCAAGAAATTTCACCTTCCCTATACAAATTGGTGAAATTGAGGTGGTGCAAACTCTTTGTGATCTGGAGGCAAGTATAAATTTGATGAGCCTATTTGTATTTAAGATGCTTGGATGTGTGAACCAAGACCCGTTGCTATCACTTTGCAGCTGACTGACAGGTCTCATGTCGCTCCCGAGGGAATCATTGAGGATATGCTGATTAGAGTTGAAAAGTTTGTAATCCCTGCTGACTTCATAATCCGAAGAAGATGAGAAGGTATTGATCATATTAGGGTAGCCATTCTTGGCTACTGGAGGAGACCTTATTGATGTGAGAGTAGGAAAGCTTAAAGTAAGAATAAATAATGAGGAAGCAACCTTCAATGTGTATAGAGCCATCTCCTGTCACGATCCGAGTCTACACCCAGGACATGATTCGGTGCTTAGAGCCACAAGTGACCTCAAGTTAACTCATGGCACTGCATAATTCTAACAGAACAACAACTAATAGAACATATCTGGGAGGAAGCTTAATTGAAAAATAACTAATCAAAAGGAAAGAATAAAAGAATGATAAAAACACTGAGTTATAAGCTGAAACTTACACTACACTATTTAAAAGCCTCTACTAATCTAATGAGTTGTTGGGACAGTCCCCAGCTAACTCCAAAATCTAGGAGCTAGAGATATACTGAAATAGATAAAACATAACTCCCATCTTCGGAAGATGAGAACTCACCACTGACAACTGATAAAGTCTGGAACGTGTCTAACTGCAAGGCTGAGTCTGAATACCTAGTTTATATCATAAAATGATATAGCATAGAGAGTATGCAGTCAGTACTTTGAATGTACTAAGTATGTGAGAAAAGTAACTGAAGCTGGAAACATGCTAGTAAACAGAATACATAATTGAGGTGAAGTACAATTACCCTATTTGAGATGCGTAGATATTGACAGGATATGCTAGTTTGAAAATAGTTAAACAAAATACAAGTATTTTAAACTAATTTTTAGGGGTCATGTACACGCACTGTAAACTGAAGCTATAACTGAAATTGTAAACTGTGCTGAACTGAAACTAAGACTGTAATGTGAGAGAGCCTATTAACCAACAAACTCCAATGTGAGCCTCATGGATCCCAACTTATAATCTTGGTTGGAAAGTTATTCATACCTTTCCAAGGGTAAGAACCATGACTGGCGTGATATCACTTGTGACTTAGGGCGACAATCTCTAATAACAACGACCCCTACATGTGCCTATTGAGGTGAGGGAGACACTCTCAAATAACAAGGATCCCATATTTTTCAGGCTAAGGAAAATATTCTCTACTATTGAGAATCTCTTATCCTAAGGTGGCATGTATTTTTGAGACCTAGGTGCGCTGGAACCTCAGCCTACTCAGTGCTAAATACTACTCCCAACTGAACATAAGGATACATACAAACTGATAATCTGAAGCTGATGTGCTAAGACTAGTTGGAACCACTTTATCTAGCAAGAGTCCCGAAAGACTAAAGGACCATTAACATACTGATACTGAGGGCTAAAAATTGATGTTCTAAGAATAGTTAGGGCTAGACTTTCTAACAAGAAAGAGGCCCGAGAGTCTTAATGTAACATCTCTAAGATCAGACCCGAGAGTTGAGTTAAATAAAATCAGAAAATATGCACTAGAGTCACAAAACAACTCAAAGAACGAGTCATTGTGGGAAACAATGACTCGTGGTATGCCTCGTTCTAGGTCTTCAGTCCATCCACTCCAAGAAACAACAGACCCAACAACGACTCATTGGTGCACTCAACATGTAATTCTAAGTAGTCATTAGGTGTAGTCAGTAAGGGGTCAAAGTTGGTTCAGAGACAACGGGCAGATATAACGACCCGTTGGGGGCGAGTAACAACCCGTTGTGGAATCTATTGACTGAAGTTTTGAAGTAATGCAGTCGAGGACATGTTTTTAGTTATGTTGTTTTGTCAGTTTAATTTCAGACTCAGAGTTAGCTGGGGGCTTGTCCCAGTATCTCATCAGATAGTAGAGGCTTTTTAGACACAAACTTAGTATATTTAGCTTGTGTTTCAGCGTTGTTATATTACCACTTGACATATGCTTTATGATTCAATCATGCTTATTCATGCTAATGTTGTATTCTGCTTTAGTTTATGCTTTTAAGTTGCTATGCACATGCCATGTGTTAGCTTGGAGCCATTTGTGGTTCTAGGTCCCGTGTTTCAGTTCGGGCTCCATGCTCAGGTCGTGACAAACTTGATATCAGAGCAAAGGTGTAGGTGTGTCCTAGGGTGTCTGATAACTGCATCAAGTAGAGTCTTTTCCATGGGTTGAAGAATGCCACACTTATGGGGACGAGGCTATAAGATGTTTTAGGAAATTTTCCTTCTTGCATGATTCATGTGGTGCGATGAGCTACCTCTTTATTCCTCTAACTCATGCTATACGTGTTTGCAGAAATATGCCTCCAGCGGATCCCTTGCTTGAGCAGGTCACTCATACCGAGTTTAAGGCAGCATTTCAGATGTTAGCACAGGTTATGACTGCTTAGGTCAACCAGCAGGCAATGGCCCATGTTCCCCAGAATGGGAACGCAGCAGCGACAAGAGTACGAGACTTTCTTAGGATGAACCCACCTGAGTTTCTTGGATTGAAAGTGGATGAGGACCCATATGCGTTCATTGAGGAGGTGCAGAAGATCACCTAGATTATGGGGGTGACTGGAGAAGAGAGCGCAAACTTAGCCTCTAATCAGCTGAAGGTTGCGCGTATATGGTTCTGTGAGTGGAACAATAATAGGGAAGCTAGAGCACTTCCTGTGAGTTGGGATGAGTTTGTTACTACTTTCTTCCTGAGGGAGTTGAGGGAGGCAAAGGCGGTGGAGTTTGTCAATTTGAAGCAAAACCACAAGACTGTTCAGGAGTATGCCTTGGAGTTTACCTGATTGTCCAAGTATGTACCAGAAACGGTTGCTGATCAAAAGGCTCATATGAGAAAGTTTGTGAATATAGTGGTAGATTCACTAGTCAAGGAGTGTAGGACTGTCATGTCAATTAGTTACATCGGTTTTTCCCGATTGGTTCTAGATGCCCAACAGATAAAAGCAGAGCATATGAAGGAGAAGGAGAGAGAGGCCAAGAGGGCTAGGATAGGGGGCTATGGGCAGTTCCAATAGAGGTCTAGTGGTGGACACCACCCTCAGTCCCACCAGAGGTCGTCGCCCCTGCTCCATTATTAACAAGTGTCCAATTTAGACCCAAGCAGAATCATAGAGGTAGGGCGTCAGGCTTTAGGGGATAGAGGAGCACGACAGGGGAGCGCACCTTCCCAGCTTGTAGGAGGTGTGGTAAAAACCACCCTGGAGAGTACCTGGTTGGTTCAGATTCTAATTTCAAGTTTGGGAAGCTCGGACATATGTTTAGAGATTTTCTTTAGCTAGATAGAATGACAGTAGAGGTCGTGCCCCAGCTACCACTTCAACAACTACATTAGTTCACCCATCTTTGTAGAGCGCCTCTTCTAATGTAGGTGGCGATCAGTGTCAGAACAGGTTCTATGCACTATTTTCTCATTAGGAGTAGGAGGTCTCTCCTGATGTAGTCACTGGTATGTTAGGAGTATTCTATCTTAATGTTTATACACTGTTAGATGCAGGGGCTACCTTATCTTTTGTGACTCCTTATGTTGCTGTTAGTTTTGGAGTCACTCCCGAAATCCTTTTAGAACCCTTTTCAGTCTCTACTCCTTTTGGTGAGTGTACAGAAATTGCCCAGTCACGATTCTTCAAAAAGTCAACTCAACCGACCTACTCGAGTTAGATATGACCAACTTTGATGTTAAATTCAATATGAATTGGTTACATGCATGCTATGCCTCAGTCAATTATAGAACCCGTACAATAGAGTTTTGATTTCCAGGTGAGCCAGTCCTAGAGTGAAAGGGTAGTTCAGCTGTGCCTGTAGGTCACTTTGTTTCCTATCTCAACGCTAGGAAGATGATCTCCAAGGACTATGTGTATCATCTAGTTTGGGTCAAGAATTCTACGTCCCAGACCCCGACTCTTCAGTCAGTTCTTGTTGTAGGTGAGTATTCGGAGGTGTTTCCAGATGATCTACCAGGAGTCCCTCCCGAGCGGGAGATTGACTTTGGTATTAACCTTTTCCCTGATACGCAACCCATATCTATTCCTCCTTACAAAATGGCTCCAGCCAAGCTAAAGGAGTTGAATGAGCAGTTGAAAGATCTCCTAGATAAGGTGTTTCATTCGTCCTAGTAAATGTCCGAAAGAAGGATCGTTCCCTTAGAATGTGCATTAATTATTAGTAGTTGAACAAGGTCATAATCAAGAACATGTATCCCCTTCCCAGGATTGATAACCTATTTGACCAGCTTCAGGGTGGTAAATGCTTTTTCGAGATAGATCTGAGATCCAGGTATCATCAGCTCAGAGTTTGGGAGAGTTACATCTCGAAGCTAGCCTTCAGAACTCGATATAGTCACTACGATTTCATAGTTATTTTTTTTGGACTAATAAATAATCCTGCAACTTTTATGGACTTGACAAATAGGGTGTTCAAATAGTATTTGGATATGTTGCTGATTGTCTTCATAGATGATATCCTCATATACTCTTGGAGCGAGGAGGAGCATGCTGCTCATTTGAGTATTGTGTTGCAGACTCTCAAGGATCGCTAGTTGTTCGCTAAATTCAGCAAGTGTGAGTTTTGGCTGAACGCAGAAGCATTTTTGGGCCATGTAGTGTCTAGCAAGGGTGGGCAGGTTGATTCTCAAAAAATAGAAGCAGTGAAGAATTGGCCTAGACCAGTTAGTCTTTCAGATATTAGGAGCTTCTTGGGTTTAGCTGGCTATTACAGGAGGTTCGTAGATGAATTTTTATCCATTGTAGTACCATTGACTAAGTTGACCCAAAAAAGGTCAAATTCTAGTGATCGGATGCTTGTGAGAAGAGTTTTTAGGATTTAAACACTCGACTCACTTCAGCCCCCGTATTGACCCTACTGGAGGGTATGGATGGTTTTGTCGTGCATTTTGATGCATCTAGATAGCTTAAGACTCATAAGAAGAATTATCCGACGCATGACCTAGAGTTGGCGAGCTGTAGTATTTGCTTTAATGATTTGGAGGCACTATTTGTATGGGGTGCATGTGGATGTATTCACGGACTACAAGAGCCTTCAGTATGTGTTCACTCAGATGGACCTGAATTTGCAGCAAAATAGATGGCTAGTCAAGGACTTTGACATGAGGGTCCTTTAACACCCAGACAAGGCCAATGTAGTGGTGGATGCTCCGAGTAGGTTGTCCATGGAGTGTGTGTCTCATGTAGAGAATGGGCAAAAGGACAACCCATTGGTTGGCTCATTTAGGGGTTCGCCTTGTTATCTCGACGGATGGTGGAGTCATTGTTCAAAATAGGTCAGAATCTTCATGGTGACTAAGGCCAAGGCTAGGTAAGATAAGGATCCTATCTTGGTAAAGTTGAAGGAAGCGGTCCGAAATTAGAAAGTAGAAGTTTTCTCCCAAGGGAGAGATGGTGTACTCTGATATCAAGGCCGATTGTGTGTGCCAGGTGTAGATGACGAATTTCGAGTGAGGATCATGGCTCTTGGTATTCTATCCATCTTGTTCCACCAAGATGTACTGTGATCTACTAGAAGTCTATTGGTGGAATGGCATGACGAAGGACATAGCGGAGTTTGTGGCTAAGTGTCCAAATTGCAAATAGATGAAGATTAAGCATTAGGGACTTGGGGATATGCTTCAGGATATTAGCATTCTTACTTGGAAGTGGGAAGAGATCAATATAGACTTCATTACCGGATTGCCTCGTACCCATTGAATGTATAGTCCTATATGGGTGATTGTGGACAGGTTGACCAATTCAACCCATTTGCTATAAGTCAAAACTACCGATTTGGCCGAGGATTATGCCAGATTATACATTCAGTGTTAGTTCGGTTGCATGGATTTCCTTTGTCTATTATCTCAGATAGGGGCACTCAGTTTACTTCTCAATTTTGTAGGTCATTTCAGAGAGGCCTTGGTACTCAGGGTAAGCTTAGCACAACTTTTCACCCGCAGAAAATGGTCAGGTCGACCGGACCATTTAGACTCTTGAGGAAATATTGAGAGTGTGTGTGATTGATTTCAAGGGTAGTTGGGATGATCACTTGCCTCTCATCGAGCTTTATTACAATAACAGTTATCACTCCAGCATACAAATGGCCCTGTTTGAGGCTCTTTACAGGCGGAGGTGTAGATCACCGATTGGATGGTTTAAGGTAGGTGAGGCCACCTTGAATGGGCCTGATCCAGTTCATGTGCCATGGAGAAACTTAAGCTTATTAGAGAATGGCTAAAATCAGCACAGAGTGGTCAGAAATCTTATTCGAATGTTAGGCGGAGAAAGCTTTAATTTGAGGTTCATGATTGGGTGTTTCTGAAGGTGTCTCCCATAAGGGAGTGATGAGGTACGGAAAGAAAGGGAGGTTTAGTCCACGATATGTTGGTCCTTATAGGATTCTAAGGCAAGTTGGTAAGGTGGCAGATGAGTTGGAGCTATTAATAGAGTTAGCTTCGGTGCGTCCAATTTTCCATGTATCTTTGTTGAAGAAACGCATCGGTGATCTGGCCATGGTTGTTTTGGTGGAGAACATAGGTGTGAAGGATAGTCTTACCTATGAGGAGGTTCTAGTTGGGATCCTTGATTATCAGGTTTGGAAATTGAGAAATAAGGAAGTAGCTTCAGTGAAGGTGTTGTGGAGAAATCAACTTATTGAGGGAGCTACACGGGAAGCCGAAGCAGATATGATGGCTAAATACTCGCATCTTTTCCCTTCCGGCTCAGTTCCAGCATGAGGTATCAGTTTCCTCCTTAGTAATCTATTCAGTTTCATGTCAAGTTCATGTCTTTAAGTTACTTACATGTCATTGCATATATGTATGTTTCATTAATTCAATTCAGTCATGAATCTCAATCTGGAGTCAGTCACTTCGTCAATTTTCAGCTTTAAATGCTCAGTTTTAGGATTGCAGTTCCTCCCCCATCCTATCAATATGCTTAATCCATATTCGAGGAGGAATGTTCCCAAGGAGGAGATAAGGTAACATCCCAAATGTTTCTAAGATCAGACCCGATGGTGAAAAAAATAGGAAAAATGCACCAGAGTCACAGAACGACTCAATGAACAAGTCACTGTGGGAAATAATGACTCGTGGTATGCCTCGTTCTAGGCCTTCAGTCCATACCCTCCTAGAAATAACAGACCCAACAATGACTCATTGGTGCATTCAATGGGTCGTTCTAAGCAGTTGTTGGGAGGAGTCAGTAAGGGGTTAACGTTGGTTAAGAGATAACAGACAGATACAACGACCATTGGGGCGAGTAATGGCCCGTTGTGGGTATTTGTTGTCTGAAGTTTTGAAGTAATGCAGGCGAGGCAGTGGTGACATTGGAAGGAGTGATGAGTTATCATTTTGTATAACGACTCGTCCTGACAATCGTTGGTCAAAGCTTCAGCAGGGTACCAGGAGTGCTCCAGATACAACGGATGGATCCAACGAGCCGTAGTATCCAGCAATGACTCGTTCGATGAGTCATTGTAGCTAACAGTGTCCTTTTCTCCAGATGAATCGTTAAGGGCATTTTTGTAATTTCTAATATCCTAAGTCGTTTTGAGCTTGGGAAAGAGTACTTTAAGGGGAATATTCACCCTAGAACCTTCATTCTACTCCTAACCCTCTAATTTGAAGATCAAAATCCCTCAAGGCTCACAAGAACAATTTAGGGTTCTTCACTCTCATCCTCTCCAATTCTCATTGGGTTTCAAGCAAAGTCAAGAAATCAGTGAATCAAAGGTATGTGGGGTTTATCAATGAGGGGTATTTCCACCCTTCTAACCCTCTTTAATCAGAATCATGATCTCCCATTCCCCATGCCCTAATTTTCAAATTTAATGGGCTTTATTGGGTATTGTTGAATTCCTTCATGATTTTTCAATGGGTTTAATTATCTTGATCAAATTGATGATTTCCTGATTAGGGTTTTGTATTTCTATCAATTCTTCCATGAAATTACTATTAAGCATGATTATTAACTTCTAGGGTTAAATTCCCTTTTCTTATGAAATCCCTTGATTCTCTTATGATATCAACTCTCAAATTTTAAGTTATCTATATATTGGTATCAGCCTTGAAACTAGTCATGACATGACATGCGGGGTAAAGCCTTGAAACTATTGGTATCAGAGCCAAGTTAGAATATATTCATGCATTTTCAGCCATGAGAGGCTAAAATTTCTTGATGCCATGACTGTGTGACTTATATTACTGAAGCTTAGTGGGTTAATCGTCCAGCTTAGGAATTTCGTAATTATTCTGTATGAATCTTATAATTCTTTAACGGTTATATTAGATTTATGCTTGGTTGTTAAGAGATGGTTTCGAGGTATTCTCAAGTAGTTGCGATGCCGACAGGCGGTCGTTTTGCCGAAAGGACAGGCGTTTAGACTGCAAGGTACTTTGCTTGAGAAACTCGTGTAACTTCCATGGACTCTTAATGTAATATCCTTAGCATAAATTCATAATGATCCCATAAGAGTTAAAAGGAATTCTTACTTTATAATTATGCAATTCCCTCGCTGAAATATTTCTCTTAAGTCTTAGGAATATAAAGAGCATAGTCAAAAGGCATCTCTTCTCTCAATGGATTATTAATAACCAGCATGTTATTAACAGTGTTAATCTGTCTATCTCTAAGATAGAAAATGATTTACAAAATTGGTCTATTCCTAGAGAACCTTTTGAAAAGATTTACCAGTTAGATAATTTTTCCATGTTTAAAAAATATAATATCAAGACCTGTGAGTCTACTATTGCGATTAATAATTCCCTTGAAACTATCAAAATATTAATTGCTGCTGATATAGATAGATATAAGAAGGAGTTCAAGTTCCTTCATATCGGTCTTGTTCAAATTGCTGTTAAACCCCTTTTTCGAAAAGGTTTAAATATCCCCCTTTGTCTGTTGCTTAGAGATGATAGACTTCTTAATTTTGATGACTCTCTGTTAGGAGTTTTAGAAAGTAACCTCGCCCATGGCCCGGTATACTTTAATTGCTATCCCAACTTCTCGGTTGATTTTCATGATCCAAACATCATGGATACCTTGACACTTAATGTCAAAACCAAGAACATGAATAGCAAATTAGATTCCAGAGAAATAGCTATAATATATCGGGTATATTATAAGCTAATGAAGACCACTATAGCCCCAAAGGCTATAGCTTCTAGCGACAAAGGAGTTACTATGCTCATGGAAGCAAACCAAGAGCACAGTACTACCTTCGTTCCGCGTCTCCTAAAATGGAACGATATCCTCACGGATGAAGAGTGGAAATTCGACTCTATCACTCACCCTTTACCTATTCAACCCGAAAGATCCCAGATCGAAAGGGTTATACAATTTCCAGATGGATCTATTAACCTTATGTTTTTAAGATCCAACTCTTACAGCCAAGCTTCTTCAAGTAGAAGAATGTCTTCGGCTAGACCTTCTTCTTTTAACCCCCCAGAGGATGACGAAGATACCGCAAACCCTGCCATGAAGGTTCGTGGCGTTGATTTTAGCCAGACTATCCCAAAAGTCTACTATGAGGACACTATTCCCAGCCCTACTTCTAGCGATATGAGGCCTAATCATAGTCGGAAAGATTCGTTGGGAGTTCTCACTTCAGATGACGAATTTGTCATAGACAAAAAGAAAATCAACCAGTGGTGGAAATTACCAGAACACCAGAAAAAGGTAGAATGGTATAAAGCTACCTACTCTTTGGAACAAAGAACCACATTCAGAGATAAGTGGTTTAAAGACATGAGAAGATTCAAAACCGAAATTGAATTCTTCAAATGGTTCGAATGCTCAGGACAGATTGATGATAAACAGTCATCTCTCCAAGTCTTAGTCAACAGATGGTACACCAAGGACCAGGTTATAGAGAGTGTTACTCCACCTCTTGAAGGTATTTCAATCCCTTACAAAAAGGAAATTCTTACTGCTTCCCCCTTCAAGAAACTAAAGGGAAAAACCAGTTCTACCCTTGTCTCCACAGAAGACATAGATAAAATCTTAGAACAAAACAACTATACCAACCAGATTCTTCATGTTGTCTCCAGACAAATTGAAGAAAAAACCAGTCATTCCTTGGCCAAACCAAGTACCTCAAAGGTTAGCCCCCAGATTGAGACTAACCCTATTTTCAAAATCCCTGAATTCTCCAAAGAAAAATACCCTGATCTCTCCAAAGAATTTGGAAATTCCCCTGATCTTCTCGAAAGGATCAAGGAACAACTGTCTAAGCTGAACATCACCCAAGGAGGTGATAAAAAGATTAGAACCCTTCTGGAGCGACATCCTAACAAAAGGAACTTTTATCCTAAACCTTCTTTCCCAGACGTCCAGTTTGAAGAAAACACTCTACATCCTCAGTCCACTGCAGATGGAACAGGTATTACCGAATGGAATATTGATGGAATGGCAGAAGGACAAATCTATAACAAGCTCCAAGAAATAGGGATGAACATAACTGCCTACAAAATGAAAGGCGCCAGTGATAAACACGCAGCTACTTTGATAACTGCAGGATTTACTGGAACCCTCAAGAATTGGTGGGACAACTACCTCACTGAAGCTAACAGAAGTGAGATCTTCAATGCGACTGTTTCACAAACTGTTGTTAAAGCAGAAAATGGAATTCAAACCACAGAGGCAGTCATGGCAGAAGATGCTACTGCCACTTTGGTTTACAGTATAGCGAAACATTTTGTGGGAGAACCACGACTTTTCCAAGATAGGAGTCTTGAGATTCTCAACAATCTGTACTGCAAGAAGCTTACAGACTTCAGATGGTATAAGGACATGTTTCTTAACAAAGTCATGATTCGATCAGACTGCAACAATGAATACTAGAAGGAGCGCTTCTTAAGCGGACTACCTCCCCACTTTGCAGAAAAGGTAAGATCAAAGATCAGAGATAGGTGCGAAGGGAAGATCCCTTACGACCAACTCTCATACGGAGACCTCACAAGCCTCGTCAATGTCGTTGCAATAGAACTTTGCACAAACCTTAAGTTGAAGAAACAACTTAAAGAAGAGCAGAAGTCTTCGCCTACAGAATTAGGAACTTTCTGCCAAGACTTTGGATTTCCTCTATTAAAACCCCCCTCAGCTAGAAGACCTAGCAAAAGAGAAAGAACAATAGGGAAATACAAGAAAACCTCTTCTAAGAAGGAAAGAGATTTCGGAGACAAAAGGTCTAAGAGAAAGTTCAGAAGAAAGACTTCAGAGGAACCTTCTCCACAAGAGACATGTTGGACGTGTGGCAAGAAGGGCCACAGAGCTAATAAGTGTCCCAGAAACAACAAGAAGAAGAAAAAGATTAACCTTCTTGAAGTAGACGATGAAGTTAAACAAAAGCTCTACTCGATTCTTGAAGAAGAAGAATCAGAGTCTGAATACACTTCCGAAGAAGAAGGAAGCGGAGACGACGAATTCCTCAACGTCGCCCAACATTCAGAATCTGAAGAAGATGTTTCTGAATGTAATTGCAATGGAGCTTTCTGTCTTTGTGATAGTAGAACTATCAGAGTCATCTCAGAGAAAACAGCAGAGACTCTCTTCTCAACCATCGAGCACATCCAGGACGATGATGCCCGAAGAAATTATCTCATCGAGCTTCAAAAGCTGGTTACTCACCAAAAGGTTGAAAGACCTAAGGTAACTCCTTTTAGCATGAAACAAATCATGCAAAGATTCGATACTAAGAAGGTTGAACCTTCAATTGAAGAACTCCGTCAAGAAGTAAATTCTTTAAAGGATGAAGTAAGAGAAGTCAAAAGCACACTTCACAAACTTGAGATAGATGCTCTCACAGAACAAGTTCTTAAAGGAATCAACAATGAAGCATCTACCTCCAAAGGTAATTTACTAAGAGAATCTGATAATGAACAATCAGACGAGCAGCCTGACAACCTTATCGAAGAATCAAAAGGTAATGCTGGCCTCAGAGTCATCACAAAGGTAAGACCACAGAGTTCTCATATTCTCATCAAGCTTGTTATTAATGATGATTTCATCCTTAATAAAATTGCTTTATTAGACAGTGGTGCAGACAGGAACTGCATTTCAGAAGGATTAATCCCAACCAAATACCTAAGTAAGGGTACTACCAGGTTGTACAGTGCTACAGGTGAACGTATTGCCATCAACTATAAGTTGAATAAAGCCCATATCTGCAACAATGTTATTTGCCTTGCTAATGATTTTGTAATTACCAAAAACATTAATGAGGAAATTATTTTGGGAATTCCCTTTATTACCCAAATAAAACCTTATGTTTCAGATTTTGATGCTATACGCACAAAAATTTTAGGAAAAGAAATTTCCTTTCCGTTTAACAAAACTCTTTCTCTTGAAGAAAGTAAATTTTTACATAAACAAACTGCTTTTAAAACTAGCCAGATTTGTTTTCTTAAAGAAGAAATTAAGCTTAAAAAAATTGAGCAAATTTTAAAAACCCCGGGAATGGTAACCAAGATTTCCGATTTGCAAAAAAATCTTGAAAAAGAAATTTGCTCAGATTTTCCAAATGCTTTTTGGGACAGAAAAGCCCATACTATAGATCTTCCTTATATTGATGGTTTCAATGAGCAGGCTATCCCTACTAAGGCCAGGCCCATCCAAATGAACCATGAATTAATGGAAGTTTGCAAAAAGGAGATTGACACTCTTTTAAAAAATAAAATTATCCGGCCTTCTAAGTCGCCTTGGAGCAGTTCGGATTTTTATGTTAATAATGCTGCGGAGAAAGAAAGGGGTTCTCCCAGACTTGTTATTAATTATAAGCCTCTGAACGCCGCTCTAAAGTGGATTAGATATCCCATTCCTAACAAAAGAGATTTGTTAAAAAGAACTTTTAAAGCCAATATTTACAGCAAGTTTGATATGAAATCAGGCTTTTGGCAAATTCAAATTTCCGAAAAGGATAAATACAAAACTGCTTTCAATGTCCCGTTTGGACAATTTGAATGGAATGTTATGCCTTTTGGGCTTAAAAACGCCCCATCTGAATTTCAAAATATCATGAACTCTTTATTCAATTGCATCAGCCATTTTTCAATAGTCTATATTGATGATGTACTGATATTTTCTGAGGACATAGATTCTCATTTTAAACATTTAAATGTTTTTCAAAAAATTGTCAAACATAATGGTCTTGTGGTTAGCGCCAAAAAGATCAAATTATTTCAAACGAAAATAAGATTTTTGGTCCATGATCTTTTTCAAGGCACTTATAAACCTATTTGCAGAGCCATCGAGTTCTCAAGTAAATTCCCCGATGAAATCACAGATAAAACCCAGCTGCAAAGATTTTTAGGCAGTATTAACTATGTCGCTGACTTTATTCCTAAGGTCAGACAACTCTGCAAACCACTTTTTGACAGGTTGAAGAAATCTCCTTGCCCCTGGACAAAAGAACAAACCAAGGCTGTTAGAAAAATCAAAGAAATTGTTAAACATCTTCCTTGTCTGGGCATCCCCAACCCAGAAGCGTTCATGATTGTTGAGACCGACGCCTCCGACATGGGATACGGTGGCCTCCTTAAACAAAAGAAGTCTCCTGAAGATTTAGAACAATTAGTCCGTTATACTTCCGGAGTCTGGAACTCTGCCCAGAAAAACTATAGTACGATTAAAAAGGAAATTCTTTCCATTGTTTTGTGTATTACCAAGTTTCAAGATGATTTAATTAACAAAGAATTTTTGTTAAGGGTAGATTGCAAATCTGCCAAAGACATTGTTTTAAAAGACGTTAAAAATCTTGTTTCAAAGCAAATTTTTGCCAGATGGCAAGCTTTACTATCCAGTTTCGATTTTGAAATCGAATTTTTAAAATGAGAAAATAATTCTCTTCCAGACTTTCTAACCCGTGAATTTTTGCAGGGGAAAAATGAAGCCTTTCAACCTTAGGCCCAAGCTCACGGGAACATCCAGCTCTCCTTCCAGAAAGGAGAAAGAAACAAAAACAGTTAAACCATTTAACATTAGGCCGTCTATGAACGACCTCTCTCCTAACAAGTTTTCTGTCTTAGCAGGTATTCCTCCGATGGATCCTAAGATGACAATCACACCCTAAGATGACCTCTCTCCTAACAAGTTTTCTGTCTTAGCAGGTAGCCTCTCATGGCTGAAAATGCATTAATATATTCTAACTTGGCTCTGATACCAATAGTAAAACGGAAGCGGAAAGTAAAGCAAAAGCGGAAATCTTTAAAGAAAACTTACTTAAAGATTCTAGATTTAAAGATTCAAGATCTTCATTGATTTGGATAACCCCGTACAAAGAGCATTACAATGTTTAGAATATATAGAGAAATTTTTCTAAGTGTAAAACTTTCGATGCTTCATATGAATTACAGGGCTTTATTTATAGCCAAAATGAAATAAAGTAAGAGACTCAGTGGCCTCCTCTGATTGGCTGAGTGAGATTGCCCTTATCTTCAGAATTGAGTGGGCATCTGCTTTTGTGAGTGGGAATCTTTGGCCTCCTGTGATTGGCTGAGTGAGATTGCCCTTATCTTCAGAATTGAGTGGGCATCTGCTTTTGTGAGTGGGAATCTTTTTCCTGTTAGTGGAAGACATGAAATGTGATGAGACCTTTGGTGGGGGTCCAATGGAGACTTTCAGTGAAATCCCTTCAGCAAGTGGTAGATCTTTCGCAGATTGATTTTATTATGGCTAGTCACTTTTGCACTAATAATTCCAGTTCTTTGAACCTCTACTAGTGGAAGTGCAGTATTTTTGGATTTTAATATCCTCAACTGGGACTAATCATCATAAAATGGATCAGCGTAAGACTGTGCCAAGGCTTTGGGATATAACATATCTCCGTTGTCTTCGCTTGAGGAAGCTTCTTCAAGAAGGGCTGTAATGGACTTTTCGTGAGTGTTATCATCGAGATCTGATAAGGCCTTTTGTAACCTCTTCTTGAGGTCTTCTCTGTTTGATGAAGAACCCACCTCCTTGATTTTGGGGGTTGAAGGCTTAGGCTCCTTAGCAGTAGGGACCCATCCTTTGATAAGTATTTCTTTAGACAAGTATTTGATGCAGTCGAATTCATGAATCGAAAAAGACCAGCTTAAAATATATGACATTCTTCTTTGGACATAAAACTTGCACATTTGGATGTGCTCTGGTAAAGTGGAGATGTTGTTCTCAGCTATAAACTGAGGGAATTTATCTAAATAAAACTTTGGTAGAGTTTGATGATTTCCTCCAAAACAATTCCACAATTTCGTAGAACCATCTGGGTAAAACTGTTTTTGGCAATTCTGGTCCATATTTGATGAACCAGGGATGAGTGGTTGGGCGTAGGTACATAAAATTGAACCAGGCGTATTTGTAATCAAACCAATTATAACTTTGAGGCTTAAAAGGCCTCGAGAGAAGGACTGGGGTGTGCAGATGATCTGCCATCCAATCAAAAGGAGTAAAAATCTTTTTAAGGGTAATTTTGGAATAGGCTGTACTTTCAGGATCTGAAGGATCCCTAAGTTGGTGTTCAATGTCGATCGATCCAGTGTCGACCAGAATGAATTCAAAGAATTTTCGGGTTTTGATTGGGTTATCTGTATCAACATAATTTCTGTTTGTATATAGTGGTCTAATCAAGTTCCTGATATCAAAGTTTTCATAATCCTTATCTAATGCAAGGATAGGAGAGATTTGCCGAATCTTGGTTTCAAAGGTTTCCTTTTTGGAAGGTGAGTTTGAGGTCTTTGTAGTTGGTTTGGTTGCTGAATCCGGGTGAACTGCTTCAGCATAACTTTCTGGAGTTTTGAGAGTGTAACTGTCTCTGGTTTGAAGAGCAGTGAACCTTGGGTTACCTATAGGGGAAACGAAGGTTGGCTCAAATGGTTTAAAAGGAGAAGTAGTCACTTCCTTTTTTGCTGGAAGGGGAGGAAAGGGTGTGATTGTCATCTTAGGATCCATCGGAGGAATACCTGCTAAGACAGAAAACTTGTTAGGAGAGAGGTCGTTCATAGATGGCCTAATGTTAAATGGTTTAACTGTTTTTGCTTCTTTCTCCTTTCTGGAAGGAGAGCTGGATGTTCCCGTGAGCTTGGGCCTAAGGTTGAAAGGCTTCATTTTTCCCCTGCAAAAATTCACGGGTTAGAAAGTCTGGAAGAGAATTATTTTCTCCTTTTAAAAATTCGATTTCATAATCGAAACTGGATAGTAAAGCTTGCCATCTGGCAAAAATTTGCTTTGAAACAAGATTTTTAACGTCTTTTAAAAGAATGTCTTTGGCAGATTTTCAATCTACCCTTAACAAAAATTCTTTGTTAATTAAATCATCTTGAAACTTGGTAATACACAAAACAATGGAAAGAATTTCCTTTTTAATCGTACTATAGTTTTTCTGGGCAGAGTTCCAGACTCCGAAAGTATAACGGACTAATTGTTCTAAATCTTCAGGAGACTTCTTTTGTTTAAGGATGCCACCGTATCCCATGTCGGAGGCATCGGTCTCAACAATCATGAACGCTTCTGGGTTGGGGATGCCCAGACAAGGAAGATGTTTAACAATTTCTTTGATTTGTCTAACAACCTTGGTTTGTTCTTTTGTCCAGGGGCAAGGAGATTTCTTCAACCAGTCAAAAAGAGGTTTGCAGAGTTGTCTGACCTTAGGAATAAAGTCAGCGATATAGTTAATACTGCCTAAAAATCTTTGCAGCTAGGTTTTATCTGTGATTTCATCAGGGAATTTACTTGAGAACTCGATGGCTCTGCAAATAGGTTTATAAGTGCCTTGAAAAAGATCATGGCCCAAAAATCTTATTTTCGTTTGAAATAATTTGATCTTTTTGGCGCTAACCACAAGACCATTATGTTTGACAATTTTTTGAAAAACATTTAAATGTTTAAAATGAGAATCTATGTCCTCAGAAAATATCAGTACATCATCAATATAGACTATTGAAAAATGGCTGATGCAATTGAATAAAGAGTTCATGATATTTTGAAATTCAGATGGGGCGTTTTTAAGCCCAAAAGGCATAACGTTCCATTCAAATTGTCCAAACGGGACATTGAAAGCAGTTTTGTATTTATCCTTTTCGGAAATTTGAATTTGCCAAAAGCCTGATTTCATATCAAACTTGCTGTAAATATTGGCTTTAAAAGTTCTTTTTAACAAATCTCTTTTGTTAGGAATGGGATATCTAATCCACTTTAGAGCGGCGTTCAGAGGCTTATAATTAATAACAAGTCTGGGAGAACCCCTTTCTTTCTCCGCAGCATTATTAACATAAAAAGCCGAACAGCTCCAAGGCGACTTAGAAGGCCAGATAATTTTATTTTTTAAAAGAGTGTCAATCTCCTTTTTGCAAACTTCCATTAATTCATGGTTCATTTGGATGGGCCTGGCCTTAGTAGGGATAGCCTGCTCATTGAAACCATCAATATAAGGAAGATCTATAGTATGGGCTTTTCTGTCCCAAAAAGCATTTGGAAAATCTGAGCAAATTTCTTTTTCAAGATTTTTTTGCAAATCGGAAAACTTGGTTACCATTCCCGGGGTTTTAAAATTTGCTCAATTTTTTTAAGCTTAATTTCTTCTTTAAGAAAACAAATCTGGCTAGTTTTAAAAGCAGTTTGTTTATGTAAAAATTTACTTTCTTCAAGAGAAAGAGTTTTGATAAACGGAAAGGAAATTTCTTTTCCTAAAATTTTTGTGCGTATAGCATCAAAATCTGAAACATAAGGTTTTATTTGAGTAATAAAGGGAATTCCCAAAATAATTTCCTCATTAATGTTTTTGGTAATTACAAAATCATTAGCAAGGCAAATACCATTGTTGCAGATATGGGCTTTATTCAACTTATAGTTGATGGCAATACGTTCACCTGTAGCACTGTACAACCTGGTAGTACCCTTACTTAGGTATTTGGTTGGGATTAATCCTTATGAAATGCAGTTCCTGTCTGCACCACTGTCTAATAAAGCAATTTTATTAAGGATGAAATCATCATTAATAACAAGCTTGATGAGAATATGAGAACTTTGTGGTCTTACCTTTGTGATGACTCTGAGGCCAGCATTACCTTCTGATTCTTCGATAAGGTTGTCAGGCTGCTCGTCTGATTGTTTATTATCAGATTCTCTTAGTAAATTACCTTTGGAGGTAGATTCTTCATTGTTGATGCCTTTAAGAACTTGTTCTGTGAGAGCATCTATCTCAAGTTTGTGAAGTCTGCTTTTGACTTCTCTTACTTCGTCCTTTAAAGAATTTACTTCTTGACGGAGTTCTTCAATTGAAGGTTCAACCTTCTTAGTATCGAATCTTTGCATGATTTGTTTCATGCTAAAAGGAGTTACCTTAGGTCTTTCATCCTTTTGGTGAGTAACCAGCTTTTGAAGCTCGATGAGATAATTTCTTCGGGCATCATCGTCCTGGATGTGCTCGATGGTTGAGAAGAGAGTCTCTGCTGTTTTATCTGAGATGACTCTGATAGTTCTACTATCACAAAGACAGAAAGCTCCATTGCAATTACATTCAGAAACATCTTCTTCAGATTCTGAATGTTGGGCGACGTTGAGGAATTCGTCGTCTCCGCTTCCTTTTTCTTCGGACGTGTATTCAGACTCTGATTCTTCTTCTTCAAGAATCGAGTAGAGCTTTTGTTTAACTTCATCGTCTACTTCAAGAAGGTTAATCTTTTTCTTCTTCTTGTTGTTTCTGGGACACTTATTAGCTCTGTGGCCCTTCTTGCCACACGTCCAACATGTCTCTTGTGGAGAAGGTTCCTGTGAAGTCTTTCTTCTGAACTTTCTCTTAGACCTTTTGTCTCCGAAATCTCTTCCCTTCTTAGAAGAGGTTTTCTTGTATTTCCCTGTTGTTCTTTCTCTTTTGCTAGGTCTTCTAGCTGAGGGGGGTTTTAACAGAGGAAATCCAAAGTCTTGGCAGAAAGTTCCTAATTCTGTAGGCGAAGACTTCTGCTCTTCTTTAAGTTGTTTCTTCAACTTAAGGTCTGTGTAAAGTTCTATTGCAACGACATTGACGAGGCTTATGAGGTCTCCGTAGGAGAGTTGGTCGTAAGGGATCTTCCCTTCGCACCTATCTCTGATCTTTGATCTTACCTTTTCTGCAAAGTGGGGAGGTAGTCCGCTTAAGAAGCGCTCCTTCCAGTATTCATTGTTGCAGTCTGATCGAATCATGACTTTGTTAAGAAACATGTCCTTATACCATCTGAAGTCTGTAAGCTTCTTGCAGTACAGATTGTTGAGAATCTCAAGACTCCTATCTTGGAAAAGTCGTGGTTCTCCCACGAAATGTTTCGCTATACTGTAAACCAAAGTGGCAGTAGTGTCTTCTACCATGACTGCCTCTGTGGTTTGAATTCCATTTTCTGCTTTAACAACTGTTTGTGAAACAGTCGCATTGAAGATCTCACTTCTGTTAGCTTCAGTGAGGTAGTTGTCCCACCAATTCTTGAGGGTTCCAGTAAATCCTGCAGTTATCATAGTAGCTGCGTGTTTATCACTGGCGCCTTTCATTTTGTAGGCAGTTATGTTCATCCCTATTTCTTGGAGCTTGTTATAGATTTGGCCTACTGCCATTCCATCAATATTCCATTCGGTAATACCTGTTCCATCTGCAGTGGACTGAGGATGTATAGTGTTTTCTTCAAACTGGACGTCTGGGAAAGAAGGTCTAGGATAAAAGTTCCTTTTGTTAGGATGTCGCTCCAGAAGGGTTCTAATCTTTTTATCACCTCCTTGGGTGATGTTCAGCTTAGACAGTTGTTCCTTGATCCTTTCGAGAAGATCAGGGGAATTTCCAAATTCTTTGGAGAGATCAGGGTATTTTTCTTTGGAGAATTCAGGGATTCTGAAAATAGGGTTAGTCTCAATCTGGGGGCTAACCTTTGAGGTACTTGGTTTAGCCAAGGAATGACTGGTTTTTTCTTCAACTTGTCTGGAGACAACATGAAGAATCTGGTTGGTATAGTTGTTTTGTTCTAAGATTTTATCTATGTCTTCTGTGGAGACAAGGGTAGAACTGGTTTTTCCCTTTAGTTTCTTGAAGGGGGAAGCAGTAAGAATTTCCTTTTTGTAAGGGATTGAAATACCTTCAAGAGGTGGAGTAACACTCTCTATAACCTGGTCCTTGGTGTACCATCTGTTGACTAAGACTTGGAGAGATGACTGTTTATCATCAATCTGTCCTGAGCATTCGAACCATTTGAAGAATTCAATTTCGGTTTTGAATCTTCTCATGTCTTTAAACCACTTATCTCTGAATGTGGTTCTTTGTTCCAAAGAGTAGGTAGCTTTATACCATTCTACCTTTTTCTGGTGTTCTGGTAATTTCCACCACTGGTTGATTTTCTTTTTGTCTATGACAAATTCGTCATCTGAAGTGAAAACTCCCAACGAATCTTTCCGACTATGATTAGGCCTCATATCGCTAGAAGTAGGGCTGGGAATAGTGTCCTCATAGTAGACTTTTGGGATAGTCTGGCTAAAATCAACGCCACAAACCTTCATGGCAGGGTTTGCGGTATCTTCGTCATCCTCTGGGGGGTTAAAAGAAGAAGGTCTAGCCGAAGACATTCTTCTACTTGAAGAAGCTTGGCTGTAAGAGTTGGATCTTAAAAAGTTAAGGTTAATAGATCCATCTGGAAATTGTATAACCCTTTCGATCTGGGATCTTTCGGGTTGAATAGGTAAAGGGTGAGTGATAGAGTCGAATTTCCACTCTTCATCCGTGAGGATATCGTTCCATTTTAGGAGACGTGGAACGAAGGTAGTACTGTGCTCTTGGTTTGCTTCCATGAGCATAGTAACTCCTTTGACGCTAGAAGCTATAGCCTTTGGGGCTATAGTGGTCTTCATTAGCTTATAATATACCCGATAAATTATAGCTATTTCTTTGGAATCTAATTTGCTATTCATGTTCTTGGTTTTGACATTAAGTGTCAAGGTATCCATGATGTTTGGATCATGAACATCAACCGAGAAGTTGGGATAGCAATTAAAGTATACCGGGCCATGGGCGAGGTTACTTTCTAAAACTCCTAACAGAGAGTCATCAAAATTAAGAAGTCTATCATCTATAAGCAACAGACAAAGGGGGATATTTAAAGCTTTTCGAAAAAGGGGTTTAACAGCAATTTGAACAAGACCGATATGAAGGAACTTCAACTCCTTCTTATATCTATCTATATCAGCAGCAATTAATAATTTGATAGTTTCAAGGGAATTATTAATAGCAATAGTAGACTCACAGGTCTTGATATTATATTTTTTAAACATGGAAAAATTACCTAACTGGTAAATCTTTTCAAAACGTTCTCTGGGAATAGACCAATTTTGTAAATCATTTTCTATCTTAGAGATAGACAGATTAACACTGTTAATAACATGCTGGTTATTATCCATTGAGAGAAGAGATGCCTTTTGACTATTCTCTTTATATTCCTAAGACTTAAGAGAAATATTTCAGCGAGGGAATTGCATAATTATAAAGTAAGAATTCCTTTTAACTCCTTTGGGATCATTATGAATTTATGCTAAGGATATTACATTAAGAGTCCATGGAAGTTACACGAGTTTCTCAAGCAAAGTACCTTGCAGTCTAAACGCCTGTCCTTTCGGCTAAACGACCGCCTGTCGACATCGCAACTACTTGAGAATACCTCGAAACCATCTCTTAACAACCAAGCATAAATCTAATATAACCGTTAAAGAATTATAAGATTCATACAGAATAATTACAAAATTCCTAAGCTGGACGATTAACCCATTAAGCTTCAGTAATATAAGTCACACAGTCATGGCATCAAGAATTTTTAGCCTCTCATGGCTGAAAATGCATGAATATATTCTAACTTGGCTCTGATACCAATAGTAAAACGGAAGCGGAAAGTAAAGCAAAAGCGAAAATCTTTAAAGAAAACTTACTTAAAGATTCTAGATTTAAAGATTTAAGATCTTCATTGATTTGGATAACCCCGTACAAAGAGCATTACAATATTTAGAATATATAGAGAAATTTGCATAATATATAGAGAAATCTTGAAAAAGAAATTTGCTCAGATTTTCCAAATGCTTTTTGGGACAGAAAAGCCCATACTATAGATCTTCCTTATATTGATGGTTTCAATGAGCAGGCTATCCCTACTAAGGCTAGGCCCATCCAAATGAACCATGAATTAATGGAAGTTTGCAAAAAGGATATTGACACTCTTTTAAAAAATAAAATTATCCGGCCTTGTAAGTCGCCTTGGAGCTGTTCGGCGTTTTATGTTAATAATGCTGCGGAGAAAGAAAGGGGTTCTCCCAGACTTGTTATTAATTATAAGCCTCTGAACGCCGCTCTAAAGTGGATTAGATATCCCATTCCTAACAAAAGAGATTTGTTAAAAAGAACTTTTAAAGCCAATATTTACAGCAAGTTTGATATGAAATCAGGCTTTTGGCAAATTCAAATTTCCGAAAAGGATAAATACAAAACTGCTTTCAATGTCCCGTTTGGACAATTTGAATGGAACGTTATGCCTTTTGGGCTTAAAAACGCCCCATCTGAATTTCAAAATATCATGAACTCTTTATTCAATTGCATCAGCCATTTTTCAATAGTCTATATTGATGATGTACTGATATTTTCTGAGGACATAGATTCTCATTTTAAACATTTAAATGTTTTTCAAAAAATTGTCAAACATAATGGTCTTGTGGTTAGCGCCAAAAAGATCAAATTATTTCAAACGAAAATAAGATTTTTGGGCCATGATCTTTTTCAACGCACTTATAAACCTATTTGCAGAGCCATCGAGTTCTCAAGTAAATTCCCTGATGAAATCACAGATAAAACCCAGCTGCAAAGATTTTTAGGCAGTATTAACTATGTCGCTGACTTTATTCCTAAGGTCAGACAACTCTGCAAACCTCTTTTTGACAGGTTGAAGAAATCTCCTTGCCCCTGGACAAAAGAACAAACCAAGGCTGTTAGAAAAATCAAAAAAATTGTTAAACATCTTCCTTGTCTGGGCATCCCCAACCCAGAAGCGTTCATGATTGTTGAGACCTGGTGGAGATGCGGGGTAAATAGACCAGTGGTAACAGATGGCATGTCATGACTAGTGAAGTGACTTAACGGGTCATGAAATTGGTCGTTAGGTCTGGTAGAGTCAATTTCCCAGCCAAGTCATTAAGGGTGTTTTTGTACTTCCTATGTACTTAACTCCTCAACTAGCTAAGTCATTTTAAGCTCCTAAGAGGGTATATTCTAGGGTTTTATTCATTGCTAACCCTCATTATACTCCTAACACCTCTAAGTGAAGATCAAATCCTCTCAAGGCAAGGCTAGGGTTCTTCTCCATCTTCTTCTCAATTTTTCTTGGGTCTCCAAATCAAGTTAAAGATTCTTCAAGCCCAGGTATGTAGGGTCATGAATGAGGGATTTCTTCCATCCTCATGCCCAATTTCACATCTATCTAATGAATTGAAGTCTCCAAGCATGATTTTATAAAATTCTAGGGTTAGACCCAATTCTCATGAAATCTCTTACGATCTCTTATAAATTCAAGTCTCTTATGATTCAATTCATGTTTTATGACTATGAATGCATGTCTTCTACTAAGATCTCTCATGAATCTATGTTTTCAAGTTTATGATGGTTTTACTCAATTATGTATGATCTCATGAATTTCAAGCTTATGAACCTATGATTTCAAGTTATGATGAATTATTCAAGTATGCATGAATTTCATGAATCTCAAGTTTATATATCATGGCTGACTAAGGGGCATTATTTTTATGGGTAGTTCACATATGTCAAGTATGATTATGTTTTTCATGTTTTCTAACTAGCCCATGTAAAATCAAGTATGTTCACGATTATGACTATGAGAAATATGCATGTTTTAGGAGTAGTATCTAGCACCGAGTAATACGGAGTTCAACGGACCCAGGTGTAATACCCCAGAAGTACCTAAGACTAGACTCGAGATTTGAAATATGATTAGCAGAAAAATATGAGATTTGGTCTTAAGACGACTCGTGGTACGAGTCATATGAAGGAACCACGGATCGTGTTAAGGACTCGTTGGTTGAGGTCTAGGGTGGCAGAGCTGGTTGGTATGGGTCAAGGTATGACTCATTGTAAGGAACAACGAGTCATTGCATCTACCCGTGGGAAAGAACAGGGAATTTCTCTCAATCGTTGGCAACGGATAGATCCCACGACTAGTTGGATGAAGGTACGAGTCGTGGTGTGACCTGTGAAAAAGTTCAGAACTCAGGTTTTCGATGGGGCTATGACGGGAGGAAACCATGACCCATAGGATCAAGGAACAATCCGTAGGATGAGTCGTGCTACCTGGCAGTGTGTAATCTTTCCACATTTTATTTAGGGTAATTTCATGATTCCTAAGCTCCTAAGCCATAAACTATGTCATTTTAAGCTTAGTTAGGATATTTTTAAGAGGTTTTAATATATTTTAACCTATTTTCTCCCTATGCATGCAAGACTAGAGAATTCCTAAGGAGATCAAGCCTAAAACTCTTCAAATTCTTCTCCAATTCCTTTGTGCTTTCAAGGAAGTGTAAAACCAGATTAACTATGTATGTAGGATTATAAATGAGAGTCTCTCTTCACTCTCATGCCCCAATTTCCCTCCATGTTCATGAATTCAAGTATTAGAGTCAATTACATGATCTTATGGGTGTCAACCCAAAAATTTATGAAATTATCCTTGATTTGCTTATGGGTAAATTTCCTTTATGTTGTAAATGATGTTTTGAGATTATGGGCAAGTTTTAAACCCATTTTGATTAAAATTCAAGATTTCAAGTTTTAAGAGTATGATGCCAAATTATGCTAGTTTCATGAAAAGTTGAATATATGAATTTTTCTTCCAAGTATGATGAGATTTCTAGTGTTTAAGAGTGATTATGAATTACCCATGTTTATGTGCAGGATGTTAACTATCCAGTCTATTCCAAGCATGATAAAGTTTGGGCAAGGGCATATGATTTAAGTATGATTTCATGATTTGACTAAATATTTTGATATTAGCTTAACCACATGGTTTTTGGAGTCTAGATTTCCATTTTTCAGCTTGTGGTATGGTTTGAGCCAAGGATCCTCATGTTTAAGTTTTCAGATTATGTATGAAATGTCATGATAAAACTTCATTGAAAGGCGATGATTCAACTTCATTGAAAAATAATGGAGAGCATATGCATGTTTTTGGGAGTAGTGTCTTAGCACCGAATAGGCTAGGGGTTCAGCTAACCTCGTGCCTCAAAACTACGCACCAATGTAGGTTTGTTTAGATTCTTTGGGACCTCCCTTGTGAGCTTCCCCTACCCCCAAAGGGCCTTTAGGTTGATATCGATATCATGGTAGCACCCATAGCCTTGACAAGACTTTGGACGATTCTGCCCACTTGAGTGTAATAGTCGAGACCACATAAGCTTTATCACGGTAATGTCAATTACATGACAAGTCTCCTATTGTTCCTCATGATTTCAGTTATGCATATTCACCAGTTATGATATTATGTTTTCAGCAGGTTTTATCCAAATGTTCAGTTTTATTTATGATTATCAGTTTCAGTATTGGGTCATTCGATTTAGTTATGAGACTCAGTTATGTTTAATCATGTTTTCAGTTAATAGCATGCAAGTCTTACTCTCAGGATCATTTGATGTAATGATTTATGATATACATGTTTTCAGTTTCACTTACTCAGCTGTTTTACTTACCTTGTATACTCGATACATTTCAAGTACTGACCGCATAACTATGCAGTATCATTTCATGATACAGGCTCAAACGTTCAGGCTTAGTCCCGCCGCTAGCGAGTTCTCAGAGTTTAGCATATCCAGTCTTGGTGGTGAGTCCTCATCCATCGAGGACCTTCAGTTAGCCTTGTTTTTATAGTCTTTCAGTTTCAGTCTTCGAGTGAGCTAGTTGGGGTCTTGTCCCATCAGCTCGTTAGTATGTAGAGGCTTATCTGACATAGTTATGTATTTAGCTTCAGGTTCATTGTTTGATATTCCATTGTTCAGATGTATTAAATGTTCAGACTTCTGCTATTTCAGAATTTAGTTTTTTGCAATATTTATATTGAGCTTTAGTTATCATGTTCATGCCATGGGTCGACTTGGAGCCATTTATGGTTCTAGGTTCCGTGTCTAGATCCGAGCCTATGCTCAGGTCGTCACACCAGGTCTCAGAATTATGTGCCTCCATAGGAATATATTTATGTTTAGGGACTCACTAGAGAGTGTTTGCCCTAGCCCAACGGGGCTCACAAGTGATATCACACCTTTATTATTCTTTTCCCTGACAAGGCTCAGGATGACTCTGCCCACTTGAGCGAGATAGTTGGGTCATCATGTGCTCATTCATGATGGTGTCGATTATGATGAAACCTCCCCTCATGTTTTAAGTTATTATTGTACAAGATTTATGATATCATGTTTTATGATGTAATTTACCCATTGATCAGATTATGATTTTTTCTTCACTTTTTCAAACATGTTAAACCATATGATTTTACTTTGAAAACCTTGGGTCGTTATTCTTCAGTTTATGATGAATAACTCATGTTTATGACTATCTCACAATTAAGATTTTAGCATGTTATCCTTACTCTCATATTGAAGCTTACTTTATACTCATGATTTCAGAGTATTACTTTACTATCATGTTTTTACTTAACCTGCATACTCAATACATTCAATGTACTCACCACATACTTTATGTTGGGTGTTTAGTCTCAGCCCCCACTTTAGCTTTGCTCCCGCTTCTGATCAGACTAGTTCTAGTTTTGGTGAGTCCTCATGATCCGAGGATATCAATTTTTCCATATGTTTCTTTCATTTTTGTCTTTTAGTAATTAGATATTGGTAGAGCTAGTTAGGGATATTGTCCCATCAGCTCATTGTACGATTAGAGGCTTTTCAGAAAGCTATTTATAGATGGTTCAATGTTGTTGACTTGTTGTCTATGCTTATGCTTTATGATATTCAGTCTTTGTCTTATGTTACATTCATGATTCATTTTCACTTAGATTATGCTCAAGAATATGCTATGTATATGCCATAGGTTAGCTTTGAGATATTCGTGGTTCTAGGTCCCGTGTCACGATTCGGAGTCCATGTCTGGGTCGTGATAAAACTTGGTATCAGAGTAAAGGTTTAGGTATATTCAAGGGTATTTGAAAGCTGCATTAAGTAGAGTCTTTTTTATGGGTGTGAAGTGTGCCACACTTATGAGAAAGAGGCTACTAGACGTTCTAGGAAACTTTCCTTCTTTCATGATCTATGTCGTGCGATGAAGTTCAACTCTCTCTATTCATCTAACTCGTGCTATATGAATTTGTAGAAGTATGCCTCCTCATCGAGTCAATAGAAGAAGAAATGGCAACGGCAATGGCCTTGCGAATGGCAATGGAGATAGGCATCAACCAGCCCCACATCTCTAGTTGATCCTTTGCATGAGCAGGTGACTCACGCCAAGTTTTAAGGTTTCTTTTCAGATGCTAGCATAAACTATGACAGCCTAGGTGAACCAGCAGGCAATGGCGCATGTGCACATTAATGGGAATGCGGCGTTGGCTAGGGTGCAAGACTTCACCAGGATGAACCTGCTAGAGTTTCATGGTTCTAAGATGGACGAGGATTAACCGAAGTTCATTGGGGAGATCCAAAAGATTATCCAGATTATGGGGGTTTCAGGAGAGGAGAGTGCAGACTTTCCCTCCTATCAACTGAAGGGGATAGCTCATATTTGGTTTTGATAGTGCAAGGAGAGCCGTGGAGTAGGTGCAACTCCTATTGGTTGTGATGAGATTTTCACGGTATTCTTGGACAGGTTCTTTTTCCAAGTGTTGAGGGAAGTAAAGGCTGCAGAGTTCATCAATTTGAAGTAGAATAACATGACTATTCAAAAGTATGCCTTGAAGTTCACCTAGCTATCCAAGTATGCTTCGGAGATGGTTGCTGAGCTGAGGAATTGTATGAGTAAATTTGTATTAGGGTTCATAGATTCATTGGTCAAGGAGTGCAGGAATGCTATGCTAATTAGCGACATGGATATCTCTCGATTGATGATTTATGCTCAGCAGATAGAGGAGGAGTAGATGAAGGAGAGAGAGAGAGTTCAGGAATGCCAAGATGGGGAGTTTTGGCTATTCTTAGTCGAGGCCCAGTGGTGGACATCGCCCTCAGTCCTATTGAAGGTCGTCAGCCCTAGCTACATCATCAACCAGTGTTAGGCTTTAGGGGTTAGAGGAGCATGGGCGGGAACTCGCACTTTCCCAGCTTGCAGGAAGTGTGGTAAGAACCACCCAGGAGAGTTCTTGGTTGGCTCAAATGTTTACTTCAGGTGTGGAAAGCCCAGGCACATGCACAGGGATTGTCCTTCAGCTAGACAGGGTGACGATAGGGACCGTGCCCCAGCCACCACTTTAGCAGCTCCAGCAGCTCGCCCACATCAGCATGACGCATCTTCTAGTGTAGGTGGCGGCTAACGTCTAAACAGGTTCTATGCACTATCATCTAGCCAGCAGTAGGAGAGTTCACCAGATGTGGTCACGGGTATGTTTCGAGTTGTAATACCCCGGAAAGGCCTAAGAATAGACCCGAGAGTTAAAATTGAAAAGTGCAGAAAACTGGCAAAAATATTACAGAACGGATGACCCTACGACTCATGGTAGGATACCACGGGTCGTCATATATAGTAGTGGTTTGGGAAGTCAGGGAAGCAGTGGTGACAATGGACGGTGTAATGACTCATTGTCAGGAATGACGAGTCGTTGTTACCAGTCGTTAGAAGGACTAAACTTAGCTGAGGAGGAAGCAACAAGCCATCCCACGATCTGTGCTGTGAGACAACGACCCATTGTTTCAAGACGTTACTGGTCGGTTGAGGTTTCCAGAGCATGCAACGGATGGAGACCACGACTCGTTGGATGCCACCACGAGTCGTGGTGAGGCTCGTGGAAAGAGAAGTCAGATTTGGTCAAGGGGCTGACGACAGGTGTTTCAACGACCCGTGGTTTGTTGTAACGACTCGTCCTTTCGAGTCGTGGGAAAGATCTGAGACATGTCATGAGGCAGTGGACCCGATGATTCAATACAATGAGTCGTGGTATGCTGCCATGACCCGTTGGGTCGGTAGTTGGTCTGTCCGGGCCAGATTTTAGGGAAATTATTTTAAGGGTATTTTCGACCTTTCCTTATTTTTAGCCCCTAAACTACGTCGTTTTGGATATTTTCTGAGTATGATAATATGAGTTAAGTCCTTTAAGCATGGCCATTATCATGCAAGGATTCTAGAGAGGTTTTGGGAGATTCAGGGCCTTCTTCCCCAAATTTTTTCTTCAATTTTGTGGGTGTTCAAGGAGCTTTAAGTTCATCCATTCCTAGGTATGTAGGTTTTAAAATGGGTGGATTTCTTCTTCACCCATGCTCAATTTCGATTAAAGTCATGAATTCTTCTACTCAAATTCCATGGGGTTTTACCCAAAGCATGACAATGTAATTTCTCTTTATGGGTATGATTTAATTGAGTTTTAATTACTAAATTATGAATGATGGATAGGTTTTATTATTATTTTCTTTAATTCATATTTCAAGCTTTTGAATCCAAAATGCCCGTTTATAGAAGTTCTTGAAAATTATGATTTATGATGAATATAAATTATTTTAAGTTTATTGATTATGGAAATGTATGAATCCAAGTTACCCATATTTATGAGCATATTTTGAAAGAATTGAGTATGAGGAAGCATTGGGCAATGCCCATATGATGAAGAATGATTTATGATTTACGAAATGATGTCATGATTTATCGATTTATGATGTTGGCCGATAAAAGGGCCTTGATTCTTGGCTAAGCATGTTTTAAAGGGGATCAATGATGATAAATGTTATATCTTAGCCAATGAATTTTTATGCATGATGTTAATGATTTATGTATGAGCCTATATGCATGTTTTTGAGAGCCGTGTCTATCATCGAGCAGCCCGGCGTTCAAAGGACTACGCCAGTGTCTCATAACCATGTGCCACTGTGGGTTTCTAATGATATATTTTATTAATAATGATCCCCTCAAATGTGATATCATGCCTTATGCACGACCCTCGTTTGACAAGCCAGGGTCGGCTCTGCCCACTTGAGCGAGACAGTGGGGCATCATGAAAGGCTCTACCATGATGGTGTCGGTTATGAAGAGTCCTCCCATTGTTCCACATGTTTTTATGCATTGTTATATTTATGTTATTGGATCAAGTTATATTATGATAAATTTATTTACGATTATGATAATGAATGATTATGAATGATTTCAAAGTATTGAGCCTAATGTTTTACTATGAAGGTTTTGATGCAAGCTTGACGTCCTTCTCCTATGTCTATTTATGAGTTTTACTTTACTTTTAAATTTTCCATTTTACTTACCTTGCATACTCATTACATTCCACGTACTGACCGCATACTTTCTATGTTGTATCGTTTCATGATACAGGGTCCGGATCTCAGGCTCATCCTCATCTGTAGTCCATCCCAGCTTTCAATACCAGCTTATTGGTGAGTCCTCATGTTCCGAGGGCCGTTTGATAGACTTCCATGTTGTTATGTTTCAGTACTGGTTGGGTTAGTTGGGGATGTTGTCCCATCAACTCATCTTACGTTTTAGAGGTTTTCGAAAAAGTATGTAGTATTCAGCTGTGTAAATGTTGGTATTTCTGATGCTATGTTGTGATTACATTTCCACTATAGCTTTATGATTATTTTTCCGTGTATTTGAATGAGATTAGTTTTATGCATGAGGCATGGGTTGACTTGGGTCCCTCGGGGTCCCTTGTCCCATGTCTACGATTTGGGTGTACGTTCAGGTCGTGACATGAGTCTTCCATATTGATATTTATGTATTGCAGATCCAGGAGCCACATTATCCTTCGTGACTCCCTATGTTGCTATTAGTTTCTGTGTGAGTCTCGAAATCCTCTTAGAACCATTCACACTCTCTACTCCTATTGGTGAGTCAGTTGTAGCTCGATGAGTATACAGAAATTTCCCTGTCATAGTTCTTCAAAAAGTCACCTCAGCCGATTTAGTGGAGTTAGATATGATAGATTTCGATGTTATCTTCGGCATGGATTGGTTGTATGCTTACTATGCTTTAGTTAATTGTAGAACCAGATCAGTAGTGTTTTGATTCCTAGGTGAGCCAGTCCTAGAGTGGAAGGGTAGTTCAGCAGTGCTTGTAGGTCGCTTTGTCTCCTACCTTAAGGTGGTATACCCCGAGAACTCAAAGATTGAACTCGAGAGTTGAAATGGGGAAAAGCTGAAAATTCAAGTTGCAGGCACAGAACGAGTCATTGGACGACTCGTGAGATCATCCCACGAGTCGTCAGGTGGCTCATGGGGAAGGCTAGTGAAGAGCAGGGAGTTGGAGGATAAGGGTTCCCCATGGGCGAGGTAACGACTCGTGGTCATTCACCATGAGTCGTTAGGTCAATCGTGGGTAAAGGTGTGTGAAAAATAGAAGAGGCCAACCAATGTACTTAACGGGAGGAGGCCACGACTCGTCATGCCAGGCAACAAGTCGTGGTATGAGTGTTTGGGTTGGAATTCAAGTAAATTGGTGTAAGGGAGGCAGTGTACTTGACGATTGGTGACCACGAGTCGTGGTCACCACTAACGAGTCATTGTGTCCATCGTTATGATCCCCAGGAGTTTGAAAAGAAGTGTACCCGACGATCCAAGTAACGAATCATTTGGGCGAGTAACGAGTCATCAGGTCACTCGTTAGGGTCACCTGGCAGTTATTCTCATGCGATTTAGTAAGGGCTTTTTTGTAAATTTCTAAGATCCTAAGGCCTAAACTACAATGTTTTGGTTTATGAATAGAGAAATTTAAAGGGGTTAAGCTCTATTTTCCCTTCATTCATTCATGCACGCAAGGTAGGGGAATTGAGGGAGTGATTCAAACTTAACATTCATCAATTCGTTGCAATTTCTTCTTGGGTTATCAAGAGAGGTTAAGAACTAGTAATCCCAGGTATATAGGATTCTCAATGGGTGATTTCTTCCATACCTATGCCCCTCCTTTATGATTTTTACGAAAGTTTCATTAAAAACTCATGGGGTTTCGAATTTGATTTACTTAAAATATAATGATTTGATTATGGGTTTTGTGAATTTAAAATCTTATCATAATCTATGGATTTTAATCAGGTTTTATGATTTAAATCAATTATAATATTATTGATTTGGAAGTTTTATGTGCCCCATGATGAAACGATTTATGATCTAATTACCCACTGATGATATTTATAAGCCCAACATGAATTATGATTTAAATCATGAATTTGTTATGTTACCCATAATGATTTTATGAAATTCAAGCTATATGCATGATCTACAAGTATGTATGAACTTCTTGAATCATGAATTATGTTTTGGCCGACTCATGGGCCTCGTTTCATGGCTAGTTCACGTATGTACAAGAGTTTTTATGATTATCATGATTTAACTAGCTCATGAATTCATGCATGTTATATTATGAGCACTATATATGTTTTGGGAGTAGTATCGAAAACTGAGTAGGTTCGGGGCCTAGGTTCTGCCCCGTAGCTCATGAACTATGTGCCACCATCGATATGTTGGGACCCCTTTCATGACTGCCCCTAGCCTAAATGGGCCTTTTCATGGTGATATTACAGTTTCATGGTTCTACCCTTGGCAAGGTACGAACACCCTCTCGACTAGGGTTACAAGTCGGGCTTCATGTGTGCTCATATGGGGTATGTCGGTTAAGAGAATCTCCCACTGTTTCTCATGATTTATGCATGTTGATGATTATGTATATTGGCTCAAGTCATGTTAAATAAGGCTTTTCTCTTATGATTATGAGTACGATTTCATTACGAATGTTTTGAAAACCTTGAGCCTTACATTATGTTTCGATGTTTATGATATAAGCATGATGTCCTACTCCCAAGATCATTTATGAGATTTTCTATATTTTAAATGTCCATTTTACTTACCTTGCATACTCAGTACATTCCAAGTACTGACTACATACTTTCTATGTTGTATCGTTTCATGATACATGACCCGGCTCTCAGGCTCAACCTCCTCAGTAGTGTTTCAAAGATTGCTATTAGTGTACTTGTTGAGTCCTCATGTTTCGAGGGCCATATTCTTAGAATCTATGCTTTTCTTTCAGTTTCACAATTGTTGGGTTAGTTGGGAAGTTATCCCATCAACCCATCTTTCATGATTAGAGGCTTTTCAGACTACCAGTTGTATCCAACCATCATGTATGGGTTCTGATTGTCCTTTATCCGTATTTATGACATGTTTACACTTTCTTATGTTAAGTATTCCTCTTATGTGATTGAATTATATGTATGCTCATGCCATGGGTTGACTTGGGGTCTCTTAGGGCTCCTTGTCCAGTGTCTACGATCCAGGTGTACATTTGGGTCGTGACAAAATTGGTACCAGAGCCATAGGTTTGAAGTGTCCTAGGGAGTCTGAAAGCTGCGTTAAGTAGAGTTTTTTTATGGGTGTGAAGCGCGCCACACATATGACGAAGAGGCTACTAGACGTTTAGGAAATGTTCCCTTCTTTCATGATCTATGTCGTGCGATGAAGTCCTTTACTCTTCTAATTCGTGCTATTCGCATTGCAGAATCATGCCTCCACATCGAGTGAATGCCAGAAGGAATGGCAACGGTAATGATGATGAGGGTGCCCATGATGGTGAGCATCAGCTAGCTCCACCCATTCACGAGAAGCACGCACCAGAGCCAGTTTGCCACTCTAAGTTTAGGGCAGCGATTCGGATGCTGGCACAGGCCGTGATGGCCCAAGTTCAAAATCAGACAGTGGCATATTACCCTTAGAATGGGAATTCGGTGGTAGCCAGGGTGAGGGATTTCTTAAGGATAAGCCCTCCTGAGTTCACGGGGTCGAGGGTGGACGAGGATCCCCATAATTTTATTGAGGAGATTCTTAAGATCACCCAGGTTATGGGGGTGAACAATGGAGAGTGTGTATACTTGACCTCCTATCTGCTCAAGGGGGTGGCCCATATTTGGTATAAGTAGTGGAGAGATGCTAGGGTAGTGGGTGCAGGCCCGATAGGTTGGGAAGAGTTCCATGCAGCATTTTTGGATCGGTTCTTCCCTCGGGAGATGAGGGAGCTCAAAGTAGCTGAGTTTGTTAATCTGAATCAGGGAAATATGTCCATTCAGGAGTACGCATTAGAGTTCACTCGACTATCCAAGTATGCTCCAGAGTTGGTGGCGGATCAGAGGGCTTAGGTGAGTCGTTTTGTGCATAGGGTGGCAGACTACTGGACAAGGATTGCAGGATCTCCATGCTTCATCGGGATATTGACTTCCCCCGTATTGTATTGCATGAACAACAGATCGAGTCGGTCTATAGGAGACAGAGGGAGGCCAAGAGGGCCAGGACCGACAACTATGGGGTTTCTCAGGTCAGGTCAGGGGGTGGACAGCGTCAGTAGTCATAGCACAGGTCTACCACTCCAGCTCCATCCTCGGTGAGCACGCCATCTAGGTTAAGAGGAGATCAGAGGAGTAGGGCTTCCGGTTCGAGGGATTAGGATAGCATGCAGGTGGAGTGCACTTTTCTAGCTTGTGCGAAGTGCGGCAAGAATCATCCCGGGAGGTACTTAGTTGGCTCAGATGTGTGTTTCAGGTGTGGCAAACCCGAGCACAGACTAGTTCTGCCGTTCTGGTTGGTGGGACCCATGTGAAAGCAGCCAGTTCTGCTGCTCCAGCAGCACGTCCCCCTCAACAGGGTGCCTCTACTAGTTCGGCAGGCGGTCAGTGCCAAAACAGGTTTTATGTTTAGTTTCCCACCAGAAGCAGGAGGCTTCACCAGATGTGGTCACTGGTATGTTGCAAGTCTTCCATATTGATGCTTATGCCTTGTAGATCCAGGAGCTACTTTGTCTTTTGTGACCCCTTATATTGCTAGTTATTTTGGAGTTAGCCCTGAAATCCTGTCAGAACCATTTTCCGTCTCTACCCCAGTTGGTGAATAAGTTGTGGGTAGGCGGGTGTATAGAGGTTGCCCCATCACAGTGTTGCATAAGGTCACCTCCGCAGACTTAGTAGATTAGCTATGACTGAGTTTGACCTCAATCTGGGCATGGATTGGTTGTTTGCATGTTATGCTCGATTAATTATAGGACCCGTGCGGTGGAATTCCGATTTCTAGTGAATCGGTGTTGGAGTGGAAGGGTAATTCAATTATACTAGCCGGTCAGTTTATTTCCTATCTTAAGGCCAGGAAAATGATTTCTAAGGGCTACATGTATCACTTAGTTAGGGTTAAGAATGTTAAGTCTGAGACCCCGACTATTCATTCAGTTCTGGTAGTGTGTGAGTATCTAGAGGTTTCTCCCGATGATTTGCCAAGTGTTCCTCCGGAGAGGGAAATTGATTTCGGCATTGATCTCTTACCCGATACACAACCCATCTCTAATCGTCCCTACAAGATGGCTCCAGCCGAGTTAAAGGAGTTGAAGGATCAGTTGAAGGACTTGCTAGATAAGGGCTTTATTAGACCGATCAAGTCTCTATGGGGTGCACCAGTGTTAATTGTCCGGAAGAAAGATGGTTCCCTTTGTATGTGTATTGATTACCGACAATTGAATAAGGTCACCGTCAAGAATAGGTACCCCTTACCTAGGATTGATAATTTGTTTATCCAGCTCCAGGGTGCTAGATGCTTCTTAAAGATAGATCTCAGGTCCGGGTATCATCAACTCAGGGTTCGGGAGAGTGACATCCCTAAAACCACTTTTAGGACTCAATATGGTCACTACGAATTTGTTGTTATGTCTTTTGGACTAACCAATGCCCCTGCAGCTTTCATGGACTTGATGCACAGGGTATTCAAGAAATATCTAGACTTGTTCGTGATCGTGTTCATCGATGATATCCTTATATACTCTCAGAGCGAGGAGGAGCATGCCGCTCATTTGAGAGTAGTGTTGCAGAATCTCAAGGATCGCCAGTTGCATGCAAAGTTCAGCAAGTGTGAATTTTGGTTGGACTCCATAGCATTCTTAGGCCATGTGGTATCGAGTGAGGGCATAAGGGCAGATTCTCAGAAGATTGAAGCGGTAAAGAATTGGCCCAGACTGGTGAATCCTTCAGAAATTAAGAGTTTCCTGGGCCTAGCAGGCTACTGCAGGAGATTCGTAAAGGGTTTTTCATCAATTGCAGCGCCATTGTCCAGGTTGACCTAGAAAAGGTAAAGTTCCAATGGTCGGAGGCTTTTGAGAAAACCTTCCAAGAGTTAAAGACTCGACTCACTTCAACACCAGTGTTGACCCTACTCGAGGATACCGATGGTTTTGTACTATATCGTGATGCTTCGAGAATCATACTTGGGTGTGTGTAGATGCAGCATGGGAAGGTGATAGCGAATACCTCAAGACAGTAGAAAATCCATGAGAAGAATTACCCGACCCATGATCTTGAGTTGTCCACGGTGGTGTTTGCATTGAAGATATGGTGGCACTACTTGTATGGGGTCCATGTGGATGTGTTTATGGACCACAAGAGCTTGCAAAATATGTGTTTACGCATAAAGATCTCAATCTTCAACAAAGGTGATAGTTGGAGCTACTTAAGGACAATGATATAAGTGTTCTTTACCACACGGGGAAGGCTAATATGGTAGCGGACGCACATAGTAGGCTCTTTATGGAGATTGTGTCCCACGTGGATGGGGGAAAGAAAGAGTTGGTGAAAGATGTCCATCGACTTACAAGGTTGGGAGTTAGGTTGGTCAACTCGACCGGTGGTGGTGTTGTTGTGCAGAATGGATCAGAAGAGTCCTTGGTGGTTGATGTCAAATCTAGGTAAGATGAGGATTCGATTTTGAGGAAATTGAAGGAAGTCGTTCAAAGTCAAAAGGTGGAGGTCTTCTCCCAAGGGGGAGATGGGGCGCTACGGTACCAGGGTCGTCTATGTGTTCCAGATGATAATTTGAGGGATCGGATATTGCATGAGGCACATGGGTCCAGGTATTCAATCCATCTAGGTGCCACAAAGATGTATCATGATTTGCAGGAAATATATTGGTGGAACGGCGTGAAGAAAGATATTGCAGAATTTGTAGCCAAGTGCCCGAACTATCAGTAAGTGAAAGTCGAGCATCAAAGGCCGGGAGGCATACTTCAGGATATTAGCATTCCCACTTGGAAGTGGGAAGAGATTAATATGGATTTCATTATAGGCCTACCTCGTACTCGCCGACACTATGATTCTATTTGGGTGGTGGTAGACAGGTTGACCAAGGTTGCACACTTTCTACAGGTCAAAACCACAGATCCAGCGGATGATTATACCAAATTGTATATTCGGGAGTTGGTACGGATTCATGGTGTGCCCTTGTTTATTATTTCAGACCTAGGTACTCAGTTTACCTCTCAGTTCTGGCGGTCTTTTTAGAAGGGACTTGGGACTCAAGTTAAGCTCAGCAAAACATTTCATCTACAAATGGATGGTCAGGCAGAGCGGACAATTCAGACTCTCGAGGACATGTTGAGAGCCTGTGTGATGGATTTTAAAGGTAGTTGGGATGATCAGTTTCCCTTGATCGAGTTTGCTTATAATAATAGCTATCACTCTAGTATCCAGATGGCATCGTTCGAGGCCTTTACGGGCGAAGGTGTAGATAAGGGATGGTAAAGGTTCAGTTTATAAGGGACCGGTTGAAAACCGCTCAGAGTCATCAAAAGTCATATGCGAATGTGAGAAGAAGAGATTTGGAGTTTGAGGTAGACGACTGGGTATTTCTAAAGGTATCTCCCATGAAGGGAGTCATGCGGTTTGGGAAGAAAGGAAAACTCAGTCCCCACTATGTTGATCCCTACCGGGTTATGAAAAGAGTTGGTAAGGTAGCGTATGAGTTGGACTTGCCGTCAGAGTTATCTTCAGTTCATCCCGTCTTTCACGTATCGCTCTTGAAAAAGTGCTTGGGTGACCCATCCTTAGTTGTCCCGGTGGAAAGCGTTGGTGTGGGAGATATCCTCAATTATGAGGAAATGCCAATTGCAATTTTGGATCGTCAGGTTTGGAGGTTGAGGAACAAAGAAATAGCTTTGGTAAAGGTGTTATGGAGAAATCAACATGTTAAGGGAGCTACATGGGAAGCTGAAGCGGCTATGATGGCCAAATACCCTCACCTGTTCCCTACCGGCTCAGTTGCAGTTTGAGGTATCAGTTTTTGCCCTAATTCTCTAATCAGTTTCCATGTTTAGTTCATGTGCACAAGTTTGATTTATGTTATGATAGATGTATCAGATCTCTGAATTCGGTTCAACTATGTAGCTCTTTCCGGAGGTAGTCATTCCGTCAGATTTCAGTTAAAATGATCAGTATTTGAGTATGATAATTGTATATTTCTATTGTTTGCTTGTTTCTAACATTCGAGGACGAATGTTCCCAAGGGGGATATATTGTTATACCCTGAGAACTTAAAGATCGGATCCGGGAGTTAAAATAGGAAAAAGATAAAAATTCAAGTTGCAGGCACAGAACAAGTCATTGGATGACTCGTGAGATCAGCACACGAGTCGTCATATGGCTCATGGGGAAGGCTAGTGAAGAATAGGGAGGTTGAGGATAAGGGTTCCCCCCGGTGAGGGAATGACTTATGGTCAATCATCACGAGTCGTTAGGTCAACCGTGGGGTAAGGGTGTGTGAAAAATAGAAGAGGCCAACCAGTGTACTTAACAGGAGGAGGCCACAACTCGTCATGCCAGGCAATGAATCGTGGTATGAGTGTTTGGGTTGGAATTCAAGTAAATTTGTATAAGGGAGGTACTGTACTTGACGATTGGTGACCACGAGTCATGGTCACTAGTAACGAGTCATTGTGTCCATCTTTATGAGCCCCAGGAGTTTGACAAGCATTGTACCTGACAAGCCAAGTAACGAATCGTTTGGGCACGTAATGAGTCGTTAGGTCACCCGTTAGGGTCACCTGGCAGTTATTCTCCTACGATTTAGTAAGGGCTTTTTCATAAATTTCTAAGATCCTAAGGCCTAAACTGCGACGTTTTGGATTATGAATAGGGAAATTTAAAGGGGTAAGTTCAGTTTTCTCTTCATTCATTCATGCATGCAAGGTAGGGGAATTGAGGGAGTGATTCAATCTTAGAATTCATCAATTAATTACAATTTCTTCTTGGGTGATCAAGAGAGGTTAAGAACTTGTAATCCCAGGTATGTAGGGTTCTCAATGGGTGATTTCTTCCACACCCATGCCCCTCCTCTATGATTTTTACAAAAGTTTCATTAAAAACTCATGGGTTTTTGAATTTAATTTACTTAAAATCTAATGATTTGATTATGGATTTTGTGAATTTAAAATCTTATCATAATCTATGGGTTTTAATCAGATTTTGTGATTAAATTCAATTTTAATATTATTGATTTTGAAGTTCTATGTTTTTAAGCCTAATTATGCATGTCCCATGATGAATTGATTTATGATCTAATTGCCCATTGATGATATTTATAAGCCCAACATGAATTATGATTTAAATCATGAATTTATTATGTTAGCCATTATGATTTTATGAAATTCAAGCTATATGCATGATCTACAAGTACGTATGGACCTTTTGAATCATGAATTATGTTTTGGCCGACTCACGGGCCTCTTTTCATGGCTAGTTCACGTATGTACAAGCATGTTTATGATTATAATGATTTAACTAGCCCATAAATTCATGCATGTTATATTATTAGCACTATATATGTTTTGGGAGTAGTATCGAACACCGAGTAGGTTCGGGGCCTAGGTTCTATCCCGGATCTCATGAACTACGTGTCATCGTAGGTATGTTGGGACCCCTTTCATGATTGTCCCTAGCCCAAATGGCCCTTTTCATTGTGATATCACAGTTTCATGGTTCTACCCTTGCCAAGGTATGAACACCCTCACGACTAGGGTAATAAGTCGGGCTTCATGTGTGCTCATATGGGGTATGTCGGTTAAGAGAATCTCCCACTGTTCCTTATGATTTATGCATGTTGATGATTATGTATATTGGCTCAAGTCATGTTAAATAAGGCTTTTCTCTTATGATTATGAGTACGATTGCATTACGAATGTTTTGAAAACCTTAAGCCTTACATTATGTTCCGATGTTTATGATATAAGCATGATGTCCTACTCTTATAATCATTTATGGGATTTCCTATATTTTTAATGTTTGTTTTACTTATCTTGCATACTTAGTACATTCCATGTACTAAAAGCATACTTCCTATGATGTATCGTTTCATGATACTAGACCCGGCTCTCAGGCTTACCCTCCTCAGTAGTGTTTCAAAGATTGCTACCAGCGTTTTGTGTTACTTATCTTGCATACTTAGTACATTCCATGTACTAAACGCATACTTTCTATGTTGTATCGTTTCATGATACTGGACCCGGCTCTCAGGCTCACCCTCCTCAGTAGTGTTTCAAAGATTGCTATTAGCGTACTTGGTGAGTCCTCATATTCCGAGGGCCATATGCTTAGACTCTATGCTTTCTTTTAGTTTCAGAATTGTTGGTTTAGTTGGGGAATTGTCCTATCAATCCGTCTTTCATGATTAGAGGCTTTTCAGACTACCCAATTGTATTCAACCGTCATGTATCGGTTTTGATTATCCTTTCTCCATATTTATGACATGTTGATGTTTTAGTATCCTAAGTCTTCCGCTTATGTGATTGAATTAGATGTATGCTCATGCTATGGGTTAAGTTGGGGTCTCTCAGGGCTCCTTGTCCCGTGTCTACGATCCGAGTGTACGTCCGGGTCGTGACATAAGGCCAAGAAGATGATCTCCAAGGGTTGTGTGTACCATCTAGTTCGGGTTAAGGATTCTAAGTCTGAGACCCCAACTCTCCAGTTTGTTCCTATTGTATATGAGTATCCAGAGGTGTTTCCAGATGATCTACCAGGAATATCTCCCAAGCAGGAGATTGGCTTTGGTATTGACCTTCTCCCTGATACGCAGCCCATATCCATTCCTCCTTATAAAATGGTTCCAGCTGAGCTAAAGGAGTTAAAGGAATAATTGAAAGACCTCCTAGATAAGGGTTTATCAAACCTATTAAATCCCCATGGGTTGCTCCAATCCTCTTCATGTGAAAGAAGGAAGGTTCTCTCAGGATGTGCATCGACCATCCTCAGTTGATCAAGGTCACTGATGTCACCTGAATTACACCTCTTAATGATATATAAAATGATCGATATTCAAATATAGAGTCCAACAAGGGTTGGGGTCAAATCCCACGAGGAATGCAACAAGAACCTCGGTTAATGTGTTTACTATTATTATCAATCTACTTATTTCCTATGGGGGAGATTTGTAACAAGAAATAATTGAAAATAGTACGTAGCAGTGAGTAGATTCTTGACCAAAGTTGATTGTATTCAATGAGTAAAGTGACTAGGATTGTGTTCCCCATGATTTCATAATTACATAGTCTTAATTATACTAGTGATCTGTTCTGGTGTTTAGTATGCAATATTGGTAAGTTAATTTCACCAAAATAGCTGGTCCCCTAATTAGATAATTATCACCACGCAACTTGATCCATATGCGGGTGTTCACTTGACTTACCCTTACCGTAGATATCAGATTAGCTATTCCCGACAAGGTCAAGCTATTAGATGAGGGTTGATAGCCTCAAATCGCTGTTGCTAATCCCTTTTCCCATTCATTACCTCCTTGGTCCGGTGAGTAAGAATAAGATGATTTCTAACGTTTACGACCGTTAAAAAGAAATTAAAACTAAGGGAAGAACAATACATGTATAAATCACATTCAAGAATCACTAAGTATTTCACCTATGTTTGTTAATTCATCATGGTTCCCACCACCCTAGTTATGAGATTTAGCTACGCATGCTTGAAGAATTATAATCAATACTTGTGTTAAAAATCATAATGATGAACTTACAATTAATTGTAGAAGAAATCACACTTCTTTAATTAATCAACAAGAACCCAATATCAATAATCAAAAGTTGTTTGAATCTCAAAAACCCAAGAACAAAATTATGAAAATTATTTCTTAAATCTGAATGTCGGTAAATAACCTTGAGAAAAATGGTAAAAATTCGTCAACTATAAAAGAAACCTAAACAAAATATTTATAATAAAACCTTCCCTAAATCAAATTGGATTTTGGTGCCGGCAGGTACAATGGTTCATTGAAAGCAAGAACAGGCCGTTGGATGCTTCATTGTTTCAGTCATTGTTTCTTTCGGAGTTGGTCTCTTTCAGCATCTAGCTCAGAAAATGGCTCGTTGTGAGAACAAACGGGCCATTGATTTCCTTCATTGTTTCCTCGCCTGTGGGGCATGGTTTCAGTTCCTCTGAATACAGACACTTAGGATGACTCGTCCTTTGATGACACAACCCGTTCTGCCCGTCCGTTAGATGAGGCCTATCAGCACTTTCTCTGAATCTACCCACGACTAGACAGGACGGTCCATTGTATTTTTATATGGTTTATGAGTTCCAACCGTTGTTTGGCCTTTTATTTCACCACTATTCTGAATCCCTTCCTATGGTCGAATGGGATGACCCATGGTAAGGACCAACAGTCCGTTGTGAGGCTCGGCTGATGCCTTCAACCCCTTTTTTTAGGTGTTTTCTTATTTCCAACTTCGGAGACATGTTTTACCTGTAAAACTACCAAAACACATCATATCCAGATAAATATACCTAAGTGCATGCATATCACTGGGTTTTATGCGTCGATACTGCTATAAAACCACGATACATCAACACCTTCAACTTAGCATGTTTGCATGTCCTCGGGTAAATAAAATAAAATCAACCCATGACGACGCTTAACTAGAGAAAACCTAGGAGATGCATAGAAGTCCAAAACTCACAAAGCATACGTATTGTTCACACAATCAACCCCCCTCCTATAGTGTGCAAAACAAAAACCAGTGTAATGACTCAGAACTCCTCAGTATGACACAATGGGATCAAAGGATTGCATCATGTTATCACTACACAACCAAGCATACACAAATGACATTACCCCTAGGTAAGCTGGCAATCAACCATTGCAATCGCGTGCCCTTACCACAAAGAAGTCCCACACACATATATAAAAGATCATGATACTTTTGGGACTAGGTAAGAACTTGCTCACTCTCGTAAAGAAATTCAGACTGTGCACATACAATACCATAAGTTTGCTTTTACTTTCAATACCTTAATTTTTGGACGGTTGAACTAGGATCACTATAGGACTTTATTAGGCTTACAATATAAGTTTGGGGATGGGTATGGTAGATATAGGAATAATAACTGATGATGTTCAAATCCACTCCTCAGGAGGAGGAAGTGTAAACGATTGTCGCAATATAAACACCTAACTAAGAGTCACGGTTGAATTCATAGCAAATAGAGATTGGATGACACAAAAGTTGTCTATCAAATTGAGCTAAGAAGCATCATTGCATTAAAATAGAAAAGTAAAAATTGGGGGTTCAAATGATTGTAATTAAAAATGTAAGTCAACTATCAATCAACTACAAGATAACCAACTTAAAGAAACAAAGGTGGGTAAAAGCTAGGGGAATGCTTTTGATGGGGCATCAATTGGATAGGAATTGACTATGAAATTAAATTATTACTCATAAGTATAAATAGCCATATACGAGGTGACCCTCAATATTTTTCAACCATTTGGGTGCCCTATTCCTTAGGTTTTCTCAAACCCCAAGGTCCCAAACAATTAACCTATTAAGACGGGTCAGATTTGAGCTATTTGTAGCCTCAAAGCTCTCATGGGTTTATTACTATAGGTTTTAGCTATCACTAGCCTAACCCCACACAATCAAGACCCAGTAACCCACCATTTCTTTTTCACCTATATACAATTTCTCTTTTTTAAGCAAAAAATAGAATAAGCAAACTTAACCTACATTTGCAGCTATGGGTAATTTAATTATAAATTAGGAGAAAAAAAACAGATTTATACTAAATGAGTAACTATAGGATCAATCTAAATCACTACTCGTAGATGAGAAATACAAAATTATATTAACCAATAAGCTCCTCACATTCATCATCAAGAGTTAATTGCAAGTTCATAATTATCTTCAATGGAGGTTTTCTTTACCTTGAAGAAGAAGAAGAAGAAGAAGAAGAAGAAGAAAACCTATTCAATGCTCTTTAATTACAACTCTACAAATCTAGAATGTCATGTTCAGTACTTCTTAGAGAAAGTATAGAAATAGGTTAATAATACTCCTCAAATCCCATGTTGGATGAGTCACCAGCGGAACTGCGGGACGACACTTTGTTGCAGTTGGGGCCAGTGTCTTTGGAATCTGGCTAGCATTGGCACAGGCGATTCACAGGTGCTAACCCGCACCCCACCAGTGCACCTTCTACTTCTCACTAGTGTTCTCCTGTGTTTGGCCGGCATTTTGCTGGTCCTATCTGGTAGAGCGCCGATCCTCTTCTTTAGTTCCATGCTTTTGTCCAATTCCTTGCCTTTTCTCTTTAAGTTAAATGCCTACAAATCAAAAGTGAGAGCATAAAATCCTCCTAAATGACTTGATAATCAAGCAAAAGCTCATGTTTAAAAGCCTAATGAGTTGGTAAATTACAAACTCATCGAACCCCCAAACTTGAACCATTGATTTTTCTCAAGCAAGGCAATTCTTTACAGCTGAACAATAGGAGTAAGAATGTTATTTTACATGTAATTATGCACAAGGGACCACTATGAATCAGATAACACAAAGATCGCTCACCAACTCAAAGGAAAAGAGGAAACTCAATGCTATATGCAAATGCCTCAAGATTTGACAACAATCAATTGGCATGATTTACAGTTGATTCCTTCATTCAAAACAATGGGCATGGTTGATCACAGCAAGCTTATATAGCATCTTAAGTTATTAAAAATTCACAATCAAAGTTTGCCTTAAAGCTTATTACATTCTTGTCTCAATCACATCTTTTGTCACGTGCAAGCATATTCTCCAAGGAGGTGATGCTACTCACATCAAGAGATAATCTCATTTAATTATCAAGCAATTCACACTCAAGGGATTATAGAATGAAATAAATACACTCACTCTCACAAAGAAATTCTCATGCACATAACTTGACCCATAGGCTTACCCTTCGTGTAACTCGCCACTAATGTAGAGATGCTACACTTAAAATCAATTAGGACTTGGAGGTCATGATGAAGGATAGGGATAAGGTAGGATGACTTTTTAGTCCTAGTAACTAGAACCTCCCTAATGCCCTTTTTGTGAATCTTATTGCATATTCCATTTTCTTTTGAGATCACCCTCCCCCTTATCTCTTCCTTGAACAATATTTTCACTTTTGAAACAAGAGCTCTCCTTATCTCTCCTTAGATACCACTTTTCATCTCATTTAAGCAAGAGGCAGAACCTTTTCACAATTCGGTTCTTTTCACCCAACCATTTCATTCATTCTTTTTCATAATGTGGTGCTACCTCGCATTGAAGTTCATATCATTTTTTCCATTTTCCTTTTTGCAACCCCCTAACTTAGGGTTTTGCCTCATCTTTCCCTTTTCTATTTCCACACTTTTGTTTCAAGAATCATTTTTGCATTTCTTCTCACAACTAGCACTAGGGAGGATGGTTGACTAAGAGGGATTACAAAAGGGGTAATAGGCTTATAATGTGGTTTTCAAGGAAAAGGCTTAAAGGCTCAAGATTGGCTAGAAAGGATTCATTCTCAAGGAGATCATATGGGTAAAGTAACTATCAAAATAAAGCCTAAAATTATCTTTCAAGTGTAGCTATATCTTGGATTTCTCTTTGAGTCACACTCGGGGAAAGTTCTAGATAATCGTTCATGTAAGAGAATTAAACTAAAACCTTTATCGCAAAGCATCACCCTCTAAGGGGTTCACACCATTTTCATCACCACATCAAGGAGTCATAAAATAAGATATCATGTGAATCAAAAAGCCAAATAAAGAATGCATACAAAAGAGTATTCAACTTTCAAATTCAACTGTCCCTTTCTTTCTCAAAATTTATTTTTTTAACTGCCATTCCATTTAAGAATTTTTTTGTGGTGTCTCTCAAAGACAATCGCAATAACCAACTCAAAAAGGACTGACAACTTGGTATTTTCCCTTAAGAAAGTCGTCTCTCAATCCGTCATTGAGAAATGCCACCCGGTTCGAAAATAAAAGAAAAGAATAGAAAATTGCTCCTTGGGAAAGAACCGTGGCATAAAGAAAATCGTTGGAGTTTATTTATTGACTACTAGGAACAAAGGCAAAAATTAAAACATCGGTCAACAACATTTTGCAATTTAAAACAACCCATCATTGGCACTAACAATTCAACAAAAGATTTTTCGTTTAACAAACGACCCGATAAGGGCATTTCACCATAACTAAAAACCAACAATCATCCGGAACTTTAGAAATTCAGCCCGGCAAGGGAAACACAAATACCAATAAAAGACCAACAAAAAGGGATACACACCCCCACCTCCAACCATGAACGTACATTGTCTCCAATGTAAACATGAAGAACATAAAGGATGGAGGGAACTCCCTGAACAACAACTCCTCTTCTTCTTCATCAAGGCCGCCCAAATGTGGCTCATTCTCCCCACCTAAGCCCCGGAACAGATCATCAATGAGCCCTAGGCTGTGGATGGGGCAGCCATGGCTGCATCAAGGGCACTCAAGTCCGAGTCTGTCAGTGGTGCCTCTACTCAGAGAGAAGAGACAAGTTCCTCCACCACATCTACTCGGGAACTGAGCTTGGTCAAGATGTCGAATACATTTTTCATCTCCCTCTTTATTATTCTGGAGTAAGAGCCGGGAGATTTTGGGCTAGCTTTTGCAGGTGACTTTCATGAGATTATGTCATCTCAGCTAGCCTTTGTACTCCACTTGGGCGAGAGGATGTGGGATGAGGTGAAGACCCCCTAAACTGTTCTTCTCCAGATGCATGCTCCAACACCTCGGGGTGTGGCATATTGAGGTCAAGAGCAATGGGGGTTTCCTCTCTGTCATGGGAGGTAGAGCCCTCAAGAGTCTCGAAATCTTGCAACATTTTTTCTCTTCACCTTGGGTGCCTCAGCATCCCTTTTTCTCTCCACATTGATTATACCAAAGGCGTAAGTGGGAGACTTGTCAGGGAATAGTGGGACCCTTGCATTGAGGCACAACTGAGAAATAAGCACCGTATATAGCATCGACATATCCTACTACCTGGCCTTTCTCTTCATTTGGTTGGCCACAATCTCCCCGAAGTTGACGGGCACCCCTGTCATGATACAGGTGATGAGTATAGCTGCCCCAAGTTCACTCTTTAGTCATTATTTGATGGCATAATCAGGCCGCACACAAACTCCAGCCACAGGTTTTCTTCGAACTAAGACCATGCCTCAAAATCTCTACACCCATGGAGGCCCATAAGGGTTGACCACTGGCAATGATTGGAGTTATCCAGCTGAACTAATTTTCTTTGTCGGCCACTCTTTCTACATAGTCATTCCTTGGATCAATCTCATCAACCCAAATCAATGCATTGATGGCATCTGGAGTAATATCTACCTCCACACCTCTTATATGGACTAAGGGTAGGAAAGGGAACTCATCAACTTTCTCCTTATGCTTTATAGCCTCTTGTCGGGCCTGGTATGATGCATAAAACTCTGGCACCAAGTTGGTGTAGTATTCTGGAAGAGCAAATATGTGCCACTGCCTGTTAGAGAACTCTGATGTTATGTTGGGGAAATCATTCCTCAGCCTTACCAGATCAAATCTTTTCTCAATTGTGATTGATCTTTCTTCACAGATGGCATAGTGTGCCTTCATGTCGGGCACACAGAAAATGATTGCCTCCCTAGTATTGGTGGGGACTGGGTTCTCCTTGGCCTTCCCTTTAATCTTGCTTTTTGATGTGGAGGGTGCCTTGCCCTTGACTGGCTGCCTGATGAAGTCATAATTCTGCAAAGCCATGTTAGTGCCGTAGCAAAACAATATTTCTTTGTATTTTCCATAATTGAAAAGAAAAAGAAACAACTATCCTAATTAAGGAACAAAATTTTAAGGATTGGATGACTAATAATTTGTAGAATCAAAATCAAGTACTGCCAATACCGGCGGTACAACGACAAAATGTATGTAGAGACCCGCGAGTTGTTGTTGAGCCACCGGTCTTGACAGAACACTGGCTGAAATTGCTCTCTTCTGATGCCATAGTGTTCCACTGGTCTCAACCCCCTATGTGCAGGTGAAACACGGGTTCTGGGTAGTGTCTTGAAGCCTTGCACCCAGACCTACGTTTCAGCCGGCGTTTCACCGAGCCTGACCAGCGGTTCGCTAGCAAACACCCCTCAATAATTTTCACCCCAACTTAGCTAAACTGAATCCTCTTACATTCATCACTCACTTTCTCACTTCATATTATGATTTATTCATTCAAGAAACATGAAAAAAATAAAAATGATGATTTTTCCGTAAGAACGATGTCACCCGATTTATCATTGGGCAAATTATGCATTGAAGCACTCGGGGTTAGACTTCACCGTCAACCATTATATCAAGCACACCATTTCCATGGACATTTCCATAAAATAAGTAACTACCCCAACATTATTCAAGTATTCAAGCCCCAACATACCCACATTATACAAATCATTCAACACAAGGAAATCACAAAATGGGAAATGGGTATTCAAAATATCAAATGCAGCATGCTTCATTTTTTTCGATTCACATTTTCAACAATAACAAGATTAAAGTAAGGATGTACATATCAATGGATTAGCTCAAAGGGAGCTTATGTCTTGACCAACAACGGTGTTCCAAAGAGTGAGAGTTTCTTTTGCTAGGAGAGATTTTGAGCAAGTAGTAGTGAGAAGAAGAGAATGAGAATAGGGGTCTTGAAGAGAGGGAGTGTGATTGGATTGTGAAAAGGTGAGTGTTAATGGTTGGTTTAATGGAAGGAAGTTGGGAAGGTGGAAGAGTGGGAAATGAGGTATTGGGAAAGTGGAGATGTTGTGGAGGAGATGAAAAGGTGGAGAGAGGGAGTGTTAGGAAGGTAAAATGTTTTTTTTGACCAGATTTGCTCTTTTTTTTAAAGTGTTATGGGTCAGGTTGGTCAACAGGTTAATTAAGATTTCAAAATAAAATTATGTACCTCCAACCATGCTATACCTGCGGCCATCGACGTGTATCGGCATTTTGCCAATTCCAACACAGGTGACCTCTTGTATGCCCAGTTCACTATTTTTGAGTAGTGATTGACTGGTGTTTTGCGGGTCGTCATCTATGTTCTGCTGATGAATCTCACCCTTTTATTTTTAGATTTCCTCCAGGTGTACTGGTTCACACCTGTGCCAGACCGGCATGCCGCAGAATGCCACCGATGTTTCACTGGTGGGACGCCGACTTCCTCTATTTTCTTATGCAACTTTTGCTTCCCTCGTGTGACAGGGCAGTGACTAGCACTTGAGCACCGGTGTTTTGCCCATCTTGCGCAGTTGGCTACCCTATTTTTCTTCTCCTTGTTTTTCATCCAATTTACCTGCAAAACAAAAATCAACAGAACGTCAAAGTATCAAACATAAAAACACTTGGGTTGCCTCCCAATAAGCGCCTTATTTAACATCGTGGCATGGTAGGTACCTCCTACGTTGTCAGTTTTTCGAAGGGTCATTCTCTGAATCAGCCTCATCATCACAAACTTCATCTAGATCTACCTCATCATTCAAGACCCCTATTACCTTGCACTCATCCAGGGATTTAGTGGTTTGACAAACATTGAAGGTGATTCCCGCACCTCCCACTCTAAATTTCAGTTCACCGAGTTCCATATCTATCAAAGCTCTACCCGTGGCAAGCAATGGTCTCCTCAAGATGATAGGTACTTCAGCATCCATATCACGATCTAACACGACAAAGTCGGCTAGAAGGATGAACTTATTTACCCGAGCCAGAACGTCCTCCAACACTCCCACCGATTTCTTAATGGACCGATCTGCCATTAACAACCACATTGAGGTGGGTTTGAGATTCCCCAACCCCAACTTCTTGAAAATAATGAGAGGCATCAGATTAATGCTTGCCCCAAGATCACATAAGGCTTTTTTGAACACACACAACCTAATTGTGCAGGGGATAGTAAAGGCTCTCAGATCCTCTCCTTTGGGAGAGAGATTGCTCGCTATCTGCAATGGTGTGTTACTTCCCCCACACCAGCATCAACGACCTTCTTTTTCTTGAATAGTTCTTTTATAAATTTGGCATTACCCAGCATTTGGAGCAATACATCCATCAAAGGCATATTGATGGATAATTTACTAAACATCTAAATAAATTTTTGAAACTGATTGTCCTCCTTTTTCTTTGCTAACCACTAAGGATATGGAGGTGGAATCCTAGGCTCTTGACCCATATCAGGTCTTCTTTGATCCTATCCTCCTCAACAGCTTTCTGGAGGTCAGCATCAACTCCCCCTTCATCGAGTTCTTCGGTATCATCAACAACATTTGGTTCTTGTGGTACCTTATCATTCACATCATTCCTTGTTTTTGGTTCAACAAAATTTTTGGGCTTAGCCCCCCATCATCCAACACCTTACCACTCCTTATGAGGATAGCCATGCAATGATTGTCCTTCTTGGGATTAGGCATAGTGTCACTAGAGAGAGTCCCTTTCATTCTGGGGTTCATTTGCATGGACAAGTGGTTCATTTGAGATTCTAAGTGCTTGATAAAAGCTGAATGTGAACTCACTGTTTGGGCGAGATTAGACACCTCCCCTTTGAGCTCTTTCACTTCGCTATTTGTCGATTCCACTCTTTTGAGTACTTTATCCAGCATCTCTTCAATCTTAGAGCTTCCCACATCACTCACACTAGGTTGTAATTGGGGGTATTCAGCCTTTGGAGGGGGAACACTCACACTAGGTTGTAATTGGGGGTATTCAGCCTTTGGAGGGGGAACATATGGGTTTGAGCTTCGGTGATAACGTTCCCCATCATGATTTTGATCAAGATTACCCTATCTTTCATTTCGATCAATCCAACCCTGGTTGTCGCGGTTTCTCCAACCTTGATTCTCTTCCCTTGAGTGCCAAGGGCCTTGATTAGCACCTTGGTACCCTGGGTGAGAACCCCCTATTTGATTTACCATGAATTTTCACTGTTCTTCATACCTAGGAGGAGAGGCTTCACTTCATATTGAATTGGACCTTGATTCCCCACGACATTAACACTCTTAGACCCCGTCCCCGTAACATGCTTAGTCATCAACTTGAGATGGGTCATCATCTTTGCCAAGGTCTCGTCTTGCTCCTTACTCTCTTCCTCATTTCAACAGGCACAAAGCTTGGACCAACACCACTTGAGGGTACTTCAGTATCTCTTGTATGCCAAGCTCGATTACTTTTGGTCATTATATCCGTAAGAGCTCTAGCTATACCATAGGGTTTGGCAATGAGGGATCCTTCAGTCAAGTTATTGGCCACCAACTTGTTGATGGAATCCAAAGATCGATAAAAGCTCTAAAGTAATACTCTATCCGATAGCCCGTGGTTCGAACATAGGGTCACTTTCTTCTTGAACCGAAGCCATGCTTCATGTAAAGGTTCACCCCCGAATTGCCTGAAATTGGTAATATCATCTCTTAGCTGCAACATCCTTGATAGATGGAAGAACCTATCTAAGAAGGCTTCAGTCAATTCTTTCCATGAAGTGATGCACCTAGGAAGATGCTCCTCGAGCCATATGGTCACTTCCCTATACAAGGAGAATGGAAAGAGCCTCAATCTGATCGACTCTTGACTTATATTTTTTATGTTGAAGGGTTTGCATATCTCAAGAAAATTTCAAAGATGTCGATTTGCATCTTCAGTTGGCTGACCTCCAAAGAGTCCTTTCATTTATAGCAGGTGTAACATTGTGCTGGTCACGTAAAACACTGCATTCCTTATCGTGGCTGGTAGGCTAATGGCACCTGCTACGTCAGGAATCATGGGATTATTGTCCTCATGGTCCATGTGACCATCCACAAAACCTTCTTGAGAGTGTTGGCTTACATCAATCATCCTATAGAAACACCCAAAACCAACAACAAATGTAAAAACAAAATACAAGATGCTGAATTAATTCAACTCAACAATCAACTAGAGGCTATCTAATCCTATTTGTTACACCCCAAAATTTTTTTAATTATTATTTGATTTTTATATGTAGTATTAAGAGAATTATGGGTTGTATGTTGGCCGTAGGTGAGGAGGGAAACATGTGCAAAGGGAAAAGCGAAGAGTACGTGAAGTTTGTAAGTAAGGATCAACTTTAAACGGCAGTATCTTCAAATATATAATGATTTAGAAGTCCTATAACTTATCAAATAAAATATATTTGAATCTAGTTTTCAGCTAAAAAAACGCTCGTCAATCGGAGTTCAGAGTAAAAAGTTATGCTCGTTTAAAGATAGCACTATTGGCAGAGAAAACACAATGGTGCACGGACGCCGAGACTGGTAGCCTGCAGGCGAGCACGTGCGCGAGGGAACGTCGTATGGGCTCTGCATGCAGGCACCTCCCAGGCGATGCCAGCCCGCCTATATGAAGTAATTTTGAGCTAGAAAGCTCATTTCTACTCCGTTTTGCTTGATTTTTTTAGAATTTAGAGAATTTAAAGAATTTAAAGCCCTATCACATGGTGAAAAGAAATCCCAGGTAATAAACTTCACTCTTGTCTCTTTTGGGCTTTGAGAAGAGAACCTTGGAAGAAAGTCATGGCTTGTTGTTGGCTTGTTGTTGATTGTGATGTTACTGCATTTTTGAGCTGGTTATGGGCAGAGGAAAGAGTAGGAGCCTACTCCTACTTTAGCTAATAACATCTCCAAGAAAGGGTAAGAAATTCCCTCTTTGATTTCTATGAGTTAGTGAGGTTAAAACTTGGAGAACCTTGTAGTATTGTGTTATTTTTCTGTGTGATTCTTGTGGCATGTTGCTACCCAAATTTTCCAGAACTTTAGTGATGTGAAGTTTCTTCTTGTTATGGTTGTAAATTGGACTTGAAAAGATCCTTAAGGTGTAAGCTTGAAAGGAAGGTTTTTGGCAAACTTAGAGTCGACGTGCCAAGGTATGTAAAGGTGTCCCTTTCCTTATTTTTCGAGCACGAAACTAAGTCATTGAAAGGACTAATATTCCTATGAATTTAAAATCATATTGAGGCATGTATCATTCTGTCCAAAGGGTTGGAAGTACTTGGCATTAAACTTGAATCATTAATAATGTTTGAAGAGAACAAATGTGAAGTGAAAGACATAATTCCTATATGATTGTTGTCGTAGTTGTAAATTAAGTCTAAAGTCCCCTTAACATGGGCACCTTGTGCTGGTCCTTTGCAGTATTGTGTATATGTAATGTTGAGTATATGTTAAGATCTGGTCACTAAGTAAAATTGGTAAGAAATTCTAAGACGACGACATGTGATTGAACTTAACCTAAGGAACGCTAAGCCGATTGAGGGTAAATGAGCTTATTAAAATGACATTTTTATAATATGGTTATTCCCTCTTATATGCTTATGTTTTAAGGTGCTTAAGATAAAAAGGAGATTTTATGTTTTCCCTCCTTAAAGTGAAGCAAGCAATGCATAATGAATAAGCTATGTCGATAGATGTTATCAAGAAAAGCCTGGCTAAGTTATTGACCTTTTGAGACGTTGTAAAAGGAAAGATAAGAGTAAATATTAGACCTTTTAAGGTAATATGTGAGTTATATGCTCTCTGTCCGTAATTGATTTCAAGAACCTGAACAATGTTAAAATATAAGCAAGATGAGGTCTAAGAGATAAGGTTGTCATTTAGGTAAAAAGGTGTAACACCCCGCACGTTCGAAGACATTCAATTAAATTAGAATTTGATAAAATATATTATATGCTTCATTATTTATGAAAAATTTTCTATTATAATATGTTAGTGTATTTCTTAAATTTTATAAGATTTCTATAAAAGAATTTCCCATTATTTGTAAATAATAGGTCCACTTCCACGTGGAAGTGAAGGAATAGTACAACACATTAGAATAATTGAGGTGGCAATCACTTAAGTATTAGTTACTAATTAAATGTTGTGATCTATTCCGTTGGCAGTAGTTAGTTAGTGGGAGTTTATCTTTATCAATTTGTTATAAAGCTAAAAGGTTTATTGGTTCATTAAATTTTATCACTTTGTTTCCACCGCCTTTGTAGTGTTGGTGCATATTTATATTAAAACATATCACTTTTCCTTCTCATTTGCTTCATTATATGCTCTGCATTTTCTTAAAAGTCATAAGTGCCATCACCGCATGTGTAATACACATTGCGTCATTCACATGTTTCCCTGGACGCAAATATATATATCCTTCAAAAATCCAAGGCGTGATCAATCCTAGGCTTAAAGTAAGAATTTCTCCCTTCTAGACTTTCGAGAAATAAAGAGGTTTCAACCGTGTTCTGTAAAATTGGAATATAGTTAATATTTATATATATAGTTTTCCTTTTCGCCGAATTTAGTGTTAAAACTAGACCTATCTTTCCAAGAACACGATTTTAGTTGGGAAGAGCTAGTGAATACTAATTGGAACCTATCAGTTAATCAGAAACCGGCAGTTGAGGTATGTTAAGGCATTTTCTTTCGGCAAGTTAGTTTCTTCAGCATAGTAATCCTGTATGAATCCCAGTAAAGTATGTCAGGAGTATGTTGTCATGTCTAGTTGTCGTTGTCAGTTGAGACTTGTAAATTGTATTGTTTTGGGCTAGATTATACCTGTATAGCTTCTGTGACCGGCCCAGGGTTAATAGCTGGTCGCCGCCCGCCAGGGGTGAGGATACGTCTCTCTACGGAGTGGCATGCCGTCCGCAAGAGACGAAGATGGGGATCCAGATCCTCATATTTTCCGCCCGCCGAGCGCTTACTCCCAGGGTGTAGATATCAGGAGTCCTTCGGACTCAGGCACAACTGTAGTTAGGGGCCGAGCGGGCCCAGTTGCAGACCCAGGGGATCGGCAGGATGCTTATAGCTGGTAGTTGACTCAGAATGACCTGGATAGGGGTATATCGATTGAGGAGTGCTCACTAGGGCTAATGGGGGCCCAGGTGGGTTGTTCTGTGCTGATTGTACCTTCCGGCTTATGGGTGCCAGGTAAGGTTTATGTTGCTTTAGTTACTGATAGTTAGACAGTAGGACGTCTCATTTGTCAAGTATGACTCCTACCCTCCTTATCACAGTTATGTTTAGTCCTGATTTCACTACTTCAGTCAGCTTCAGTCCGTTTTCCTTACTTCAGTTATTGTCAGTTCTATTTTCTTACTTTCAGTTATTTAAAGTTACTAATTTACATACTCAGTACCTGTGGTACTGACGCCTTCTTTTGGGGCATTGCATTACTTGCCTGCAGGTACACATAGACTTGGAGCAGGTCCCTCGTAGTTCCAGTCAGCCGTACAGAGCCATTAGCTCTTTTCTTCCAGAGCTTGTGTGATAAAGGTTTACTTCTTTTGTTTGTACAGTATGGGTAGGTGGGGGCCCTGTCCCGACCATCTTATTACTCCTAGAGGCTTCTAGATTGCATTACTTCCCTATGGTTAGTTGATATCGATCATGTGGGGCCCATATATGTTTAGACTATGTGTGTTGGCCGTGTGGGGCCTTGTTTAGCTGTTGATTGGTGGCCTTGTCGGTCATAGCTCAGTTTAGCATCTGATTTTTCTTTTCAGTTATAACTAGATATCATGGTGGCCTTGTCGGCCCGCACAGGACTACCTATGTTTGTTTGTCTCTGGTTAGCTGTTTATTTTTCACAGGTGGCTATAGGCCTTGTCGGCCTAGGGTTGTATTTACAGCCGCTATATAGCCCGTTGTTTTCTTGATTCTAGAGTTAGACTCATCCCTGCACCAGAGGTGCTTAGGCTCAGTCAGCTCAGCAGTTTATGTCCTAGTAGGCACCAGGTGCCAGTCATGCCTCCCAAGGTGGGGCGTGACAAACTTGGTATCAGAGCAGGTCGTATCCTAGGGAGTCTGCAAGTCGTGCTAAGTAGAGTCTTGTCTGTGGATGTGTTGTGCACCACATACTATAGGCAGGAGGCTGCAAGGCATGATAGGATGGTTACTCTTTCTTCTTATTCAGTCGTGCTATAGAGCGACAGTATAGGGTTGAGTCCCTAAGCTCATTATACTCTTTTTTCTTGTAGAGAAATGTCGGACCAGCGATACCCTAGACAGGCAGGAGGCTAGATGTAGCAACGGGATAGGGCACCAGCAGGATGCCTCAGCCCCGGTCAGAATCGGCCCGATCTGAAGACGATACAGAGGTATCATCTCGACCTCCCCAACAGTCTCCACCATGTCAGGAGCCACTTGGGACGGCCGGTGTGACGGCACCACCTCCGGCAGTTTCTATACCCGTACCATCCGACCAGGAGGTCAGGAGCGCGGCGGTTATGCTAGCACAGACAATGGCTGCTCAGCGCCAGTCAGTGCCACCTACAGTTGCAGAATCATTAGGAGGGCCTGGTAGTTCGAGGGTTTGAGAGTTCCTAGCACTAAGTCCCCCGCAATTCACGGGGACAGATCGAACCGAGGACCCTCAGGACTTCTTACCAGATGCAGAGGATTTTCAGGGTGATGCATGCTACACATATAGAGTCAGTTGAGTTGGCGATATTGCGGCTATGGGACATCACCATACTTTGGTATGAGAGTTGGGAGAGGTCACAAGGGAGAGATGTTTCCCCTCCAACCTGGTCCAGCTTTTCAGAGGCTTTCCTGGATCATTACCTACCGTGGGAGATTCAACAGGCCTTGGTTGATCAGTTCCTACACTTGGAGCAGGGGTTGATGAGTGTTCGGGAATATGCCATGCGGTTTGATTTCTTGGCTCGATATGTGCCATCCTTTGTGGATACAATACCAGCCAGGGTACACCGCTTTATCATGGGGCTGAACCCAGAATATGTTGAGACCTGCATCACAGCCACCCTGTGAGAAGATATGGATATCGCCCGTGTACAGGCTTTTGCTCAGAATATTGAGGGTATCAAACAGCAGCAACGGGAGGTTAGGAGAACAAGTCAGGAGCAGCACCGCAGGGACAGACCGGATGAATTACAGGAGGAGTCCCGAGGAGGGCGTAGGCCATGGTTATCAGATAGGCCGCCTAGACCCCCACCTCCACCGTAGCGGCAGAGGAGCAGGTCTAGTCGTCGAGGGCAGCCAGAGCTCGACCGAGGTTCGCAAGCAGTAGCTCCACAGGAGCAGAGGAGGGTGGAGCAGAGTGGGTTTACAATACCACTTTGCCCTATTTGCAGTCGACGCCACTCTTGAGCATGCAGGTATGGCTCCACAGCATGCTATATTTGTGGACAAGAGGGTCACCAGATGAGGAATTGTCCAGTTAGGGGTCAGGGTGACCGAGATCGACAGAATAGGTCCTTGATAGGATCACGAGCTCCAGCATCGTGCAGGGCGTAGCCCCTCAGTTTCAGCAGGCAGAGGCAGAGGTAGATTAGGGGCCTCCAGTTCAGGTGCCGGCCCAGACCGTACTTTTGCACTACCGGGGCGACAGGAGTCAGAGTCATCACCAGATGTTGTGACAGGTATGCTGAACATTTGCTCTCATCCTGCTTATGTGTTGATAGATTCAGGATCCACCTTGTCCTATGTTACACCGTTAGTGGCTCAGAAGTTTAGTATTATGCTGGAATTGCTTCGGCGACCTTTCTTAATGTCTACACCCATTGGTCACTCTATTATAGCCAGAAGGGTCTATTGGGGGTGTACAGTAGAGGTTGCTAGTTGTCAGACTACCGCAGATTTGATAGAACTAGAAATGGTCGATTTTGATGCTATTATGGTTATGGATTGGCTAGCTCCATGCTATGCCAATGTCGAATGTTGGACCAAGATTGTCTGATTCCACTTTCCAGGGGAGGCAGTATGGGAATGGAAAGGTAGTACAGCCACGCCAAAAGGTATGTTTATTTCCTATCTTCGGGCGAGAAAATTGATAGCAAAAGGGTGCATTTATCATATTGTCAGAGTTCAGGATATTCAAGCAGAGCCTCCGACCCTCAGTCTATCCCAGTGGTTAATAAATTTTCCAACGTATTTCCAGATGAGCTTCCTAGTATTCCCCCAGAAAGGGAAATTGATTTTGCAATCGATCTATTACTGTCACTCAGCCTATATCTATTCCTCTATATCGGATGGCTCCTGCTGAACTCAGAGAACTAAAGGAACAATCGAAAGATTTGCTAGACAAGGGCTTTATCAGGCCGAGTACCTCACCATGGGGTGCGCCAGTTCTGTTCGCGAGGAAAAATGATTGCTCCCTTCGTATGTGTATAGACTATCGGCAACTGAATAAAGTCACTATCAAAAATAAGTACCCGCTTCCCAGAATAGATGATCTGTTTGATCAATTACAAGGAGCGAGGTATTTTTCAAAGATTGACTTAAGGTTCGGATATCATCAGGTTTTGTGAAAGAGATATTCCAAAGACTGCCTTCAGGACCAGATATGGCCACTTTGAATTTCTAGTCATGTCCTTCGGACTGACAAATGCCCCAGCAGTGTTTATGGACCTGATGAACAATATTTTCAGACCATACCTGGACTTGTTCGTGATAGTATTTATCGATGATATTCTAGTGTATTCCCGCTTAGAGGAAGATTACCAGGATCATTTAGACAGTGCTCCAGATTCTCAGAGATCGCCAGCTATATGAATAATTTTCTAAATGTGAATTTTGGCTGAATTCAGTAGCCTTCTTGGGCCATAATGTTTCAGATGCTGGTATACAGGTAGATACGCAGAAGATAGAGGCAGTGAAAATGGCCTAGACCTACCACTTCGACTGAAGTACATAGTTTCCTGGGGTTAGCCGGGTATTACAGAAGGTTCGTGGAAGGATTTTCCACTTTAGCAGCACCTTTACCAAACTGACGCAGAAGGCAGCAAAATTCCATTGGACCTTGCATGTGAGCAGAGCTTTCAGGAACTGAAAGACAGATTGACATCGGCACTAGTGCTAGCGTTGCCATAAGGAATAGAGGGTTATGCAGTTTATTGTGACGCTTCGGGTGTTGGGTTAGGATTTGTTTTGATGCAACATGGTAAGGTGTTTGCCTATGCTTCCAGGCAGCTGAGGAAGCATGAGAAAAACTACCCTACCCATGACCTGGAGTTAGCTGCGGTGATTCATGCCTTGAAAATATGGAGACATTACCTGTATGGCGTCCACATAGATATTTTTAGTGATCACAAAAGCCTGTAGTATATTTTCACCTAGAAAGAGTTGAATCTGCGGCAGCGTCGCTGGTTGGAGCTGTTAAAGGATTATAATGTAAATATTTTATATCATCCAGGAAGGGCCAATGTTGTAGCAGATGCCCTTAGCTACAAATCCATGGGAAGCCTGGCATATTTACAGCCCGAGCAGTAAGAATTGGCCCGAGAATTGCATCAGCTTGCCAGTTTAGTCGTTTGTATAGTAGAATCAGGAGATAATGGAGCGGTAGTCCATAATACTGCAGTATCATTATTGGTTGTGGAAGTGAAGGAACGACAGTATGAAGATCCTAGCCTGGTTCAGCTCAGAAATAGGGTCCAGCGAGGGGAAAGGACATATTTCCAGGTAACCGAGGATGGAGTTTTGAGATATAGGGATCGCCCTGTGTTTCAGACGTGGCAGGGCTTCGCCAACAAATTATGGGCGAGATACACTATGCCCATTACTCTCTCCATCCAGGTTCGACCAAGATGTACCATGATGTAAAAGAGATTTACTGGTGGGCGGGAATGAAAAAGGGAATAGCAGAATTCGTAGCTTAATATCCCAATTGCCAACAGGTGAAAGCTGAACATCAAAAACCAGGTGGACTGACACAGGATATAGCCGTGCCTTTATGGAAATGGGAGGCAGTTAATATGGATTTCGTAGCAGGGCTACCTCGTACCAGGCGTAAATATGATTCTATCTGGGTAATTGTCGACAGGTTGACAAAATCAGCTCACTTTCTGCTAGTAAGGGCTACCTTTTCCGCCGATGATTATGTTGAGCTGTATATTAGAGAAATAGTCTGATTGAATGGTGTTCCGCTATCAATTATCTCTGATAGAGGGGCGCAGTTTACAACTAAGTTTTGGCAATCTTTTCAGAGGGGCCTGGGGACGCAGGTTAACCTGAGCACAGCCTTCCATCCTCAGAAAGACGGGCAGGCAGAACGTACAATCCAGACGCTCGAGGATATGTTACCGGCATGTGTGCTAGATTTTGGAGGCAGCTGGGATGAACATCTACCGCTTATTGAATTTTCCTACAATAACATTTATCATTTAGTAATTCAGATGGCGCCTTCAACTGGTTGGTTTGAGGTAGGAGAATCAACATTGATTGGGCCAGATATTATTCATCAGTCAAAAGACAAAGTAAAGCTTGTCAAAGAACATCTATTCACTACTCAGAGTCGGCAGAAATCTTATGCTGATGTGCGGCGAAGAAACTTAGAATTTAATGTGGGTGACTGGGTGTTCCTGAAGGTTTCACCGATGAAGGGTTTGACGAGATTTGGTAAGAAAGGCAAGCTCAGCCTGAGGTTTATTGGGCCTTATCAGATTCGCCGAAGGATAGGCAAGGTGGCTTATGAATTGGATTTACCTCCAGAATTAGAATCCGTTAACCCAGTTTTTCATGTATCAATGCTGAGGAAGTGTATAGGAGATCCCTCCCGGATTGTTCCAGTCCAAGACGCCCAAGTCACTGAGAAGTTAGCTTATGAAGAAGCTCCAGTAGCCATACTAGACCGGCGATCCGTAGACTGAGAACTAAAGAGTTGCTTCTGTTAAAGTGTTATGGCAAAATAAGAACCGAGAGGACATAACCTGGGAGGCAGAAGATGATATGAAAACCAGATAACCTCAATTATTTCAGACTTAGTCAGATTGTGAAGCAAGAGGTATGTTGTTATTGTTATTTCATAAGTTGCATTATATACATGTATATGTGGAGTAGTTGACTTTAGTCTGTTGTGAAATAAATGCCATAGTATTGTGTGGAGTACCTGTATTGGACTTTTCTGCATTTCAGGATTTTTGGATAGTCCATATTACAGGGGAGACTCTGCCGAAATTTTTCCAGAATAAGTAATTGTAAGTTAAGATTCTTGCAGGTAAAAGTTAACATTCGAGGACGAATGTTCTTAAAGGGGGAGGATGTAACACCCCGCACGTTCGAAGACATTCAATTAAATTAGAATTTGAAAAAATATATTATATGCTTCATTATTTATGAAAAATTTTCTATAATATGTTAGTGTATTTCTTAAATTTTATAAGATTTCTATAAAGGAGTTTCCCATTATTTGTAAATATATAGGTCCACTTCCATGTGGAAGTGAAGGAATAGTACAACACATTAGAATAATTGAAGTGGCAATCACTTAAGTATTAGTTACTAATTAAATGTTGTGATCTATTTCTTTGGCAGTAGTTAGTTAGTGGGAGTTATCTTTATCAATTTGTGATAAAGCTAAAAGGTTTATTGGTTTATTAAATTTTATCACTTTGTTTCCACCGCCTTTGTAGCGTTGGTGCATATATATATTAAAACATATCACTTTTCCTTCTCATTTGCTTCATTATATGCTTTGCATTTTCTTAAAAGTCATAAGTGCCATCACCGTATGTGTAATACACATTGCATCATTCACATGTTTTCCTGGACGCAAATATATATATATATATCCTTCAAAACCCAAGGCGTGATCAATCCCAGGCTTAAAGTAAGCATTTCTCCCTTCTAGACTTTCGAGAAATAATGAGGTTTCGACTGTGTTCTGTAAAATTGGAATATAGTTAATATGTATATATATAGTTTTCCTTTTCGCCAAATTTAGTGTTAAACTAGTCCTATCTTTCTAGTAACACGATTTCAGTTGGGAAGAGCTAGTGAATACTAATTGGAACCTATCAGTTAATCAGAAATCGGCAGTCGATGTATGCTAAGGCATTTTCTTTTGGCAAGTTAGTTTCTTCAGCATAGTGATCCAGTATGAATCCCAGTAAAGTATGTCAGGAGTATGTTGTCATGTTTAGTTGTCGTTGTTAGTTGAGACTTGTAAATTATATTATTTTGGGCTGGATTATACTTGTATACCTTTTGTGGCTGCCCCAGGGTTAATAGCTGTGTCGCCGCCCGCCAGGGGCTAGGATACGTCGCTCTACGGAGCGGCATGCCATCCGCAAAGGATAAAGATGGGGATCCAGATCCTCATATTTGCCATGGTTGGCCTTATACACACCCCCGCCGAGCGCTTGCGCCCGGGGTGTAGATATCAGGAGTGCTCCGGACTCAGGCACAGCTGTAGTCAGGGGCCGAGCGGGCCTAGTTGCAGACCCAGGGGATCGACAGGACGCTTATAGCTGGTAGTTGACTCAGTACGACCTAGATAGGGGTATATAGATTGAGGTGTACTCACTAGGGCTAATGGGGGCCCAGGTGGTTTATTCTATACTGATTGTACCTTCCAGCTTATGGGGGCCAGGTAAGGTTTATGTTGCTTTAGTTACTGATAGTTAGACAGTAGGACGTCTCGTTTGTCAGGTATGACCCCTACCCTCCTTATCACAGTTATGTTTAGTCCTGATTTCACTACTTCAGTCAGCTTCAGTCCGTTTTCCTTACTTCAGTTATTATCAGTTGTATTTTCTTACTTTCAGTTATTTAAAGTTACTGCTTTACATACTCAGTACCTATGGTACTGACTCCCTCTTTTAGGGCACTGCATTACTTGCCTGTAGGTACACATAGACGAGGAGCAGGTCCCTCGTAGTTCCAGTCAGCCGTACAGAGCCATCAACTCCTTTCTTCTGGAGCTTGTGTGATAAAGTTTTACTTATTTTGTTTGTACAATATTGGTAGGTTGGGGCCCCGTCCCGACCATCTTATTACTCCTAGAGGCTTGCAGATTGCATTACTTCCCTGTGGTTAGTTGATATCGGTCATGTGGGGCCCATATGTGTTTAGACTATGTGTTTTGGCCGTGTGGGGCCTTGTTTAGCTGTTGATTGGTGGCCTTGTCGATCATAGCTCAATTTAGCATCTATTTTTTCTTTTCAGTTATAACTAGATATCATGGTGGCCTTGTCGGCCCGTATAGGACTCCCTATGTTTGTTTGTCTCTGGTTAGCTGTATTTTTCATAGGTGGCTATAGGCCTTGTCGACCGGGGGTTGTATTTACAGCTATTATATAGCCCGTTGTTTTCTTCATTCTAGAGTTAGAGTCAGCCCTGCACCAGAGGTGCTTAGGCTCGGTCAGCTCAGCAGTTCAGGTCCTAGTAGGGCACCAGGTGCTAGTCATGCCTCCCAAGGTGGGGCGTGACAAAAGGTAAGTGCGTATAAGAATGGATGAAATAGTGAACATGAGAATAAATACTTAAGTGTAGAGCAAATCCTGTATGGAAAAGAAGTTAAGATGAATAAGGAGAGTAGAGCTAAAGGTTGTTAATTTAGATGATAAGGGTTATGATTGTGAACAAGTTAGGAAACGTCTAGCAAGATTAACACTTTCCTAAAGATGTTTAGCAAAAGAGTTATAAATTAAGTTGTTTATGTTCAATATGTGTTAAGTTGATGAATATCTTGTAAAGTATTAACCTTCTATAAAATAATTAGAGTTGAACGTCTGTAAAATAGTAACTTAAGGAAAACTCTCCGCTATACCCCTAATTGATTATGTTAAGTTAATTATCCTATGTATTGAATTATCTTCCAGGTTGTAAAAAGGTTAGTCCTCGAAACTCCAAAGCTGCTTATGACGACGTTAAGCTTTCTCAAGCTCCTTAGTTGGTTGCCAAGGTTATATAAGTTATCTTAATGTTGTCCGAATTATGGCTATAATTCTTTATTTGCCTATAAGGCAGCATTAGAGAGTTGCTCATGAGTTCCCAAGCTGAACAACTCCAAATCTCAGATTCTTAAGTTATGACTTCACATCCCTATGTTACGTTGAAACATGTGATGCTAATCTAAGAAGTTTTCAAGAAATGATATTCCAAGAATGATGCTAATGTCTTATTCAAGTATTTGGAGTTGCATACAAGTCTAAGAACTCAAGTCTTTATAAGTCTTTCCCATAAGAAGTCTTAATGTATACAGTTTTCATGTTACAACATACAATTGAATTCTTTCTGTTATACTCAAGTTGTACATATATATATTTAGCTCTTGTTGAGTTATCATTTGATTTTCGTAAATTCAGAGGAGAGATTTTCCCACATACCAATGTTCCTAATGTATAAGTACTGGCTATGATAATGATTAGTTAAGCTCAGAACTTCTAAATCTCAGGCAGTCTCCTGGAGGTCACTCAATTAACAAAATATGAATTAATGCGTTATACAGAAGTCTTATACATCATATGTCTGCAGTTCAGCTCTCAACCCTATGTATATGTTAAGCGTTACAATAAATAACTTCAAGTTCCAGGTTATAAGTTCTATGTTTTCCTGCGAATAAGTCAAAGGAATTAAGAACTGTATGTGCTCATTGATGTGATAAGTTTGATAATAGAGTTCCAATATATAGTTGTCAATATATGTCAAGGAACCACCTTACGGGCAGTATATATATGTAGTTTCTAGATGTTACAGAATTGTATAAAAATTAGAATCTATGTGCTTCTATTCAAGCGATACATTAAATTGGTAATATTATTGATAGGACATTGCTTGTAAACCTACTAAAGTTCTTATGTTGCCTAAACCTCCTAAAGGTCCTTCGAATCACTGAGTCGACATGGTTGTATATAATTTGGAAGCTTTACATGATATATGTGCATATTTTGTAGCTTTACAAGGTATGTGTGCTCATTTTCATTTATGTGTTACGGAAGAGACCTATTCCGACCACAAATTTAGCATTTGTCATTTAAATCTCATATGTGTTAAATTGACTTAGTAGAAGCCCATAGGCTCCATTCATGATTCTGATTAAGATATATTCATGTTTCCCCGCTATGGTTCACCGGTGGGAGATAGTTTTATTTTTTCTCGGGATGGTACACCGGCTGGAGATATTTTTATTTTACCTTGGTATGGTACATCGGCTAGAGAGATATTTTTATTTTACCCCGGTGTGGTACACTAGCTGGAGGAATTTTTATATGAAATTATGGTCGGCTAGCCATCGACATTATAGTTATACCTTTGCTTATGAATTTCTTGGTTGCATTTGCACTTCAGTATTGAGTTATTTTCAGGTTTCGGTTTCCAGGATTCCAAGTTGTTACTCTTCCTTATTTTTGGCTCAGTTACCATAACTATCTTATATGTTTACAGTGTTCAGCCTTACATACAAGTACATTTCATTTGTGCTGATGTCCCTTCGCTTGGGGACCTGTATTTGTGCCACAGGTGCAGGTAGAGGCCGGGATTGCTAGTTGTAGTAGCCGTTCGTCAAATCTGCAGATGTTTTGGTATGCTCCTTTCTTCCTGGAGCTAGGGCTTAGTTATTTCAGCATGAGTTTAGAGTTATAGTTATGGGTAGGTCGGAGCCCTGTTCCGACCATCAGTTCAGTTTACTCATTAGAGACTTTGCAGACTTAGTATGTATAGTATTATCCAGTTTGTCACCTTGTCGGCCTTCCATTGCTTGGTTTAGCATAGTCATGGCCTTATCGGCATTTCAGTTATTTATTTATGGTAGTTGAGACCTTGTGGGTCCAGATGTTTACTCCAGTTGATTGTGAAAGGTGGCCTGGAAAGCCTAGGTGTTACAATTACAGATGCTATATAGTCAGCTTCCCAGTTAGTTAGGTTTCGGGAGCCAGTCACGCCCTCCCTCAGTTTTTGAGCATGATAAACTTGGTATCAGAGCGAATTCGCATCCCAGAGAGTCCACAAGTTGTGTCTAGGAAAGTCTTGCTTATGGATATATTGTGTACCATACTTATAGTCAAGAGACTACAAGACATTTAGGAGTTGTTTTACTTAGTTTGTTAATCGGTCGTGCTATAGAGCAAACTTGTAAGTGATGTTTGAAATCTAAGTCATGCTAGCATTTCAGAATTTTCCTGGATTAAGGTAAGGCTACGAGATTTGTTGGCATTGATGCTGCAAGAGGGTCCTAGTCTCCTTCCTGCCAATTTGAGATATAGATTAGAGGCTCGAAGAGAGTTTCCCATTCCTCATGCCATAGTTCCTCAAAGTTCTAGTCGGAGTTACTGTGGGAAGGGATTCATCCCCTCATGTTGTCTCAGTTTTGGTAGAGCCAAGAGAAGGTAGAGTTAGTGATCCTTTAGCACCTATTGTACCTTAAAGTGTAAGACAGGGACGAGATTTTGATAAAGTATTTCAAGCGTTAGCCTAAGTGGTGGCAGTGCAAATCAGCAATTGGAATTAATAGCAAGGTCCAGGGAAACACTTCTGAGAGTTCTAGGGTTCATGAGTTTTTAGCCTAAATCCCCCAACCTTTATGGATCAGTACTTACCACGGGAACTTTGACAGGTTCGAGCTGATCATTTTTTTTTGCTAGTGTAGGGAAACATGAGTGGTCACGAATATAGCCTCAAGTTTAATTCTTTGGTATGATATGCTCCAGATATGGTGTGAAATATGAGCGATAGAGACCATCGATTTGTATCAGGCTTGGGACTCCATCTAGTCCGAGAGTGTTTGGGGGTGTCTACCTAGAAAAAAATGACTATTGCTCGGATGCTAGTATTTGCTCAAAAGATGGACGATCTGATTTACCGTCTCCAAAGTACTGACAAAGAAGTAGAAAAGAGTAAGAAGACTAGGTCGACAAGACTATTAAGGACCCTTGTAGTGTTTGGAGACCCCGGCCAACCAGACATTCAGTTTCTCCTTGAGATTCAGTCTCTACTTTGTCTCTAGATTAGACTTCAGTTTCTTTTAGCCGTCGGTTTTAGGATTGGCAGTGACATGCTGTGGTAAAAGAAAAGGTAAAAGAGAAACTTCAGGGTTGACACTGATTCTATATGTTAAGTGGTTAAGTTGTGGTTTTCACTTTTTTTCGTGATATTTCCTAAAAGTATGAATGGAAAAGTGGTATTAGAATAAATCATCACTCTCGTGGTAGTGTATAAATTTTCTTATGGTTAGAAAAGTTACCGTTTATATGGTACTAAAGCATGCCTATCTTACGTCAGTCAAATAGATGGAGTTGAATAAGTATGGTCTGATATGAAGAAGCTACAGAAAGGGTGTGCTTAAAATATATGGAAAGTATGTTTATGACTCAAGGAAAGGAAAAGTTAAAGATGTTATGGCTAAAGTTACACCTACCGAGGTATAACCCTCATTCGAGGACAAATGATTTTAAGGGGGGAGGATGTTACACCCTGAAATATTTTTGATGATTATTTGATGTTTATATGTCATATTAAGAGAATTATGGGTTGTATATTGGCCATAGGTGAGGAGAGAAACATGTGCAAAGGGAAAAGCAAACAGTACGTAAAGTTTGTAAGTAAGGGTCAACTTTAAACGGTCATATCTCCAAATATATAATGATTTAAAAGTCCTATAACCTATCAAATGAAAGGTATTTGAATCTAGTTTCCAGCAAAAAGACAGCTTATCAATCAGAGTTCAGAGTAAAAAATTATGTACTATTGACATAGAAAGCACCGTGGCGCGTGGACGCCGAGATAGGCAGGCAGTAAGCGTGCTCATGCGCACAAGGGCACATCGCACGAACGCCACACACGGGCATCACCCAGGCCTTGCTGGCCTGCCTATATGAAGTAATTTTGAGCTAGAAAGCTCATTTCTACTCCATTTTCCTTGATCTTTTTCCAGAATTTAGAGAATTCAGAGCCCTATCACATGGTGAAAAGAAATTCCAGGTAAGAAACTTCACTCTTTTCTTGAACAAATTCTTAAAGGTTAGGTTACTACCTTCTTCTACGGAAGAGGTTTTCAGCTTTGGGAAGAGAACCTTAAAAGAAAGTCATAGCTTGTTGTTGTCTTGTTGTTGATTGTGTTGTTGCTGTGTTTTTGAGCTGGTTATGGGCAGAGGAAAGAGTACGAGCCTACTCCTACTGTAGCTAATAACATCTCCAAGAAAGGGTAAGTAATTCCCTCTTTGATTTCTATGAGTTAGTGAGGCTAAAACTTGGAGAACGTTGTAGTATTGTGTCATTTATTGTGTGATTCTTCTAGCATGTTGCTACCCAAATTTTCCAGAACTTTGGTTAAATGAAGTTTCTGCTTGTTATGGTTGTAAATTGGACTTGAAAAGAGCCTTAAGGTGTAAGCTTAGATGGGAGGTTTTCGGCAAAGTTAGAGTCGATGTGCCAAGGTATGTAAAGGCGTCTCTTTCCTTATTTTTCAGGCACGAAACTAAGTCATTGAAAGGACTAATATTTCTATAATTTTAAAATCATATTGAGACTTTTATGATTCTTTCAAAAGGATTGGAAGTACTTGGCATTAATCTTGAATCGTTAATATTGTTTGAAGCGAACAAATGTGAAGTGAAAGATGTAACTTCTATACGATTGTTGTCATACTTGTATATTAAGTCTAAAGTCCCTTTAACGTGGGCACCATCTGCTGGTCCTTTCCATTATAGTGTATATGTGATGTTGAGTATATGTTAATCTGGTCACTAAGTGAAATTGGTAAGAAATGCTAAGACGACGACGTGAGATGGAACTTAAGCTAAGAAGATGACGCTAAGCCAATTGAGGGTAAATGAGCTTATTGAAATGACATTTTCATAATATGGTTATTCCCTATTATGTGCTTATTTTTTAAGGTGCTTAAGGTAAATAGGAGATTTTATGTTTCCCTTCCTTAAAGTGAAGAAAACGACGCATAACAAATAAGCTATGTCGATAGATGTTAACGAGGAAAGCATGGCTAAGTTGTTAAGATTTTGAGACATTATAAAAGGAAAGATAAGAGTAGATGTTAGACCTTTTAAGGTAATATGTGAGTTATATGCTCTCTATCCGTAATTGACTTCAAAAACCTTTGAACGACGTTAAAATTTAAGCAAGATGAGGTTTAAGAGATAAGGTTGTCATTTAGGTAAAAGGTAAGTGCATATAAGAATTAATAAAATAGTGAACACGAGAATAAAGACTTAAATGTAGAGAGAATCATGTTTGGAAAAGAAGTTAAGATGACTAAGCAGAGTAGAGCTAAAGTTTGTTAACTTAGATGATAAGGGTTATGATTGTGAACAAGTTAGGCAACGTCTAGCAAGATTAACCCTTTTCTAAAGACGTTTAGCAAAAGAGTTATAAATTAAGTTGTTTATGTTCAGTATGTGTTAAGTTGATGAATATCTAGTAAAGTGTTAACCTTTCTATGAAATAATTAGAGTTGAACTTCTATAAAATAGTAACTTAAGTTAAAGAGAAGCTCTCCGCTATGCCCCTAATCAATTTTGTTAAGTTAATTATCCTAAGTATTGGATTATCTTCCAGGTCGTGAAAAGGTTAATCCTAAAAACTTCAAAAGTTGCTTAAGTCGACGTTTGGCTTTCTCAAGCTCCTTAGTTGGTTGCCAAGGTTGTGTAAGTTATCTTAATGTTGTCCAAATTATGGCTTTAAGTCTTTATTTGCCTATAAGGCAGCATTCGAGAGTTTCTTATGAGTTCCCAAGCTGAACAACTCCAAATCTCATATTCTTAAGTTATGTCTTCACGTCCCTATGTTACATTGAAACGTGTGTTGCTAATCTAAGAAGTTTTCAATAAATGATATTCCGAGAATCATGCTAATGTCTCATTCAAGTATTTGAAGTTGCATACAAGACTAAGAACTCAAGTCTTTATAAGTCTTTCCCGTAAGAAGTCTTAATGTACATGGTTTTCATGTTATAATATATAGTTGAATTCTTTCAGTTATACTTAAGTCATACATCTATATGTGTAGCTCTTGTTGAGTTATCATTTGAATTTTCTAAATTTAGAGGAGAGATTCTCCCACGTACCAATGATCCTAATGTCTAAGTATAAGTATAAGTGCTGGCTATGATAATGATTAGTTAAGCTCAGAACTTTTGAATCCCAGGAAGTCTCCTAGAGGTCACTTAGTTAATCAAATATGAATTTACACGTTATACAAAAGTCTAATACATCGTATGCTTGCAGTTCAGCTCTCAACTCTATGTATATGTTAAGCGTTATAATAAATAACTCCAAGTTTCAAATTATAAGTTCCATGTTTCCTTGCGAATAAGTCAAAGGAATTAAGAACTATATGTGCTCATCAATGCGATAAGTTTGATAATAGAATTCCAATGTATAGTTGTCAATCTATGTAAAGGAACCACCTTACGGGAAGTATATATATGTAGTTTCCAGATGTTACAGGATTGTATAAAAATGAGAATCTATGTGCTTCTATTCAACCGATACATTAAATTGGTAAGATTATTTATAGGATATTGCTTGTAAACCTACTAAAGTTCTTATGTTTCCTAAACCTACTAAAGGTCCTTCGAGTCACTGAGTCGACATGGTTGTATATAATTTGGCAGCTTTACGTGATATATGTGTATATTTTCTATCTTTACAAGGTATATGTATTCACTTGCATTTATGTGTTACGAAAGAGACCTATTCGGGCCACAAATTTAGCATTTGTCATTTCAATGCTATATGCGTTAAATTGACTCAACATAAGCCCTATCAGTTCCATTCATGATTGTGATTGAGATTTATTCGTTTTGTCCCGGTATGGTACATCAGCTGGGGATATTTTACCTCAGTATAGTACACCGGCTAGAAATATTTTTATTTTACTCCAGTATGGTACATCAGTTGAAGATATTTTTATTTTACCCTAGTATGGTATACTGGCTGGAGATATTTTTATTTTACCCTAGTGTGGTAAACCAGTTGGAGGCATTTTATATGAATTTTATGGTTGGCTGGCCGCTGGCATTACAGTTATAGCTTTGCTTGTGCATTACTTGGTTGTATTTGCACTTCAGTATTGAGTTATTTTTAGGTTTCAGTTTTCAGGGTTTCATGATTACTATTCCTTATTTCTGGTTCAGTTATCATTGCTTGTTTATAGTTTTCAGCCTTACATATCAGTACATTTTATTCTTTTCTTTTCTTGTTCTTTTTTTTTTCTTTTTGATAAATCATCATGCACACAGTACCCACCTTTCCTTATCATGCTTCAATGATCTCACCACCAATCTTTTCTTAATCACCCCTATATTAGCCACCCTTAACTCAGGCAATCTGCTTGAGTTGAAGTGCACAGTGTCCAAGGGGGGACAAGGGCCAGAGTAGGTTCATCATAATCAAGAAGTGAAGGTGAATTGGTTAAACAACAAAGTGGTTCATTTAAAGCTCAAAATCAGGATCAAGGGGTATGTATTTCAATTTTGGAGGTCATTTTAGTCTAAAGTGGACTAATCATAAAAAGTGATCCTTTCCGAAAATCCTGTCCTATACCTCGATAAGACTGACCAGGAAAGTTCTATATTGACACAGAGTAGGACTAAATATATGCCTCACTCATATAAGTATTTGATTGCACAACTAGTTACCAACTACCAGGTTCATGAACAACTTAAGCATTAATTATCCTAGAGATACCTATGATGCCATACAAAGAGCCAAAATGGTCACGCCTCACAGCATAAGTACATTTATACAAAAATATTTAGGAGGGGTATCATTTCAAACATATAAAACACTCACAACATGCTTTCTTCGACTGCTCTTATGTCTCCTATTTTCCTTCTAGATAACCAACAAAACACAACAAAACAAAACCTAAACATGTCAGTTCTCCTAGATAAGGAACACCCAAGGGAAAAGACATTGGTAAGAAAAACCATCATGTTATGTTTGACAAAAACCAAGTACTACCCCACCCACATAAAAAAAATCATGCGGCATCCTTGACGCATATCAAAAGTAAAACATGGGAATAAAATACATACCTGAGCATCCTAGATGTTGTGGTCTGGTCAATGGGGGCTGCTATCGTAATCCTAGAATCCTCAGCAACTGGAGTCTCAAACTTGATTCCAGCCTGGATATTAGTGGCACTGGCTATGGCCAGTGCGCTCTCTAAAGCTATACGCACGGGGGCAGTAGGTGTGCCCCTACTCTCCTCGGGCACCACCTTCATAACAGAGCTACCGACACCTTTCAGCCTCTCTTATATCTCTCTTTCATGTTCCATGAGGGCGGCCTTCAATGCCTTCCTTTCCTTCTTTCCTCATCCTTCGCTCCTTCGGCGACTCACTTCTTCTTGCCTTTTTCACGAGGGGTGGGCTCAAGGTCAAAGAACTAAAGCATCTCCATATCCAGGTCCTCGTTAATCACTGACAAAGCCTGTGGTGGCAGTAGTGGAGTCGGTCGAGATGACAACTCTACCATAGAGGCTCTCAACACTGCCAGCTCTCTCTCCATTGTATCCCAGTCCCGGTTTTGAGCCTCAGATTGGAATTGATTAAAGCGTACCTTATATCCATCCAATCTCATGTGCAACCCCCGTGATGCATCCTCTATCTCCTTTTTTACCACGACTTGACTTGCTTGAGCAACATGTCAATCTTTCACTCAGCAATTTTCAGTCTCTTAGCTATCTTTCTCATACCACTCTTAGGGACTAACATGTACCCAGTGGAAATAGACTAGAAAGTGATACCTAATGGAATAGATGTGGTAGCTACTGCATCACTATCTTCAGTGGCCTAAAACTCCATGGTCTGCTCATCCTGGGCAGAAGTATCAACCTGCTCACTTCTACGTGGAGCACCTGTCAATCTATCTTGGCCGCAGGACTGGACCTTGGACCCGAGCGACCAAATTCAAATCATCCTTAATCAATGTTATGTCTACCGTCCTAATGTTGGTAATCAGATGATCAATATCTGACATAACATGCATTCCATACTCTATGCACAACTGATAGACCAGACTCGAGAAAGGAAGAGTAGTTTGATCCTCGACCGCCCGCTCCTGAATCTATATGGCAATGATTCGAGGAATATTCAACAAGTACCAAAGTTTCCTTATCCGCGCTCAAAACATTAGCATTCACTGTAGGCGCAAGTCAATGTCGGACAATAAACTACCATGATTTAGCCAAAAAGTTTAAAGAGGCCTTATATATTGGCTTCCTACCCATGACCCATTCTGCTTCCTCCTTGTCCTCAGTAATGATATTCGCCATCCACCTAAAAAGCATCAACTTGTCCTTTGTGCTCAGCTTCCTAAACTCCTTCATCGCCTCCATTCGGTAATCATACTCTGTAGTCTGTGTCGACACTGTATAATCTCCACCCACGAAAACACGAGTGATGGTCCTCTCGGATATGTCAATCGAGATGGCTCTCATCCTGAATGAGTCTAGCACGGGCTCCTTCTTGATTACACTCCTTGAGGGAGCATTTTTCTATAAGGAGCAGCAATAATTGGCGTAGAACTTACGCATTATCTCCGTGCTATATTTTCCCAGAGTCTTAGCCATCCAGTGCATATTGTAGACCTCAAAGAGCCTTTCGCGCTTTGGACGCTTATTTAGGGCATTGGTCCGGATCCTAGGCTCTCCTAAATAGTGCGGCTCGGGTTCCCTTTGTCATTAAGAGCTAACCCCGCATAATACAAATCCCGAGAACCCTATACAGTCTATATTTTAGACCTCGGTACTGGTGTGGTGGGAGGGTCATAGTCCTCCTCCTACTTGCTGGACTCCTCAATAGCACCCTATCTCTCTTCTGGACTTCCGAAAAATAGCGAGTTTTCAGCCATTTTTCGATAAGTCAAAGCTTTGGCAGTATATATATTCAAAGTAGTGTTTTCTTCCGGAATATTGACGGATTTAGTTCTATTTGCTATGAATATGAATACAGTTAGAAGAAATAGCTGGATATTGGCCGAGCTACGTCAGTTAGTCAGAAAGTCGGCAACTGAGGTATGTAAAGCCAGTTTCTTCGGCAAGTTAGTAATTCTAGTATAGTAAAATAGAATAAATTCCAGAAGGAAGTTCCAGAAGCCAAGTATTAAGTATGTTTGCGTTATTATGTCATATTCAGAATAAAAGTCAGTAAATCAGTATTAAACAGCGAGATATTATTTCAGACTCAATACCAGGTTCAGTTTAACTCAGCCAAAGAATTAGAATAGCATATCAAAGCATGAACCGTATTATCAGATTTATTATACATGTTTTATGTGATTATTGTTGTTTGTTGAGACCTGATTGTGTTATGTGGGCACCCTTAGAGCTTCCTTGCCGCCCCAGGGTTAATAGCTGTGTCGACTCGCCCGCAAGAGGGTGAGGATACGTCACCCCAAGGAGTGGCATGTCGTCCGCAGTAGGACGAAGATGGGATGCAGCATTCCCCATAGCAGGCTGATCAGCATTATAGCATACCCTGTCGAGCGCTTGCGCCCAGGGCACAGATTACAGATTACAGATACAAATCTCAGATTACAGTTACAAGAGTCCTCCAGACTCAAATACAGTTATAGTCAGGGGCTTAGAGAGCCCAAGCTGCATACCCAGGGGGCCGGCGGGATGCTCGTAGTTATTAGGTGAGTGGAGTGAATTTATTTTTGGATGGTTTGACCTGGGTAGGGATATATAGATTGCGTGTTGATTGAAACCTTCCGGCTTATGGGGGCTGGTATAGGTTCTTGTATGCTATATATATATATATATATATATATATAGCAGGACGCCGCATCGACAGGTATGATTCTTATCTTCTTTCCAGTACAGTTAAGCTCGGTACAGATTCTGCTATTCCAGACAGTTTTAGCTATCCTCTGTTATTTCAGTAACTACCAGTTTACTATTTTTCTTCAGTTATGTTTAATTTTGCTTTGCATACTCTGTACTAGTGGTACTAATGCCCGTTTGGAGGCGCTGTATTACTTGCCTGCAGGTACTTATAGACGAGGAGCCGATCCCTCGTAATTCTAGCCAGCACACAGAGTCATCAGCTCCAGTCATCTGGAGCTAGACAACTAGAGGTTTATTTCGTTTCTTTTGTTGTACAGTATGGGTAGGCCGAGGCCCTGTCCCGACCATCTTATCAATATTCTTAGAGGCTTGCAGATTGTATATTCACTGTAGTTAGTTGTACCGGTCGTGTGAGGCAGTGTGTATGTTTTAGTTGTTTATGATGGCCGTGTGGGGCCTTATTCAGTTAATAGTTGGTGACCTTGCCGGTCACAGAGTAGTTTATCATTTGATTCAGCATTTCATTAAAACTAGTCAGCATGGTGGTCTTGTCGGCCCGCATAGGTTCCTTTAAACTACTGTTGTTCTGGTTAGCTATTGTGGTCTTACAGGTGGTTATAGGCCTAGTCGGCCGGAGGCTGTATTTACAGCCGTTATATAGCCCATTGGTTCCAAGAATCTAGAGTTAGAGCCAGCCTGGCACCAGAACTGCTTAGGCTCTGTAGTCCAGCAGTCCAGGTCTTAGTAGGCACCAGGTGCCAGTATGCCTCCTCCCAAGGCGGGGCATGACAATGGCTATGGTAGATGGTTGATTGTTTGAAAGCCTATAAACTTGGTTTTGATTCTTCTCTATGGTTGTTGTATTTATTTGTTTTAATTTATTATTTATAAGATTGATCACCTTGTAAATAATTTGTTGGCTTTCGATTGACCTTGAGAAAGGGAATCGAAAGGGTTAAACATAAATACAGAACGAGAATTCAAAGACCTTTGAACCCATTGATGATAGGATAGAAGCTGTTGTTGAGGATAGGGATATACCCTTCAACCCTAGTTAGTTGAAATACAAGTTGGCATAATTGTCGTTTCATGTTCTCATGTGACTATAGGGATATAGCCATTAGGGTGCATGAGATAGTTCTTTGATGCTAGAGATAGTGGCAAGAAATGGGATAGTAACTTTCAACTAACAACCATAGAAAGAATCATGCTTGTTTATTTACGTCTGGAAAACTCATCCTGAAACCAACCAAGTGCCATTGCCCTAGTTTGTCATCATTACCGAAATACAATCAAGCTTGCATTAGTTTTATTTAATCTTTAGATTTGATGTTTAGTATTTTAATTTTCCAAACCAATCTCTAATTTATTTGTTTCATAGATTATTGAAATCAAAGTGACAACCTTATAACAATTAAATTGAAAAGTTTCCGTGGGTACGATATCTGGACTTTAAAATCCTATATTACTTGACGACCACGTACGCTTGCATGTGCTTGGGCAAAATCAAGTTTTTGGCGCCATTGTCTAGGGCTTAAATATTATTTAATCATTTGTAGGTTAGAATTTTATATCAATAGTCTATATATATTATATAGATTTTTCTTTTTTTCTTTCTTTTAGTATTATACCACTCTTCTTAACATGACATCTTGGTATATTAATGAGTTGAATGATGGGTATTTATATTTTTTGTGGAGGACCCCGCTTGTGGCAACACTGCCATACTTGCGTTGTATGTGGTGGGATGGCCATTGGAGTAGTTGCCCACATTTTTATTCTCCTTCCCCAAGCCCCTATTATGATCTCCAGCTATTTTTGATGCTTACAGGAATAATGAAGAGGAACAACATCATACTTAAACAAGAAATATGAAAAAATGATCCTGGAGCATATGGAAGTAATGAGGGTGCAACTTACTGAACAAGGAGGAGCCTTAAAAAGGTTAAGTACCAAGCTCACAGAGATGAAAGCTGAGACTACAACTTGTAACGATTTGCAAGTCACGGTCTTAGCCAATACTCAAGAGGAACCTCAAGTAGAAGGGAGAATAGAGCTCAGACAAGAGATAGATCAATTTGGCTCAAGTATCCATGACCTGTTGATCTTGGGCATAATTACATTCCCAAGTGCTATTTTTTAACTTAGTTTAGTCGTGTTTGTCAATTTAATTGATTATAGTCTCATGTGATTTTTTATAATTTCGTGCAAAAACTAACCAATGTGATTAGCTCTTTGTTTTGTAGGTGAAAAATGCAATGGATGAGCTAAATATGATGATGCATGAAGATTAAGGAAGATCAGGATTGAGTGCAAAGAAAGGGACTTGAAGAAAACATGGAAGTACCATGAGTGCACTTTGCAGCGTGCCACGGCAAGAGATTGCCGCGATGGGCACCGTGTCACGCACATGGCATGCGTGTGAGATGCTTGCCAGGCAGTGTGCCTGCATGACAGCATCGTGCCATGCCGGCCAAGCTACACGCCAACAGGCGTGTCACGCCCCTTGCCATGCCTCCGTGCCACGCCCAATGCCCTCGCCTATGCCTTGCCAAGGCCGCCTTTCCAGTGCACATGCGCGACCAGTCCGTGCCATGGAGCTGCTGCTGCGCGATGGGCGCATGGCATGGAGGCAGTCCATGGCCGACAAAAATTTGTATTTTTTCCACTTAGTATAAATTTAATACTTAGCTCCTAAAATCATTATCATAAAATATTTTGAGAACAACGGAAAGGAGCGAAGGGAGAAGTGAAGAACTCTACCTAGGGTTCACTATTTTACATTCTCTTTTAATTACTCTTGTAAGTACTTCACTTTAAACATGTTTTTGAGTATTTGTACGAAAATGAGTGGCTAAAACCCTTCCTCTAGGATTGAGGCCACATGATATGAATGTAATTTCATGAATTCTTCTTTGGTTTGAGTAGTTAGTTGTTGTTTTGTGTTACATTCTTCATTATTGTTTTTTTATGCTTGATCACCATGAAAATAAACTCGTTAAGCTTAGGTAAAAGCTCGAAAGAGTAACCCTAGGTTAGAACACAAGAATGTAGGGAGCAAGTTCTTATCTTTATGATAGGATTCGCGGTTAGGATAGAAACTATACCTAATTTTCCTTGCTTGGTTAATAAAATGGCATGATAGCTAGACTCCAGCTTAGAAATTGTCACATCACCGCTCGTGGAAGTAGTTGTGAAGCTAAGTTAGGTTAAATGATTAGAGGTACGAAAGTCCATAATCAAGTGCATAAACCCCATAAACCACATCCACCTAGTTAATTTGCTCATAAATTAGGACGTCACATCCCCGCTAAATGATGTAGGTGTGGGACTAGTTTGTCGTGTTTAGAGGCTCGAGAGACCATGAACACTGCAATTTAGCTATGTGAACAACACTAAAGTTCTCATACTTCAACCATTGTGAATTGTAGCATTGCATGATTATCAGGCGTTATCTCTAGTTGCTTCTTGTATTGTTTCCTGAATATTTTCTGATCACCCCTAGATTTAATTAGAATTTTCAAAAACTTATACAATCAACACTTGTGGAGGTTAACTTGATACTTGAACTTGAATATTCACAGAAATAGTCCAGTCCCTATGGGTTCGACATCCGGCTCTTAGAAGGGCTATTATATTGCTTGTACGACCGCGTGCGCTAGGGCGCAACAAGTTTTTGACACCGTTGCCGGGGAATGCCAGAGTTAGTGAATTTTTAGTTTTTGTGTGATTTTTAATTTCCTTATGTGTTGAAATATTTGGTCTTAGTCTGTTATATTGCAGGTAACAGGTTGTCCTTGCAGAACTAGCAAGGAATAGAGAGCTGGTGGAACCTTTGTTGGAGCCTAAACGCCAACTAAATTTTCTTAGGAGGGAAACTCTAGAGCGGAAGTTGAAAAGGTCACAAGAACAATTACAACAACCTACACCAGTTGAACAAGCAGAGTTGTTACCGAACCAGATGGTAGACCGACTAGTTCGCGAAGTGGCAATCCCACTAACGACGAATGTGACCTCCAGTATCCACAAACTAGAGCCCTGAGGAAACTTTGAGCTTAAGCAGAACATGGTGCAGCTGTTACATTCTAGTGGCCAGTTCACTGGAATGACTCATGAGGACCCACAACAACACTTACAGAATTTCCTGGAGATCGGTGACACTTTTGTCCCCACCAGAGTGTCAACTAACTATGTACGACTCACGCTCTTTCTATTTTCATTGTTCGGAGAGGCAAAAAAGTGGTTGAAGCAAGGAAGTTCCATTACTTCTTGGGACGACCTAGCAAGGAAGTTCCTCATCAGATTCTTCCCTTCCAGCAAGATTGCCAAGCTCAAAAGTGAGATATTAAGCTTTAAACAGAGGCCGGAGGAGAACTTATATTTGACATAGGAGAGATTCAAGTCATTGTTGAGAGACTGCCCCCATCACCAGCAGTCCAATGAGGTGTTAGCTCACACCTTTGTAAAGAGTCTAGACCCACGTACAAAGATTCTATTAGACTCTGCATCGGGTGGGCAAGCACCGGAGAAGAGACATGATGAGTTGTACACTCTATTGAACAGGATTGCTCAAGGAAATCCAGAGTGGTACAGCGATTCATTGACAGGGGCAGGAAAGAGAGCAACAGGGCTGATAGAAGTGGACAGTGTCAATGCCTTAGCAGCACAGCTAGAATCATTTTCAGCATTAGATGATGACTTAGTTCAACAAACTAAGTGTGAACCAACCGCAGGGACAAGTGAATGAAATTCAGTAGGCTCCGAGTTGGTGTGAAATCTGTGGTAATAATGGGCACAGTGCAGAATCTTGTAGGGCCAATCCTGAATCAGTCAATTTTGTAGGGAATGTTCAGAGAAATAATTAGACTTATGGGAACATCTATAGTAAAAATTGGCAGTCACCCAAATTTCTCTTAGGGTGGCAATCAGTGTCAGAGCTACCAACAACCTCAGCAACAGCAGATTCAGCAGTAAAATAGGCATAATGGTGGCTAGTCAAGCGGTAGTAACATTGAGGAGATATTGCTAAAAATCATGGCTACTTTGACCTAATTGGTAGAGAATCAGGCACGGATGGCGTCAGACTTGAAAAATCAACAGTTACCACCCGCAATCTAGAGAAGCACATGGGTCAATTAGTAGCTGCTCAGCACAACAGACCTCAGGGAGGGTTACCCAGTGACACAAATACAAACCCCTGATAGGTCAATGCCATCAATCTGAGGAGTGGCAAATAATTAACTGGTGCACCACCGAAAGAAAAGAGAAATGAGGTGCAGCCGGAGCTGCTTAGATAGGGTCCATCTACTGACAAGGGAGATAATTAGAGTGCAGCAAAATGCAATGCACAATCATCATTGCAGCCAGCACAGAGACCACTGCCACCCTTAAGAAGAGCAAGGAGGAAGAATTCAATAAAAAGGTCTTTGATATTTTCAAAAAACTTCACATCAATTTGCCCTTACTAGATGTTTTGTAGGGAATGCCAAAGTACGCTAAGTACTTAAAAGATGTGGTGGCCAATAAAGTTAGGTCAGTGGATGTCCAAACGGTGGCACTAACTGAGGAGTGCAGCTATAGGGTAATGAGCAAGATGCCGAAAAAGCTCAAGGACCCAGGGAGTTTCACCCTCCCCATACAAATTAGTAAAGCTAAAGTGATAAGGGCTCTTTGTGACTTAGGGCCAACAGTAAATCTAATGCCCCTATCTTTTTTTAACACATTGGGGTTGGTTCAGCCGAGGCCCACACGAGTAATGATGCAACTGGTAGACAAGCCCACAGTGGCACTTGAGGGAATAATTGAGGACCTTCTCATCAAAGTAGGTAAGTTCATCATACCTGCTGATTTCATCATTCTTGACTTTAAAGTGGATGATAAGATACCCCTGATCTTGGGATGGCAATCATAAATGTGAGAGCAGGTACCCTTAAAATGAGGGTCAATGATGAAGAAGAGATCTTCAGGGTCTACCATGAAATCAACCCCCACACACACAATAGAGATCTTTGTAAGATCAATGTGTTGTTAGATGCTAAGTGTGGGGTGACAGATTTCATGGGTCCACTATTGCAGGAGATGATGACATTTCAGCCCGAATCTGATGGAGGGCAAAAAATAGAAAAGAAGTTGGAAGAAGAGAGGGATAGAATGGAGGCTGTTCCCTCTAAAAACAAGAAGAAAAGAAGATGGTTCTCGAAAGGGAACACTTGTTTGAGGATACCCTAAAAAGGATAGTCCACATCGTGCCGCGACATAAAATCAAGCGATGCTTAGGAGGAAACCCAAGAGTACCACAAGTACACTTTCTTTTTAATTTGTGTTGTATTTTGTTATTTTACACTTGTGTTGTGTGTTTTGTTGGTTAAGTACAGATTTACAGGAAGTCTGAGTACCTGAGGAAGTAAGAGCTAAATAGCATGACAAGAAGATGAGTGTGGGGTCAATGGTCCACTTGTTTAAAAATGAGGAAGAATATGTCGTTCTCTAGGCCTAGAGGCCTCAGGGAGTATTTCACACCCTTGTATTATTTTTATTTGATGCTTTGGGGACATAGCATGATTCAAGTGTGGGATGAGGGAAATTTCATTATTTTGTGCTTAATGAATTCGGGTGAAGTTAGTGCTTGGTATGATATTATTTGATGAAAGAGTTTGAGTTGAGCATAATTCACCCACCCTTTGGTTTTTCTTTTCGGTTCTTTTTTGAAGCGGGGGCACCTTGAACCGAAGAATAAAATTTTTCTTTGTAAGTACATAATGGTGTTAGTCATAGTTAGGAATTTTTCCTAACGATGGATGGATGACGACCATCTTGAGGGAAAATTAGTCAATAGGTTTGTGTTCTGAACCCTTATCTGATTGATGGCTTGATGTTCTTGTTAGGTGCTATACATGATATTGAGATGCAAGTGCTGTAAATTTTGAAGCATGCTTAGCAGTTGTATAACTCTGTTTGTGACACCTAGGCTATCGAATATGACTCTATGTGCTTAAAGCTTAATTTTGAATTCTTTTGATTAGTTGAGTTAAGAGTCTACTAAATTTGTCTTGAATTGAGCATGTGCTGTGAGTGTAAGATTTTTTAAGATGTCGATTGTAGGAGATGATTTAGGAATTTCTTTGAATGAGCCTAATTTTTATCCTTCGCTTTACCTACCTTTAATATGATCCTAGTTAGCCCCATTGAACCTTTAGCCTATTCTTTGCTAGCCACAATAGCATAATCCTTTCTTTTCAATAGCCTTGAATTTGATCCAAAACTCCAAAGCGCTTATGTGAAAAATGCAAGAGAGTTAAGGAGTGAGGAGTTGGAAGAAGAAGGAAAAGAGTAGCTGTGGGAGTTGAAGAAAAGACTAGAGATGCACTTGTTTAAAAATGCATAAGAGTTAGTAGGGAGTTAAAGAAGAAAAGAGCGAAAAAATTACTTAAGTACTCCTTACTAATAGTTTAAGTGTGCCTAAGGAAATAGGGAAACAAAGAGGAAAAATCGGAGTTGAAAAGAATAAAAGCGAAGTAGGAAGATAGAGATTCCTAATAAAAGTGTGATGTATTAAAAGAGCTTAGGGAAGATAGTCACTATTATTGGCTAGAATAGTACCTACCCGTCCATTAGCTTACACTGCAACCCACTAAGTCCTACTTGATCTTACTTTCAAACATTCCTAAATTAGTGGAGTAAATCACTAAAGGCAAGCTTATGGGTCAATACATGTTGCATGTGAATTCTTTGTGAGAGTGAGCTTATTTCTTATTCATACACCTATATATGTCACAATTTGAAAACTTATGAGTGAAAAAATGGGTAACTCTCTTGTTGTGAGAGCACATATTTGATGAAGGATAAAATTCATGTCGGATTTCTTGATTGGTTAATTTGCATGAGTTTGTTGAGTTTGAGAATCGATTCTTGAGTCTAGGAAGTCTTAACGTAGTTATATGTGACTTTAATGGTTATATCTTTCATGGTCTACTTTTAACTTGCCATCTAAAACAATCATTGTAGCCTTATCTTGAATTGTCTTACTTTAATTAGCTATGTGTGAGTTCTTCACGTGCATGAGATGGAATGGAGTTGTTCGAGGATGAACAAGGCTTTAAGTATGGGGGTAGTGATCTTGGGCATAATTACGTGCCCAAGTGTTATTTTATAACTTAGTTTAGTCGTGTTTGTTAATTTAATTGATTATAGTCTCATATGATTTTGTATAATTTCGTGCATAAACTAACCAGTGTGATTAGCTCTTTGTTTTGTAGGTGAAAAAAGCAATAGATGAGATTAATATGATGATGCATGAAGATTAAGGAAGATCGGGATTAAGTTCAAAGAAAGGGACGTGAAGAAAACATGGAAGTGCCATGAGTTCACCTTGCAGTGTGCCACGGCAAGAGATTGCCGCGATGGGCACCGTGTCACACACATGGCGTGAGCGCAAGATGCTTGCCAGGTAGTGTGCCTGTGCAACAGCACCGTGCCACGCCGACCAAGCTCCGCGCCAACGGGCGTGTCACACCCAATGCCATGCTCGTGCGAGGAGATGTCAACTGCCAATATTTTAGTGATGCTGTGCGTCCAAGTCGTGTCACAGTGTGCAAGAGGCGCAATGGCCTCTGTACCATGCCTTGCCAAGGCCACCTTTCCAGTGCACCTGCGTGACCAGTCCGTGCCACGGAGCTGCCACTGCGCAATGGGCAGCGTGGCACGCAGTCAGTCCATAGCCGGCCAAAATTTGTATTTTTTCCACTTAGAGTAAATTTATCACTTAGTTCCTAAAATCATTTATTACGAAATATTTTGAGAACAACTGAAAGGAGTGAAGGGAGAAGTGAAGAACTCTACCTAGGGTTCACTATTTTACATTCTCTTTTAATTACTCATGTAAGTACTTCACTTTAAACATGTTTTTGAGTATTTGTACGAACATGAGTGGCTAAAACACATTCTTCTAGGGTTGAGGCCATATGATATGAATGTAATTGCATGAATTTTTCTTTGGTTTGAGTTGTTAGTTGTTGTTTTGTCTTACATTCTCCATTATTGTTGTTTTTATGCTTGATCGCCATAAAAACAAACCCGTTAAGCTTAGGTAAAAGCTCAAAAGAGTAACCCTAGGTTAGAACACAAAAATATAGGGAGAAAGTTCTTATCTTTATGATAGGATGCACGGTGAGGATAGAAACTATACCTAATTTGTCTTGCTTGGTTAATAAAACGGGATGATAGCTAGACACCGGCTTAGAAATTGTCACATCACTGCTCATAGAATTAGTTGTGAATCTAAGTTAGGTTAAATGATTAGAGGTATAAAAGTCCATAATCAAGGGAATAAACCTCATTAGGATATCACATTCCCGCTCAATGATGTAGGTGTGAGACTAGTTTGTCGTTTTTAGAGGCTGGAGAGACCCTGAACACTACAATTTAGCTATGTGAGACAACAACTGAAATTCTCATACTTGAACCATTGTGAATTGTAGCATTGTATGATTATCAGGCCTTAACTCTAGTTGCTTCTTGTATTGTTTCCCGAATATTTTCTGATCACCCCTAGATTTAATTAGAATTTTCAAAACCTTAAACAATCAACACTTGTGAAGGTTAACTTGACACTTGAACTTGAATATTCGCTGAAATAGTCCAGTCACTATGGGTTCGACATCTGACTCTTAGAAGGGCCACTGTATTACTTGTACGATCGCGTGCGCTTGTGTGTGCACTGGAGCGTAACACCTGCAGGGTCTTTTGAATGAAAAATTTTGAGGCGTCTGAGGCCCAACTACAAAGTGTTGTGGATACTAGCCAATGCATAAAACAAGAGGAAGAATCCCAACCATTAGACAATGCTTTGGTGGTTGATGTCGATGTTTAGGAGGTGGATAAAAGTGAGGATATCATGCATAATGCAATGCTGGAGTTAGGGCGTATTGGTCCTCATTCTAAACAATTATCGACATTGGCTTTGGGTGGCAACCTAAAAATAGAGCTATCCAAGCCTATGGAGAAATGTATAGATGAGGAACAACCCTATATTTTAGAATTTATTATGGCAAAGATACATTATGACATCCCTTCTTAAGGGCCATGAAGTATAAGATGCAATATCTATTACTTGGTCCCTTCATGTTTACACCACCACCCCTTGAGCATAACAGAAAATAGGAAAAAAAATTAGGGGTGAAATTTATAAGCTCAAGTGGAAAGAAAAATGGTGAAACTGGATGGCGTCATGCTGCGACGTTAAATCAAGCACTTGTTGGGAGGCAACCCAACTTGTAATAATGTAGTTTCTATTATTTTTATATGTAGTGTCACTTTTTGTTTTTTTTGTTTTGTGAGTAGAGAGGGAAAGTCTTAGTACCCAAAATCAAAGCTAAGGACATGGTATGAGCTTAAATGTGGGGTTGTGTGAACCGTGAATCCAAGAGACATGCCACTAGCTAAGCCCTAGAGGGCCTCAGGGAGTATTTCTCACCCTTGAATGATTTTTACTTTTTAGATGCTCTGAGGACAAAGCCTGATTTTAAGTGTGGGGTGAGGGAATATCTTTTGAAATTTTGAGGTTAAGGGTGAGTATGCCAGAAAGTTTAGTTGAAAATTTTTGAAAATGGCATGTCTCATCCACCCTTCGATTTTTTTTATGGCCTCGGTTCTTTTTCAAAGGGGAGCCCTTTGAACCGGGTAATTTTTTATTTTTGTGTGTCGTCGTAGAGTAATGACCGTTTCCCTATGATAGATGGATGACAACAATCTTAAGGGAAATTTCGTCACATTTTTATATTTTGGGATTGAGTCGTAGATCATCCACTTGTATGCTTACTGATATTCTGCTTAGCTACTATGATAGACTAAATAGAGTGGTTATTTTGATTGCATAAGTTAGAATCCTTGAGAGACGCACATATCTCTTTAATTTGACTCATCATATCCTTAGGGCTTAATTTTGAAATTAATTTGTCATTCAATATGGTTGTGTGAATGTGTAACTGTAGAAACTGATTAAATTCTTGTTGCCATGAGAGGTGAGCTGAATTGCTTTGTATCTGTATACTGTAGCAGCTAGAACTTGCCCTTGTGTATGTAGGATAACTAGTTGGTAGGGAGTTGAGAGATCATCAAGGCATTTCTTTGAAAATCCATGTTTTCCCATAATTGTTTTACCTTCCTAGTCATTCTCCCTAGTTAACTCCTTTGAGCTTAAAAGCCTTATTCTTTCTTAGCCTCAATAATAGCTTAATCCCTCTTATTGTGAGACCTCAGACTTATTGATCCAAAGTAGTCTTGAGCACTTTGAGACATGAAAGTTAAGGTCCACTAAAGTATAATGTTAAGGGAAAAGGAAAAATTGTGGTAAGAAAAGAAAAGTGAGAAGAAGGGGTGCCCATAAAAAAAATATGTTGTCTATTTGCTGCTAGGGAATTGAAAAAGAGAGTTTTAATTTAAAAATCCTTAGTTATTCTATGATTAGAAAACAAGAAGCCAAGTAATGAAAATGGGGCATGAAAAGTAAAGAAAAGGGTGAGTAGAGGAAAGGTGAACAAGCAAGAAAATAAGTGGTGGATAAGTAAAGTGGAATATCTTAAATGTGCTTGGGGTGGTAGTCACTATAAAATTAAATATCAATCTTATCCTTCCCTTAGCCGACATTACAACCAATAAAAGTCCTTGTGGTCTTAATCTCTTGAAATAATTATGTAATCTAAATGTACATAAAGGGAAAGTCTATGGTATGTTGCGTATGTGCATTACATCATTTGTGAGAGTGAGCTGCCTTACTTATCTTGTTCCATATCTTGTAGTGATGATGTTGAGAGACACACATCACTAAAAGTGGGGGACACAACAGGTCTAATTCGGTGTACTACTTGTTGTATGTGTCGCACTTAATCATGTTTGCCCTTTGTGTTGAAAAGATGAGTCATTATAGAGGTTGTGTGTTCTTGACTATGAAATCTTTCTATGTGCTTTGTCGAGAATAGTTCTATGATGATAAACCACTCTATATTTGCTCCATGCTGGTTGGTTGAGTATGAATTGATAGAGGTGTCAAGTGTGATGGTGAAACATGATTTTAGGTATGTTTTAAGGATTGTACGGGGATAGACAATGGATTAAGTGTGGGGTGGTGATGTTGGGCATATTTTCATGCCCAAATGCCATGTTTTCACCCATATTTGATCATATTTTGAGTTAATAATCCTTAATTTATGCTTAAATTCATCTATGTGTGTGTTTTATGTGCTAACAAATGATTTTAGTTGATTTGAGTATAAAACTAAGCAAAAGGAGCTCAAAATGATGAAAAAAATGAAGCTTTGAGATTCTAACAAGTTTGGTGCTATGGCTGGCACCCCACACCAAGTCCCAAACTTCAGAAAAATAAATTCACAGTCTGGTACTATGAATGGCGCCCCGCACCAGCCCTCAAACATCAGAGAAAAAAATCCTAGGCTGGTGCTATTGTTGTGGTGGCGCGCCAAGCCTATTCTGGAGTTGAAAATTGCTAAAAGTTTGACTACGTCTATGGAGAAATAGGAGGGGCGGCGCGCCCGACCCATTTCAGGGTGAAAAATGTTGATGTTTAAGCCAAGTCTTGAAGGGAAAAAACGTCACTTGAAGGCTCATCTATAAATATGAGAACTAGGTCATTTGTTACAGATCTTTTATCTTTTGAAAATATTTGACATTCGGAAGAGTGGAGTGATGCCAGAGAGGAGTCTCCTCTCATTTTCTTTTTCATATTTTTTTCATGAAAGCTTGTAAGTTGTTCGGAAGGAATACAAAGTTCTACAAGTAGGTTTTCTCTTCTTTACTTCGTATTTTTGTATGATGATGACTACTTATTCGTTTCTCCGCTTGTCTATGAGTGGCTAAACTTATAATCTAGGGTTGTGGCCATGGTGGATGGTTGATTGTTTGAAAGCATAATAAACTTGGTTTTGATTCTTATCTATGGTTGTTTGTATTTATTTTTTTTAATTTATTATTTATAAGATTGATCACCTTGTAAGTAATCTGTTGGCTTTCAATTGAACTTGGGAAAGGGAATCGAAAGGGTTAAAAATAAATACAGAATGGGAATTCAAAGACCTTTGAACCCATTAGTGCTAGGATATAAGTTTCTGTTAAGGATAGGGATTACCCTTCAACCCCGATTAGTTGAAATAAAAGTTGGCATAATCATCATTTCACGTTCACCTGCGACCATAGGGATATAGGCTTTAGGGTGCACGGGATAGTTCTTGGATGCTAGGGATAGCGGCAAGAAATGGAATAGTAACTTGAAACTAACAACCGTAAGAAGAATCATGCTAGTTTAATTACATTTGGAAATCTCAACCTAAAACCAACCAAGTGTCATTGCCCTAGTTTGTCATCATTATCGAAATACAATCAAGCTTGCATTAGTTTTATTTAATCTTTACATTTGAAGTTTAGTATTTTAATTTTCCAAACCAATCTCCAATTTAATTGTTTCGTAGATTAGTCAAATCAAGGTGACAATCTTATAATGATTAAATTGACAAGTCCCTGTGGGTATATCTGGACGTCAAAATTATATATTACTTGACAACCATGTGCGCTTGCGTGCACTTGCACGGCATCCTGTACCTGTGGAAAATTTTTTAGATTTACTAAGCAAAATCATTCACATCTTAACTCATGTAATCTATTGGAACAGACTTCTCTTAGTACGGGTCGTTGTATTAATAGATGACCCGTTACTGCGGTCGTTGAATGGGTTTTTAAAAAGTAGCCAATTTAGCTTTTATTCCACGAACGAATACAACGGCCCATTGTGAGATACAATGGCCCGTTTGAACAGTCTGTTCAAAAGGAGTGTGGGATTTCAGGTTTTAGAATTTCTCATGACAACTATGTTATACCCCGGGAACCAAGGATCAGACCCGGAAGTAAAAATGGAGAAAAACTGAAAATTCGCACCAAGTCATAGAACGACCTGTGAGGTGGGTCGTGAGGAGTGACCACGAGTCGTGAGGTGACTCGTGGTAAGCATGGTTTGGCAAGGCCTAAGTGAGGAGGCCACGGGCCTGACTACAAGTCGTGGTCAGACCTCACGACTCGTGAGGTCACTCGTGGTCTACCTTGGAGGTTTTGCAAGTTGGGATGGGCAGTTTAGGCCACGGAGTCATGGTTTGACCTCACGACTCGTGAAGTCACCCGTGGGGTCCCCTTGGATGTTTTGTACAGTGGACTCAACGGACCATGGCCACGATTCGTACCCTGTGGCAACAACCCGTGAGGTCCCTCGTGGGGACCGGCGACCAGAAATTTCCTGCATTTTAATAAGGGTGTTTTCGTAATTCCTAAGTACCTAAGGCCTAAACTACGTTGTTTTGTATATTTTTCTAAGTGAGATAAGATGATTAAGTCCTTTATGCATGCCCATTCTCATGCAAAAGCTTAGAGAGAGTTTTGGGAGATTCAAGGTCTTCTTCCCCAAATTTTCATTAATTTCTTTGTGGGTATTCAAGGACCTCGAAATCAATCCATTCCCAGGTATGTAGGGTTTGAGAATGATTGAAATTCTTCCTCACCCATGCCCAAATTTCAATTTAAATCATGAATCCTCCTATTCAACTCTATGGGATTTTACTCAAATGCATGAAAATGTGATTTCTCTTTATGGGTATGATTTAGTTGAGTTTTAATTATTGAATTTTGAATGATGGGCAGGTTTTATTATTATTTCCTTTAAATCATTTTAAAAGTTTTTAATTCTAAAATGCCCATTTGATGAAGGTTCATGGAAGTTATGATTTACGATGAATATGCAATATTTTGAATTTATTGATGATGGAAAAACATGAATTCAAGTTACCCATATTTATGAGGATATTTTGAAATAATTGAATATGATGAAGTATTGGGAAATGCCCACATGTTAAAGAATGATTTATGATTTATGAAGCGAATTACATGATTTATCGATTTATGATATTGGCCAATGAAAAGGGCCTATCATTCTTGGCTAAGCATGTTTTAAAGGGGATCAATGATGATAAATGTTATATTTTAACCAATGAATCTTAATGCATGATGTTATTGATTTATGTTTGAGCGTATATGCATATTTTTGGGAGCTGTGTCTAGCACCGAGTAGCCCGGCGTTCAAAGGAATACGCTGGTGTCTCATAACCACGTGCCACCATGGGTTTCTAATGATATATTGTATTGATAATGATCCTCTCAAATGTGATATCACGCCTAATGCACAACCCTCGCCTGGCAAGCCAGGGTCGGCTCTGGCCACTTGAGAGAGATAGTGGGGCATCATGAAAGGCTCTACCATGATGGTGTCGGTTATGACGAGTCCTCCCATTGTTCCGCATGTTTTATGCATTGTTATGTTTATGTTGTGTCTCATGTTATGTTTTGATAAAGTTTACTTACGATTATGAAAATGATTGATTATGAATGATTTGAATGTCTTGAGCCTTATGTTTTATTACAAAGATTTTGATGCTGATGTCCTTCCCTTATATTATTTATGAGTTTTATTTACTCTAATATGTCCGTTTTACTTACCTTGCATACTCAGTACATTTCACGTACTGATCGCATACTTTCTATGCTGTTTCATTTCATGATAGGTCTAGATATCAGGCTCATCCTCATCCTTATTCCATCTCATCTTACGCTTTCAACTTATTGGTGAGTCCTCATGTTTTAAGGGCCGTTTGACAGACTTTCAGGATATATATGTTTTGGTATTGGTCGGGTTAGTTGGGGATGTTGTCCCATCAACTCATATTATGTATTAGAGGCTTTCAGACAATAATATAGTGCTTAGCTATGTATATGTCCAATAATTTCTAATGTTATGCTATAATTACGTTTTTGCTATATTTTTATGATTATCATTCCGCTTATTTGAATGAGATTAGTTGTATGCATGTGCCATGGGTCAATTTTGGGTCTCTTGAGGTCCCTTGTCCTGTGTCTACGATCTGAGTATATGTTTGGGTCGTGACAAACTTGGTATCAGAGCAATAGGTTTGAAGTGTCCTAGGGTGTCTAAAAGTCACGTTAAGTAGAGTCTTTTTCATGGGTGTGATGTGTGCTACACTTATGATGAAGAGGCTACTAGACGTTTAGGAAATGTTCCCTTCTTTCATGTTCTATGTCGTGCAATGAAATGCCTTTCCATCCTTCTAATTCGTGTGATTCGCGATTGCAGAATTATGGCTCCTAGAAGAATGAACGGAAGGAGGAATGGAAATGATAAAGGCCACGGAGATGGCAATGACCATGGGCATCAACAAGCCCCACCTGTTCAGGAGCACCAGGCACCAGAGCCAGCTGGCCATGTTGAGTTTCGGGCGGCTATTCAGATATTTGGCGTAGGCCTTGACCGCTCAGGTCAACCAGCAGGATGTTGCGCAGGTCCCACAGAATGGCAATGCAGCGGCGGCTCGGATTAGAGACTTCTTGAGGATGAACCCTCTTGAGTTTACGGGTCAAAGGTGGACGAGGATCCACACGAGTTTATTGAAGGGATCTTGAAGGTCACTCAGGTTATGGGGGTGACAAATGGTGAGTGTGTGGACTTGGCTCTTATTAGCTAAAAGAGGTTGCTCATATTTGGTACAAGCAATAGAAGGACAGCAAGACAGCGGGAGCGGGCTCTACCAGCTGGGATGAGTTCCATATGGCCTTTCTCGACAGGTTTTTCACTTGGGAGAGAGGGAGTTGAAAGTAGCTGAGTTTGTGAACCTCAAGTAGAGAAAGATGACAGTGCTGGAGTATTCGCTTGAGTTCACTCATTTGTCAAAGTACTCCCCAGAGTTAGTGATGGATCAGAGGGCGCGGGTGAGCCGATTCGTTCATGGTGTGGCTGGTTATTTGGACAAGGATTGCAGGACTGCTATGCTCCACCAGGATATGGACTTTCCTCCCATAGTGTTGTACGCCGAGCAGATGGAGGCGGCTCATGCGAGGGAGAGGGAGGCAAAGAGGGCTCAGACGGACAACCGTGGGTTTTCACATCAGAGGTCCGGCGGTGGCTACCGTCCACAGTTTCAGCAGAGGTCACTAGCCCTAGCACCATCATCAACTAGTGTTCCATCTAGGCCCAAGAGCGATCAAAGGAGCAGGGCTTCAGGGACGGGGATCAGAGGGGCACCCAGTTAGAGTATACCTCCCTAGCCTGCGGAAAGTGCGGCAAGAGCCATGCTGGGGAATGCCTGCTCGATTTAGATATTTGCTATTGGGTGTGGTAGATCTGGGCACATGCACCGAGCATGCCCATATGCTAGACATGGTTATGATAGGGGTCGTGCACAGGACACCAGGACAACAACAGCTCCAGCCTGTTCCGCTCCACAAGGAGCATCGACTAGTGGAGGTGGCGGACAACGCCAAAACCGATTCTATGCCCTTGCCTCACGCCAGGAGCAGGAGACTTCGTAAGACGTGTTCAATGGTATGTTGCGTGTCTTTCATATTGATGTTTATGCCTTTCTAGATCAGGGAGCTACCTTGTCTTTCATGGATCCTAACATTGCTAGTAGCCTTGGAATTAGTCTCGACACCTTGTCAGAACCATTTTCAGTTTTGACCCCTGTTGGTGATTCGGTCATAGCTAGATGAGTATATAGAGAATGCCCGGTCACTGTGTTGCATAAGGTTACCTCCGCAGACCTTGTAGAGTTAGCCATGACTGACTTTGACATTATTCTTGGTATGGATTGGTTGTTTGCATGTTATGTTTTGATTAATTGTAGGACCCGTATGGTGGAATTTCATTTTCCGGATGAGTTAGTGTTGGAGTGGAAGGGTAGTTCGGCGTTACTAGCAGGTTGGTTTATTTCCTATCTTAAGGAAGGAAGATGATCTCTAAAGGTTGCATGTACCACCTAGTTGGGGTTAAGGATGTGGAGTCTGAGACCCCGATTATTCAGTCAGTTCCGGTGGTGTGCAATATCTGGAGGTGTTTCCTGATGATTTACCCGGTGTTCCTCTGGGGAGGGAAATTGATTTCAATATTGATCTATTACCCGATATGCAGCCTATCTCTATTACTCTCTACAGGATGGCCCCAGCCAAACCAAAGGAATTGAAGGATCAGTTAAAGGATTTGTTGGATAAGGGCTTCATTAGACCGAGCTAGTCTCCATGGGGTGCACCAATTCTATTTGTTCGAAAGAAGGACGGTTCCCTTCGCATGTGTATTGATTATCGGTAGTTGAACAAGGTTACCGTCAAGAACAGGTACCCCTTACCGGATTAATGATTTGTTTGACAAGCTTCAGGGTGCCAAGTGCTTCTCCAAGATTGATCTCAGGTCCGGGTATCATCAACTCAGAGTTCGGGAGAGTGACATCCCAAAGACCACTTTCAGGACTCGGTATGGTCACTACGGATTTGTTATTATGTCTTCGGACTAACCAATGCCCCTGCATCTTTTATGGATTTAATGAACAGGGTGTTCAAGGCATATCTGGATATGTTCGTGATCGTGTTCATCGATGACATTCTTATATACTCCTGGAGTGAGGGGGAACATGCCACTCATTTGAGAATAGTGCTGCAAACCCTCAAGGATCGTCATCTGTATGCAAAATTTAGCAAGTGTGAATTTTGGCTAAACTCGGTGGCATTTATGGGTCATGTGGTATCAAGCAAAGGCATAAGGGTAGATTCCTAGAAGATTGAGGCGGTGAAGAATTGAACCAGACCGGTGAATCCTTCAGAAATTCGAAGTTTCTTGGGTATAGCTAGCTACTACGAAGATTTGTTGAGGCCTTTTCATCAATTGCAGCTCCACTGACTAGGTTGACTCAGAAAAAAGTGAAGTTCCAATGGTCGGATGCTTGTGAGAAAAGCTTCCAAGAGTTGAAGACCCGACTTACTTTAGCACCAGTATTGACTTTACCCGAGGGCACTGATTGCTTTGTAGCATATTGTGATGCTTCGAGAGTCGGACTGGGATGTGTGTTGATTCAACGTGGGAGGTAATATAATATGGATCGAGACAGCTGAAAGTTCATGAAAAGAATTACGGACCCATGATCTTGAGTTGGCCGCGGTGGTGTTTGCATTGAATATATGGCTGCATTACTTGTATGGGGTCCACGTGGATGTATTTATGAATAAAAAGAGCTTGAAATATGTGTTCACACAGAAAGATCTAAATCTTTGGCGAAGGAGGTGGTTGGAGTTACTTAAGGACTATGACATGAGTGTCCTTTACCACCCAACACCAATGTGGTTGCGGATGCACTTAGTAGGCTCTCTATGGAGAGTGAGTCCCACGTGGATGAGGGGAAGAAGGAGTTGGTGAAGGATGTCCACCGACTTGCAAGACTAGGAGTTAGATTGATCGACTCGACTAATGGTGGCGTTATTGTGCGAAATGAGTCAGAATCATCCTTAATGGTCGATGTCAAATCTAAGCAAGACGAGGATCCGACTTTGAGGAAGCTAAAGGAAGTAGTGCGGAGTCAAAAGGTGGAGGTTTTCTCCCAAGGAGGAGATGGGGAGCTACGATACCAGGGTCGACTATGTGTTCTAGATGTTGATAATTTGAGAGTTCAGATATTGCATGAGGCACATGGTACTAGATATTCTATCCACCCGGGATCCACGAAGATGTACCGGGACTTGTGAGAATTCTATTGGTGGGATGGTATGAAGTAGGATATTGCGGAGTTCGTAGCTAAATGTCCAAACTGTCAGCAAGTGAAAGTCGAGCATCAAAGGCTGGGAGGTGTACTTCAGGAGATTAGCATTCCCACTTGGAAGTGGGAGGAAATAAATATGAATTTTGTTACAGTCCTACCTCGTACTCACCGACACTATGACTCCATTTGGGTGGTGGTAGACAGGTCAACTAAGGCAGCACACTTCCTACTGGTCAAGACCACGGATTCAGTGAATGATTGTGCCAAGTTGTATATTCAGGAGTTGGTTTGACTTCATGGAGTGCCCTTGTCTATTATTTCAGATCGAGGTACTCAGTTTACCTCTCAATTCTGGCGTTCTTTTCAAAAAGTACTTGGGATGCAAGTTAAGCTCAGTACAGCCTTCCATCTGCAAATAGACGGCCAGGCAGAATGAACCATTCAGACCCTTGAGGATATGTTGGGGGCATGTGTGATGGATTTTAAAGGTAGTTGGGATGATCATTTGCCCTTAATCAAGTTTGCCTATAATAACAGTTATCACTCCAGTATCCAGATGGAACCTTCGAGGCTCTTTGCGGGCGAAGGTGTAGATCTCCAATCGGATGGTTTGAGGTTGGCGAGGCAGCTATGATAGGACTAGATTCAGTCATGAGGCGATAGTGAAGGTTCAGTTGATAAGGGACCGGTTAAAAACCGCTCAGAGTCATTAGAAATTGTATGTTGATATGAGAAGAAGGGGTGGAGTTTAATGTGGATGACTGGGTATTTCTAAAGGTATCTCCCATGAAGGGAGTCATGCGGTTTGGAAAGAAAGGGAAACTCAGTCCCCACTACGTTGGTCCTTACCGGGTTATGAGGAGAGTTGGTAAGGTGGCGTATGAGTTGGACTTGCCTTCAGAATTAGCTTCAATTCATCCCGTTTTTCATGTATCTCTCTTGAAAATGTTCTTGGGTGATCAAACATTAGTAGTCCCAGTAGACAACGTTGGTGTAAAGGATAGCCTCAGTTATGAGGAAATTCTGATGGAAATCTTGGATCATCAGGTTCGGAGGCTGAGGAACAAAGAAGTGCTTCAGTTAAAGTATTATGGAGAAAATCAGCATGTTGAGGGAGCTACGTGGGAAGCCGAAGCAGATATGATAGCTAAATAACCTCACTTGTTCCCTACCAGTTCAGTTTCAGTTTGAGGTATCAGTTTTTCCCTAAACCTTTAATCAGCTTTTCATGTTCAGTTCATTTTTTACAAGTTTGTTTTATGATATAGTATATGTATGTGATATCTGAATTCAGTTCAGCTATGTAGTTCTTTTCGGAGGTAGTCATTCCGATAGTTTTCGGGTTAAATGACTGGTAATTGTATATGGTAATAGCTTGTTTATGAGTTTTCAGCATGTTTCTAACATTCGAGGATGAATGTTCCCAAGGGTGACTCAAGGATCAGACCCGAAAGTAAAAAATAGAGAAAAATTGAAAATTCGCACCAGGTCACAGAACGACCCGTGAGGTGGGTCGTGAGGTGACTCGTGGTAAGCATGGTTTGGCAAGGCCTGAGCGAGGAGCCCACGGGCCTGACTACGAGTCGTGGTCAGACCTCACAACTCGTGAGGTCACCCGTGGTCTACCTTCGAGGTTTGGCAAGTTGGGATGGGCAGTGTAGGCCACGGAAGGTGACCACGAGTCGTGGTCTGACCTCACGACTCGTGAAGTCACCCGTGGGGTCCCCTTGGATGTTTTGTACAATGGACTCAACGGACCATGGCCACGAGTCATGCCCTATGGCAACGACCCGTGAGGTCCCTCGTGGGGACTGGCGATCAGAAATTTTCTGCGTTTTTAATAAGGGTATTTTCGTACTTCCTAAGTACCTAAGGCCTAAACTACGTCGTTTTGGATATTTTTTTGAGTGAGATAAGATGAGTTAAGTCCTTTATACATGCCCATTCTCATGCAAAAGCTTAGAGAGATTTTTGGGAGATTCAAGGTCTTCTTCCCCAAATTTTCATCAATTTCTTTATGGGTATTCAAGGGACCTTGAAATCAATCCATTCCCACGTATGTAGGGTTTTAGAATGGGTGAAATTCTTCCTCACCCATGCCCAAATTTCAATTTAAATCATGAATCCTCTTATTCAAGTCTATGGGGTTTTACTCAAATGCATGAAAATGTGATTTCTCTTTATGGGTATGATTTAATTGAGTTTTAATTATTGAATTATGAATGATGGCCAGGTTTTATTATTATTTCCTTTAAATCATGTTTCAAGCTTTTTAAATCTAAAATGCCCATTTGATGAAGGTTGATGGAAGTTATGATTTACGATGAATATGCAATATTTTGAATTTATTGATGACGGAAAAGCATGAATTCAAGTTACCCATGTTTATGGGCATATTTTGAAAGAATTGAATATGATGAAGTATTGGGCAATGCCCACATGTTGAAGAATGATTTATGATTTATGAAGCGAATTACATGATTTATCAATTTATGATGCTGGATGATGAAAAGGCTCTACCATGATGGTGTCGGTTATGACGAGTCCTCCCATTGTTCCGCATGTTTACATTGTTATGTTTATGTTGTGGCTCAAATTATGTTTTAATAAAGTTAACTTATGATTATGAAAATGAATGATTATGAATGATATGATAGTCTTGAGCCTTATGTTTTATTACGAAGATTTGGATGTAAGCATGATGTCATTCTCTTATATTATTTATGAGTTTTATTTACTCTAAAATATCCGTTTTACTTACTTTGCATACTCAGTACATTTCACATACTGACTGCATACTTTCTATGTTGTATTGTTTCATGATACAGGGTCCAGATCTCAGGCTCATCCTTATTCTTAGTTCATCTCAGCTTACGTTTTCAGCTTGTTGGTGAGTCCTCATGTTTCGAGGGCCGTTTGATAGACTTTTAGGATATTTATGTTTCGGAATTGGTTGGGTTAGTTGGGGATATTTTCCCATCAACCCATCTTATGTATTAAAGGCTTTCAGACAAGTATGTATTGCTCAGCTATGTATATGTCCAGTAATTACTGATGTAATGCTATAATTACGTTTCCCCTATATTTTTATGATTATCATTCTGCTTATGTGAATGAGATTAGTTGTATGCATGTGCATGGGTCGACTTGGGGTCTCTCGGGGTCCCTTGTCCCGTCTCTACGATCCGGGTGTACGTTCGGGTCGTGACAAACTATGTCCAACAATCCGTTATTTGAAACAATGGTTCTGGATGAGTCGTCGTGAGATCCTAGCATCGAGGTCACTAGGCAGTCCCAATGACCTAATCAATGAGCTGTTGTGAGTTACAATGGGTAATGGATTGGTTCGTGAAGCGTGCCCTCACCTGCATCTGTTCCCTTTCATAATTCATCAAGTACCTGATGAAGGACGTATTCACGCACTTCGTAGACATATTTTTACCATTACTTTACTATGTTTTGAGAATAAATTATGTGTGTTTGCATGTGATTATGTTATATATTTGTGAAATAAGCTAACACACATGATGAGATGTTTTTTGGGCTTAAAATGATGAATTTGAATGTGTTAGAGGCCTTTGGAATATATGTGAAGAAGTGGGATTGAAGAGTACAAGGATTGAAGGTCGCACGAGGATGGCACAAGCCGTGCGAGGCAGCAGCACATTGGCGCTACAGGTTGTGCGGCGTAGCAGTAAGGCATGCGCACTGCCTGGCGCGTAGCAGTCCTCTCTCAGTACATCTAGGGGTGCAAAGCAGCAGTAGTTTTTGTGCCATCAGGCGCGCGACACGGCAGCAAGTTCAGCGCAAGGGTAAGGCGCGAGGCAGTTTCCTTCTAGGCTCGTTGGTATGTGCCAAGCGGCACTAAACACGGCAGATTTCTAGGGCGACGCGGCAAGGCTTCCAAAATGGAAAAAAAGTGGATTTCCTACTTCAACTAGGAAAAGGAACATCAAGTCCAAGTAAAATTCAACAAGGAACAAGGTAAACATAAATCTACTATAAATACCCCTTTATTTTTATGTAAAGTATCAAATTTTAAACAAAGTCTGAATTCAAGTTTCGAATCAAGCTTTTAGAATCAAGCTTTAAGTTCGGAAGTTTTTGAAGTTTTAAGAAGTTTTAGAAGGCATTCTTTGAGATACGATTGTAACGTTGTGATTTCGACTTTTGCAATAATCAAGTGAGTTCTTCCTATCATCATTTTAAGTATTAATTTTAGTTTTTATTAATGAATTCTATTAATTCACTTTTAAACATGATAGACTAAAATCACCACAACTAGGGTTGTGGGAACCATGATAAATTAACACACATAGGTAAAATATTTAGTGATTCTTGAACGAGTTTATGCATGTATTGTTTCTTCCTTCGTTTTAATTTATTTTTAATGGCTGCAAACGTTAGAACTTGCCTTATTCTTATTTACCGGACCAAGGAGGTAGTGAATGGGAAAAAGGATTAACAATGGAGATTTGAGGTTACCAACCCTCATCTAATAGCTTGAACTTGTCCAGGGATAGCTAATCCGATATCAAGGGTAAGGGTCAACTAAAGAACACCCGTATACGGACCAAGTTGCATGGTAAAAATCATCTAGATAGGGGACCAACCATTTAGGTGAACCTAACTTACCAATATTGCATGCTAAGCACCGAAATAGATCACTAGTATAAAATGTCTTGTGGTTATGAAGTCATGGGGAACACTTCCCCTAGTTAATTGCATTAATTTGGAGTCAACCTTCATAATTTCTCAACTTTGTTATTTATTATTTATACAGATCCCCCCTCTTATGAAATAATTAACTAAAACTCTTAAGCATAGCGTTCTTCTACATCCTTCCGTATTCTCTGTGGGATCGACCCCAACCTCTAGTTGGGTTCTTTATTGACAACGTCCGCTTCATACTTCGTAAGGAGGTGTGGTTTAAGCGTTATTAGTACCCAAGTGTTAATTTTAGTAATTAAAGCAAGTTTTGGGGGTTACTCAGTCTTCATCCTCATCAAAATTCCATAACACCCATTACATTAGGTTTTAATTTTCAATGTTGCTTAATTTGTTTTTGTTTTAACAGCATTACCTCAAGGTTATCCTCCCTCCTAATCTAAGTGACAACAATGGCATTCTATACTCTGTTTTAGGGCCAACATATTTAGACTTCAAAGTTGCTATGTCTATGCACATGAAGGAAGTAGTTAATACAACTTATGATGATGTTAAAGCAATAAAATGTTGCCCAAAAATCACTCACTTGATAAAATGAAGACGAATCGAGTTTTAGGGTGGGAAATTCTTTGACTCAATCACCGATGAAGGTGAGGTGTGGGAGTAGTGATGGTCATGGTTTTTGTTGTTTTTCTTGAACTGGAGGGAGTGATGGTCGGAAGTTTTCTTGAATAAGGAGTATTTGAAGTCGATACGAGTTTTTAAGCGAGATGGGACTAGGCGAGTCAGGTCGGGTTAATTTGTTTTATAAATTTTAATTGTTGACCACGACTCGTCCAATGGGTCGTGTGTCGAAACAATGACCCGTTCCACCTTCTCATTAGTAGGAAGTGAGGAAACTTACCTGTGGAACCTAGAGCACATAGCACCGGTCGTTTGTTCTCACAACGACCCATACTTTGCGTCCATAGGTTCAATCCATGGTTTTTGTGGCCTGCAGGAAGTGAATTAGACAAGCTATACAACGACCTGCTCTGTGTAAGAATAGTTCATTATACTCATCCATTTGATAACTTTGAAAGTGGGCTTTCTTAGGGTGGGCATCAACGGCTTGAAACCACAAGCCATACCAAGATAGGACAGGTCGTTATGAGGCTCTTGGTTTTAGGCCAGTATTTAATTTTATGAATTTCCTTTTGCATTAAACCCATACATTTTCATCACCCGTGAACACTATATTTATGTTACAATTACAACTTCGGTTGCCTCACAAAAAGCGCTTGATATAACATTGCGACACGACGTGGTATCTTGATTACTCAGACTTCACCAAGATGCCTCCATGGGTTTTTTCCCATGCAACGCCTAATTTAATGTCGTGATACGACACAAGTCCTCGGGTTACTTTGACTTCACCCAGAGCCCAAAGGTCCACGAGTTTGATTTCTTTGCTTGTACCTAGATATGCTTTTACCCGCTAACCATTCACCTTTAACTATTTTCTTTCATGATTTTCCAACTCAATTGCACCATATAAGTATACTTGAACCACTCAGAATGGTCCCAACCATTTAGACTTCAACTTGCCAGGAAACAAGCGAAGCCTAGAATTGAATAACAACACTATACCTCTAGGGCTGAACTCTCGCTGCTCTGTTTTCCAGTCATGTTGTATCTTCATCCTCTCTTCTCTTTGTAGATTGCTGAACATTCATAGGCTTTCAAATGAAATTCATCTAACTCATTTAACTGATCAAGCCTCAAGTTCGCAGCATTACTCCGATTCAAATTCAGCTTCTTGAGCACCAACATGGTTTTATGCTCAAGCTCGAGCAGAAGATGACATGCTTCCCCCTACACAAGATGATAAGGGGACATACCTATAGGGGTCTTGGATGCAGTCCAATAAGCCCATACTACATCATCCAGCTTCCTAGACTAGTCCATCCTATTAGCATTCACAGTCTTCGCGAAGATGGTCTTTATCTCTCGGTTGGAGACCTCAACTTGCCCACTAGATTGTGGGTGATAAGGTGTTGCCACCCTATGCTTCACCCCATATTTTTCCAGCAAGGTCTAAAACAGCCGGTTACAGAAGTGTGAACCCCCATCATGGATGATTGCTATAGAAGTCCCAAATCTGGAGAAAATGTTCTGTTTCAAGAACACTGTCACACTCTTACCTTCATTATTGGGAAGCGCCACTAACTCAACCCACTTAGATACATAGTCAACAGCTATGAGTATGTACTTTATCCCATTTGAGCTCACAAACGGGCCCATGAAGTTAATGCCCCACACATCAAATATCTCAATGACAAGGATGGGAGTAAGAGGGAGCTCATGCCTTTGTAATATGCCACCTTGCCTTTGAATACATCACATGCCTTTGCAAAATTATGTGCATCTTGGTGAAAAGTTGGCTAATAGTACCCACATTGCAGAATTTTTTGGGCTGTGCAAATCCTTCTATGATGACCCCCGATAGGTGATAAGTGACACACCTCCAATATGCTCAAGATCTCAGTCTTGGGTACACATATCTAGATTACCCCATCAACACATATGCGGAATTAGTAATGTTCATCCCATAAAAACTTCTGCACATCAGCCATGAACTTCTTTCTCTGGTGAAAGGATAAATGTTCCGGTACCACATAACTCACCAGATAATTAGTGAAGTCTGCAAACCATGAGATGAGATCCTGCGAAGCAGCCAAAACCTGCTCGTCGGCTTTCTGACACCCTAGGATACTTCAAAACCTAATGCTCTAATACCAAGTTTTTCATGACCCAAACATAGGCCCGGATCGAGACACGAGACAAAGAACCCCGAGAGGCTCCAAGTCTGGCATGAACAAAGCTCAACATAATTATATGCGGAAAGTTAACATTTGAAACAGCAGAAGTCTTAAAAGCCAATAATATTTGAACAACGAAAAACATAATAATGATCCGAAGTTGGATACATACTATGTATGATAAGCCTCTACAACCTAATGAGTTGATGGGACAAGACCCCAACTAACTCACTAATAAATTGAAACTGAAGGTATTGATAACAAGTTGATAAGAAGGTCCTCAAAGAATGAGGGCTCACCAAAAGGCTGAGAAAATCTAACTCTGAGAATCTGGTTAGTGGCGGGACTAAAACTGAATGTCCGTGCCTATATCATGAAACAATAAAATATAGAGTATGCAGTTAGTACTTGGAATATACTGAGTATGCAAGGTAAGTAAAATTTCTAAGTAAGTAAAAACTGAAATCAAGCATATTATAAAACATACTCAAGATAAGCTTATGAGAGTAAGGCTTGTATTCTATTATCTGAAAACATGATTTAAATATAACTGAATATCATAACTGAATAGAATGACCCAAGGCTAAAACTGATAGTAATAAATACAACAGAACATTGGGTCAAACCTACTGAAAACATAAAATCGTAACTGATGAACGTGCAAAACTGAAAATCATGAGGAACAATAGGAGACTTCTCATATAACCAACATTACCACAATAGAGCTTATGTGGTTCTGACTATTACACTCAAGTGGACAGAGCCATCCAGATTCTTACAAGGGCTAAGGGCGCTACTATGATATCGATATCAAGATGAAGGCCCCTAGGGGGAAGGGAAAGCTCACAAGGGAGGTTCCAAATAATCTGAACACTATTTATACAGGGTCCATGTAGATTTGTTTATGGACCATAAAAGCCTATGATACGTGTTTACCCAGAAGGATCTAAATCTATATCAAAGGAGGTGGTTGGAGCTACTCAAGGATTATGATATGAGTGTCCTTTACCATCTGGGGAAGGCTAATGTGGTTGCAAATGCTCATATTAGTCTTTCTATGGAGAGTGTGTCCTATGTAGATGAGGGGAGGAAGGAGATGGTGAAAGATGTGCATCGGCTTGCATGGTTGGGTGTTTGTTTGGTTGACTCAACTGATGGTGGTGTTATTCTGCAGAATGGGTCAGAATCATCCTTGGTGATCGATGTTAAGTCTAGGCAAGATGAGGATCTTATTTTGGTGAAGTTGAAGGAAGCCATTCAGAATTAGAAGGTGGAGGTCTTCTCCAAGAGGGGAGATGGTGTGCTCTGTTATTATGGTCGTCTATGTGTACCAGATGTTGATGATTTAAGAGATCGGATATTGCACGAGGCTCATGGTTCCAGGTACTCTATATATCCAGGTGCCACCAAGATGTACCATGACCTACGGGAAGTCTATTGGTGGAATGGCATAAAGGACATCAGAGAATTTGTGGCTAAGTGTCCGAATTGTCAATAGGTGAAAGTGGAGCATCAAAGACCGGGAGGTGTGCTTCTGGACATCAGTATTCTTACTTGGAAATGGGAGGAGATCAATGTTGACTTTATCACAGGTTTGCCTCGTACTCATTGGTAGTATGAGTCCATTTGGGTGGTTGTGGATAGGTTGACTAAGGAAGCTCATTTTATACTGATCAAAACTATCGATTCAGGGGAGGATTATATCAGAGTTAGTTTAGTTGCATGGAGTGCCATTGTCCATCATATCAGATAGAGGTACTCAATTTACCTCCCAATTTGGGAGATCATTTCAAAAGGGACTTGGTACTCAGGTTAAGCTCAGCACAGCGTTTCACCCGCAAACAGATGGCCAGGCTAAGCGGGCAATTCAGACTCTCAAGGAAATGTTGAGAGTGTGTGTGATTGACTTCAAGGGTAGTTGGGATGATCATTTATCTCTCATTGAATTTGCGTATAACAAAAGCTACCATTTCAGCATACAAATGGCTCCGTTTGAGGCTCTCTACGGATGGAGATGTAGATCGCCTATTAGTTAGTTTGAAGTCGGTGAAGCTGCGATGATAGGTCCAGATTCAATCTATGAGGCCATGGAGAAAGTTCAGCTCATAAGGGACAGGTTAGAAACAGCTCAGAGTCACCAAAAGTCCTATGCTGATGTGAGGAAGAGAGAACTTGAGTTTGAAGTCAATGATTGGGTGTTTCTAAAGGTGCCTCCCATGAAAGGACTGATGAGGTTCAAAAAGAAAGGGAAACTCAGTCCCCGTTATATTGGTCTCTACCGGATTATGAAAGGTTTGGCAAGGTAGCATATGAGTTGGAGTTGCCCTCAGAGTTAGCTTCAATTCATCCAGTTTTCCATGTGTCGCTCTTAAAGAAGTGTTTGGGTGATCCAACTCTGGTTGTTCCGGTGGACTGTGTCGGTGTGAAGGATAGCCTTAATTTTGAGGAGATTCTGGTGGAAATACTGTATAGTCAAGTTCGTAACCTAAGACACAAAGAAGTAGCCTCAGTTAAAGTTTTATTGAGGAATCGTCATGTTGAGGAGCTACATGGGAAGCCAAAGAAGATATGATGACTAAAATACCCACATCTATTCCCTTTTGGCTTAGTTTCAGCTTGAGTTATCAGTTTCCTCCTTATTACTCTATTCAATTTCATGTTCAGCTTGTGTATCCCAGTTTCTTTCATGTAAATGGATGTATGTGTGATTCAGGAATTTAGTTCAGTCATGTAGTTCAATGCAGAGTTAGTCCCTCCGTCAGTTTTCAGCATGTATATTTAGTGTTTGAATATGATGATTGCATTTTTCTATTTTTCAGTATGTTTACCCATAATAGAGGATGAATGTTCCCAAGGGATAGATATTGCAATACCCGGGAAGTGCCTAAGACTAGACTCGTGAGTTGAAATGAAAAGTAGCAGAAAAATCTGAAAATCTTCTCTGGACGACTCATTATATGGATCGTTGGTGGGATGAATGACCTGTGGAAGGTGCCCATGGTGAGAAGCTGTAGAATTGAGTTGGGGAGTAACGGGCCTTAGAATGACCCATTGGATATTGTGACGAGTCGTTGAATGTGAGTCATTGTGAGGTTGGTCTTGATCAAGTATATGTACAAGCATGATGAGATGTTTACGAAGAAAGTATGATTTCGAAATACCCATGTCTATATTCATGTTTTCAAAGAGAGTCTAGTTGATTTCAAGCATGTTAAGTATTGGGCAAGCCCATATGATCAAGTATGTTTTATGATTTCATGAATTAGCTTACCATATGGTTTTGGAGTCTAGACTCCCACCATTTTCAGCTTGTGGTATGGTTTGAGCCAAGGCTCCTCATGTTATGATTCAGATTTATGTATGCATGTTATGAGCCAGCTTCATCACTAGACGATGGTCAGCTTCATTGACAAACGATGGAGAGCATATGCATGTTTTTGGGAGTAATGTATAGCACTGAGTAGGTTAAGGGTCAGTCAACCCTATGCCTCAAAACTACGTGTCAACGTAGGTATGATTAGATTATTTCGGACCTCCTTTGGAGCTTCTATTGCCCCCAAGGGGCCTTGAGCTTAATATCGATATCATGGTAGCGCTCTTAGCCCTAGTAAGGCTTTGGACGGCTCTGCCCACTTGAGTGTGATAGTCGGACCACGTAAGCTCTATCGTGGTAATGTCGGTTATATGACGAGTCTCCCATTGTTCCTCATGATTTGCAGTTATGCATGTTTATTAGTCATGATATTATGTTTTCAGCAGGTTTGACCCAATGGTCAATCTTACTTATGATTATTCAGTTTTTAGCTTTGGGTCATTTGATTCAGTTATGATATTCAGTTATGTTCAGATCATGATTTCAGAAAATAGCATGCAAGCCCTACTCTCAGAACTTATCTTGATTATGTTTTATATTATGCATGTTTAATGATTTTACTTAGCGATTTTACTTATCTTGCATACTCGATACATTCCATGTACTGATCGCATACTCTATGCTATATCTTTTTATGATACAAGCTCCGATATCCAAACTCAATCCCGCCGCTATTTAGACTTTCGGAGTTAGCACTTCTCAGTCCCAGTTGGTGAGTTCTCATCTTGCGAGGGCCCTATGTGTTAGTTGTATTTCGTCTTTTCAGTTTTCAGGCTATATTGAGTTAGTTAGGGTCTTATCCCATTAACTCATCAGTAATAAAGGCTTTTCAGACATAGTATGTGTTCAGCTTTAGACTTATGTTATGTAATGATATGTTATGTTATGTTTAAACTTCGGCTATGTTATTCATGTTAATCTTCCATTTTAATGAATAAGTTAGATGTTATGTTCATGCCATGGATCAATTTGGAGTCTCTCGGGGTCCCTTGTCCCATGTCTCAATCCGGGCCTATGTTCGGGTCGTGACACATCTACTCGGGAGTAGAGCTTAGTTAAGCTTTCAAGATCATTCTTCATCTCCCACTTTATAGTTCTGGAAATAAGAGCCGGGAGATTTTGGGAAAGATTTTGGAGGTTGCTCTAATAAGAAAAAGTCATCTCAGCCAACTTTTATATTCCGTTTGTGTGAGAGGATGTGGGAGAAGGTGAAGACCTCCAAAACTGTGCTCCTCTAGATACATGCTCTAACACCTCGAGGTATGGCATATTAAGGTCGGGAGCAATGGGAGTCTCCTCTCTGTCATGGGAGCTCGAGCCCTCGGGAGTCTCAAACACTTGTAGCCTCTTTCTTTTCACATTTGGTGCCTCAACATCCCTTTTTCTCTCCACATTGATTACACCGGTTGAAGAGATGGGAGACTCGTCAGGGAATAGTGGTACCTCTGCGTTAAGGCACACCTGAGAAATAAGCCTCGTATATGGCATCAATGTTCCTTGTTGCCTGGCCTTTCTCTTCATTTGGTTGTCCTCAATCTCCCCGAAGTTGATGGGCATCCCTATCATGATACAGGCGATGAATATAGCTGCCTCCAAGTTCACTCTTTCGTCATTCTTTGATGGCATAATCCGGCCACACACAAACTCCAGCCACAATTTTGCTTCAAACTTAAGATCATGCCTCAAAATCTACCCACTCATGAAGGCCCGTAAAGGCTGCCCATTGGCTATGGTTGGAGCTATCCAAATGAATTGATTTTCTTTGTTGGCCACTCTTTTTGCTTACTCACTTCCTGGATTAATCTTATCAGCCCAAAATAATGCATTGATGGTAGCTGGAGTGATATCCACCTCCACACCCCTGATCCGAACTGAGGGATGGCAAGGAAACTCATCAACCTTCCCCTTATGCTTCATAGCCTCTTTCCATGCCTGGTATGATGCATAAAATTGAGGCACCAAGTTGGTGTAGCACTCTAGAAGAGGCTCAAGAAATATGTGTCACTTCATATCGGTGAACTGTGAAGTTATGTTGGGGAAATCATTCCTTAGCCTCACCAGATAAAATCTTTTCTCAGTTGTGATTGATCTTCCTTCACAGATGGCATAGTCTGCCTTCATGTGGGGCACACAAAAAATGACTGCCTCCCTGGTGTTGGTGGGGGATGAGTTTGCCTTAGCCTTCCCTTTGCTCTTGCTTTTTGATATGGAGGGTGTCTTGCCCTTGTTTTGCTGCCAGGATGAAGTCATAATTCTGCAAAGCCTTCTTAGTGCTACAACAAAACAACATTTCTTTTTGTATTTTCCATAATTAAAGAGAAAAAGCAACAACTATCCTAAGCCAAGGAACAAAATTAAGGATTGGATGACCAACAATTTTCAGGATCAAAATAAAGTGCTGGCAGTATTGGTGATACAACGATGAAATGCAGGTAGAGACCGCGAGTCACCACTGAGTTGCCAGTTCTTATTAGAAAATTAGGTGAAATTTCCCTCTTTTTGCACCATACTGGCGTTACACCGGTTTCAACCTGCAACGTGCAGGTGAAACACAGGTTCTGGCAGTGGCCTGAAGCCTTACACCAAGACCTGTATTTCAGCCGGTGTTTCACCGAACCTTACTAGTAGTTCGCTGGCAGACACCGCTCAGTAATTTTCACCCCAACTCAGCTAAAGAGAATATCCTCACTTTCATGACTCACTCGCTCACTTCACATTATGATTTATTCACTCCAACAACACAATAAAAGTAACGATGATGATTTGCCCTTAGGAACGACGTCACCTAATCTATCATTGGGTAAATCTTACATTTGAAGCACTCGAGGTTACTCAAACTTCACCACCAACTATTATATCAATAACACCATTTCTATAGACATTTCCACAAAATAAGTAACTACTCCAACATTATTCAAGTATTCAAACCCCTAACATACCTATATTATAACACAAGGAACTCAAAAAATGGGAAATAGGGAAATGTGTAATGCCCCGGAAACTCAAAAACCAGACTCAGGAGTTGAAACAGATAAAATAGGAATTTCGGTACCAAATCACAGAATGAGTTATTCTGTGACCCGTGGGGGTAGGCCATGAGTCGTGAAGTGACTCTGGGGAAGGGTCCGGACTTGGTAGAAAAAGTTGGGAAAAATGGAGTGACCACGAGTTGTGGTCAACACCACTATCCGTTAGGCGACCCATGGTCAGTAGTTTATTGAACACCCAGAGGAAATTTGGCAGTGTACTTCACGATTAGTCACCACGAGTCATGGTCCAAGCCACGATTCGTTAGGTGACCCGTGGTACAAAATAGTTAGGAGAGTAATGATGTTGGAAGTGTAGTTGATGAGTGGTTCACCATGAGTCGTAGGGTACACCACGAGTTGTGGTGTCCCTCGTGGTGACCAATAGGGGATTCTGGGTAGTGGACTCAATGACTGTGACCACGAGTCGTAGGGTCCCCCGTGGGGACTAGCAGTCAGTTTTTCCTACGAATTTCCTATGGGTGCTTTGAATTTCCTAACCTCCTAGATCCTAAATTAAGTCATTCTGGGTTATTTTGATGGGATTTACAGGGGCAAAATGTTTTTTCCCCTTATTCCCACTTAACTTCAGAAAAAAATACCGTAAGTTTTCCTCTCAAGCAGCTCTCAAGCAAGACTAGGGTTTTTCCTCCATTGCAGCAGTCCAAGCTAGGAAACTCTAACTCAGGTATGTGAGAATTCAACAAATGGGATAGTTCTTCCCTTATTTTCCCCAAAACCCTTCTCTAATCTCTCTATAAATTCTAGCCCTGAGCTTTCGATTGAGGTTGAATTATGTGTCAGATTCCTTATAGCTTGTGAAATATGCTTTAAGCTGAGAATACCTATAATTTTGCTGGTTAGATTAGAATTCCTTTTTGCTTGATTTTAGCCATATTGTGGATTCCGATATTGTTAAAATAAGTTGAAATCTCTATTATCTACTTAGTCATTCAGTTCAGTCCGAATGTAGGAATCCGCAGTGTTACTTAGAATTTGTCAGCCGATTAGTTGACTATAGAAACTTTTGAGGTGTCTGTGATACCTCCTAGTTATTAGAATCAGAATAATTAAGTTTATTAGTCTGCTAGGCATTCATGAAACTCTAGATATATAGCTTTGATTAGTCTTAGGATCCCATGGTTATGATGCTTCTAGATAAGCAGCTCTGACAAGTCTAGAACACAGTTTGAGAATCTGGTCCGATAAGACTCTCAGGGTGCTTTCATATATGTATACCTGACTAGTCTTCAACCCCAGTTTTGAGCTATCAGCCTAGTATTTAGTCTAGGACTATTCAGTGGGTGTAGGACTTAGCACCGAGTGGACTGGGGTTCCAGCGCACCCAGGTTCCCAGAACTACGTTGCCATCTTAGGTTATAGTATTTATTTCCCTGATTGGCCCCAGACTTTTGTGATCACCTAGTTCATGCCTTTTTACCCTGGCAAGGTATATTAGGTCCTACCAGTAGGGTGTATACATCGGACTCCATGTCTAGCTCATGTGGTTATATGTCGGTTATAGACTCTCCCACTAGTCAACTCAGTTCAGTCATAGATTAGTCAGTTCAGATCAGTTCAGTATAGTATCTCATACTCAGAATTTCAGACTTAAGGCATGTCTTTGACCATTAGACAGGGTCATCTTGACCATCTTAGTTTACTTCAGTTATGTCGGTGGTCATTGCATGTCGTTTCAGTTCAGTCATTTATATCCAGTATTATGTCTGCTTAATTAGTACATTCAAAGTACTAACACATACCTTTTATGTTGTGTCATTTCATGATACAACCACAGGTTCTCATACTCAACGTCGTTAGCTGACCTCGCTCAGACTTTTCTCAAGTAGCTTCATTAGTGAGTCCTCATCCTTTGAGGACGGAGATTATTTCTTTCAGCTCAATTTGTTTTATTTAGATCTGGAGTTAGCTGGGGGCTTGTCCCAGCAACTCATCAGTTGTAGTGGCTATCAGACATGAACATGTTACTTTCAGACTTTTAGTTTTGTTCTATCCATTTTAAACTTTAGTGATTCAGTTTATTTTCCTATATAAATGTTTTATGATAGTATATTTAAAGTTTCCACAAATTATTTTTACTCAGAATGCCAGTGTATGATAGATCATGGATTGACTTGGGGTTACTTGTGACTCCAAGTACCGTGTCCCATCCAAGGTGTAGACTCGGGGCATGACAAACTTGGTATTAGAGCCCTAGGTTTAGAGTATCCTCAGAACGTCTGAAAGCCGCATCGAGTGGAGTCTTTTTCATCGGTGTGAAGCATGCCGCACTTATGATGGGGAGGCTACGAGATGTTATTAGGAAAACTCTCTTTTGTTCATACACTTTATCATGCGTTAAAGTTCGATTCCAGAAACATTCTCCTAACTCGTGCTCCATTTCATTTCAGTAAATCATGCTTCCCAGATGCGGTAAAGGAGGAAGGATCGATAACGCCCACCGACCTACCCCACCAGCTTCAATAGCCCCTCAAGATGACACAGTGTCCACTGCGGAGTTTAGAGTGGCTAGTTGCTCGCTCGACAGTCACCAATCAGGTGAACCAGCAGATGGTTCCGGTGAACACAAACGGGTCCGCAGCAGCTGCTAGGGTGCGAGAATTCACCTGATTGGACCCTCCATCCTTTCATAGATCCAAGGTAGGGGAGGACCCCCAAGAGTTCGTGGACGAGATTAAAACAATTACCTGCATAATGGGTGTCTACTCCTCTGAGAGTGCTGACCTGGCTGCCTACTAGCTAAAAGGGGTAGCCAGGTCTGACATGAACAGTGGAAAGAGAGGCGGCCAGCGGGAGCAGGACCGGTGGATTGGGAGGAGTTCAACACAGCCCTCCTAGACAGAGTTTTCCCTTGGGAGCTCAGGGAGGCAAAAGTAGCTGAGTTCATGAACTTGAGACATGGCAACAAAACGGTAGAAGAATATGCATTGGAGTTCACCAGACTGTCTAAGTACACTCCATAGATGGTAGTTGAGCCAAGGTATTATATCCCAAAAACCCAAAGATCTGACTTGGGAGTTGAAATGGAGAAAAACTTAAAAATGCCGCACCAAGCACAGAACGAGTCGTGGAATGACTCGTTGGTGCAGCCCATGAGTCGTGATGTGACTCATGGGGAGGCCAGTGAGGAGTTTGGAAGTTTGAGAAAAAGGATCCCCACGGGCGTGACAACTCTCGTGGTCAGACCCCACGAGTCGTTAGGTCAGTCGTGGGTAGGTAAGGAAGGAAAAGAGAAAAAGGGAAGCAGTGCACTCGATGGGAGGACCCCATGAGTGGTGGTTAGTCCCCACAATTCGTGGGGTGAGTCATAGTCAGCTGGTTGAGAAAATTATGGGGATGGAGGCAGTGTACATAATGGGTGATGACCACGAGTCGTGGTCACCAGTAACGAGTCGTGAGGTTGCCCATTAACAGCCCGGAGACCTATTGAGAAGTGTACCTCATGGACAACTCCACGAGTTGTAACCTGTGATGATGAGTCGTTGGGTCCCTCGTTGGGACCACCTGGCAGTTATTTTCTGCGAATTTAGTAATGACTTTTCCGTAATTCCTAAGTTCCTAAGGCTTAAACTACGTCGTTTTGAGTTATGAGTAGTGACTTTTAAAGGGGTTAAGTTCATTTTAAGCCTCATTCATTCATGGATGCAAGGGAGAAGACATGAGAGGCTGATCAAGCCTAACATTCATCAATTTCTCTTCAATTTCCTATTGGGAATCTAAAGAAGTGTTAGAATCAGCTATCAACAGGTATGTAGGGTTATGAATGGGTGATTTCCTTCACACCCATGCCCAATCCCTCTCTAAAGTATGAAATTCCTATTTCTACTCTATGGGGGTTTAACCCAAATGCATGAATCTCCTATTTCAATACATGGGTATGATTTAATTATGATTCTACTGTTGAATTATAGAGCATGGGCAATTTTTATAAGGCTTTGAACTTAAAATCATGTTTCTAGTTTTATGAATCAAAAGGCCATTGATGAGATGTTCATGAAAGATGAAATTTGTAATGAATATATGATGATTATAAGATAGTATGATGAAAAGCATGTTTTGAAGCTATCCATGTTTACAATTATGTTTTCGATGAGAATTGAGTATTTCTAAGTATGATAAAGCTTTGGGCAATGACCACATGTTACGTATGAATGATGATTTTCTCGAGTTTAACTTACCACATTATTTTGGAGCGAAGACTCCCAATTATATTTTCAGATTGTGGTATGTTTTGAGTTAATGTTTTCGTATGCATAACATACCACATGGTTTTGGAGCGGAGGCTCCCAATAATATTTTTAGCTTGTGGTATGTTTTGAGCTAAAGCTTCTCATATGAATGTTTTCATATTTGAGATGTATTTGAGTATTGAGCTTCTTCAATAGACGATGTTGAGGTTCATTATATAACGATGTAGAGCATATGCATGTTTTTGGGAGTAATGTCTAGCACCGAGCAGGCTAAGGGTCGATCACCCTGTGCCTCAAAACTACGCGCCAACGTAGGTTGATACTATTATATATATTACTTCGGGACCTTCCTTGTGAGCTTCCCTGCCCAAATGGGTCTTCAACATGATATCGATATCATGGAATCGTACCTAGCCCTGACAATTCTTTGGACGGTTCTACCCACTTGAGTGTGATACTTGGGACCACGTAAGCTCTATCATGGTATGTCGGTTAAAAGACAAGTCTCCCATTGTTCCTCATAATTTCAGATGCATATTTCATTAGTCATGAGATTTATATATGCATGTTCTAAAGCAGGTTTGACTCAATGTTCAGCTTTACTTATAAATATCAAAATTCAGCTTTGAGTTGATCGATTCAGCTATGATGTTATGAAGTTATGTCATGTTATGTTATGAAGATCATGATTTCAAAAAGAATGCATGCAAGCCCTACTGTCATATTCTTAATGTTTAGGTTACATTGTGCATTGGTCTTAAAAATTTTATTTACTTAAGCGGTTTTACTTACCTTGCAACTTCAGTACATTCCACGTACTGACTGCATACTCTATGCTGTATCATTTCATGATACATGACCCGACTCTCAGGTTCAGCCCCGTTCATGGTCAGCTTATCAGATTTACCATTCATATTGTGGGTGAGTCCTCATATCCTGAGGACTAAACTATTAAGATTTTCTTTATGTATTTCCGTTTTAGTTTTTCTGAGTTAGTTGGGGTCTTGTCCCATCAACTTTTTATGTTTAGAGGCTTTTCAGAAATATGTATGAACACAGTTTCAGGTTATGTTTGCTGATGTTATGATGAAGTTTAGACTTCCTCTATGAGTATATTATTGACTATTCAGTTTCTTGATTGAGTTAGATGTATGCTTATTGTCATAGGTCAACTTGGGGTCTCTCGAGGCTCTTTGTCCCGTGTTACGATCCGGGCCTCAGTTCAGACCGTGAAAAACTTGGTATCAGAGCAATAGGATTGAAGTATCCTAGGGTGTCTGAAAGCCGCTTTAAGTAGAGTCTTTTTCATAGGTGTGAAGCGTGCCACACTTATGACGAAGAGGCTACGACACATTTAGGAAATATTCCCTTCTTTCATGATCTATGTCATGCGATGAAAACTCTTTCTATCCTTCTAATTCATGCAAATCGCGATTGTAGAATCATGGCTCCCCGAAGAATGAATGGTAGAAGGAATGGAAATGGTGAAGGCTGTGAGGATGGAAATGGGCACTAGCAAGCCCCACCAGTTCAGGAGCCCCAGGTACCAGAGATAGTTGCTCATGCTGAGTTCCAAGCAGCTATTCAGATGGTTGCGCAGGCCTTGACCGCTCAAGTCTATCAAGAGGCTATTGCGCATGTTCTGCAAAATGGCAATATAGCGATAGCTCGAGTTCGAGACTTCTTAAGGATGAACCCGCCGGAGTTCGGTTGGGTCCAAGGTAGATGAGGACCCGCATGAGTTCATAGATGAAATAGTGAAGATCACCTAAGTCATGGGGGTGAATGGAGTTGAGTGCGTAGAGTTGGCCTCGTATTAGTTGAAAGGGGTCGCGTATATCTGGTTTCACCAGTGAAAGGATAGAGTGTCGCCGGAGTGGGCCCTGTCACTTGGAATGAGTTTCATGTTGCATTCTTAGATCGGTTCTTTCCTCGTGAAATGAGGAGCTGAAGGCAGCAGAGTTCGTAAATCTGAAGCAAGGGAAAATGATGGTGTAAGAGCATGCTCTTGAGTTCACTCGCCTACCAAAATGCACCCCAGAGTTGGTCGCCGATCAGAGGGCGCGGGTGAGTAGGTTCATCCGGGGAGTAGCGGGCTATTTGGACAAGGATTGTAAGACCGCTATGCTCCATCAAGATATAGATTTCCCTCGGATAGACTTGTATGCCCAATAGATGGAGGCCACACATTTGAGAGAGAGGGAGGCCAAGAGGGCCAGGACTTATGACCCAGATTCTCACTGCCGAGATCGGGTGGTGGGCATAGACAGTAGACCCACCATAGATCATCAGCCCCGGCATCTTCAGCATTGAGTGTGCCATTCAGGCCTAGACCTGATCAGGGAGGGCGAGCATCAGGCTCGAGTGGTCAAAGCAGCAGACCCGTACATTCTAGAATCCCAGCTTGTCGCAAATGCGGTCGGGGCCACACAGTCCAGTGCTTGGAAAGTTTAGGTGCTTTTTTCAGGTGTGGGAAGCCCAGACACATGCTTAGAAATTTCCCAGCAGCGAGACAGGATCAGGTTGGGGGTCGAGGCCCATCTTCTAGTTCATCCGCCTTCCCACACGCTTAGCACATCATAGGGCATCTACTAGCACAGCTGGTAGTCAGCGCCGGAACATATTCTACGCCTTAAAATCCCGTCAAGAGCAGGAGGTCTCCCCGGATGTGGTCCCTGGTATGTTATGAGTTTTCCATATTGATTTTTATGCTTTGTTAGATCTGGGGGATACCTTGTCTTTTGTGGCACCTTATGTGTCCAGTAGCTTCACAGTCAGTCCCAAAGTCTTGTCAGAACCCTTCTCGGTTTCTACTCTAGTAGGTGACTCAGTTATAGCTAGACGGGTGTATAGAGGTTGGCTAGTCTCAGTTCTTCAGAAGGTCACCTCAGCAGATTTGATAGAGTTAGCTATGACCGATTTTGATGTGATTCTCAGCATGGATTGGCTATTTGCATGCTATGCTTCAGTTAATTGTAGAACTCGGGTAGTAGAGTTCAGATTTCCAGGTGAACCTGTTTTAGAATGGAAGGGTAGTTCAATTGTGCCTGTAGATCATTTCATTTCCTACCTTAAGGCCAGAAAGATGATATCTAAGAGTTGTGTGTACCATCTAGTTAGGGTTAAGGATGTTGAGCCCGAGACCCCGACCATCCAATCAGCTCTAGTAGTACGTGAGTATCTAGAGGTCTTTCCAGATGATTTACAGGGAATCCCTGTCACGACCCGAACGGAGGCTCGGATCATAACATAGGACAAGGAGCCCCGAGAGACCCTAAGTCGACCCATGGCATAAGCGTACATCTAATTTCAATCCCAAAACTGAATCATCAACAAAATACTCATAGCAGAAGTCTAATTTGAACATAACATCAGAATACGACATCCAAAGCTGAGTACATACATATGTCTGAAAAGCCTCTAAACATGACGAGTTGATGGTAAAAGACCCCAACTAACTCAACAAAACTAAAACTGAAATACATAAAGCAAAGCTGAATAATCAGGTCCTCGGTAAATAAGGACTCACCCACAATAAGAGTGCTAACTTTGATAAGCTAACTACGGGCGGGGCTGAATCTGAGAGCCGGGTCCTGTATCATGAAAATGATACAGCATAGAGTATGCGGTCAGTACGTGGAATGTACTGAGTATGCAAGGTAAGTAAAACCGCTAAAGTAAATAAAATCATTTAAAGACAATGCATAATGTAAATGTAAACATAAGAATCTGAGAGTAGGGCTTGCATGCATTCTTTCTGAAATCATGATCTCTTCATAACATAACATAACTTCATATATCATAACTAAATCGATTGACGCAAAGTTGAGTTCTTACATTTATGAGTAAAGCTGAACATTGAGTCGAACCTTCTTTAGAACATGCATTACATAAATCTCATGAGAACTGAAACATGCATATCTAAAATCATGAGGGACAATGGGAGACTCATCTTTTAATCGACATACCACGATAGAGCTTACGTGGTCCCAACTACCACCCTCAAGTGGGTAGAGCCGTCAAAAGCCTTGCCAAGGCTAGAGATGATACCATGATATCGATATCAAGCTGAAGGCCCATCCGGGCAGGGGAAGCTCACAAGGGAGGTCCCAAAGTCATAATGTATAAACCTACGTTGGCGCGTAGTTTCGAGACATAGGGTGATCGACCCTTAGCTTGCTCGGTGCTAGAAATTACTCCCAAAACATGCATATGCTCTACATCATTTTATAACAAAGCTCAACATCATCTATTGATGAAGCTCAATGATCAAATACATCTTGAATATGAAATCATGCATATGAGAAGCTTTAGCTCAAGACATACCACAAGCTGAAAACATAATTGAGAGCATTCGCTCCAAAATCATGTGGTAAGCTATACATAGGAAAACTTGAACTCAAAATATACCACAAGCTGAAATTATAATTAGGAGTTTTTGCTCCAAAATATTGTAGTAAGCCTAATTTTTGAAAAATCATCATTCATACTTAACATGTGGGCATTGTCCAAAGCTTTATCATACATAGAAATGCTCAATTCTCATTGAATCATAATTGTAAACATGGGTAGCTTCAAATCATGATTTTCATCATAGTATCTCATCATCATCATATATTCATCACAAATCTCATCTTTCATGAACATCTCATCCATGGGCTTTTAATTCATTAGACTAGAATCGTGATTTTAAATTGAAAATATTATAAAATTTGCCCATGCTTCATAATTCAATAGTAGAATCATAATCAAATCATAGCCATGTATAGAAATAGAAGATTCATGCATTTAGGTTAAACCCCATGGATTATACATAGAAGTTCATACTTTAGAGAGGGATTGGGCATGAGTGTGAAAGGAATCACCCATTCATAACCTTGCACACGTGTTGGTAGATGATTCTAACACTTCTTTAGATGCCCAATAGGAAATTGAAAAGAAATTGATGAATGCTAAGCTTGATCACCCTCTCAAGTCATCTACCTTGCATGCATGAATGAATGAGGCCTAAAATGAACTTAACCCCTTTAGAAGTCACTATTCATAGCCCAAAACATCGTAGTTTAGGCCCTATGAACTTAGGAATTATGGAAAAGCCCTTAATAAATTCGCAGAAAATAACTGCCAGGTGGGTCCCAACGAGGGACTTTATGACTCGTGGTCACAGGTCACGACTCGTGAAGCCAGTCGTGAGGTACACTGCCTGAGCCTCAACTAAGACTTTCCCTTCCTGGACCACGACTCACCCCACGAATCATGGGGACTGACCATGACTGGTGGGGTCCTTCCGTGATGTCCACTGCCACTTTCCCTTTTTCTTTTCTTAATCTCCCTCCCACGACTGACCCAACGACTCATGGGGCTTGGCCATGAGCGTGGTCATGCCCGTGGGGTCTCCTCTTCTCAAGCCTTCAATTTCTTTTCCCCTTCCCCACGAGTTACATCACGACTCGTGAGTGGATCTCACGAGTCTCCTCATAGCTCATTCTAAGTCTGCTACAGAATTTTCACTTTTTCTCCGTTTCAACTCTTGGATCTGATCTTTGGGCTTCCGGGGTATAACAATACCTTCCCTTTGAGAACATTCATCCTTGAATGTTGGAAACTCACAGAAAAGCAGAGAAGATACAAATATCATATCCAATTACTGATCATTTAAATCGAAACTGACAGAATGACTACCTCCAATTCGAATCACATAACTGAACTAACTTCATGAATCATACACATCCATATACCTACAATAAACTTGTGTGCACATTAACTAAACATGAAACTAAATAAAGTACGAGTGCAAAACTGATACCTCAAGCTGAAACTGAGCCGGTACGAGTCCAGAATTGCTTCAGCGACCCTTTTCAGTGTTGACGCCTGTCAGTGATTCTATTATAGCTAAAGGGGTCTACTGAGGCTACACAATAGAGGTTATTGGTCGCCAAACTTCAGCAGATTTAGTGTAATAAGAAATGATTGTTTTGATGCAATTATGAGTATGGAGTGGCTAGCACCATGTTACGCCAATGTAGAATGTTGGACTAAGACTGTCCGATTCCACTTTCTAGGGGAGGTAATACGGGCTATACAGAAATTGCCCTATCACAGTCCTTCAGAAAGTCTCTTCAACCGATTTGATAGAGTTAGACATGACTGATTTTGATGTTATCTTTGGTATGGACTGGTTGCATTAATGTTATGCCTCAGGTAATTGTAAGGTTCAACTCAATTCAGCCCCCATATTGACCCTGTGCAAGGGCACGGATTGATTCATTGTGCATTGTGATACCTCTAGTATTGGTCTTGGATGTGTTGATGCAACATGGTAAGGTCATTGTGTATGCCTCTAGACAACTTAAGACTCATGAGAAGAATTACCTAATGCATGACCTATAATTGGCAGTGGTGGTGTTCATAATGAAAATTTGGAGACATTACTTGTATGCGGTACCTGTGGATGTGTTTACTAACCATAAGAGCCTACAGTATGTGTTCACCCATAAGGATTTGAATTTGCAACAAAGAAGATAGTTAGAGCTACTCAAGGACTATGACATGAGTGTCCTTTATCATCTGTGCAAGGACAATGTAATGGCGGATGCCCCTAGCAAACTGTCCATGGAGAGTGTTTCTCAGGTGGAAGATGGAAGGGGTAGAGCTGGGGAAGGATGTGCATCAGCTTGCACGTTTAGGGGTTCACCTTGTTGATTCAACAGATGGTGGTGTCATTGTTCAAAATGGTTCAGAATCCTCTTTGATATCTGAGGTAAAGGATAGGCAAGATGAGGATCCCATTTTGGTGAAGTTGAAAGAAGCAAAATCAGAAGGTGGAAGTCTTCTCCCAAGGGGGAGATGGTGTACTTTGATATCAGGGTCATTTATGTGTTCTGGGTGTCAATGATTTGAGAGAACAGATGCTGCATGAGGCTTATGGTTCCCAATATTCTGTACATCGAGGTGCTACCAAGATGTACCGTGACCTACAGGAAGTCTTTTGGTGGAATGAGATGAAGAAAGACATAGCAGAGTTGTGCCTAAGTGTCCTAACTGTCAACAAGTGAAAGTGGAGCATCAAAGACTTGGAGGTATCTTACAAGACATTAGTATCCCTACTTGGAAGTGGGAAGAGATCAATATGGACTTTGTTATAGGTTTTCCTCATACTCACCGACAATATGACTCTATTTGGGTGGTTGTAGAAAGGTTGACTAAGGCAACTCATTTCTTACCGGTCAAAGTTACCGATTCAGTTGAGGACTATGCTAGATTGTACATTTAGGAGCTAGTTCAGTTGCATGGAGTTCCCTTATCTATCATTTCAGATAGAGGTACTCAGTTTACCTAGCAATTTTGGAGATCATTTCAGAAAGGACTTAGTGCTCAAGTCAGGCTCAATAATTTTTGAGAACGTTTCAGAAAGGACTTGGTACTCAGGTGAAGCTCGGCACAACTTTTCACCCGCAGAAAGATGGTCAAGCTGAGTGAACCATTCAAACTCTTAAGGATATGAGGAGAGCATATTTTATTGACTTCAAGGGCCATTAGGATGATCATTTACCTCTCATCGAGTTCGCTTACAAGAACAGTTACCGTTCTAGCATTCAGATGGCTTTGTTTGAGGCTCTTTATTGATGGAGGCGTAGATCTCCTATTGGTTGGTTTGAGGTAGGTGAAGCTACGCTGATTGGGCCAGATTCAGTTCATGAGGCTATGGAGAAAGTTCAGCTTATAAGGGAAAGGCGGAAAATAGCTCAGAGTCGTCAAAAGTCATATGCAGATGTTAGGCGGAGAAAACTCAAGTTTGAAGTTGATGATTGGGTGTTCTCGAAGGTGTCTCCCATGAAGGGAGTTGAGGTTCGGAAAAAAAGAGAAGCTTAATCCCCAATATGTTGGCCTATACCGGATTTTGAGGCATGTTGGAAAAGTGGCTTATGAGTTGGAGCTACCAGTGGAGCTGTGTCAGTGCATCCAATTTTCCACGTATCATTATTGAAGAAGTGCATTGGTGACCCGACTTTGGTTGTTCTGGTGGAGAGAGTTGGCGTGAAGGATAGCCTTACATATGAGGAGGTACCCGTTGAGATCCTTGATTGTCAGGTTCGAAAGTTAAGGAACAAAGAAGTAGCTTTAGTGAATGTCTTATAGAGGAATCAGCTCATTGAGGGAGCAAAAAGCCGTAACAGATATGATGTCTAAATACCTGCATTTATTTCCTTCCGATTTAGTTCCAGCATGATGTATTAGTTTCCTCTCTAGTACTCTATTCAGTTTCATGTTAAGTTCATGTCTCTCTGTTCCTTTCATGTTTTGCATGTATGATTCATGAACTCAGTTCAGTCATGTATCTCAGTTCGGAGTCAGTCACTTCGTCAATTTAAGTTTCAGATGTTCAGTATTTGGGTTTGTAGTTCCTTTCCCAGACTTTCAATATTTTAATCCACATTTGATGACAAATGTTCCCAAGGGGGAGATATTGTAATACCCTAAAAATTCCTAAGACTAGACCTGAAATAGGAAAATTTCTTCAGTACAACTCAACCTACGAGTCGTAGGATTTTTGTATGGGTCGTAGAAACACCCATGGTTTAGACCAAAGAATTGGTTTCCCAGACCACGAGTCCCCATTACGAGTCATAGTATGTGGGTACGACCCGTGGTTAGGATATGTAAATCCTTGGGATTACCAGGTGATTGATTTTACAAGTAATTGTACGACTTGTAGCATGGAGTTACAGTCATGGTACGATTGTGGAAATCTTCAGAGAGTGGTAAAGTTGAATTGTTGGTTACGGGAGCTAACCACGAGTCGTGCACAATTTGTGGTACGAGTCGTGAAAGCTGACAGGATCAGTTTTCCTACTAATTTGTTAAGGGCATTTTCGTAAATCTTAAGCTCCTAAGTCCTAAACTACATTGTTTTAAGTCCTATAAGAAGTGTATTAAGGTAATTTAACCTATTATAAATTATTCCCCTCTCATGCATGCAAGATTAGGAATTCTCCATTGAAGATCAAGCTAGAATTCTTCAAGTTCTTCTCCAAATCTCATAGGTTTTCAAGGACAAGTGTAGATTCAGTTTACCAAGGTATGTGAGCCATGAATGAGGGTTCCTTTCGCTCTTATGTTTCAAAGTATGTTTTATGATTCATGAGAAGATTTTATATCTATTTTGATTATAAATTTATGATTTTAAATTTTAAAAAATTGTGCCTAATTATGCAAGTCCATGAAAAGTCAAGTTTATGATTTATGATTTCAAGTATGATAAGATGTCTAGTATGTATGAATATTTACAAATAACCCATGCATGAATCCATGTTTTGATCAATGAAGTTTATTTCACGTATGTATAGTTTTTAGATTTGGGAAAGCCCACACAAGACAAGCATGTTTTATGATCTAGCCAAGGCTAACAAGATCAAATGACAGATATATGTTTCGAAGTCAACACTCCTCAAATGTATAGATTCAAGATATGTTCTAGAATATGATTATATGAGCACTATACATGTTTTGGGAGTAGAGTCTAGCGCCGAATAGGCTAGGGGTTCCAAAGTTCCCCAATCTCATTAACTCACGCCAACATACGTATATTTTTGGGGCCTCTAAAGAGAGCATCCCTCACCATCCAAGGGCACAACGTGATATCACATCTCACTTAACCTTTTCCCTGGAAGGGCTTAGGATGGCCCTCCTCCACGTAGGCAAGACGTGGGATCATCATGCGCTCATACATGGTGGTTGTTGGTTATGACGAGTCTCCCATTATTCCTCATGATTTCAGTTATGCATGTTTATGACTTATGATATTGTGTTTTCCGTAGGTTTGACCCAATGATCAGCTTATAAGCCTTCACTTATGATTTCAGATACGGTTAGCCATATAATTCGATTTTTTTTCTTTGTGTCATTCTTTTCAGTTATGAAAAAAATCAGATTATGACTATATATTATTTGAGATATCAGCATGCAGTACTTACTCTTATGATATTATGAGTAATATTATGTGCATAATTTCAATTATACTTACTCAACCTATTTTACTTACCTTACATACTTAGAATTGTTATACCCCAGAAGCCCAAAGATTAGACCCGGGAGTTGAAATAGGGAAAAATTTAAAAACTGGCATCAAGATACAAAACGTGTCATGAGGTGACTCGTGAGAGCAGCCTAAGAGTCGTGATGTGACTCGTGGTGAGGCTCAGAAGGTGAGTTGAAATTTTGGAATTTGGATCCCCACAGACGTGACCACGAGTCGTGGTTAGTCACCATGATTCGTTTGATGAGTCGTGGTCACCAGTAACGAATCGTTGAGTGACCCTTCATGAGCCCAGATTACTTGATAAGCAGTGCACTTGACATATGACACCACGAGTCGTGTGTTCGGTGCTGATTCGGTTAGTATTAAATATTATCAACCGACACGCAAGTGCACGTGGTCAAACAAGTAATAAAGTGGCTAAGTAGCCAAGTATCGATCCAAGGAGGCTGCTCTAGATATGTAAAACTGCCTAGTTTACTATACCTCTATTCTCTTCCTAACTATGTTAACAACAATCCAACCAAGAGTTGAGTGAGTTTTTGTTTCTAAACTATTTATATACTACAATTAATAACAACTATTTACTTTTGAATTTAGACAATGGATATGCACATGCCAAGGTTAAGAACGAGTAATGAACTTGATAATCATGATAATTTGGTCATCCTCTTCTTCATGTTGCTAGCCAAGAACGTTTGCCTAGAAATTAAAACTTTCGTATTTAATTTCACTTTAGAATCATAAACCACCCATCTACATTTCTGTGATCAAATGCAATTTATGACCTAGCACTACAATTCCGGTTCCTAAATTGACTAATACGGCTTTCAAGTATATTTCTATCAAGAAAGCACATCAAAACCCAATTTTGCCAAATCAAGTTAAGAACAATACCCTATTAATTCACAACTTTCCAATTTCGTGCTCTCTCGAGTGAAACTGGACTCTTTAGATATACATTAATGGTGGCCAATCAATAATGTAGTAAGCACAAGAATTAATAGAACAACATGCAAGAAGAAGAAGAAACCATATAAATTATCACCAAAATTCATTACACAAGTTCAAAACCTCAGCAAAGAAGGGAATTAGCCACTCATTCTTGGATTAATCATCCTAAAATGAGTGTAAATCATGCATACAATTGAAGGAAAGAAGAAAGGAAGAGAAGAAAACTCTTAGCTTTTCTATTCTTCAATTGCCACAAACCCACATTCCTGCTCTCCATTTCTGAACTCAGTCTAAAAACTAAAAACTAAAACTGATTAAAAATAAACCTAAGTGTGCTATTTATACTAGTGGGAAATTTTTCCCGGAATAACAAGCAACGTGTCACGGAGGCCAACGCGGAGCATGCCTCCGTGACACGGCGTGGACGCGGACCCTCTCTGGAAATTGCAGGGTCCGGATAATTGGCCTCAACATGGCACGGAGGCCATCGCGGAGGCCTATCTCTGTGCCACGGAACTGACGCGCAGGCACACTGGAAATTGCCTAATTAATTCCTGCCTAGGCAGTGTGCTACCGCGATGGCAGCGTGGCACGGCTCCATCGCAGAGCCAGTGTAAAATGTGCCATCCAAGGTCTTTTCCACGCTCGCATCCAAGTCCAACTCCGACATAGTTCCAACACGCATTTTAGCTCCTAAAAATCACATTATCCTGCAAAACAAATGCTAATCATGTTGGTTAGTATAAATTCGCATTTTATTACCAAATACATGATATTATATACACATTGCACAACAAACAAGGTAAAAATGATACGTTTGAGTATCACTTGGGCATATAAATCTGCCCAAGATCACTTACCCCACACTTAAATCCTTGTTCGTCCTCGAACAACACATACACAACTCATGCAAATTACATCCCAACCTTCGTCACTATGGTGCAACATTTTACGCTACGGTCATACCGATTATTCAATTCTTGCAAATCATCAAGAAAACATGCTTGGTCATACAAGACAATGACCTTAATACATCGATGCTTCCTAAACTTTTAAGAATTGATTCTTGATATCGGCAAACTCATGCAAATCAACTAATCAAGAAATCCGACACGAAAATCAATCTTTCATCAAGCATGTACCCTCACTCTTTTCACTCTTTAACACTTTGGTAAACATTTTCTGTTCTTTGTAAGCGCTTAAGAGCTTCTTATAGACTTTAAGGCTAATGAAAAGAAGGAATAAAGCTTAGTTCATACAATTCTGGACAAAAGAAAGAAATCGTCTAAAGGCTCAACAGGCTGACTAGGGTATACAACATATAAAAAGGTAGAATTTGACAAGAAAAAAATGGAAACTAACGGTTAAAACAAAGAAATGCCTACATCCTTTCCGACACTACACCTCCTTCATTTCGTTTTGTATACACGCCAGGCAAGTTCTAGACAATTTACAATGACATGGAATAGCAAAACCTCACTCACACTTCATGCACATGCTCGAATCAAGATGCATTCACAGACTCTTTAATTAGTCAATTACATGAATTCAAGATTAAGCCTCAATCATAATGAACCAAATTCTATAGCCTAGGTAACTCAACATATTTACAAAATTGCATGCTTTCAAACGAATCATTTTCACATTTTGAACATCAATTACAACACGCAATGAAATTTTAGCAACCATAAGCAACTACAGTTTATTGATGCAATCCACCAAAGAAACTAAAAACAAAACATCTACTCCTATCGACTACATTTCCCTTAAGACGGTCGTCATCCATCCATCATAGGGAACGGTCACTAACTATGACATCGGTTCAATGGGACTATTCTCGGTAAAAGAACAGAAAACAAACTCCGAGAAACCCAAAAATAAAACTTCAAAATTTTTGCAACACATCGATCATTTCGATAGAAAATATTTACAAAATATTTTGCTAAGTGCAAAATCTTTTCGCAAAAATTTTGAAAAATATCGATCATATCGATAAAGAAAAAAAATATTTACAAAATATTTACAAAGGCAACCATAACTTTCAAAAACACACATCATTAGCCACAAACAAATATATACACATAAATCACAAATCAGTTCACAACAACAGGGAAAGCACAGACATACATAAACGTCAAGGAAAAATTATACAGCAAATTTAGAGCCTATGACCCAGTACCTAACTACTCCCCACCCCACACTTAAATCGAACACTGTCCCCAGTGTTAACAACAATACAAAGCACAACATATGGGTGGTGGAACTCCCTGCTCAGTCGAAATATTCGACTTCCTCATCCGGTGCTGCGGCCTCGTCGCCCATGTCTGAATCAGCTCCATCATCGTCATCGGACTCCACATCGGAGTCCTCACGACGTGTCTCCTCATCAGTAGGGACATCATCATCAGTCAGCTCCACGAAGGCTGGCCCCACCTTGCATAAGGCTCTGGTGTTCTCGCCAAAGGGGTAGTCCAGCTCCAACTGCCATAACTCATCCTCGGTGGCTGGTCTCCCACCTATCAGTAGCTGCAGCATCTGCATGCTGAACATACGGGCCATATACTGGTCGTCACGAGCATGTCGCTCGCCCAGAGTCAGCACAGGTCCGTGGGTAGTGTCGGGGGCCTTGGTCTTTGTCACATCGAGGGCCCTCCGCTCCAACTGCGGAATGTAATCCAAGGCTTCTTCCTCAACGTCGAGGCCTCGGAGGAAGGTGGTGATGAGTCCGCCAAACCCGTATCTGTGGCCCTGGTGTAGTTTGGCTCTCTTCATGGCGGATATTATGACCGCCCCCACATTAATCTCAAGCCCTTTCATAAGGGCATACACCAAGAAGACACGGTCCCGGGTCACGTCTGTCATATGAACTCCCGGGATCAAACACGAACATACAATTTTTAGCCAAATTCTGGCCTCCCTGTTCATCTACGAATAAGGCAGAGTCTGGTGGTAACCCCTCTCTTTGTGTCTACTCCATCGGGCTGTGGATCGAGCCCCACACAACGTACGTCTGATGTCGGCATACGGTGGGGTGATGTTTAGCTGGCGGAGGACGTGGGCGTCTGTGTCCCGCGCTCCAACGATGGCATTCAGCTTCTGGGGTTCCAGTGTGACAATCTGCGCTCTGATTTTAATAGTGTGGCTCCTGATGGCCGGGTTCCAGTTGGCGTAGAATTCTCGGACCAAGTGAAGGTTGCACTCCTTGGGCTCCTGAAAGATAAAGCTGAGCCCAGCTGCCTCAATCCTCTGTACGATGCGAGGGAACTCCTGTGCAAGTGGTTCCCTTGCAATATGTTCCTCCGGGAAGTATTTGTTCTCCTTATGCTTTGCGTACCACTTCTTCCCTTCCTCGGTAACCCATCGTGTTCCGTATCGGCGGTGTTGACCGCGTGGAACAGCAGGTGCAGCTGGGACAGCCGTGCCCAGTCTCATTCTCTTTCTGCCGGTGCCTGAGGTTGAAGCACCCTTGCCTTTATCTTGTCGGCTGGCCATTGTACCTGTCAATTTACACAAACAAGCACAACGTCAAGCTAAAAACTTGTTAGCTTCGGCTAAGGTCGGGTTAAACAAAATTTACCCCACACTTAGTCTTTAACAATATTTACAACATTTTAGCAAGGATAGCTCTATTTACACCCCAAACACAATCAACTATAAACATATTGCTTAGTGCGTTCACAGAAATTTGACAGCATAACGGCTAGCGAACTACTTAGACTTCATACAGCTAACCCAATCCTACTATCGACAGCTATTCACCCATAGCACTTAGCAACAATAACAACAACAAAATAGAAACAACAATACAAACATTTTATATACAACTAATCTAAGCAATTCAACCAATTCACATATTACGCAATTTCCCACAAAAATTCGAGAATTAGTCGTCTTTCAACAATTATACAATATTTACCACGACTTATCTCAAACAATAAACACACCCCGGCATCAATTTCGTCAAACTATCAAGTTACCGAAGTTAAAATTCAACAACCCCAAGCCCTAGAATACAATTCGACAATCAAAATCGAATTATTCAATCAATCGATAAGTTCAAACGTCAACTACAACAATCCGAACATAATCAATCACAAAATAATTCACGTCATGTTTAATTTCTACCTAGGGTGATATATCTCACCTCACATGCTCAAAATTGACAAAAATCGCCAAAAATTTGAGATAGACGATGAAAACATACCTTGGAATTGAAGAATCGACGAAAACTTGACGTTTTCCTTGCCTATTAACGTGGCACGTCGCTTGGGGGGAGGGGAATGGGTGTTTGGTCGCGGAGGGAAGAGGGAATGGGGAAAATAGGGGCAAAATCAGGGGTTTTTATTAAGAAAACACGTGGGTCACCCGGAAACCTGGTGTGACCCGGCACTGGATAAAGGCAACGTGTCACGGAGGGTAACGCGGAGCCTCTCCTCCGTGACACGGAGCCAACACGTTGGCTTACTGGAATTTTGAAAAATCCAGATTTGCCTTCAACGTGTCACGGAGGCCAACGCGGAGCATTGCCTCCGTGACACGGCGCCAACGCGCCAGTGCTCTGTTTCACCATCAAATTTTATTTTTCATACCTCGCCTCGTTTCCTCGATTCCAAGTATTTTTCCTCCAGTATACCTGAAAATCACCTCACTAAACAAAAATTGGTTAAATTAATAAATTTCCCTACTAAAAAATAAAAATTACTAATTAAAATGCAATTCTAAACCTAGTCAAGAAAAATAAAATAAAATAAAATAAAAAAAATTACACTAAAGAAAGAGAAAAAAGAAATAATATATTTTTCACGGGTTGCCTCCCGTGCAGCGCCTGGTTTAACGTCGCGGCTCGACGTACCAAGTTTCACCACTTTTTCCTCCACCTTGAGGATATGAATCTCACCCCTAATTTCTTCTCTAATTTCCTCTTATGCTCCTGGGGTGGTGGGGAAAAATTGTAAGGACCAAGCAGTAGATGCTTTCTTTTGAACTTATTGGCCCTTGAGTAAGTAAAGTCATTTCATTGCTTCGGGTAAGCAAATTTCAGAATATACGGGGCTTGGTCCTCCTCTAGACATTTCTCCATAATCTTGGAAGACTCTATTTCTGTGTCGTCAACCAAACTTAATGTCGAGAAATGCTTCGAGTGTGGTCCAATACACCTCAACTCTGAAACTACATTTTGCTTGACCTCCTTACTTGTATACTCCTTCTCAGCATCGGCATTTATCTCTTCATTAATGTAAAATTGGGGATACTCCATCTCTTCTTCCATGAGTAGATTTTCCATAAGTGTGAGCTCATCACAGGGACACTCAAGAGATTCCAATTGTTGGGCTTCATCCACAAAGTCACCCTTGTCTTCCTCTTGTAGTTCCTCTTGAATATCGGCTAAAACTGTCACCTGCAAATTATCACAAGCTTCAGCCTCAGCACACATCTCTGTGAGTTGGACGCTCATCCTGCTTACAGCCTCTGCATTCTCCTTTTGCTGAGCTATCAATTCTGCCACCGACTCCTTCATTGCTTCTGATTGCTCCAGGAGTTGTTTCATCATGTCCTCTATTTGAACTTGGCGTCCGAAGTCCTCATTTTCAACATGCCTATATTCAGCAAAATCAACAAAAGGATCATAGTAGGGGCTTGGGGGAGGGGAATATGCCTTTGGACAATCACCCCAATGGCCATATTGACACCCACATATATTGCACGTGTTACAGTTTTGCCACAAGTGGGGTCCTCCACAGTTCAGACAAGATTCACTAAAATATAAGTATCCACCATTGAAACCATTTATATTCCACGATGTCATGTCAATAAGGGTATACGAACAAGCAGAAAAAAAAATAAAATAAAGAAGAATTAAAACAAACACTAGACCAAGTTGTCAACACTTAAGAAAATAAAACAAAAATATAGTAAATTTACACTTAACACAATTTTACAAATCGCCTAGCCTCCCCGGCAACGGCGCCAAAAACTTGTTCGGTGCTGATTCGGTTAGTATTAAATATTATCAACCGACACGCAAGTGCACGTGGTCAAACAAGTAATAAAGTGGCTAAGTAGCCAAGTATCGATCCAAGGAGGCTGCTCTAGATATGTAAAACTGCCTAGTTTACTATACCTCTATTCTATTCCTAACTATGTTAACAACAATCCAACCAAGAGTTGAGTGAGTTTTTGTTTCTAAACTATTTATATACTACAATTAATAACAACTATTTACTTTTGAATTTAGACAATGGATATGCACATGCCAAGGTTAAGAACGAGTAATGAACTTGATAATCATGATAATTTGGTCATCCTCTTCTTCATGTTGCTAGCCAAGAACGTTTGCCTAGAAATTAAAACTTTCGT